>OW203985.1:29081314-30409814 GCA_934047225.1 Ypsolopha sequella
ATTATCGAACTTATTAATTGTTAGAACTAGTGTTAGGATAACTACAAAAAAAAATATTTTCTGTGATATTTTAAGTATTCCGAGGTTTGTTTTATTATTGTAATTATAAGAGAAATTTTATGTCTACACATGTGAACATCGTTGTAAATAATTTTTCATTGATACCACTACTAGCATTTTTTATGTAACTCGTACAGGTTTACCTGTTCAATATCCACTATTTATATAATTTTGTATAAATAATTTGTGGTCTAAAAATAAAACTTTAATCCTATATACAACAAAATAATCCGTGATTATAAAATTAATTTAATTATTACGAGGTTTGTTTTATTATTGTAATTATATGAGAAATTTTATGTCTACAGATGTAAAAATTGTTGTAAGTGATTTACCAGTGATACTATACAATATTATTGTACAAATGATCTGTGATTATAGAACTTATTTATGGGAGGATTACTGAAAACTGATTTTCTGTGACATTTTAATGAATACAAGATTTCGTTTATTATTGTAAATATATGAGACAGTTTATGTCTACACTCGTAAAGAAATAATCATCGTTAATCGTGTCATCGTTAATGTACTATGTATAAAAATAAAGACTGTGATTACCTTATTAGTTGTTTAATAAAAACATGAAGATAAATGAGTCAGGGGATTTCTGGAACTTTTGTCCACAAATCCCCTTCCGTTTTCCTTGAGCGCCGGCAGGGGATTTATGGACAAAAAGTCCACAAATCCCCGACGCAGGGGATCTTCGCAGGGGATTTGTGGAATAAGCCAGCGTCGCGACCCTTCCAGAATATTATGAAAACACTGCTTCTTTCTACATCACTCCCGTAGCCAGAGAGTCGTCTCACCCAAAGCTGCAACATCTCCATCCATCAATCAGCCCGTA
The DNA here is from genome assembly GCA_934047225.1 of Ypsolopha sequella. Classification (NCBI taxonomy): domain Eukaryota; kingdom Metazoa; phylum Arthropoda; class Insecta; order Lepidoptera; family Ypsolophidae; genus Ypsolopha; species Ypsolopha sequella. The sequence goes on from OW203985.1 coordinate 29,082,219, forward strand.
TTCGTCCACTGCTGGACATAGGCCTCCCCCATATTACGCCACTCTTGGCGGTCCTCAGTCATCCTCATCCAGCCGCCACCTGCAACGTCCTTCACATCGTCAGACCAGCGGGCACGAGGGCGGCCCACGCTACGCTTTGCTGTTCGTAGTCTCCATTCCAATGCCTTACGGCCCCAACGGTTATCACGTCGGCGACAAATATGGCCAGTCAACTGCCACTTCAACTTGCTGATTCGGCAAGCTATGTCGGTCACCTTCGATCTCACCCAAGCATAGCCCGCTCCATAGCTCGTTGAGCGACCTTAAATCGGCGGCAACATCGATGATTATTTTTCTTAGTCCTTCGGAAATCAGGGCTGTCCTCATGGGCGTAGCCATGGTGGGGCAGGGTGAGGCGCTTGCCCCTCCTGGCTCTGACCTGTAAGGTACCTAACCAAACCTAAAAAACTAAATTATCTAGGTACTAACTACAATACTTGATATCCGTAAGAAAGTTCACACTCGACAGTAGTCAGTCGACACAAAAAAAATGCGATCAAAACAAAAAGCAAAAACAAAACAAAAACAAACAACTTATACCTAATACCTATGTGTAATTGTTAACTTACTGTACCTGAAAGTACCTACTATCTATAGATAGATATAAACCTCTAAATTCACTGATTAACAAATTGGCATACGCCCAGAGCCCAAACGGCTGAAGTTAGAGACACATTTTGGATGGTAGATTTCGTGGTGTAGGTAGGTGTGCCCCACCCTGAGCTCATGGCTGGCTACGCCCACGGCTGTCCTCCTCACAGCGCCTTAGTTGGTGAATTCAACATGGAACGGACATTCCACATCGGAAACTTATGTATAGGTACTCCCAGTTCATTATTTTCTCCAAAAATCCTTCGCATGTTGTAATATTACTTATAGTGGAGCACTGATGCACAGCAGCATTCCACTTCCACTTTGCCAAGCTTGGAGTTGCAAGGGCTAGGCTCGACGACTGGGGACAAGCAAGATGGTTTTGCGGCGGCACAAATCGCAGTTTGAAGGGCATCCGCTGTCCAGGCTAGGGCCCAATTGCTTCATTTTATCAACCACCGACTCACAAAATTATTATTAAATATTAAATTATTACATTTCAAAATTGTTTGACGATATTGATTATTAAACAATAAACTTCCTGATAGCGATGCCGAAGTCGTTTAATTTTTTTTATTATTCTGATTAAATAAGCATTAATTTATTATTAATAATAACTAATAATAAACGATTAAAACACGTAATAATCTGTAATAAACAATCAAATAATCCTTCGTCAAAAAAAAATAAGTTTATCGAAAAAAAAATTCAAGGCATAGCGATGCCGAAGTCGTTTAATTTTTTTTATTATTCTGATTAAATAAGCATTAATTTATTATTAATAATAACTAATAATAAACGATTAAAACACGTAATAATCTGTAATAAACAATCAAATAATCCTTCGTCAAAAAAAAATAAGTTTATCGAAAAAAAAATTCAAGACAGGACTTACCTGTCAAAACTTTTGTCAAGTACTAAATAGGAAAATGCCTTGACCTGCGGGCGTGGCATAGTGTTTAATCGCGCGCGACGCCACTGGTTGATACACAAGTGCTAGGAGCGTGACGTACTGTCGTGTCACACTCCTCGCACCTGTGATTCAACTAAGTGGCATCGCGCGCGATTAAACACTGTGCTACGAGGCCTGAAGTCGGTCACAGAAGTGACGTTCAATTTTAGTAGTCTTTTTTTTTTATTTTTTAGTAGTATTTAAGGTGGATGGTCCAAGGCAATCTTCATACAAACTTGACAGAAGTATTATTATTTAATTCTGTTACCCTTTTCCACACGTTTCATCAACTTTACACCCGCGAATTATCAGTTTTTTTACAAACAAAACTTTTGTAATCCAATGTATGAAAGTTTTAAATTGCAAAATAAGACTGTTAAAAGTAAAGTTGATGGAAGGTGTGGAAAAAGGTAACAGTATTAAATAATAATACTTCTGTCGTCGTTATTGGTTCTCACAAGTTTTTTATATAAACTACCTTGGACCATCCACCTTAATATACTTTTAATAACTGAAAATTTTATTGTAAAGCGAAGTATATTATAAACTGTAAAAGATTATGTATAAGTTTTATGAGATGTATATTATGTAAGTTTCATGTATTCTGCGGGCCTATTATGAGTCGCCAACTGGACTAGGTGCGTATCATAAAAAACATAGATATACTATTGAATTCCGATTATCTAAGTATATGTATTCAAAATTACCTTTAGTGGGTATTTAACTATTTAAAAACTGTGTCCTCACTTCAAGTGCGAACATATCCTTAGATAATCGGAATTCAATAGTATATCTATGTTTTTGATGATAGGCACCCAGTCCAGTTGGCAACTAAAGATACAGAATAGGGGGGCTGTATCTGAATGATCTATTTCAATATTTCATTCTTACTTTATTGTTGTAAACAGTGGTTTAGATTCGGTATAACACGACTTAAACTTATTTTACAAGACTAACCTTGTTTTGTGTCCTGTCATTTTCTATATCGAAAAGACAAGGACAAAACGCTTAAATTAAATTCAGTCCTGTCAAATAAGTTAAATCGGGCTACACCGAATCGATACCATTGCCTACCTTTTTACAATTTTGATTTCACCACACCTACAGGTTGTCTGGAAAAGATTGTTTAGTAGAAATAAACTCAGCTCACCTTTGTACATTTTTTATTTCTTTGTAACATAGTTTTAATGTTTAAATTCATGTGTATTAACAAACAACCTTTTAGTATGCGCGATATGACGCGACTTTTCATGCACTTATAAAAAAGTAAACATCGCTTTATTGGTAAAACAGCTTATAAGTACTCCATTTGATGTTTATAACACGCACATTTATTGTACTACGAGTACAATGTGCTCTATTCTATACATAACAAAAACACCCTGATTCACCAACATCTAGAAGACCAAACGGCTGGACCTAGTAATGTGATTCGAGGATTGTAGGCTCCTTGTGTACGGGCAATATGTCTGCACCGCACATTTAAGTAGGTTACACGCATCATCATTTTTATTACAATGTGCTCTATTCTATACATAACAAAAACACCCTGATTCACCAACATCTAGAAGACCAAACGGCTGGACCTAGTAATGTGATTCGAGGATTGTAGGCTCCTTGTGTACGGGCAATATGTCTGCACCGCACATTTAAGTAGGTTACACGCATCATCATTTTTATTACAATGTGCTCTATTCTATACATAACAAAAACACCCTGATTCACCAACATCTAGGAGACCAAACGGCTGGATCTAGTAATGTGATTCGAGGATTGTAGGCTCCTTGTGTACGGGCAATATGTCTGCACCGCACATTTAAGTAGGTTACACGCATCATCATTTTTATTACAATGTGCTCTATTCTATACATAACAAAAACACCCTGATTCACCAACATCTAGAAGACCAAACGGCTGGAACTAGTAATGTGATTCGAGGATTGTAGGCTCCTTGTGTACGGGCAATATGTCTGCACCGCACATTTAAGTAGGTTACACGCATCATCATTTTTATTACAATGTGCTCTATTCTATACATAACAAAAACACCCAGATTCACCAACATCTAGGAGACCAAACGGCTGGAACTAGTAATGTGATTCGAGGATTGTAGGCTCCTTGTGTACGGGCAATATGTCTGCACCGCACATTTAAGTAGGTTACACGCATCATCATTTTTATTACAATGTGCTCTATTCTATACATAACAAAAACACCCTGATTCACCAACATCTAGAAGACCAAACGGCTGGAACTAGTAATGTGATTCGAGGATTGTAGGCTCCTTGTGTACGGGCAATATGTCTGCACCGCACATTTAAGTAGGTTACACGCATCATCATTTTTATTACAATGTGCTCTATTCTATACATAACAAAAACACCCAGATTCACCAACATCTAGAAGACCAAACGGCTGGATCTAGTAATGTGATTCGAGGACTGTAGGCTCCTTGTGTACGGGCAATATGTCTGCACCGCACATTTAAGTAGGTTACACGCATCATCATTTTTATTCATTAATAGATATACAATAATATATGCCTCCATTAGCTTTTTATTTAGAAGTAATACACATATATTATAACTTTAAATATATATAATAAATATATAAGTCACTTGACTGATGACGGCCCACTAAGGGCCGAAATATATTTCAAGTTTTCAATTTTCTTTTATTTATTATATATATTTAAAATTATAATATACATTTTTATTCATACGTTTTTACAATTGATTCAGTGTTTCAACAACTCTCAACCCGGGCGGTTTCCTTTCAGTAAAATATTGGGACAACCCCAACGACATTCTATACCATGGACATATCATGGGACGGCAAAATTGTGCATAAACGCGGCCTAAGCACACTTCTTTCTTAGTCGTGTTTCGATCGCAAAGCCGTAAAGACGTCGAAGTGTGCCATAGAAAAGTGCCGAAATAATACCCAAACAACGCAAAAAAAGATGGTATGACTTACCACTGATAAGTTAGTTTTATCTAAGAAAGATAACATGCAAAAAAATGTAAGATATGAAGTAAATCAATTAAATTTTCAGTAAAAATCATACACAATGCACAAATATTCCTATTCCTTTCCCACACACGAACCAGAAAGAGAGAGGCAAAAGGACACAACAAGAACATAGTCAGTAAAAAAACTATGAGTCGCTCATTTGCTTAGTTTAAAGTCTTGAGGCCTCTAGCTTTTTTGTTTTTTTTTTTCATTTGTTTAGCAAGTAAACAGGGCGAATATAATCAAAATTTGTAAAAAAAATATTAGCTGTTTCATGCTAAGTGTTTATACCTACTCGGTCAAAATGTTTAAATGTCAATATATTTACCCAAATTGACGCGCACACAAAAGATCAATTTTGACCAAAGCAGTCATAAATATATATGTTAACATCCGTCTATGCTATATATGCCAAAAATATACGTTGGAAAAGAAGACTAAAAGACAACTTTTCAACAAATTAAATTTATTCCACGGCACTTAGCATATTCATCAACAGTTTTCCCTATTTTGAATATAAGTACATTCAAAGATAAATATAAAAATACATATTTAGTATCAGAGAATATACCTATATGTATATAATTTATACTGACATATATACTATTTATTGAGAAATAAATCTATTTCGCAATCACAATCACAGCCATCAAATTAATTATAAAACATAAAGAAGCAAAAATATACTAATAATAATCTAATACTAAAAATAACTTCTAAAAAAAATATATAAATAAAAGTACATTCTAAAACTATAAACATCTTTCTTTTATAAAAAAAAAAACAAAAAATATCAGCCCGTTGCTACTCCACAGTATCTTTGCTCCTGTCGGCTTCTAAATTTAGAATACGAAGCTTCGAGTGCGTAATTGTTATACATTACTGCTAAATGACCGAGGACATTTCTAAGCTCAGAATAAGGAATACAAATAGAAGCCTGGCTAAAATAAGAACTGGGCATTAGCCATTGTACTCATCTAACGTAAATTACTCCTGTGTACGAGTGAATGAAACGACGGACCGCACTTACTTTATATTTTTTCCTGGTGTGTCACTAGATTGAACCAAACAAATGTCAGATGGATGTAATTTGGATGTATTTTAAAACTTATAATACCATCAAATTAAATATGTCTCATCATTGTATCGTTGTGTTGTAATATCGTTCGTAGCGTGCATCACATCTTAATTTGGTGGCATCGAAATGTCTAATGCATTTTGCAAAAGTTTACAGCTTCACCGAGAGAAATTAAATATTTTTGTGCTCTTCCTCTCAAAATTCGTGAAAGTGTGATTTATTATTGTTTGTGTTGATTGTTTTTTTAACATTGTAATAAAATGTCTTGTGCGATTGAAGGCTGTAAATCGCATACAGGAAGAAAAGAAAACAACAATGAAGCAATATCATTTCATCGGTGAGTTCTGATAGTTTTTATGTTAATAAGTTGCAGGATCATACCTAAAACTCAGTAACAATAATAGTAGTTCTTGTAAATCATACTCGTGTTCAATTCTACACCGATATTTACCTGTTTTATATAGATTTTCTGCCGACTATGAGAGGTTATGTTTTTTCGTATAGTGATGTACTAAAGTCCGTGTGGCAAACTATCGAACATTGTTTCCCGCGGCAGCCGTGCATAAAGGATAATCCATCTATCAAAAAAACATAGTTTCCAAGAACTCTGTAGATGGTGTTGAACTGACTACGTTGCTAGGTGCCAAAGCCAAAACGATTGAAAAAAAAAACATTGCGTCACGTCACATACGCTCGTTGGTTGATGACATGTGTGCTGAGCATATTATGTGCGAATGCTTTGTTATGGTCCGTCCAGGTTTAAAATGTACCATGGCTTGTACTCATTGCGCTTTACGACTTTCATCTTTAGGAAAAAGATGTATGCCTCCATTTTTATACAAATCCACAAGGCACAGACTTCTCTTCTTTTTCTCTTGGGACATTTTCTTTCTGGCGTAGAAAACTCATAAAAAGACTGCTAATTATTTTTTTCTTTTTCCTTGTTGTTATCATTTATTTATTTTCAAAATGTCATTGTGATGTGATGTGACAATGACATTAATTACTTTTTTATGTGCGTTTCGTTTAACGATCTCAAAATTACATCCAAGTGCAATAATCAAAAAATTATGTGACGTTCCGTTCCTTGCAGTAACTTACCAAGTTCAGCGCCGTCTATCCAGCGACTAGGGAAAAGTAAAAAAAAAAGAAAAGAAAATCCCTCATTGCAGCGCGAGTTAAAAGAAAAATAATGCCGAATAAATATCGCTATATTTTTTTGTTACAGATTTCCAAAAAGGGAAGAATTAAAAAGTGAATGGCTTAGACGAATAATTTGACCAAATTGGGCAATTAAAAAAAGCAGTCTTATTTGTTCGAAACACTTTACGTCGGATTCTTTTGGACCAAACGAAAATTTAAAATGGAGACTTTTAAAAGCAGATGCCTTACCAACGTTATATTTACCAGATACAGACACATTGGTAACCTTTAAATAATTATGTATAATTGCATTATCAATCTTGTTTGCAGGTACGTGCTTGTACTATACTATAGTATATTAACTCGATAATTTTTCAATTTTAGGCAACAGAACCAGTACCTATGGATGTCTGTGGTTTAGAAAAGTGCATATTTCTATGTTCACAAATCGTTCTGAAAGGCCTGTTCGTTCACGTTACTGCCGTGATCGACTTCACGAAGAAATTCCGCAGATCAAGACATTTTCGTACTTAGTGGTTGACAAAAAAAGTACTTTGACAGGGTAGTTCTATCGTGAAATGAATTTTGGGAATGCTTATTGACTTGAACTGCGCATAATTTGATTTCTTATTACAGGTTATTGGGTATTTTAATCGTTCATTATTTGTTATTAGTTTTTATTCAAGATAAGTTGTTGTTTATCTGATAGAAATAAAAAAAAATTGAAATTACCTCTGTAGTAATTGCGCTGTCATCGCTCATCATTGACATAATATTATTATTACGAATCCTATAAGTCTATGATTATTATGATTTCTATTGTTGCGATTAATTCCTTCCTCCTTGATTGAACAAAGACGCGACATCAACGAACATCTATTTGATTGAGTTAAGAGGCGACTTAAAAAGTATCCACTTAAATGGTTTACGGTTGTATCTCTGATACAAGCTACAGCATTTTTTGTACTAGAAACAAGCACAATTTTGGACTTAACTTATGTACCTACCTGCCTACGATATAGTAATTTGTACTTAATAAAAAATATTATGCTAAACGAAAGATATCCTTTTATTAATTCCTTATTTACACAATATAATATTTGTCCCACTGGGGTAGACAGAGACCACTTTGCTATTAATTCTCTTGGCCTCCTTCCAAAGCAAGAGGATGTCACCAGAAAGGTCGGTGCCTCCTGCATTCTCTTTTTTTTCACACTTTGATACGATATTATGTGTGGTAAGGAGATTGGTCGCGGTTCATTTCGATTTGGTTTATTTATCGTAGTCAAAAATCGACATTGTTACATCACTAGCAAAGCAACGAACTAGTGACAACCTACCTAATTAAGAAAAAACTAATACATATCCATCTCTCTCTAACGCACTAGAATGTCGTAAGAAAATCAAGGATAGGTGTCTTTCTCCGCGTATTATTTTAGTCAGGTTTCTATTTGTATTCCTTATTCTGAGTTTCTAAGGACTGGAGTGTCAGCGGCAATGTATGGATAGGGCCGTCGAAGCTTCATAAGCTAAAATCAGAGGCGCTTGCCATGTTTGGGTTTTGTTATTATATGACATGCTTGGTCCATGGTATAGAATGTCGTTGGACAACCCCAACTCCTTGTATGACACGGACATCCGCTACTGGATACTCGACCATTACAATTAGGCCAATGGCAAAGACTTAATTAGCTTCTGATAGAGGCGATTATAGGTTGGCTAATCGGCCTAATTGTGATGGTCATAATATACATACACGCGACCGTCCGCTGGTTTAAGAGTAGGAATTCCGGGATTGGGCAAAACAGGGTTCGGGGTTAGGGCTTTTTAAGATAGTAAAATATTAATTTCTGAACAAAATAAATACCACTTGTTACCTTACAAGATGAAGTACAGGTTCATTAAAAATAATCTTGTCACTAATGTATAGTAACTTCAGAAAAAAAAAAAACAGGATGTCAAGTTCAGGTTACAACCGTAGCGCTGCAATGCTATTCAAGAGATTTTCTTGAAATTCCTGTTTTTTTTTCTGAAGTTACTATACATTATTGCCGTGATTTTTTTTAATGAACCTGCACTTCATCTTGTAAGGTAACAAGTGGTATTTATTTTGTTCAGAAATTAATATTTTACCGTCTTAAAAAGCCATAACCCCGAACCCCGAATCTCGGAACACCGACCCTTAATATGAAGTAGTCAGTGCGGGCGAAGCAGCAGAGAGAAACTTCTTGATAATTTAAATTTGTCGTAAACGAAAACTTTACAAGCCAATGGCGAGATGTTGGTTTGAAATGAAGCGGGAGTATCCTCGCCGGGTTCAGCAGGGTCTGGCGGGGCGAACCCGCAGCGCGAGCCGCAGCGCGTGAAGAGTGGCGTCGACAGCGGCAGCGCGGTCGCGCCCCGCCAGCGTGAGTGTCGGCGCGGTAGAAATCAGCGTCACTACCTGCAGCGGCGGCGCCGGCGACTCGCGCGGCAGCTCACTCCACTCCAGCGTCAGACCTAGCGCCGCCGCCGCTGCGCACAGCGCCGCCTCGCCCACGCCGCTGTTCAGCGCCAGCCGCGCTTCCTCCTGCTTCTCAGCCTCTGTCAACAGACGCAAACAGTATTCAAATTCAAATAGTTTATTTTGCAAAGTAGGTATATATTAATACGTTTCACAAGTCAAAATTAATCTTATAAAAATATATGTAATAAAATAATAAATGTACATGAACTAGATTAAAGGTTTATTTAATTTATGTAGCAATATACAAGGTGACTTTTCGATCATCGTCCAAATTCATACTGGAGGCTTGATAAATGATCAGTATCTTGGATCAGTAACAATTTTTGTGAAATTCGTTAAATGAAATTTCAGGTTCCCATAGAAATTCAGTTCCAGTCCCGCGTGAATCACTATGGGGAGTCGAAATTTCATTTTACGAATTTCACCAAAATTGTTTTTGATCCATGATACTGATCACTTACCAAGCCACCAACATGAATTTGGAGGGATTATGATTTCTCGAGGTTTTTTATTTCTCGGGTCTCGAGAATTCTCGACCTCGATTTCTCGGGTCGTCCCGGGAAATCGAGAAATTTGTATTTACTACTTTATTTTAGTTAAATAAATAAAAATGCCGGTAATGTACATTTTTTTACCAAAAAGAACAAAAATCAACCACGTCTCTCAAATTACTTCAATAAAAACAGATATTTTTGAAACAGAAATTGTTAAAAAAACATTACTTACATTATTAAAAACAGTTATTTTTAATCAATAAAATATTATAAGAAATAAAATAATAATTAAACCTTCTGTCTCAATCAAATAATCAAAAATCTCTAAAAACAATCCACATAACTTCTTTATTTATTTTATTTATGTATTGTATTTTAGTGACCACATTTCCCGCCATTGAAAAGACTCGTTCATTTTCAGTTAAAGTTGGCTTGACTGAAAGTGATGCTTTGTATAAGGTTTCCAAATTTGGGGACCTTTTGCCAGATTTTTCAAATAGTAAAAACTCTTTTTTTACGATTGATTTTGAGAGCGCTACGGCGGCAGACTCTTCATTGCTCAAAATACTTCTGATAGCATTCTCTAACTGAGTTTCAAAAATGTCGGGTTCTGATTGGCTTACGCTCACTTGGACGACTTCTGGATCATCATTGGTCGAAAATGTTGTGACGGTGGGGTAAAGACGATTAAATACGTCTTCAGCATATCCAATCAAAAATGTTTTGCTGTTACCAATAAAATAATTACTTTTTTTGTGCATGAAATTTTCGGGGCTGTGTAGATAGTTCAGCAGCGATATTAAAGATGTATTACGGCGATCTGTTATTTTCAGTTTAAGTGAAATAACTAATTTGAGAGCCAAAGGATCGTTCATACTCTCCAATTTTTTCAGCAACACATCGATTATAGCCTCTGCCGTTAGCAAATTGGCATCTTGTCTACTTAAGGTGATATACCATGCTAGCAAAGGTCCCCGTTACTCCAGGCAGAAAGACCCGCAGTGCGAAAGGGACGGAATCGGGGAAAATTGTCAAAAAGTCGGTTTTAAATTAATGCAAAATTAACTAAAATAGCTACAAAAAATTCCATAACCAGTAATTTAGGTGTAGTTAAAACCCATCTAAATAATTATTTTTCAAGCCTGTATGCTATCCTAATTTGTCAGAATATCAAAAAAAGTGTAAATTTAGACCTGATTTCAATAATTATTTCTATCGAATGAAATTCCTCCTATCGCGTTTCTGATAGACCAAAATCTAGTAAAAGGTCCCAAAATTGTTATACTAATTTATTTTACTTGGAACTTCATTAAAAGAGCAGATAAATAACTTCAAAAAGTGTCAATTTTCACGGTATAGCCCCTTAATGCTTCCACTGCAAGTTTTGTTAGCGTCAATATCGTTTGCAGTTTTTGTAGCACAGCAATATTTCCATAGGTTTGAGCTATCTAAATCAATCAAAGATTTTTTAATGGCATTTTTTTCATTTCAAGGAACGCTCAATCATCGTTAACATGGAATTCTACCTAGTTCTACACCAAACTCGGCTTTTACATGCTTTTGCAGTGTTACATTTTTTAAAGAACTCTTGTCAGTATCAAATGACACCGACAGCCACCTGCCGCCCTGTCAAAGGATGCCGCCATCGCGTGGCAAAAGACAAAGAGTCAAAGGGCAAAATTGCCGATATCTAGGTATTTTTTATAGCTTTATTCTAAAATCATAATGTCTCGCTGTCTCGACTTTTCTCGAGCTGAATTTCTCGAGATCGAGAAAAGTCAAATTCCCGGGAAATCCCGGGACGAGAATTCCCGGGTCAAAACTCTTTGGACGATGATCAAAAAGTCACCTTGTATATACGATTAAAATTATAGGTAAAATATATATTATACAAGGTGAAATCCAATCAACCGCCCGAACCCACACCGGAGACACGGCCTGGGACCAGGAACAAGGTTATTAGGGCCAGACATACATCCATTTCGGTTACCTATGCTAGGAACTATGAAGCATAACAGACTGCAGTCGATCCTGGGGAGGAGGGGCAATATGCAACACGTCATCGTTTATCGAATGAGCGCAAAAGCCCGTGCATGATTTGGATACAAAACTTCGAGTTCACTGGTATGTACACGACAAACTTAACCTAGCTCTGCTTTTCACCACATTTATTCAGATCGTAGTCGTACTGTATCTATATGTCGTGGGCAGATCGGTGAAGTATGACATCAAGCCAAATATAGGTGCGATGACGAGCAGAGTGTGTAAGGTTTACATGAAAATAAATTTGGGGAGCCGAGCGAAGCGGGACAAACCTCAGAACATTTAAATAGATGTTCTGTGGGGCAAACCCCCCTAGTTTTAACAGAAATATGATATGCCCGGGCAGATCATGACATGCGCAAGTCTACGATCTGCTAGTGTTAGTGCAGGTACCGACCGGTGTGCTTTGCGAGCCCCAGATGGTAGTCAGCGATGCGCTGGCCGAGGTCGGGCCGCCAGACTCCTTCCTCTTTCAGCTCCTGGTAGCGCTCCATCGCCTTCTGGTGCGCGCGGACCAATGCCTCCTCCTGTTACATACTAACTATTTTAGCTATGGACTATTTTAAATAGGCGCGCGTGAAGATAGCTGTGTGTGACTTGCGCAGTACCCCCCGCGCACTTCCCCCTCGTCGTCGATGCTCCGAAAATTTGCAACTGCAATGCCATCTCTGGGTTGTTTCTTGGGTTCCCAAAAAACGATATTTTTTATTTCCGCGTGTTTCCAAATTTTTATTTAATAAAAAAAACAGTTTACCCTTGTTTCCAAAACCAAGATAGGTACAGTCAGCCTCAGAAGCAAGTTATAATTATGTGTATAGTATAATACTTGTTTTTGTTTAGAGATAGGATAATAATAATAGCGATAAGGTACTTCGTTCCAAAAAGGCTTTAGTTTTTTGGAATACTTCATTTCTAGGATTCCGTATCCAAAGGGCAAATCTGAGCCTTGTTAATGTCACTCCTCTGTCCGTCTGTCACGGGTTTCTAGCTCTTAGACGGAATGAGATAGTAACCAGCAATTTTTATGTTGACCCAAAACCGAATTTTGAATTTAAAATGTACCATGAAATTATTTTTCAGGGTGGGCCTCATACACGTAAATGGAGCCGGAAAAATTTTTTTACCGTAGCATGTAGGGTGTCATTGTATAAAGCTCATAAAGTAGAGTATAAATATATATATGTATATATATATACATATATTTAATCATAAAAAATAAATAAATCGGGGGCTATCAAAGTTGCCATTTTTAGATCATTTTTGTTACGTTGTCTATCTCAAAGACCAAAGCAATTAAGAATTTGAAATTTCTGTATGTAGCTGTATTTAAACAACAAATACTAAAAAACGCCGATTTATAACGTAGTTTTAGGGTTACACCCCCGAATACTCAATCAACTTAATTTTGCAGTTTTTATATCTGACAGAATTAGAGCATTACCTAAAATTAAATAGATATCTAGTTTGAAATAATTGATCACATGCAAGGAACCCTAAAAGAATGAGGCCCGACTCGCACTTGGCCGGTTTTTTATTTTTGATGCAATAAAGCACCAGAGTGTGATGTGTTTGTAGATGGGATAGGATGTGTGATGAGTGTGTGGAAGAGAATGCTAGAAGAAAGTATGTTAGTTAGTGCTTAGAATAAAATTATGTATACATACAATATTGTAACGATTTGGTCTGTAATTACTGTAATGTTATAATATTTCGAATAATAAATAAATGTCTAAATGTCGTCGGGGCCCCACTAGACAGTGCAGACAGACTCACCTCAACGAAGTCCTTGGTCACCTTGGCGAGGTGTTCGCGCAGGTACGTGTACAGCTGCTCGGCGGCGAGCTGCCGCGCCAGTTTCTTGGTGGTGGCGGTGGCGACCCGCTCGTGCTGGCCCACGCGCGCGCGCATCGTGAAGTGACGCAGGTGCGCGGGGCCCGTGTCGCCCACCAGCTCGTAGTCCGGCGCGCCCAGCTTGTAATCCGTACATAGTTCCTTTAGCAACGCAACGTGCGTGCGCGGCGCGGTTATGGGCGTGGAGGGCTCTGCGGCAGCTGCGGCTGAGGCGGCGGCGGCGGCGGCAGCGGCGGCGGCAGTCGCGGCAGGGGTGACACTGTACGGTGAGGGCACGGACACGCCGGCGGCGGACAACGCGGCTAGCATCACGCGCGCCGCCTCCTGCTTGGCCTCGCGCTTGGACCGCGCCGCGCCCACCACGACTAGCCCGCGCGCCATGCACCGGTACTCGAACACCGCCAAGTGCGCCGGCCCTGACTGTACATGTACACATCACTTCAATGCTTTAATTCCCTTTTCTTATTAGTACCTATCGCAAATTGAGTTTTGTCCCTCCAAGGGTATATTTTTTCAATATTGGATGTAAAAAGTAAACCCACAAAAACAAATCGAAAAACATGAAAAATGTTCTGTTGTGTAGCTTAAAATTCATACAGAAATTAACCTGGAGAAAAGAACATTTAAACATAATCTCAGAAGAAAAAATATACTACAATCACATTGTCCAAGGACTGAGTATGGAAAAAGAAATTTACTATATGGTGGAGTGCAACTTTATAACAAATTACCAAATGACATAAAAGAATGTGAATTGATATCTACTTTTAAAACTAAGCTCAAAACTTACATTGCAACAAACATGACATGTGTTTTAAAGTAAAATATAACCTACCCACATATGTACACTGTCGACAAATCATAGAATAAACTAAATGTTATTTAAGCAAAATCTCATTTTAAGTGAACTTTGTTCTTATGAGAATAAAGATCATTAACCATTAAAACGAAGTTAACATTAAAAAGAAGAGGTCAGTCAGGGCAAATCTGAGCCCTATTAATGTCACTCCGCTGTCTGTCTGTCCATATGTCACGGGTATCTAGCTCTTAGACGGAATGAGATAGAAACCTGAAATTATTATATGTTATGTAAAATGTTGACCCAAAACCGAATTTTGAATTTAAAATGTAATTAAATTATTTTTAAGGGGGGGGGGGGGGGCTCTACATGTAAATGATGCAGAAAAAAAATTTTTTTCATACCCTAACATGTGGGGTGTCATTGTCTAGAGCCTGTGGATGGATTCTAAAACCAAAGCTTGGATACACAGCTTTAAGAAAAGGCGTCTGACTGACCTGCGCTATGCACTCATACTCCGGAGTGTCATTCAGCTTCACCAGCATCTCCTGCAGCACCGTTATAGGAGTCTTCATTCTGACGCACTTCAATCTTCACCTAGAATTAAATTTTTAATTAAAGTGTAACTAAACGTCTCATTAAAAAAGGAGAGAAAGAGGTTTGAGGGCGTGTTTGTGTATGTGTGAGGGCGTCTGAGGTGAGATGTGTGGAGGAGTGTAAAATGTATACATTCATGTAAATAGCATAAGTAGTACTGAAAGCAAGACAATTCTAAGATAGCACTTTTAGAAGATTTTCGACCTGTTCATAGTCTTTATCCTGAAGCCAATTGTAGTGTACTGGACATAAATGGTAGTTTATACATGTCAGTGCATAATGTGGAGGTAGATGAAAATCACCAGTCTGGCTTGTGTCAAATACCTAACGTGTGCTACTCATCAAGACTGAGACTATATTTGTGAGTATATAACATGTATATAACACCAATTTTTGACAATCTCTTTGTGTTGTCTATTCTTTGAGTAGGAAAATGATTCTTTAACTAGTTTCGATAGCAAAAATGGTGGAAGAAAAGAACGGAATCCCTGTGCAAAGGTTGTTGTTACTTAGGGGCTCTTTCCAAGTTTCCAAAGTGTGTCCTGCAAGGTTCTACTTGCTTTTAGGTACAAAACATGATAAAATATTGATGACAGATTTCAATTGATATTAAAAATTAGATGTTAAAGTTGAAAAACTACCCACATACCTACTATCTTTACTGAAATGAAATGCAAAGGTTAAGTATAATAAATTATTATATTATATTATTAATAATGTACTCTGTGGGTTAAGTTAAGGTTCTGTAGCCGATTCTGAAGGCTTTAATTTTAGTTTTAGTGCTGTCAAACATAAAATTATTCCAAAGTAATTTAGATTCTGTTTCTAACTTTCAAGGACTATTTTGCAATGAATGAAATTTAGTTTTGACAGCACTAAAACTAAAATTAAAGCCTTTAGAATCGGCTTTACTGACTGACCATGTACTGACTTTACTTACTTACCTTTATGTACTGACTGTTTTATTTGCTCGGTCGGTGGTACTGATGAACTACTTACTGACTGACTGACTGAATGTAATGAAAAGAAACAAACCACCAGAGAAACAGCGCGTTTACAGCGCGTTCCGCATGACGCTAATAATGCCAACACTACCAACAAACTTCTCACGCCTATCAAGTCATTCCGAATGGAAAATGGCGTCCATCACTGCTTAAACTTATGATCCATTCGGAACGCGACATGGACGTTGACACTTGAAAGTGACATAATTTGTTTTAGGTACGTGAAAAAGGGTATACTACTTTACTAGGTCCAAAAAGGGATTTCCTCTAACTTCAATCTTTGAATCATGGTTTAATAATAAACTCTTATGCTCTGAATAAAGTCTAAAGCATGGACGATGATAGCACAACATGGCATCGTTCATGGTGTCATCAATGACGTCAAAGTGACCATTGTAAGGCTATCGCTATCGCGCTAACACTGGATTGGAATGACCATTGACGCGATAAAATCGATTATGTCGTCATTCGGAACGCGGTGTTAGTGTACCTAAAATGGCGGCTGTTCGAGTGAAGCGTAGAGTGAGTAAATATATAGAGCAAGGCACAGCGTCACCGGTCTTGTGTCGGTGAAATTATTTATGTAAGTGTGTATAAAAGTTACCAGAGTAAAGGTGAATTCCCAAGAAATGGGGAAATTCACAGACTAAAAACAGTCACACATTAGTACACGCACTTATTTAATATTATATAGTTGGCAAAAAATAAGAGGCAATATGCATTTAGCGCGTGTTTTTTACGTGAACACCATCATTTATAATACCCGTACTTAGTCAGAAACTAAGTACTTTGTCACCAGACTGAGTACTGACCTTTATTGAAAACTGCACGCTAAAATAAATTACCTTTATGTGTTTCTTATACTATTATTACTCATGAAACTTTTTTCTCTGGGTAGGTATCGCTGTCTCTATTATTCTTGAAAGGTAAAAAATTCAAAGGTCCAATTTTTTGGGTTTCCAAATATCTCTTAATTATATGTAAGTACTTACTTTAATGAATAGGAGCAAAAAAAAGTTCACAAGGAATATATTTTTGTTGTCAATAAAATACGGACTTCTTCATAGTGAAGCTTCAACGGGAGAGTTCGAGGCTGCATGTAAAAGATTCTTTGCCTAACCCAAATGAAAAAGCAATTCAAACAATATATAGGTACTTTAATTTGGTAACTTACAATGTAATAAAATGTAAAAGATGCTGTTGGAGTAATATAATTAGCCACAACATTACTCCCCATCTCAATTACAGTTATTCCGATTGCTTTTTTTTACCCTCTCAACCCGCAACTGGTCATAATATGACATTGCGCCTATTTTTTAGGTTGATTTTCTATCCATAATCGGATTTTTGTGGTCTGTGGTTTAGTTTAAGTGGTCACACTGGTTGTCTATGTGCAATAAAAACAGGCTTGTCAATGAAAACAAGCTTGTCTTTAGCAAAAAATGTTGTTACGCGTACGACAAAAACAATGTGGAAATTGTTGTTTTTCTTGACATTTTACAATGAAAAGATGTCAATATTTTTTTATATTTTTATTACTCTATAGCAAGAGAATAAATAAAGTACAAAAAGAAAACTATATGTTGTTTGATATTTTTTATATTCTATAGGAAAGTCAGAAGTAACGAAGTAACCCTTTTTCTTTATTTACTCGCATTTAGTTCGATCATAGAACAATATGTTTTAATGAAAGTACTATTATATTATAGCCAATGTATCTAAAAATACAACGATATACAATACGTGTGGTATTTAGAAATAGAAAAGCTATAAAAACTAATAAATTACACAACTTGACTCGCGGCCCGCACCGTTTTAAATGGGCGTATCAAATTGCGTCCAACAGAGCTTGGCGAGGCAAACAGCTGAAGGGTTAGAGCTTTGGATCAAATTTTATCCACCTAGCTACCTAGCATAAAAATAAGTGAAAGCAGCAGAGTAGCACGTCGTCATACTACGTTAGTTTTTTATTTCAGTGTATATGGATAGGGATTTTTAACATAGCTACAAATTGCAACACCTTCAGGCTCGTTACTGTTGAGGTTAGGAATGTAAATTGCTTATTATCTTGTTTATATTATCTCTTAGGGGATATTATACTTTCTTTTGCAAATGATAAATT
Organism: Ypsolopha sequella; assembly: GCA_934047225.1. Lineage (NCBI taxonomy): Eukaryota > Metazoa > Arthropoda > Insecta > Lepidoptera > Ypsolophidae > Ypsolopha > Ypsolopha sequella. The sequence continues at coordinate 29,100,450 of OW203985.1, forward strand.
ATAAAAGTAAATATTAAAACAAGCAATTTCATACATTTAAATACATTAAGTACTTACTTATGGAATGAAACACCAGGCATATCACGTTCTCCACGATTTTTGCAGCCTAGAACACTGCAACCTTAGAGTATATACCATATCTTAGAGCATATACCAAAGGAGACGCCTTATACAGGCGTTCCCCTCTGCCAAAGGTATGAGATTCTATATCTAACGCGTTATATAAAACTAGTTCAGCCGCCATTTCTGTCATACGATTCCCGAACGTCTTTGCATAAAGAGCTCCAAGAAAAATGCCGTTTTGTGCTGTGTATGGGTGCAAAAAAAAGTCTTACACATCAAGTTTACAAACAGATGTTGTTAAACTTCACTTCTAAGTATATTTTTGGTTATTTCATTCCTAATTTACCCATATCTAACATTTTTAAAAATTAATAAGATTCATATTTGGCGCCATAACTTCCTTCCTAACTTAGTCTCGTAGGGGGTACGCCTACGTCACGACTCAGGAATACGCAGCGAGACTATTTTTGGTGTTGCCAACTACTACAAAAAATTACTAGAAAATTACTAGTGTTTAGAAATATGCTACTATTTCATAAAGTGTACAGCAAAATTTAAGTACTTATATTTTTCTTGTACCGAATCCACTGTTATTTTTATTTTTCTAAAACTAATTTCAATTTATTCATCGTAGGAAGCAATATAAGCAATATTTAATTAATATATTTACTGAAAATATTGCTAAATCTATTACAAATCTACCTGCTCGAAAAATTCGACAACAATTTTTTTTTTCTAAATTGTAAGAATTTACCTAAAAATCAGAACTTAAAATCTACGGCAACACAATAGTCTCGCTAATGAGCGTTTTTCCTTATGTCAAATTTAGTGTTAAATACGATTCCTAGATGGCACTGTCGTATTCTTTAGCAACAGAATCAAAGACAAAATTTGCACCGATTCCAAGCAAACGAAAAACCACCTTGACGTTAATTGCTACGAAAAACATTTTATCTATGGTGACATGGACAGCGCCATCTGGAGGAAAGCTAAGAATTAAGTGTAACGGGAACGGATTAAATGTCTGTTGTAAATGTTATTTAAAAGTCCAGATTATTATTAAAGAAGTTTTATTTAATCTTTTATGCAATGTTATTCTAATTAGTTTAAATGTTGAGAAATGTTATGTGAATGCACCCGTTCGCGACGGCACCGATTGATGCACTGATTTGTTCAAATTAAGAATTAGTTAACTCGTCGCGTGCCGCTTGCATATCACGTGTTCGGTGCATCAGCATAAAACCGAACATCTTGCCGAGGGCAAAAGATGAGAGATGAGGTGAACTAAATTTAACTTACCATAATGTTAGTAACTTAAAATTACACAATCCATAATACAATAAAGGATAAACAATGTTTGACTTTGTTCGGTTAGTGAATGTGATCTATAACTATAAATATACGACTAACAATGTTTTTTTTTTTAATCTAGGTATACACATGTTTACAAGTGTTCACGGAAACTTGTGCTTCGGTACACTGGTGAAGTTCCTTTTTCACTCAAAACTTTAACACTTTCACCTTTGTTTTCGTTATTGGGCATTGCACTGTTACGGAGAGGGGCTCGAGCGCGAGCCCGGGCCGTGGGCTCCGTGGGCCCCGCAGCTACCTCGGGCGCCGGCGCGGCTGGTGCCTGCCAGCGGCAGCGAGACCGCCTACACACGTACACTCCTATTGCGACGATCGCCAATCCCCAGGATGCATATATGACGATATAATGATGCACATCGTGTACAGATAACTGTTCAGAAAGCACCGCTTCGTTCTTCATGTATCTAATTTTTTCTTCAATTTCTTTCAAAGCCTGTTGGTTGTTTGAAGTGGTAATGTTTTCTTCTTCAATCTTCTCTATTCTAATATTCATAATGTTATTTATTGGAGATATCTCTAACTTCTCTACACTCTCTGTTATTTTCACATTACTCTGTAGTTGTTTTTGTGCATAGATAGTAAAATTTTCCGTTTTTATCATGCAATCCTGATTCAAATTTATAATGTTAGATCCTGTTAATATCTGGGATGTTACCTTCTCTTGGCATATTATTCTAACCGGACATTCATTACAACAAAAGTGTAAATATTGGTTAACTTTTGTTAAATGTATAATTTTGTTCTGGCATCCAGAGATAACAGCCTTACACCGTGGTGTATTTTGATTATCTTTTAAGCATAGCTCGTTATCTGAAGTCAATCGGTAAATTGGAGTGTTTAATTGGCATAGATGTGTTGTAGAGTCTCTTATTAGACAGTGTTGGAATTCTTCCACAGTAATTGGTAAATAGGAGTCTTTTTGTAGGTTGATGGCTACATATCTTTCTATGGGGATGAGGCTTATCATTTTATCCCCTCTGGGTTGTGGTACAGCAATGATGTTAAAGAGGTCATAAGTATCTCTGCTGGTCAGTGGGACATTAATTTCCAAGATGAGGTACTCCTGTGTCATCTTTGTTTTTAGTTGCAAAAGATGATAAATGTTATGCATGCTAGTCTGTAGGTTATCAATAGGCAAAGTGAGTTCCTTAGATAATTGTCCTGATATGAGGCTCAGCTCCGTCTGCAGTTGTTGAGGATCAAGGAGATGAACGTTCAGATGACCATTGTAAATACTTGTTACTGTATCTAGCAGATTCTCCTGGATGTTCCGTAGATGTGTCAGTAAGTTGTTTGCTGCCATAGCTGATAGTGTGAACTCTGTCATAACTTCGGCTTCGTTTAACTTATTCTTTACAGAGTTGGTCACCTGATCTAGTGTCATTAAATGTTTGTTAATAATTTTATGTTGGGTTTGTACTGTCACTTCCATCCTCTTCATTAAATTATATTCTGCTTCTATTACGGACGTCTGATTTTTCCATAACAATAGCAGGTGTTTTTCATTCTCCCGTACTAGGATAATATCCTTAGTATACTGTTCTGCGAATTTATCGTCGAGTACGCCGAATAAAGTGTTCGCTAAATACCCGACCCCGTTGATAAGCCCACGCCGCCGCCGGTGCGTTCTACTGTTCTTAGATGACAATAATACTTTGTTGTTATGTTCTAACTCGGTGTAGGTATGATGTAACTGTAAAAGGATAATCTCACAGTGTGTTTGTTGTTTTATTAGCTCACATACTATTTGCAAATGTTTATAATATTTTACATATGCAATGTTTCCCTCCCAATAAGGGTTTAAATCATAATATGCTATTATTTTCCATTTATCTTTTATGATTTGCATTTTCGAGACGTGGTCAAAATATATACTTTGTTTGTTGTCGAGACTCTGCAACTTGAATCCATCAGCTGTTGTGATAATAGATATAAAATATAATAAGGTCATTGCCAATGTTATGAAACTGGATCTGTTCCTTGCACTTGTACCTCTCTGGGTTTTCTGTTTCGCTGTCACTTCATCATGTTGTTTTGGGTTCTGTTCTAAAGGTAAAACCGATAGCTTAGTAATTGGCCTTTTTATTTTCCCGTTTTTTGTTTTCAAGGTGACAACTCTCACGTAGTCATCTTTTCCGGGGTGGACATCCACTACTCTTCCTAGGGCCCATTTTCCTGACTGCAGATTATCTTCATGAATGACCACCAGATCTCCGGTTTTAATGTTTTGTTGAGGGACCTGCCACTTGTGTCTTGATGTAAGTTGACTCAAATATTCCAGTTTCCACTTCTTCCAGATGTTGTTGAAAAGTTTTTGAGTCATGTCCCAGCGTGTTCTGGCATCTTCCCTTGTTGCGATTACCGTTACTCCTGCATCTCCCGACAAGAAGTGAGCGGGTGTTAGTACTTCCAGGTCTTCGATATTTTCTGTTAGCGAGCATAATGGTCGGGAGTTCAAACACGCTTCTAATTGAGCTAACAGGGTGGCGTATTCTTCGAACGTGAGCTTCTGTTCTCCAACCACCCGTTTCAAATGGTGCTTCAGACTTCTAACAGCTCGCTCCCACAGTCCACCTGCACTAGCCCAAACAGCTGCGTTGTAATGCCACTCCATCTTCATCTCTGTTATTTCGGCAAGAAAGCTGTTATCAAATATCTGTTTCAATTGTTCCCATTCTTTTTGTAAAACGTTGTTAGCTCCTACAAAGTTTGTCCCGTTATCGCTGTACATATGTTGAGGTGTTCCTCTTTTTGCGGCCATTCTTCTTAGTGCCGCTAGGAATGCAGAACTAGTCAGCTCCGACACTATTTCCAAATGCACGGCCTTGGTGACCATACAGATGAAAATTGCTATGTACCCTTTTACGGACGTAGAACATCGACCTTTGTTCTTCTTTATTTCGACAAAGCCTGTATAGTCTACTCCTGTATGTTGAAAAGCTCGAGCGGGGTTGACTCTTGCCGCTGGTAAATCTCCCATCAGCTGTTTTTGGGTTTGCCCCTCGTGCTTTCGGCAGGTAATACACTTCCTTATCTCTTTTTTTACCATGTTTTGACCGCCAGTGATCCAGTACTCCTGTCTTAAAGTAGCCAACGTAAGGCGCGGGCCACCATGATAAGTTAATTTATGGGCTTGGTCGATGAGCAAGGTTGAAAGTCGGGACCCACTTGGTATAATTTTGGGATGTTTCATCTCCATGCCGATCTTAGCTTGAGATAATCGACCGCCAACTCTTAAAATGTTCCCTTCGTCAAGGTAAGGATTTAACTGAATTAATTTGTTTTTTGTTTCAACTTGGCCGTGTTTTCGCAATTGCTCAATTTCCGCTCCAAATTCCGTTTTCTGTACATGTTTTACAATTGCTATCTTAGCATTGCGTAATTCTTGCAATGTTAGGTAGTTTGCTCGCGGTCGTTCATCTTTCTGAGTCAGCGCTCGGCGTATCCATGCTAATACACGCACGACCTTTGTATATGAGCTATATTTTGTTAATAGATTATCTATAATTGTTTCTTTTGGATTATGTTGGACAATGTTTGTTTGTTTTATTTGTTTTTGTTCCTGATCCGTGTTGAATGTTTCCTTTTCTGTTTGTTTTGACTCAAAGGTGGGGAGCCATTCGGGTCCGTGTTTCCACATAAGTTGTTTTTTCAGGAACTGAGAGGGGAATAAGCCCCGGCTTGCGTCGTCCGCCGGGTTTTCTCCTGTTTTCACATATCGCCACTGTTTAGTAGGCATTATCTCTGTTATATGACGTACTCTATTAGCTACAAACGGTTTCCATCTATCTGGTTCCCCGTTTAGCCATCCCAACACCACTTTAGAGTCTGTCCACCCGTATGTTTCGCACTCCTGTTTACCTAAAGCTTGCTTAACTTTCTTGATTAATTTCGCTAGCAAATAAGCGCCGCTCAGTTCAAGCCTTGGTAACTTTATATCTTTCTTGAGTGGTACAAGTTTGGTTTTTGAAGCGATCAGGGTTACTTGTTGTGTTTGTTTGACCCGTATATACACGACACATGCGAACGCCTCTAGTGATGCATCACAAAACCCGTGTAATTCGATGACGTCCCATTCTCCACTACCAATCCATCTAGGTATCTTATAGGTGTTTAAGTTTGATAAGTCCGCTTGTAACTTAGTCCACTCTTTATAAACCTCTGGTGTGACGTCATCGTCCCATTGACTATTCGATCTCCATACCTTTTGAAATAATAATTTTAGTTTTACGATCACTGGCGACAACCAGCCTAGGGGATCAAATAATTTAGATATTTCAGATAGTAGGATTCGTTTAGTTAGTTTCTGGGTATTTGAGATTTGAACTTTGAACTGAAACTTATCCTCCATGGGGTTCCATCCCAAGCCCAAAATTTTCGAGGTGTTTTCTGTTTTTAAATGAAATATATGTTCAGCGTTTTGTTGTTCGGGAATGTTTTCTAATATTTCTGTGTTGTTAGAGGACCATTTTCGTAAATTGAACCCTCCCGACCGTAATAGTAGGGTAAGGTCCCGGACCAATTGTTTTCCCTGTTCGATGGTATGTGCGCCATGCAGCAGGTCGTCCATATAGAAAGCACTTTCCAGGATTTCGGCCGCTTCAGAGAATGAACTTCTCTCGTCAGCAGCTAGTCTCTTTAGCGTTTGCATGGCTAAAAAGGGGGCTGCTTTAGTGCCGTAGGTAACTGTTAACAACTCGTAGGACTGAATAAATTGTTCAGGTGAATCTCTCCAGATAATCTTCTGTAACGGCGTGTCTTGTCTGTTCACCAAGATTTGTCGATACATTTTCTCAATATCGGCAGTAAAAGCATACTGATATTGTCTCCACTTTAATAACAGCATTTGTAAATCTTGTTGTAAGTTGGGTCCTTTATACATCATGTCATTGAGAGAACATCCTGTAGATGTTTTTCCCGAGGCATTTAGGACCACCCTGTATTTGGTGGTTATTGACTCCTTTCTTTCAATTATATGGTGTGCTAAATAACACTCAGGTTTCGAGTTAATGTTTACTTGTTCCATATGTTGCAATTCGTGATATTCTCTCATAAATGTTTTATAGGCCAATGCCAAGTTTTGTTGTCTTTTGAACTTTCTTTCTTGACTTAGCAACTGTGCTGTTGCTTTTTGTTTTGAATCTCCGAGGTGTTCCTCAAAGTTTGCTTTCATGGGAAGGCGAACTACATATCTCCCATCTGGAGTCCTTCTCGTAGTTTCATCATAATGTTTTACGCAGGCTAGCTCTTCTGCTGACAAATCACTATCTTCTATTATCTCTTCATTCTCCCAAAACTGTTGTACCTCGTCCAGGTTGGTCATAATAACATTACAATAAAATGTTGGGGCGGTGCCGCATAGCAACCAGCCTAGTTGTGTTTGTTGAGCTACAGGGTGTGTTGCGTCCTCGCCCTTTATTACCCCACTCAATAAAATGTTTGAATAAATATCTGCCCCCAGTAGTAAGTCCACGGGACGACTGATGTAGAATTCTGGATCGGCTAGATTAATGTTTTTAATGTTCGACCATGATGGTTTCATAAATGTTTTGTTAGGTAAATTTTTTATAAGACTGTTCATGATCAAGACCTCTGTGTCAAAACGATACTCATTATACAAAGACGCACATGTTATTTCCATTTTGCCCTTGCAATTGTTTTCCCGTTGGCCTACGCCAAAGATCACTCCTTTCCACTGATGGCGCTTGACCCCCAGCACCTGAGCTGCATGCTCATTTATCAGGGATTTCTGTGACCCTTGGTCTACTAGGGCCCTCATGATGTGATAGCAACCGTCGGCTCCTTTAACCTTTAACTGCGCAGTGGCCAATAATATCTCCGAGCAGTTGTCTTGAGACACATGAGAAGTGCATGGTTCATTGTCTTTGGACGTGGTGGCAATGGTTTGGTGCTGTGGCGATGTTCGAGTCATTGACCTAGTTAATGCATCGTGCAACAGCGTATTATGTTGATTGGAGCACTTTCGGCATGTGTGTGTAGAAGTGCAGTCATTGCCATTGTGCGAAAACAAACAATTCATACAAATTCCAAGTTTCTTTACTGTCGATATTTTCTTGTCGTTAGGTAATTGTAAAAATGTCTTACAATTATACAAGCCATGTTGGTTCTTGCATAGTGGGCACGTGTGTCCTCCTGACCCTGTTACGTTGAATGATTTCGCAATTTGCCCATTTCCTGTCAATCTAGGTGTGCTGTTCGATGTTTGTTGAAAATTAGACGACCTTTTATTGTTATTGGAATTATGAAAATATTGTTTTTGGGAATTAGGATTAGACTCCTGTTTTCTACGAGCGGTTGTTTCCAGGGTAGTAAATTTGCTTTCGAGGTAGTTTAAAAGCTCTTGTAGGATAGGTAACTCACGTGGATTTTTTACTGATTCCAAGTAGTCGTTGTAGGTATCTTGGTCTAATTTTTGACATAGTAAATGGACCAGGATAGAGTCCCATGTTGTTGTATCCACTCCCAAATTTTTTATGGCATTCAATGTTTCCAGCGTCACATCATGCATTCTTTTTATGTATGTTACGGAGTTATGTTGAATGTTGGGCAAAGCAAACAGCATGTTCATAAGAGAAGTGAAGATCATCCTCCTGTTATTATAACGGTGATTGAGAATTTCCCAACACGAGTCATAGTTTTCGGTACTTATATGTAAATGTTGTATCAATCTCTCAGCTTCCCCTTTAACTTTGGTCTTCAAAATTTGCATCTTCTGGGTGTTGGGTATCATCCTGTTGTTATGTACGGCGTCCATGAATAAATCTTTGAACGACATCCACTGATTGAAATTTCCACTGAAAGAAGGTATTTCTAATTTCGGTGTAACCTTGTCCTTGTAAGAAGCTGACCACATTTTTTTATTGATGTCCCTTTTCAGGTTATTAAATTGTTTTTCATACTGGTTGAATAAAGTGTTATAAACGGAGTCTTCTCCTTCTTCATTCAACTCGCTCTCAATTTGCCAATGTAATTTATCCACTACAGACCAACGATTCTCCAGCGTTTTTAACGCATCCTCAAACTCCCATTTCTCCGTCATTTCCTCTACATTAATGTTCTTTACTGTTCTTGTAAATGCCTTAAAATTAGCCTGTTGCTGACGTCTATTCTCGTCCAATTTGCTGTGGCTTCCCTGCTGTTTTTGTAAGGGTTGTTGATGGGGTTGATTCTCTCCAGCTTCTTTCACTCCGTCTCCTCTCTCCAATTCTCCTTTGGATCCTAATAATTTGGTTCCTCCTTGTTTTATGGCACTGGTGTATTGCGCCAAAATCTCCCTAGCCTTTTCGTAATTTTTGTTTGTAAAATACGTATCGGATTGACTAAGATCCATAAGCAGTCGATCATGGTTGAACTGGATCGTACTCCACAAGGCTTCCACCTTACTCCATTGATTTTTATAATAATCCTGCCTACTTTTCCTCTCCTGACTGTCCTTTTTGAAGTTTTCCCAATATCTGCTAAGCTCTTCCAAGCGATCATACTGTTCTTCCAGCGACATGATGCGAGAAGTGTAGGTATTTAATGTTAATGTATAAAAGGATCGATCTTACTTGAGATTCTCCTTTAATGTTACCGCTGTTGATTGTAGAAAGCCGTCAATGCGCACCTCCTGCAATCCTTGTTGTTGACACTGCGATCCGTTTCACCAAATGTTTCACTAGTTCATTGACACCTCACACGTTTTGTACTGTTCTTTATACACCGCGCGAGAGGTCCCAAAGGTTCGAAGGACCAATGTTACGGGAACGGATTAAATGTCTTTTGTAAATGTTATTTAAAAGTCCAGATTATTATTAAAGAAGTTTTATTTAATCTTTTATGCAATGTTATTCTAATTAGTTTAAATGTTGAGAAATGTTATGTGAATGCACCCGGTCGCGACGGCACCGATTGATGCACTGATTTGTTCAAATTAAGAATTAGTTAACTCGTCGCGTGCCGCTTGCATATCACGTGTTCGGTGCATCAGCATAAAACCGAACATTAAGAAAAAAAAAACAACCAGAAAAAAGCTCATTAGTCTCGCTGCTCCAAAATGGCCTCATCATCGAGAATAGCTAGGCATGTTATCAGGTATTATCGATGGTAGTTATCGATAAAACACAATCAGTTTTAAAATTTTAATAATTTCTTGTTTGTTAATGACTAATAAATAGATCTACGCCCACGAAATGTTTTCAATCTTAAATAAATTTAATAATTGTTAAAGCTTTTATCTTGCAGAGTTATAGTGATACACAATAAAAAGCTGATTTAGTTATTATAAAAGAACTCGTTTTATTGACATTCTTCAATCAAGAGAGTTGACAAGACAAAGACAAATTCCAAAGAGAAAATGAGTTGTGTTCCGGATATTTCTTTCTTAACACTCCCACTATATCTGGAAAACAGCTCATCTGAATTACAACATAAAGTTATTTTATATCTTCGCCATTACTTCACCTTAACAAAAAATTAACACTTTATCCAAACTTAATCTTCAAAATCCTTCTAAGTAGACAAATTAAGTCATCAGTTCATCATTAAGTTTATAATATTATTAAAATCATTTCTAGCTAAAGGTTTCGTTAACACATCAGCTAACTGCTGCTTAGTTGGTACATATTTAATATCAATGACATTTTCCTCATATTTCTCCCTAATATAATGATATTTGATTTCAATATGTTTACATCTCTTGTGAAAAACGGGATTTCTTATAAGTTTCATGGCACTCTGATTATCCATGAAAATAATAGTCGGGTTATTGCAACACGAATCTATATCAGCTATCAGTTGTCTTATCCAAACAGCTTCCCTACAGGCTAATGAAGCTGCAATATATTCAGCTTCAGTAGTCGATTGTGATACAGTTGACTGTCGTTGACTTGTCCATGTCACTGGCCCGCCCATCATTAAGAATATATATCCTGATGTTGACTTCCGGGTATCCTTGTCTCCAGCAAAGTCTGAATCAGAGTAACCAAAGATTTCTTGATTCTCAGTTGGTTTGTACATAATACCACATGCTTTTGTAGCCTGCAGATAGCGTAGCACACGCTTAGCTGCGTTCCAATGAGTCTGGTCATTATTTTCTAAGTATCTACTTAGTACTCCCACTGCATAGGAAATATCTGGTCTTGTAGTTATTGCTGCATAAATTAGACTACCCACAATTGATCTATATGGTAAGTTTTCAGCATCAGACTCTTCAGTTTTCTTTGCAGCTACTAATTGACAGTTGGGGTCAAATGGAACTGATAGAGATTTTGCATCAGACATATTAAACATTTCCAGAATCTTTTCAATGTAGGCCTTTTGGTGAATAAAAATAGATCCTTCGGTTTCATTTATTTTTATCTGTATGCCCACAAATGTTGAAGGTAAGTTTACAGTTATTTTAAATTTTAATTGTATCTTCTCTAATACTTCTTTGATTGTATCATTATTTTGACACATTATCAAGCCATCATCAACGTACAACACAAGTAATACTTTCTCTCCTTTAATCAGTCCCTTGTAGACACATTTGTCAGCTGATGTTGGCATCAATCCCAGTTCCAGTAGGTATTTGCAAAACTTCTCATGCCAGCATCTTGGCGCTTGCTTCAAGCCATATAATGATTTTTTCAGTTTGCAATACTGGTTTTCTTGAACATCCAATCCAACAGGTGGTCTCATGAATATTTCTTCTTCCAAATTGCCATATAAGAAGGCGGTTGTAACATCAAACTGCCGGAGTTTGTAGCCTTCACGAACAGCTGTTGCCAGAAGAACTCTAACAGAGTCATATCGGACTGTTGGAGCAAAAGTCTCTGTATAGTCAATGCCATATTTCTGTGAGCATCCCTTGGCACATAATCTCGCCTTGAACCTGTGCTTCTCATTGTCCGGGGATACTTTGATCTTGAAAACCCATTTTGATGGAATTGCTTTTTTACTTTGTGGTAACGGTGCTAATTCCCACGTTTCATTTCTTTCCAGGGCTAACAATTCCTCTTTTATAGCTTTCTCCCACTGTTTCTTTTCAGGGCTCTTCATCGCTTCATTATACGTTTCAGGTATCTTTATTTCGCATATGTTTATTTCATACTCGACCAAAAACCTTGGTTTCTTCAGATTCTCCTTCGGCCTCAAATTGTGACCATGTGACATTTAAGGAGTTTCTTCACCACTTGCTAATGGTTCATTGTTTACTTCATCTTCAGTGACAATTGGTAAGTCACCAACATTTTCATTACTTTCATTTGTGTGAGCATCATCATCCATGCTTTCATTAGGTGAAGCAGGATTTACTTCTTTGTCTCTTTTAGTTTCACTTCTATGTATGTTTCGATTTTCTTCATCATCTAGCATAGTCTTGACAATATTCTTCCTTGTACTAGGTATAGCATTTTCATTAAATACCACATTTCTGGATACTTTTATCTTCTTTGTCAATGGATCAAATAACCGATAATTATTCCCTTCATATCCAACTAGGATCAATTTCTTGGCCTTTTGTTCTCAATTGGTCAGGTACATGCATGTATGCTTCTGACCCAAACACACGAACATGGTTCAGTTGTGGTTTAGTACCAGTCCATAACTCAAATGGTGTAGAACCTGGAGCCTGAGTTGTCGGTGTCCTATTCAAAATATACACCGCACAATTTACCGCTTCGGCCCACAAATATAAAGGTAAATCTTTGGCATATAACATTGACCGACTACTTTCTACTATAGTCCTCATGTCGCGTTCAGCACGACCATTCTGCTCTGGTGTATATGGAGCAGACGTAATGAACTCTATACCTTTGTGCTTTAGGTAGCTAATAAACTGACCATTTTTATATTCAGTGCCATTATCTGAATGAAACATCTTGACATCTCTACCATACTTATTTTTAATTTGTGTACAGTATTGTTTAAAACTATCTAGGACATCATTCTTATTTTCAATAAAGAAAACCACCCTATAGCCTGAAAAACCATCTTTGAACAAAACAAAATATCTTGAACCATTTACAGAAGGCGTGGACATCACACAAACATCACTATATATAATGTCACCTGGTGCATTTACTTTACAATGCAATTGAGTTTTAAAAGGCAACTTATGTTGCTTACCATATATACATGGTTCACAGAAAAATTCATCATTTCCTTTTTTTATAGTGATACCCGTGTCCATCGCCATACCTTTTAATGCTTTTACATTAATGTGACCTAGCCTTTCATGCCATAACTTTAAGTTATCTACACTGGATACATTAGCTTCTCTTTGAACAACTGACTTAAATAAGACATAGTACAGATTATTTTGTTTACGTACCGCACTTGCTTGGAGTTGTCCATCTTTATGTATTTCTGCAGTTTTATCCATTTTTGTAATTATATAACCTTTGTTGGTCAGTACACCTTCCGAAATTAAGTTTCTTCGCTAATCCGGAATAAAGAGTACATCAGTGATAATCGATTTATACCACTGACCATCTATGTACTTCTCAATTTCCACTGTACCTACACCACACACTTTGAGCTCAATGTCATTGCCTAATCTTACGATCTTCACTGATGATGACTCGCTAAGTTCTGTGAATAGTTCCCTTTTGTGAGACATATGAGCCGATGCTCCACTATCCAGAATCCAGTCATCAATTGAATCTCCGCTGTAAGTATTAAACGCTGAGTAATGGCTCTGTGATGTATTTGAAGAACTTTCATGTCGTTCTTTCTTAAGCAAACGGCAATCTTTTGCCAAATGGCCTTTCTTTTGAGAGTTGTAGCAGGTTGGCCTGAACTTCGACTTGCTTTGAGAATGTGATCGATTGCTAGACTTTGACACTGCCAGTGCGGTTTCGCTTTCCTCTTGATTCGACCGTTTTTCCTCATCTAAAAGCCTTGCCGTTAAATTGGGAATAGTTTGTTTACTTTCTGTGAGAGATAACCATGCCTGACGGAACGAAGAAAATCTTGCGGGCAAGCTGCCTATTATCTTGGTTATAACAGCAATCTCACTGACATTTTCGCCAATTTCTTGTAGTTGTTTAGCCAACGACTCGATTTTACTTATATGGCTACTCATAGAGCTTCCAATTTCGTATTTGTAGCTATAAAACTGTTCATGTAGGAGCATTTTATTGAGCTCTGATTTTTGTTCGTAAACAGAGTCTAATTTTTCGATTATGTCAAATGCAGTCTCTGCATTTTCTATCAAGGAAATTTGTCTGAACTCGAGACTTGAAGAAATTACGCACATGGCTATGGCGTCGTTCTTACTCCATTCTTGTTCGACTTTCTTATCTTTGACATCTTTATCTGGGATGTGTCTTGATACGATATGCTCGTAAACACCTTTCGCTCTTAATGCACACTTGAGTTGGAACTTCCACTGTCGATAGTTCTCGCCGTTGAACTTATGGATCGTGGTTCTGTTCTCTTCCGCCATGATGGTGTCCGTCTGTGTGTAGCTTAATGGCGTCGCCGGTAACCCAAAATGTACTCGCGCCTCTACGCACCGCTTTCGAAGAATTCAACTTGTTCTTTTTATGTTACTGCTTAGCCCATAACCTGTTAAAGCTTTTATCTTGCAGAGTTATAGTGATACACAATAAAAAGCTGATTTAGTTATTATAAAAGAACTCGTTTTATTGACATTCTTCAATCAAGAGAGTTGACAAGACAAAGACAAATTCCAAAGAGAAAATGAGTTGTGTTCCGGATATTTCTTTCTTAACAATAATTAATCAAGAAACTACCTTACAATGAAAATTGCATCAAAATCCAATAAGAGGTTCCCAAGTTATAAGTAAGAGTACATACAGACAGACAGACAGATGTTGCATTTTATATGTAGATACAGAGCAGATTTTGTCCACCTGAACAGATTCTGATAAAATGGTATGTGGAAATACGCCTAAATGTCTATATGGTCTAAGACTGCAACTCACCATAATTGTTTTTTTCGAAACGCTTTACACATGAACTTTGTCAATGTACGTATGTTTATTGAAAATAGGGAACTAAAATAAAACTAAACGTTGTTTTTGACCTGCATATCGATAACATTGTTAAAAAAGCAAATAAAGCTTTAGGTTTTATTATGCGTATGTCAAAAAATTTTAAAAACAACAAAACACTAAATATATTATATTGCACTTATGTACGCAGTAGTTTAGAATATGTTTCGCAAGCTTGGAATCCATCTTATAACTTGTACATTAATAGGTAAGACAGTGTTCAGAAAAGATTTTTCCGCTTTGTGAATTTCCGTAATACTCGTAGAGACTATTTATCAAATTATTTTCAATCATGTCGTAAATATAACATCCTTCCTTTACAAGAGCGCCGCTCTATATCTGACATTCTTTTCTTAATAAGACTTGTTTTGGGCCAAGTTGATTGCCCTCATTTACTATCTAAATTGAAGTTTTATTTACCTAAAAGATCACGACGTCAAGCTCCAGTTTTTTCTATTCCTCTTGTTGGCACAAATTACAGGCAAAATTGTTATTTATGGCGAGTACAAAATCATGTAAACACATCATTACACGATCTTAACATTTTTTTCCTCTCTGTGACCAGAGCAAGAATGGTGATAAGCTCAAAGTTTTTTAATATTTGATTATTATATATTACTATATGCACCACTTTGTGCATAATAGATGTCCAATCTCTTCTTTTTTTTTCTTCTTCTTTCATTGTGTGTTTGAGAAAATTATTTTCTCTCTTTTTTTAGTTCTCTCTTAACCAGTTAAATCCTTTTTATTCTTTTATTTTCTGTTTATTATGTCTAAACCTAAATTTATACATTTTAAATTTTAAATTATAATAGCGTCAGTTGGTTATTGGTATTGTTTTTTGCTTTAGTGTTTTTATTTTTTAATATGTTTCTATTAGTGGAAACTTTTCAATGGCTGTAAATTGCTCAATCTGTTTTTTTTAGTTACTTGTGCTGTTAATTTTCCTTAAATATTAAATAAAATTAAAAAAAAAAAAAACTTGCAAAATTAAATAATTGCTTAGATCTTGTTGTTTGTCTGGCACCATTAACCTCACTGACTTTTGGTGCCAGACAAAACAAAGTGGTTACACTTTTCCATTATAGTCTATCTCACTCTTTCTCACGATCACTGCATATGTTGGTTTTATTTTTATTTTGTATGTGTGCGTTGTGACTTACTCTATATAATTACTCTCTCTACGGAGTGAAGACATAAAACAAGTCATCACTCGAACAGCAGCCATTTTAGGTTGAGATGCAAAAGTATCAAGTATTTTTCAATGCACCTTTACTTCATGTTCGTTTAAAAGCTTAGAAGTCGATCTCCAATTTCGTATGACGACAATCACACGTTTCGAAACGGAACCTATGGTCCCGTTTTGCACGATTCGGTACGGAACCATAAAAACAACTGTCAAGTGTCAAAGTACATAAATAAAATATTGTCACGTCCAACCATAAAGCGCTCGAAATATAAATGGTTGTCATTTGTCAAACAGTTGTCAAAACAAGCAGCGCTTTATATTCTGCATGCAGTAGTGTGATGGATGATAGATAACGCAAATGCAACTTGTTCGTTTCTTCTTGCTTGCTTGTCTTGTTTTGTGTGAAATGAAATGGCGTGTGATATTTTCGTTGTTTTCACATAATAAAATCTTGTATACGTCGAACAAATTTGTAAAATGTGTGTGAGATGACAACGAAGTGCATCGACAACATCAAGTTACCGTGTACATGTTGTGCGAAGTCGTCAGTTGGGAAAGAGAAAGTGCCCTGTGAAACCGTAGAATCGCCTTCAATGATGTGGAAGAGGTCGATTGTGCAAGCCAAGGCCTACGAGCGTCGCGCTGTGGTATCGGCGCTCGCTGTGCTGGCGCTGACGGTGAGTGCTTGCCCGCGGGTAGGTCTAACGAGTCTACTCAGGAAGCAACTTATCTGAAACAATCCGTTCTTACATGCATATTAAAGCAGATTCTAAAGGCTTTAATTTTAGTTATAGTGCTGTCAAAACTTAATATTTTCCAAAGTAATTTAACTTCAGTTCTTAAAACCTAAGGTCTATTTTGCAATGAGGAAAAATTAAGTTTTGACAGCACTAAAACTAAAAATAAAGCCTTAAAAATCTGCTTCATTATAGCTGACTCTAAAGGCTATAATTTTAGTTTTAGAGCTGTCAAAATTGAATTTTCTTCATTGCAAAATACTCCATAGCTTTGTAGTGCAATTGCCCAGTTTGTGAGAGATCCCGGGTTTGAATCCGGTTTCAGAGCTCCTAACATCCAGATTTACTTTTCTGCAATTCTATACTGTAATAATATTGTTACATAGGACGCAAGGAAAAGAAACGCTGCATTAGTAGTGGAAACTGGCCAATATGTTCCAGAAGATTCTACAACTTACTAGACAGACTTGCAAAAACATTCCAGTTTTCTAGAAGGATAGTGTCATATCGGAACGTTCCAGGTCATTCTCGAATTTGCAGCCTTGAAATTAGACCCACAACACCAGGTGAAATCAAGATAACCATAAAAAGACTGGAAACAAAAAAGGCACCAGGATTTTATCTGATTACTCCGAAGATACTCAAAGAACTTCCAAGGAAAGTTATTGTACTTATCACTTCTATTTTCAAGGCCACATTTAGCAAGTCTTATTTCCCGGAGCTATGGAAAATCTCACAAATAAACTTGTTACATAAATCAGGAAAGCTAAGCGATAATGTCACGTTGTGTAGACCAATTAGTCTATTACCTGTCTTATCCAAACTTTGGGAAAAGATCTTTGTCAAAAGACTTAAAGCAGCGATGAAAGAGGTCAATATTATCCCTGATCATCAATTCGGCTTTAGAGAAGGCCACTGAACTCTCTCACTCAACTCAATTGAATAGAGTTTATTCCACTATTAGACAGTGCCTAGAGAAAAAACAGTATTGTTCTGCAGCTTCCCTGGTTGTGCAGCAGGCTTTTGACCGAGTTTGGCACAAAGGACTATTGTGCAAGATTAAGATGAATCTATCTCACTCATTCTTTCATATTACCAAGTCTTACTTAACAAATAGATTATTTCAAGTAAAGCAAAGGGAAGCAAGGTCAGCGGTTCATGAATGCTTGGCTGGTGTACCACAGGGATCAGTTCTTGGACCATTACTGTACAACATATTCACTTCAGATTTGCCTCAGCTGTCATCATCTATGTCTGCTACATTTGCTGATGATACTGCTATTCTATCATGTAATAGTAACTTGGAACAAGCCTCGAAAACACTGCAGACTCAACTAAATGAAACACAAAACTGGCTAAAAAATTGGAGAATCAAAACAACCACATCCAAATCCACCCATATTACATTCTCACTGAGAAGAGGTAACTGTCCCCAAGTTAAACTCGGAAATGAGGTTCTGCCACAAGACGACTGCGTCAAATACCTGGGCTTCCACCTGTATCGACGCCTTACCTGGAAGGAGCATATCAAAGCCAAAAGGAAGGCACTGGATATCTGCTACAGAGGACTTGACTGGCTCCTAGGCCGTGGCTCGCCCTTGACAGTCAACAACAAACTGTTAGTCTACAACTCTATCATCAAACCTGTTTGGACATATGGTTGTCAAATCTGGGGTAGCACAACAAGCAAGTTAAATCTCCAAGTCATCCAAAGAGTGCAAAATAAAATTGTACGAATTATATCAAAAGTGCCATGGTACTCTCGAAACAGTGAGATTCACGAATACTTAAAAGCTCCCACAGTAGTCGAAGAACTAGAGAATCGTGGGATCGACTATAGAAAGAGACTGATGTGGCATTCTAACCCGCTAAGGGCACATATCATCAGTAATTGAAGAAGAGATGCCTGATTTGTGAATCAGCATGCTTAAATAAGAAATTCGCAGACCCCATCTGATTATAGTTTACAGGACCGATTGCAGACTACTAAAAAGAAAACAAAAAAAAAAAACGAATTTGCATTGAAGTTTCTGGAAGTCTTGGCTCCGCATATAAAAAGATTGGGGTTGGCATTAGTTATCGGCCACACAAATTTGGTAAGTTTGAGGTTTGAAATAGTTAGGGAGGGGTCTCCCCATCTTTCCTTACCATCCCTGCCCCAGGAAACACAGGTTTTTATATAATTTTAAAATTTTTATGGATGTTCATATGGCAGGGCAACATTTTGTATGGTTCGTACATAGAATTGGAATTGGAACGAAACCTTCTGCCATATGGGATCGGCTGCAGGAATTTTGCCAACCCATAGGTTCGGTTTAGGGTAGGTTTAAAAACAGAATTCTTGTGGCTACTACCCCTAGAGCGTATATAAAAAGCCAAAGGCGTGGAGGAAGGGTAGGCCTGCGCTTTGTTACGCAAGGGCAAAGGGCCTAAACTTCCCGCAGCACCGTAGCCGATACAGAATGAATTTGTTTTTGTAAAAGTTACTTCAGGTTTAACAAATTTATAAAATTATGATTATAATGTTTTGATCAACATTTTGTACAGTTCTTATTAGAATCAGATCTATTAGTAGTCCACAATAACTAGATCATGGTCTAAGAATAATAATGTTTATATGAGGTGTCTAATTGTTGATTCGTATAATAAAAAAAAACTACTTGTTTCCTGGGGTGGGAGGGGTTTAGTTGTTACGCCCTCCCTCCCCCCACCGAATGACCCGAAATTCCTGCAGCTGATATCTAATGAAAACCCAAGGAGTGTTCTGATAGCAATACTGTGAGGATCACTTTATCATACGAGTATAGCGAAATGCAAGCTACGGACCGTTTGTCTGGAAGAAGTCGCTATAAGTGATAAGGCCGCCAATTAGTTTTTTTCTTTTACCTGATTTAATTATTTTGGTGTTTAATAAAGAGTATTAGTCTCGTCTTGTCTTGACACTCAAAAGTGAAGCGATTTCTGTTATTTTTTGTTATTTGTGACTGTCTAAATATGGTGTCAGTGTTTTGTTGTAATAATAATAATAATATAGCCTTTATTCCTGTGTGATTTTACATTAAATAAGTGTGTTATTATAGCATAGAGTCCCTTGTGGCAAAGCCTTCCTCCAGCTCCTTCCAGTGCTCCCTGTCTCTTGCCACTTGTTTCCAGTATGGTCCTGCCGTCAGCTTCAGCTCGTCCTCCCAGTGTCTGTGTGGCCGCCCTCTCAGTCTTTTTCCTTCATGTGGGTACCACTCAGTAACCTGCATTCATTTCTAATCCTACTTTTATGTTTTCCTGTGCTAATGATTGGATCTAGGTTTGTAGGATTTTGTTTGAATTCCTATTCAATATTGTCAGAGAATCGCAGATGATCAAGGTATGATCCATTGATATTGAGCCCCAAACCATCCCAGTTTAGTTTTCAGAAAATGGTATTGAGTACAGCTTAAAATAGCTTTGGAGAAAATGGGTCTCCTAGTTTTACACCTTTATTTATAGGGAAGGATTCACCTGGAGTTTTGAGTTTTATCCTAGCCCTGCTTTCTGAATATATGATTTGGATTACTTTTATATATGAGCAGTTTATGCCTTGTTGTTCTAGGCTTTCCCAGATGCAGATTTCCCAGATCCCAGTGTTTCAGACTGTTAAATGCTTTACTGTAGTCTATGGAAGCAATATACAAAGGCTTGTTGTACTCATTGGATTTTTCAATGATTTGCTTCGTGGTATGTATATGGTCATATTTCAATAGGAAAAGTTCCAGAAAATAGACTTGGATATCACCAGATCATATGCTTCAGGTTGGAAGTGTAAAATGTCATAACGCCGGGGGAACTTGACTGTATCTTGCACCCCGCATACTCACCTCTCAACAACCTTAGCTGCTTACATAGTGTTGCCCCCTGGCCGCCCCATGGGGGCCCACAACGGCTGTCCTGTTGGATAGTTATTAAGCAGCAAGTCACCATCTGCCATATTTAAATTTGTGAGAGATTTTCGAGGCAGATGTCCATTATCTCACTCCATAGCCCTGTTATCCGGGCCATTTAGCATCCCATCCTCATAGCCCACTCCAAGTCGCTTCCTTCCTGGCAATAGTTTGGCAACTGTGGGGGACTGTCCGTTAGTGTATCACAATGATACATTGAGGGAGAGGCCTCCATGGATGCAGCCATCTCACATTTAGATTAAATGGTACCAAAGGCTTCTTCAGTGTTGGCTTCGGCCCCATGAATGCCTTTCAAATGACTGGGTCCCTATGGGCCCGTGACTGAAAAGTGTACCTACATAATAATAATGTATATGGTCTATAGTGGGGAAGTCTTTCCATAAGCCTGCTTGCTCAATAGGTTTATTTTCATTGAGTTGTTTTGAAACTCTATGCAGAAGTATTTTCTTTTTGAGTTTTAGTATCCATTCCTTACCTTCTCTTAGCTCTTTCAAGGTTTTGACTCTAGATTTTTGGATGTATATATCTAGTGTTTCATTTCTGTTTTTTTCTGTCCCATCTCATGCCTTCTCTAACTTTTTTCTGATATGGTTTACACTTTTTAAATAGTCTTTTCCTCCTTTGTGTGGTTTTTAGTTAGATTTTTGCAATCTGATATTAGTTCATGGGTCTTAGCACTAAGTTTGCTTTTTCTTTTGTCGCAGCTGCCTCTAGATGATTCCTTAAATTTACCAAACTTATACAAAAAACATAATA
The DNA here is from genome assembly GCA_934047225.1 of Ypsolopha sequella. Taxonomy (NCBI): domain Eukaryota; kingdom Metazoa; phylum Arthropoda; class Insecta; order Lepidoptera; family Ypsolophidae; genus Ypsolopha; species Ypsolopha sequella. The sequence continues at coordinate 29,121,502 of OW203985.1, forward strand.
AACGACATGACTCAAAAAAATTAATCTTTCTAGACTCAACTTAAAACATGTACACACACCCTAATATCCTGTCTCAATCTAACACACAAAACCTCACACACGCACACAAACACCTTCTGTCTCTATCCCACCCACATGCACATCCTCACTTCTATCAAAAAGTTTACTGTGTTACTACAAAATGGTGTTTAACTTTAGACAGTGTTTAAATCTGTTGCTGTCGCCTTTTCTCTCATATTGTAAAAGAGTGATAGCAACAGATTTAAACACTGTCTAAAGTTAAACACCGTTTTGTAGTAACACCGTTAGTTTTTAAGAAAGTAGTTTTGTTTTTTTTTTTTGAGTAATATTATTATTTTATTTCTTGTCATCTTCTAAATATTATCTGTCATCCTGTCATCATCAAAATACCTAGATAACAATAACAATACCTATTACTTGGAAAAAAAAAATAAGTTTCGGCAAAAGGACTCGAATCCAGAGCCGGTAAAACCCAAAAAAAAAATTATTACTCCAACTGATGCCGGGCCCGGTGGGGCCCGAAATATTTAATAAAATAAAGCTACTTTTTTCCCAGTGATCTTGGTTAGTCTGCCTAAGCCTTCTGCTATTGCCAATATTTACAATTTGAGGGAGACCAAGCATCCCCTGTTCTGTGCTCCTTCAATTAAATATGATTGTGTATAATTTGCAGCAACGATCTTCAATCGAAGCCACCTAGTGTAGCATGTATGTTGCAGAGCGCATGGAACGGCGCGCATTGCGCCGACTTGGTGATCGAGATACCGGGCGCGGGGGGCGGCGCCGCCGACGACGGCGGCCACTACCGGCTCGACTACCGCCCGCCGCACGGTTCACCCGCACCCAACTTCACCGTGCCGGCGCGCGCCTCCACCATTAACTTCCAGGGACTGCCCGGCACCAAGTACCACTTCATGCTCTACTACTCCAACGCGACCTTCGCTGACCTGCTCACCTGGAACCAGACCATTATCACCGGTAAGTACTCGCCTCACCTGTGTGACACTCAGCTGATACCGATACTAATAGCGGGGTGTCGTATGTTGCAGCTCCGGAGCCGCCGACCAACCTGACAGTGACGCTGGGCCGCAACAAGCAAGCGACCATCTCGTGGTCGCCGCCTGCGCACGGCGACTACACCGGGTTCCGGTTCAAAGTGATCCCGCTGACGGAGAGAGGGGGTGTCGCGGGCGGTGGCGGGGCGGCCGGCGCCGAGGGCGCGCGCAACATCACCGTGGAGGGCGCGGAGAGCACGCACACGCTGCGCGAGCTGTCGCCGGGCGCCACCTACCAGCTGCACGCCTTTACGCTGTTGCATGACAAGGAGAGTGCAGCTTACGCGTCGCGCAACTTCACCACCAGTGAGTGTCCCCAGCCATCACCCTACGTCTACCGCCCCACTGTCCAATTTGAAGTAACGACCGACGCTAGTTCTTTATATCATGGTTTGCAAGAGATGGTAAAATGTAAACTAACAAAAAGTATGTACGTCGTACGACACAATGTTCGGGTTTCTTTAAATTTAACGTAGATTATTAATATCAGGGAAATTATTATTTCACAAATAATACTTTATCAAAGGTTTTTCCCATGGACCCAGATTGATTCTCCTATTATAGTTCAGGAAATATAATTTGCACTGATGAATGGGACGGGTTTTCACAAAAAATGTAAATGGAACAAAAGGTTTTGTTTGATACATCCTAACGAGTAGGTACTGGTGTTCATCACGCCTGAATCAATTCCCATGGCTTAATTTTTAAAAGATTTTTAAAAATTTTTTTTTCAGAGAATTTACGTCATTTTAGGACATAGTTTTTATTATTTTGGTATAGGTACAAATGAACCATTATTTTTTTCATGAGTTTTTAAAGAATTATCCAATGACCATGTCACTTGAGAATTTTAGACATTATACTGATTGTGATGTGTGATTGCTTATAAAAAAGTGGTCTGTCTCTGTCTGTCTACTCATCTGTCATCCAGCTGTCAAATTAGTCTGAAGCAAATTATTATAAATTTATCTTGATAGCAAAGGACACATTTCTAAATAGCCATTACTCAAGTGACGTCATACGAAGGCAAATGAAAGTTGCAGCCTTTTCGTAAAAATATTCATCATCATACGGGTTTTTAGACCAAAAGTTCGAAAATACGGCTTCTTAAACCTAAATCTCGAAATGGTTTTCGAATTAACGCACCTTAACATAATTTAAGCTATGCCTATTAATGAATATTTTCAAAATTTAATATTCTTTTACTATTTTGTACATACCCCTGTGTGGGTAGTTGTAAATATTATATAAATAACTATTTTTTTTTTACAATTCTCCTAGTTACTCTAAGAGACTCAGAAGTATGTAGTAAGTGCCTCTATTGTTCAATTGTTATCCAAAGTTAATCCGATAATCTGAATTGGTGCAAATTATATTTCCTGAACTATAATCTGACAAATTTCAGATTATTCGACGTAACACTGATCTTCAGTTCGATAGACAGAGACACAAAGCTTTATATTTTTTAAGGAAATCTAAAGGAGTATCGTGATCAATGTTGCAGAAAACAAACGCATCTTGAAATTTTTTCACAAGTCTCTTGAGTTAGCTCGACCAAGTGGTTTTGTCATTCTGTGTAAATTAGAGAAGTACATTTAAACACGCGATCGCAGACAAGTACAGTTTAATCAATTAATTTGAAAAGATAATACAAATAATTTTAATGTATAGATTCGGTGGGCTACTTCCTACACCTACATGACTAATAGACAATAGAAAATGACATGGCTAAAAAAATATGTTACACATAGAAACAAAGCAGTTGCCTGAATTTCGATAAAAATACTAAAACCTACACAAGGGAGACTGGGCGAAAGTGGTCTATAGACCGACAGATATGGAGTAATTTTTTTTAGGAAGTACACACTTAGACGGTATTTTTTTGTTATGACGTCATCAAAATCTGACCCGACAGTTTTGAGATATTTCAAGTCAAATATATTAGTATTATTTTACTTTAATTAAGTATTTTTATTACAAAAATTTTATAATAAAGTAAGGAACTTATAAGAACTCCGACTTTGCAACATTTATTACATTTTTGACTGCAATGACGCCGAACTAAGAACTATAAATAAGTGGCCTATTATACTAGCGATGGTAAACTACACGCCGTGTCTTTAAAGACGCTGACGCCACCTCTTTCTGTCCGAAAAGTACCGAAAAAACTATCGGGTCAGATTTTGATGCCCTTTTGCACAGAGGTGTAGTTGGGGTTACCTAATGCAAAAACCACAATATTATATCTGTTGGTTCATAGACCACTTTCCATACAAAAAAGAACAGTGTCCTTTCTACCAAGGAAATATTTTCAAATAAAACAATAGCATCAAAAAATGAAAAAATAGAAACGAAATATCTGTCAGGTTATTGAGGTTGCTCTTTATTTAGGGCCTGTTTCACCACTTCCAGATAAGTGATATCCAGAAGATAAGTTTAAAAATGGAACACATTTTGTATGCGTTATATGTCACATATAACTATCAGGCACTTATCTGGAAGTGGTGAAACAGGCCCTTAGTAAGCTAAACTGTGTAGACGTTTTTGAGTCGCTCTTAACATTATATATGAATATTACAAAACTTCAAAATAAACATGTCATTTATTGACTTTAAAAATGTTACCAAAAGACGGGAATTTTCCTGACATGACAAGAATTTTCAGGAAATCATAGATTTTGTCAGAAATTTTAACAGATAACAATTAAATGCTAAAGCAATTATTATTTATTAAACTAGCTGTTCTCCGCGACTTCGTCCGCATGGAAGAAGATAATGCGGCCGCAGTGTAAACCCTTGGGAATACTGCAATAAAAAAAATCCCAGTTTTTAAATTGGATAATAAGTTATCGAATTGTGATCTGCCTTCCTTCTTTCTTTATAATCCATGTCTCACTGCTGAGGATCTTACAGTAGTAACCGCATCAAAACCCGTTCAGACTTTTTTTGACATTATCCTACACCGCTATTTTTTTAGAATATCATCAATGGACAGACAGTCCCAAGTCGGTGCTGTACCACAAAACCCCTAACAGTGGCGTTAGGCTGCCAGTTGCGCTTATAAAGCGGTTTCTGTAATTGGGAAGACCTCTACTTGCGCATTGCTGTGAGTGACTGTCCAATATGTATACAGGATGATTGGAAATTGTTCTTATTCCTCTCGGGGGAAGAAACTATGATTAATTTGGAGTGATTTCACCCCTATCACTTGGGGGTCGCAAATCCGCCATTTTCGAGAATTTAATTTTTAATGTTCAATTTTTAATTCTTTGTTATCGTGATTTTATACATGCAACTTAAGATTTTGCAATTATTTGAGAGATTTTCAGCCTTAAGGAGATCGACCAATCAGTAAGTTATCAGTTCACGCGAAGTTTCGTGCCAAAAAATAACAAGATTTTTTTGGCGTATTTTATTTGCCAAATTTCGCAATTTTATAAATAAAGCAAAGAATGTCGATTTTCTCGAAAATGGCGGATTTGTGACCCCCAAGTGATAGGGGTCAAATCACTCCAAAATAATCATAGTTTCTTCCCCCGAGAGGAATAAGAGCAATTTCCAATCACCCTGTATGTATGTAACAGACGAGTCATTATGTTAGCACAGACATGACAAACAACCATCGGCTCGGCCCGTATCTGTATATTGTATGGGGACGTTTAAATGGTAATGAAGTGGTCGCACAATGGTGCGCGTCACCGCAAGGTCACCGCCGCCGCCGCGCTATTACGCTCATTATCCAAATGTACATTGTATTTAATAGTGTTAAGGGGCTCCACAAAGCTAAAATTCAGTCCTGCTCTAACTGTCTATCCTGTTCTAATCAAATGCCGCACACGCAAAATTTTAGTTGTTTTGAAATTGCGGCTACATTAGGTTACTATTAAATTAACAGTTTTAAGTATAATTTTTTTAAGTAATTTTTTTCTAGTAATTATCTGCAACTTTTATTTTCGTCTCAATCGGTTTTGAAATATGGGACCTGAATCGCTTTTTTTGTGAAATTTATGCTTTTTTAAAAGTAATATAAGTTAAGAAAAGATTGAACGTGTGTTTATTTGTGAAGAGTAATTAACAAATTGTCTCGAGTCATACACGCCAAATACAATTTATTTATTTTTATCGTCTACATTGACGAAACTGAATCCAATGCAAAACATAAGTTTAGCATTGTGGAGCCCCTTAAGCGTTAAATATTACACGTACTACTTGTGAACAAAATTTTGACGTCGTAATATTTCCATGGTTACTTTGCATTACAAAGTACCTATGTAAATGTAAAGTATGGTGTTTAGGGTCGGTTCCATCGGTTCTTTTGCCGGAATCCGTATTTAGTAGGCTATAAAGGTCTTTGTTTATGACGGAACCCTAAATGTTCATGATAATTTCAACAATATTTTAACTGTACATTTATTTTTTTCCTACACCGATCTAAAAATATTCTTTAATCATTAAAATAAAGAAAATATATGACCTTTCACCAACTTCTTTTTTTCGCTGACCGCATGTTTACAAGATTTTTTCCCCAATATAATGGTAGGCTTTGCGTATCGTTGGTGTAGTTTTCATGGCGTCCTCATCTCATAGTGTGTGTGTCGGTGTGCGCGGTCAGAAAAATGTAAACGCTGTATTTTTATTAATTCAGAAATTATTAATTCTTAAGTTCAATATTGTATTTCGAAATTGATACGCACATACGACGTCACCTATCATCGGCAACAATAAGACGAATAACATAAAATAACGAATATCTTAATAATTTCCCTATTGTTTTCTGCTGCCAGTGTAAACGAGGTTCCGATGTGACGGTGAGCTATATCTAATTCATAAATAGCCCAATCTGGGACTCGCATGAATCTTCAGCACTTTAGCTTTATGATCGATGAGGTGCCCACTCTTCCTCTACTCGTGGGGCTGCTAACTGGTGGAGCAATGAGACGCAGGTGGCTGGGCCATCACGGCTCGACTCATTCAGCAATGAGACGCAGGTGGCTGGGCCATCACGGCTCGACTCATTCAGCAATGAGACGCAGGTGGCTGGGCCATCACGGCTCGACTCATTCAGCAATGAGACGCAGGTGGCTGGGCCATCACGGCTCGAATCATTCAGCAATGAGACGCAGGTGGCTGGGCCATCACGACTCGAATCATTGAGCAATGAGACGCAGGTGGCTGGGCCATCACGGCTTGAATCATTGAGCAATGAGACGCAGGTGGCTGAGCCATCACGGCTCGAATCATTGAGCAATGAGACGCAGGTGGCTGGGCCATCACGGCTTGACTCATTCAGCAATGAGACGCTGGTGGCTGGGCCATCACGGCTCGAATCATTCAGCAATGAGACGCAGGTGGCTGGGCCATCACGACTCGAATCATTGAGCAATGAAACGCAGGTGGCTGGGCCATCACGGCTCGAATCATTGAGCAATGAGACGCAGGTGGCGGGGCCATCACGGCTCGAATCATTGAGCAATGAGACGCAGGTGGCTGGGCCAACACGGCTCGAATCATTGAGCAATGAGACGCAGGTGGCGGAGCCATCACGGCTCGAATCATTGAGCAATGAGACGCAGGTGGCGGGGCCATCACGGCTCGAATCATTGAGCAATGAGACGCAGGTGGCTGGGCCATCACGGCTCGAATCATTGAGCAATGAGACGCAGGTGGCGGGGCCATCACGGCTCGAATCATTGAGCAATGAAACGCAGGTGGCTGGGCCATCACGGCTCGAATCATTGAGCAATGAGACGCAGGTGGCTGGGCCATCACGGCTCGACTCATTCAGCAATGAGACGCAGGTGGCTGGGCCATCACGGCTCGACTCATTCAGCAATGAGACGCAGGTGGCTGGGCCATCACGGCTCGACTCATTCAGCAATAAGACGCAGGTGTCTAGGCCATCACGGCTTGAATCATTGAGCAATGAGACGCAGGTGGCTGGGCCATCACGGCTCGAATCATTGAGCAATGAGACGCAGGTGGCTGGGCCATCACGGCTTGAATCATTGAGCAATGAGACGCAGGTGTCTAGGCCATCACGGCTTGAATCATTGAGCAATGAGACGCAGGTGGCTGAGCCATCACGGCTCGAATCATTGAGCAATGAGACGCAGGTGGCTGGGCCATCACGGCTCGACTCATTCAGCAATGAGACGCAGGTGGCTGGGCCATCATGGCTTGACTCATTCAGCAATGAGACGCTGGTGGCTGGGCCATCACGGCTCGAATCATTTAGCAATGAGACGCAGGTGGCTGGGCCATCACGACTCGAATCATTGAGCAATGAGACGCAGGTGGCGGGGCCATCACGGCTCGAATCATTGAGCAATGAGACGCAGGTGGCGGGGCCATCACGGCTCGAATCATTGAGCAATGAGACGCAGGTGGCGGGGCCATCACGGCTCGAATCATTGAGCAATGAGACGCAGGTGGCTGGGCCATCACGGCTCGAATCATTGAGCAATGAGACGCAGGTGGCGGGGCCATCACGGCTCGAATCATTGAGCAATGAAACGCAGGTGGCTGGGCCATCACGGCTCGAATCATTGAGCAATGAGACGCAGGTGGCGGGGCCATCACGGCTCGAATCATTGAGCAATGAGACGCAGGTGGCTGGGCCAACACGGCTCGACTCATTCAGCAATGAGACGCAAGCAATCAGGTTTAAAAGGCCATGGTGGAAATTTCATTTGATCCATTTAATTCTTCCGTAGGCACTGTCAAGAAAATTGCCGCAGACTTACTTTTTGTTTGAAAATTGAGCGTGTGGATTTTTCAATGATATGAATATTATAATTAACATCAATTAAATTGTTTATTTAATATTAAACATCAGTTGAAAAATTATTATTTACTTAACTAGATTCCAGTAGCTCAGTCAGTAGGAGGCCGGACGTCCGATCTTGAGACCCGGGTTCAGTTCGAATTCTGCCGGTCGCGCATGTAGCAATGAGTTTTTCTGATGTTATGTACCTATATGGTATTTATTACACGATAAACAGTCAAGAAAAAACAGACAAACCCACACGCCCTAAAAAGACGCTTCTATTTGTGTCCGAATATTAAGAAAAACGTAAAATAAAAGGTTTGCAGCTGTCACGGACATCACAGAAACTTAAAAAAACAATATTTTAATATTTCAAGCACTTTAGATAATCATAATCAAAAATCGCAAAAAAAAAATACATTTATTATATGTATATTTAAATGTGCATGTTTGACTATTTACATACTTAGATAATGTGCTGCATGCTTTATTCTGCAATGTTAATTTATCAGTGTTTGAGTATTTGTTGGGTAGTTGGAGAATTTGTGTATTTATGTTTGAATAGGTTATGATTCATGTTTCTTGATAGAATAATGAAAACAAAAAGTATCATATAATAAACGTGTGTGTGGGTGTTTTACAGAACCGAATACGCCTGGCAAGTTCATCGTGTGGTTCCGTAACGAGACGACGCTGCTGGTGCTGTGGCAGCCGCCCTACCCGCCTGGCGCCTACACTCACTACAAGGTGCTGCACGTGTATGTGTGTGTGTGTGAGTGAGCGTGTACTGAATATGTACTGACGTGTGTATATACGTGCAGGTATCCATCTTGCCGCCCGACGCGCGCGACTCGGAGCTGTACGTAGAGAAGGAGGGCGAGCCGCCAGGGCCGGCGCAGGCCGCGTTCAAGGGGCTGGTGCCAGGCCGCGCGTACAACATTAGCGTACAGACCGTGTCTGAGCCGGAGATCTCCGCGCCTACCACGGCGCAGTACCGCACGGTGCCGCTGCGGCCCGCCAACGTGACCGTGCCGCCTGCAGACCTCAGCGAGACCGGGTTCCGCGTCGTGTGGGCGCCGCCCGTCGACCTCAGGTACACTCGCACACACCCATACCCCCTGACACGTGTGTGTGCGTGTATCACTAAATGATGTGCGTATCCGCAGCGAGTTCGAGAAGTACCAGGTGTCGGTGGCGGGCAGTGGGGCGGGTGCGGCGAGTTCGGGCCGGCGGCTGGCCCCGCTTGTAAAGGGCCGCGAGGAGCCGTCCGAGGCGCGGTTCGAGGGGCTCGAGCCCGGCGCACACTACACCGTCACCGTCAAGACCATGTCCGGCAAGGTCACGTCGTGGCCGCAGGCGGCTGACCTCACGCTCAGTAAGTCACTTCAACAAGACTCTCCGTCTGAGAATCTCGTGTGATGGATGGACGTCATGCGTATCGGTCTGTTGCAGAGCCGCTACCGGTGCGCGACATCAAGTGGCAGCACGTGGAGGCGGGCGGGGCGGAGGGCGCTGGGGGCGTGGCGCTCACCTGGCAGCCGGCCGAGGGCTCGACGCAGGACTCGTATCGCGTGTCGTACCACGAGGCGGGTCCGCAGCGTGACGACAGTAACACGCTGGGCGTGCCGGGCGCGCGCGCCGTACTCGACGCGCTGCTGCCGGGCCGCAACTACTCGGTGCAGGTGGCGGCCATGTCGCGTGCCATGCCCTCCAACGAGACCGTGACGCATGTGCTCACGCCCCCGCTGGCGCCCGTGCTGCGCGAGCTGACGCCGCTGCCGCCGCACTCACGAGCTCTCGCGCTCGCCTGGAGCTCCGACGTCAACTCCAAGCAGGTGCTTATTTTAATTGGGTAATTTGGGGTACTACGGGATGCAAAACTGGCCGAAATTGAAACCCGATTTTTCTTTGTCGAGTTTAGCACGGAAAAGCCCGGTTTTCGGTGAAACCGGTTCGAAAATATGATTTTTTTATTCTTTGTATAAATTATATTTTTTAACTGCTCGTGAAATTCTGGCCGCCTGCACTACATCTTGCATATTTTCAATTTCTAAATAGAAATACCTATTTAAGAGGCGTTTATAGTCAGAGTGATCAGATCTGGCCGTACGATGGTTGTTGTGGTTGTTTGAAGTGGAGTTACATAATGAGTAGAAATAGACTAGTAGTTTAAAGATGGTTTATTCTAGAGAAAAAGTAGTTTTCTCTAGCTATGATCTCCACGGTCGTTAAGTAGGTACTCAGTTGATGTACAAATAAAATGTATAAATTAAAGTAATAACATGACGCACACGCTGGACATAACTAGGCCGCAACGGCCGTACGGTCCATTGCTCGTACAAGGCGTCATCACTCACCACTACCAAATCTCCATACAAACGTTGTCACCACATTGTGGGGTGTCTATGGAACGTTATTATAATATTTTAGGCTGAGTCCATTGATATTGTCTAGATCTATGTTGAAGTCGAACTAAAAATCGTGAAATTTAAGTAATATCGTAACGTAACGTAATACGTAAATTTAACGGTTTTTACCAAAAGTGTACCCGAATGTGCTTTTATTGTTTTTAATAAAATCGAAAAATTAATACGAGTCAAACATCGAAAATGTTGTCTAAATTAATAATAACCAAAAATAATGTTTGAAAACGTCCACAGTCTTGTCAAAGTCTGGGTTCTCCTCAAACAGGTTTTAATTTTGTGACCGCAATGACATCGGCACGATTTTATTGCCCTCGCAAGTTTCATGGAGCGTGCACCTTATAGCGAAATGAAACAGCATGACTTTTGGCCACGCCTACTAAAAAGTTTTTAAAAGGAAATTATTCATATTCAAAATTTTAATGAAAATACAGAATTTTGTTTAAGGAAAAGGTTTACTCGCTTTTTGTGCTTAAGTAGGTACAATATTAATTAAAAGTAAAAAGTATCCAAGTAATCAACTGAATATAAAACGAATAGAGAGTATTATAAAATACAAAACCAAAATTGACATCCTTACATCCATATTTACTTTGTCGTGAAATGGAAAATGGGTTCCCCAAATTATTATTAGGTAACTGAGATCCTCAGAATCAGAATATCTTTATATGTTTAGACATAAGTAGGGACATGAAGTTAATAAATAATAAATTACAAAATATCTCATATGCTTTGTCATTCGGTATACCAAATATATAATGGTTTAAAACACAAGTTAATACTATTAGAGTGCATTACAAACTAGAAAATATCAATCAGAAACAAATCCAAAGACAAGAATTTAAAAAAAATTCCCCGGGCCAGGATTCGAACCTGCGACCTCTTGTTATCAAGACAAGCGCGCTACCAATTGCGCCACCGAGGGTCCTACCCAGACCGGTGAATTCTTCCATCATACTTGTCCACTGTTATTTTTGCATCTGCTTGATATACTAGCTTGTACTGCACATACAGAACGCTCACGAGGGCGTTGTGTGATTTCACTATTATTGTTTATTATTGTGATTTTGGATTTGTTTCTGATTGATATTTTCTAGTCTGTAATGCACTCTAATAATATTTAGAGTATTCATAGCGATGGATTTCGCAAAATAAACATAATCACAAGTTAAGTTTTGGTGCAGGACTCTTACGAGGTGCGGTGGCGGCGCGTGGACGCGGGCGGCACGGAGAGTGCGTGGCGGTCGCTGAGCACGCGCGACTCGAGCGCGACGGTGAGCGCGCTGTTCCCGGGCGCGGTGTACGCGCTGCAGGTGGCCGCCGTCAGCCACAAGCTGCGCTCCGAGCCGCACGAGCTCACCCGCCCCGCGCGTTAGTATACACACACACATACAAATACAAAATACAAAAATTTTATTTATACACAAGTAATTTTTACAATTCTTTGGACCCTCCTTTTAAGGTAACAATAACCAGGGGCTCTACCGCGTAATTCTCATTTGTATCAACTTCAAGCAAATTCGTGCGAAATTCAACGCGTGCAAAAGAGATGGCATGTTAGGCGGGCGTCGTCGCACGCACGTCAAATTTCATTCAATCTCAAGTTGATGTTGATGAAAATGAGAATTACGCGGTAGACCCGCTGTATTAGGAGGGACCGTTCTTCCCTTGTTTCATTGTTTTTGTGCTTTTGTTAGTAGGAGAAAGGGTGAGTTAGTGTATGTGTTTGAGAGGGTGTGTGAGGGTTTGTGTGCATGTGTAGTGTATGTGCTGAAATCTAAATACATATACTTACTCTATTACAACTTCACCTGTCTATTCAGAAGTCATCGAACAGCTAGCCCCGAGAAGGGTAATGCCGTATTATCTGATTTATCCAACCAATCAGTATTTTTGCATAGACTTTACTATGCATCTCAAATAAGTTTAGTAGTTCCTAGAACTAATGCGAGAATTGTTAACTACAAACCATTTCATGTTAAGAGATTTAGAACCAATTTGGGATACCACAGTTTGCTGCCCAGGTTAAGTCGTGAACACAATAATCTGTTTCATTCAACAAGAGTTGACATATTTAGCAATTCGTTAGGTAAATTCAAAAATTTCTTGTACTCCACAAACGAGTCCACATTAAATTATTAATTATATAAAATTTAAGCATAGTTTTATCAAGCTAGATAGTAGTCGTTGTATCGACTATTGACCGATACTGTCATTCTATGGTAACAAGCTGTGTTTGCCTGTAATTGGGCTACATCTCAAACCCTTTTATTATGTACTTTGATAAGTTACTAGTTAAGATGTATGTCTGTTGGCAAACCATTAAATAAATAAAAATCCCACTTACCAGAGATGCCCTTTCTTTATCACTGCGTGGCTTAGCCATGCAGAGTGCGTGGAAGCACATTAAAAGTCGGCGCAATTTATTTCGAACAAACCGAGTGTTATGCACCTCTTAAGATGTAGTTTCTCTATGTTAGACGTATAGCAAATCCTAGCAGTTATATTTCATACTTATTATTGAAGTCAATGGTGTCGATTCGGCGCAACACAACTTAACTTGTTTGACAGTATTTTGAGCGTCCTGTCTTTGTCTTTTCCGTACAAAAAGAAAAAGACGGGACGCTTATATTAAGTTTAGTCTTGTCAAATAAGTTAAATAGTGTTCCAACGAGTCGACACCATTTATTTTCATTTATGATATATTTATTTTGTCAATCAGATAGGTTAAAAACAACTCTTAAATCTCACTCAAAAGTGGTTAACAAATGAATGTGTTGGTGTGGTGTCCCAGGTCCACTGCCCCCGGTGTCGATGTCGGTGGAGCGCGCGACGAGCAACTCTGCGGTAGTGCGGTGGACGGGTCCCTCGCCCGCGAGCAGCGCGCTCGGCGAGTTCGTGCTGCGCTACCGCACGCAGAGTGACGCTGCCTGGACGCGCCTCCCCCCACTTTCCCCTAACAACACCGAGGCGGAGGTACGTTATATACTAAAGTAGGGCCACCGAGTGATGGCACTTATGACAGCTGCATTTAGTGATGAGGTACATTTTAAATTTCGGTTAAAAATAAAAATCAAGTGTGAGTTTACTCAACATTAGACACGTCACTCAACATTCAACATAATAATACAAAAGGAAATGTGCCAAACCCAGTGGCGTAGCTATCGGAAGGCTAGGCGGTGTAGTGCCCCGAGGCCCCCAAGCTTTAAACAACTCTTTTCAACACCCTGAGCGAAGTTGAAAGAGTTGTTTAGATATCTAAATCGAAAAAAGTATTTTACTATCATTTATTTTCATTGTTTTGTTTTTAAATAAATATTATTGCGTAACTTGGCGACCTCAAATACGGCCTATAAAAATGAGAAACTTTTTTTCTAAGAAAACAAAATCTTTGTTTCTATACGCATTCTATTGCAGAATAAAGTAACATTCAAATCGAAAAATAATAACCGCAACAAGTAGTACATCACTATCAACAATGAAGTATAATTTTTTTTTATTCACACTTATAAATAATTACGATACTTTGTAGACATTTAAACGTCATAGGCGCCATCACTCAGTGGCCCTACTTTAAGAAGTTTCATATAGATAATAATTTATATATAAGTGTAGTTAGACCGTTTACTTGGTCGAACGTCTTGACCACAAATTCGGAGGTTGCGGGTAGGGAATATAATCTCGAAATACCAAGATCGCGTATCGATATAGCCAGATCAATTTCGCATCGAAAACAATGCAAGATCTCGCAAGGTGACAACACATCACACGTACCCTGTACCGTAATACCCTGACGTCATATTTATAGACGCTCGATCTCCGGTTCCATTGCACACCTCGGTGTCGACACTCGAATCCATCATCAAAAAATAAATGCACCTCTTTGAATATGGCGTATCGAGAGGAAAATACCGACAGATCTGATAATGCCAACGAGCGTGGAATCGGATTTCTTCAGCGGGCTACTTAGTATCGCATGTAAGAAGCAGATTATCAGAATCCATCAATGACTGTCTACGAAGCTTGAGAAGCTTTTTAAAAAAAAAATGCTCAACGGTGAGACATCTGATTATTTGTTATTAGCTTTGAATCTATTATTTTAATTTACAATAATGAAGTATGATTTGATTACACAAGTATGTTACTGTTTTTGTTTCTAATATATTTCATTCTTAATGATACTGGTTTTGATAGTCCGGTGTGGGTTGGGGCGGTTGATTGGATTTCACCTTGTATAATATATCTTTTACGTATAATTTTAATCGTATTTATATTGCTACATAAATTAAATAAACCTTTAATCTAGTTCATGTACATTTATTATTTTATTACATATATACAAGGTGACTTTTTGATCATCGTCCAAATTCATACTGGTGGCTTGGTAAGTGATCGGTATCATGCATCAATAACAATTTTGGTGAAATTCGTAAAATTTAATTTCGACTCCCCATAGTGATTCACTCGGGACTGGAACTGAATTTATATGGGACGCCGAAATTTCATTTTACGAATTTCACAAAAATTGTTTTTAATCCAAGATACTGATCACTTATCAAGCCTCCAGTATGAATTTAGACGATGATCAAAAAGTCACCTTGTATATATATTTTTATAAGATTAAATTTTGACTTGTGAAACATGTATTTTATATACCTACTTTGCAAAATAAACTATTTGAATTTTGATATAATACTATAACAAAACGGCACTAGCAAAAAAATATTAATTCGCCTACTAATTGCGAGATCGCGCAAGTACTAAGATCTCGCAAGGTTTGGTTTTCGTAATATTTCAAATACCGAGATTGCTATTTTGCTCCAACATTGCATTCCCTAGTTGCGGTAGAATCCCGTGGGGGCATATTTTGTGCACGTGAAAACTGTGGGTCATTATATGTGCCCGAAGTACGGTGATAGGGCTCACACCCATCACGCTGGGATGAAGTAATCTTCGGTGGAATCTGTTGAGTGACAAATCCCTGGTGACGATGAGTAAATGTAATGTGAGTGTACTGTGACGTTACAGATAGTTGACATGACGCACGGCGAGCGCTACACGATCCAGCTGGACACGGCCAGCCTGCCGGGCGGCGGCGAGCGCGTCGAGTCCGGCGAGCCGCTGCAGCAGGACCACACCGTGCGTGAGTGTCGCCCTTTATATATATATATATATATATTTTTTTTTTGTTACGCTTAATGTACATTTATACAAAAACATGAAAAATATTTTACAGTGTACAAAGGCGGCACTTATTGCTTATAGCAATATCTTCCAGGCAACCTTTGGGTGAAAAAGAAAATATAGAAAAAATTAAGAAAGGAGCGTGTAAATGTCACGAAATCAAACATAAGAGTAAACTACATAGACTTATTAATGGGGGATTCCTTACGCTATAATAAACTAATACATAAACATACACAAAAATACAATATAAAGAATATAATAATATACTTTTATAAATACATACATTTACACATATATAATAATAAAAAAGATAAGGGTTAGTTAGGGGTGTAGTTAGGGGTGTAGTTGGGGGTGGAGTTAGGGGTGTATTTAGGGGTGGAGGTAGGGGTGTGGTTAGGGGTGTAGTTCACTAAAGTAGTGAAATATACATTCTTAGGGCTCCGTACCTCAAAATTTCAACCATTATAGGATCACTTTGTTGTCCATCTTTCAAGAATCTTTACCACAGTCTCTCTTGAAAGATTTTATATTGATACATCTTACAAAAGTCTATGGCCCCCTTAGTGCTGTTAAAAAAACGGGCTTCTAACTCAACGGTAAAATGTTATTGTCCTTTACGTAATCAATTTCATATAAATTTGTGTGGATGCTGGATCAGCTGATAATAAGCATGGTGCAGATGTGTTTTACACACTCACAGCAGGAGCTGGGCTGTCTTCTTTTCGTCTACTTTCCTTTGTACCGTGTATTATGTTAATTTGTCTTTAGACCAATAATAGTAGTTTATGCTACAAGGGCGCAAAGGAATAAATTACGAGGACGTTTTAAAACACGAGCGTAGCGAGTGTTTTAAACGTAACCGAGTAATTTATTGCTTTTACGCCCGTGTATCATACTACGTTTTTCAATGCATAGTGTGAGGAAATGAAAACAAATATAATCTTGTGAACTTTAAATTATAATTGGCTCAAAAGGAATGTATCCAGAGCCGTTAAACAGTGGAAAAAAAGTATAACATCTATGGTACACAGGAAAGTCTGCAGGTTAGCCAACCATTGTAAATAAAAAATAAAAAAAAAAATAAAGCCCTAGGGCAAAATAATCGACTTTTTGTTCGGTTTTGATGCATAAAAAGTGGGCCTTTACGAGCACATGAAAACTTATTTATTGTTATTCTACTCGTATACACGTGATGGAGACTTGTTTTGCGTGGCGTGGTACATAAAGGTAACCTCTGTGCAGGTCCGAATCCGGTGTCGAACGTGGCGCAGCTGGTGGACACACGCAACATGACGCTCGAGTGGCCGAGACCCAAGGGGCGCGTCGAGTGGTACAGCATCAGTTGGGCGCCGCGGGGAGAGGCGGGCGGCGCGGGCGGCGGAGAGCGCAACCTGACCGCGGCGGAGGTAGCGGCGGGCGGGGGCGGGGCGCGACCGGTGCGCGCGCTGCTCGACGGACTCGCGCCGGGCGTCGGCTACACCGTCAGCATCGCCGCGCACTCGCACAACCTCACCGCAGACATATTCACTATGGAGACACGCACACGTCAGTTACCGCTCTCTGCCTCACCATAACTAGCTTCTAACTAACTTATATTTACATCGTCGCTACATGAAGCCCTGATAAATGATTGTATTTAATTGCATACTGAATTGCACACTAAAAAACGAATGTTCTAACCTAATCTAACCTAACCTTTGTTATGCAAAAAGTTTTTTTTAGTGCAATCAGTATTTTTTAGGTACGCAATTAAATATTTCTCAATGATAAAAGTTAAAGTACACTCAAGTGCATCCACGTTTCACCGTCGTTTATTGCATCGCAGTGTGATGGGTGGTGAACTTTGTCGCCGTACTTCTAGTAACACACAAGTGTCTTAATATCTAATTATGTGCAGTTTCATACATTATATTTTGGATAAAACTGTACCCACGTTTTTTCATAATCGTCGTTAAATTTGCCATAGGCTATTTCGGATTATTCTGATGAAATAGTGTTTGTCATTTACGTCGCTGTTTCCAGAACATCAGGTGGAGTCAAATTATTAATTCATTATATCAGCCATTTTAGAGCAAAATAAAACTTTTGATTGACCCACAAAACCACAGTAAATATCCTGTTTCCCTATAAAATCCAGCAGTCCAACGCGCATGTTTCACTAGCTGATATCACTAGTTATTGGCTTTTCCTTAAACTAAAAAACCCAGCCAGTAAAGCGCTTAGGGATCGTCCATTAATCACGTGAGGCTCGAAAAGGGGAGAGGGTGTTCGGAAAATATCACCAAATATCACCAGAAGAGAGGGAGGGAGGGGTGTAGTGAGATATCACGTGTATTTATTTTTTCTTTGACCTCACAATTTTTAAACCGAAAAACGGGGCGTGGCCTTGACTCGCCGTTCCCAAGCAACGGTCTTTATGACATCAAAACTTTGATCGTAATTTAATTTAAAGATCATATTCTGAATTTTTTAATATACCTACTTTGTCCCAAAAAAATACACGTGATTTTGGGTAGGGGTGGAGGGGTAGCCTAAAACTAAAAAACTTCACGTGATGAATGGACGGCCCCTTACAGTTATGTTTAAAACAACCCAGAAAGATAAGCAAATACCAAAACTCAGGATTCTCATTAGATTGGTATAATCTCTCGGATCGTATTATAACTACAATCAAGTCAAGTCATTTTTCAACAACTCAATCCCCCTCCGAGTCCGAGCTCTCCAATTACCCACTGACGACTACTCATTTAAAAAAAGGAGTGCACGATGGCAAAGTGTGAATCTGAAGTAATGAATCGATTACTAGTGAATTGTACAACTTTAAACATTACTACTTTGTAACTTGTTACATGTTATGTTTTTGGTAGCCGACAGATTTCTTACGAATGTGTATGGGTTTTTTTTCCGATCAAATATGCAGACGACACACATATTAAACATTATAACAGTACCATTATATTTAGCAGTGTCATTCATGTCGATGTGGTTATTGCGCAGGTCCGCTGATCCAGTCCGAGATGACCATAGTGACGGAACCTAATGACGGAGAAGATAATTCAACGTTGCCCGCTTTTCGTGTAAGTTATATGTACAGTCAATAAAAGAAGTGGGTAACCAGGCCCAGCGCGAACACTTTCATCCTAAGACAGGTGACAGGTGTAGGTACAGGTTAGGTATAGACGAGATGACGAAAACTTGGTCTATACATACACACATGCACTATTGATTAAGGGGGATTCATTTTTTTACTTCCTCCTTACACCTGTATTCCAATATGATGTATACTTGTTATTGTTATTATGTTATTCATATTTAATATGGGGTTCTTCGCGAATAAATTAATACCACTATTAAAGCAACCTGGTACGGCACACAAAGGCATAATTCCAAAAAATTAGTCGAATATCACGAAAAACTACGCCAAAACCATGAAAATGTACTGAAATGACACATTTTCTGGTCTGGGAGCCACTGGATACTGCTTTCAAAATTTAAACTGTTTTTTTATGTGAAAAAGATATTTTTCAAGTGAGAGTGGTGTGGTCTCCAGGTGGTGTACACACGCACGCCGACGTCGGCGACGGTGTTCGACGGGTACCGGTTCCGGCTGGAGGGCGAGGGCGAGACGCCGCGGCACGAGGCGCGGGGGGCGGACGCGCCTACTCAGCAGCTCGCGTTCCGCGGGCTCGTGCCGGGCCGGCTCTACAACGTGACCATGTGGACCGTCAGCCACAACGTCACCTCGCACCCCGTGCAGCGGCAGGCGCGCATGTGTGAGTGCACTCCTATACGATATGTACATCTACATTGAAGTAGATGACGCTAATATTAGAGATTAGCCATAGTTTAATTTAGAACCAAAATCAGGAGTATTAATTTACGCGATTCTGTCAGTTAAGGTGCTACGTAAAAGTTTAGCGTCCCTGTTACTCAACATGCGAAAAAACCCTCAGTGCGAGTGGGACGGATTCGTGGAAAAGTAGCAAAAAGTCGGTTTTTTATTAACATAAAATGTAGCTTTTCAAGGAGACTTATGCAATTTCACAATGAAATTAGTTAGGATTTCAGAATTACAGGAAAAAATAAAACAATTTAGAAGTCTTTTCGGAATTAAATTCTATCGAGAAAATTTCATCCAATCGCGTTTTCCTTCAGTGAGAATCTTAATCAAATACTCAATAAACATTTACCCAAAAATTAAATACGTAGATGACGTTATAGTGGAGTAAATGGATTCGAAACGATCTCTCCGCGTTCTTAGTAGATTGTAAAACGGATCAGCAAAATCGAGATTTGTTGATTCGAGAAAGTGAGGCCTTTGAACAGAATGTACACTGACAGTCGGTGTTGCCTTTGCCCAGCATTGAGACACTGAAGAGGCTCCCTAAAAATACATAATAAATTTATAATATTAATTGCGCCTTCAACTCGACGCCATTTGTTAGGTAACAATGCGATATGGATTAAAATTTAAAAAATGTTTCAATATTTTTCTGTTGATAGGAATAACCTTCCGCATAAACAGAAAAAAAAATGATTTTTCAGTGGCGTTAAATACATTTAAAAATTAAAGCCATGTAAAATTCAGAAATACGGGCCATTTACAACTGCACATCTTTCCTTTGCCCGCATTAAAAAAAAAACTGCTGTGACCTAGGCTGTGCCCAATTTGATCGTCGAGCGACGCCCACCTAACATGCCGTCGTCTGTTTTGCACCCGTTGAAATTGTATATGCTATCCTGCTGTCTGTGTATGGCGGTCGTCGCCTGACGATTAAACTGAACGCAGCCTAGGTCTGTTATGAATCTGTCATTGTTACCAAAGAGTAATACCCGTTTCTTTTATATGCACGCAAAGGAAATATATAGCAGTAAAAGGCCCGTATTTCTGGAATTTAAATGATTTTATATAAAAAATATATTTAAACTTACTAAAAAAAATCACGCTTTTTTATTCCTAAGTTAAAGTAATTTTAAGATCCCATCTTTAATACAAGTTGCAATAGGAATAATTAATTAAATATTCGTATTGCAATTGATGAATGAGCTTATGTTTTTGTGTGCATGTGTAGTCCCTCGTCCGATCCCGTGGCTGAACGCGAGCATGGTGGGCGCGCGCGAGATATCGCTGACGTGGGGCCTGCCGGGTGGCGTGTACACGGACTTCCTGGTGCAGTGGCTGGAGGGTGCGGACCGACTCGCGCAGCGCTCCGCCCCGCGGCCTGCGCTGCACGTGGCCGCGCTGCGCCCGCACACGCGCTACACGTTCACGGTGGTGGTGCGCGCCGGCACGCCCGCCACGTTACTCACCTCCAGCGCCGCCACCTCCGCCGACTTCACCACGGCCGAGGCGCCGCCCTCGCAATTGCACAAGTGAGCACACAACACTATCTTACATACACGTTTTTTTTTATATGCTCCCATAATATGGTAATCACAACATCAAAAGCGGTGTTATAATTACCTACATTGTTTATCCGATGTTATTTATGATATTACATTATAACAGCGATTCTGCGCTGTGATTAGCCCGAGTTATATAACCAATCAAACCCGACGATGCCCGCCCTTATTTCTTAAGCCCCGCCCTATTTCTCGTCCTTGCTTCTGATTGGTATCATGACGAGTATCATAACTTGATAATATCATGACGAGTGTTCTTTAACAAATTTTTTGTGAAATTGTTAGTTGAAAATATGAAATGAAATATATTTATTTAGCTAGCAAAAAGCAAGTGAGTAAATAACGCATTGCATCAGGTTCCAGCCGGTGGACTCGAAGCCGAACGAGATGACGTTCTCGTGGTCGCTGCCCGAGTCGGAGCACAACGGCGTGCTGCGCCGGTTCGTCATCGAGTACGGGCCGCAGGGCGCGCCGCGGGAGTCGTACCGCACTGTCGAGTTCCCGCCCACTGGTGAGACGTCACGTCATTACTGCTACTTGCCACTATCTCTAGCCTTGTTTACATTTTGTTTTAGTATTATTTCTTTTCTCATTGTATTTTTTTTAACCTTAATTTTAATTCTTTTTTAACAGTTTTACGTTTTGCGAAACATGTTTCACTTATGTAGCAAAAATACTATTATTGTTTAATTAAGTATGTTGTGTCTGCCTGTTATTGGGTATGCACTCTAATTTAAATTGTTAAAGCTATTTTCAATATTTTCATACATATGTCATAGTGTAATATCTGTTGGCAAACCTAATAAATAAATTAAAAAATAAAGAAATTTGAACGAGTTTAGTAGTAAGTTAAGTGAGACCTTGATTTTCAATTTCAATTTCTTTATTTACAACACCAACAGCATTACACAGGTATATAAAAATACAAATTCTTACATTGCACAAAGCCAATAATAGGTATTGCTAACTTGTTCAGAAGGTAGTTTTTCTTTTAAGAGGCAACTCTGCGTTTACAATAGACACGAAAATTTAGTTTTACAGTAAGTAGCAACTCTGCCATTAAGTTAGGTAGAGATATTACGTTATTTGAAATTTTATACAAACAAACAAATTAAATATATAAGGTAACTCCGGCCCACACACCCAAACCCAAACCGGATAGAGAATAGCCTCAACTTGAAAAAAATTAAAACAGAGACAAGAAAAGTGATTTCGGACAAGCGGACAAGAAAATACAGGAATGCTAGATAAGCTTTGTGTTAACTGGTGATCCGCTATATAAATGAATTGTTACTGTCGTGTTCCAGCACGTAACGGTACTGTGGGCGGGCTGACTGCGGGCGAGACGTACGAGTTCGTGGCGTGGGCGGAGAGCGGCGCCGGGGGCGGGGCGGCGGTGCGGTGGGCGGAGCGCATGGCCATCGCCGCGCCCCCCCGCCCCTCGCTGCACACTGTGCCGCATGACGTGCGGCGCTCCTCCACCACGGTGAGTGCCCCCTCACAATCCACCAGTGGCGTGCACAGAACTTTTTGCTGGAAAAGCAAACAATTGGTCAAGAACAACAATAAAAAAAATATGAAAAAATTTAAATATCACTTTGAAAAAAAAAATATTTGTATGACGCCAGGGTAGACAATGTCTACCCTAGAGTGAAAATTTCCTATACAAACATTTTTTTTCAAAGTGATATTTTAATTTTTTTATATTTTTTTTATTGTTGTTCTTGACCAATTGTTTGCTTTTCCAGCAAAAAGTTCTGTGCACGCCACTGCAATCCACGATCTATATACAAGGTGACTTTTTGATCATCGTCCAAATTCATACTGGAGGCTTGATAAGTGATCAGTATCTTGGATCAATAACAATTTTTGTGAAATTTCGGCTTCCCATAGAAATTCACTTCCAGTTCCGAGTGAATCACTATGGGGAGTTGAAATTTCATTTTACGTATTTTACAAAAAATGTTATTGATCCATGATATTGATCACTTACCAAGCCACCAGTATGAATTTGGACGATGGTCAAAAAGTCACCTTGTATACTATTATATACTAGGTTTTGTCCGCGGTTTCACCCGCTTTAATTAGGTTTTTGTTTGTCGTATCGAATCTGCATATTATACTGCAAATGTCTAGAAGTACTAAACAAAATTAGGATTCAATAATATTATTATAAAATTCATTCTGATTCAGTCCGATTGTAAAAAGGTCGTGTTACTAAGAATTTTTAAGTTTGTTCTAGAAAGTTCTAAGATTTGCACTGCCCCTGATTTCGTTGTCCAGATTATTGTAAATTTGTATGTCTGTAAAAACAAAGCTTCTGTGGAAAATATTATAACTGGGAGCAGGCGCCCTTAGGTTCTTGCTATTTCTTAAATATTTTATGTAGGTAATTATTAATTTATAGTAGTTTATGTTGCATGTAATGTAGTAAATATTTAATTAATTAATGAATCTAAGATAATTTGTTAGCTTTAAGTTGTGTTCCAAATTTGCAACGCCTATAAAATAGGCATCTAAGTCATAAGTACGGACAAACATTTATAAGATCTGTATACACTTAGATTGCAATAAACGTTTGAGTTTGAGTTTGAGTTACCTTTCTTGTAAAAAATTGTACGGTAATTATCTTTCTTGTGAAAAATAGTGACAGATACTAGATATATGCAGTGTGTCCCTCGTACAAGTGCACATCCGAAAAAGGGGGAAACTAGACCTTATTTTATCGACAAAAAAAGTTTTTTTTTTTTTTAGAAAATCTTTGTTATTTAAATTTACGTCTTAAAAATTTTTTTGCCTACCATGGAGACTATGTATAAAATATGCCATAACTTTTGATCTATCGCGACTAATGCAATGAAATAAAACTGTTATAATCCTTAAGAATAGACGATTAGACGTTGCATACCAAATCAAAAACAAAACATAATCAATTACTGTTACCATAAAAATAATATCCTAAAAGATTATTTTTATAACTTTTTCGTCTTTTTTTTTCAGTAATAGTCAATTTTTTCAAAATAATGTCCCCGTTTTACTATATTTTTATTCCTATTTATGATTGCCTATTCCATTATCTTTCTAACAAAAAAAATACAACGTTCTATCCTAAATACAATATTTTCTACGAGCGGTTAACCAAAGGCACTGCGCTCGCGTTCCATACAAAGATACCCAGGTGGAGTATTTTTTCAAGATTTAAAAAAAAATTCAAAAATGTTTTTTTTCATTTGTTGGTGTCGATATATTTAGATCTAGTTTCAACCACTTTCGGATGTGCACTTGTACGAGGGACACACTGTATAAAGAGCGACTACCGTTAATACTTTATGTCGAGCAGAGAAGAGCACACAAGTTTAGTGTTGTCTGTGTCCGTGCAGGTGGCGGTGCGGTTCCGCGCAGACTTCTTCTCTGCCGCCAACGGCAACGTGACAGCATACACGCTCGTCGTGAGCGAGGAGCCCACTAACAACACGCCCGCGCGCCTGCCGAGCTGGCGGGACGTGAACCGGCTGCCAACGTGGCCGCCATACCAGGTACTACTGCACATAAAATACTTACAATTTGGCGGTAAAACACTGAAAACAAGGATATCTGAAAGTGATTCTGATGATGAATTAAGTAACGTTATTATGTTATTTAAAGGTTCCGTACCCAAAGGGTAACCAACGGGACCCTATAACTAAGAATCCGCTGTCCGTCTGTCACCAGGCTGTATCTCATGAACCGTGATAGTTAGACAGTTGAAAATTTCACAGATGATGTATTTCTTTTGCCGCTATAACAACAAATACTAAAAACAGAATAAAATAAATACAACAGACGTGTTTTTTTTGCCGTTTTTATACATAATGGTACGGAACCCTTCGTGCGCGAGTCCGACTCGCACTTGGCCGGTTTTTTATACAAGGTGACTTTTTGATCATCGTCCAAATTCATAGTGGTGGCTTAGTAAGTGATCAGTATCATGCATCAGTAACAATTTTGGTGAAATTCGTAAAATTGAATTTCGACTCCCCATAGTGATTCACTCGGGACTGGAACTGAATTCATATGGGAAGCCGAAATTACATTAAACGAATCTCACAAATTTTTTTACTGATACAAGATACTGATCACTTATCAAGCCTCCAGTATGAATTTGGACGATAATCAAAAAGTCACCTTGTATATTTGTTTTATAAGTACATAATGTTATAAGCTCTCCATCTGTGGATCTTAAATAAATTAATTAATTAAAAAAATTAATTGGGCCGCTGCCTGATTTGTATGTCAATATCTAGTTGAGTGTGTGTGTGTGTGTGTGCGTGCAGGTAACAGAGCCGTACTACCCGTTCCACTCGTCGCCGGTGGAGGAGTTCACGATCGGGTCGGAGCGGTGCGCGGAGGGGGGGCGCGCCTACTGCAACGGGCCCCTCAAGCCGAACACGCGCTACTACGTGAAGCTGCGCGCCTTCACCGCGCCGGACAAGTTCACTGACACCGCCTACAGCCAGGTCTACACCGGTAACTGTCTGCAGTACACCATTCTATGTACAGTGGAGACCACATCAAGCTATACACAAGCAGTACGACATTAGCCCCTACAGAGAAGAATATAAGATAGGTACAAAGTCCAATGTGTCTTACTTGATGCGGTCTCCACTGTACTATACACGGTGAATTTGTGAACATCGTCCAAATTCATACTTGAGCCTTGGTAAGTGATCAGCATCATGAATCAATATAAATTTTTGTAAAATTCATAAAATGAAATTTCGACTCCCCATAGTGATTCACTCAGGACTGGGAGTGAATTGCTATGTGGAGTCGAAATTTCATTATACGAATTCCACAAAAATTGTCATCGAATCATGATGCTGATCACTTATCAAGCCTCTAGTTTGAATTTGGACGATGATCAAAAAGTCACCTTGCATAAGGTTTTTCAATTTAAATTTAAAGTAATTTAGGAGGTGATTCAGTATCGTTAATACATCACATTTCACTGCAAAGCACTTTTTTTTCACTTCTCAGTACGAAGTGGTCCGATCAGCTGACTCAGTTTGTATGGACAAGTGAAGAAAAAGTTCACGCAAAAAAAAAACTTTGCAGTGGAATGTGATGTATTAACGATACTGAATCACCTCCTAAATTACTTTCCATTTAAATTGAAAGACCTTATATATAGACTGTAGTCGCGGACAGACTTTCAAATAACGACATATGCGCCGATTCGGTATAACAAGATTTGACTTATTTAACAAGACTAAACTTTATTTAAGCGTTCTGTCTTTTTCTCTCTGAATCGAAAAGACAAAGACAGGACGCTCTAAATGAGGTTATGATAGATAAAAACTTAGTTCAATGCCTCTTACAATAAAACATAAAAAGTACACATTAAGAGCTTAAAATATAACAAATACATTACAATCCATAAAATAATAACAATCTTTGACTTAGAGGCTGAAAGGGCGCTGGCTCAGCATACGCCACAGAATAATCTGTGACACTGATATTCTGCCAGTACCATTTAGTCAGGTTAGTCCTGTCAAATAAGTTATCGAATCGACACCAATACGTATGAACCTAGCGTTATATGTCGCTAGTACCTCGTTAATCATCAAAACGTATTTTTATATAACGTTATAAAGGTCTGGTCTCGGTTCACAAATATTGTCATGGGTTCAAATCTAAGTCCTGTCTGTTTTGAAAAGCACGCTAAGCCGTTGATCCTTGCAACCATTGAAAGATAGTCGTCAACAAAGGTGGGACGGCTGTTGCTCGCGTCCCCAGGGTGATGGTAAACAACAGAACCAAGCTTGCTGTACCTGTCTCTACGAAAGCCTTTAGGTATTACGGAACCCTAAACGCCATATCATAATTTTTTTTTTTATCAGTGACATCAACAGCAATACCTACATAAAATTTAACAATTAACAAAAAATACAAGATATAAATCCAATAACAGATATCCACAATAATAAATGACCGAAAAAACATAGAACCGTTTAACGAGACACAAAAAAATATGTAATTGTAAGAGACAAGGACAAAACGAGATGACACATATTTTAATCACACAAATATTAAAAGGAGTGTATAAAAGTGCGTGTGTGAAAGGAGGGTGTGTAATGAAATGAGTGTTTAAAGTAAAGTGAGTGTAATTGTAAGAATGAAGAAAAAAATGTAATCAAAATATCTTGACCTTATTTGAACTTATGAAACGTTAAAACATACATTGTTCTCAAGATTCCGCGAATTGATGTGATTAACTTAGTGTTAGGTCTTTACATATGAAATTGCCGTTTTCTATAGAGAATTTGAACGAAGCTCAATTTTCAGTTTTGCAATTTTTTTAGGAATGACAAATCCAAATTATGTAATTTCTTATGTGTATGAATGAGACAACATTAAGGTAACAGCAACATTCATTTAGTTTTTGAATAATGTTAATATTATAACGAATCTTATCATGGAAATGGATGGCATTTAGGACGAACTGTTTTTGAAGATTTAACTTTTATAATCAAATAGCAAATTTAAAAAAAAATTATACGTATTCTTTATTTCACCAGAAGAAATAATGTTTGTAAACAACTTTCTAACCTAAAAGTGATGAAATATATTTTCAATTGCAATTTGTAATGTACAATTAAACATATTATTGTACGGGAGTTTACTTTTATGAGTTTAAACTAAAATGTATGTATTTATAGATAGAAAAATGCTTTTGAATATTATGTCATCACTTTTAGGTTATAAAGTGGTTTACAAACTTTATTTCTTCTGGTGAAATAGAGTATAGGTATAAAACCATGAAATCAACTTTCAAACAAAAAACAAACAATTGAAATAGCTATTGAATTACAGGAATTATGAACTCATGAATCTGTAAGAAAATTTCGGCAATTTCATATGTAAAGACTTATTATTTCTATAAAATTTATTAATTTACGTATTAAAGCTTAGGTTCACAGTTATGAATGATGGAATGATAACGAAGATAGTCGATACAATGACGATAAGTGTTATTATAACTAATTGCGATAATGTAGTCGAGTATCGGCCGCGGAGTGAGATATCGGTCGCGAGTCGAGGCGCGTCGCTCGGTACTGAGTTACTACGGCAGACTCTATTTACCTACAAGTCATGGGTATGTTTACATTCATACCTACATATATACTAAAGCTTTTTTTTTTATCTTATTTATTTTATAAATAAATAAGATTAAAAATAATTGGTCTATGAAGTTAGTTTTAAATGTATTATTGTAGAAAATGTAAAACCGTAATTGGCATAAGTTTTGATGTTATTAGCTACGATTATAAATGTTTAAGGCTGTGGTTTTTGTAATAACAATAAAATAAATAAAATAAAATAAGCCATACATCTTAAGATTAATTCGGCTTAAAAATAATTACAATGTTGGATGATGTGTAAAACAGTTGGGATTACTACTATGAGTGTTTTTATAATATTCAGATCTAAGGTTCAGTGAGTCTATTATGAAACTTACAAAACTATCACTATATTCGGCCGTGAACCCTGAACTTAAGATTTGATGGAGAAAGAAGAGAAAATCGCCAGTAGAGCACCGAGTTTCATTTAAGAAATCCAACCTACATTGTTCGTTGATTTTACACTCGAGGACTAAGTGTAGGTTAAAAAAAAATGTAGTGACTAGAATAAAAAAGGACTGCTTCGGTGGTTTGAGCATATATAGAAGATGAATGAAAGATAAGTGATGAAGGTGCACAAGTGCAATGTAAAACTCGACCGGTCCGTACTAGAAAGACGCATACCGACCTAATTGGCGACATAATGAAGAAGGGCAAAGTTAAAAGTACCCGGAATAGGAGATCTTGTTTGACTACATATGTGGATGTGAAAGAAGCGAAAGAGGTGTGTCAGAATCGTAGCAGATAAAAATACATATTTTCTTTTCACCTCTTTGGGGAACAGGCGTGAGTATTATGTAAAAGTTGTAAATCTCACAAAATGACTATATATGTTTTTATTTTATTTTTTTTACTTAAGGTTACAAACGGTCTTTTACAAATAAAAGAAAAATACAAAACAGCACAAACAGACCTACAGAACCATAATTATATGTAATACACAGTTATTTTAATGATACTGATACACATAAGAAATATAAAAAATTAACATATAATTCGTTACAATTTATAAGGTACACATGAAAACTTTGTTGCCTTTACCTTAAAAGAGTTAATAGTTTCCAAAAATAAGTTTGTGTCACCGAGTTGCTCGTTATATAGTCTGGGAGAACGGGAGAAAAATATATTATTTGCATAATTAGTACGGTTTGTGGTGGTGTGGAATTTGAAAGAGTTACAACGTGATGAGGCGCGTGGAATTTTAAACGATAAGAGTTCCAACTAGTTATAGTGCGCGCCACGCAGAACTCCACAGCAATCTCTGGAAGCTTTTTGTGCGAGTGTGGAGCGAGGAACAAGTCCCAAATGACTTCACTGTGTCGCTTATCTGTGCACTATACAAGAACAAAGGTGATCGTTCTGACTGCAATGCTTACCGAGGAATTTCTCTGCTGTCGACTCCTGGGAAAATATTTGCCCGCATCCTACTCAATCGCCTCATACCTGTCTCTGAAACAATTCTACCGGAGTCTCAGTTTGGCTTTCGCCCAGAAAGAGGTACATGCGAAGCCATCTTTTGCCTGCGTCAACTCCAGGAAAAGAGCAGAGAACAAGGTCAACCTTTGTTCCTCTGTTTCGTTGACCTTGAAAAGGCCTTCGACTGTGTGCCACGCGAAGCTCTCTGGCTGCTACTGGGTAAATTAGGATGCCCCAACAAATTCGTCCGGATTCTTCGACTGCTGCACGATGACATGAGGTGCTGTGTCAGTACAAACGGCGAGCAATCTGACTTCTTCTCCGTCACCTGTGGTGTGAAGCAAGGCTGTGTACTTGCACCTACCTTGTTTGCTCTATACTTTGCAGCAGTAATTAAGGAATCGATATCCGAATCAACAGCTGGTGTCCACATTCGCTTCAGAACAGACGGGAAACTCTACAACCTCGCCCGATTAAAAGCGCGTAGCAAAGTATCCTGTGACACCATCAGAGAAATAATGTACGCCGACGATCTGTGCTTTGTATCGGATTCAGTGGATGGGCTGCAACAGTGGATAGTCGTATTCGACCAGGCATGTCGTAGGTTTGGCCTGAAAATCAGTGTCGGCAAGACGGAAGTTATGGCCATGGACAGTCAAGCAGGCACCGACTTAACACTCAGCGTTAAGCTTGGCATGCATCAACTTAAACAAGTCAAGAAATTCAAGTACTTGGGTAGTACTGTATCAGCAAAGTACGATCTTGATCCTGAAATCGACAGCAGAATTGGAGCTGCTGCTGCAGCTTTCGGCAAGCTGCAGTCTAAAGTGTTTCGCTCGCATGACATCAGGCTATCAACCAAAATTGCTGTATACATGGCGATTGTTCTCCCAAATCTCCTCTACTCTGCTGAAACTTGGTGCCCATATCGTAAGCACATTCACGCGCTAGACAGATTCCATCTAAGATGTCTCCGCAACATTCTGAAAGTCAAATGGTCGGACCGTGTCAGAAATACGGAAATACTGCGACGCTGCAATGTAGGTGGTATCGAGGTTTACCTGATGAGGCGCCAGCTGCGCTGGTGTGGCCACATGCGACGTATGCCAGAAGATAGAATGGCAAAACGCATTTTATATTGCGAGCTTTGCAGTGGAAAACGCAAACAAGGCGGGCAGTTCCTTAGGTTTAAGGACGTGCAGAAACGCCACATGAAAAGTTGCAATATAGAACATTTGACATGGGAGGACCAGGCTGAAGACCGAACTGTGTGGCGGCATACAGTCAACACTAACATCTTCGAGTTCGAGGCTAAACGAAGAGCTGCTCTTGACGCCAGACGTGATGAACTCCGATGTAGACCACCAGCTGCCATACATTACAACTACTGCAATGGAAAACTTACATGTAGCCTGTGCAACCGCACTTTCACGAACAAGATAGGCTACATAAGTCACATGAGGGCACATGACCGACGCTCTCCACAGCCACAACAGTCGCCGTGACCGAACTCGGTCGGATGAATCATCATCATCATCAGTGCGCGCCATTTAGTCGCCTCTGATTGAGTTACGAGTGCAAGCTTGCGCAGCTACAGTCAAGGAAACAATAATATCAACGGTTGATTACTAAATGTTTACTGTAAGTGGGAAGGTGTACTTGTTGTATCTACCTATTTAATATATATTTATTATTTTAGTGCAATCTTAACTGTTTTAATAAAACAAATTAATATAAACACCATTTTCCTACATGGTCGCCTTAAAACGCTATAACGACCGCGAGGCATAACAAAAACAATAAACTTTAACAAACTAAATCAATAAAACAACAAATAAAGGCAACACAAACAGATTCAACGATTAACTTAACGAATCATATAATTTTTTCCACGAACGTACTTTTCATGCAACGCGCGCGTGTGTAGTGCACGGACGTAGCACTAACACTAACGCATAGTGTTGACACCTGCTAAATGGCGAGAGGGGGGTGTGGTGCGGCACGCAGGCGGGTGTGCTCCGCGCTCTCGCTCCGGTTAACGTCCCCCTGACACCATAAAACGGCTATTGCGTCGCCTCTTGCGTCTATCTTCAGAGGCGACTAAAAGATTGGCGCGCACTGTAGAGCAGTCGACTTAGTTGTTCACAAGTTTGTAAAGGAAAACAGCGTCTATGAGTTCACGACGATGTTGTTGTCAATGTGGCGATGTGTGTACCAAGCAACTTCCAGTAAGTGAAAGTAGCTGGTGGTGACACGTTACAGAGGCGGACAACACGGCGTGGATCATCGGCGGCGTGGTGGCGACGTGCGTGGCGGTGTGCGCTGCCGGCGCCGCGGTGCTGGTGCGGCGGCGGCGCGGCGCGGGCGGGGCGCGTGGCGAGGGCGGCGCGGCAGGCGGCGCGCCGGGACGCACCAGCCGGCCGGTGCGCGTCGCGGACTTCATCGACCACTACCGGCTCATGTCCGCCGACTCGGACTTCAGGTGAGCGTCATGTCTGCACGCCCCACTACCTCGCGATCTGAACATTTTGCTATAATTGCCTATAAATGATACTTTATAGGCCGCACGTGTCTATACAGGTGTACCAAACGAATGCTCCCTCGAGGGAAAGTACCCTAAATATTCCAGATAGCAAATTTAACTTAAGGAACTTTTATCTTTTTTTAAGTAAAGAAAAACTGCATTTAAAGAATTTGAAAAATCACCTACCTGAACCAGGAATCGAACCGGACAAATATGTAAATATTTTTATCCAATTTTGGGACTCACCCTAGACACAAAAATCTTGTTTTTAAAAACTACGTTAGAACAGCGGGTTGTAAGCAAAAGCTACGATAGGCTACGTGAGGGGAGGGGCATAAGAGGACAAATTGAAACCACGTACAGAGGGCCTAACAACAATCAACATCAATTATTAGTTAGTGGAAAAAGTACAAAACTTTGTGTATAATTTGTTTATACTTGCGATTGTCGGAACTTGGTGAAACTTGAAACACATCTTGAGTTAAAAGCACTTGTACAGTAGTTTCACTTTATTTATGTTTTCTCCCAACCGGTTTCGGATTTTAGACCATTTTCAAGGGAAGATGTTAATTAAAATACATTTCATTGACTCCAGGCACTAGCTCAACAATGTAATTATCATTAAAATTTATTGAAAAAGGCGTTACTTTGCGGAAGTCCATCATAAATTTGTGGATATATTAATAATAATAATATGATAATTTAATTGTTAATGATACCTATATATCATTTAATTTTAATGATAATTTGCAATATTCCGCTAAACACTCTTACCATGCTATTCAAAATGCAGACTCGAGCACCGCCTGCTCTCCCGCATAAAACTTGCACAAGCAAAGCAAGCAGTACGAGCACAACATAAAGCAATCTTAAATAACAAGCAAGAAAACTTATCGACACGTGTTTCGCCTCTAAACGAGGCATCCTCGGGATGTGTAGTCCGCCCGACCGCTCGACAGCAAAAATTATCATTGTTTACGTTGCTCAGAGCTAGTACCTGGAGTCAATGAAATGTACTTTAATTAACATCTTCCCTTGAAAATGGCGTAAAATCCGAAACCGGTTGGGAGAAAACATAAATAAAGTGAAACTACTGTACAAGTGCTTTTAACTCAAGATATCATTTTTGTTTGTTGTTAAATAGCCGTATTGGTGCGAGTGTATGTGTGTGTGTGCAGGTTCAGTGAGGAGTTCGAGGAGCTGAAGGGCGTCGGACGCGAGCAGCCGTGCTCGGCGGCTGACCTGCCCTGCAACAGACCCAAGAACCGGTTCACGAACATCCTGCCCTACGACCACTCGAGGTTCAAGCTGCAGCCCGTCGACGATGAGGAGGTTCTTACTCATTTGCTACACCTCGTTTGCCCGAATAGTTTGCACGCGTACCGACATCTGGAGTACAGACACCAGTATGACAGGCTACCTGTTGGTAGTTTTTATTGCGGCGTTATATCGTTTTCAAATAGGGAACTTTAATTGCAGGCACTCTATGTATCTGAAAGATTTCATAAAAGCACAGTATATCTATCGCGTAACGAAAGAGATAAACGTATATAAAAAAGTGCGTGTCCGAGTAGTGCAGTTAATTAATAAGAGATTGGATAATGGTGTTTTTTATTAAATAAAATTTAATATATACGTAAATTCAAACGAAAGCTTTTTGGAAAAATAAACGCTTCGCTATGTTTAAGATATATGTTTATAAGTTTAAAACAATCATTATTGTTATTTTTACCTAATTAGTTTATCGGACTACTGGTTTGAAATAAAAAAACGGCATCTACTTTGCATTTTTCGATGTAGTGATTTCTGCTCTATCACTTTTTGAGCTTTATCATTATAAAGTCTTGGAAAAGGCCTTCTTAATAACATTTTTTTTTCAGTACCCTGTCTATTGTAGTTTGGCAATTACACTCTTTCAAAACATAATATTTTAGTACCTACGTCGTTTTATGTGTAAGTAATGTATTTATTTATCTTCGCATAGTTTCGAAACCAGCGTGCGTATGCACTGCAAACTATTTGAGCAAACTAACTATACTGTGAACATAAATAGAATACTAGTTAATATGGCTTGTATCAAGTTGCTTGTAATTTGTATAAATTAGCATAATTTAACTATAGATTTTCCGCGCATGCCCATTTGATGTTATAATCGGTAAGTTTTTACTTTACACTATCGAACCAATGTCTTCACAAATACTCGTGTACGACATATTTTGTTTCCCGTGGGAATTAATGTGCCGTTATGGGGATGCTATGTAAGTTTATAATTATTTTTCAATGCATGTGCTCGTAAAGGCCCACTTTTTATGCATCAAAACCGAACAGAAAGTCGATTATTTTGCCCTAGGGCTCTATTATATATATTTTTTTCATTTGTTTGCAATTGGCTAACCTGCAGCCTTTCCTGTGTACCATAGATGTTATACTTTTTTTTTTCCACTGTTTAACGGCTCTGGATACAATCCTTTTGAGCCAATCATAATTTAAAGTTCACAAGATTATATTTGTTTTCATTTCCTCAAACTATGCATTGAAAAACATAGTATGATACACGGGCGTAAAAGTTGGAAGAAATAGTTACAAATTAATTTGCTAACAGACGCCCCCGTTTTTACTAATCCCGTTTCATAAAGTCCATTAGCGGATATGTCTACATCACACAAGGAACCTACAGTCGTTGTCCCTAGGTGCAGGTGTTTGTCCCATAGATTTAGAATGTGATGATGATAATTCATCCGACCGAGTTCGGTCACGGCGACTGTTGCGGCTGTGGAGAGCGTCGGTCATGTGCTCTCATGTGACTTATGTAGCCTATCTTGTTTGTGAAAGTGCGGTTGCACAGGCTACATGTAAGTTTTCCACTGTAGTAGTTGTATTGTATGGCAGCTGGTGGTCTACATCGGAGTTCATCACGTCTGTACAAGAATGTACGTTTAGATTGTACAAGATAAACAATGTAGTAGAGAAAAAGATACCAAAAAATTACTATGACATTACTAATACATTTACTATTTTACTTAAAATTTTGGACAATCCTGCATATAACTACTAAATACAACAAAGAAAATCAATACGTTACTGTAAAAACTTCTTTGTCGGCCGATTAATAAGACAAATCGGGCAAAATGTGGTTCAAAACATTTGAATGATGAAACCATATTTACCTGTGAAATGTGTAATTATTTGGGTTATTTCTCGTTGTCACATCACAATTACTAACTGCACAAGATAAACCAATCACTGTTTATCAATTTAGTTACGTATTATTTAAATATAATTATAAAATCCGCAATCACACCCAAGCAAGCGAGACACTATGGGCACTAACTCGAAAAAACATTCACATATCTGTTCTTTGTTGTGCATCTCTTTCTCTCTTGGAAGGTGTTCATAAAGGTAGGACATCTCTTTTACACGCTATGGACGTCTTTTAATCGCAGCGAATCCTATGTCTATGGTTTGTCCTACGGCCTTCGCGTTAATACTAGGTGAACATAGACATGTATCTTTGTGGCGATACGTAAAAAAATACGGGTCCTTCTTTTCTGTGTATTTCATTTAACACACGGAAAGTTGTAATAAATTTCTGGTATGTGCATTTTGACTATATAATGAAGGGTTTTGTTTTTGGAAAACATGTTTGGATAAATTTTCCTCGATAGAAATAATTTTTGCTAGCTATTTTGTTTTTTTTATAAAACTAACTTTTTCCCTTCCTCCTTGAATCCGCCCCCTCTCGCACTGAGCGCTTTTTCGCTTGGAGTGACAGTGACAAAAATAAAAGTCGCATAGCCTCTTAATGAAACCACATACTCTACTAACCATAGTGAAAAGTACATGCGTAACTCTGTACAACTGTAGGTACTTAAATTTACAATGGATTTTTTCTTTCGTTTGCTTCGGTATGCCCTGGTATGTGTGTTATTTACACCCGATATATAGATCCTATAATAGTTCGAACACTAATTACCGTTCTACGGCCAGGGCTCGGACTACATAAACGCGAACTACGTGCCCGGGTTCAGCTCGCCGCGCGAGTTCATCGTGACGCAGGGCCCGCTGCACTGCACGCGCGACGACTTCTGGCGCATGTGCTGGGAGTCGGGCACGCGCGCCATCGTTATGCTGACCCGATGCGTTGAGAAGGGCCGCGAGAAGTGCGACCGCTACTGGCCGTACGACACGCGGCCCGTCTACTACGGGGACATCGCCGTCACCGCCCTGAACGAGTCACGCTACCCGGACTGGACGGTCACGGAGCTGGGCGCGGCGCGCGGCGCCGAGCAGCGCGTGCTGCTGCACTTCCACTTCACCACGTGGCCGGACTTCGGCGTGCCCTCGCCGCCCACCACGCTGGCGCGGTTCGTGCGCGCGTTCCGCGAGCGCGTGCCGGGCGACGCGCGCCCCGTCGTCGTGCACTGCTCGGCGGGCGTGGGCCGCTCCGGGACTTTCATAGCGCTGGATCGCGCGCTGCAGGTAAAGTCCCTTTCAATAGAATCCGGCAATAATGTTTTATAAAAAATGACAGATAATGCAATTTGTTATAATAATAATTATGTAGGTACACTTTTCAGTCACGGGCCCATAGGGACCCGGTCATTTGAAAGGCATTCATGGGGCCGAAGCCAACATTGAAGAGGCCTTTGGTACCATTTAATCCAAATGTGAGATGGCTGCATCCATGGAGGCATCTCCCTCTACGTATCATTGAGATACACTAACGGTCAGTCCCCCACAGTTGCCAAACTATTGCCAGGAAGGAAGAGACTTGGAGTGGGCTATGAGGATGGGATGCTAAATGGGCCGGATAACAGGGCTATGGAGTGAGATAACGGACATCTGCCTCGAAAATCTCTCACAAATTTAAGTATGGTAGATGGTGACTTGCTGCTTTATAACTATCCAGTAGGATAGCCGTTGTGGGCCCCCTATCTAGCCACCATAGGGCGGCCAGGGGGCAACACTATGTAAGCAGCTAAGGTTGTCGAGAGGTGAGTCTGCGGGGCGCAAGATCATTATACAGTCGTGCCCCCGGCGTTATGACATTTTACACTTCCAACCTGGAGCATAGGTTCCGCTCTTGCATCTCCACTCTGGCCGGCTGGTTAAAGCAAACGCAGAGGCGGGGGGTGTGTTGCTGTGTATATGTGTGTGTGTAAGCGCATGTGCGATAGTGTCCCATGGAGATAGGGTCCGTGATGTCGCCACTCACCATCGCCTCGCCACAAGCAGCCCTGCGGTGACTGATTGCACTGGACGTACTGGACATATTATTATTATTAGATATTATTACAGGCTGTAATAATAATAAATTTTATTATAACAAATTGCATTATCTGTTATGTTGTATAAAACATTATCTGTGTTACTACAAAAGGGTGTTTAAACGATGTTTAACTTTAGACAGTGTTTAAATCTGTTGCTGTCACTTTTTACAATATGAAAGAAAAGACGTCAACAACAGATTTAAACACTGTCTAAAGTTAAACACCGTTTTGTAGTAACACCGTATTTGTTTACATTATTGGCCGGATTATATTGAAAGGGAGTGTACGTGTGTGTGTTGGCACGATGGCGTCTATACGGCGCGAGCGTTTGTGGATGTATGTGTGCGTGTGTTACAGGCGCTGTCAGCGCGACACGACACGTTGGACGTGTACGGCACTGTGGCGTCGATGCGGCGTGAGCGCGTCTGGATGGTGCAGACGGAGCAGCAGTACATCTGCATACACCAGTGTCTGGTGGCGGTACTCGAGGGACAGGACCTGCAACCGCCGGCGCCGCCCGCACACAACCACCATCTCAACCAGGCTTACGAAGGTATGTGTGCTCGGTTACCTTCTTAATACATTGGGTAGGCTGCTCGTAAAAACCTACGTTTGAAATTGTGTGCCGTGCTGGGTGTGATTCCTGACCAAAGAAATTAGAAAAAACCAGTCAATTGCGAGTAGGACTTATGCCCTGAGAGTTCCGTACCATTTACATAAGTTACGTCAGTCCGTCCGTATGTCACGGCGGATCTCTAACTCGTTGACGCAATGAGAGAGTTCTGAAATTTTTATATGTTGTGAAAACTGATTATTTTTTCAGGGTTCTGTACATTAATAAAGAGCCGAAATATTTTTTTCTTGCTCTGGCATGTTGTCTAGAGCTCATGTAGTAGAAATAATAGAGCAAAAATATATGTATTATTTATTAGTTATATACCACATACTGCTTTTAAACAACAAATACTGAAAACGCCCATTTATAATAAGGTTTTAGGGTTACGTACCCGAATACTCGACCGACTTAATTTTGCAGTTTTGTTTCATACATTTTTTATTTAGTTTGTAATTCTTGTTAAATTATTAAAGTCTATGTACTTATTCGAATGGTACGAAACCCTTAGGGCGCGAGTCCTACTCGCACTTGACTGTTTATTTTAATGTAAAAATAATGTTATATGTATCGCAAAATTCTCCTCTATAGACGCCGTCACATGAACAGATAATATGTTAGCTATAATGAATAATACATTTGTGCGGCAACAGAGAAAACCGCATCAAAATAATATAGACACAGATCGCGCGATCTTACAAGTAAGGGCCGGGCAGAAAGTCAGAGCGGTTGCACAGTTATAGTTTTTAGGAAGAGAGAGAGAGAGAGAGAGAGCCTAGCTTCGCGCGATCTGTACATAGATAATGAATGTTTAAAGGGTCGAGTCCGGAGGAAGCAGACGAGCGCGGGCGGTGAGCGACTACAGCATGCCCCCCTCCCCTCTATCCCCTCACATTGTTATGTCCTCACCTCACCATAGATAAATAAAGGAAGGATAGATTGCTATCTCCTTGTACTGTTCGCAATACTAAAAATAACGTTGCTAGATGGCGTCACTTGTCTCGCTGGAAATAAAATTTGTCTGAAATCGACGAAATATAGAATTTTACTGTTCTGGTTCATCATATTTGTTTATTTTATGAATAAAAACACAAAATTTTCATAAAATCGCATCAGAAAATAGTGAATTCATAATCAGGTGTTTTTAACATTATTTTCATTAAACTTTCGGTGGTAAGCTGGCAATCTAACTAAGCGTGCAGATGGTTATTCTGGATTCCGGTAGATGGCGCACAACGATTAATTAAACAAAATATGCATTAAAATACGCTTTATTTACCTAACACCGGTATATAACTTTACTCTTTGACTCAACTGTCATGCACGGTTGAGCGATTTAACCTCAGATTTATCGTATGCCATGTGTCGCGTAATGTCGTATCCTAGCAAATTTTTGTTTTTGTGGGCGCAGTATAGTTGCTACACACACACACATCGAATTTCGTTTCACCAACTGTTCGATAGATGGCACTAGGTATGTCACAATTTATCTAGAATATTAGCGACATCAAAAATAATAAGTCGAACTACTAGGTACCGGCGAAAATACGAGGGTGAATCCAAAAGTTCTAAGCCCGACCTACAAAGAGGTATCAAATCTTTGTAAATCTACCGTCATTTGTTAGTATGTTTTTTCGTGATTGATTGTGTGAAGTTGAAGTTCGATACTGCAAGCTATTATTTTTTTGTGATATTTTGTTTAACGCAGTCTGACGGGATTTTTCACAATGGAGAAAATTTAACACCGTGCTGTGATTAAGTACCTCAATAAAAAAGGTCTTTCACCTAAAGAGATTCATTAAGATATGGAAACAACATTAGGGGAATCTGCTCCATCGTATTCCACTGTCAAAAAGTGGGTAGCTGAATTTAAACGCAGTCGGGAGACCATTGAAGATGACCCAAGGAGCGGAAGGCCTTCAACGTCTACCACTAAAGAAAACACTGACAAAATTTGTGATCTCATCCTAGGAGACCGACGATTGACCATTAGTAGGATACCTGAGATGACAGGCATCAGTTATGGCCGAGTGCAAAACATTATAACTGTAGAATTGGGGTTCCGTAAGGTTTCTGCTCGCTGGGTCCCAAGATTGCTTTCAGCTGACCAAAAACGAGTTCGATTCACAATTTCGCGTGACTGTTTGGAACTTTTTGAGGCAGATGCTGAGGATTTTATGTCTCGTTTTGTTACCATGGATGAAAGCTGGGTTCATCACCATACTCCTGAAACAAAACAGCAATCCAAACAGTGGAAAAGATCTGGCTCACCCACGCTGAAGAAGGCCAAGTGCGTTTTGTCAGCCAACAAAGTCATGGCATCTGTTTTTTGGGATTCGAAGGGAGTTATTTTATTGGATTATTTACCTAAAGGTGAAACTATAAATTCACGCTATTATTGTAACCTATTACGAAAACTTCGCGAAGAAATAAAAGAAAAACGGCCGGGGATGTTGCGTAAGAGAGTTTTGTTTCATCAAGACAATGCACGAGTTCACACTTCGGTTGAAACGATGGCTGTGATCCATGAATGTGGTTACGAGTTGCTGCACCACCCACCTTATTCGCCGGATTTAGCCCCCTCTGACTATCATCTCTTTCCAAATTTAAAAAACACTTGGGGGTATCTAAATATTTGACTAGAGAAGAAGTGATAGTCGCATTTAATGACTATTTTGACGACCTTCCGGAATCATTTTTTTTCGAGGGTATAAATAAGTTGCAGGTCAGGTGGAAGAAGTGTGTTGATCTAGATGGAGACTATGGCGAAAAATAAAAATAATTTTGAACCCACTTTTCTTTCATTTTCACGGTCGGGCTTAGAACTTTTGGATTCACCCTCGTAATAAGTTTTACGCGGGCTTTGTTCTAATGTATGGAGTGAGCAATCTATCCTTCCTTTATTTATCTATGACCTCACTGACCCATTCTCTCATCGTTTGATCGTGTCTGTGACTAACACAAGTGTTCTATAGCGGGAGAGACTGCGCATGCGTCCTGCCATATGAATGACTAAAGTAACCTGAGTTGGATAAAATTTATTAAATTCAACTTTTTGAGGTAACGACGACCGCTATATAAAAAACGAAGATTGCAGTCAACGAAAACTTCATTCCTGAAAAAGTTGTTTCCTTTTAAACATTGTTAGTTGAAAATAGTTTATAATGTACTTACATTGTTTGGCCGATGTTATAATATTACAATATATGCGGTATAATTGGCCAAATTTACTATAACACCGCTAGAGAACCAATCACAAGCGACGACAAGTAAAGAGATTAAGCCACGCTCTCTTTTCTCGTTCTCGTTTCTGATTGGTTCCCTAGCGGCAATACCGTCAAACGCACTTACACTTTATGAACGAGTGTTCATTTCTCATTTTCCATGAAATTGTTAGTTTAAAATATTATAAATAAAAAATAATAATGTCAAGCGTAGACGATATTTTTGGTGGTCTTAGATAAAGCATTGTGTGCAATTGAACATAATTAGACATTGGGACACTCGTGCAGTCTATTACTACTATTAATAAATTAATATTATATGTATAAATATAATGTCACGAC
This sequence comes from Ypsolopha sequella, assembly GCA_934047225.1. Taxonomy (NCBI): domain Eukaryota; kingdom Metazoa; phylum Arthropoda; class Insecta; order Lepidoptera; family Ypsolophidae; genus Ypsolopha; species Ypsolopha sequella. The sequence continues at coordinate 29,162,905 of OW203985.1, forward strand.
ATGAATCCCCGAGGGGGTGTCAGAAGTGTTCCGAGTGTGAACTGTGAAATGCAAGTCACAGTCCACACTCGGTACACCCACGTTTCACCGATGATTATTACGTCCCAACGTGATGGGTGGTGAACCCTATCGTCGTTCTTCGGGCACAAATACATGCTTTATAGAGCATGCAGGTTTCCTTATGATGTTTTCCTTCACCGTTCAGCAAGTGGTAAGTAAGAACATAGACTAAGTATTACTATAATATTACTATAATACTTAGTCTATGGTTAGACAAATACTATGCACATCAATTCCGAAAAACTCATCGGTGCGTGTCCGACCGGGGATCGAACCTGGTAGATTGAGAGGCCAGCGTTCTACCCCTGAGCTATCGCTGCAATGAATGCTGTAGTCGTTTTTTACGGGCCTTATTGCTTTCTGTCTTGAGTTTTTCCAAGTAATGTTATGGAATTTCAACAAAAACTGTTTTTTTTAACTGGATTATTTATTTTAGTTAAATTTTGTTGCATAGTCGTACATAAATCATTTTAAACCAATCCACTAAAGCAAGGGTCTTCAACTCGCGGCCCTGGGGCCGCATGCGGCCCGCCAGGACATTTTTGCGGCCCTCAGAGGCTAAGGAAATTTTCATCCATTCTATAAGACATTTTTAATTCACTTGTTTGGTTTTAAATTATTGTCGAGGAGGTATGTTTACGTGCGGCAATGTGCGGCCCTTTGACAGACCTGTAATAGATTATTGGCCCTCCAGCTAAAAAAGGTTGAAGACCCCTGCACTAAAGCATTAAGGTGGATGCGACGTATTTCGTTCCCAAACGCACAACTTTTGACTGTTTTTCTTATTTTTGATTAAAAAGTAATAAATGTATGATTTACGGCACAACGTGACCATAGTTTAATGTCAATTAGCCGTTTATAGCAAAGTTGTGTTATTTTATGCATTACTTTGTAAATGATCCTGCACATTGGCGTATACAGGGCGGGTATTCCCCTATTTGCATAAAGTAGAACAGAACTCTATGACGTTTCCTGAGGTTTCGTTTATGAGGTACACTCTTAATCTAAGTAGAATCAATAATAATAATAAGAGTTTATTCCATATAAATGTGTACATTTATAAACTTACATACTAGATCATACACAGATTAAAAGAGTGTACACAAAACAATTTTGAGTGCCCTACTCCCTAAAAAAGGGCATAGCCCTGTAGTCTTAGGATAAGTAGTACTGCTCAACCCGAAAAATAGGTGACTTAGCTAGCTAACACAATATTACTGTACACCTTGTATTAATGTAGGTACGTTGGTGAGTATTCTAACTGGCCACTGTAGGCTGAACAGATATCTGTCAATAATGAAGGTACAGGAGGACTCCTCTTGCCCGCACTGCGGCGAGGAGGAAACGAGTAAGCACTACTTAGGTGAATGCTTTATATATTCTAGCCTAAGATGGGAAGTATTTGGTAATGATCACATTAAAGAAGAAGACCTCAAGTGCCTTGGGTACTCAGATATATTAAGATGTATTAAGAGAAGCGGAAGATTTGAGAAGGGAATGCAACTCGGACAATAGGATACCAAAGCTCCAAGCAATGGGAATTGGATGGAATAGCTCCAACTGGAGAGCCGACCATCCGCCTGTGCCCAGCAGGCGTCCCACCTCTAAATCATCATCATCATGACGTTTCCTGAGTCGTGGCTGTTACGACAACTGAAATATTACGTGCTCGAAAAGCTGCGTTTTTATTAAATACCTCCGCTTCTGGTTGATATGAAAATACGATTTGTTCAAACTAGCTAGATATCATTCAAACTAATTTTACAAAGAAACAATCAATTGAATCCTGAAACCGATACACGAGAGAAAATCAATAAAAAATCAAGAATTAGTAAAATAGAGGTTTACAAAAGATTTTATTTACAGTAACAGTAAGAATCAAGTGACGTGATTTGTTCAAACCATAAACGTTAGGAGACCATAGGTGTGTTTTTAATGACTTGGGTTCCTGATTATTGCAACAAAATCGTCCAAAGTCTGTAATTTAATTTATATTTGCCTCATATTTCCCCTTAAGGTGGGACATCCCGCTGAGCTGCCATATAAATGCTTTAGGAGTTTGTGACGTCCTGATAGCTTTGATCTCAGTAAAACTTTGCACACATCTTTATATATGTTTCCTTTCCCCTCACACCGCACTCCGACCCATCTCTCAAAAAGCGCCGAATTTGTGAAATGGTTTTAAGTAAAAACTGTTTTCCACGAAACGGTAATTGTTTATATATATAAAAGTGTATAAACTTAATCTTTTTTACATGAACGACGTCTTTATTTCTCTCTTTTTTCTTTTTTTATTTCCTGTTTAGATGAAGATTAACTTGCTAAACTTTGCGTAAAATCGAGGCAATATTTATGATTTCCTGACGGCTGTTATTATATGGTATTTCATCAAATTTTGCTTTTTTGGCTGTATATAGACGTAGTTAGATGTCGCTATATAGTACTTTTGAAAAAAAATGAAGAAAACCTGTTTTTACCTTTTGTATGAATCTTAACAAAAATCCAGGCGTACAGGGCCTCTAAACTTTTGTCGCCAAATACCATAAATCAAATTTATTTTATACTTTTTATGAAAACGTAAGAAAAACTCATAAGTTGTGCATATGGGAACACGTGTAACGTTGCGTTTTTTTTTTGTTAATTTATGTTTATAGTATGGTAACATGTTGTTATCTATACTTATTATTTAAAGTGTCTTCTTTCATTCTTTCTTAATCTAAGCCGCGAAACTAACATGAAGTTAGAAGCACTTGCCGTAAGATTTGCTATTTCTTGTCTATCGGTTTTTGCGGAGGTAGTTTTGCTTAGTTTTAGAATGTCGTAAGTACTGAGCGCACGGGAAGATACATCCCTACGCCTCGGTGACTAGGTTTATTTTCAGTTGCGGAATTTTTAAGTTAAATATCGCAAAGTGAAACCACTAGCTTATACACGTTCCGTCGCATCAACCTTAACGGAATGTCACATGAATCACGCTCGCATGATGTCAGTCGCGTGTCTCGTGTGCAGTAGGAGCGAGCAGCATGCGCCCGCGCCTCACGCACACATGTCTGTATCGTTGTACTGACACGAGTTGTTTGTTGCAGATGACGAGGGCATCGCCGAGTCCGGCATGTGAGAGTGTGTGCGGCACATGCACACATGCACATATCTACATAGCTCAAAATGGTGACGACGGCGACAGTCGCTTATAAGCGACTTTCTAAAATAATGTATTAAGTTACAATAATCATCATTTGATGATGCGAACGATTCACTCCATGTGATGAACAGGTTTAAATGCATTTTATTGTTGGATAGAACCGCCGCCGCCTCTGGGTTGGCCGATACGGATCGTACTTAATTGAAACCAAAGATTTTAAAAGTAAAGATAAGCCCTTACCGTAGTATGACAGCACCAAAATGTTTCCACCTTTAAATGGGTGACGCTTACACGTTTGGAATCAGTGCTCATCTGAACACAGTGATAGTTGGACGCCTTAAGTGCACTTAAAGTTTTGGATTTTTACGACTTTAGTAGTCTGATCAGTTTCCTGACCGTAGGTAGACAGATTGCGCACTCATAAGTGCGCGCGCGTCGGCATTATGTTAACGCACACATTCAAAAACAATGCAATAGATTTTAGGTGCCAGGGATTATCTAAACTTTTGAAATCTTTGATTGAAACGTTTTATTTTGTACTTATTTTATTTACTTAGTATCTGTACAGTTAAATCAGAAACACTAACATATTTTTGTAAAAAATATATCTTAAGATTTAAGTGGACCACCAATCATGAAATGAATTTGTATATTTTTTTAGTTATATAACATTAGTTTACAAAAGTGCCTTAACTTCGTGTCAAAGTGGCGGAGAAAAGGAGTGAGAACGCGAGGAGAACGCGTGTGAACTGAATAAAGTATATGCCCAGGAGCCGTATTTTTGAATCGTTTGAATTTTTGAATCGTAAGACCGACAACTCCCATATATCAAGGCGTAGCAAATTTTTTACGCGCCCTTACAACACTAGGTGTCGCCAAATGTTGCAAATAAGCATAATTTGTTTAATTGGCTGCAAGTAAACTCTCACATTTACCAAGTGAACATGTGGCTGTAATAGCTTTGCTTAGAAAAACTAGATGGCGCTAAGTTGGCAACACTAACAGTGAATCTATCTATCAGATACGCTACAGAAGAATACTCCAGTCAGTTGTCACCAGTCAGTAAAAGAAAATATTATAAAATAGGAACCAAATAAGTAATATAATTACTATTGCATTACGTTTGTGGCTGCATGTTTACATTACGAACAAGTAACGAAAGTAGCGGTTTCATATAAATTAGCTGTTTAAGTAGCTGTCACTTTCTATTTTAATCAATAAATTAAAATAGCGATAGATTAACATCAAAACTGTTCAGTATTGATTGCGTACATCACAGCACACTGATGCATTAGATGCGCAAAACGGAACTCACCCGAGTGTATGAGTCAAGCGTGGTGGGGCAATTTGCAACTCGATATCGTTCATCTAAATCGTTGATCGAATTAGCGTAAATGCCTGTGATTGGATACAAAACTTCCGAGTTAACAGTTAGGGTGTCCAATCACAGCCATACGACAAACGATTACGATAAACGATGAGTTGCATAAATTGCTCCTTCTGGAGCCGTATTTTTGAATCGTTCGTTTTCAATTCACGTGCGAAAGTATATACCCATCTCACGTAGCACATCAGAACTTGTCATTTGCAAGATGAGACAGGTATATACTTTCGCACGTGAATTGAAAACGAACGATTCAAAAATACGGCTCCAGAAGGAGCAATTTATGCAACTCATCGTTTATCGTAATCGTTTGTCGTATGGCTGTGATTGGACACCCTAACTGTTAACTCGGAAGTTTTGTATCCAATCACAGGCATTTACGCTAATTCGATCAACGATTTAGATGAACGATATCGAGTTGCAAATTGCCCCACCACGCTTGACTCATACACTCGGGTGAGTTCCGTTTTGCGCATCTAATGCATCAGTGTGCTGTGATGTACGCAATCAATACTGAACAGTTTTGATGTTAATCTATCGCTATTTTAATTTATTGATTAAAATAGAAAGTGACAGCTACTTAAACAGCTAATTTATATGAAACCGCTACTTTCGTTACTTGTTCGTAATGTAAACATGCAGCCACAAACGTAATGCAATAGTAATTATATTACTTATTTGGTTCCTATTTTATAATATTTTCTTTTACTGACTGGTGACAACTGACTGGAGTATTCTTCTGTAGCGTATCTGATAGATAGATTCACTGTTAGTGTTGCCAACTTAGCGCCATCTAGTTTTTCTAAGCAAAGCTATTACAGCCACATGTTCACTTGGTAAATGTGAGAGTTTACTTGCAGCCAATTAAACAAATTATGCTTATTTGCAACATTTGGCGACACCTAGTGTTGTAAGGGCGCGTAAAAAATTTGCTACGCCTTGATATATGGGAGTTGTCGGTCTTACGTAGTCATACTTGGTCTATAGTATTGGTCATCGAGCTATGAAAACCTGCAGCACTCTATGTTCTACGAGTACATTTGTTATGATATAAACACAATGATTTAATTCAATGCAGTAATGCCTAGTATTCGTGGAAGTTACCTCATTATAGTAGGTAGATTATTCCAGGATGTACGAGGTGAACATTTGCTGGACAAGTCCGGCTCAGATTTCTATGATACGCTCATATCGCTTTCGACGAAAAAGATTGGAAGAAAACTAAAAAACCGGGTGGAATAAAAAGAAAATAAAAAGGAGTAGTACACTAAATATTATTAGAGTGCATTACAAACTAGAAAAGATCAATCAGAAACAAACCCAAAGACAATAATTTGAAAAAAAATCCCCGGGCCAGGATTCGAACCTGCGACCTCTTGTTATCAAGACAAGCGCGCTACCAATTGCGCCACCGAGGTTCCTACCCAGACCGGTGAATTCTTCCATCATACTTGTCCACTGTTATTTTTGCTTCTGCCTGATATACTAGCTTGTACTGCACATACAGAACGCTCACGAGGGCGTTATGTACAATTTATGTAACGAGGAGTAGTACAATTTTATTCCTCTATTGAATAATCAAAGTAATAGTCAAATAATCGATGTTCCTGATACACGAAACGCGTAAGAAGAATTGGAGAGTTTGTGTGAGCCAAGTATTAGTAAAGTAGTGTCGCCAACGGTTTCCATAGCAAATTTCTGATTCCTTATCAGACGTTCGGACGAACTTGAAGGGTATATTGACTCTGAAAAGAACGAATATGTATTTAGTTAGGTATACTATATACAATAAAATATATAAATACTGTAATACTTTTAAGCAGCTTTTATAAAGCTCACCGCTGGCTAATTTGGGGCCGAAATTGCTCCTAAAGGAGCTGTACAAAAGTTAAACAGCTTATATACGATTGACATATAATGCTTTGCGCGTGAGATCATGCTATTGTATGTTTATTGTAATGGTGTTTGGTGTTACTTGGGTGGTTCTCTCACGCTGCCATGTTCGCATCTAGTTAAAAGGTAAAGGAACCAGTAATTCAGCACCGGTTTTAGTTTTGCGCCTTTTTTTGCCAGATCATTGGCCGCGTCGTTACCTAGCAATCCACTGTGTCCTTTTATCCACTGGAGAGAGACTATTGTGTATTGACTTACCTCTTCCAGTTGGTTTAGACGTTGTAGTATGAGCCGAGAGTGTGCCGTAGTCTTGCTAAAGGCTCGTAGTACCGCCGCCGTTCTTACAGAAAGTATACGAATGCTAAGACCTTTAGCTGAGCACCGCGCTTGTAGCCAGGATAATGCCGACCATTCCGCTTGGAAAATCTTTGTGTGCTTACCTAAGACTGTTGATTTGTAGATGTTAAGTTCAGCTTAGTACGCTTCGGCACCTACAGTCTTTTGATTTTATTAATTTTGATTCATGCGAATTGTATGTGTGGCTGCATGTTTAGAAACTCTAACCAGTTTCCAAATTGCACGAGTTCATAGCAAATTCTCCTATCGTCCGGCAATCTGTGTAAAAATCGACATATCTAAATATAGGTACATATATTTTTAGTTAAGCTTCTACCTACGTACACTTGTACTTGTTGGAAATTTTATTGTATTATATTGTTTATCGGATTGATACGTAATGTTAACGAATGAATCTCAGAATTGTACTTATTATTTTTGTATTTTATATGACTTCCGAGTGTAGCTCAACGTGTGTTATTTGTTACTCTTTAATTTAAACTTTTACATTAATATATTTGAGGCGAACTAACATGTCTTTGTTAAAGTATTACGTGAGTTTTATTTAAACAGAGTTACTCTTTCTAGAGATTGAAATAAAATAATGTCATTACATGGAATAATGAACTTTATTTTCAGAAGTAAGAATAACACGTTAACATTTTTCTGACGTCAATAAATAAAAACAACTTTTTAGCACGAAAAGGATCCGCCAGCGAACACCGACAACCGGACATCCACACCACCCACTCCTACAAAATAATACATTTTGAGGTGCGTGCGAACCTGCGGTTGAGTCAATTATCAATCATGACATATACCCTGCGGTCCGTAATAGAATTACGATGGATCATAAGCCATTCACTTCATACTTTCGTAATCGATTTTAGCGATATAATTCTATTTCGGAACGCAGGGGAAATAGGTACTACCTGTTGGCTTTGAGAATGCAGTTACCTCGAGTCCCACTTCCGCAATCCGCATGTAAAGCAGGCGCAATACACGCACACAACCAACGATTACGAGATATTTCAAAAATCGAGATAATCGCAATCAAGATAAACGTCATTGGTCGATTGAATGATCGAGACATTTTATGACTCACGAACCGAGAGCTCTCGCTCGCTCGACTTGTTCGTACAGTGGAGACCACGGTAACCTTTACATTGGACTTTGTACCTATCTTAAACATGCCACTATATAGGGGCTAATTTAGTACTGCAAGAGTACTTTGATGTGATCTCCACTGTACCTACTGTTAGAGAATCATCGATATTTACGTAAAAACAGTTCTTCTAAGGTGCTACAGAGGGCGCTGGTCAGAGAGCACATGGAAGTTTTGGACGGGCATCGTTACGTTAGCTGTCAATGGGGTGAGAGAGAGGATTTTTTCGGGTTCGAAGAACAGTTGTACTACTTTTAAGATATTAATAATAAAATTGTGTGCCTTTGCCTGCTTAGATAACTACATTGATTACAAGTCGATTCAAATACCTACAGGCCTGTTATTAGCTTATTAGAGGATCTTCCAATACTACTTCCTCGAAAATACTCGCGAGTGTTCGTAACGAACGAAGTAAATAAAAGCGAGACATAAATTAATCGATGATTTTTAAATTATTTCATAAAGGCCTTTACGAATGAAACTGCACACTTACATAATTCAATGGCAGTATGGTAGGTTTTTATAATCATCGATTCAAATAATAAGCCACCGAGAATGATTATTCTATATATACCCGACATTTCATTAACAATGCGATGCGTGATGACCTCAGAACATTTAAATAGTTAGAAAGGCCTTGGAGCTGTATCATAGCCGTCTCCATTTACAAGCCATGAACATAAGTTTGGCAACGTCGCCTAGCTGTCAGTTAGTGGTCCTATGGTCCTTTCTCATCTATGATCATCAATTAATTAATTCATCACATCATGCTTGAATATAAAACAAGTCCCATTTAGAGGTGAAATTAATAGGAAATAAATAAAAAATATATATTTTTAATGCAATCCTTTATTTAAAAAAAAAAAAAAAAAAACAAAAAGTTTATTTTGCAAAGTAGGTATATATAATACACGTTTCACAAGTCAAATTTTAATCTTATAAAAATATATGTAATAAAATAATAAATGTACATGAACTACTTAGATTAAATGTTTTTTTCATTTATGTAGCAATATATATACGATTAAAATTATAGGTAAAATATTATTATACAAGGTGAAATCCAATCAACCGCCCGAACCCATACCGGAGACCCGGCCAGGGACCAGGAACAGGTTCAATGATCACCAACCGAGCCCCCAGCACGAATCCAGGCAGCCGACCAAATCCCATCCTATATACTACATAGTAATAGGTTACATATATAAATACATGCCTACCTCCGCCCATTCGATTAGTCTTGCTAAGAAGAACGGGCAAGAAACTTGGCAAGATCATGTCTTTTTTTTTTAACATAAACTTATACTATACATCAAATTACTTATATCTACTTTAACCAAGGGATAAGAAAATACAAGACAGCAGGAATTCAGGTTAATGAAAAAAGAAAAACATATACAAGGTGACTTTTTGATCATCGTCCAAATTCATACTGGTGGCTTGGTAAGTGATCAGTATCATGGATCAATAACAATTTTGGTGAAATTCGTAAAATGAAATTTCGACTCCCCATAGTAATTCACTCGGGACTGGAACTGAATTTCTATGGGAAGCCGAAATTTCATTTTACGAATTTCACAAAAATTGTTACTGATCCAAGATACTGATCACTTATCAAGCCTCCAGTATGAATTTGGACGATGATCATAAAGTCACCTTGTATATCTTTGCCTACCTGTCTCATATAGTCTATTTCCTTTTACAGTCTGTAATTAAGTAATGTTAACTCTTAAGAGGAATCAATAGTTAGGAAATTATATTAATTAATTAAATTATTATCTACTATCATTAAAATCAGTATCACTATAACACCATGCTTCACCATCATCCAAATATTCATTTATTTTATAATATGCCTTTTTTAACACATTTACAATATAACATTACAATAAATATTACATTTAAATTACAAATTAGCAATTTTAGTTGTTTAATGTCATAAGTTTCCTCTTTTTTCCTTTGTTACATTAATTGTTATTGTTCATCAATTTCTGGTAATTGTTTAAAACAATATTGCACATTATTTTCAGAATGGACTGAAACAATCTGTCAAATGTGTTACCACATTCACATTTCTCTACCAAATAGATGGTGATAAAGTCTGACTCTAGGCTTGCTTTTGTTAATTTATACAAAACAGCCTTGTGGTCGCCTTTTTTTAGAAATTTGCTTTCTAGAATTTTGTTATTTATTATATACTCAAAAATACTACACATGTGGTAGAACATAATACATACAGAAGCAGTAGGTACAATCAAACCACCCCTCTGCAAGTAATTGAAATATTGTGAATCTGTTTCAGTACCTTTTGATTCAACAACATATTTTTCACATAAGCGACAGCATAATTTATTTTTTACACTGTGAGCTACATAGCCACACACATACAGCTTTGCGTCTTCATCAATTTCCATAATTTCAAGGTAGTTACTCTCCGTTATTATAAACATGAACCCTGTGATATCAACATTATCAGCATTAGCCACTTCGCAAGAACTAGCTGATAGTTCTTTCAACATACTTTTGCATTCCTTTGATTTCAGGATATGCTGGATGCGAATCTTTTTTTCAGACTCAATTATCTGATTATATGATATATTATAATTGCACCCAGACAGAGACCTATAACGACCAAATCGTTGTTCTAAGCAATCTGTTTGAAACTTGCCTATTAATATGTATTTCATATTAAGTTTTTTTAATGAATCATGTATAATAAGGCAAATAACTTTCGTACTCCTTTTGATTGCAGAAAATGTGTCCCTAGTAAAACCAACCCTTTCATTCATTTCTTCCCATTTCTGAAGCCAATTTACGAACTCTTCCAAAAATTTAACTTTGAAATCACTTATGTTCTCAATTGGACAACTCCAGATATTCCGTTTAATTTTACCTTTCAATGGATTTTTGCAATTCACTGTATCCCACCATTGCCTAATTATTTCCAGAAAATCTGCAGTACTACTATATTTTTCTGAAAACTTTAGCGCTGCTATTGTAGAATGGTGGAAAGTATTATCTACACATAAAACATTTTGTCTTTCCAACGAATTTGGATACATAGTTTTGTTATTTAATTTATAAGCCTTTTTGACAATGTTAAGTTTTTCTTGTTCATACAGTTCCCTTAAATGTTGAAAACAAGCAGTTTTTATTTCATTTGAGCGAAAATCGGGGTAAATAAAAGTTTTCATTTCATCTTTTAAATTCAGCCAGTTATTTCTAATGTTTTTAAATATATGAACAAAATCAAATAGCAGATAAATTTTATGATCTTCATATTGTGGGTTTGGCATACTGAATTCATCGGAAAGCAAACTGAAGAGGTTTTGGTTCACGCGGTTGTTGTCAGTAATAACACATAATATTTGGAATCCTAGCCCCTGAACAAATGTTATTACTTCTAACACAACTTCTTTCAAATCTTTACCAGTTAATGCCTTTACTGGCAATAGTTTCACTATTTCCGAGAAATGACCGAAAGCTGAAGAGATCATGAATGTTTGTACCGTTGTGGCCATGCAGTTTGCATTATTATGAGCATATCCAGATATGTTAGATGATTTGAAGTTGAGCCCGCTTTTAATATATATTTCATCTATAAGTAAATTTACGTATTTTTCTCTATCAGTCAATGTCTTTACCATATGGGTCAAATAATGTTCAGTCGGATTACAAGATCCAGGTGAAATGGTCAGCGAGGAAGAGATACGTTGTAAATATCGCTTTGTTGGCAAACATAAATAATTTTGAAGTAAATTATATGATGAACTAGACTGGCAATACATAACAAAAGCAAATAAGATGGTAATCATGCTGTATTGACGCTTTTTGTTAACCATATTGGAAAGCTGATCTTTTATGATAATCAGTTTAGACTCACAAGTAATGTCTTCAACGCTATCGACGTTCATTGAAATGGTTTTATCAATGTAATGTATTGCTTTTTTCAAATAAAATTCTTTTGTCGGCAACTCACCATTGCTAGCCATACTCGTCTGATATCTCGCAAGAATATTTTCCAGCTGAGACCATCGTGTCAGTTTCTGATCTTGGGGTAGGACCCAACTTAGGTCATTCGGAGAGAGTTCATTTTCACCCACAAATACCTTAATTTTTAAAGTATCATCCACAAGAACACTACACATTACACACAGCCTGTCATCCTCACTATTTGCACAATCTAACACATATAAACGCATGTGATCTGATGATCGGTCAAACTTCCACTTTTGTGACATAACGGAATTAATTTTCAGTACAAGATCGTTATAGTTTTTGATCATATCACTGTTCAGAAAAGCGTTGGTAGCATCCTCTTGCCTTTGTTGTTCCTTACGGTGCCGGTCTTCAGGGTTGGTTCTTGATTTTGGTGCAGATATGGAAAGATAACTCGGTAAGTTTGGAAATACGCATGGTGTTGCACCCTCCATTAACTTAGGCCTCTTCAACATCTGCTGTAAGACATTTCCATCTTTATCAACCACTCGCTCGGTCCTAATAATGTCGGTGGGCACAAAATGTTTTGCACAAACTACGGCACTGGAACTAGGCGTCCAATCCTTTCGTGGAATAGCTCTTAACCAAGACTGACGAATACTTTCATCATTTGGAAACGAAAAGGTGGATACCAGTCCTTCTTTTTTCTGACTGTCGTAGTTACTTGCGCACCCTGGAACGCAACAACGCCGCGGCATCTGAAATATAACCTCAAATTAGTACCCAAGGAAATAATACTGTAAATTACACAAATAAACAAACGTTAACTATATTTCCACTTACTTTTACGTGTATTTGTAGATATGGCAATCGCAATACTGTTTAAACTTCGAGAATTTCACTAAACAAAACTTACAGAACGAGTGAAGACATAAATTGACGTTTTAGTGGGAGCGAAGAGCGGAGAATGTTATGTTATGTTAGTGCCGGCCGGACCAGATACTATGTTGCCATACTTCTCTGTTCATGGCTTGTAAATGGAGACGGCTATGGCTGTATGCATACCAGAACCTTTGTCGCCTCACACCCACAGGCACACACCTTGTCGTAATTGAAATACTATCAAAACTTTAATTCAAATGGTTGTTCTTTCTACGCACAACAAATGACTTATATCGAAAACTTATCAAATGAAAAAACTACCGTATCTCTGTGTAAAACGGTGTATTTTTCAAACAAACGATTTCATTTACGACGTTTTAGTTTTGATACCATGTGACCATTATAAACCTACCGGCTTTAGGTGGTTGATAACTTGACCGGAGCGGTATTGCGAACTTAATATTAAACACAATCTGATTATATGACGTGATGGTTTATTGCTAGGGATGGGAACAGATGTATTTTCTTAATGTAAAACTTCGACTAACTTTTTTTATAATCAATCGAGATACCAATTTGCTCTGAGACAATTTGTGTTTTGTTTTTTTTTTCTATTTTTATTATCTTGTTTTACATATTTTAGTAAAATTGTTTTAACGTGTATTAGGTGTATATAAGGTGATTTCATTGATATAGCCAAATTCATACTTGAAACTTTGTAAGTGATCAGTAATAATGATAATATATGGTCACGACATGAATCCCCGAGGGGGTATCAAAGGTATTCCAAGTGTGAACTTTGAAATGCAAGTTACACTCCACACTCGGTACACCCGCGTTTCACCGACGAATATATTAAGATTTAACGTATTTTAAATTATATTATGGTAGCTTCAAAATAATTGAATTTTTCATAAACACTCTTATGGAAAATCCCATTTCAAAGGAGAATGGGCGTTTTAGTCCATACCACCAATACACTTGTGTTAAGTGACATAAAATAGGTGTTATAATAACATTCGAGAAACCGTTAACAGTTACTCCAAAATCGACCGGGTAATTGTACAATCAAGGAGAAAAGTTTTCATATAAAATGTATGAGAAAATATTTAAAACCGTACAAGTGTGTGTTTATTTACTCTACGGTGTAATTTTAAGCTATGCATAAGTATAAATACTTATTTTTCAATGTCTATGATATATTTGTACAGTCGAGAACAAAAGTTTTCGGGTGAAATGTATGAAAAAACATTTGAAAGTGTAAAAGTGTATTTTATTTACTCTACAACGTAATTCTAAGCTATATGCTATATATGTATGTCTAAAAAGTGTATAAGTGTCTATTTATTTACTCTATATGGTAATTCTAAGCTATGCATATGATTAAATACTTATTTATCAACATATAAGGGGCATCTGCACAGTCAAGGAAGTGTGTAATTATTTACTCTTCAGTGTAATTCCAAGCTCTTTTTTTCTATGTATTTTGTAAAAACCTTTAGTATGTTATACCAACTCTCATACTGTAACTACTGTAAATATATATTCAAGATATGCATGCATTGTTAGGATATAGATATTCCAGTAAAAGGCAGAGTTTAACGATCCAAGATAATATACTATTTATTCATCGTTATTTTGTCAGGAGAGGTGTGTCACGTATAGCTCGCTGAAGGCGCAGGCAGTAAAGAGAAACTATTCAAGGGACTTTTAGTCAAGTGGTTGAAGTGGCTTGTTCATAAAAACAAATATTAACAAGTAAGAAAGAGACAGAATATATATAGTGTTGAAATGATATTGATTTGTTTTTGTACATTCCAACATGCATAGCTTAGAATTACCCTGTTGGATAATTAAACACACATTTATATACTTTTAAATATTTTAGCAATAACTTTTTTCTTCGACTATACAGATTCCCTATATCTTGATAAATAATCAATTGGACATGTGTATAGCTTAGAACTACCCTATAGATTAAATAATCACAAACTCATACATTTTTAAATATTTTATCCCAAAGCTTTTGATCTCGACTGTAGATTTTAGCCTATATATTTTGATAAATGTTTTCAGACATACATATACGTAGCTTAGAATTACATTGTAGAGTAAATAAAACACGCTTTAACACTTTTTATTTTTTTTTCATATATTTCACACGAATACTTTTGTTCTCGACTGTACAAATATCTTATGTATTTTGAAAAATATGTATGTATTTATGTATAGCCAAGAATTACACCGTAGAGGAAATAAACGCACACTTATTCACTTTTAAATATTTTCTCATACATTTTATATAAAAACTTTTCTCCTTGCTTGTACAGTTATCCGGTTGATTTTGGGGTAACTGACAAAGGTTTCTCGAATGTTATAGAAGTTTTATCTTAAATCTTAATTTAAGAATATCGGTCAAAGGAATAAAAAATGTCTATCGATTGTGAGACACCACGATACCGCACAACACTAGCGAGCAAGTTTGACAAGTAGGGAGAGCATACATTACTTGTTTACTACATCTTAGCCAAAATTGTAAGCGTACATTGCCGGTAATGTATATTTTTGCTGTCACCATGAGTAAATTAGTTATTTATCTAAAATTCTCATATTATACAAAGTTTTTATAATTACAGGTGAAAGGAAATATCTAAATTTTTCCGGTTTGCTTTCTTATTCGTGATTTTGCAAGTAATTATTACACAAGACGGCATTTCTCTTTAGATTAGGCAGAGCTGTTCACAGAGTCACGGTTCGCGTGCGACTATGGGCAGCGATCGCGTGTTTCGGTCTAAGTATTGATGTTCAACAGTAGTTGTGGCGCGCGTGACACGCCCACTTAGCCTTTCTATTTGATTTATATGTTCTGTGGTGATGACGAGATATTTTAGTCGCTATTATCGACTTCGAGAAAATAATCGAGACATTTGAACAATCGACAAAAATATCTTGTCATCGCGCATCGCTACAACCTACCACAACAATCGAGATGATTGCAATCGTTTTAACAATCGAGACATCCAATGATACGTTGCCTACTGAATGATAGAGACACTTTTCTATTGTTCCGAGATACGGGTAAGCTGGTCTTCTTCACCCGAGCGAGAATAAAAGACTGAAGCGAAATAAAACATAATTCATAACTTATATACGATTTTTATTCACATAAGTACTTCCTCGAAAATACTTGCGAGTGTTCGTAACGAATCACCGAGACCACGAACGTAAAAAAAGGCGGACGAAGTCGCAGCTACGTAACTACTGACTGAAGCATAGTAATGGCGGCGGTATGTAAGTATGTGAATGGACGTTAAAATATCCCGGACAGAGTTTCACTAAAAAATTACTGAAGCACCGCTAGTAAGCCGACCCGCTTGTAAGCACGAGCCCAGGAACGCACACATTCACATCATTGTAAGCCAATTTCCATAGTAAGTCCACACTAACAAACCGCCGCCATTGCTATGCTGCAACTCCATCCGCCTTTTTTTACGTTCGTGGAAATGAATGTGTGCGTGCCTGGGCTCCTGCGTACTAGCGGGTCGGATTACTAGGGGTGCTTCAGTTGCTTATTCGCGAAACTGTCCGGGATATTTTAACGTCCATTCACATACTTACATACCGCCGTCCATAGATTTGGAAATTTTGTAGAACGGCAGCACTGATTCAAATTTTAAACAAGTAATCGGGCGTGGTCGCCCGTTGACGCGTCGGCGTCGTCGTATCGTATTATGTTATATATGTTAAAAAGGAAAAAACCTATAGGAACTATTAGGAACATGATGTTGAATTAGCAATAAGTATGTTGAATTCCCAAAAGGTCTATTCCTAAAAATAGTGGATTCGACTTGTGCTGTGCGAAATTGCAAAACGTCCAAAATTAACTAGGCGATGCGATTCCACCAATTTCCACTCGATGAATACAGGTTAAGTACCTAATTAAAAAAATAATTGTAGATAATGTATGTAATACGTTATTTCTTATTAGTTATTATATAGGTAATAAAATGGCTGTGAAGTGGTACACAAAATGGC
This sequence comes from Ypsolopha sequella, assembly GCA_934047225.1. NCBI lineage: Eukaryota > Metazoa > Arthropoda > Insecta > Lepidoptera > Ypsolophidae > Ypsolopha > Ypsolopha sequella. The sequence continues at coordinate 29,179,741 of OW203985.1, forward strand.
GGCCGCATTGCAGGAGTGTTGGGTCAACTAGATTTTGGTATCAAACACAGAACTGTATATCAAATATCTAGTCTCAGGGTGCAGCTTCTAGGTACGGTCTTGTGAGGGTCTGATAAGGAGCAGAGACATGGATACTGGATGATCCTGGATCTTAGTGATGGCAATACCTGCCACAGCCCAAACGTTTGACAGTCAATGAGCGGTTTCCTGGACTTGGACTGACCTTGATAAAGATTTCATCGATAAACATAGATGGCGTTACCGTGCAATACGCACAATCGAAACATCCCGTGGCACAAACACACGACTCAATGTGTTATAACGAACTGGCGGGCCTATTTTATGCCCCACCTTCCACGGGTTCTTTTTCGTGGAACCATTTTTTGAACTTAGTTACGCTTCTAGATAATTATTATTCGTAGAGGCTACGCCATCTATTGAGTCGTTCAGTACTACTTTTTTTTTGTCTTTGAAAACCTTAGACAAGATAACACTGGACCAGTTTTAGGCGTATTTCCACATACAGCCGGTTCTGCCACGTTTGGTGGGGGACGAGGTAACCGCCCTTACATAACCGAATCATGTTCCTACAAACGCACCCACATGCAATTCGCACACCTGCAACACAAATTTACGTAAATACGTACGGTCTTTGAATGTGTGCGTTAAATTTAATAGAGTTGGGAACACGTTTATCGATAAATACATTACTGACACCATTCCATCAGAATCTGTTCAGGTGGACAAAATCTTCTCTATATCTACATATAAAATGCAACATCTGTCTGTGTGTCTGTATGGACGCTTGCTTATAACTTGGGAACATCTCATTGGATTTTGATGCAATTTTCATTGTAACGTAGTTTCTTGAGGAAGGTATTAGGCTATGTATCATCACGATATGATATTGTTAGATAAAGGCGGCTGATGGTCTGCAGGTCTTTGGTCAGGAGTCACGAAAGAAATGTAAGCCATGATTTAATCACTTCAGCACAAAGTTGCAAAACACGATGGCGCGCACCGCTCCGTTACAGCCTTTTATATCCACCGTGCGCGCGCAGCCGTCGATGACTCAAACTGTTGCCACGCTCGTGCGGCAGGGGCGCTCCGTCATCTTGTTTTGCTAACAATATATATAATATATAATATTATAAGATACAATTAACATTTCATTTCTTCAGATAACTTAAATTTATCTGAGATTGAAAACATTTATGGGGATAGATCTATTTATTAGTCATTAACAAACAAGAAATTATTAAAAATTTAAAACTGATTGTCTTTTATCGATAACTACCATCGATAATACCTGATACATGCCTAGCTATTCCCGACGAGGCTACATGGCCGCCTGTTTGGAGCAGCGAGACTAATTAGCGAGACTATTGTGTTGCCATAGTTTTTAAGTTCTGATTTTTAGGTAAATTCTTAAGTTTTAGAAAAAAAAATAGTTGTTGAATTTTTCGAGCAAGTAGATTTAGAAAAGATTTAGTACTATTTTCAGTAAAAATATTAATTAACTATTGCTTATATTGCTGCCTACGATGAATAAATTTAAATTAGTTTTAGAAAAATAAAAATAACAGTGGATTCGGTACAAGAAAAATACAAATACCTAAATTTTGCTGTACACTTTATGAAATAGTAGCATATTTCTAAACACAAAAATCAAGTTAAGGTGAATTAATGTTAAGGTATTGATGAATTTCTAGGTAATTTTTTGTAGTAGTTGGCAACACCAAAAATAGTCTCGCTGCGGCGCATTCCTGAATCGTGACGTAAGGCGTACTCCCTACGAGACTAAGTTAGTCTCGTAGGGAGTACGCCTACGTCATCGTGAAGAAGTTATGGCGCCAAATATGAATTTATACATTTTCAAAAATGTTGGATATGAGTAAATTACGAATGAAATAACCAAAAATATACTTAAAAGTGAAATGTAACACCATCTTTTTGTAAATTTTATGTGTTAGACATTTTTTTGCACCCATACAGAGCACAAAACGGCATTTTTCTCGGAGCTCTTTATGCAAAGACGTTCGGGAATCGTATGACAGAAATGGCGGCTAAACTAGTTTTATATAACGCGTTAGATATAGAATCTCATACCTTTGGCAGAGGGGAACGCCTGTTAAAGGCGTCTCCTTTGGTATATTCTCTAAGTTGAAAACCTTTCATTGTGGGTTATAGTGATTTCATGACCATTCCCAATTTTAGACTACCTTCGCTTGACGACCAAATTGAACGCAGCGAAGGATATTATTTTTTTCTATTAAAACCTTGGAGAACACAAACAAAAAAAAAACTATTTTGTTTCTGGTTAAGGAAGTCAGTTAGAGTACTTATATAAATTATTCATTATTATATTTAAGTATTATATGCAAACATAAATTACAAAAGTAGTGTTTATTATTTAAAAATATATTGTTGTGGTTGTTTTTAGTTATAAGTGTACATTTATTGTGTATCTTTTTTGCTTTTTAGGTTAAAAAGTATTTCAACTTTACTTCCGCTCCCCAAGCATCTGTCAAGAGAATGTTTCAGTTTAGACATGCGCAAAACAGTTCACTTAAAAGAAAGGAATGATACGTGTATTTTCTAACCCGGAACTATTCCACTCCTCTAGTCCACTCACTCACTTAGTTCCGGCGTTTCTTCAGAACTGTCGTCGTTCAGAATGAGTGTAACCTCGGGACTACTACAAAGACTACGAACAAAATAATCTCTGAATGCACGATGTCAAGGTCTATTTTTGTAGTACACATTTCCCACTGGAATGTTACATTTGCCTCGTATCTTTTTTTGGTCACTTGAAACTTTCCAGATGTGGCGATTTGAATTTGAGTAGAAAATAATTGTGTTTTTGTTTTGTTTATAACTACGGGTTGCACCTTAGTTCTTTTGTTAGTTTCTTAGTTTCAAGAAAGGAGGATTAGTTTCACGTTTTGAGCCATTTTCGTATTTATTTATTACTTTTGCAAAGGACTATAACGGCAATGATGCCAGCTGTTAGTTAGAAAGGAAAGGAGGCTTGCAGTATTTATGAAGGGAAATAGCTTTTATTGTGAAGTAGTAAAATCTACGTCTATTATATGGGAAGGAACTGGGTGATAAAATAAAGTTAAGCTTTGTTGTGATAATAAATTTTTGCCCGACGACGATGCGTACAAAACCTGAATGTTGACCGAGGCTAGGGTTAATGTAGATTCAAATAGATTTAACAAAAGTAAAAGTAAATAATGTGTATAACTGACATTTTTTGAAATTTCTAAATCCACTTGAGATGGTATCTTTCTTTGAATGGTATTGTATTCTATTCAGTCTAAGCACAAAATATCAGCGCTATATAAAACCAAATAAATAATAAAAATACCATTTAAACGATTATGCACATTCGAGATAATTTATTTCTTATTTTCTTATAAATTATTACTTTACATAAAACAAATGAACCGTATACCGTAGAAGAGGCAGCAAAGGTCAAACTACCACTACCAAACACCCTAACAACAAAAACTCCTGAAATATATTTTTTGCTGTTATTAGGATTTCCCCTAAGCTTGTATCGCATTTACTATACATCATACCTTTAGGGTTCCGTCGAGGTTACTAAAGCTTCTAAAATATTTAAAGTAATAAATCTAATCCTTTGAAGTAATGAAGTAGCATCCTAATATCTAACTTATTTATCCGGGGAATAAATCTTCTAGTAAATTCCTTTATTTTATTTTATTCCATACGTTTTGCATCAAGTTTTGATCTACTGAACTCTCATCATAATTATGTTGATATTGACGCGAAGAAAGCTGTGACTTAGCATAGGCTCATTAGGCTCATAACAATTCGTAACATAAACAATATTTGGTGGGATTTATGACTGCACTTGAATTAAGAGTACTTAACAGCTAATATCACGCAAAAATAACACTTATTTTTATTGTAGTTTTCTGAAGAAGTTATAAAAACCATCCTTTTATGATATTGAGTGAACTTTTGTGAAGTGAAGTTACGAAATTATAATGATATTAATCAAATAATTAATCCAGAAAAAAATATATAGACATCAGTTTTCATGATGTAGCATGTTTAAAAAATTTATTACTCCAGGGTTATTTAACAGATTCGCTTGGTTTTACATAGTAAAATAGGTATTAGGTATTGATATTACCAATTCGCACTTACGAAAAATTGCAGTTCTTACAGCAAACATAGATTAAATATCCCAATAACATATTTATTTCATAATAAGGCATTTCTTTCGTCGTAACTGCCAGGACGAAGAGCGCGCGATTTAAGACTTGAAAAATGCAACGTTGTAAACATTGTTTTCACCCGATGCAAAATTGCAAAATAAGGTGCTCAATCTTGCCTATGCCATGTCTTTAAGAGCCCGGTCCGTAAAGACGACAACTTTGATGCAAATCATTATATTAAATATTTTTCTGGCCTTTATCGCGATGTTTTAAATAAAACCAGAAACAAACACCAATTCATATTAGCCGTCTAAATAAATGTCTAAAATTTATTTTGTTGAATTGATTCTCTTTTAAGAGTTATTTTGGTGCTTACGAGCCCGCTCCGAACTGTTCTTCATAATATCTTAGTACCAAAATATTTTGCAAAGGAGAAATAATATAATCAAATAAATGTTAGGCCCTCATTTAGATGGCCAATATGAACTATTGTATATCCCTGATTTTAACAAAACCATCGCAGTAAAGACGAGAAAAATATTTAAAACAATTCTCCGCATAAAACGTATGAAAAAAACGGAGCGAATTCTTAACCCTCAGTTTATCCGTGAGACTCCCTTCCAAATAATGCCTATTTTTTATAAATAAAATTTAAAAATAAATATGTGGTCTATCCTTTTTATAATTTATGTAGGTCTCTAAATACTCTTTTCATCAATAAAATTAAGTATACCAAAACTATGAAAAACACAAATAAAAAAATGTACCAATCTTGACACTACAACTGAGAATCAAAATAAAAAATAATCACGCATTTTCTTGCACATCTTAGTTTCTTTTGTAATCAAGAATAAGAAAAACAAAAAAAAAGTGTGGTAAAAATGAGCGGAAAAGGCCACCTTAAGAGTTAAAACTTTGAACATAGAAAACGGCGGTGTATTTAAAAGTAAAAATTTATTTTAGATGTTTTATTTCATGTAAGTATAAACTCATAGTGACAAAAGTAGTTTCATTGATCGAAAATTATCAAAATATCAAAATGTGATACTTGATACAAATCCAAAACTTTGTTCAAACAGAACTGTTACTTTTTAGAGATAACTCAGTTCAGTTCATAAAAAGTGCATACTTGAATCAATTTATCTCACTTCAAGTAAGATAAATTGATTTTTATGTAAAAAGGTTTAAATATTCTTAAAATAATTATGCTTAATTTGAAATTTGATCACATAAAACTTGGCAACAATCAAAAAGATAAATTACACTTACTTATTTTCCACCCCATAAAAGTACCTACAATTTGCTTAACTGTCTCTGTCTAAATTCTGTCTGTTCAAACAATACGTAGGTATGGGAGAACATCCGAGTATTTATAACCAAGTTTGGTTAATAAATTAACACAAGAAATAAGGTCCAGTCTTAATCCTAAAACTATTAAAAGTATGCTAAAAAGTCACTATACCTTTAACTAGAAAATGAAATTGGAACATTCCGTATAAGTCATTCCTTTGCTACCTGCGCCGCGATAAGAGCATCTTTTCATTTGTATACCATTGTCCGATCGACTGCTCATTTACCTTACAATTTTATACCTGCTAATTCTGTATTGTAATTTAATTCCTATTTACATGAAGTCAAGATCGACTAAATTCATTTATTTGCCTTTACTTATTTTTGTAACAACTACGTAACATTGCAGTAGCAGCCGTTCGACAAACAATTTATCTTGTCATCCATTGTATAATTATAATAAGTATGTATGCAGGATTGCAGGTAGCTATCAGTATCAGTATTTATTTGTTTCTACTTTTATGGGCATAACCTCATGCACGAATATGAGTATTATTCACAAATTGTAGTATCAGGACAAACTCATGTGAGTTTATTGATACTATTCACCATGTAATAAAATAATGTAAAATTATGAATAGATAAATAAATATAAAAAAAAGCAAGTTACCAGACATACAAAAAATTCCAAACAAAAGCAATATTTATATTACAAAAAATAACTCCAACGCAATCATTGCAGGATAAAGCGGCGAAAAGAAAGAAACAATAATAATCTTAAAGTGCACGAAGCGAGCTCTATTGTCTAAAAAACATTTCCCGTTGGTACTCAATGTGTTGGTAATATCCCTTCATGTGCTAGTGTGTGTGTACTAGGATTCACTCATATTTCGTATACAAACGAAAGTAGTCCTTATATTTCGGACGTAAGATCTATTTTGTATGAAGTATTTCTCATTGGAGTTGGAGTTCTGTGTGCAAGAAACCAACTACAAACAATAGTAGTCTTTAATTATTTGACGTAAGATCTATTTTGAATAAAATAGTTCCCATTGGAGTCGGAGTGAGTTGTTAGCTTTGTGTTCAAGAAACCAACTACAAACAAAAGTAGTCTTTAAATATTAGACGTAAGATCTATTTTGTATAAAATTATTCCCATCGGAGTTGGAGTGAGCGGAGTCCGTCTGCAAGAAACAAACTACAAACAAAAGTAGTCTTTAAATATCGGACGTAAACTCTTTTTTGTATAAATTATTTTCCATTGGGACTAAGGAACTACGGAGTTGCTGGATAGAGGTGTGAACGAGTGAGTGGTATAGTCCCGGGAGTGGAAGCATCTCATTTTCATCATTCACTCCGGAACTACCCATGTCTATTTCAGTTGTGTGCGTGCAAAAGAACTTGCTTGTCGCGTGTCGTCCGTGTACTTTCCACAATTGACTATCATCGCCTCGTAAGTTTTGTGATTTTTGTTTCTTATGGTGTAAATACGCGCTGTTCTTGTTCAATTAGATCTACTCAACATATTAGTGCCTTCATAAATGGCTTTGAAAGCCTTCGACTGCCTCTGTGCCCATTCGATCGGATCATGTCGATGCGTCACCTTTGTGAGCCATTTTACAAGTTCCGTATTCTAAAATGTAATGTCTCTAGTTTTTTTCTGGTCAAACCTTTATTGGGGGCCACCTAACTCACCTACAGCTGTGCCCACCCACAGGTTAGGTTCAAGGTAATCGCTGCTGGTATAACCTTGCGTCGCGCGTATCGTTCCCTAAAGGTGCCTATGTGAGTCTGATCCTCGGTGTGTTAGCGGCAGCAGCAAGCATTTGCGAGTGGCCCACTTCAATTGTATACATGGAATTCATTTATAACTCTATTATCAATAGTCAATGCTAGCACGAAATGTCCTGAACCAGGATCACTTGTGTCAGCAGTGTGAATTTTTCAACTTATTTTAAACAGGGATCTGTCAGTCTACACCGATGCGGCAAATGTACATCACTCGCATTTGCAAAGAGTTGTTTTATATTCAAAACAAAAGTACAAACCATTCAGTTAAAAAAAACTTTATTTACTCGCTAACATACATACTCTTGGTATACCACACAGTTCTGTTAACTAGTATTATGGTTTAATAAAATACCTTAACAATTTACAGTATGCTCAGATTGGTTATCTTAAGGAACCCAAATATTTTTTTGCACAATGTTCTTGCTAACCAATCCACACCTTATACTGAAAATCAAAGTGTCAAGAACAGGGACCGGAGCCACTTACCTTTAGTGGGGTTTTCAGTGGGTTTTTTGAATGGCTGAATTTGGAATGTCCCAATAATTGGGTTAGCAATTCAATTGGCTTATCCTTTCAATCGGATAGCCCTTTCAAAGGGTTTCCCAATCAATAATTCAATTGTTAACTACCCAATAACAAAAGCCTCATAAAACGGGTTACCTTTTCTGAAGAGGTAACTCTTTCTAGCGCTTACCGAAACAATTGGTTTTTTCTTTTTATTTATCTTATTCTCCGCATTGCACATTGACTTTTTGTAAGCTTCTGCCTATGGTGCTTTTTAGAGACCAAGTCTCGCAGCCGTAAGTTAGACACGGAAGACACAGTATCAAAGATCTTCATTTTGATATATATCCCTAACTCTTTAGTTTTCATGATTTCCTTCAGCGCCCAGTGTTTCTTCCAACCGTAGGCCATCTGCTTGTTAATTCTTTATCAGCTGGTCACTGGTGGAGATTATTTGACCTAAGTAAACATATTCAAAAAGGTTTCAATTAATTATTATGTCCACCTGTAATCACCTTGATGATTGATGATTTAGAGGTGTGACGCCTGCTGGGCACAGGCTGATGGTCGGCTCTCCAGTTGGAGCTATTCCATCCAATTCCCATTGCTTGGAGCTTTGGTATCCTATTGTCCCAGTTGCATTCCCTCCTTTAATCTTCCACTTCTCTTAATATATATAATATATCTTAATATGTCCCAAGGCACTTGAGTTCTTCTTCTTTAATGTGATCATTACCAAATACTTCCCATCTTAGGCTAGAATATATAAAGTATTCGCCTAAGTAGTGCTTACTCGTTTCCTCCTCGCCGCAGTGCGGGCAAGAGGAGTCCTCCTGTACCTTCATTATTGACAGATGTCTGTTCAGCCTACAGTGGCCAATTAGAATACCCACCAACATACCTAGATTGATTCTACTTAGATTAAGAGTGTACCTTACTTTTTTGTAGACAATAGTCGAGAGAAACATTTTCGACTGTCGACAGCCCTCAATGTTCCTCCATTCATCTGCTGAAGCCAGACGGCTTATTACCTTATTAGTGACGTTTGCCGGAATAGGAAGCCTAGGTTCAGGTCCAATGAACCTATCCTCTGCACCTTCTCTAGCTAATTCGTCTGCTTTTTCATTACCTTCAACTCCTTGATGTCCTGGGACCCAGGCTACTATTGTTTCAGTTTTTTCACCTAGCTTATTGAGTGTATTTTTACACTCTCTTACTAGAGCCGATATGTAATCACCTTAGTTTTGCTTTTGTTAATTTCTAGTCCTACTTCTTTACTTTTTGTTTCTAGATCTTTAATCATTTTCTCTAATATCTTTGGATCCTCCTCAAACAGAACTGAGTCATTGGCGAAACGCTATTGATATTTAGACCAACTCCATCCCAGTCCAAAGTGTCATGTAGATAACATTAAGAGATGCCATCATGTGTAAACCTCCATACAAACGCTACCACAAAATTGTGCGGTGTCTATGGAATGTTATTATAATATTTTATATTATTAATATTTTATGTTATTATAATAAGTCCGTTGAAATTATCTAAATCTATGTTTAAGTGGAACTAAAAATCGTGAAAATTTAGTAATATCTTAACAACCAACCCCTTAAATACGTAAATTCGGTAGCGCAGTCGGTAGCATACCTGTAATGTAAGCAGGAGGTCGCAGATTCAAATCTTGGCGTAAGTAATTTTTCAAAATATTTGTGCTTTTATAATTTTTTCCGATTGATTTAAAGTTTGTAATGCACTCTAATAATAATTAGAGTATTCAAAGCAATGGATTTCGCAATAAAAACATATAATCTTAGTTAATGAGAACTGTGAATTTCTTAACTGTCTGATGCAACAGGTATTGTAGCGACGACAGTGCCTCCTGTTCAGAATGAGCAAGGTGTGGAATCACATGACGCCCTCGTGAGCATTCAGTATGTGCATTACAAGCTGGTATACCTAGTAGTTACAAAAAATGTGATGTACAGATATGCTAGAAAAATTCGTCATTCCAGATACGAACCTCGGTAGCGCGTCTGTCATGTAAGCAGGAGGTCACAGGTTCAAATCCTGAACCGCGGAATTTTTTCAAAATATTTGTGCTTTTAAATTTGTTTCTGATTGATTTCAAATTTGTGATGCAAAATGGGAAACATCCAAAATGTTATCTAGATCAATAATAACCAAAAAAAATATAATTTTCTCGTGACATTATTATAATATATCTAACATTTTCACGAAAAATGAGAAGAATCGTTCATAAACCTCACTTGCGTCGTCGAATATTGCTGCCTGAGGGCCAATCAGAAGCTACGAGGAGAAAAGAGAGCGTGGCTTAATAAATAAGGGTGGGACTTATTTCTTGTCGCTGTTGTTGATTTGCTCTCTAGCGGTGTTATCATCGCCCAGAATCGCGGTGTTGTAAATGTATAATGTAACATATGTTAATAGAGCATCATTGTTATACATATAGTGTTCATTCGGCTTGATGTGATCTCCACTGTACAACACTAATAAACCATTTCTTTTTTACTACTTACTTATTATTAATATAGATTTCTCAAAAACATTTTGGAGCACAGATTTCACCATCAGATAATATTAATATCAATATTAATATGACAGAAACTCACACAAACTATTAGTTCAAGTTGTTAAACCAAAAAAAAATGGGGCTTTTTTCGAATCCACTATAACGTCATCTACGTATTTCATTTTTGGGTAAATGTTTATTGAGTATTTGATTAAGATTCTCGATAGAATTTAATTCCGAAAAGACCTCTAAAATGTTTTATTTTTTCCTGTAATTCTGAAGTCCTAACTAATTTAATTGTGAAATTGCAATCAAAATGTGGATATTATGTATTTGTAAAGTCTGCAATGAAAATCTTTTTGACAAAATAGCTTAGTACATTTTATATTAATAAAAAAAACGATTTTTTGCTACTTTTCCACGAATCCGTCCCACTCGCACTGAGGGTTTTTTCGCATATGGAGTAACAGGGACGCTAAAACTTTTACGTAGCACCTTAAGACGCCTCTTCACAGCGTCATCCGAAAATAACTATTGATAATGACTTTTCTCATAAACGGTATGTTTAAAGATTATGACAAGAATATACATATAATGGTACCGATTCGGTGAAGCACATCTTAACTCATTTGACAGGACTTAACTTAATTTAAGCGTTCTGTCCTTGTCTTTTCGATAAAGAAAGAAAAAGACAGGACGCTTATAATAAGGTTAGTCCTATCAAATAGACTAAAATTAAGTAAAATTGGTTATTTCTTTGAAACCACTAATGGTATTTGTATGGTTCTTGCACTAAAATACGAGGAAAATATTGCTCAGAAAAATTATTTATGGAGTTTTTTCCCGACTATCGCGTCCATGTGAAAAGAATTATTTTCTCCTATTTTGCCCTATCCGGAGACCCAGCGACGTGGTAATGCAGTGCGCGTTGATATGAACGTTATTTCAATACAGTTTCTGTCGATATTTGTACCGATACAGGTCGACTCAAGGTCATTGGTGACTACCTCCCCCTTAATGACCAAGGTACAAAGTTCAAAGTTTTAATCAGAAAAGCGAATCATGAATCAATTGCATTTCGTCTTAAAGAAGTACTTTTTTACTAAAAAATTTAAGAGATTCAGTCGATGTATATTTTTTTCATTATACGTCCGTATGATTTACTGAGATTAAATTATTTATTTTATTAACCTAGGTTTGACCTTCAAATTGTTTCTCAGGTGAATAATTTGGAACAGAGTTACAGATTCGCGAATGATTTAGTGGGTCAATCTAGGCCAGTCGATGCAGTGCGGTGCGGTGCGGGTCAGAGCGGGGCCTTCGCAGAGGTGCGGGGCGCGCGCGGGGCCCCAGAACTAGGTCAATGTAGCTGCGAGCGCAGGGCGGCGTGGCGTCGGTAGCCACCGCAAATTCACTCGATGACACCGACTCCATTGCGCTTTTATTGCATACCAATCAAAATACTTGATTGGAATCCCTCCAATCCTCTCTAATAAAACCAGTCATGGGAACTGCCGACAGAACTGAAAACTTTACTGTCAAAATGGTATGTCGGTGTCGGTAACGCGATCCGATAAGATTTTCCCCTACCAAAAATCACTCAGCGCGCCTTCACTTCAAAAAACCGGTCAAGTGAGAGTCTCGCGCCCTGAGGGCTCCGTAGGATTCTAATCAAGCTAATGGGAGAGCCCGCGCAATGTGCACATATCCTGGCTCCTGGTTGGCTTAGCGTCCTCAGACTCCCTGGAGAGCTGAGACCACACACTATTCGCATATCAAATTGAGGGGAGGGAGAGCGGTTTATTATCGTTACTACTTTATGCCCGCGGCTTCGCTCACGTGGAACTGTCTTTCAATCAATGTGTTTATCGACCGTTTTCTGCTTGGCGGTTATTCCATCAACACCCCTCGTTGACTAGGGTCCCTATGTTGATCATAAAAAAATCGCATCCAAATCCGTTGGTTCACTTGTTCAGATTTAAAACTTGGTTCAGGAAAAAACATGATTTTGGCAAGACTAGATGTTTTCAACCATTATTTTTGGTTATTACCTAGGTGGTTACTAAGTTCTGTAACTATGAAAAACATTAACAGTACTAAATATGCAAATAATATTACAATGAATTATCTACCAAATGAAAGCACATATATTCAGGATTATCTTGTATTAAAACTATTCGAAATGACCGCCCCTGCCATGAACACATGCCTTTAAACGACGAGGCCAGTCATCGATGTCAGCACGCACTACTATGTCCAATTCCGCAACTGTCTTGACAATAGCACGCACATTCATGTGAGGTTTAGCACAGGCTATTTTATTATTTTTATTTTTTGGCTTTCTCCTCAATAACTTGCCATATGGCATAATCCAGACGGTTTAGATCTGGGCTGGAGGATGGTCATTCTTCCTCCGCGATAACATAAATTTTGTTAGCCCGAAACCACGATTTTGCTTTGTATCCCGGGGATGAGCCCTGCTAGAAAACCCATGGCTGGTTTTGAAATAAGGTGTGACTTTAGGGTTTGACCACAGATTCCAGAACGGTATTTTAATAGACTCTAGCGCCAATTTTCACGCCCTTTTCACAGAAGGGCGGTGACCTCGTTGGACCCTCGGAGCAATCATGCTGGCAATCTTGCCTGTTCTTAGCGTATACTCTATCATTTTGACGATTAAAATTTTCTTCGACGGTGAAGATTTTTCGATGGCCATTTTGTGCATACCGCTTTAGCAGCGCGCAACTTCGTGCTAACCTCATAGCCTTAAATTGTGCGTTTAGTAGATGACCCTTTCGTCTACGGTAAGCGTGAAACCCAAGGTCATCATTGATAATTTTTTAAGGGAACTTCTCTTCACTGTCACCTGTATTGCAAACAACTTTTGCTTCCGGACGGGATTTCTCGCGATTCTCGCCTTAATCACAGCTGGTGTCCGAACGGTGCGTGGTCTTCCGGATCTTTTTCGGTGATCGACGGTCAAGGTACTGCTGTACCTATAGATAGTGCGATTAATAAATTGCTTGTTGATTTTCAACTTTTGCCCATATTTGTGCAGTGCAATTACAGCGACACGGCTCTCCTTCAACCTCCATTCCATGGTGAATTAAACAGAATAATGGTATAAGTGTGGATAGAATAACAGTTGCTCTTATACATGGTACCTATAACTCTTATAAAACTGTCAATAATTGGACATTTTTATTTTTTACTTTTCTTTTGTTTTAATGTCCAGAAATCGGTGATGAGATTCAGTAACAAAACTTTTTGACTAACTGGGTATTAATCTAGACAACATTTTCGATGTTTGACTCCATCGAAATAATGTTTGACTCGTATTCATTTTTTGATTTTATCTAAAACAATGAAAGCACGTTCGGCTACACTTAAGGTAAAAAACCGTTAAATTTACGTATTTTAAGGGTTTGTTGTTAAGATATTACTCAAATTTCACGGTTTTTAGTTCGACTTAAACATAGATCTAGATAATGATAATGGACTCAGCCTAAAATATTATTCCATACAAAGAGTATATTCCATAGACACCCCACAATTTTGTGACAGCGTTTGTATGGTGGTTTGTGCGTGATGACGCCTCTTAAACAGAGTATATAGATATACAGAAATGCAAATTCCCAACTAGCTAATTTTCGAGATAGACCGTAAAAAAGTATTATTTTTTTTAGCATTTGATGGACAACCATTTAAAAGCTTTTAAAGATAAAAAATATATTATGTATATATATATATATATATTTATACAGCACAGGCCAGGAAAAAAAAACGGTTCTTTCCGCCATGAAAAATAATTTAATTGTATTTTTAATTCAATATTTAGATCAACGAAATATCAGGAGCCGTATTGTCTTACTTCTATTGGCTACAAATAACGTGAGACAACATTTCTATCCCTTTCAAAAGCCGTACTTTCGAAAGCAATTACGATAGACGTTAGCGTTAAACAATATGGGCGCAGGCAGCTCTATAACTCATTCCGTTTATGAGCTAAAAATTCATGACATACGGACAGATGAACAGTCAACAGGGTGACATTGTAAAAGGGCTCCGTTTTGCCCTTTGGGTAAAGAACCCTCAAAACTTATAATGCCCTTCGCCATCTACAAAATGTTTGGGCTGCTGCAAGCTCTTTGATAACAACAAATTCAACATAAATTATTAAATCACTTTCAGCGATCTAAACTTATTGTATTTGTTAGTAAGCTTGTTTTTAAAAAGGTTCGTTTTTTATTTTGTTTTGTGCTTTAATGAATAACGTTATTTTGCTCGTAAAACCTTCCAAACTTTGCTTTGGAAACCATGTCAAGAGCGTAGTAAAAGAAATTTAGTCCGCCATATTGAATTATGAATGACGTCACGTATTCTGATTGGCACACCCTTCCACGTGATTGATACATATGTCATGGAGGTGGTTAAGGAAATTTAGTTGGCCATCTTGGTGCGTCCGCCGTTTTGAATTTAGAATGACGTCACTTAGCTTATCCTATTCTCTTCATCAAATCCTTTTTTTTTTGTCAAGTTGGTTAGTATGGAAATAATAAATCACCATTTTTATGCGTCTGCCATATTGGATTTAGAATGACGTCCCTTAGCTTATCGTATTCTCCTCGCCGAATTCTTTATTTTTTAGACTCATGTCAAGGAGGTTAGCTTATCGTGCATTGTCACCAAAACCAAACGAGTGTGCGAATTTTAACTCGCAAATTTAGTATATAATATGCTAAATTGGCAACACTGCCCCCGACAGCTCCCGAGATTTCGAAGCGCGTCGTTTCGGGCCGTTTCTATGAAGACATAATACTGCTTCTTTTTCGTATACTGTGCCACAGGTGAAGTCAAATAAAAGCTGGTAATAAAAATAACATACTTAATTATATCGCCACTGTAAGTCTGCTCCATCTGTAATGTCTGAAACGAAATGTCCGTGTATAGTCAAGTCAAGTATACAGGGTGGAAAAAATTTAAGGGCCCTGGAGGGGAACTACCTTAAATCCTTTAGTTAGCTTATTTTACTGAAAAGAAACATTCCTTTATTTTTTAAAAGAAACAAAACTGGATTCAAAGATCTTCTAAAATTCGCTTATCTCACCCGGGAATCGAACCAACTAAAAATTAAAAAAATAAACCCTCACTATTTTATCATACGAATCGATAGGATTATTGTTCAGGATAAAATTTGTCTAATAAACATTTGGTCTTACACTCATCTGTTGTACGAGATACCCATGAAATTGAATATTTATTACAAGTTATTTATTAACAATACCTAGTACTGTTCACTTGTAATGTAATAATGATACACCATTATTACACAATGTCAGCACGGAATGAAAGAAAAACAAAACAGAATTTGAAATTCGAACGAATACTTTTATCGATTTCAGAAATGTTGAAAGTTATCGTTCGAACTTCAAATTTGTTGCTCCGCGTTGCAAAAAAAAAAAAATACGTTCCCATTTTAAAGTTTTCGTCAGTACGCCTAGTGCAAGAAGGAATTGTGCTGTGCATAGATTTATTATTACCATTTAACGATTTTCTTATCAAAGTCTTCAACAAGGTATAACATTAGCAAGCTTGTACTTCATACGATGTCTTTGGATGTTAGAGAGATAAGAAAATTATAACGTGTCATTTACTTGATACAAGTGAACAGTACTAGGTATTATTAATAAAGAACTTGTAATAAATATTCAATTTCATGGGTATCTCGTACAACAGATGAGTGTAAGACCAAATGTTTATTAGAAAAAATTTATCCTGAACAATAATCCTACCGATTCGTATAATAAAATAGTGAGGGTTTATTTTTTTTATTTTTAGTTGGTTCGATTCCCGGGTGAGACAAGCTAATTTTAGAAGATCTTTGAATGCAGTTTTGTTTCTTTTAAAAAATAAAGGAATGTTTCCTTTCAGTAAAATGAGCTAATTAAAGGATTTAAGGTAGTTCCCCTCCAGGGCCCTTACATTTAAGGTAGTTCCCCTCCAGGGCCCTTACATTTTTTCCAACCTGTATAGTATAGAGTGGCTTCGATCCCGCTGTCGGTGTTAATACGGCCGGTCCATTTTAGAGCTTTCCGGCGAAGGTTGTTGATTTTAGTGACTTTCGTGACAGCAACTCAGTCGGGCAATAACCAATTCTGTCTATAACAAATTTAGGGTCGGTGTTTTTTTTTATAAATTGCGAAATGAGACTACAAACTAGTCTGTCCGGTCAAGTGCGAGCGGTTCTGTTTTACACTTACGAGTATTGCTGGTAGTGCAATCTCCATTACGTAGCTATTTCGTTGGGAAAGTGAACGTTTTTTATCACTATTTTATATTTTATATATTTTATAGTAAATAAACGTTATTAATTGACTAGTTTGTCTTTAAATGTAGTTAATATATATATAATCTTGTGACTGATGCCGGACCCAGGATAGGGCCCGAAATATATCTCACAATAACTTGAATTTTATTTTATTAAGTGTATATATATATATATTAACTACATATATTTTATAGTATATTTTTTCGATAACCTTTATATTATTTGTCTATCTATACCTGTAATTTACAGTTTTCCACCCAACATTTTTAGACCTGGATTGTTTTTTTACTCGTGGTGGCGAATTGATATGGCTTGCTGGATTTTTGTTTCAGTGTTGGCTTCATATTACAATTTGTTATTATTATCCCCAGTTTTCGGCCTTCCAGACCGACTAGAAATCAAGCCGGCGAAGCCGCATAACGGAATTTATTTTTATAATAATTTCACTCATTATAATGGCTTCTTTTACTGCCAAATTACCAAATCAAAAACAACCGCACTGAAAGTGAGCGTTTGATAGCGTCTGTTCAACCAAATTGTTACAGTCGAACCGTGGATGCCGTACACTCAGTTTCGGGTTCAAGGAACTTTGAAAAGATCGGTTAACTCGACGAATTTGGCACTTAAAAAGCACGCAAGTTTTAACGGTATAAGCTGTAAATCGGTCGTTAGATGGAGACGAAACGTGAGTTTGTTGAGGTGACTGGGGAGAGAGGGCTGCGCTGGGCCAAGGGCCGCGTGCGGGGCTGCACCGGCCACGCTCGGGGTCGCCAACAGTCACCTCGGGTCACGTGGAGTCGCTCCCTCCGCCGAACTAGACGTGACGCGCGAGTGCGGCGTCAGACGGGTCGCTACAATGACGGGACGGACGGTCGGCGGGCGGCGACCTTGTACCGGCCACGCCAAGGTCCTCGCGGGCGACGACCCCGCGACTATCGACCGACTCATAACTGCCACGATAATGCGAGCTTAACTTGTTTCGCGGAACGCGGCGCTCCAACGGTTTTGGCAAATACATGATGAACGTGGCCTATACTAGGATTGGGTTTTATTCGACACCCTCTTACAAATTCCATAGACATTAACGTACGTAGGTACTTAAACTAGACTAGACGTGATGGTAGGCTCCCATGTCACGGGCGGTTGATGTAAAGAGCGGAGGGGTGGCGGGGTCTACGGCCACGGCGCGGTCGGGCGACGACCGCGCTCATCTGGCGACACACGAACAGTGATCCTGCCCCTTGTCCTTACATTCAGGGTTGGATTCAGACACTCGGAAAATTATTGTCTATGGGAATTAAAAATATACTACTTGGCTAAAATTATTCTACGTTTCGTTTTTCGTTGATTTTTGTTTTGAATTTAAATAAAAATAGCCTATTTGTTACTGAAATTTTTAATAAAATAGCCTATTTGTTACTGAAAATTTAAAAAAAAATATTCATAATTCAATAAAATAGCCTATTTGTTACTGAAATTTTTAAAAAATGTTCTAAATATATTCATAATTTAATAAAATAGCCTATCTGATAGTGAAATTAAAAAAAAAAATACTAAAAATATTCATAACGCACAGAAATTCCGTATATTGTAGGGTAAATATTAAAAACCAAAACGTTTCAACCAATAAAACAAGTCGGTCGGCCTGAAGATAAAATTATGGTATTTTTACGTAGTATAGTTCCATCACGATACTACATACTACATGTCATGAAAATATGGTACAAATAGTATAATTATACTACAAAATCCAACCCTGCTTACATTCATCCTGCGCTGCATTATGTAAATGAAGAGTTTTAAGTGTACACATGAAGTGTCACTATTTATGTAATAGTTGTGCGTGTACGTTTCCTCTCTAATGTTTCGAACCTGGTTCCGTTCCGGAGCTATTCCTGTATAGCTCGTGCGTGGTTGATTCTCCTGTAACGCTCCCTCCCGGTTTGTGTTTATTGTTTACTGACGTGCAATACACTCGTACAGTGTACAATACACTCGTACAGTGCACAATACACTCGTACAGTGCACAATACACTCGTACAGTGTACAATACACTCGTACAGTGTACAATACACTCGTACAGTGTACAATACACTCGTACAGAGTACAATACACTCGTACAGTGTACAATAGACTCGTACAGTGTACAATACACTCGTACAGTGTACAATACACTCGTACAGAGTACAATACACTCGTACAGTGTACAATACACTCGTACAGAGTACAATACACTCGTACAGTGTACAATACACTCGTACAGTGTACAATACACTCGTACAGTGTACAATACACTCGTACAGAGTACAATACACTCGTACAGTGTACAATACACTCGTACAGTGTACAATACACTCGTACAGAGTACAATACACTCGTACAGTGTACAATACACTCGTACAGTGTACAATACACTCGTACAGTGTACAATACACTCGTACAGAGTACAATACACTCGTACAGTGTACAATACACTCGTACAGTGTACAATACACTCGTACAGTGTACAATACACTCGTACAGTGTACAATACACTCGTACAGTGTAAAATACACTCGTACAGTGTACAATACACTCGTACAGTGTACAATACACTCGTACAGTGTACAATACACTCGTACAGAGTAAAATACACTCGTACAGTGTAAAATACACTCGTACAGTGTACAATACACTCGTACAGTGTACAATACACTCGTACAGTGTACAATACACTCGTACAGTGTACAATACACTCGTACAGTGTACAATACACTCGTACACGTAGATATATTGTGTTAGGTATACACAAACTTTTACTCACTGAAAATATGGGTAGTTATCAAAATTATAGATATATAATGGTATCGATTCGGCGCAACACAACTTAAATTATTTGACAGGACTAACCTTATTTTGAGCGTTCTGTCTTTGTCTTTTCGATACAGAAAGAAAAAGACAGAACGCTCAAATTAAGTTTAGTCCTGTCAAATAAATTAAGTCGTGTGGCGCCGAATCGATACAAATAGCTAACTATTAATATATACGAGTACTAGCGGACGCCCGCGGTGTTGCCCGCCTGTATCCCGATCCCGTGGGAATTTCGTAAAATCCTTTAGGAGAATGGCTATCTACGTCATACAAAGAACCTACAGTCCAAATGTCATGTTCCTACGTCCAGCCTGGTCTGGGCGTTGATGTATCAGTCAGTCGTGGTATTCGTGTATGTGTATGTATAGATACATAGGTAGTTATGCTATATTTACTCTCATAGATTTCAAGAAACCAACGACCTGAAATATATGATAAAATACGCTAACATACAATTTACAACAAATCTAAATGATACATTTTCGGTTTATAAAAACACTAGCGGACGGGACGCCCCGCAGCGTTGTTTGCGTGGATCCCGTTTTTAGGGTTCCGTATCCAAAGGGCAAAACAAAGTCCTATTAATGTCAGTCCGTCCGTCCCTATGTCACTGGTCTTAGCTCATAGAAGTCGAGTTACTGACCTAAAATTTTGATATTTTGTGTAGAATTTTGACTCGAAACTGAACGTTTTGTTAAAATTGCAATTAATTTTTTTTTGTATATCATGATAAGGGAGCCAATTTTTTTTTTTAATGTTCTTTGTCGTAGTCTAGAGCTCACTGAATAGCGTATGGTATAGATTTTTTTTTTCTTTGAAAGTATGTAAATGGGGTGTCATCAAAGTTTTCAGTTTTAGGCTATTTTTGTTACGTCTATCTCAAAGACCAAACTTGTAGTTAGGAATTTGTAATTTCTGTATATTATCATGTACGGCATGTACATGTAAACAAAAACACTGTTAACTCTGGTTTATAATGTAGTTTAGGGTGACGTCCCCGTATACTCAACCAACTTAAATTTGTAATGTATTTTTTTAATTATTTAAGTCTACATTATTACCTTATTTGAATGCTAAGAAACCCTCAGAGAGCGAATCCTACTCGCACTTGAAATTTTATTTTATTAAGCCACTTACAGAAATAATTGCAAAGTTCAAGAAAATGAAGTAACAAATAACATTATGTTTATTTTGCGAAATCCATCGCTATGAATACTCTAAATATTATTAGAGTGCATTACAAACTAGAAAATATCAATCAGAAACAAATCCAAAGACAAGAATTTGAAAAAAATCCCCGGGCCAGTATTCAAACCTGCGACCTCTTGTTATCAAGACAAGCGCGCTACCAATTGCGCCACCGAGGTTACTACCCAGACCGGTGAATTCTTCCATCATACTTGTCTACTGTTATTTTTGCATCTGCTTGATATACTAGCTTGTACTGCACATACAGAACGCTCACGAGGGCGTTATGTGATTTCTTGTTTCTTAATAACAAAGCGTGAAAACACATAACGCCCTCGTGAGCGTTCTACAGGGCGTCCTATTTCAATGGGCCGTGGAGGGAAAGTACCTTAAATATGAACATGAAAAAAATCCTCTAATGGGGACTTCATTTTATTTTAAAAATGGCAAGACTGTCTATACAGACTTTTATTCTTTTCTTAATTTTTTTAGATAATACTTTGGCCCACTTTTGGGCCGGCATCAGTCGAAAGTGGGCCGAAATATATCTCGAAAATATTTAAATTGTTATTGTTGTTGTGTTAATAATTATTAAACTAAATGAAAAGCTTATTATAGGGTCATTCCATGGTGGCGGTCGGGACAGTTTTACTCCATGTTTCGACATACTTATATCTGTAGATCTGTAATTATACTCTTTTTACATAATATAAATATACAGAATTATAAATAAATATTAGTGTATGGACATCATTTACTAAAATACTAACATTTTGGCATTTTATCATATTAAATCCCTCCTTGAAAAAACGCGGCGTACGGGACAGGCACGCGCCCACCCTTTTCAAATTTGTGCAAACAACTGTTATACTCAGCCTTTCTGGTCGTAGTACGGCTTTGTACATTTTTTTATAGATGTCTAGATAGTTGGTCTTAATAACTCGATAAAACATACAGTAATTTGTAAAAGGAATGTCTAGATATAAAATTTTGAAAAGTGCGGCGGTTAGGACAAGGATTCGTGGCGGTCGGGACGAGTACCAAAATCATGATATTTTACAAGATCAAATAATTGTTTTATTACTCAAGCAATATAATTAAGTAATAACAATCACAACATAATAAGAGATCAACATTAAAAAGGTATTAATTAGACTTTTTATGGACAGAACCAAACCTGTAAATTTGTTATAAGATTCATGGTGTTAAAAAACGATGTCATGAATATTACTTATATTTTCTCAAAAACGTCAATGTTCTCATTAAATTCGTAATATATACGATTTACGTATTATTTACGATTAATTTTTCACCTCTCATACTGGTGGCGGTCGGGACCTAACTTTGATTCCCCACAAAATATTTTAACTAACGCCTTGCTGCTGGCAAATATGCCTGAAGGGTAGCTGCCCAGTCCCTTCTTACTTCTACAAGTTATTTACGTTACAGTTCTAATACTTTTAGGTTAGGAAAACTAAACGTCTATTTTTCCGTGGCGGTCGGGACATAAGGCATACCTAACCTTGAGGCGTCATACTCGTATATTGGTAATTTACCTACATATTGCAATTTTCTGTTCGCCAAGTAAAAGCATAAACCCTTCCGTGAAATCTCGTTCCCAAAACACGCCGTGTCGTAAACAAAATAGACGCAAACAGTATTGCTAATTTATCGGCAAAAATCGTACCACTTGAAGATACGTGAAAGTCAATGTTTCAGTTCGATAAAAACGAAGAAAATGATAGGATTTTTTTAGAAATGTTTGCTATTTCATTAAACATGGGGTTTTTACTCAACAATGTGATTCAAATTAATAGTATTTAATGAATTTTTTTTTTCGCTCGTGGTTTCAATTAGCGTGGAATGACCCTATAGCGAAATATAAATATTTATTTTTAGATAATACTTCGTTAATTGCCTTGTTTTGTAATTAAAATGTTAATTTTCATGGTCTTACTTTAAGGCGATATGCGAAAAAAATACGGGTGTTTCTTTTCTGTGTATTTCATGAAATACACGAAAAATTATAATGAGTTAATCTAGGGTTTTGAAATTGGAAAACATGTTTGGATAAATTTTCCTCGATAGAAATAATTGTTGAAATGAGGTCTTCAAACACACTTTTTCTCCTCGTTTGACGAATAGGCACCATATACAGAACTCAAACATATTTTATTAGGTGTGTTTTAACAATATCTAGAGACTTGATGTTTGAAATTTTGCTAGCTATTTTAGTTTTTTTAATAAAAATATAAAACCAACTTTATTCCCTTTTGCCCTGAATCCGCCTCTCGCACTGCGCGATTTTTCGCTTGGAGTGACAGTGACAAAATAAAATTCGCATAGCCTCTTAATAATTTAAGTAATTTAACTGATCGTTTCCATCGATGCCATAAAACGCAGGTTGTTTTTTTTTCCAATTGTAGCAGGCCCGATTCTCGGTTCAGGCAGGTCATTTTTCAAGAATCTTAAAATGCATGGTTATAAAAAATAAATAAACTAGAAATTGTAAATCTGTAGTCTCTGCCTACCCGTCTGGGAAACTGGAGTGGGATATGTATGTATGTATGTAAATAAAATTAAAATACTTTCTCTCCAAGGCTCATATAGATAATTTTATGCCATATAACAAAACCTATGATCCAGTGGACATTACACTTGCACTACACAGTGGCGTGCACAGAACTTTTTTCCGGAAAAGCAATCAGAAGGTCAAAGTACGACAATAAAAAAAATATGAATAATTTTTAATAACACTTTGAAAAAAAAAAGTTTGTATGACGCCAGGGTAGGCACTGCCTTTCCTAGAGTGAACATTTTCATACAAACTTTTTTTTTTCAAAGTGTTATTTAAATTTTTTCATTTTTTTTTTATTGACGTACTTGACCTTCTGATTGCTTTTCCGGAAAAAAGTTCTGTGCACGCCACTGTGCCACTACATTAGCCTTATCCTATAGTGAAGGATATAAGATAGGCATAGATTTCAATGTATATGGAAATTGATGTGTTAGGTAAAATAAAAGTGTCAACATTTCAGTGAATCATTAACGGTTTTAAGTTATTAGGCTGATTTTTTTTTGTCAAACTAAAATAGCTAGCAAAATATCTAAAATCAAAAATCTTGAAATTGTTAAAAACCCATCTAATAAAATATGTTTAGTGAATATTGCCGGCACATTTTTACGGCAGCCTCATCCAGCCACCGTCTGACGTCATCACTGCGTCACTGAGTTTCTAAACATCGCTCGCCTTCACTGGCCTGAGCCTCCACGGTGATGCTTTTGTTCTTCTTTTGTGTACATGTGGCCCATTTAATTTAATTCAAGCATACATCATGTATAATTAGATACGATGTGATTTTGATTAATACTTTAGACTTTGTTATTGACTAGAACCAAGGTTCAATTACCTTATAACTTACTAGGATTCGCGGACAAAAGACAAGAAAATTAACAAAAATGCTAGTATTTTCCCTTCCAACCCCACGAAATGGGGAACATTTCTGAACGGGTCAAAAGAGTGATGATTTGAAGCATACACTATTATCATATAAAGTTGTATTGACGCACACAAAAGTGCTCAATTTTGGTAGAACTAGTCTTGTAGTGGGTCCACTAAGAGTTATGTTGGTTGCAGGCGTTGCGCGTGGGCGGTCGGTGGTTGTGTCGGAGTCAGAGCGGCGCGGGTAGCAGGGCGGCGCAGGGGCGCGGGGCGGCGGCGCACGCGGGGACATACCGCCGACACGACGGAGAGCGCGCGGCAGTCGGGGCCCGCGCACCGAGCCTCGGGGAGGACGCCTGTCCCCCCCCACAGGCGACGCTGGGTCCCTCCCTCCTCACTGCGCGACCACGATGTGCCCGAAACGGACGCCAAGCACGACGTCATCTTTCGTAAGGTAGGTCTCTCTCTGTCGCACCCCGTCGTCGGTCGACTATCTCACTCACTCTAACCCGGTCGCTCATTGTCCGCTTGCAGGTCCGCGGTATCCTCAACAAACTCACACCTGAGAAGTTCCAAAAGCTAAGCGATGACTTGCTCGGGCTCGAGCTGGACTCGGACAAGGTCCTCAAGGGCGTCATCTTGCTTATCTTCGAGAAGGCGCTCGACGAGCCCAAGTACTCGTCGATGTACGCGCAGCTGTGCAAGCGGCTGAGCGAGGAGGCGCCTAACCTCGAGCCAGCCGGCCAGCCCTGCACCTTCAAGCTCCTCCTGCTCAACAAGTGCAGGACGGAGTTCGAAAACCGCGCGCAGGCCTTCGCTGCCTTCGAGGAGCGCGCGCTGGCGCCAGAGGAGGAGGAGCGGCGTCACCTCGCCAAGTGCAAGATGCTGGGCAACATCAAGTTCATCGGCGAGCTGGGCAAGCTGGAGATCCTCTCCGAGTCCATCCTGCACCGCTGCATACAGAACCTGCTAGCGCGCCGCGCTGCCATCGACCACCACGAGGACCTGGAGTGTCTGGCGCAGCTGGTGCGCACGTGCGGCCGCGTGCTCGACTCGGAGCGCGGCCGTGGCCTCATGGACCAGTACTTCGCGCGCATTGAGACGCTCTCGGTGTCCCGTGACCTGGCGCCACGCATCCGCTTCATGCTGCGCGATGTGGCGGAGCTGCGGCGTGGCGGGTGGGTGCCGCGCGCCGCCATCGCCGGCGAGGGCCCGGTGCCCATCCAGCAGCTGCGGCGTGACGACGAACCACCGCCGCGGCCGCGCCCGGAGCGGGAGCGCGACGCACTGTTCCGCGGCAACCGGCGCCCACTAGACGACGTGCTGGCCGGGCTCAGCCTGGGCTCGCCGGCGCAGGCGCTCGTCACTCCCTCCTCTGACAAGCTGTTCGGTAACGGGTTCCCGCCACCGCCGCGCGACGCTTTCCGGCAGCGCGGCGCACAGGGGTACTACGGCCGAGGGACGGGTGGGGGCGGGGGCGGGCGGGACGGCGGGTACAAGGGACAGAGTGGCAAGGAACCGGCGCCGCGGTTCAACAAGTCGCGGCTGGCGGCAGCGGCGCCGCTGGAGGATGTCCAGATGCGTCCGGCCGCCAACAGTCTGCTGTTCACCGCCAACAGACTAAGCAAGCCGCCGGCCGCGCCGCTACCGCTCGCGCCGGTTCAGCAGGCGGTGCTCGCGCCCGCCTTCACCAGCTCGGCGCCACTCATCAAGGAGCCCGCCATCACCATCAAGCCGGCGCCGGACAAGAAGGACAAGCCCAAAAAGGATAAGGTGAGCAAACACTATCTTTCTTATCCATATAGGTTGTCGCCAGATGGTTATATCTGCCGTCGAATTAGACGGCTAGGTTTTTTATTCAATACTGGCATCCAATTGAATGGCTAGGCTGCTCGTTGTATAAGTTAACGTGTTGGCTGCCTGAAAGCTGGCCCTTTGGAAATAGCTTAGCCAAAAGCCACGGCTTCATTTGAATTTTGTATGATATTGTTTTTCCTCTACAGCGTTGTCTAACAATTATGGCGTCAGTAGCTGATAAAATGTTTTGTGATTTCTCTTTAGGGGCCGTTCAAGTATTACGTAAGCACCAAGGGGGGGTGGGGGGGTCTCTGTTTTGCTTATTTTGGATGACATGGGGGGTGGGGGGGTCTAGATGATGATTACGTCATCGTTAGTTATTTAAGTTTTTTCGGGGATTCCCGCAAATAATACATATGCGTAGGCACTCGCTTTGAGAACTGATTAGGGGAATTACCGCGCATTAGGGAAATTACAGGTCGCGTATTGTAAATGTGTGTGTGTATCAGTTAAACCTAATATTTTCATGAATTTTCCTATTTTAAAAATAACAATATAAAAAAACATTTATTACTAAAAATGTTTACGTAAGCATAGGGGGAGGGGGTAAGTGCTTTGCTTACTTTTGATGACAAGGGGGGCGGGGGGGTAAAAAATGGTAAGAAATCTGCTCACGTAATACTTGAACGAACCCTTACTCAATCACAGAGGTAAGAATCAAATGGCGACCATAGATACTCGTATCATAATAACATATCATTAATGGCAGCACAATCGCTTAGGTCATTTAGGTTTGTTTTATTTTATTTTATTAAGAGACAAATGGACTTTTAGTTAATTATTACGTAGTTAATTAAACTTAAATAATAACATATTTATAGACCTAATAGTCTCCTTAAGGAAAATAAACAATCTGTTAATAAAATAGATACTCGTATAAGTGAAAATTAATATAAAATAAAATATAAATATACACACACCTACATTTTTCTTAAGGCTGCGCCGAGCGTAGAACGATTAGACACCTCGCTTGTTCTCTCGTGGTCGTATTTATTGAATTTAACAGAAAAAATCATATTTAATTTACCAGACAAAATTTAAAAAATGTGAAACGGCCCAATTGTATTTTATAACGTTTGTGATTGTCTTGAATTGTGGTTGAGACAAAATTCGACAGTTAGGTTATTGAAATGACTAAAACCCTAATACCTTTTTTATATTTTGGGCCTACGTTAGATAAATTTGTTTCTTACACTATAATAATTATTTTTAATATTCGCTGCGGCGGAAGTGTAGATACATTCTCTGTGATAATAAATATATATTTTATTTATTTATCATTGAAATATTATTCAATAAATCAATTTAACAGTGACTGTCGTTTTAGATTATTTTGCTCGGCGCCCTCTTAACTATTTGTATTTTGTGACGAAATTTGTTTAAAAACATCTGTAACATTCCATTAAAAATGTCAATATCGAAATTATTATTACATACGGCTTGAACACTCACGTGTGATTGTTGTTGACTATATGTTAACCGTTTCACCGATACAATTTCGGCATTATCAAGGCCGATCGGCGGCTGCCAGTGCCCGTTTGACAACGACGATGAACGCCGCGTCGTCATCCTAAGAACGACACTCGCCTTGATAATGCCGAAATTGTATCGGTGAAACGGTTGGCATATAGTCAACAACAATCACACGTGAGTGTTCCAGCCGTATGTAATAATAATTTAGTATGTCAGCTCACGCGAGTTTTAATAATATCATGTCAATATCGGTTAGCCTATCATTATAAAGTTTACTAGCACGTCTAATGAAGCTGTTGTTTGCATAGCAAGTTTTACATTTTGCAATAGAAAACGAACTTTTTTTACGACAAGTACGTCCGTCCACGTCTCCGAGGAACACGGAAAAGGATATTTTTTTAATAATGCGGGGGCGTCGATTATAGAATTTACTATTTTAATTTACTAAAATTCGTGCTTTTTTAGAAGTAGTATAATTAAAAGAAGATTAAAAGTATTTTTATTAATAAAGTGTAATTAATAATTGTCTTGAGTCAAAAAACACGCCATATTTTTATTTTTACCATCTGTATTGACGGAACTGAATCCAATGCAAAACTGATAACTGATGTTTATCATTGTGGAGCCCCTTAAGTTGTGAATTTGGCACCGGACATGAATCGATCTCCCTTAAATAGGAAAAAGCGCAGAGCTTTCCGGTATCGGTAATAAAGTTTAAGAAATTCTAGAAATACGGTTCTTATACGTCGCTCCTACACTTATGAATGTTTGGTATGGCAAAATGAAGATCAAAGTAGAGTAAATGCAATGGAAATGCGTTCCTTACGTAGTGTGTGTGGTTTAACATTAAATGACAGTGTGAAACATATCGACATACGGGAACGTTGCGGCCTGAAAGATGTTGTGACTAGAATGGAAATGCTTCAGTGGTTTGGACATGTAGAATGGATAAATATTGACGAAAGAAATTTATGGTGAACAATTTGAAGGTAGAGCTTTATCAGGCTCCCTAGAAAGACGTATGCGCGACATATTGAAGAAGGGTCATGTCAAAAATACCCAGAATAGAAGACTAATGATTGATAGATGTGGAAGAGGCGAAGCAGATGGAAATCTGGGAGGCATTTATACAAGGTTACTTTTTGATCATCGTCCAAATTCATACTGGAGGCTTAATAAGTGATCAGTATCTTGGATCAATAACAATTTTTGTGAAATTCGTAAATTGAAATTTCGGCTTCCCATAGAAATTCAGTTCCACTCCCGAGTGAATCACTATGGGGAGTCGAAATTTCATTTTACGAATTTTACCAAAATTGTTATTGATCCATGATACTGGTCACTTACCAAGCCACCAGTATGAATTTGGACGATGATCAAAAATTCACCTTGTATATGTATACGTTGGCCGACGATCAAACTGAAGTATTTCACCAATATCTTGTACGTCCTAACTAATACAACTTGTTTTAAACAACAACTTTTCTTTATTACATATTTAATTTTTATGTTTAGTTTTGACAGCTGAATTTTCTTTGTATCACCATTCTCTGATAAAATTTAGTGCCTCCATCAGCATAATACAATTTTACCAAAAGTTTAAGCACTGCCGTTCTGCTCTCTGGCTATTGGGTGCCGCCATTTATTTAACGACCTAGCCGTCCGATTTTAGGAAATCATTTCAACGGGATCTAGATAAACTGAATGCAAGTGAGCAACGCCTCAAAACTAACAAAGCTCATAACTTGAGCGTCTCTATTTGTTGATTGGTCCGCAGGGACTGAACAAGGAGGAGGTCGTGCGGCTGGCGCTGGAAGCAGTGAAGTCGTTGCCCCCGCGCGCGCCCGCGGACAGCGAAGACCCAGCGGAGCTGGGCGAGGCGACGGCGCATCTCCGAGACCTGCAGTTGCCGGACAAGCTGTTGCGGCGTGCCATCGCCGCGCTGCTTGACCACGCGCTCTCCGACGAAGGTTGGGAACTTTTGTTCACTCGCGGCTTACTTGTACCTACCTACTTATTTATACGAGCTTTGTCTAATATGTTTGTATGTGTTGCAGAAGGCAGTAGCGCGTGGGCATCGTGCGCGGTGGTGCGTGGCATCAAGCGCGGCGCGGTGAGCGAGGCGGTGCGCGCGCTGCTGCAGCGACATCCGCACCACAAGCTGCCCGCGTTGCTCGCTCACACTGTGCACCAGGCTAGTATACACTCTTATACTACCACGGTTCGGTTTGCTTTTTCAGCTACTTGGAATCCAGTCCACAGGAATCACTATTTCTTATGCCTACAGATGAGCAGGAGATAATAAGCGAAATAAATAACTTGAAATCTAGTAGTGCACCAGGTCTTGATGAAATAAACAACGTGTTACTGAAACACATAGGATATTTAATTGTGACACCACTCGTGTCAATTTTCAACCTGAGTCTTAGCACGGGTTGTTTTCCTGAGATTTGGAAGGTGGCTGCTGTTACTCCCGTTCATAAAGATGACCCAAAAGACTCACCAAATAACTACAGACCAATCTCACTACTAAGCACACTTTCTAAGCTGTTGGAAAGGATTGTCAATAAGAGACTGGTACGATTCCTGGAAAAACAATCTTCTCTCTGAGAATCATTTTGGGTTCCGACGACGCCGATCCACAGAGGATGCTATCGCTCTTTTGACCGAACTGGTGTGCACATATCTTGATAAAGGTCAGAAGTACGTGGGCGTTTTCCTGGACCTAGCGAATGCCTTTGATACGGTGTCAACGCCAATTCTTCTTAAGAAATTGGAGGCGTTAGGTATCAGAGGCACCGCCTTGTGTTGGTTCCACAGCTATCTTACCATGAGAAAACAGATGGTCAAGATTGGACAGCAAAAAAGCAACCTAGCGGAGGTTAAGTTTGGCGTCCCTCAGGGTAGTATTCTGGGCCCCACACTGTTCATCATTTATATGAATGATATTCATAATCTCAACTTGAGTGGGACAGAAACTATTTGCTACGCAGACGATACTGCCGTATTGTTTCATGAAAGTACATGAGACGAAACAATGTGGGCTACCGAACAGGGAATGTCTACCATTATGAAATGGCTTCAAAACAACTTACTGACCCTAAATAAAAACAAAACTTTCTATCAATATTTTCATAAGACGCATAAAAATTCACGTTTGCAATAACAACAAAAACAGTTCAACTCCGTGCAGTGATCGATCGAGTCACAAGTCTTAAGTACCTTGGGATTATTGTAGACGAAAAGCTGAATTTCAGGGAAAACATCCTGTGGCTATCGAAACGTGTCGAATAATGAAAAAACTAAGAAATGCCGCAAACATCCATGTACTGAAACATGTTTACACTGCTCTGTGTCAATGCTTAATTACGTATTGAATTTCAGTTTGGGGCAGTGCCTGTAAAACTTTTATGATTGTTATCGAAAGAGCTCAAAGATCTGTGCTGAAAGTCATGCTGCGTAAGCCATACCGTTTTCCCACCGTCATACTGTACAAAGAAGCCCAAGTTATCACTGTAAGACAGCTTTATACACATAAAATTTGTTTAAATTCACATAAAAGTATGACAAATTCAAACATATATAATCAATTACTCAAAAAGCGCGTGTTTAGAATGCCAGGCTCAAGGACGAACACAGTTTTTGGAAGCAAGTTCGGAAAATGCATAAGTTCCCGCATTTACAAACAACATCTTGAAGCACTGTAACATTAAAATGTGAAAACTATTTTTTGAGGTGAAAACGATAATATCAGATTGGTTAAAAACAGTGGACTATGAGGATACAGAAACATTACTGGAGGTTAGTTGGTAGTTGGTCTCTTGCAAAATCTTAAGTTCTAAGTATGTTTTAAACACCTTATGTTTAATGTAAAATTATGTTTTATATTTTCTTTCTCTTATAGCTTTATTTTTATTATGTTGTACAACGATGTAATTCTGGATAAGAAATTGTCATTTGGGACCCCAAATTTCCTGGAAAGCAGAGTTTGGGGACCCCTGGAAAATGTTTTTACCTCTCTGCGGATTGTATTTGTATTTGTTATTTTTAATCTCTGTTGTGCTTTATCTATATCGAGGGCATCAAGCTGAAAGGGCGTATCTACAAAAATATAAAAGTATCGACTCGTTATTTATACATATTTTTCTATAATTATAAATACGCCTCTACACGTCATAGACTTAGGCATATAGTACCTATAACCAGTGGAGCAACCGTAACTTTTTCAGTACATCATAGAGCTTATAATTATGGAGATTCGCCCAAAATGGTCAGCATTTTCGGAATTCGGAAAATCTGTAGATACGCCTTTTCAGCTTGATGTCCTCGATATCCAATAAACTTATATTTTATTTTTATTTGTTTATTTTACAGCGCCATTTTTAAAAATTTAATCTATCGAGTGAAAATTACCCAATTAGGTATCTGGCTTTGCATTATCTTTATAAAGGACTGAAAAAATATATATTTAATTTTACATTGATCAAGTAAGTAGTTGACTCTGCGTATTTAAGCAAAAACTCTGCAGTTTAGGAAGCCTGCTCTTAACGGACGGCCATGTAACTACACGCTTTTATTAAGCGCCTTTTTGTTCGATACCAATCAAGATAATAGTGCTAGAAATATGTTCGGCTTTTCAGTGACTTTATAAAGAAAGGTTCAGGTGTCAGTTCTTAGAATGCCGATTCCCTGGGTTCCACTTCCTTGTTACGCAGCTTCGCCTGTTTCGTGTGGTTGGTGTATTTGACTCGCGTGCGCCCGCTCTACTTACGGAAGTGGGCTCTCTTGTGACAGACGGGTAGTGTATGACCTTGCGTTGTGTGTGTGTGTACAGAAGCTGGTGTCGCTGTCGGAGCTGGGCGCGTGGCTGGAGGGCGGCGCGCACTATCCGCTGCTGCTACAGACGCTGCAGGAGCTCATGCAGCTCGCCGGCGTCGATAAGACCACGCTGCTCTACAACGAGAGCAAGGTAACGTTTGCTTACACTTTAAGGGATGACCACACTTGGCGGAGAGATCAGCAGCACATCGCGAAGTATTCCTTATACACTCATGGACGCAATAATAGAGACGCAAAAATGGTGAAGTTTCTAGAATTATTTTAATAATAATAGAAGTATTTAAATCACAATGTTTCATCATTTCCACCAAGTGCCAACAATCACTAGCATCAACAGAATTTTTCATTCTCAAAAGTTGTATTTTTTCTTAATTTATGATGAAATCGAGTAGTAATAGAAAACATTATTTTATTTCCATTATCTTCATAAAAAAATAAAGTAAATTATTTTCTGAAGTTTCAATTCTCTCATTCCAGGAGTGTAGGTTGAGTCAATTAAAATTTTAATTTGTAAACAATATTTTCTTAAGGTTAAACGTCAGTCGCTTAGCGCAAAGTGCATAACTTAACTTTGTTTTTCTTGTTAGGAATTAAACAATAAAAAGCGTTTTGGTCTGTGGCAATTAACGCCAATAGCTCAGTACTAGTGAGCTTTATAAAGCAAGAGTTTGAAATTATATACACAATTAGTCATGATCTTTTCAAAACCAACTTAAAATGTCGTTTTAAGTTTGTTTAGATAAGATCATGAATAATTGTGCATTAAATTTCAAACTCATACATTATAAATCTCACTAATACTTAACTATTGGCGTCAATTGCCACATACCAAATGGTTTTTCAATTTTTAGCTTCTAAACAAGAAAATCAAAGTTAAGTTATGCACTTTGTGCTAAGCGACTGACGTTTCACCTTAAGAAGGACTTAATTTTTGCTGTGCTATCTGGGAGTAATCCTGGTGCGATTTTAAAATCGTTTGAATTTTTCATTCTTGCGTCTGTGTTTCACAAGATTTTCTTTTTACCTTCTGTACTAATTAAGGCCGCACCACATTCTCAGCGAGACTCGCCATAAAGGGGACAAAGCTATATAAGTAAAGGAGATAGACTCTATTGCGTTTCGCCTTACTCGTACAGCTTTGTCTGCTTCAAGCCAGAGTCTCGTCGAGAATGTGGAGCGGCCTATAGATCCATACCTTGCATAAAGATAGCTAAAAGACTGCTTTTAGAAAGGAAATCACAAAACTGTAACACCCGATAAAACAAAACCTTAGTCACTAAAAACTTGAATCGAACCTTTTCTTGCGTTCCCCTAAATTTGTCCATGAGTATATGACCCATTCCGCAGAAGCGCTGCCGCTTTGCTCTCCATGCGAGCAAAGATACTGCACGTCAATCATTTTGGCGCCTGCACGTTAGAAATTAATAAAATCCATCCATTTTTATCAAGTTTGTAGATCCTAATCAATAATTCCGTCGAGGAAAACGAATAATGTCAGGGCCTTGATTGTCGGGCGACGCCCGCTTAACTTGCCATCTCTTTTGAACACGTTGAATTTGTATTTGCCATCCTGCGTCAGTGTTATGCGGGCGTCGACATGCCAACAAACTGAACGCATCCCTATTGAAATGGCACCTAAATGAGCAGGTCCTCTAAAAAGGCCGTTTTGCATGAATCACATTATGATTCTGTTCTAATGCCGTCTCTTTTGCACGCGTGAAAAAACTCTGACTGTATCCTACTTCCAAATCATTTTATGATTCACCCAAGTCGGCCTTTTTAGATCCCCTGTTCAAAGTTACTTGAAAATTATGTCCTTATTAATGCATACCCAATATTCCAGCTTGTATTGCTGTTGCAAAACTATTCATCGCACAAAATAAATGATCCTTGATTCCTCTTTAATTGGCGCACCCCGTCTCTGTACAATGTTTAGCTAGACCATGCAAAGCGGGTCCCCGACTAACACCTGCCGCCGTGTCAAAGGAAATGCCACCGTCTCAACTCTTGACACAAAAGGAACCTGACTGACTGCTCGTGACCTGACCCTCGTACCATGATAATCATGTGTTGTTGCATTCTATAACAGAAGTCGTACTTGTTTGAAGTATCGTTTTCTAAATTAAGTGTCATAATACTGAGGGGTGAATGGACCGCTTTGCTTCGTCTCACTAAATAGTGTATATGAAGGGCTTGTCGTCATAATGGATGTACCCGTTTCCAGATCAACATCTGCGCGTACGTGTCGGAGGGGTGTGAGGCGGGCGCGGGCGGTGCGGCGGAGGCGGTGGAGGCGCACGGCCTCTCCGCGCTCGTGCCGCAACTACGGCTGCAGGTCGGTCACTCGTCTACCTATATTTATTTTATTTTATTTTTATTTTGTTAAGAAACAAACAGTCACTTACAGAAATAATTACAAAGTTCAAGAAATGAACTAACAAATAACATATTAATAGACCTATAGTAAAGAAATGCTTACAGCCCATTGAGCATTTTCAAATGAGATCCGTTTATTTGACATTTAGTCAAAAGGATGTTATTTATTTCAACAAGTAGGTACACTTCAACGGTGTAAATATATGCCGAAACAGCAGTCTTTGTTGCTACACAAAGACTTTTTTTGTTCCTAACGTGACGCGTAATGTCCAGTATGTGAGGTCGAGAGTTGATCCTGCTGTGTATGTTGCAGGCGGAGCTCGCACGTCAGCTAGCGCTGGAGCCGGCGCCCGCCGCGCTCTATCGCTGGATCAAGGCGCACGTGGAGCCCTGCGTGCGCACGCACCAGGCCTTTGTGTCCGCGCTCGTCGCGCTGCTCGCAGGTATCCATCTCTCTATCTACACTAGCTAGGAGCGCGCTATGTTTGCGGTACAGTGGTATGTCTGGCCACGTACACTGTCGCGAAGGTCTCGCCATGAAGGGGACAAAGCTATTTGAGTAAAGGGAAATGCAAAAGTGCCCATCTTCTTTACTCATATTGCTTGGTCCCCTTCATGATTTCGAGACAATATTCGTCCGATAGTCTGGCCGTAGGATTACACACAATGAATGATGGGAAAACCAAAATTAATACAAATTTTATTTGCTAAAATTTCATAATAGTCCGAGTACTCGCAGTCCTACCTCAAGTAGTAATTACCGTCAAAATAACATGCAGATAAAGTAGACTATTAGTGATCCCAAGATAAGGTGGTCTGCCGAGGCGCATTCTGGCATACCTATCTAAAATGGTGGCTGTGGTATTGTGGAAACGTAACTTTTTTTCATTTAGTTCTTGACACTCCAAAGCATAAAAAAATTGGGAATATTTTTATTTAACACGTTTTGTATTTTTTAACCACTCCTTTAAAGACTTATCTGCTTTTATAATTTGACAAAATGACAGCGAATATCCTTTTAGGTACAGTCGCCTGCACTTCAAGCTCCCTATTTATGTTTTTAACGGCTCTAATGATGCAGCAACAAGATTTGCCAAATAGGTTTTGTATGCTACCTCCGCTCAGAGAGCTAAGTGAGAGTTGCCTGTCGAATAACATTACTACAGCATGAATCTAGTGAAGCCGTGCACGTGTTTTGCCCTCCTATAAAAACCTCCTCACAAAACATTGTTTCGCTACACAGTTTTGTTGATAAGCCGCAAAAATGTGTAGCGAAATAATTTTTTGTATAGAGGTTTTATTTACCCTGCGGTCCGTAATAGAATTACAATGGATCATAAGCCATTCACTTCATACTTTCGTAATCGATTTTAGCGATATAATTCTATTTCGGAACGCAGGGTTAGTGTGTAGAGCAAAACACGCGCAGGAAACCCGGCTGAGGTTGCGGTGTGTATGTAATGTATGCATGTGTGCGTGCAGGTCACGTGACCGCGGCGGCGGGCACGATGGCGGCGGCGCCGGCGCGCGAGGCGCTGGACCGGGAGCGCACGCTGCTCGAGGCGTACGCGCCGCTGCTGACGGCGCTACTTGACCGGCGCACCGACCTGCAGCTCGCCGCGGTCTACGCCGTGCAGGTGCATGCGCACCAACACAACTACCCGAAAGGTACCGCCCGGGAACTGGCACTTAACGAAATAAAACACTAATCCGAGATATCCGGATTAGTGGTTCGACCAGAGCAGCATTATAGGATGTGGAGGCCCCTGGGCAACAACGAAGTAGAGGGTGCTTCTTTGATTCAAGATCGATCTCATATCCACTGTTTTCATATGTGCTCAAATGTATTACTATAACAAAAAACAAAAACTAAGAATAACAATAACATTATCTTATTATTATAATTCGTGTTTTCTTGGCAATTGTGATAAAAACTTGTTGAATAACAAACTTTCCAAATTTTTATATTTGTCACGCCAGTATAGTTCGCCATTTTGACACTTCGCATACAGTCCACTAAAATCAATATTTTTAATTTATTGGCGGAGCCACTTTTGTGGGGGGCCCTCTCTTATGGAGGCCCCGGGCCCGTTGCCCTCCCCTAAATCCGGCCGTGGGTTCGACCACTAATCCGGATATCTCGGGTTCAAATCCCGGTCATATTTGTGTTCGATCATTTCGACAAGGCATGTTAAGTAGTGGGCCCATACCTGTGTCCGAAGTACGCCGGACAGGATTCACCACTGATCATGCTGGGACGTAATAATCGTCGGTGAAACGTGGGACGAGTTTGAACTGTGTCTTGAAGCTCGGAAACACCTCTGACACCCCCTCGGGCATTCTTGTCGTGACTATATTTTATTACGAAAATTATACCGTCAGTTGAGATTCGAACTTATACCCAAATATTTATCTATAGAGTAAGAAATGTGTATTCATGCAACTATGGTGGCGACAGAACCGCCTTGTTCTGAATTGAACAGGCTTGAGTCACTGGAATAATAATAATAATATGTCAATGTCTATTTATTTTAATTAAAACTCAACTGATGCCGGGTCCAGCGGGCCTATTGTGTATCTCTAGTTGCCTTCTGGACTGGGTGTCTATCATAAAAAACATAGATATACTATCGAATTCCGTTGTCCTAAGGATATTTTCGCACTTGAAGTGACGACACAGATTGTTAATAGTTCAATACCCACTAAAGGCAATTTTGAAATTTCAGTTTTTAGCTATGTTTTTGATGATAGGCACCTCGTGCAGTTGGCAACTAAAGATACAGAATAGGGGGGCTGGTCGGACCCGAAATATATCTTGAGATTACGTTATATTTGTATGATCATATTTATCAGTATATTTACATTTTTTTAAAAACAAAAAACATTAAAAGCTAGAATAATAATAATAATTCGACTGATGACGGCCCCATATCTTGGGCCGAAATATATCGAGGAAAAACGTTTTTTTTTTTTGTTTTTATATTAATAAGTAAACCAAAGAAATAAACAAAGCTTAAAAAGGCACACTATATACATATTAACATAGAATTACACTATTATATCTACGGCTGAGTATACATAGCGACCTCTAAGTTTAAACATCGATATCCTCCCGCGATGGGTGGAGGAGTGTTCGAATCCCATCTGGGGCTCGTTCAATAACATGAAAATTTTACAGTTCACATTATAACCGAAAGTTTTTAACACTTAAGGTGATATACCGTGCTAGCAAAGGTCCCCGTTACTCCAGGCAGAAAGACCCGCAGTGCGAAAGGGACGGAATCGGGGAAAATTGACAAAAAGTCGGTTTTAAATTAATGCAAAATTAACTAAAATAGCTACTAAAAATTCCATAACCAGTAATTTAGGTGTAGTTAAAACCCATCTAAATAAATATTTTTCAAGTCTGTATGCTATCCTAATTTGTCAGAATATCAAAAAAAGTGTAAATTTAGACCTGATTTCAATAATTATTTCTATCGAATGAAATTTCTCCTATCGCGTTTCTGATAGACCAAAATCTAGTAAAAGGTCCCAAAATTGTTATACTAATTTATTTTACTTGGAACTTCATTAAAAGAGCAGATAAATAACTTCAAAAAGTGTCAATTTCCACGGTATAGTCCCTTAATCACGTCGGGTGGTCACCACTTAGAGTTCCTATTCGGCTAAAGATTCAGGTTCTCAGGTCCATAAATGAAATGCGTGTTCTGTTCAAAGTACTTGATTGTAACGAGATGGTTACATGTAGGTACTTAACGCGGACATACCGACAGACTTATCGGTAGCAAGGGAATGACTGATGTACTTGTCATAAGACCGACTGCATGCAGGCAATGCAGCGATTTACGAAATGCTGACTCTGGGTGCCTACAAGTACATAGGATATGATGATTTTTGGCATATTTTAGTAGAATACTTTTAAAGAATGATCTTAATTTACATTTGGCTCTTATATTCGCCTTAGGATGTCCTGTGTTGATGAGTGCTAACACAAATTGATGCGATGTTTCTTTATTTATGTGAACGTGTGTGGTTGCAGGCATGTTGCTGCGCTGGTTCATGTACCTGTACAACCTGGAGGTGTGCGAGGAGGAGGCGTTCCTGCGCTGGCGCGAGGACGTGACCGACGCGTACCCCGGCAAGGGGGAGGCACTCTTCCAGGTACTGTACTGTACTAGACATGTCGAATATATACACATATTGCGCGGCGCGAGGACTTGACCGACGCGTACCCCGGCAAGGGGGAGGCACTCTTCCAGGTACTGTACTGTACTAGACATGTCGAATATATACACATATTGCGCAGCGCGAGGACTTGAACGACGCGTACCCCGGCAAGGGGGAGGCACTCTTCCAGGTACTGTACTGTACTAGACATGTCGAATATATACACATATTGCGCAGCGCGAGGACTTGAACGACGCGTACCCCGGCAAGGGGGAGGCACTCTTCCAGGTACTGTACTGTACTAGACATGTCGAATATATACACATATTGCGCGGCGCGAGGACTTGACCGACGCGTACCCCGGCAAGGGGGAGGCACTCTTCCAGGTACTGTACTGTACTAGACATGTCGAATATATACACATATTGCGCAGCGCGAGGACTTGAACGACGCGTACCCCGGCAAGGGGGAGGCACTCTTCCAGGTACTGTACTGTACTAGACATGTCGAATATATACACATATTGCGCAGCGCGAGGACGTGACCGACGCGTACCCCGGCAAGGGGGAGGCACTCTTCCAGGTACTGTACTGTACTAGACATGTCGAATATACAGGGTGGAAAAATTGAAAGGGCCCTGGAGGGGAACTACCTTAAATCCTTTAGTTAGCTCATTTTACTGAAAGGAAACATTCCTTTATTTTTTAAAAGAAACAAAACTGCATTCAAAGATATTCTGAAATTCGCTTGTCTCACCCGGGAATCGAACAAACTAAAAATTTTAAAAATAAACCCTCGCTATTTTATTATACGAATCGGTAGGATTATTGTTCAGGATAAAATTTGTCTACTAAACTAAAATCTTACACTCATCTGTTGTACGAGATACCCATGAAATTTAATATTTATTACAAGTTCTTTATTAACAATACCTAGTACTGTTCACTTGTAAAGTAATAAATAATTATACGCCATTATTACACAATGACAGCACGGAATGAAAGCAAAACAAAACAAAATTTTAATTTCGAACGAAATTTATGGTTCGAACTTCAAATTTGTTGCTCCGCGTTTCGTCAGTACGCCTAGTGCAAGAAGTAATTGTGCTCTGCATACATTTATTATTACCATTTAACAATTTTCTTATTGAAGTCTTCAACAAGGTACTTAAGATAAATAACATTAGCAAGCTTGTACTTCATACGATGTCTTTGGATGTAAGAGAGATAAGAAAATTAGAACGTTTCATTTATTTGTTACAAGTGAACAGTACTAGATATTGTTAACAAAGAACTTGTAATAAATATTTAATTTCATGGGTATCTCGTACAACAGATGAGTGTAAGACCAAATGTTTATTAGACAAATTTTATTCTGAACAATAATCCTACCGATTCTTATGATAAAATAGCGAGGGTTTATTTTTTTTTATTTTTAGTTGGTTCGATTCCCGGGTGAGACAAGCGAATTTCAGAATATCTTTGAATGCAGTTTTGTTTCTTTTAAAAAATAAAGGAATGTTTCCTTTCAATAAAATGAGCTAACTAAACGATTTAAGGTAGCTCCCCTCCAGGGCCCTTGAATTTTTTCCACCCTGTATACACATTTTGCGCGGCGCGAGGACTTGACCGACGCGTACCCCGGCAAGGGGGAGGCGCTCTTCCAGGTACTGTACTGTACTAGACATGTCCAGTGTATACATACTGCGTTCTCTGTAGTGGGCATGTAGACAGTGGGGAGTAACAACGCTCTGTCTCCCGCAGGTGAACACGTGGCTCACGTGGCTGCAGCAGCAGGAATCAGAGGACGAGGAGGCGGAGGACTGAGCTGCCCCCGCGCCGCGTCGCCCCGCTCTTCGCACCTCACCGGCCCGGCCGCACCCACTCGTCACGAGCTAGCTTTCGTTTCGCGCTCATCTCATGTTATAAATATAATTAAGCCGAATAGTTAAATACCTACCTTCGTTGCTCTTTAACGCTAGATCCGCCGCGCCCGCGCCGCGAGCGAGCGAGCGACTCCAGTGTTAAATAGGTCAATTTTTAGGTTATACAACGTAAACAAATATTAGTATCTCGAGATAATTTTTTGTAGGCCTTTTACTCGATTTTGATACTTTTACAAATGTATACAATGTATAGTGTTCGTTTGGAAGTATGATTGCACCCGACCCGACCTCCCCCGCATCGAGCGTGTTTTAGTTAAAATGTAAAAAATATATATATTATGAAGAACTTAAATCAATTTTATTATTATTATATCATGATCATTTATTTTCAATGCTAAATGGTTTTAGTGGTTAACTGTAAGAATGCTTAAATTTCATTGTAATATCGAATTTTAGGATTTTCTAACTAGATAAATAAAATCAAAATGATTCCTCGGGCGTAAGAAATGTATGTAGCGTGAATTGTAACTTGTGACATGAGGTTCTGTCTCACACTGGTCAATATGTATTCAGAATGAGAAATAAAGTTCAGTGTAATTTATTACAAAATATTGTTTTGTTTTTATCAATAACATGGTAACCTGTAAATATAAACAGCAGATTGATGATTTGGAAGAGTTGTGTCAGGATCGTAGCAGATGGATATCTGTAGTCTCTACCTACCCCTCTGGGAGACAGGCAAAAGTATATGTATGTTAAACAGCAGAATAGTAACAATACAATTTAATGTAAATTGCTACAACTGTATAAAAAAAAGTTAATAAACCATTAACAAAACAAATAAATAATTTCGATTAAAATGTTCCTGTACTGTGGTGCCGTTAACCAGCCTTCCTTTAAGCAGCTGTACCTGGAACTTCCCCTATCTACCTGGTTGAAAGGTAACTTTAACCTATTTTTTTGTTTGTTTTTATTACACATTTATTTACCACAGCCTTAAATATGAGTAATTGTAGCTAATAACATCAAACATACATTTTATATAATAATACATTTGAATATGTACTTCAAAGACCAAGAAAAAATCCATTTAATAAGTACTTCGATTTTACAGCACAAAAATAATAAGATTAGCAGTGTATGATGTCAGAATAAAGTGTAAGTGTGCTGTGTGTATGAATTAAGGTATGGTGGGTGATCAATTATATGTTACGAATATGTTGTCACATTCTTATTTATGTGTCTGTTTATGTTCCGTGTTCACAACGTTCTGTGTCGCACGCGTTCTCGATAACGACCGCATACCCGCGATTGTCAATAATAAATATGACGGATATTTTAAAGTGCAGTTCGTGCAATATCGTTATAGACGAACTGTTATCGTATATCCAAAATAAGATATCGATAATTGACGAGGATTCGTTATATCGTATATGTGTATCAAGTTTTAGTAGTGATGAAATCAGAAGGTCTAAAGTGTTGTTATTTGAATCTATCCCAAGTGAAAAACCGCTGATTAACCGGAAGAACAAAGGGAAGGAGCAACGTGATCTAGAAGATATCGTGTGTTTGCTGAAATCAGCTGACCCTGACGAAATTCCCGTTTTTGTGGCTAGACGCCTGGAGAAATTACCGCCCGTAACCTTTGACCACCTTGACTGTACGAAGTTGCTAAAAGATCTAGTGAAATTACAATCTGAGGTTAACACAATAAAGGATACCTACGCAACTGTTAGCCAGTTGGAAGTCGTGAAATCTGATCTACATCGTATTAAACATGACTCTTTGCCGCCTACAACAATGTTTAGCAATATCAACAACAGAAGGGGCGCATGGACGAACATCGACAGCGGGCCTATAGGAATATCACAGTTCCACGGTTCTGACGATTTTACATTGACCGACGATATAGGTGAAGTAAACAACTTGCCAACCGCTGTATCTACCCCCTCAGTAATGAACAAGGTATGTGACTCATCGGACGGCCGCAGCCAGTCGGCGGCGGCCGAGGCGCCCCCAACTGAGCCGGTGCGCCTCCCGCCCCCACCTCCCTCGCCGGCGCCGCTGCACCCGTTGCTGCCTACGCCGACGCCGCAACAGCAATCAGCGCCGCAACCAACGCCGATAATTCCTAATGCCAATATTATGCTAAAACATGATCATGAGACCAAATCTGACG
Organism: Ypsolopha sequella; assembly: GCA_934047225.1. Lineage (NCBI taxonomy): Eukaryota > Metazoa > Arthropoda > Insecta > Lepidoptera > Ypsolophidae > Ypsolopha > Ypsolopha sequella. The sequence goes on from OW203985.1 coordinate 29,222,633, forward strand.
AAGAATGGCATGTTGTTAGTAAACGTAAAAACAAAACCAAACCGAATTACCGTTACTCGGGAAAGTACGGTGTGGCGCCGGAACTAGAATGTTTCAAGGCAGCAGAGAAATTTTTCCCGATTTTTATTACGAATGTACATATTAACACGAGTGTGTCTGATATTACGACGTATTTACTACAAAAAACACAAGAAAACGTTGACTTGGAGAAAATTCATCTTAGGAAATCTAATAATCACTGTGCATATAAATTTTTTGTACCAAAATCTAAAGAAGATTTGTTCTTGACAGAACAGCTGTGGCCCAAAGGAATTATCTTTCGAAAATTTGTTAACTACAAAAATAAAAACTCTAACAGGGTAACAAGCGCGTTTAAAAACGGCCCAACTGAAGTTATTCATGAGTAAAACATGTAAAATTGTTACATATAACTGTCAAAACGTGAAAACGTCTGTTGACGACGTCCGAGCGCTAGTGCAGAATGTGATATAGTTGCGTTACAGGAGACGTGGTTGTTTTCACATGACCTAGGCTTCCTGGGCACCATCGATAGGAGTTTCAGCTACACGGGCACTTCAGCCATAGATAGCTCGAGTGGCATGTTGGTGGGAAGACCTTATGGTGGTGTTGCTCTTTTGTGGAATAACAGTGTATTTGTGAATGTAGCTAGTATACAGTGTGGTAACCCGCGAGTATGTGCGATCAGAATCATTACAAACGATCGTCCGATTTTAGTGATTTGCGTGTACATGCCCACGGAGGAGCAGAAAAACATAACGGATTTTACTTACACGCTCAGTTCAGTAAGTGCTATTATAGACGAGCAAGGTATTGAGTCTGTTTATATTCTAGGCGACTTTAATGCCCACCCTCGTAAGATGTTTTATAAAGAGTTACTAGATCATTTTGATTATGGGTGGTCTTTTACGGATGTAGATAATTTAGGTATTACGTCCGATACCTACACCTTCATTAGTAAAGCGCACGGAACGCGCAGTTGGTTGGACCACTGTCTGGTTACACAGCCTGCTGCAAAGTCCGTATGTTCTGTATTAGTTAAGTATGATGTGTTTGTGTCTGATCACTTTCCCCTTACAATTGAGTGTAACTTAGACCTTATTACACCAGTGAAATCCTCACAAACACAGCTGCATAACTTGGCCGTGTGGGGAGAAAGAGATGAACATCAAATCAAGTCGTATAGTGACGCATGTAATGCAAATTTAAGACTGATAGATTTGCCAGTGGAATTGTTGCACTGTGGTAATTGTTACTGTAAGTTGCCTGGTCACAATGGTGTTATTGATAAACTGTACTTCGACATTGTGTCTGCTCTGAGTCAGTCAGCTATGTTAAATCGAAAAATAAGGGGCAAGGAACGCAAGCATGTTATTGGATGGAACAAGCATGTCCGAGACGCTCACGCTGAGGCACGACTGAGATTTCAAATTTGGTGTTTGTTTAAAAAGCCGACTTCGGGTCGAGTGTATGAAGAGATGAGTAAAAGTAAGAGAATATTTAAATCTCGGTTAAAATGGTGCCAAAAACATGAGGACCAAATAAAAATGGATGTTCTTGCTTCACACCACTCTGGACACAATTTCCGCAATTTTTGGAAAAGTACAAACAGGCTTGGTGTACGGTCGGGTCTCCCCGTGAGTGTCGAGGGCATCAGCGACTCTAAGGGCATTGCAGATTTATTCAGAAACCACTTTCTTGTGCATTCCTCGTTGGGACCATCAGCTGCTGTCGATGCTGAGACCGTACAGCCTAATATAAATATATTTTTTAGCGATAAAGATGTGGCGAAAATTGTTAAATCAATGACTCGCGGTAAGTCGCCTGGCCATGATGGTCTCAGCATCGAGCACCTACAGCATGCTGGATCGCACATATACCGAGTACTGGCCTTATTGTTCAACTGCTGTATGAGGCATTCATACATACCTTCTGACATGATGCGTACTATTGTGATTCCGATAATTAAAAATAAGACGGGTGATAAATCCGATAAAACGAACTACAGGCCTATTTCTCTTGCAACTATTTTTGCCAAGGTATTTGACGGTTTGCTTGACGTGCATTTAAATAAACATCTGGATCTGCACGATAATCAGTTTGGTTTTCGGCCGGGATTATCGACAGAGAGTGCAATACTGTGTTTAAAGCATACCGTTAGGTATTATGTGAAGAGAAATACGCCTGTATACGCTTGCTTTCTGGACCTCTCCAAGGCCTTTGATCTGGTTTCCTACGATATTCTCTGGAGGAAGCTCAGGGATATTAATTTGCCTGGTGAGCTCATTAATATCTTCAGGTATTGGTATGGGAACCAGATCAATAGTGTCAAGTGGGCAGACGTACTGTCGGATCCGTATAGGCTGGAGTGTGGGGTGAGGCAGGGGGGTTTGACCTCGCCTGCACTTTTTAGTCTCTACATGGACTCGCTGATCGGGGCGCTCAGCAGCCAACGTGTTGGATGCTACATTGATGGCGTCAGCTTCAACAACATAAGTTACGCGGACGACATGGTGCTGCTGAGTGCCTCGGCCTGCGGGATCACACAAATGTTGCGTATTTGTGAGGAATACGCCCACTCTCACGGACTCGTATACAATGTCAAGAAGAGTCAACTCATGGTATTTGGGGCTGGAGCCAAACGTCGGGTTATTCCTCCTATCAGGCTTAATGGATCTACTCTAGAAAGAGTGGATACATTTAAATACTTAGGCCACATATTGACGTCCAGCCTCAAAGATAATGATGACATTGAGAGGGAACGGAGGGCATTGTCGATCAGAGCGAACATGATTGCTCGCAGATTTTTCCGGTGCTCCAAGCAGGTTAAAATAACCCTATTTAAAGCGTACTGTACTTCATTTTATACATGTAGTATGTGGGCCTTCTATTCGCAAAAATCGTACAGTGCCCTCCGGGTACAGTATAATAACGCGTTTCGGAGTTTGCTGGGGCTGTCCCGACGCTGCAGTGCGTCAGGTATGTTTGCGGAAGCGCGCACAGATTGCTTCTGCACAACAATACGCAAGCGTGCCGCCTCGCTGGTGCGCCGTGTGCGGGCCAGCTCCAACATTCTCCTGTCTACCATTGCGGCCAGGCTCGACTGTCCCTATCTGAGTCGCTGCTCCCTGCTGCATGCAAGCGTCCCAGCTTGGAGGAGAGCACTCACATAGGTACAGTCCAATATGATTTATTTATTTATTTACTAATATTAGAATAAGAATTATTGTTACTAACAAATTATGGGTTGTTTTTGTATTGTAGCCTGAAATAAATGGATTTATTATTATTATATTATATTATGCTTAATCTCCGGGTGCTCGGGCTTCTAACTCGTCGCATTTGGCATCGTGGCCAAAGATTTCAAAAGTTTAGACGAGCCCTGGCACCTAAAATCTATTGCATTGTTTTTGAATGCGTGCGTTAACATAATGCCGACGCGCGCACACTTATGAGTGCGCAATCTGTCTACTACGGTCAGCAAACTGATCAGACTACTAAAGTTGTTACAATCATTAACTTTAAGTGCACTTAAGGCGTCCAACTATCACTGTGTTCAGATGAGCACTGATTTCAAACGTGTGAGCGTCACCCATTTAAAGGTGGAAACATTTTGGTGCTGTAAGGGCTTATCTTTACTTTTGAAATCTTTGGTCGTGGCCAGTTTTGCGCTGTTCCTTAAAATCGCGTACTGTTGTCGTTTTCGCTTGCCCTCCTTCAGTTCAGAATAAAATTGTCGCTTCGCCACTCGCTTCTCTGACGTCCGTGAGACGTGTCCGCATGATTAAACCTAGGCTCTTGAAAGCTTTGTCAATTATGTTGGTAGAATGACGAACAAAAGTTACAATTAGAGTCAATTAGAACACCTAGGTCACGCACCTATTGAGTCTAGAAGTAATTTGTGCTGTTTTCAATAACCAACGAAAAACATTTACGAAATTTAGAGTTTATTACAAATTAGAAACAAATTTCAAGCAAAACGTTGTGAAAAAAATTCTTGGGCAAAGATTTGAACCTGTGACCTCTTTCTATGAACAAGGCGCGTGAAATGGTTGCAAAAATTCGGTGTACAGGTATGGTGAAAAAATGGAACCGCCTAGGATGGGTACCTCGGTGGCGCAGTCAGTAGCAAGAGGTTCCAGGTTCAAATTCCAGCCCAAAGATTTTTTCAAACTATCTTGAAAGTTGTTTCTAATTGATATTTTCTAGTTTGTAATGCACTCTGAATCATGTTTCGTCTATTATTTAGTAGTAAGTATTAAGTTTTTACACATATGATGACTTTCCTTTTATGTATTCCTGGTCTTTTTTTGGTTTGCTGGAAGAAATCTCTCATAGAGATAAGCTCGCCGCTCTACACAAATTTTAATGTTAACATGCGTCATTAAATATTTTGTGTACAATAAAAAATAAGAATGTTTAGTATTGAGTTCTTGCTTAGGTACTCCAAATAATAGTCAAAACTAGGAAATTCACACGTTTATTGCCTGAGATCACAATCGATACTAATCTACCCTACACTGAATGACATATAAGAATAATGTACTGATACCTTACAAAACTATATACAACACCTTTCCCCTAAGTTATTGACATAACAATCATGAATTTACTAAGCAATTAATTACAACTTGAACAATCATCTGATACAAATTACTAATCGCAAATTAACACCTCATATAATTTACTTAGTTCATTTCCCGAATTAACTTTCTATATACCAATAATATCTGACCATTCTTCAGGTGGCGGAATGATAATCTCCTCTTGGTCTTTAGTGTCATAATCCTGGTGTCTCTGTGTCTCACTGACAGGAGGTCTGGTCCTCAACATCTGATCCACGTGTCGGCGGTGCTTTACGCCTCCATCGGTGGTAACCTCATACAGGGCTGGCGCGAGCTCAGCAGTTACAAGTCCACGCTGCCACTTAGTGTTCATATTGTACAGTCTGAATAAAACATGATCTCTTACTGTGAACCTTTTCTTATTCACCTCTTCTCCTTCCTTCTCAGCTGTTCTATCAAAAAATACAAAAATACAAAATACAAAAATATTTATTTCGGTAAAAAAACACATTTTAACAAAAACATTGTTGAGGCCTTCTTGTAAGTATAAAATACTTGTAACAGAAGACCCCACTCTTCCATAGCCATAAATTATTAAAATTTATACCAAAACAAATAATTGTAATAAACTTTATAACAAAAATAAAAATATTTTTACATGACAATTAAAGTTAAATGCACGGTCTTATTCGTGAGTGTGTGTAAATGTGTGCATATGTGTGAAATCTGAGAATATAAGGGTGTGTGTGAGTGTGTAGTGTGTGAGGGTGCGTGTGTAAGTAAGTAAAGGGTAGGTGAGTGAATGTGAATAGTTATTTTGTGCGTATTGTAGGTATATATGTATATATATATATATATTTTTTTTTTTTTATTGTTTCGGTAAAAATATGATATTACCATGGTATACATATAATACTTAACACTATTGACATCTTTTGTTAAATTTATACTATAGGATGAAGAAGTTTCTCTGTTTCTTCGTACCTTAGAGTCTTGAGCCAAGCAGTCAGTGTTACTTTACATTCATAATATGTTTTAGAGTAGATGGATAACATTTTGTTTAGCGTATTATAAAGATATTTAGTCTGTGCGAAATATTGACGACTTGCAAAGGATGTTTTGACAACATCTGTAGGTAGAACATGCTTCCTCCTTTTAAATTGTTTGTTAGGGTCAAAAACCAAAGTTTTATGCATTTTTAAGATGGAATTTAAAATGTACAGCTTTCTGACTGTTAATAAGTCACATTGTTTGTATAGCTCATGTGTGGAGAATTTATATTTTTTAAAGTACATAGTCTTCAACAGGGCGCGTTGAGACCTTTCCACTTCTAAAAACTTCATTTTAGAGGCACCACCCCAAATAGGAATGCAATAGACTACAATAGATTGAACCAAAGCAATATAAATCTGTTTCAGTAAGATATCCGAAGCTACATGTCTCAAACGTTTAAAAATCCAGATTAGTTTTCTGATGCGGTTACTTACTAGTTCAATATGATCATGCCAAGAGAGTCGCTGGTCAAGTATAATACCTAAATATTTTGTCTTGTTTACTTTTCCAATATTCGGACAACTACAGTAACAGTTCTCAATGTTTCCGCACTGGTGAATTTTTACAGTAAAATTAGCATCAGGTTGAGTTCGTTTAGTTAAAGAGAAGCATATGTAATTTGTTTTCATTGTATTAAGCGTAAGTAAGTTAGAACTGAGCCAATGAGCAATTTTAGACATAACTGATTCAGTGTTCTTACGCACAGAATCCCAGTTATCACCGGAAATCACTATTGCAGTGTCATCGGCATATGAAAAGACCTGGGCACCACTTGTTTTCAGTTCACATAAATCATTTATGTAAACCAGAAACAAGGTGGGCCCAAGGACACTACCTTGCGGTACGCCATATGTTATTTTCGTATCACTGCTTACTTGCTGACCAATTTTAACCCTTTGTGTACGATCTAAAAGGTAGTTTTGTAATATATCTAGAGGTGTACCTCTTATTCCTATGTGTTCCAATTTGCGTACAAGAATGGGGATGGATACTGTATCAAATGCTTTTTTTAGATCGAGAAAGACTGTGAGGCATTTATTACCGCAATCAAGTTGTTCAGTAATGAGAGAAGTTAAAGCTGTTACGGCGTCTTCGGTTGATTTGCCTTGTCTAAATCCATATTGAGAATTTGATAAAATTTTGTATTTATTTAAGTAGTTTACTAGCCGTTTATTTAGGAGTTTTTCTAATATTTTTGATAAGGAGGGTAATACCGAAATTGGTCTATAATTACAAACATCGTCTTTAGTCCCACTCTTGTATACTGGTGTAATTATTGATTTCTTTAAGAGCGAAGGAAATATGCCTTTACTAAAGCATAAGTTGGCCATATGAACAATGATTGGAATAACAAGGTTTTTAGCTAGTTTAAGAAAAGTTGTTGTAATATTATCCCAGCCTGGAGCACTAGAAGACTTGAGTTTCATGATTATATCATGTACTTCTTCAGAGTCTGTATCCAAGAGTACAAATGATGCTATCACCCCTCATCTTTAAATCTGTGCCGGTATTCGCTGCATCCAACTCTGGATGCAATACTGTGAGTGCTGTTCGGAACTTCCTACTGTTTAACATTTCAGCTGGAGTCTTTCCAGTCACAGTGCTTGGTGTAGTCCGCATATGAAATAGCATTTTTGCTACTCGCTCTAACCAAGGCAAGTCAGATTGCTTTTTTAGCTTCGACTTGATTGTCTGTATTGTTCTTTCTGCTTGGCCGTTAGTGGAAGGATGGTATGGTGCTCCAGTAACGTGTTTTATGTAGTTATTATCCATAAATTCCTTAAATTCAGTGGAGGTAAAGGCCAAACCATTATCTGAAACAATGGAATCTGGTAAGCCATTGTCAGCAAATATCTCTCGGAGAGCATCAATCACAGCCTTGCTTGACATAGATGCCATGAACTTTACTACAGGCCATTTGCTGTATGAATCTACCAACACTAAAAATGTCTTGCCCATAAATGGGCCCATGAAGTCTACATGTACTCTTGACCATGGTTTTGTAGATACTGGCCACAACTCACAATCAGCTACCATTCTTTCAATGTCTGTGTCCAGAGAAGGATACCATAGGTATGCTCTTGCCATCATTTTTGTTTGTACGATACCACTGTGTCCTTCATGTAGCCTTTTCAGTATGTGTCTTTGCAAACTCCGTGGTATAACTACCCTATTAGACCATAGCACGCAATCTTTGCTTAGTGAAAGACAGTCCTTCCGTCTCTGGTAAGGTAATAATTCTGACTCCACTGTATTTGGCCATCCATGTAATAAATACATTTTGACTTTCTTCAACACTTGGTCCTTATCTGTTTCCTTGGCTATCTTCTTTGAAGTAACTCCCAACGAATCTGTCTGTTCCAGCAGAAACACATCTGTCTCCTCTTCAAAATCATCTTCTGTGCATGGCGTAGGCCATCTGCTCAAGCTATCCGCATCTCCCATCTGTTTTCCTGGTCGATATTGTAACCTGTAATCGAATGTATTCAGTGTTAGCGCCCATCTTAACATTCTAGGTGATACCAGCTCTGGAATTGGTTTGTCTCGCCCAAATATACCAAGCAATGGCTTGTGGTCAGAAAGTATAGTGAAATTCCGACCCAGTAGATATTGCCTGAACTTCTTTAAGCCAAACATTATAGCTAGGGCCTCCTTATCAATTTGGGCATACCGCCTTTCATGGGGCTGAAGAGTCCTTGAGCTCATGATGACTGGCCTCTCTGTGCCATCCTCCATCTTGTGTACTAACACAGCTCCAACACCAACTTCACTAGCGTCACATAGCATAATTAGCTCCTTTTCTAAGCTGTAGTGCTCAAGTGTCATATCACAAGTGAGTAGAGCCTTAGCATTATCAAAGGCTTGCTGTTCAACTCTGCTCCACTGCCACTTGACATTCTCTTTCAAAAGCTTGTATAGTGGCTCCAACACGACTGTCTTATTCTTCAAGAATCGCTCATAGAAGTTGTATAGCCCAAGAAAAGCTTTCAGTTCTCTTTTATTCTTGGGTGCTGGTTTCTCTGAAATCTCTTTAACTTTTTCTTTAGACGGGTGGATTCCTGCTTCATCAATCTCATAGCCTAAAAAAGTAACTCTTTTAGCAGCAAATACACATTTGGATTTGTTTAACTTCAGTCCGACCTCATCCAAACGTTGAAGCACGGACTCCACTCGTTTATCATGTTGTTCTACTGTGTATCCACTAATTACAACATCATCAAGCAGGCAGGCTACTCCATCAATGCCAGCTAGTATGGAGCACATCAGGCGTTGAAATATACCAGTGGCTGCATTCACACCGTAAGCGAGACGGTTCATTTTCATCAATCCGAGTGGTGTGTTAAGCGTCAGGAGCTCTGCTGTGTCTTCAGTAACCTTCAATTGATTGTACGCATGTTTTAAATCTAGCTTTGTGAAAATTTTACCTCCAGCCAATGAGAAGAAGCCTTCATTTGCCGTCGGCAGAGGATAACTATCTGCTAAACACACTGCATTCACTGTACTCCTATAATCACCGCATAACCTTAGCGATCCATCTGCTTTTAGGACAATTCTAAGCGGTGTAGCCCATTGTGAATGCTTCACAGGAGTAATTATCTCATCTGCCATCATCCTCTTCAGCTCTGCATTGACCTTTTCACGAAGTGGAAATGGTACAGGTCTGGAACGCAGAAACACTGGAGTTGCACCTTCTTTACAATCAATCTGTACCAATGGCCCACTGTACTTGTCCAACTCATTATTAAATAGATGTGGAAATCGATCACTATAATCAGTACTACTCTCGGCTACTGAGTTTATGCCTTGCACTGAAATCCCTAGTGCATCAAACCAAGCACGTCCTAGCAATGCTGGCCCTTTTCCACAGCTTACTATTAAGGGCAGCTTGCTACTCTTTTCCTTGTAAGTCACGTCAACCACGGTCTCGCCTCTGATTTTCAGCTCATCATTAGTCCAAGTAACCAGCTTGCTGTTGAACGGAGTCAGCGGGTCGTGAAACACGTTTTGATGTTGTCTGTAGACGCTGTGCGGCAGGATGGTGCGCGCTGAGCCCGAGTCCACTTCCATCACGAGCGGAACGCCGTTGACGGTCACTTCCACCATGAACGGTTTAACACGTCCCGCGCCAGAGACCTCGTGAACACCAAAATTGTCCTCGGCAGCCTTTTCACCCTCCTCATCTGACGACTCACAGTGACAACAAAGATTTACTCGCGATTTTTGTTTGTTTATGTCGCAAGCGGCTTTCGTGTGACCTTTCTTGTGACATTTATAACAAGTTGCGTTCCGAAATCGACATTTGCTGGCGTGACTTTGGGCACAATGCACACATTTGACACATTGTTTGGATTCTTTCATGCTTGATTTTGTATCGACTGCGTTCACCTCCATCGGCTCGCCCACGCTTTTACTCGTGCTAGCGGCGACATCACAATGGGTCCTCAACAATAAATTATTTCCGTCTGTCTGATGATTTTGCTGAATGGATTCATAATTAAGCGCTTGCTGCACCACAACATCGTATGCCATATCCTTAATTTTAATTTTGAGCAGTTCCTTCCTTAGATTTTCTTCCCGTGCTCCGAGAATGAGTTGTTCAACAATTCTTCTTTCCAGATCTACATTGAACTGACACCGCGAACTAATATCACGCAACGCCGCCAAGAAGTTCATCACCGATTCGTTAGGCTTCTGCTTCCTTTTGTAGAACTTTTCAGTTTCTAAGATTGGATGCGGCGTAGGAACAAAGAACTTGTTTAGGATTTCTACTATCTCCTCAAATGACACTTCACTCGACTTTCTTGGTGACAACAGTGAAACTATCAAAGCAAACGCCTCCTTTCCACACTGAGACAAGAACAGAGCTCGTTTTTGCACACTTTCCAATGGTCCAGCAGCTTCCAATGCGAAGAAAAGTTGCTCCCTGTAATTCTCCCATTTATCCTTGTTGGGGTCGAATTTTCCGGGCATAATCATACTTGCAATACTTGCTGAAGCCATCTTCTTGATTTTCTCGTCGCCACTATTGAGTTCTTGCTTAGGTACTCCAAATAATAGTCAAAACTAGGAAATTCACACGTTTATTGCCTGAGATCACAATCGATACTAATCTACCCTACACTGAATGACATATAAGAATAATGTACTGATACCTTACAAAACTATATACAACATTTAGAGTATCTAAACTGATGAATTTCACTACAAGAATTATAATAAGTTTGACATAACAATATACATTAATCAATATTTTTGTATAGAATGATTATGATTGATATTTTTCTTATTTAAACATCACATTGTAGTACAAGAGAATTTGGGTCTGGTGTGTTCAAAGCCCACTTAAGTCATATTCTTGGAAATATGATAAATAATGAAAACTACATGGGTTCTTCAAGCCTTGACCCCCCCACCCAATAGCTTTTTGCCAAACCATGTGGTCTAGTAAAAGTCGTAACTTTGGTTCTTGGTACCATAGCTTGATATTTTAAGTACTCAGTTTTTAGCTTTATCATCCACATATCGTCGCTGTGCCTGCAAAATCCGCTATGTGATTTTAAATTTTATGTAATTTTTATAACTATTTTCATTACGATATGAATTAAAATTGTATAAAATTTAAAATCACATAGCAGATTTTGCAGGCGCAGCGACAATATACTAAAAAAAGAAACACATAATTAAGTTTCTATGCACCATAGCGTAAGTAAATACCCAGGAGTGCATTGTTTACTAGACCACTAAGTCATTAGATGTCGTAAGGAAGGGAAACCTTTTTCACCAACACATAAGTAAAATTGCACTACGATACAAATTTAACTCCCTGCATGACCCCAGCAGATTTGATGGGTCTTCGAAGACCTGCCCGTGAATTATAAGATGTCTAAACGGCTAAGTGGTCTGTGGGAACGCCTCTGGTACATACTGGATATTTACGAATAGGGATAAAAGAAAAGAGCATATTTTATGACTACAATGTATTATTACTGAAATGAGAAACACTGCAATTAGTGTGAAGCCTGGTGATTTGTAACTTTCTGCATATTGGGGAGGATACCTCAGGCTGGATCAGGGTCTGCATAGATCACACCCAGACACCTGGTTAGAAGCCACTGTGTTCCAGGATTATTGGTGCTGAAACAAAGGCATTTATGTAACAGGCACTTGTGGAACATGCTCGCTTAAATACAATATTAACATGATGTTCAATGGTCTTCAGATAATTTTGGCACCCTGGTGAAGGTTATTAATTATTTTATTTACCAAGTAAATACTGAACCGCACTGAAGAAAATTAATATTCGATGGGGTATGTACATACAATCACGGAATTACGCATTGACCTGTTAATTAAAAATCTAAATGATAAAATAATGAACTTACCGACTCTAATAGCAGCGCACAGAACACAAAATGTTATCACACTGTTGATAGTATTTTCCCGAGCTTGGCGCTTCTCCTCCATGGGATCAACTTTTTCACCAAACGGTAAACGAAACATGGTAAATTTTATTTAAGAATATTTAAATAGTTTATGCTAAAGTCAAGTCACATGAAATTTTAAAACACGCACACTAAAACAAAGTGGTTATATTTGTTTTTTTTTGTTCTCTTGAGTCTTTATCCCGTCCGGAAAAGGCTAAGGTACTAGGCCATACCGCCTTAATGTAGTTATATTATCTTTGACGCAACCACACCGCAGAGCAAGCACATGCTCTGCGCACACTCACCACACCAGTGTTGGATTTAGGTACTTTGGAAAAGATAGTACAGAAATACGAAAAGTATAGTATTTTGTAAGTAAGTATAAATATCTACGAATTTAACAACAATTAAAATCAACATCAATAAAGGCAAAATTAACTCCTAATGTGAGTTTATCAGCTCTTGAATATTAGTTTCAACCTGATGAGCGTTTAATCTTGTCAACATATCCTCAATGGGAATAAAATCAGGACAATTCCCACTTTTGCTATCGTCTTTGATAGCATCAAAAGACAACAAAATGCCGTCTATGGATTGTATTGCAAGTTTTTCTTAGTCGTTCTTAGTTATAATTAGGTTCACTTTTGATGAATATTATTTATTTAAGATAATACCTACAATTTAAAGAGCTTCATTCAGTAAAACATAAAGTGTAATATGCAAAGATAATGTTCGACCAAGAGGGTATTGAAAGAAAAAGTTTGCGGGAATTCGCAACAAAAGACAATTATAGTCTCTGTAATTAAATTATAGTAATTGTTGTACTATCCCTAGATATTAATAGTATTATTCAAGATAATATCTAGATAATTCTAGATATTCAAGTATACTTGACTGATAACGGCCTACTAAGGGCCGAAATATATTTCAAGTTCAAAATTTTCTTTTATTTATTTATTATATTTAAACTTATATATGTGTAATTGCAAATAAAAAGCTAATAGAGGCATATTATATATTTATTAGATATTAATAGCATATAGTACAAACCATGAAATTATAGTATTAATACTATAGTTACAGTACGAATGCCGACTGTCACCTTTTTTTAAATATTTTATCGGCTCTGGATTCTTGTCCTTTTGAACGTTATTTTTGTTTTAATTTTTTTTTCTCTTTCACTTTCACATCGATTCGATCAAAGCTGACTTCCACCACAACCTCAGGACAACACTTAGAATAAGGAATTATTGTTCTTAGCGACAATAAGTCCTATAGCTTAATTTTTAAAAGATTTTTTTTCAGAGAATACCCGCCGTTTTAGGACATAGTTTTCATTATGATAAGTTACCTATTATTATTTTAGAATTTTTTTAAGAATTATCCGATGCCCTTATCACTTGAGAATTTTAGGCATTATACTGATTGTGATTGCTTATAGAAAAAAGTGGTCTGTCTACTCATCTGTCATCTAGCTGTCAAATTAATCTGAAGCAAATTATTATAAATTTATCTTGATAGCAAAGGACACATTACTAAACAGCCATTACTCAAGTGACGTCACACGAGGGCAAATGGAAGTTGCAGCCTTTTCGTAAAAATATTCATCATTATGAGGTTTTTTAGACCAAAACTTCGAAAATACGGCTTATCAAACCTAAGTCTCGAGATGGTTTTCGAATTAACACACCTTAACATATTTTAATCTATGCCAATAGTTCTGAGAAATTTTTGTTTTAAGTAAGTTTCCAGGGCCATAAAACTTGCTTAAAAAAATGTATTTATAATACATTAATAAAAATAAAAACATATTTTATTTTTACACAACACTATTTAGGACCATAACTCCACGGTTGCCAACTCACAAAAAAAAACCAAAATACCCCTAAAATGCCCAAAATTCATAGTTAAAAAAAAACTATTAAACTTTATAAAAGTCTTTATCTACACAATATTCAGTAGGTTGAAAAAAATATCGGTTTCATCTGAAGCACATTTAAAATCATAGACTCAAACTAAAAATAAACTTAACATTTTTTCGATGGCAAAATATTGACACCATTCTCTTGCAGAAATAGTCGGACCATCGATCAATCGACCAATTGGACCCCCCTAAATTTACCCCTAAAAATATTAAGCCCCTAAAAAAATCCGGTTCCACATCTTTCCCCCCTAAATTCAGGAGGAAAACCCCTAAGTTGGGACCCCTGCGCCACTCGCTCGACCTCAGACCAATTATTGGTCTGAGCGCTCGACACAACATGACACAAGTCCCTAATGTGCCCGTCCAAATAATGTACTCCTAAAACGGGCAACTATGAATTGATTCCGGGTCGTACATTATTAGCTGTACGCAAAGACATTATACAGAGAACTAGACAGTGCACTATGTACCTATGTATTTTAAATCCAAAATTTGAGAAAGGGTAAAATAGGAATCCCTTTGCTTTTTACCTACTTTAAAATTTAGCTATTAAAATTAGCGGGTTTATAGTTTGAAATGTTGTGGATTGCGGTGTTTGCATTTGTTATATTATAATAAAATAAACCGCATTGGATAGCTTTCATTAAATTTTTATAGCTGGCACTATCTAATTACTAAAAAACTATATAATCTCTTGGCTAAATGGGCCTTTCTAAAAGATTAAAAACAAATCAATGTCAGCTTTGGTTGTCCTGGCTGTCAGTTATATTATCTTATAACATTCTAGCAATGATATTCAAACCCTGGATCTATTACCCCATATCAATGATCTATCATTGCCCCATATGTATAAACACAGTTTGAAATCATGGCCCAAGCACAAAAAAGATACTACCAGAAGGCTGACTCGACGACGACGGAGCGAAAACAGACGCACACATGCATAGACGCGTACGTATGATGATCTCGGCAGAATTTCGTATTGGCATTCATCCGAGTATCTCCGAGATCGTCGTACGTATCCGTATATATGTGCGTGCGCCTGTTTTTGCTAGTTATGCGGAGTAAACTTTCTGAATGTGGTAATTTTGTGGCCCAAGTATAGTATATAATTATAGTTACATCTATACA
Organism: Ypsolopha sequella; assembly: GCA_934047225.1. Taxonomy (NCBI): domain Eukaryota; kingdom Metazoa; phylum Arthropoda; class Insecta; order Lepidoptera; family Ypsolophidae; genus Ypsolopha; species Ypsolopha sequella. Next base: position 29,237,749 of record OW203985.1, read on the forward strand.
TCTAAACAAAACAACAATAACATAAGGCCAAGTTATGATTTTTCGAAAATAGACCTTGTCTGCACTGTCATAATATTTGTTTTCCACGATCGATTCAAGGAAAAATTCTATTTTGCTTTCGTAGCCATAAAAATTCGTAAAATCATATGAACCAGCCCGCGAATAAAGAGCTCAGTGATTATTATTATTATTATATCTTTCAGCTTTATGTTAATGCATTAAGGTAGCTGCTAGGGACTAAGAACCATAGAATTTGCTCATAATGATACTAGCTTTTAGCAGATCAGTTCAAACAATCAGTTTCGCCTAAGGAATCCAATTCCAAAATCGTCTTCGTTGGAAAATCAAAAATATACGTTAGTTCTAGCTGACGTACCCAATGAGTAAGTGATGATAGATTTATTCTATTACTAACATCAATTTCAATAAGATATATATGCCTATACAAATATTTATATATTTTATATTTATTATTTATTACAGACACCACACGCACTACACTAATTAAATACCTCTGTACGTAATAATAAATTTAAAATGTACCTACTGTTTTAATATTATTATTCCTTTTCTCACTTTTATTTTTTGTGTTGAATTTTACACGTCCTTCTGCGCCTTTATTTGTTTTTTTTCTTAAATTATGTCCTCTGTCTGGGGTATGCTGAAAATCAGCGCTGCTCGATTTCCATGAGATCGGCAGCTTTGCTGAGCATGCTACCATTTGCCAGAAATGCTTAAAACTTTTTTTTTCTTCTATTTTAACCTATGTATAATTTTAATGTGTTTAGTTTTAAGTATTTTTTTGGCAATAAACCTTTTTTACTTTACTTTACTTTATCAGTATCCAAACAGTTGCATTACTAAATCTTCTAAAGCAGTAGAAATCAGTGTCCAGGTAATATTCAGTGCCAGGTAGTATTTGTATTAAAGTAACAAGTAACCATGGAACGAGAAAACCATGAAGCAGAGCAAGCCCTACAAAAATCTATGGTACTATATGATGAATTAGTTAGCTGCGCTGAATCTCGTTCAACATTTCATACTATCGACTCAACTGATTTGACTGTAACACACCAATCGAGCGAAATCACCGAATTGAGATTGGAGCTAGAGACCATGCGACAAAAATATCATACTGCAAGGGACGAGCTTATTGAGCAGGATGTAACGTTTGGAGAAATGTTGAAAATTGCTGAATCCATGGGTGAAATTATAGACAGCAATGATGAAAAACTACAGTTACTTGTAAAAGCGACACAGCCTTCAGAGGAACCTAGCTGCATACACAGTAGCTGCCTGCTGTGTGGATCATCTGCAACACCAGCTTCGCCAGATACTCCGCCTATACTGACCCCTCAGGATCTACATACGTCCGTGGGCCTCTCACCATCTCAGAGTCCACTTGGCATGACTATGACACCCCCTGCACAGGAGCACGCCTCTGTCACTGGTCTGAGAGTATCCCCAGGCTCTCCTGGAGTGTCAGTGCCTCCGTCCGAGTCCGTAAGTGAGGACCGTCAGCTTTACCAGGGTCCCAAAACACCATTCTCCACACCTGAACCTAAGAGCAAGGTTACCCGTCGAAAGCAACGTCGCCGTTCTGCTCGCCTTCGTCGTGGCTCCGGTCATGGCGCAGAACCATCATCCACTCCTGCAGTGGAAACCGCGTCAGACCCTGCACCTACGTCTGACGCGCTGCCCACGCCGAGCTCTTCCCCTCAGCCTTCTGAGCCCTTGTCGGTTGCTGCGTCAGCGGCTGAATCCTCGGCGTCGCAAGGACATAATACTGTTGTGTTTACAGACTCTATTGGAAAAAACTTAGGGCCCTTATTAGGAAATAAACTTATGCAGAAAGTCACCAATATTTGTATGCCAGGTGCATCTTTCATACAAATTGTAGAGCGTTTGCTCAAAATGGAATATCAATTAAATACTACAATTGTTCTGCTAATAGGAAATAGTACAGGTATCACACAAAGTGACCTTATAAAATATCTCGAGCTAATGTTACAACTTAGTGTTAAAAAAATCATCATTTGTGAATTCCCTTATTCAGAATTACTTACAGGGTCACAAAAAACTACTTTATATAATTTGAATATGTGCATGCACAACTTCTCAGCTGGTCACAGTGACAAGGTGCACTACTTAGAAACGAATATCTACATTCGTGATTTTTTTTTGACAGAAGGTACTTTGTACCTTGCAAATTATTATAAAAAACAATTAGCTACTAAGTTAGCATGCATTTTAGAAGGTAGTGAATCTGTTACAAAGAGTGTAACAGGAAATTTTCCAATACCAGTTATAATTGATGGTATTTGTAATGTTAATTATTTACATAATTTTGTCCCTATTGACACGGTTAGTACAAGTACTAACAAAATTGTAAAAAATTCTTTTTAGAATTGAAGACAATGGGAAAGCCGCCTGTATTAAAGCTGGTACATCAAAACATACAAGGCGGCTTTCTCGGCAAAATACTTTCAATCGAGTTGTTCTTAGAGGAATCAAAAACAGATATTTTGTGTGTAACCGAACATCATCTACATGAACATAATATGCAGTTTAATGTTAATAATTTTAGTGTTCTTAGTTGCTACAATAGATTAAAAATACTAAAAGGTGGCTCCATGATTCTTGTAAAAAATAGTATAAAAGCAAAGGAAAGAAAAGACATTGTAAAACTTTCTGTAGAACATCAACTAGAATTAGCTTGCATAGAAATGAGTACATATATTATTCTCTGTGTTTACCGACCCTCAGGACAAGATTACAACATTTTTGAAAAAGCAATGGAAGAGGTTTTAAAATTATTATTTGATACAAAGAAAAAAGTTATTATATGTGGAGATTTTAACGTAGATTTACTAGAAAAATCGATTATGCGCTCAAAATTATTACATTTATTCAAATCATTTAATTTGTCTAATGTGTTCTTAGAACCTACTCGAATTACTAGGGATACTGCGTCATGCCTCGACAATATATTCTGTGATTGTGAGTATTCAGACAATAAAGTAATCAACCGCTTGCAGTCCGATCACAGTGGCCAAACTATAACCATTAAACAAAGCGTAAAACAACTGCCCAAAGAAGTCTTTTGCAGACCTATTACAACTCTCAAAGTAGATTGTTTCAAAGCAAATCTAGAAGTTAAATTAGCACATTTTAATCTTCTCCAAGACGATCCAAACGCTCTCTTTACAGACCTTTTCAACATAGTCTCTAAAGAGTTCGAAAATACGTTTAAGATGCAAAAACTTTCTAACAAAAGTAAAATCACCTTCAGTGACTGGGCGACACCAGGTATTTATAAAAGCAGAAATCATTTATACGAATTATACGACATAAAGTCCTACAATAATAATGTTAAATTTACTGAATTCGTGAAAAATTACTCACGCATCTTTAAATTGGTGTGTTTAAAAGCAAAAAGTATCTACTTGAATAAAAAACTTAAAAGGTCCGATAACAAAGTAAAAACAGTATGGAACATCATAAATACTGAAACTGGGAAAAGTAAGAAACGAGATAACGAACTTAAGTTAAGTATTAACAATGAAGTCGTTACAGGAGATAAAGAAGTTGCGAATGCCTTTGAACAATTCTTTACTGAAATTCCTTCCTTAACAATTAAAGATTTAAATTCAAGCCCTGGGCTTGCGCAGGATCTTTTAATAGATCACGTACCTCAGTGTCTTTCTGTATTTGCTTTTAAACATATTAATTCATTAACTGTAATTAAAGCATTTAAATCGCTTAACTTGAAAAAAACCGAGGACTTATGGGGCCTATCTGTGAAAGTTATAAGTTCTGTTATTGATTTAATAGCTCCTTATTTGGCATTAATTTTTAATAAATGTGTAGATGATGGTATCTTTCCTGACTTAATGAAGTTTAGTAAATTGATCCCCCTTTTTAAATCAGGCGACAACGGGGACCCTTCAAACTATAGACCTGTGTCAGTTTTACCGGTATTGAGTAAGGTTTTTGAAAAAATAGTTTTTAATCAATTGTTATTTCATTTTAATTTAAATAAGTTACTTCACTGTGAACAATATGGATTTACTAGAGGGATGTCAACCACAGATGCAGGAGTTGCTTTAGTTAAGCACATTTTTGATGCTTGGGAAGAAAAGCAAGATGCATTTGGTGTATTTTGTGACCTCTCGAAAGCCTTTGATTGCGTTAATCATGAAACACTCTTATGTAAATTGGATCACTACGGAGTGAGGGGCAAATCTTTGGCGTTATTGAAGTCATATCTTAGTGATCGTATTCAAAAGGTAGACATTAACGGGGTAAAATCAAGAGGAGCATTAGTTAAAATGGGTGTCCCGCAGGGTTCCATTTTAGGGCCCTTGCTGTTTTTAATTTACATAAATGACCTTCCATACTTAGTTAAAGACTTAACGAAGATAGTATTATTCGCAGACGACACGTCACTTATTTTTAAAGTTAATAGACGTAAAGATATCCTTGACGGCGCGAATACAACTTTATCACTGGTGCTTGATTGGTTTACTGTAAATAATTTAGTTTTAAACGCAAAAAAGACAAAGTGTATAAAATTTACGTTACCAAATGTAATTCAAGTGGATGGTAATTTGCTTTTGCAGGGGTCCAAGCTGGAGTTAGTTAACGAAACAAAGTTTTTAGGCATTACGGTTGACTCTCGTCTTCAGTGGGGTCCCCACATAGAAGCCCTATGTGGTAGACTTAGTTCGGCCGCATACGCTGTTAGACGCATAAGACAAATTACTGATGTAGATACTGCTAGACTAGTCTATTTTAGTTACTTTCACAGCATTATGTCATACGGCATGCTGTTATGGGGTAGAGCCGCGGATACAGACGCAGTCTTTGTTTTGCAGAAGAGAGCAATTCGGGCTATTTATAATATGAAGCACCGGGATTCATTAAGACAAAAGTTCAAAGAAATTAATATATTAACGGTTCCTTGTGAATATATTTACCAAGTCCTTAGATATGTCAGAAAAAATGTTGAGTCTTTCCCAAGGCTTGGTAAGCAACATTGTAAGGAGACCAGAAATAAGCATAAACTGGCTTTTCCAAAAATCAGACTCGCTAAGGTGAGTACCTCTTTTGTAGGACATTTACAATAAACTTCCAAAGGAGGTCCTTACTTTGTCAGAGAATAAGTTTAAACTGTATATTAAGCAGGGCCTATTGAAAAAGGCATATTATAAAATAAATGAATATTTGGATGATGGTGAAGCATGGTGTTACAGTGATAATGATAGTAAGTTATAATTTAAATAAATAGTATAATTTCTTAACTTATGATTCCTCTAAGGTGTAAACATTAATTGATTACAGACTGTAAAAGGAAAAGGACTATATGAGACAGGTAGACAAAGATATATATGTTTTTCTTTTTTTCATTAACCTGAATTCCTGCTGTCTTGTATTTTCTTATCCCTTGGTTAAAGTAGATATAAGTCATATATTGTATAGTATAAGTTCTATGTTGAAAAAAAAAGACATGATCTTGCTAAGTTTCTTGCCCTTCTTCTTAGCAAGACTAATCGAATGGGCGGAGGTAGGCATGTATTTATATATGTAACCTATTAGTATGTAGTATATAGGATGGGATTTGGTCGGCCGCCTGGATTCGTGCTGGGGGCTCGGTTGGTGATCATTGAACCTTGTTCCTGGTCCCTGGCCGGGTCTCCGGTATGGGTTCGGGCGGCTGATTGGATTTTACCTTGTATAATATATATTTTACCTATCATTTTAATCGTAAATATATTGCTACATAAATTAAATAAACCTTTAATTTAGTTCATGTACATTTATTATTTTATTACATATATTTTCTTTATTAGATTAAATTTGACGTGTAAAAAGTGTATATATCTATACCTGCTTTGCAAAATAAACTATTTGAATTTGAATTTGAATTTGTAATCCATGCAAAAATTATATTAAAACAAACACAGTGAAGGCGTAGAATGCAATGATATTCCAATCCTAGATTTTGTGACAGCGAACCAAAAGCGGCCCAACAAATATCATTTCAATTCAGTTGAGGAGTGGATTTATCATTCAGACCGCGCGTGACCACCGACACGCAATAATGAGTAATTATTGCCTAAAAAGTGCAAAAACTACACACGGAGAAGGCAAAAAAATATTTTGTATCGTATTTTCGGTATTTACTTTCTTATATGACATAAAAGTTGTAGAAATATGCTAAAATATAGTAAATAATAGTAACGTCGTAAATTTTTCTGTGTATTAAACCATATATTTAGAATGTACAAGATAAACAATGTAGTAGAGAATATGATACCAAAAAATTACCATGACATTATAATTACATTTACTATTTTGCTTAATATTTTGGACAATCCTGCATATAACTAGTAAATACAAAAAAGAAAATCAATACATTACTGTAAACACTTTTTTTTGGGCCGATTAATACGAGAAATTGGGCAAAATGTGGTTCAAAACATTCTAATGACAAACTCATATTTACCTGTGAAATGTGTAATTATTTGGGTTATTTCTCCTTGTCACATCACAATTACTCACTGCACAAGATAAACCAATCACTGTTTATTAATTTAGTTACGTATTATTTAAATATTATTATAAAATCCGCAATCACACCCAAGCAAGCGGGTAGCTATGGGCAGTTACTCAAAAAAATATTGACATAGCTGTTCTTTGTTGTGCATCTCTTTCTCTCTTGCAAGGTGTTTATAAAGGTAGGACATCTCTTATACAAGCTATGTACTACGTCTTTTAAGCGCAGCGAATCATAAGTCTTTGTTTAGTACAGACAGCCTGGTAAACAATAGTAGAATAAACAACAAGTGAAAAAATATTTTGAAACACATTTTACAATGCTTAAAAGTGATCGGTAAATAAGATACCAAAACATTAATTGTTTGTTATTATATATATATATATATATATATATCATATTGCTCTAATCAGGCGGGAATATAAAACTAGTGGTTGTGTTTATGTTTACTATTGGTTCAAAGTAACAAAATTTGATGTGGGCATTTTTGAGTTATTCTAAGAAGAAAGAAATAAGATATAACATATATAATATATTATAGATGAAGAAATAAAGAAAATCAGACTTGACCGTTTGTGCAAAAAGAAACTCAAGACTTGGCTATATGTTCACAGGTACTTTTGCTTTTCTCAGAAAGTATATGAACAAAGATTAGTTTTTTACTCAGGGAGGAAAAGAGCGTTTTATTCATGAAGAGCGTTATATAAAAAAATATATATTACATATGGATACCCGAATTACAGACGTAACAGGGAAGCGAGCATAGCACATACGAGCGAAGGCCAGCAGTTCGGTTAACCGGTCGTTCGGATAATCGACACTCCACTATCTATGATTAAAAAATAGTACACCATTCAGCAATCATTCTAAACAGTTTCATTTACCCAAAGGTTGTCTGGAAGAGATCGCTTTAAGCGATAAGGCCGCCTGTTTGTGCTACATAATAAGTTAGTTAAAAATTAATTATTTATATTTCTGTTCATTTTTTTATGGTCTACAAATTTTAATAAAGTTGTATTGTATTGTATTGTAATATTATTCTAATACACAGTTCAGTGATGCACATACATTCATTACTAATATTAGAGCACTAAAAGCATACTTACTATGTAATGTAATTCTATGTAAGCGAGCGTGGTCGCCTGACAATCAAATCAAATCAAGAAATGCCTGTGTAAAGTTATACAATGTTGCGTGTGTGAAGTTTGTTGGCTTACAAATCAATAATCGATGAGTTGACGTGACAGATATACAAAATGTTGCCATATTAAAAATAAACAAACAAAATCTTGCCTTAGTTTTTCGGACAAAAAAAATTTATTCAAGTTTTGCTTTCTGTATTTTTTAGTAAATTTATTTATTTTGAACTATATAGTCGAAAAGAAGTTCTGGGTCTTAATTACCTAGTCATAAATTTGTTGAGCAAAGGAGGCTTAGGCTCATTTCTCTAAATATAAAAGTCCGGGTTGCGCAACATGGCGATTTCAGCTCAGCTGGTTCTCTTCAGTTGAACTTTTATTCTATTTAAAACATTAGTGTGACTGTGATACGCTCTAGTAAGCAATTAAGATTTTGTTGCATTCAATCTACGTACAGTTAGTTTAACTCTATAACATCGTGTCGGAAGTGAGACCGGGCATTCAGAAAAGCACGACTGAAGCAGACAAAGTCGAGACTATCGCTGTGAACTGTTATTGTTTTGTGTTGTGGGGCGAGGTGAAAGAAGTCCGTCAAGCTGGAGCGGCTACCGGAGTACCTGCGCGACACCGTCGACTGGTTCATGGGGTGAGTGGTCGCTACAGACGGTCAGCGAGTATTGGGCTGGCCACTAGCGGGTTGATAGAGGCGCACCCGCAGGTCGCTCAACACCTGCCTGAGCGTGAGCCAGCCCTCGATGACACCGCGCTGTTAACTTATTAGACCTTGCGCTCCTCTGGTCAATATGTAGTTTTTAGTTTCTCAATTAGAGGCTGTCGAACATTGCCCATAAGTATTTGTGATTTGTGTAAACTTTTGGAAGCTGTAATGAATGAATGATCAAACTCCTGTCTGCCGAAAGTGGTGGTCACACTTGCACACATTAAGCTCTCCGTTCTCTTGAGTGGTATATAACTTTAAAAAGAGCAGAGAGCCTAACTTCAGGGCGGCCAAGTTAAACTGCACAATCTGAGAATGAATTACTTTATATTGCCATGTAGGTACATATATTACATTTATTGCATGTGAGGTCTAAACTAACAATTATATTTAAAATGATAAAATAAACATTAAATTAAATGCAGTTTTGGGCTTGCTTGTATTTAATAACTTAATATATCAACGATGAAGTGACAAGAACTCCTAACTTACATTTTGGCCAAATTGAGTTTTCTTATGTAGATGAACTGAAAATGCAATTTTACGTGGACTAGCAATCACAGCTAAGTTGATTCCCTACATTAATGTTGTAATCATTATAAATGAACGTAAGATATTTTTTTTCATAAGTAATTAAATAAGAAAATGAAAGGTTTTTTTCATTTCCTGTAAAATCATGTTTTTGTAGATAGGAGTTCTTGTCACTTCATCGTCGATATGTACTATGTGAACTTTATTAAGGGTATATTTACTTTATAGAATAATGTTTATATGATACACACTAACACACTATATGTTTATACAATATATACTACATATACATATTAACTATAATTCACATGACAGGCGGGTCTCATCTGTTCAGAGACATTTACACTTTTTAATTCAACATTGTTTTTTTAAGTTCCAATAAATCAATGAACTGATAATGGTATCGATTCGGCATAACACGTCTTAACTTATTTGACAGGACTAACCTTATTTTAAGCGTCCTGTCTTTTTCTTTCTTTATCGAAAAGACAAGGACAGAACGCTTAAATTAAGTTTAGTTCTGTTAAATAAGTTAAGATGTGCTTCACCGAATCGGTACCAATACCTGCCATGCAAATTAAGATATACTGAATACCATAAATAGAATACATATACATGTTTAAATACATGCCTAGCTCCGCCTTGGGATTACAGTCCCGGTACCCCCTGAGTTTCGGAGCTGGATCCACGGGATTTGCAGGACTACACTAGAGGCAATAATAAAAAGGAAATTACTCTTTACGAATCAAGAGGATTTAAGGAAAAAAATACCTTCACTTCGCCTCAAGTTCTTTAATGCCAACTAGTGTGGAGTCAAAGTAGCAATGTCAGCTGCTCACTATTTATTCAGTAAAATAAGAAGTAGGCTCGCTGACACCAGCATAGATAGATACACAATGCGTTTTGGGTTGGGCAAAAAAATTATCACCTAATTAATTTTCTCTTTTAACATCCATCCATCCATCAGCCTTTTTTTTTTTCTTTTTTATCCACTGTTGGACATAGGCCTTTCCAAGATTTCGCCACTCTTGGCGGTCCTCTTGAAAGTAATGCCCATACTCACACATGCTGGGCGGGCGGGTTGGTGAGCGCGGTGCCGCAACCCTCGCACCAGTGACGTCGCTGCCCGTCACCAGTCTGTTTTATACAAGGCCCGGCTGTTGTGAATGGATATACCGCCATCAATCGGTCCCAGGCATGGTGGGCCATCTGTTCGAGAGCTGTCCTCTTTCTCTCCCCCGAATAACTTAGAGGGAGTTTCCAAGTAAGACGGTGATACCTCCACAGTCGAGCCCGGCATCAGCTCTACCACCTATATCTCATTAGTCGCCTTTTGCGACACCCCTTAGAGTATTGGTTTGGTGCTATTCTACTCTACTCTTAGAGTATTGGGTTGGTGCTATTCTACTCTACTCTTAGAGTATTGGGTTGGTGCTATTCTACTCTACTCTTAGAGTATTGGGTTGGTGCTATTCTACTCTACTCTTAGAGTATTGGGTTGGTGCTATTCTAGTCTACTCTTACATTAAAATACATAATTATTCAGTTATTAAAACACATTATTATTTTGGTTTTATTTTTAATGAGAAATCATCGAGATACAGATATCCATAACTTACCTATACTTTTAATATGATTTTGTTACATTACTCACATCACTCCGGGAACCCGCTGATACTGGGAACTAGTGATCTTTGTCCCGCAAAAAAGTACCGGGATTGCAATTCCTAGCTCCTCCCATTCGATTAGTCTTGCTAAGAAGAAAACCGGGGCCAAGAGGACCTGCCCCTGTATTCTGTATCTTTAGTTGCCAACTGTACTAGGTGCCTATCATCAAAAATATAGCTATAAACTGAACTTCCAATATTGCCTTTAGTGGGTATTGAAGTATTTACGAACTGTGTCGTTACTTTAAGTGCGAACATATCCTTAGACAATCGGAATTCGATAATATATTCTATGTTTTTGATGATAGACATCCTGTCCAGATGGCAACTAAAGATACATAATAGGCCCTCTGGTCCTCTAAAAAGGCCGCTTTGGATGAGTCATAATATGATTCCGTTCTAAAGCCGTCTCTTTTGCAAGCGTGAAAAAACTCTTGACTCCATCCTACTTTCAAATCTTTTTATGATTCACATATTATTAACAACCCTTATAGCCTATTGAACATAGGCTATAAGGGTTGTTAATAAAATAACACCCAAGCCGAAAACAGGACAGAGATTGAATAAACGCGGGTGGAACCGCAGGCGAAAGGCTAGTAATATACGTTATTACACCGCATTTCTGTGCTGTGATTGATCCAATTTTTGACAACACCGTTAGATAACGAATCTAATATTTCGTCTTTTTTTTGGGCTAGGTAAATAGTAATAGTTAGCAACAGGCAAATAGCTATACAATTTTTTTTTGTATATTGTAATTATAAATTAAAATATGTAATTGTTGTAAGAAGCTTATGTATCACAAAAGGAAAATACAAAAATTCTTACCCTGTATAATTTTGTCATGTATGTCTGTCACACTATTAAAGCTCAGAATCCAATAATGACTCATACAGCCGAATGATGGCTCAGACAACTTAAAAAAAAATTTAAAAGCTTGGGAAGAATTGGTTGTTTTTCCGATTTTGGGAATGCCGAAGAAAAAAAATATAGTTGTGTACCTAATTTTATTATTAAAAACAGTTCCCATAGCTTAATTTCTAAAAGATTTTATTTTCAGAGAATATGCGCCATTCTATAATTCATAGTTTTCAATATTATGGTATATAATTTGATCATTATTTTTTAATGATTTTTTTAAAGAATTTTAGATTTGATACTGATAGTGAAGTGTCATTGCTTATAAAAAAAGTGGTCTGTCTCTGTCTGTCTTCTCATCTGTCATCTATCTGTCATCTATCTGTCAAATCAGTCTGCACTGCAGACTCTGCAGCAAATTATTATCAATTTATCTTGATAGCAAAGGACACATTTCTAAACAGCCATTTCTCAAGTGACGTCACAGGAAAGCAAATGGAAGTTGCAGCTTTTTAGTAAAAATATTCATCATCATGAGGTTTTTTAGACCACAAGGTCTAAAATACGGCTTGTACCTAAATCTCGAAATGGTTTTCGAATTAACACACCATAATTTAAGGCGATAAAAAAATACGGGAGTTTCTTTTCTGTGTATTTCATAAAATACACGTAAAATTATAATCAGTTTCTGGTATATGCATCTTGACTGTATAATCTAGGGATTTGAAATTGAAAAACATGTTTGAATAAATTTTCCTCGATAGAAATAATTGTTGAAATGAGGTCTTCATACACACTTTTAGTCCTCGTTTGACGAATAGAAACCATATACAGAACTCAAACATATTTTATTAGGTGTGTTTCAACAATATCTAGAGATTTGATATTTGAAATTTTGCTAGCTATTTTAGTATTTTTATAAAAATTTATAAAACTAACATTTTTCGCTTTCGCCCTGAATCCGCCCCTCTCGCACTGCGCGATCTTTCGCTTGGAGTGACCTGGACAAAAATAAAATTCGCATAGCCTCTTAATCTAAACGAATTACTATGTTAATCCAATGAGTTCAAGTTCAAAGTGAATTTGAAGTGATAGTTCTGTAACATGATTAATACTGACGGAGTTCTGCACCAAATCTCGCAGGTATATCGCGCCGTGTGGCCGCAACACGCTCGTGTTCGCGCGAGTGATTCGCCTCATCTTGACAAGCCCTTAGGATCTGCGCCTTGCGCCGACGCACCGCCCTGGCCCTAGTTACGGCCCTGAAGCACTGAAGCTTAGCTGGTCCATTCTATCCCTATACGTACAACTGCGACTGTGTGAGAGCCAATTATTGTGTCTTGGTAGAGCCGCAGAAAATGAAATCCTCAGGTGCCGTGTTACAGTCAGCTGTTTGTATTGGGGTAGGTAGGTAGAGGCAGTACTGACTGATCTCTGCGAGCGGGGGGCTTGCTTGCATCACTCGCGGAGACGTCGTCAGCGGTGGCGGCGGCGCGGGCGCGGAGGCACAGGTGCGGTGATAAGCGGTGATGTCACCACGACGTCGTCTCGCACAGTCGGTCGCGGCGCGCACGCGCGAGTGCCGGTGAGCGCGCTGGGTGCGACGGTATCGTGGTGCATGGTGCGGACGATGAGCGAGGAGCCGCGGCGCTGGCCCGTGGGGATCCTGCGGCGTAGCGGGGTGCGGGCAGCGCGGCTCGTGCTGCACGTCAAGTACCGCAGCGTGGACACGCCGCCGCCGCTGCCTCTCGACGTCGACGACACCGTCACTTGTTTCTGCAGGTGAATTGATTCTATCTGATATCTAGACGCGAGAGGCTTGCGACCGTTTCTAGGACACTTTACGATGGCTGCTTGCTTATCTCGGTATCGCACGCTATCGGAGACGCAGGAGAGAGGGGCGCGGGGATACTACACCTTTGTGACGTCACGCTCGGTAACTCTTTGTTTTCCACTCGACGGGAATATGATTCACATCTCCACTTGTAGCTTTAAATAAGTAAATACCGTAATCCGCATACTTGGTGGAGAAATGAGCACGCACACCGCACGGCACGTCACGAAACTTGTTAAATAATTTCTATGAGATTTTATTTTCCTCATACATTGTTTATTTTAGAAGCACGCACGCTTTATTAGACATATTGATTACAGTCGTGCGTGAATAATATTGAACTGCCATTAAAGCCGATTCTGAAGGCTTTAATTTTAGCTTTATTGCTGTCAAAACTAAATATTCTGCAGTGCAAAATAGTCCTTAACTGTAAGTATTAGAAGCTAAATTACAATGGAAAATTTGTAGCTTTGACAGCACTTAAACTAAAATTAAAGCCTTCAGAATCGGCTTTATTTACTGCATAAAATTGTCCCGGTTGAGACAAGACACATAACCTTAACATGCCTTACCTGAACATATAATAATATTGAACTGCCATTTACTGCATCATATTGTACCGGTTGAGACAAGAGTATACTAACCTTGTAACCTTGTCTTGTCTTACCTAAACATATAAGTATGCTTATGTTTATTTTGCGAAATCCATCGCTATGAATACTCTAAATATAATTAGAGTGCATTACAAACTAGATATCTTGTCTTTGGATTTGTTTCTGATTGATATTTTCTAGTTTGTAATGCACTCTAATAATGTATAAGTATGCGTCCAAATAATAATAATAATAATTTTAATATAATATATCTATACTCTATGTCAGGGGTGGCCAACATGATAAGACCCAAAATCTACTGTTTACAGACGAAACCCTGTTCGATCTATCAACTACATACTTCTTGAAATTTTAAATGAAACAGTAGACAATTATGTAGTATTTTTCATTTTATTATGAGGGAAACATTTTTTTTGCTTTGCCACGATCGATTGTCCGATCGACCGGTTGTCCACCCCTGCTCTATACTAATAATAAAGTATCCTAGTAAAAAAGTTGTCTGTACATTGAATATTTTTGCGAAATTTTAAATTAAATACATATATTTTTTAAATGTGCTGTTTTCTTTACTGCTGCTAAATAATAGTGTGGAAATTAAAAATGCCTCGATGAAAGCGTTGCGACCACCTTCTTAACCAAGCTATACATATAAGCGTAGTCCTAGGTTTTATACGATATCTACGTCGCAGGTAAATTGTCAAAGCCGTGAAATTATAATTTCACTGGTTTCACAAAAACCTTACAAAAAACTACCGTGACTTCACGGCTTTGATAATTTACCTGTGACATCTATAATTTTCAGGTGATGTATATTTTATAGCAGGTGATAGAGCTGATGTCGGGCTCTACTATGGAGGTACCACCATCTCACTTGGGACCCCCGCGAAGTAATTCGAGGGAGAGTAAGAGAACAGCATATGGCAAAAAACTAGGAGGCTCACCATGCCTGGGCCCGATGGATGGCGGTATATCCATCCCTAATAGCCGGGCCTTATATGGAACAGACTGGTGACGGGCAGCGGCGTCACTGGTGCGAGGGTTCCGGCACCGCGCTCACCAACCTGCCAGCCCAGCGTGTGTGAGTATGGGCAATTCTTCCAGGATGACCGCCCGGAGTGGCAAAGTCCTGGAAAGGCTTATGTCCAGCAGTGGACGAACTAGACTGATGGATGGATGATCTATAATTTTCCGGCGTCCTCTTTGACAGTGTAAAACACGCCCCGCTTAAACGTATTTCGGGAATTAATTAGACTGAGAAGATATCTAACATAATAAAGCTGTGAATAATAATGTATATTATCGTGAGGTCTGACTGATCGATGTATAGTGACGGACACATCTGCCTGGCGGCGCGGCTACTCGTGCCCGTGCCCCCGCCAATTGACTCCGGCGCATCAGTAATTGTGTCAATCACAACTACCGACCATTTCTGCATCACGGGGAGTATTGCGATCAGTTGAATGATGTGATTTCTGGTGTCACGGTCGAATCTCTCAATGTTGCTGGTTGTGGACGCCACAGTGACTACTCTCAATAATGCTGGTTGTGGACGCCACAGTGACTACTCTCAATAATGCTGGTTGTGGACGCCACAGTGACTACTCTCAATAATGCTGGTTGTGGACGCCACAGTGACTACTCTCAATAATGCTGGTTGTGGACGCCACAGTGACTACTCTCAATAATGCTGGTTGTGGACGCCACAGTGACTACTCTCAATAATGCTGGTTGTGGACGCCACAGTGACTACTCTCAATAATGCTGGTTGTGGACGCCACAGTGACTACTCTCAATAATGCTGGTTGTGGACGCCACAGTGACTACTCTCAATAATGCTGGTTGTGGCGCCACAGTGACTACTCTCAATAATGCTGGTTGTGGCGCCACAGTGACTCTACTCTCAGTTTTCATGTTCCGTCCACAGGTCGTGTTGTCGAGGAGCTGGCGATGTCGGGTCGGTGCGTGAAATTATACGCGCCGAATTAGATCCCTATATCACACACGAAAAAAATCTGAAAATTACTAATTTTATGTAGAAATTAATTAATAAAATTATTGACCAACATGATTAGACCCTTATAGTTAGGTACAGTGGATACCACATCAAGCTATACACTTGCAGTACGAAATTAGCCCCTACAGAGAAGAATATAAGATAGGTACAAAGTCCAATGTGTCTTACTTGATGCGGTCTCCACTGTACATGGAGTTGAATAGATCGTGTCAAGTTAAGTTGGTCATCAATAACTGCAAGTCAATGATTTTCGCAAGTGCAATTATTTACCATAAATGTTTTTAAGGTTTCGTACCCGTAATGTGTAGTCGTACGGAACCCTTTGTGCGCGAGTCCGACTCGCACTTGGCCAGTTTTTTTTATTAAAGAGTATAAAATAAAATCAGGGTTTTTGCGTTTGCATCATTTTATACATTTTAGTTCACGTGAATGGATTATTCCGCTTAACTCCAAAGCCATTGTTCTCAAAAATTTATCTTACAAACTTTGTTTCCATTTCGACTCCAAAATTATTTTAGTAATTTAATTTAATAATTGTTATATTATTTGCATATTTAGTATTATCAGTGTTTTTCATAGTTACAGAACTTACTAACCAACTAGGTACAGTGGAGACCGCATCAACATTGGACACATTGGACTTTGTACCTATTTTATATTCTTCTCTGTAGGGGCTAATGTCGTACTGCAAGTGTATAACTTGATGTGGTCTTCACTGTACACTCGAAATACAAATAATATATAAATGTACAATGTTTGAACTACGAGAATGTTAAATGCTAGTAGCTACGACCTTTCAAATTCAAATTCAAATTCATTTATTTATCGTAAGAGGGTACAAGATGAAGGATATGTACATGTTTATGCTTAGTCTATAACAATGTGGTACCATAACAAAGGTGTTGCTGTTTCCTAGCTAGGTTTTTAGGCCTGTAAGTAAGGAGTAACAGCGCCCTTCTCCTTGGGTTGGGAGCAGTTAGATTATAAAGTTGAAGTAACTTGAAAATTAAAATAAATTTAAACAAAAACGAAAGGAGTGAGTGTCAGGGTGGTAGGGTGTGTGCGTGTGTGATTGTAAGGGTGTGTTATTGTGTGAGGATGTGTTAGTGATATGCGTATCCCTAGCCCTACGACTTTGGTCTTGGGATCAGTTTATTACCTTGTAAGTTAGTTTAAGCACAATCATCGAAAAATCCTCTTTCTGTGCTTCTCTAGTTATACGTCCACACAGATATATCTTGTCTTCTGCCAGTTTTGTTATCCAACACATGGACAGTCACAGTTAAAATGTACTTGTATATTATACATAGTGTTGACCAGTGTTTGTTTGTTTGTTGCAGGTGAGTCGCATGGTCGCTCGCTCGCCGCGTGTAAGTGTATCACTACCTACTGCTGTCAAAACGAAGTGATTATAATGGTCTTTGCTGCTGTCAGCGCATTGGCTCCTCATCCTCACTCGCTCATTAGCTCACCAACAACAACACACTCGCTCACCACTCACTCACGTCATGATATCTAACTAATTACACTTTAGATACAACCCAGCTGCGGCACCTTTGGGGTCGTCCATTAATCAGGTGAGGCTCGAAAGCGGGGGAGGGGGTTCGGAAAAAATCACAAAATATCACTAGGGGGTGGAGTGAGATATCACGTGTATTTATTTTTTCTTTGAACGCGCAATTTTTAAACCGGAAAACGGTGCGTGACCTTGACTCGCCGTTGCTAAGCAAGCAATTAAAGATATATTTATATATATATATATATATATATAGTAAAGTCGGCATTTTCCGCACTTGTGCTATAAAATTTTAAAAAATACACGTGATTTTGGGTAGGGGGGAGGGGTAGTCTAAAGCCTCACCACGTATCACCATGGGGGAGAGGGGGGGGGGGGTTAAAAAGTCGCTAAAAAACATCACGTGATTAATGGACGGTCCCTTCGGCCGTGGCCAAGTCTATGCTGTACTGCAGCGCACATTATCTTGACCTTACATTCAAACAAGCCGTAGCCGCGTGTCATTCTTGGATTATGTTGTTGCAGCAATTAGGACAATCAAAAAAATATACCAAATTTTTTCTAACGTTGACGAAGTAATTTTGAACGATCCGCGTCGATTCATTTATGTATTAACTGTAAATAAAATCTTTTGTCCCCCTTTATTAGACTTGTTGTTGATTTTCTGTCGAGTTGAATTTTTCTGTATATAAAATTTGTTTAAATAATATCTGGCGTATTAGAAGTAGTTTGAATAATATCTAGCTATTTTGAAAAAAAAACGTGCTTTTTTTTCAACTAGAAGCCGGGTAATTTATTAAAAACTCAGTTTTGCGAGAGCGCGTGATATTTTAGCTGTCGTAACAGCCACGACACGTCAAAGAGTTCACAGTTCTTGGTGCAAAATAAGGTGCTCAATCTCAAAATAATAAAAACATTTAAACTTCATAAATACGGGCCTTATACAGGTGCATACGAATATTTCCTTCACCTGCATTCAAAAACATCTAATTAGTACTATATTATACTTGCCTTTCATTTAGTCAATCTTTGCCCCGTTTTGGTTATTTTATCAACGCCCCTTGACCAGGGTCACTGCGATGATGTAAAAAAAAAATCATCCAAATCCGTTGAGTGGTTCCCGAGTTAAAATGGAACATACATACATACAGATAGACAGAAAACCAGACAGACAAAAATTTTAAAAATTGTAGCTTTGACCTCAGTACATTACTAATAAATAACTCATTTTATTTATAATTTCGCAAAACTACCTTTGCGACACGACTTATGTCACAAGCGCGGGAGCCGAGCTCTCATTTTTGACCTTTTTAGGGTTCCGTACCCAAAGGGTAACCAACGGGACCCTATTACTAAGACTCCGCTGTCCGTCTGTCACCAGGCTGTATCTCATGAACTGTAATAGTTAGACAGTTGAAATTTTCACAGATGATGTATTTCTGTTTTCCGCTATAGCAACAAATACTAAAAAACAGAATAAAATAAATATTTAATGGGGCTCCCATACAACAGACATGTTTTTTTTGCCGTTTTTATAGATAATGGTACGGAAACCTTCGTGCGCGAGTCCGACTCGCACTTTTCCGGTTTTTTACTACTTTATATGTCACAAGTGCGGGAGCCGAGTTAGCAGTTTTTAACTTTTTTACACAAGCTGCTTATTCTACAATGGGTCTTACATGAAAGTTATATACTAATTTATTCCGTAAAATGGATTAAAGCAACCATGCCTGCTATCAATTGTTTAAGCGATAGCAGATTAAATCAATTCTTGGTAGAGTGTGTTGTCACCACCGTAGTAAGCGCCTCGTGCAGGTGTTAACCGATTTCCCCCTCATCCCCCTTCCACACTTCTCGCTCGCAACGCTGACTGCACCTCTTATCGGAAACCTTTGCGTCGAGTCGTCTTTTGCAGAAAAATATCTTACCTGATATTGACGTGATGAACTGCTCTCTTGACTCTCCAAGCAGATTCACCTTCTGAGTATTAATCTATCAAAGTTATAACGATATTTAACGAGGATATATCAAAGTTACAACGATATTTAACGAGGATATATCAAAGTTACAATGATATTTAACGAGGATATATCAAATTTATAACGATATTTAACGAGGATATATCAAAGTTACAACGATATTTAACGCGGATATATCAAAGTTATAACGATATTTAACGAGGATATATCAAAGTTACAACGATATTTAACGAGGATATATCAAAGTTACAACGATATTTAACGAGGATATATCAAAGTTATAACGATATTTAACGAGGATATATCAAAGTTATAACGATATTTAACGAGGATATTTAAAAAGGAAAAAACCGGCCAAGTGCGAGTCGGAGTCGCGCACGAAGGGTTCCGTACCATTATCTATAAAAACGGCAAAAAAATCACGTTTGTTGTATGAGAGCCCCTTGAAATATTTATTTTATTCTGTTTTTTAGTATTTGTTCTTTAGCGGCAACAGAAATACATCATCTGTGAAAATTTCAACTGTGTAGCTATCACGGTTCATGAGATACAGCCTGGTGACAGATGGACAGCGGAGTCTTACTAATAGGGTCCCGTTGGTTACCCTTTGGGTACGGAACCCTAAAAACGGAACACTTATAAGATCACTGTCGTATCCGTCCGTCCGTCACAGAGGATTTTATCGAAAACTTGTAACGTAAATTTAAATGGGGGGCCAGTTTGGTCTAAACAAAACAAGACAAAACGTTTTGCCAAAGCCACTTCAGATAAGACTATAAAATTTCTAAAAGTCGAGCATTGAGTTTCTCTGTTTACAATTTAAAATTTGCTTCGATATTTACTACATATAATTAGTTGGCCCGGTGATGTGTCCGGTAGACTAAGGTAAAACAAAAATAAATATCTGTGGAATAAATGTACAAGATGTGTATAATTTATTGAAGTTAATATTCCACCAAGAACCATCTATTGAATCCATCGAATATTTCAAGCAGTGTAGTGCATGTCTCTCGATAACCCCCATTTTTAGGGTTCCGTAGTACCTAAGAGGTACAAAATGAACCTTTATGGTGAGACTCCGTTGTCCGTCCGTCCGTCCGTATGTCACAGCCTCATAACTAGTCATATATAACTTTATCTAATAACTTGAAATTGGCACCAATAGCATTAATTTGCCCACATTATCCATCAGCCTACCTTTCCAGGACTTTGCCACTCCCGGCGGTCATCCTGGAAGAATTGCCCATACTCACACACGCTGGGCAGGCGGGTTGGTGAGCGCGGTGCCGGAACCCTCGCACCAGTGACGCCGCTGCCCGTCACCAGTCTCTTCCATATAAGGTCCGGCTATTAGGAATGGATATACCGCCATCCATCGGTCCCAGGCATGGTGAGCCTCCTGATTTTTTGCCTGTGAGCTGTCCTCTTACTCTCCCCCGAGTTACTTCGAGGGGGTCTCCAAGTAAGATGGTGGTACCTCCACAGTCGAGTCCGGCATCAACTCTACGTCTCTACCACCTTGCCCGCATAAACCGATGTAAAAATAAAATTTTCAAAATTTGAAATTGTTCAAAATATTTCCAAAACAAATGATAAAAAAAAAATATATTATTCTAAAAATACAATATGGGTATCAAATTGTAGATATTAAAGAGCTGATTGTAAAAACATTTTTTCAGTCCACCAGTTTCGAAGATAAGAGGGGACATACATATTTTTGTGGTTTTTCAAAGATTTCTCGAAATTAGTCCCAGTAAATATAGTCAAAGTATATATTTTTACAATCAGCTCTTTGATACCCATATTGTATTTTTCAAATAATATTTGTTATTTTTCTCTTTTGTTTAAGAAATATTTTGAACATTTTAAAATTGTTCATATTTTTTGTACCGTATTATGTTTACACCGTGTTATTGTGCTATTTTTGTGACAAATTTCAGGTTTTATTTAACGGTGCCAAAGTTATGAGGTTGTGACATTGTGTGGACGAACGGACAACGGAGTCCCACCATAAAGTTTTTTTTTGTACCTCTTAGGTACTACGGAACCCTAAAAATTAGCGTGCGTATAGCGATGTGCGTCTGTAATACGATTCAGGGCCTGTAGCATAGTATTTAATCGCGCGCGACGCGACGCCACTAGTTGAATCACAAGTGCAAGGAGCGTGACGTACTATTTGGATGTGTACGTATATATGATACGTATTTGGATGATGGTGAAGCATGGTGTTACAGTGATAATGATAGTAAGTTATAATTTAATTAAATAGTATAATTTCCTAACTTATGATTCCTCTAAGGTGTAAACATTAATTGATTACAGACTGTAAAAGGAAAAAGACTATATGAGACAGGTAGACAAAGATATATATGTTTTTCTTTTTTTCGTCAACCTGAATTCCTGCTGTCTTGTATTTTCTTATCCCTTGGTTAAAGTAGATATAAGTCATATATTGTATAGTATAAGTTTTATGTTGAAAAAAAGACATGATCTTGCTAAGTTTCTTGCCCTTCTTCTTAGCAAGACTAATCGAATGGGCGGAGGTAGGCATGTATTTATATATGTAACCTATTAGTATGTAGTATATAGGATGGGATTTGGTCGGCCGCCTGGATTCGTGCTGGGGGCTCGGTTGGTGATCATTGAACCTTGTTCCTGGTCCCTGGCCGGGTCTCCGGTATGGGTTCGGGCGGCTGATTGGATTTTACCTTGTAGGTATAATATATATTTTACCTATCATTTTAATCGTAAATATATTGCTACATAAATTAAATAAACCTTTAATTTAGTTCATATACATTTATTATTTTATTACATATATATTTTTTATTAGATTAAATTTGACGTGTAAAAAGTGTATATATCTATACCTGCTTTGCAAAATAAACTATTTGAATTTGAATTTAATCGCAAAAACATCGCGTCATGCTCCTCGCACTTGTGATTCAACTAAGTCGCATCGCGTGTGATTAAACACTGTGCTACGAGCCCATGTATTATCTACCTTATAAGATAACTGAGACAACCGGGTACCGAGTGTACATTCGAGATTCGAGGTACTCTTTCAGTCCAACATACTCGTTTTACCTCTTTGTATGCAGAAAGTATTGTTGAAAATAATAGCGTGTTTAATATTACAATATAGCAATTCACGTTTGAGAGAGTTACAACACAAAGCGGTGAAACATGGGTACACATGAAGGTTACAACGGCCTCATTAACACAACTGTGTGTCGCATTATGTCGCGCCGAGTTATAGCCGATTGTGCTAAATGCGACGTCACAGGGGTGCATTCCGTTTTGGTCACATCAGCGCATAGACCTCTTAACTTACCGGGCCATACGCGAACAACATATCTTTACATTTTAAATTCTAAAATCGTAGCGGGGGCGATGAGTCCTGCACTGATTCTCGGTAATCGTGGTATTGTGCACTTCCCCCCGGTCAGTCAGCCCAGCCTTTAGGTCTTTACTGAAATTGCCGAAATTTTCTAAAGATTCATGAGTTCATAATTCCTGTAATTAAATAGCTATTTCAATTAAGTATTTGTTTTTTGTTTGAAAGTAGATTCAAATACATCTACGTATTAGATTTTGTTTTTATTTTCAGTTTGATTATAGAAATTGAATCTTCAAAAACAGTTCGTCCTAAATGCCATCCATTTCCATCATAAGATTTGTAATAATTTTTTACAGCTGACACTTTTCAAAAATTAAATTAATGTTGCTGTTAGCTTAATGTTGTCTCATTCATACACATAAGAAATTACATAATTTCGATTTGACATTCCTTAAAAAAATGCAAAAATGTTAGTACTGAAAATTGAGTTTCCTTCAATCTCTATAGAAAACCGCGATATGTGGGCAAATGAATGCATTGTCATTCCAAATTGTCAAAACAGGAGAATTGGTGTCGAAAAAGGCCTCATTTCAATAAATATTTTTACTGAGCCGAATTTCTCCAATCGCGTTTCTGTTCAACAGATCCCTAGAAAAAGATTCCAAAAATAATATACTATTTTATGAAAATAATACCTTCTTTACTGAAGTACATATGCAAGTTCTAAAAGTGTCGATTTTTTTCCGTAGCGCCTTAAATCTGGCGAACACAAACTACAGAAAAAAATCGTCATTCCCTAACCGCCTTCAGCTTCGCAAACTTATTGTAATGTTGGTAATTCTTTGTTTGTTTTGTGACTTTTACAGCAATTTTTAAATATATAAAGTATGTACAATTACATATCTCATTTTACTATATCATATGGTTTTAAAACAAATACGGAGGCCTCCACTTCGTTAATTTGGCTATTGGGCCTCTATACCTACCTTACCATGCGGCTCTGCACCTGCGCCACATGATTCCGAAAGTACAGAAGTATCATTTAAATAATGCGCATAATAATCTTCGCCACACTTCGGCAAAGGTCGTATTTAGTTACGCTTTTTATACAATCCATGACAGATAGTGCATGGCCGGCTATAAAATTCTATGCGCATTAAGGCTCCAGTCCCCTAAAAATCAGTATTCTTGCAGAATTATCAGAAAAGAAAGATTTTATTTTAGTTAGTAAGAAAGCAATAAATAAAATACATTTTACGTTAATTTATAGTGTGGAATTTGAAGATTTCAAAACACATTTTTTCATTTACTTTAATGCTACTTTTAATAGGTTTTTTAGGCTTAAAACATACCTTTATTTATGTTCTACGCGTTGAGAGTCTCATTCATGCACACGTCACGTAAAAATTATGACAAAAACAAGAAATTTATTCAGGTAACATTTATTCCCATATCTTCAACAATAATCTTACCTGGTTACTTTTTTGGATAATACTTTAGTTTTCTTATTTCGAGTGCTTTAAGTAGTTGTGATTTTATGAATTCAACCACTGATAAAATATTTTTTTTCTACTAGAAAACTATCGTTTAGCGTAGTCAAATTTAAAACACGTAGAATAGAACTATTAATAAGTGAAATAACAAAAAACGGTATTTAAAAAATTATTTTAAGAACATTTATCAAATCGAAACTTATCGAGAGTTTAAAACACAAAACGCGTCGATATTTCCCTCAGTTTCGCTGGGACATCGCAGCGTTCAGACGTGTGTTGTGTAGCTCGACGTCATTTTACCTCCCGCTCGCACGGTTGCTCCCTTTCCCTCGCGTAGATTCTTATGGAGAGGCGAACTGTATCATTAAAGTTGCTCTACTTGAATATTGCACTTATCATTTAATAAGTAAACAACTATGGATAAAATATTTTTTGAATATTTTAAGAAATCCCTGTTTCGATAAAATAAAGTCTAATCTACGTCCGTCCGTATTTCACAGCATCATAACTTTAGCACCGTAAAGATAAAGACATGAAATTTGGCACAAAAATAGCATTAATTTGCCTACATATTACATTGTAAAAAATATATGAAAAATTTGAAATTGTTTAAAATATTTTCAAAACAAAAGTGAGAAAAATAAAAAATATCCTAAAAATAGAATATGGGTATCAAACTGTAGACACTAAAAAGGTGATTGTAAAAATATATACTTTTACTATATTTACTGGCACTGGTTTTGTGAAATCTTAAAAAAAAACACAATAATGTGTATGTCCGAAACTGGTAGACCGAAAAATATGAAAAAAATGTCCATTATAGATTATTAGATCATAACTGACCAATAACCGGGAAAACTAAAGTGATTTAAAAATATAAAAAAAAGTAAAATAAATGAAAAAAAATTTTATAAAAATACAATATGGGTATCACACTGTAGGTATTAAAAAGCTTATTGTAATAATATGTAGTTTGGCTATATTTAATTGCATCTATTTCGATAAATCCTTAAAAATCTATAAAAAAATATACATTTGTCCCCCTCTTATCTCCAAAACTGGTGGACCGAAAAATATGAAAAAAATCATGGTAGGTAATACGCGTTTACGTAAGAATTACAAAAAAAATAAAGTGGTTGAGAAATTCACGAAAAAAAATTATAAAACTAAATTTATCATCCACAATACGGAACCCTAGGTTCTGACTAGACTCTGACTCGCACTTGGCCGGTGTTTTTTCAAGATGTTTGCGGTAGGCCGTTTTTTTGGGCGGTTTTAATTTAGTTTTCGGAGCTTTTATTACTACCCTTAATTTTTACCATAAGTATCCGGTTATCCGGATAATACATTATCCGTTATCCGGATAGTAAAAATCTGCGAATAATTGCATGCCCTAATTCGCTTAGATTAAGTTATGTTAATGTGTGTTAATTCGAAAAACCGTAAAGCCGTATTTTAGAAGTTGTGGTCTAAAAAACCCACGGGGATGGCGTGACACAAATTTTATACCAGCACCGCTGTCGCCACTTTTTGGAATACCTAAAGCCGAAGCTACATCCTTTTTATTACTTTACTTACTTTTATTTAAAATATCTTAAAAAGCTATCGAAGTCACTAAAACCGACAGTCGAGATAACAACGTGCTAGACAATAATGCATCAAAACAAAAGAACGTACGCAGCTGCGGTTCTTACGAGTATCATTAAAACATCACATTTCTAAAACTACATTTTTTACCTTTTTTATTGCACCTTAGTCATAATCATGGACACACAAACTGACAGACACTTAATTACCGTAAGAGTTTCTATTTTTGATATTATATTACTTTAAGAACTGATTGTAATATGTGTGTGAGTATTAGGAATACATCATTTTAAATGTTTTCATTGTTACGATTTGATTATTAATTTTCTACATTTCCAAATTTTATAAAGGTATTTTTTATGTCAGGCATTAGTTAAATGAAAATCTTGATGAATAAAGAAATTTTCGGGCACAACTACACGCTTTTTAGGGCATGCAGGTTTCCTTAGAGCGATAGGGCTCATCACGTTGAGACGTAATAATCGTCAGAGAAACGCAGGTGTACTTATAGGTACACGTATGGGTGGAATTATGACTTGCATCTCACAGTTCACACTCGGAACACTTCTTGACACCCTATCGGTAAAAATCTGCAAATAATTGCATGACCTAAATGTATTGTGTCTAAATACTAATCACTCTTACTGCTACCAATAAGCCATCTATTCCAGGTAGATTTACTTTTGTTTATTTTGCTTTTGCAAATTCATTTTGTTTGTTCCGATAAACAAACCAAACTTTGTAAATTACCGTTACTTGAATAATTAAAAATCTTCACATGTCAAATTTTAAGTCATCGTACACTCATTTAACGAAGTAGAGCAACATTCAGGTGCGGTCTCTAACATCTTAATGCAGCGGGGGGAGCGCCACTTTTAAAGACTCAGGTAAGATGAAAGCGAAATGTTGCAAAGAGAGTCTGGGGCCTTAATATCTGTGGCAGATCTAAGGCCTGTTTCATATGAATAGCTAGCACTTCGAGAATAAGAGTCAACAATTTGCAAAATCAATTCCACGCCAGCTGCGGCCGAAAGCTAATCTGGAATATAAAACGTCATGTGGCTAGGCAGAGAGAGGGAGAGAAGGCATATTTTGACCTTGACTCACATCGCGCGGGGGTGGATCTCGGCCTCCATTGAGACCCACCCGGCCGTAAGGAAGGGGGCCTATTCGACAATAATAATAAAGACAAATTTATTTTATTTTGTTACATGCGAATACTTGCGAATTGCGGTCAACATTTTGTTGAAGCAAAGAATTGTGTTCTGGGTTATTGATACAAGTTTGACTTCCAATTATTTCCTTTAGGGTAGAAGTAATGAACGAGTTGGAATTAAAAAAAAACGTGTTCAGTCACTTCTGGCACTATCTAGGATATCTATTATTGAGGTAATTAGTAAGTAAATTGTTCGTAATATTTATGTATTACCCCGTCAATTCGGGCCTACCTTTCAACATTGTCCAACAGTGATCAGATTCATGTAATATGAAAGCTTTTGGGTGTACTTCATTACAATCTCTCAAATCTATGGCATCTAATTTATATTTATTTGTTACACTTTTTGTTCATTCACACACATATAATATAATAATATAATAATATCTTTATTGAAACAAACATTTACATATTTTTACATGGTCTCTAGTCCCTACACTAGGATTCCCTTTATGCTGTAGGTAACTAGCCTCTAACGCTCAGTACATTTTCTAATAAGTTTAGTTCAATAAAATAGAATTTAGATAATTGAGATACATTTTAGAAATTGATTTTTCAATAAAAAATAAAAACAAAAACGAAAACAAGACACTTATGTACACTTTCAAACTTATCTAAGAAACAACTTATTCTATTATATAATTGTGGTGTATGTGTGTGTGGTTGGAGTGTGAGGGTGTGTGATTATGTGTGATTGTCTGTAAGGTGTACGAAAGAGGATGTGCAGGTATGCGAGGGTTTGGATGTGAATTAACAGGAGATGTGTTAGTGACTAGCAGTTTAAGGGGAAGGATTAATTTATCTTAGTTATAGTATATGTATATTAATTAACTATTCGTGGATACAGAGGATGTCCTCAGTGTCATTGTAGCCTTCCTGGAGTAGCCATAAGGTTACTTGTTTTTTGCATGCAAATCTGGTAGCATTACTAATATTAAGACATTGGTTAATTTTATTGTATAAATACGGACCAAGGTAGGAGTAGCTTTTTTGTGCGAAATCTGTTCGTAGATGCGGAACACGCCAGGTGATGCGTCTTTGAGATCTTATTGTTGCATTTTGGCTATTATAAGCTGTTTTGTGGAACCTAAGAATAGTTGACAAGATAAAAAGCTGTCTGACTCGAAGAACTTTACACTCGTCGAATAAGACATCCGTAGGGTAGCGAAACGGTCTCTTGTGTGCAACTTTCAGAACAGCTCTTTGAGCTCGTTCAGTCTTTATCAGAAGAGTTTTGCATGCACTTCCCCAAGCTATGATGCAATAGTTAAGAACAGATTGGCAGAGTGCATAGTAGACCATTTTAATAGTTTTGTCATCTGCAAAATTTCTCAGTTTCTTAAATATGTACAGCATTTTGCGAAGGCGACTGCTAACAGAGTCAATTTGTTGTCTCCAAGTGAGCTTTTCATCAATATAAACACCTAGATACTTAATGCAATTAACCCTATGAATGGCTTGGCAATTGCAAAAGCCCCCACGATTACCGCAAGAGTGAAGAATGAGACGTGTAGGAAAATTGTTAGATACATGATCGCGGATGTGGAAACACGCAAAATGTGTTTTTTCAACATTCAGAGTTAGAAGGTTTGCATTCAACCAGTTGGCAACTAAACTCAGCCCATTCTGAGCCACCTCAACGACCCCATCCCATGTTTTACCACTGAATAATAACGCTGTGTCATCGGCGAAAGTGTATACCCTAGCTTGAGCGAGACTCATGTCACTAAGGTCGTTGATGTAGATCAGAAAAAGCGTTGGTCCCAAGACGCTACCCTGGGGTACACCAAAGTGGGTCTCAGAGTAATCACTGCATATACCATCAATAGAAACACGCTGTTTACGTTCCTTTAGATATGAACTGAACCATTGAAGTGCAATCCCTTCGACTCCCATCCGTTCCATTTTTTTCAATAGCATTTTTTGCGACACCGTGTCAAATGCCTTTGCGAGGTCTAAGAAGACCCCTACACATTTTTGGCCTTTGTCCAACTCCACCCTTACATAGTCAATAAGGTTTGATACAGCATCGTCGGTAGACCTGCAATGGCGAAATCCAAATTGATTTTTGGAGAGAAGGTTTTCTTTCTCAAGGAAATTTAAAAGTCTGTAATTTACTAATTTCTCAATTATTTTAGAAATAGAAGTCAGCAAAGATATTGGCCTGTAGTTCGATATGGACTTTTTATCACCAGCCTTAAAGATGGGACAAATGTCAGCAAATTTCATACACTCTGGCATTTTACTTGTTGACATGCTTAAGTTACATATAAAAGTGATCAAAGGAACTAAAATATTCATAACATAATATATTCAATGAATAACATATTCAACAACACATTATAAAACGCAGAACAAACATTGTCTACAAAGGAGGCACTTATTGTTAATAGCAATATCTCCCAAGCAACCTTTGTGTGGAGAGAAAAAAAAAAGTGAAAATGTTTTTTAAAAAGGTAGTGTAAATGCTAACATAACAACAAAAAAACTGGTCAAATGGCAGTCAGACTCGCGTACCTAGGGTACCGTAATTCGACAGTTTTGGGAACTAATAATTTAATTTTGTAATTTTTTTTCGTGAATTTCTCAACCGCTACATTTTTCCTGTAATATTTACGTAAGCAAATATTACCAATATTTTTTTCATATTTTTCGGCCTACCAGTTTTAGAGATCGAGGGGGACATACATTTTTTGTGGTTTTATGAGGATTTCCCGAAATAGATGCGAGTAAATATAGCAATGCTACATATTTTTACAATCAGCTCTATAATACCTACATTTTGATACCCATATTGTATTTACATAAAATAGACTGTATAGTATAATATATTTTTCTATTTTTCATTTTTCTATTTTCTCATAGTTTTTTTGTGGTTTTTCAAAGATTTGTCGAAATCAGTGCCAGTAAATATAGTTAAGGTATATATTTTTACAATCAGCTTTATTTTTGCGCCGTGTTATGTGGGCAATACATAGACGAATACAGTCTACAGACTCCTCATAACAGGCGACCGATTTCTGTCAACACATCTGACTGAACCAGCAGATACAATTCGCCACTCCAAAATTATGTTTCGGTAGGCCAAACCAAAATGGCTTCTATATTCATTGTGTTAGAGTCTTCGTCTTCGGGAAAGATAAGTTTGTGGCGCTATACGTAAGATTGGAAGAGCCAATAGGATTGCAGTATCCCGTTTCGATTGTTGACAGAATTATTTGTACGCAAGACGTTGAACAATAGACGTCAATCTGTGCTGCATTGTCTATGGGGCAATATAATGCTATTTTCAATGCATGTGCTCGTAAAGGCCCACTTTTTATGCATCAAAACCGAACAAAAAGTCGATTATTTTGCCCTAGGGCTTTATTATTATTATTTTTTTTAATTTATTTACAATGGTTGGCTAACCTGTAGACTTTCCTGTGTACCATAGATGTTATACTTTTTTTTACACTGTTTAACGGCTCTGGATACAGTCTTTTTGAGCCAATTATAATTTAAAGTTCACAAGATTATATTTGTTTTCATTTCCTCACACTATGCATTGAAAAACGTAGTATGATACACGGGCGTAAAAGCAATAAATTACTCGGTTACGTTTAAAACACTCGCTACGCTCGTATTTTAAATCGTCCTCGTAATTTATTCCTTTGCGCCCTTGTAGCATAAACTACTATTTTGTGTTTTTCGCTCCGCTTCATGAAGCTTTTAACTTTTCTGTATTTATTTATGCTTTATTATGCAATTATTTGTACCAACAGAATAGACGTCATTTATTATTACGCTTCTGTCACAGTAATTATTGTGTTGCTTTGCCAAGGCCTTCGTGTCATGTGATATTATAAATTCAAGCGGAGATGGCGGCGAAATAATAGTTTCTTTTTTAGTTAAATTTCAAACAATGGTAACCCGAGTCGTCTCTGTTACGTTAGTGGTATTGTGCCCACTGTGTTGCTCTGGTGGTCACGTCGCGGCGCGACAGGCGGTGATGCTGATGTTCACTAAACAGTCTGCTGGTTAAGGCCCTTACTATTGCCAAATGGGTACTTTCTAAAGCCTACTCCTCGTTTATGGCCAAACTAAAAATAATGCAAAAATGTATTATGAATAATCAACTCTTAGACAACATATGCAAGAGTTTTCTTTTTCATACCACCAAAACTTCTACATGTTTTTTGACCTCAAATTCCCTAATGCTCCTGAGTTGCTTGGCCGATTTAATTCATCTATGCTTTGATAAATAGATAAACTTTATAGATATAAACATAACATAAGATTATTCAATCGAGTAATCACGTCCAAGTGAAAAGTATAATTTTCTCCTATTTCGCCCTCTGAAGGACGCAGCGAGCGTCGTAACAGCCATTATGCATTGCGCGCTGATATGAACGTTATTTCAATGTCGTTTCCGTTGATATTTGTAGTGACAAATATCGAGCTGCTAATTTGGCGATGGTAATCGCCTTAAGGCGATACGTAAAAGTGTTAGCGTCCCTGTTACTCCGTATGCGAAAAAACCTTCAGTGCGAGTGGGACGGATTCGTGGAAAAGTAGCAAAAAGTCGGTTTTTTATTAATATAAAATGTACTAAGCAATTTTGTCAAAAAGATTTTCAAGGAGACTTTACAAATACATAATATCCACATTTTGAATGCAATTTCACAATGAAATTAGTTAGGATTTCACAATTACAAGAAAAAATAAAACAATTTAGAGGTCTTTTCGGAATTAAATTCTATCGAGAAAGTTTCATCCAATCGCGTTAACCTTCAGTGAGAATCTTAATCAAATACTCAATAAACATTTACCCAAAAATGAAATACGTAGGACTTTTAAGGTATCAACAATTGAACAACTAATCAGAAACAACAGAAAAATACAGTGAAAATGTATGTAATTTATAAGTATATGTGATGAGTATTATAAATAAACATAGTAATAAATCAAGATATATTTCTGGCTCCACTGAGCCCGACATCATATGACGTTATAGTGGAGTAAATGGATTCGAAAAAACCCCATTTTTTTTGGTATCGCCTTAAGTACTTACTAATTGTTCTACAGCTCCACTACAACTAAAATTGGTAGCAAAATCCTTAAGGGGCTTAGTATCGCCAAATGGGTACTTTCTGAAGCCTACTCCTCGTTTAGGGCCAAACCAAAAATATTGAAAAAAATGTTATCTGAATTATCAACTCTAAGACAACATATGCAACATTTTTCTTTTTCATACCATCAAAACTTCTATATGAAAAAATATTTCAACAGAATGGTGTTTTTTGGCTTGAATTCCCTACTGCCCCTAAGCGGCTTTGTCGATTTTATTTATTTGTGCTTTGAGTAATAGATAAACTTGATAGCTATAAATATAACAAAGGATTATTCAATCGAACAATTACGTCCATGTGAAAAGTATTATTTTCTCTATTTCGCCGTATCAAGGACGCAGCGAGCGTCGTACGTAACAGCCACTATATGCATTGCGCGCTGATATGAACGTTATTTCAATGTCGTTTCCGTCGATATTCATACCGACAAATATCGAGCTGCTAATTTGGCGACACTAATCGCCTTAATAGGCCCCAGTAACCCATTTAGCTGTTCATAAATTAACAATTTTTTCGGGTTCCAACACTGACAGCAGGATGCGTATACAATTTTCAACGCGTGCGACAGAGATGGCATAAGAACCGAAATTGGTTTGTGTGCGGAACAGAGAACTATATTTATAAGTTATAACCTCTGAGCAATGAATGTGATAATAATAACGACTTTCGCCACTTACACGAACTTTAAAGTGAATATTAATAAATGATTTTGAATTTGAATTTTGAGTGACCCGAAATATTATTTTCCAATTTGTAAATACATGAAAAGTACAATTTCTTCCCCTTAAAATTCAATGTAAAATTTAAAGTGGTTTGAACTTAAAATTATGACTGGCTTAAAAGGACTGAGCAGTTAACAGTGAAAAGAAATGTTTTATACAAGGTACACAAGAAAACCAAAACAGGTTAACCAAATTCCTGGAAATAAATTTAAAAAAATTGAAATTAATTTTACGAACGGTTTTGATGGATATAAAGTAAGTTTTTACGAGCACTTACATTGAAAAATATGTTCAATTGTAAAAGACGTCTTATAAATTCCTAACGATTTTAGACGTCATAATTTATATTCTATTGAATCTATCTTGGATTTTTTTTTTATTAAAAATCTTTAAGCAAGAAAGACGTTTGTTTTGTTTTGTAACGGTAAAACTATATGGTATAACAGTGTCATACTGATAGGCAGTTTTAGACTTTGCACAAACAACTTGTTATTTTGTTTTACTGTTTCGTGTCATTTTTCGAAGATGTATTGAAAAACATCGTTTGATACACGTGCGAGTGTCGATATTTCTCGTTTTGAATGTTTTTTCATAAAAATATCTGTCGTGACTTGAAATATCGACCATCTCGCATTAGAATCAAAAAAATTTAACTAAAAAAAAAGGAAAAATACATAAATCTTGATAAGTGTTTTTTCTTAACAAGACTAATCGAATGAGCGGCAAATATTTATTTCATATTCATGCATGTGTTGTGTATCTATTATTTTATTAAATTTAAGTAAGCCTAACTTTAATTTTTTGTAGTGACTTTCCTATATTTATGTAGTTCTATTTGTTTTTTACACAACTGTACCGATATCTGTATAATATGTACCTATATTACGAAATAAATATCGGGCTCGGACTGAAAAACAGCGCTGTCAGTCTCATCTGCTAAGTCTTAAGCCCTTTTATATGCTGTGAGTTCTCTTAGTTTTAAGTCACTTTTTTATTAATCCGATTTTTTTCCTATGTTGATTGCTTTTGTATTTCTTTTGTTGTGTAATGTGTTGTAGCATATAAATAAATGTGTTTTAAATACCTATGTAAATGTAAAAAAAACGTAATAAATAAAAAATATGTGTGTTCTATTCTAATAAATTATTTGATTTGATTTACGCCAAAAAGAATCACCTTGCCTTGTAATTCGCCTTGTTATTTTTTTCCTGCTTATATTCTAAAGACATAGAATAAAATTGGTTCCATAAGCGAAAATTATTCGATAGCTGATAAATAGTAAGTAACATTGAAATCTAAATAACTGGTAGTCCTTATATTCCCGTGAATATTCTGTCAGATCCGACAAGCACGATTGTGTATAAGTATTATTGATAGGCTGAGCCGTGTGAGCGCCGGGTGCCAAGTCGTCCGCCCGCCGCAGTGCGCCGCCCGCCCGAGAGTCCGCCCGCCCTCGCGTTGCGCCATTCTGCACCAAACCGCTGACAGCACGCCTCAACCAGCACCTAAATCGCCACTCTTTACTGTAAGCGTCAACTCTTTGGTTTGGTAACGAAATCGTAACAAATAATTACCTCGCCCAAAAACAATGTATAATGAAAAATCTGATTTTTGTGTGATTTTGTAGTAGGTTCAAAATAATTAAATTTCCCGTTGTCACCACCCCCCGCGAGTTTATTGTCAAAATTAGTTGCACGATCGTGTGCATGCAGTACTCAGTATCGCTTGTTCACTGCGTGTGTGTGTGTGTGCACAAGCGTGTAAGAACAAGCTAATTACGCGCGTGAGAGTTGTAGGTAATTAAATTGGCGGGAATATACGGAGTGCCGGTAGTCGGGGATGTGCCTGGGGGCAGTTTTTCAGGCATTACGGCTATGATTTTTGTTGTCTTGTTCAAAATCTAAAGAATCGTCACTAGTAGGGTTACCATCCGTCCGGATTTGTCCGGACTTTCGGCCTTCCGATTCCGTGTGGACATTTTCCGCCTTTTAAATTCGTCCGGATTTTTGTCTTTACTAGTTTAACCATAAAGTAACAAATGTTTTTAAGGAATACATACTTTTACATAAAATAATCATCTTTAACTTTAACGCGAGTTTTCTTAACTTATAGCTTGTTATATTCTCAAATCCCTGCTATCTCTGTAAAACATGCGCTACAAATGGCATTAATTATTCCATTTTGTGACTAACATGTCCAGACGTTTTTTGAATTGTCCGGTTTTATGTCAGGATTGTTCAAATTTCTAAATGGTAACCCTAGTATCTAGGGAGTCTGTTTATGTTTACTTGTCGAGTGTGACGAAGTAATGAGCGTTTGTCTTGTAGTTTTTTTTTCATAGTTCTTAATATTCCTCTAGATGGCGGTGTGCATTTCACTGTTAGACAAATTATTGGTCCAAAAACTTTTTGGTTTTGAATCTGTCCAATTCTCTACTAATAAACTACGACAGTGCCATGTAGGAATGTTATTTAACACTAAATTTGACACAAGGAAAAACGCTCAATAATTCGTCTCCATGTGACGTCATCAGGTACTACAGTTTTCTATAATTAAGTGCTCACGTGCACGTTGTGACCATACTCTTTATGAACTGCCCTTCTTTCGTCATTTTCAGATTCAAGCTAAGTGTTAAAAGATTGTGCAATAACTAAATAACCAACCAGCGCTAAGTGACGTCAGTACATCAACTGTAAATGTTCACTAGCGATTGGTTAATTTCCTGACAGTTTACGAGCGACCGCCGCCCGCTAGTCCAGTAAAGATAGGAAAAGTTTCTGCGACGTCGCGCAACGTCTCATTTTATGCTAACAGTGAATTTGACTTTTAATAGACCTTAATTTAAGAAACCTTTATACAAGGTATAACAGAAAGGTGTAACCATATTTGAAGAGCTTACTCAGTCAATGGTATAGAACAACTTTTACTATGGAGCCAACCATGAAATCTCAAAAAAAAATCTGCCCTTCCATACATTTCAGCCGAGCAGCATTGCATTTTTCTATGAAAAAAATTTTTTTTTTTTTCGAGATACAGGGTTTGTTCCATAGTAAAAGTTGTTCTATACCATTGACTGAATAAGCTCTTCAAATATGGTTACACCTTTCTGTTACACGTTGTATAAGTGTTTGTTTAAACATTAATAAAAAATCGATTTTAAAGCGATGATTTTATCTCCAAATTATTACTACATACTATCGAAGGTAATAACTATTTATTCAATAATTATTGTCTTCTTTACTACATGAAAGTAATAAAATATTATATTTATCTATAACATATAAGGAATTGGAATGGAGACCACGTACAGCAAAGCGCAGCGTAGGCCGCCCTCGTAGACGCTGGACTGACGATCTGAAGGACGTTGCGGGTGGCGGCTGGAAGAGTGGCGTAATATTGGGGAGGCTTATGTCCAACAGTGGACGAATACGGGCTGATGGATGGATACCATATATGGGCAACGCCCGGCCCGGGGGCTGGATGCGGCCCGCTCTGGCTTTTGAACCGGCTGGGCCGGCCCGCAGAACATCTTAAAATTGCGCGCCAAAAATAGTAATATTGTCAGTACACATTGCAAGAGAGCTGAGTGAGAGCATAACAAAGCGACAAAACTTATATGTCCACTGATTTTTTTGCACTTATTTTATATTACATTGCGCTGTGTGGAAGCGATGAATAACTAACATGTCGATAGCCACAATTTTATCGCGTTAAATTGTTTTTTTTTCTTCACAACTTTCAAAAGGTTGCCCATTTAAAGATTTTAGGTACCTATTTAAAAAAGAGAAAACTCACTGAAGCATTAAGACTTGTTTTGGCAATATACCTAGGACTAATTTATCACAAAAAGTACATATTTCTAATACAAATTTTTGTTTTTTTTTATGTTGCTCAATATATGGAACCGGGATTATCGTAACATAAGCGTGAGAAAAAACACACATTAAAAAAGAAAATAAATAAAAACTGCGTAAATAAATATGAACTGAAAGCTTTATTTGTATTGTACTAGGACAGGTTTCGGAGAGGATTTATGTGAGCAATATCGATACAGGGTTAGGGGTGCAGGCCGGGTGAAGGTCGTGCCGCGCGGGGCAGGGTGACAGGGCTATATAGCGACAAATATGTTGCTGATGCACGTGAGGGACAGAGATTGCCTTCATATAAGTTCATATAAGTATATATTCATATAAGTTGTGTTGTGACACATGGTGCTACCATGGTAGAAGAAGGCAAAAGGGGAAACGGACATTTAGGCCCATTGTATTGACAGTAGATCTCGTTTGAATTTTCACTTTGTGACACAATAAACAACACTTGTACTGCGAGCCTATTATGTATATCTAGTTGCCAACTGTACTGAGTGCCTATCATCAAAAACATAGATATACTATCGAATTCCAATTGTCTAAGGATATATTCGCACTTGAAGTGACGTCACAGTTCGTAAATAGTCCAATTTGGTCGAAGAGTTCAATACCCACTAAAGGCAATTTTGAACGATCAGTTTTATCTATGTTTTTGATGATAGGCACCCGGACCAGTAGGCAACCAAAGATACAAAATAGGGGGGCTGGTTTGTAGAGAAATGTCGACGCTGCTAGCCGTTGAATCGATGACGCCATACGGCGTCGTGTTCAAATTGGTATATGTCTAATAGTACGCTGTAGGACGCTATCCAGCGTCTCTGTCCTTCAAAGTGTTAATTACAATAATAAATAGATTTGCAATGTCAGTGTACGCAACTGTACCAACACAACATGTATGTGGAAGTTTACATGGTGTTTGAACATACCTACATAGTAAACCAGCCCCTCTATTATGTATCTTTGGTTGCCAACTGGACTGGGTGCCTATCATCAAAAACATTGATAAAAACTGAACTTTCAAAATTATCTGGAATCGGTATTGAACTATTTACTAACTATGACGTCGCGTCAAGTGCGAACATATCCTTAGACAATCTTAATTCGATAGTATATGTATGTTTTTATGATAGGCACCCAGTCCAGTTGTCAATTAAAGATACATAATGGGCCCGCTGGTCAATATTGGTATCATTTGGGTTGACTATTTCTGGACTATTTTTTGGCACCAAGTTAAAACTGAAAAACGTAAGTGTTCTGCAGAAATCAGAAAATGTTGAACCTTCACGGTATAATCCACACCAAACTTTGTAACTCTGGAATCCTTGAAGGACTATTTTTGAGATGCGGCATTTTTTGTAATTGAAACCAAGTCAGTACTACGTGCCGTTTGCTCGCATGAGTGGTGAGGATTATACCGTGACCTTCACACCATAATCCTCACCACCATATTTATGACTATTTCTGGACTATTTTTTAGCATAGTCGAAATTTATTTTCGTGTAGTTTTCAGAATTGAGGATTGTACCGTGAAGGATACCTGAAACTTGCCATCTTTTTGCTGTTTCTACGGGAGAAGGGTTGGGAAATTTGATTTTACTGTATAAAAAACAATGTTTTTCGGAAAATTTTAACTCCAGCCCTGAAGTTGGAAGGTTAAAGGTACACAAAACATTTGACAAAATTTAATGTATTTGACTGAAAATTAACCGAAAACGTGCCGAAAAACAGCAAAACATTCAACATTTGTATATCATATTATACCTACAATTTAGAGAAGTCCTAATTCACACACTCGCTGACTGTCTAATCAATAACCAGCCCAAACCCTTGAACCTACAAAGCTGAAATTTCGCACAAAGGTTCCCTTTATAATGTAGATAAGTAGGAACATTTCGATTTTTCGAAATTTCCACGGGATAGAGAGAAACAGGTTTGCGAGACGTCCGCTAGTTAATAATAAATTAGTCAAGTGCGTGTTCGATACGCATTATTCCCTCGAGCGCTACTTTCGTAATTTGCGTACACGCTTGGGCATATTTCCATCCCAAAAACGCTCGACCGGAGAAAGGTTGGCTTAGAGAACGCTTGTGCCCATTTTCACGCTAGACAGTGATGTTAATTTTCGAGATTGTTACATTTAGAGACAAGTTCGTGAGTGAAAGGGTTTACAGGGTAGATCAGTATCGGCTACGTTACGTTCATATAAGTGGTGCGCGAGTCGTAACCTGCGTAACGATCGCTGATTTACGTAACGTGTGTATACCAAGTAGTAGCTACTGCTGGAACAGTGCTGGTACATGTGCCAATGTGCTACTCCCTGATACAGGTATCATGTACTTTTAGTTGGACTCTGACTGTTACAGCTGGTACCTAAAGTAACTATTTTGAGGCTGGCGAATGTAATTTACTAATACGAGTATCAAGCGGTAGGGATTTACTATTTCATCGAGCTCTGAAAATTCAAGGGAAATGATAAATCTGCTTTTATTTCTACTAAAGATAAATTAATTTAAATTGGTTAGTGATTGTAACAACTTGCGAGTAATGCGCAAAGTTGCACAGTTAAACGATCGATATTAATGTTTTTATTACCCGAGTCAAAAGACTTTGGGAAATGTCCCTAACGTTTTACGTCACAGTTTGGGATTTGAGCGATCAACAAATTGACTTCTATTGTTTTAATTAAACGATATCTGCATTTCTATGTGCGAGTATAGACAGAGATAGCGTGTAAGTGGAGGTGGTTAAAACGGTAGTAATATTTCCAAGGTTTTTTTATTTTGGTAATACCAACTAGTATTTTATTAGATTTATTATTATTACTTTTTCGAAAGGATTTCTTGGAAGCGTCTATCTAATACTATCGGGGAAGGTCCTGCTGACCTACTTTTCGACCTTGTTGCAATAATTAATTAATGTAATACTATAGGAAATCATTACATTCTGCCGATATCGATAGTGTACGCTCTAGCGGTGACGACATTATTGACGCGGGAATTTATTGAATTGTTCTATAGAGCAGCGCTGTGTCGGTCGCCGGATATCGACTGGCGGCGGCGCTTCAACTATTCCGGTTCCGGTGCCGCTCACGTCCTGCCCTCCCTCCCTCCCTCTAAACTTACATCGTGTAAAGGCCTCAGTACACAATGGGCAATAATCGCCCACGAGAGGCCATCGCCATTGTGCACAGGGGTTACTGGCGATCAATGGCCAGCAATGAAATGAAAATTAATTTATTCATAACAAACGGTACAAAAACTTAACATAGTTTCAGGAATTTGAAACTAAGACACATAACTATATAATTGGAATGGTAGGCTAAAAATAACCTATAAATAAGTTAGTATATACCTGAGTTTTGTTATGACCTCCGGCTTGGTACTTGCTCTATGACTCCAGCAATGGAATATCCCGATATCCCTTTGAGTCAGAGTTGATAAAAACCATCTATATTTTATTCTTGTCAGTTTTTTTAAATTAAAAATAAACTATTAAGTCATGATTATTTTGACTTTTTGACTTACCAACTGAAATCTTTCTAATAAAACTAAATTTTTACACTAGCAACAAAAAAATTATTTTAATTACAGACTGTAACAAAAGTCACATGATTTAAGTCAATCAACCCTGTTACCGGTCACTTCAAAGGAATCGTATAATTCTAATTATTTGTACACAACAATATTTGTTTACTGAAAATATAAAAAAATCGCAGCGTTCACAACTGTCATGACTAGAGTTCGCAATTTTGTAGCTCTGACGTCACAATTCGGTAGTTGGGGGAGTAAATGGAACGGTCTTATTATAAGCAGTTGTTTAAGCATCTACCCTATCGTTACGTCAGTGCTACAAAATTGCGGACTGTAGCCATAGCGTCCACTTTCCATCGATCGCCATACAATACCATTGCGTTAACAGCGACTCTACGACGGCAGAGAATATAAAGTATTACTAGATGGCCTATCGTGGCGCATGGTTGAGCGTGGTCCATCATGGCCCATTATGTATAGCTCGATATTATAAAGTGCCTCCATGACGTTCATGTCTGATTATAGATCAGGTACGTGCTAGCATGATTGACAGAGCTATAGAAAACATGTTATTAACTAAAACAATCTTTTCACATTCATTATGAAATGTATTTAATTAGTATTTAACTTGCGATCTGTCATCAAGTTTCAGATCTAAAGAGCCTTTTAACTGCCTTGGCTCTTTAAGGCGCTACGGAAAAAAAAATGCATATCTACTTCAGTAAATAATGTATTATTTTGATAAAATAGTATATTATTTTTGGATTCTTTTTCTAGGGATCTGTTAAAACAGAAACGCGATTGGAGAAATTCGGCTCGATAGAAATATTTATTGAAATGAGGTCCGTTTCGACACCAATTCTCCTGGTTTGACAATTTAGAATGACATATAGACTACAACTATATTTTATAAGATGGGTTCAACGGTATCTAGGACCTGCGGGCCTATTGTGTATCTCTAGTTGCCTTCTGGACTGGGTGTCTATCATCAAAAACATAGATATACTATCGAATTCCGATGTCCTAAGGATATTTTCGCACTTGAAGTGACGACACAGATTGTTAATAGTTCAATACCCACTAAAGGCAATTTTGAAATTTCAGTTTTTAGCTATTTTTGATGATAGGCACCTCGTGCAGTTGGCAACTAAAGATACAGAATAGGGGGGCTGGTTAAACGAAATTTTGATAGCAACTTTAGTACATTTTAT
Organism: Ypsolopha sequella; assembly: GCA_934047225.1. NCBI lineage: Eukaryota > Metazoa > Arthropoda > Insecta > Lepidoptera > Ypsolophidae > Ypsolopha > Ypsolopha sequella. Next base: position 29,279,257 of record OW203985.1, read on the forward strand.
ATTAATAAAAAACCGACTTTTTGCTACTTTTCCACGAATCCGTCCCTCTCGCACTGAGGATTTTTTCGTATATGGAGTAACAGGGACGCTAAAACTTTTACATATCACCTTAACAATCCTCAGTTTCATTCTATGTTTAAAAAGGATCATCATCAGTTATATCAATATGTGCCGTTGGCTACGCATCTAATAGAACTCTCTCATCTATAAGAGACTCTTAAATCCATTTTCAATGCAAGTGCTCGTAAAGGCCCACTTTTTATGCATCAAAACCGAACAGAAAGTCGATTATTTTGCCCTAGGGCTTTATTATAATTTTTTTTTAATTTATTTGTAATGGTTGGCTAACCTGCAGCCTTTCCTGTGTACCATAGATGTTATACTTTTTTCCACTGTTTAACGGCTCTGGATACAATCCTTTTGAGCCAATTATAATTTAAAGTTCACAAGATTATATTTGTTTTCATTTCCTCACACTATGCATTGAAAAACGTAGTATGATACTCGCTACGCTCGTGTTTTAAATCGTCCTCGTAATTTATTCCTTTTCGCCCTAGTAGCATAAACTACTATTATGTTAAATGATTGCTCTTTCTGTGATGTTGAGGTCGCCTTGTTGTTAAGCGATGGTGTCGAGAGAAGAAACAAAACACAGAGTGTAACAACAGCAGTGACCTGGATCCGCCGCGGCATGACGCCCACGGCCACGCGACGTGATGCCGCGCGACACCCGCGCCCCCTGCCTGGGCAATGGAAGGGAGGGGGGACGTGAAATAAACAAAATTAGAAGAGAAATGGGTCGTGACGTCACCGGCTCTCACACAACGCACCATGAAAATCTTTGTTAAGGCGATATGCAAAGAAAATACGGGTGTTTCTTTTCTGTGTATTTCATGAAATACTAGGAAAATTTTAATAAATTTCTGGTATATGCATTTTGACTATATAATCTAAGGTTTTGAAATTGGAAAACATGTTTGGATAAATTTTCCTCGATAGAAATAATTGTTGAAATGAGGTCTTCAAACACTTTTTCTCCTGGTTTGACAAATAGGAACCATACACAGAACTCAAGCATATTTTATTAGGTGTGTTTCAACAATATCTAGGGATTTGATATTTGAAATTTTGCTAGTTATTTTATTTTTTTTATAAAAAATATTAAACTAACATTTTTCGCCTTCGCCCTGAATCTGCCCCTCTCGCACTGAGCGTGTTTTCGCTTAGAGTGACAGTGACAAAAATAAAATTCGCATAGCCTCTTAACAACCTTTGTCTGTTCAAATATCAATTTGGTAACAAACTTGTGTAACTTAGTCGTTATCTTGCTAGCCCTCAGTCGGCACCTTCGTCCTGCCCCCCTATTCTGTATCTTTAGTTGCCAACTGAACGAGGTGCCTATCATCAAAAACATAGATAAAAACTGAAATTTCAAAATTGCCTTTAGTGTGTATTGAACTATTAACAATCTGTGTCGTCACTTCAAGTGCGAAAATATCCTTAGGACATCGGAATTCGATAGTATATCTATGTTTTTGATGATAGACACCCAGTCCAGAAGGCAACTAGAGATACATAATAGGCCCGCTGGACCTTAGTTCCTAGTCTGTATTAAGGTTAAACCTCAGTCGCTTAGCACAAAGTGCATAACTTTACTTTGTATTTCTTGTTTAGAAGTTTAAAATTGAAAAACCTTTTGGTATGTGGCAAATACCAAGTTTTTTTTTAAACAAGCTGGTAGGAAATCCTTCATTATCGTATCGATTAAACTTGGAATAAGACTCTTAGTATGAAGATATTATACAATAAGTCCTAAAGTAATGAGCTTGCACAAACATGCCGTATAAGTGCTTAGCAAAAGCTGTCATTGAAATATATAAAAAATATATAACAAGTGCCGACAATTGCAAGTATAAAATATATAATTATTATATATTTTTTATTTATAATATCAAATGTCATTCATTTAAACTCATTAGTCGTAAGGTTGTATATATTTTATGTCATTTACTATGTATAATTCGACTGATGCCGGCCGCATTCGAAATTAAGTTTTTGTACGGCGTTTTAATTATACAAAAAATAAAAATAAAATAAATGCTCTATGTAGCAACATATATATATTTATTACAAATATATAATGTGAAATTTAAGTCATTTTGCTAACGAAAACTGGTGATAGTACTCGTCCATATGAACAAGTTTTACTATGAAGCAAACCCTGAAATCGTGAAAAAAAAATCTGCTGTTTCATACATTTGGGTCGAGTGGGTATTTAACTTTTCTATGGAACAGCTAATGATTTTTTTACGATTTCAGGGTTGGCTCCATAGTAAAAGTTGTTTATATGGACAAGTACTATCACCAGTTTTCGTTAACAAAATGACTTAAATTTCACGTTGTATACGTACAATTGTTTTAAAGTAAATACATCAAAATGGTTGCAAGTATCGTGACGGTGTTGTTGTTTGTTGCAGGTGAGTAGTGAGCGGGCCGGGGCGGGAAGGGAGTGTGTGGGCGGCGCGTGCGCATGTCGCCAGCATGCTGGACTGTCTGTGGTAAGTGTCGACGCAAAACTTTGCTTTCAATTTTCCTTTGATCAAAAAGATTAAAGACATTTTTAACGTTTTAAAAATGTCAAAAAAAAATCCAGTATGAAGACTGCATAGTCCATTTTACTTCAACAAGTTTTTTTATTGTCTACTGTTGTGTTCCCCATTCATTGGTTTGTCTGATCCTTCGTAACAAAAGATAACTCGATATCGTTTTTCGAGTGAAATCCGGTCAATTTTACCACTGTTCGATTTAACTTAAGAGCTGTGCTCTTGTCGGTGGAGTCCTCTCCATTCACTCCTGCACTCCGCCTTGTCTTTAACTTCTTGATACGACAAGACATTTACTTTCTCTTTCACCTGATCCTCGATGTTCTCGAATGTTATCTCTCTTTCTTTCCCCCCCCCCCCCACTTTTTCTTCAATGATGTTTTTGATAAAGTCGTCGTGTCTCATATCAGATATTCCAACATCTTTCCCCTTCTGATAGACAGAGAAAAACTGGAACCTTTTGAAATGTGGTGTTGTCGAAGAATAGAAAGAATAAGTTGGATGGAAAAGAAGAAGTGGTCCTGCAGATTGTAAACGGAAAGTGTGTTTTGATGAAGATTGTTAATATATTGGGAAATATGTTGGACAACTGACACGATAACTTATTATCCAACTTAAAAATTGGGATAATTTTTATTGCGAGATTCCCAATGGATTACACTGTGGCCGCATTATCTTCTTCCACGAGGACGAAGTCCCGTGTAACAGCATAGTTACCCTATAAAATGGTTACAAAGCTACTCAGTTCAAGGTCGTTGGCGTATCTGATCTTAATTCTTCTTTGTCTGAACAAAGAAGCTCGAGTGATGGGCGCTTTTACACCGGACGATAACGATAATATCGTCGGACTGGTAACCTCATACATTTACTAAGAAACGTTTTCAAACTGTATCGTTGTCGTCATCGATATCTTCGCCGACAGCGACCGACACTGATATCGGCGACCACACAATGCGGGGCACCACTGCGATAATAACGATATCGGCCCGACATATCGTTACAGCTGACGATACGTCGGCATCGTTATCGTCCGATGTTAAAACGCCCACTGTCCCCAGGGCTCGCGACGCCAGGTATCCTATTATCCTGTCCCAAATCAGATTCACAATGAACCGCTACGCTCCTCTCTACTGAACCAATTAGTCGAGGAACTGGAGCATGTTTACGCTGTGAGAGATCACTTGACCTCGTGGCATTGTTCCCGCACTGGTTTTGTTATTATCTTCAAGTGTTCCAAAATTCTCAAGAGGTAATTCTTGAAGGTACCTCTAATTACCGCAGCCGCGTTACCGTTCGTCACATTCTTCAACTCCATCTCACGCTCACTGTGACAACTATCTCACGCTCACTATGACAACTATCTCACGCTCACTGTGACAACTATCTCACGCTCACTGTGACAACTATCCCACGCTCCCTGTGACAACTATCTCACGATTACTGTGACAACTATCTCACGCTCACTGTGACAACTATCTCAAGCTCACTGTGGCAACTATCTCACGTTCACTGTGACAACTATCTCACGCTCAGTGTGACAACTATCTCACGATCACTGTGACAACTATATCTCACACTCACTATGACAACTACTCGTATCTCAAAATCGCTTACTTCATTTTTGTTTTACAAAATATTCGCGGAAGCGCCTGTGGATTGCTTTTATGCAACCATGCGCGGGCGGTGCACATCCCTGTTGCGCAGGGTGCGGGCAGCCGCAACTGTATCTTGAACGAATTCGCGGAACGGTTTGTTTGACTGTCAGTACCTGAATCATTGCAGCATGGTTCATGTACTGACTACCGTCAAAATATTGTTTTAGTGTTTCTTGTAGTTTTTAAATTATTGATGTGTTATTATTATATGTTTATTTTTTTATTTATTGTGTTATTTTATGTATGTGTATTGTGTATGTTATAATTATGATCCTTAAGTTGTTCGAAATAAATATAATTCTATTCTATTCTATTCTTATTCTAAAAGAAAAGAGTTCATTTGTTCAAGCAATATTTGGACAGATGCAAATATTAATCATTATTGCCGTATTGAAACGTAGAAGGAAAGTAGTTAAATCCGGTTTACAGCTTTTCACATCCAGATTCACCTAAATGCATAGGGGTTATCTTTTGAATAGAAACCTTTAAAAGCTCTGATGGAAGCTAAGACTAGGTTCTTTCAATTTGTTTATTACAGAAACAACAACATGCTAAGTCACAATTTAAATACATACAATAAATTCACTGTGAGAGAGCCTATATATAGTTTTATTTAACCTACAATGATACTACAAAATAAATAATATGGAATTTATGTTTATTTACTGATTCCCGACAATACAATATTTTTGACTTGCTTCTCAACACAATTCAGCTGTCATTTGATAGACAAAACATACAAGTATATAACAGTAAAAGAGATGATAGGAATACATAAGCCCGCTATATAACACTGAAAGCTATTAGCAAGTTGTAATCAAGCCAGGTTTAACCTCAATATTTTAGCAACCAAGTTTGCGTGGTACACAGTACCATGGGGTCAACGGAACATAAATTATTTATTTAACGGGACACCTGACGCTAGAACATCAACAACACCGGGTTATCAAAGGTTTATTGGAGGAAAATATGTCTCTCCTCATATTGAAGAAAATACATTTGATTTATCGATCTTTTATCTAGATATTCCACCTATAAACAATGTTTTAAGATTTGTACCTTTTTCAAAAAAAATAATGTTTTCCACCCTCTTTTTTTTGTTTTCAAACGTTCGTTTCAATAACGCAGTTAAGAGATCAACATGATTTTTTTTTATAAAATAGGCAATAAAAATATGAAAGGATGTTACCTAAATCCAATATTTTTTTCCCTACAAAATATTTCAGTACCTATTAGCTAAAAACACACCAATTTGTTGTTTCGCTGCGTGATCACTAGTATTACGTGTCCAAGAACAAGAGGCCAAAGAGCCAACATATAATCGCCTCTATGAAAAAATAAGGTCTTTGCTATTAGACTTATTGTGCTGGACGGGTAATAAAAAAAGTTGCTAGGGTATGCCATCCTCTTAAGAATAAATTTTTTCACTTAAATTTCTACTTTAACTGTACATTAGTTTCGCCTTAACCAGAGAAAATAAAGTATTACTACGTACTTAACGCTAAAATAATCTAAGTGATGGAAGAATTGCAAATACTGACATAAGCTGGGCAGGCGGGTTTGGTGAGCGCGGTGACGCCGCTGCTGGTCACCAGTCTGTTCCATATAAGGCCCGGCTATTAGGGATGGATATACCGCCATCCATGGGTCCCAGGCATGGTGGGCCTCCGGGTTTTTGCCTGTGAGCTGTCCTCTTACTCTCCCCCGAATTACTTCGAGGGAGTCTCCAAGTAAGATGGTGGTACCTCCACAGTCGAACCCGGCATCAGCTCTACCACCTGCTTCTAGATGAAATTATTAAAATATTCTAAAATGGTTAGACGGGGTTATTGGTTATTTATTTTTAGTACAAATTTCAAGACCGTATAATTTAAGGAGAGCTCTTTAACACCCGAAAAACATTAAATTTAGAGAAAACGTCGTAGCTTTTTCTATCGAGCGAACTTAAAGCTTTTGCGTTTTTCTTAGATGTTTAGATCAGCCCCATAGTCTAATATCTATATTATTTTTATTACACCGATTGACCAAGTTACACAATGTGAAATGGTCATTTGAAGTTGTGCATCTGACCTTATGCGGAACCTTAAGGCAAGCGAGTGAGGAGTACAGAGTACAAATATTCATTTCATACAGCATACTTATTTTAGTCATGTCATGCTCGAAAGAAGGCTCTAGACTGAAAGAGAAATAGACATTTATGATATATTTTCTTTTTAAGATAATTCCTCCTTTGTTGGCGCTCCGTACCGTATACTCAAAGGTTAAAACCGGCAAGTGCGAGTCAGGCCTCGCTCAATTAGGGTTCCGTACATATACATTTTCTTTTTGTTTGTTTGTATTGACCGTAGCTTACAAGCTACGCAATGAATCAGCGTTTTTAGCTGTATTTTATTAAAATAAAATAAAGTATATGGTACATAATATAGAGAATAGAGATATTTCAAATTACAGGCCTGTTACTCATTCCGTCTACGAGCTGTGACATGCGGACGGACGGACAGACAGCCAAGTGACACTTCAGTAGCTAAGCGCCAAGTGCATAACTTAACTTTGATTTTCTTGTTTAGAAGTTTAAAATTGAAAAGCATTTAGATCTGTGTCATTTGACGCCAATAGTTCAGTATTAGTGAGGTTTATAAAGCAAGAGTTTGAAAATGTAAACGCAATAATTAGTCATGAACTTCTCAAAACCAACTTTACATGCTGTTTTAACTTTGTTTGGACAAGATCATGATTTCAAACTCATGCTTTATAAACCTCACTAATACTGAACTATTGGTGTTAACTGCCACATACCAAAATGTTTTTCAATTTTTAAGTCCTAAACAAGAAATACAAAGTTAAGTTATGCTCTTTGTGCTAAGCGACTGACTTTTAACCTTAATTAATAGGGTTCCGTTTTGCCCTTCAGGTACGGAACCCTAAAAAGGAACCGTTATGCTGAGACTTTGTTGTTCACTCGTCCGTATGTATGTCACAGTCTCGTAATTTTTGGTTAAAGACTTGGATTTTGGTACAAAAGATGCATTTTTTTTGCCCACGCAATGTGGTAAAATCAGTAATAAAAACAATTACTCAAAATACCACCATGCGAACTGCAAATACTAAAGAAAGACTATTGAGTCAGTTCGTGAAGCATTGTTTTTATCATGTTACGTGTACACAGTTGCACAATGTACAAGAATATCCAGCCTTGAACGTTTACAATTTGAGCTAAAATCAACATTTAGCCGTTCGCTGCTACACTGGCCTCGACTCGAACGAAGAGCCGCGAAGAAGCCGGGAACTTTCAAAACTTATCTCCAGTGGCGGATTAGCCATCTTAGCCGCCCTAGGCCATTTAGTACCAGCCGCCCGAATTCCTACTGGATACTCGGTTAGTGTTCAGGAACAAGGTTCATTGATCCTTTTTTCGAAACCATAAAAAAAGACATTTTATTCCCACACGAACTGGAGTAGTTCTAATAAAATTCCTAGTACGGGAGCAAAAAACATTTTTTCGAATTTCACCTGAGGGGTCATTAAACATTGTTCCTGATAACTAACCGATTCTCCAGTATGAATTCGGGTGGTTGATTAAATTTCACCTTATATAGATAGCACTCTCGCTACCACGTGCCATGTCAGCCACGGGCCTAGATTAGCCGTCCCCTAATATCTGGCCGCCCTAGGCCCGGGTCTAGTCGGCCTTATTGGAAATCCGCCACTGCTTATCTCCTTGTACTATCCAACTGAAATCCGATGAACCAGTTTTCGCTCGTATTGTATGAGTGAAAATTGGGTCAGCGTCGCTTTCTTCGACGGATCTTCCCATTTGTTAGAGCTACTTCAATAATATTTAGTTTTTTAGGCTTTTAAATTTTCATGTCTACCCTGTCTAAAAACTCTGTGCACGCCACTGTTCAATATAAATATTCGAGTAGTAACATGGAATCGCATGTGTACGATGCCTTCGCGGTAGGTGACGAGGTGTGTTGTATCGGCGGGTTACTTAGAGTGCGTTTCATCAAATAGTTCCTCCGCCATAATGTTGCCTTACCTGTCTGTCATCGACGCCCAACTGAGATAATTGGATTACAAAAATGATGTCTATTGTTTGGATGATCTGAACTGGATTTCATTTCTACCAACATTACGTGGTGTTAGTCACAAAGTCACACGGATGGCGTCGCAGGCGCGTATTCTTTGTTACTGCACAGGTGACAGTTTCACCTTCGGTACTGAACTGACCCGAACTATCAGCCCTAGAGCTGGTGTCAAAAAACTGCAAGAGCTTAGGAAAGACTCAAGTTCTAATATGTTGCAGTATAAAGGGCGTACACGAGTCAGCACCCTCTCGCAAGGTCAGGTAGTGGCGGCGGCGCACTTTGAAATTAAAAACATGCACTACATGTGTTTTGTTATAGTTAAAATCACGTTGTGACGTAGTGACACGCCTGAAATTTTCAATATACGACCTGACCACTTTCTTATGTATTTTTGTTAAATAAACTAGTTCAGGGCCAATTTTCAACAAATGAGAAACACTTTCAGTGCATGTTATAAACTTCAAAATGCGCCGCCGCCGCCAGGGGTTCTCTACCTGACCTTGCGAGTGGGTGCTGACTCATGTACACCGTTTATACTACAACCAGTTAGAACTTGAGCCTTTACTAAGCTCCTGCAGTTTTTTAACACCAGCTCTCGGACTATAATGAGCGAGGCTGCTGCATGCGCGTCCACTCTCTGCCCACAGCTCACGGTGACATTGTGTAATGTCCTTGTGCAACCGGCGCGGCGCGGCGCGGCGACCGCGTCTCCGTGTTAGGTATTGTGTATGTTATTGTTCGTAGCGAACAAAGTGTTGTCTACATCCCGCCCCGCGCGTCGCGCCCCGCCCCGCGCATCGCGCGCTCGTTGACAACCAAGAATCGACAGTGATTGTGTTTACACAGACAATGCTATCAATATAATTTATGATTAAACGAACTTACCTGAAGTGAAGTTCTATCATAATTATACGAGGTGCTTCGTCCGAAGAGATTAGTAACTGAAATATATAAAACACAGGTAGTATCGTGTCTAGGATTCACCACTCGCACTAATAGTTGAGAATTTTAAAAACAAAAATCCTCTAAAACCAGTTTTTCGTACGCTTGCCACCCCATCCCTAGGTACGTCATTAAGTTTAGAGCTGAATTCAAAACTTTGATATTTCCTGTATTTCCTGGGTATAAGATGGGTGGGCGGGAGTGAGTTACTAATCTCTTCGGACGAAGCACCTCGTATAATTATGATAGAACTTCACTTCAGGTAAGTTCGTTTAATCATAAATTATACTTCGTGCTTCGTCCTCGAGATTAGTAACTGAAATATATAAAACACAGGTAGATCTTGAGAGTCAGAACCGGAAATATCAAACGCCAAAAAAATTAATTATGAAAATACGCTGTATTTCTGAACCAGAGAAGAATTAAATCAAATTTTCTTATTATATACCTAGTTAGCATTAGTTGTAAATCTGTAGGCAAAAATCATAAGTAATTAATCTTATTATAAAAAGAACAAAATATGAAACAAATTATAGATTCATTTCTAAACAAAATAGGCAATTTCTTTGCACCAAAAAAAAAAAAAAATATTATAATAATAATATTAAGACTTCGACCATGTTTCTTAACAAATAACAATAATTATTACAACCAAAATAATAAACTAAGAATTTTTCTTAATAACGTAATTAATCTCACTGAAATTAAATTAATAATTAAGGATAGCATTTGCCACCGATAATTGATCATCATTATTAATGATGCCTCTATTATAAAATTTCCAAAAAGTATTGGACGTGCCACTCCATCCAGCTGTCTTACGAATCAAGTCAATGTTCACACCTGAACTACAGGCGCGCGAAGTGGCGGCGTGGCGCGTACTGTGAGCTGAAAATATAGCCACATCAATACCAGAATCTTTTAAGGTGTCTTTTATCCAGCGACTTAACGATTGTGTAGAAGCTGGGTGGTGCGGTTTCTTAATCGTCAGGAATAAGACGTCATGTTGACGAAACTGAGAGGTTTTTTCGACATACGTCAATAAAGTCAGTGCTGGGCATATTGTGGGTTTTTCATTGAAGTAAGGTATCACTAACATGGGCTGATTTGTTCCAAATTTAGAAGTTTTAATTAAGTCAGGAATTTTAATAATAATTTTATCATTGAGTCTTTCTATATTTTTTATATTTATTTTAGATAATGTTTGCACTCTGTGTGCCGTTGTAAGAGCCAATAGTGTGATGCATTTTTTTGTTAAATTTTGTAAAGATAAGTCTTCATTTTGACCTAACGTTTGTAGGAAATTTAATACACATGATGTGTCCCATGTTACGTTATACCTTGCTAAGGGTGGTCGTAATCTGTAGACGCCCTTAAAAAACCTCGCAATTGTCTCATTTTTACCGATTTCAGGGCCTAGTATCAGCGATAGGGCTGATCTGCACGAGTTAAGTGTGCTGTACTGCGAGCCAGTTTCAAATAAATCAGTGAGAAATTTAATAACTTTAGAAATCGGCGCTTCAAAAAAACTTATGGAGTGATTATTACAAAATTCTGTCCATTTTTTTAAATATACATCATATTGTTTAATAGAGCTGTCTGATAATGAGGCAACCATTATTTCTACTGAGGCTGGCGTTAAGTCTCTTCGTAGAAACGCTCTCCGGATAAGATCCCGGCAACCAGTGTAAGATTGTTCTGAATGTCCCATCTGCTGCAATGAGATATTAAAATTTTTTGGTTAGAATTAAATTGAACCAAATCAGAAATTAATAATTTGTTAAAAATTGGGTACCAAGGTTGAGTTGGCCACATAGGTACAATAACAATGCCCCTGGCTTTGTCTGATATTATTTTCCTAAGGGTTTTCAAAATTATGGAAAATGGAGGAAATGCGTAGAAATAATATTTAGACCAGCAGATGGTGAATGCGTTTATGGCAAATGCGTCAGGATCTCTATCCCAGGAGACGTATATGGAGCACTTGTTATTTAAGCGGCTAGCGAAAAGATCAATTTGTGGTATCCCAAAGCTATGTACGATCTTTTTGAAAGCGAATTCCGTCAATGTCCATTCAATGTCTGGATGTATTTTTCGCGATTCAGCGTCGGCTATTGTATTATCACTAGATTTTATGTAATACGCAAAAATATATATTTTCCTGGCTTCACACCACTGCCAAATGTTTTTGGTGACTTTATTTAAATGGGGGTATTGAACACCACCCATTCGGTTAATATAACTTATCGCGGTTGTGTTATCGATACGTAATAACAATTGGCAATCGTGTAAATCTTTAGCAAATACTTTTAATGCAAAGAAAGCAGCTAACAGCTCCAAATAGTTAATGTGCATAGCATGTTCTTCCTCAGACCACCTCCCACTGGCTGTCTCGGATCCACACGCGGCCCCCCAACCCCCCGTAGTTGAGGCGTCAGAAAATATCTCACTGTGGTAACTGTCGTCTCTGATCTTGCGAACAGAATTATCGATTGTCCGCAACCACCAGTCAAAGTCAGGTTGAAGAGTCTGAGGTACCGTCATATATTTTTCATAGTCATCATGACCTCTTAAATTAAGAAATTTGCACCGTTCGAACTCTTTTGTATAAAGCATTCCATATTCTATCCCAGGACATGCAGAAACCAACAATCCCAGAAGCTGGGCGAATTCTTTTATTTTACATCTCTTTATTTTTATAACTTTCAGTAGTTCTGCTTTTATTTTTATTTTCTTTATTTCTGGTAGACTAATTTGTAATTTATTTGAGTCGATAATGAAGCCAAGAAAATTGCAAGACCTTGACGGTTGCAAAGAACTTTTCTCAAAGTTAATTTTAAAACCAAGCGAAGTCAGCAGTTTTAATGTGACGTCAATATTTTCTTTACATTCATTATAATTTCGACCAAAGAGACAGAAATCGTCCAAATATAAGGTCGATACATAGCCAGCGGTCCTCAATAACTTAATTACGGGTTTCATTATCTTCGTGAACACGTATAGGGCCGTATTCAGACCGAATGGCAAAACATTAAATTCGTAAAGTTTGTCATGAAAAAACCGTAGATATTTTCGTGAGTCACTGTCAATTTTTATTAATAAATAAGCGTCTTGAATATCTATTGAAGCCATGTAACAATTCTGTGTAACTAATTTAATAGCAGTCCGTAAATCTTCTAATTTGAAATGACTTGTTTCTATATGCTTGTTTAAGTTTTTTAAGTTAAGAATAAACCGCATTTTGCCATTTGGCTTAGGTCGCAAAAAAACGTTTGACAAAAATTGCTCAGAATGTTTTTCACATTTAGATATTGCTCCGATATGCAATAGATTATTTATGGTTTTACCCAAATGAAACCGTTCCATATTAGTGAAAGAAGGCAACTTTGGCAATTCATTTTTATCTGGAGTACTAATAAATTTCAGGCTATACCCGTTAATCCATGACAGTATGACGCGATCGTTGGTAATTAGAGACCACTGTTTTATAAACAACGCCAACTGTCCGGCGTACTTTACCTCATCTAGTGGCGGTAGGTTTGTCTCGGCTGATACCGCGACGGCCTCGATAAGGCTGCAGGCGGCGCGCGCGCCAGTGGTGGCAGAGGCGGCGGCGGCAGATTGGCAGGCAGATGCGGCGGCAGTGGGGTTGCAAATTGGCGGCCCCTCTGAAGCCCCGACGGCTGGCGGCGGTTCGTCGAGGGAGACTTCCAGTTTTTTGAAGTCGATGGTTGTTGGTTCACCGATTTTCGAACGAATTTGTTATTATTTTGAGTGACTCTTATCTCCTTACTCGACTTCGAGACTGCTTTGGCTGACTTAAGGGTTTCAGCGAGATTCTCACCAAAGAGGTATCTATCGATCTTAGTTTTGGTAATATGGTCACTGATATCTTTCTTGACACTTGTGCTCGCAAAATAACGACGTTTCATGGAATCGAAATATTGGACATCGCACAATATTTTAGTAGCGTCCATCAGCTTTTTAAGCAAGCCATTATCTCTATTTTTAGTCTGCAGTTGAGATGAGATAACATCACCTAGACAGGATATAGCCGATGCTATTTGTTTTTGTCGATTTTCTAATCCTTTGTCTCGTTTGGTTATTATCTCGGGTAAGGCAGCTTTTATTTCGTCATTCATTATTGGGGCCGAGATTTTCATGCAGTTGGCTGGAATGAGGTACTTGGTATTGAGCTCCTTGCGAGTCTCTTTATCTAAGCCAGCTGTGGCTATGTGTTGTAAACGAATACTAAGCTCGCTGTGTAAGTCAGGACCATGCTCTGTCGTTGCAGACAAGTCTTTACCCAGGATTTCTAACAAAACGTCATCTACCTCTGCATCTGGAGCGATGGAAATCGGCATAACATTTTCTAAAATCGGTGGTTCGCTATCTATAGCTATAGATTCATTAGCGGCATCGGGTATGACGCCGGGTTCCATGGATTCAACCATATTGTCCCCGTGATTCTCTGAGTCAAATGACGTCACCGGTTCTTCACATTGCTCGGCTAGAATGATTAAGACTATTTTTAGAAATTGAGGGTGGATTGAAAATTTTACTCATAAAATTTTGTATCGAGTTAAAACATTTTACAGAGTTTTATTATATAGGCGTATGCTCAAGCCCTGCGAAATGAGCGAACCTTAATAAATGTCAGGCGTATGCTCAAGTCCTGCGAAATGAGCGAACCTGGATGTGAAATGGCACTATATGTTACAATCCAACTAGTTGATCCAAGTCCTGCGGCGAAACCCTCGGAGACGAACAGACGATGACTCAGATACCCGACGATTACGTTTACGAGCGCGTTTTAGTTTGCGCTTTAATTTCTTTATTGTGCGATTAACGTCATCCTGGTGATCACCATGACGTTTCCTTTTCGGCATAATGCCCTTATTTCACAAAACTTTCACTTAAACACAAAATAAACGCGAAATGTGCACAGAATATTCGCGAGCTATGTTGAGTGGTGAAGCACTAAACTGTGAATGACGTACCTAGGGATGGGGTGGCAAGCGTACGAAAAACTGGTTTTAGAGGATTTTTGTTTTTAAAATTCTCAACTATTAGTGCGAGTGGTGAATCCTAGACACGATACTACCTGTGTTTTATATATTTCAGTTACTAATCTCGAGGACGAAGCACGAAGTATAATGGTGATTGTTATTGCGGATGCTAGTCAAGTATTGTAAACTAGTGCAATTACAGCGCTATGATGGTGCTCGCTATTGAGGGGCTGATTGTCTCACATATTGTTTTCAGTGGAGTCGTCGCATTATCATATAATATGTACATTATATTATGTTCGATGCGATGGACTCGCATTTATAATAATAATAATAAAATTCTTTATTGCACAAGATAAAAATTTCGTATTATCGATATAATCGATACACTAATTACACGTTAATTTTAATGTAAAATAAATAACAATTGCACTAAACGTAATACGGGGAAATGCAATAAAAAAAAATGGGTTACTTAAATAAAATAAAATACTCCCATAAATAAAAACTATACAAATACAAATATATTTATTTGCCAGAAAACACATTAAATAGTGGTAATATAAAATGGCATATCTCAGTATTCAACCTTAAATAGGCATGCAAATATTAATTAAAATTTAATCCTATAAACAAATCATCATACAATTTTCATAAACAAGATCAGTTTTAATATGGATACAATGAAGCCGATTTTGAAGGCTTTAATTTTAGTTTTAGGTATGTCAAAACTAAATTTTTCTTTATTGCAAAATAGACCTTAAACGTAAGGAACATGAGTGAAATTACATTGGAATAATTTTAGTTTTGACAGCACTAAAACTAAAATTAAAGCCTTCAAAATGGGCTACAATGTCAATTAAAAAAAATTTAATATTTCAAAATTAAATGTCAAGTTTTGACAATACTCTTTATATGTTTTTTTTTTTTATCAGAGCTAACTCTGATATACCTTAAATGAATAAATATGAATTCTAAAACTGTTAGTGCCCGATAGGCACCTCAGGGCGCGGAGTCATACGTTGTTCGCGGCGCCATTTTCGCGCACTAACCTTTATCGGTACTCGCCCGTCGCCCGAGCACTCGACATATTCTGCTCCCTGCTCGCTGAAGCACCAGAGTGTGATATTTTTGTGGATCGTATTAGTTATCTGATAGATGTTTGTAAGAGAATGTTAGAGAGAAGTATGAAAGTAAGTGATTTAATTTAAGAACTATATTATTGTAATGATTTAGATTTATCTGTTATGTTACAATAATTTTGAATAAACAAATTTGAATTTGAATTTGAAGATAACATAATTGAATTGTATGTAACTGCACCATAATAAATTCGTACCACTCGGCTAGCCTCGTGACAAAAACTGCACTCTGAAATGTTAAAATATCTACAAAACTTAGCGCAAAAAAAACATGTTCGTAGCATTCCGCGTAGCTAGCATTACGCGTAGCATACAAAAGACATCAACGCGCTGTGTCGTAGCACGCGCTACGAAATTACTACTTGCAACTGGTGTTCAAATAGTATGTTTTCCTTTTATTGTTATTAATTTAAACGGACATGTTATTTATTATGTTTCATGTGGGTTGTATTCTATTTTTATACGAGTTTGAAAATGAAAATAAAATATTTAAACTTGATGTAGCGAAATGTTTGTGAGACATACGAATAGAAATAGCAAATCGGTAGGATTTATCAAGAATAATCATACAACATTACATCAGGTCTGCTCAATAGGTGGTAGAGCTGATGCCGGGCTCGACTGTGGAGGTACCACCATCTTACTTGGAGACGCCCTTGAAGTAATTCGGGGGAGAGTAAGAGGACAGCTCACAGGCAAAAAACAAGGAGGCCCACAATGCCTGGGACCGATGGATGGCGGTATATCCATCCCTAATAGCCGGGCCTTATATGGAACAGATTGGTGACGGGCAGCGGCGTCACTGGTGCGATGGTTCCGGCACCACGCTCATCAACTCGCCTGCCTGTGTGTGAGTATGGGCAATTCTTCCAGGACGACCGCCGGGAGTGGCAAAGTCCTGGAAAGGCTTATGTCCAGCAGTGGACGAACTAGGCTGATGGATGGATGGATGGAGGTCTGCTCAAATGACATGTTCGATTGCCGGCGGACACAATGTATAATTTAGACTAAATCGTCGCTCTTAAAAATTATTGACACCGTTGGGCAGAGTCATGAAGCAACAAGCCAGTGGAGAGCGCATGCGGGGGTAACGCGACTCGCCAAACATCCGCTTCCCAAAGCGTATAGGCGCTTGAAGCGAAGCCATTGGTTTTAGTCAGAGTTTGGCTGTGTCCGTGAAAACATAGCGTGTTTCTGTAGAAAAAATCCGAAATTTACAGTAAATATGCCTACTTGTGCAATAAAATGGTGTGGAAAGAATACTGGCTTCATGGGCAGAGTGGATCGAGATCCAATATGAAAAGAGTCTATGCGTGCAGTGTAGAGAAACATTTTAATGTTGATGTCTTTGACTTGACTCGTGCCTCCCCGCGCACTCACTGTGCACTTACACATGCACCCACCACATCCTAACACATTTTATTCATCTCAAGATCAAAACACTCAAACAGCTCCTTATAGCTTCAAAACTTGAAATTATAATTTCAAGTTGTAAGTAACACTTGAATTCGCTAATTTCACCCTCAAAGGTGCATATTTCTATGGCATCATTGCATGGAGGTTCTTCCGAGAATTATCCAAATCCGGCCGTTTTTTCAACTTGAATTTTTTGCCTGGTATAAATAAATCACTTCACGGCTATGCGAATTTTTATTCTTGTCACTGTCACTCCAAGCGAAAAAACGCGCAGAGGGGCGGATTCAGGGTAAAAGGGAAAAAGTTGTTTTGTATTTTTATTAAAAAAAACTAAACTAGGTAACAACATTTCAAAAATCAAAACTCTAGATATTGTTGTAACCCATCTAATAAAATATGTTTGAGTTCTGTACATGGCTGCTACTCGTTAAACGAGGAGAAAAAGTGTGTTAGAAGACTTCATTTCAACAATTATTTCTATCGAGGAAAGTTTATCCAAACACGTTTTCCAAAAACAAAACCCTAGATTATATAGTCAAAATGCATATACCAGAAACTGATTATAATTTTCCGTGTATTTCATGAAATACACAGAAAAGAAACACCCGTATTTTTTTTACATATCGCCTTAAACCGATTTTACAAGTATCCTTGTCAGATTTGAGGATGCATTCAAAAAATATAATTTTTTCGTATTGAAATGTGTGATGATGACGTCACAAATGACATCATGTTTTTTGTAATAAAGGATATGCACGCTTATTTTAAAAACTTTATATACAGGTTTGCGAATAGTAATACTGGCGAAAAAAAGAAGAGGCCAATTGATATCACGAGGAGTCGAATACGAATAGTGCGTGGAGAGCGAGTGGCGAACGGGATGTTGTTGGCTGGACAGGGTTGCAGCTAGACGGGTGAAGGAGGGCTCGAGGACATCCATTACTGATTGACCTGGTCCTCTAAAAAGGCCGCTTTGGATGCATCATGTTATGATTCTATTTTAATGCCATCTCTTTTGCACGCATAAAGAAACTCTGACTTTATCCTACTTTCAAATCATTTCACGATACACCCAAGTTCGCCTTTTTAGGTCCCCTGATTGTACGTACCGTTGTACGTTTATTGCGGATCCTGGCGCGTGGGTTGAACGTAAACACTGGCAATCTGCTTGAAACAGAAATTCCAAGAAGCCATTTTTCATCTTATTAGCAGCACTATAATATCCTAATGAGCGTTTTTCCATATGTCAAATTTAGTGTTCAATAAGATTCCTAGATGGCACTGTCGTATACTTCAGCAGCAGCAACATAATCAAAGACAAATTTGCACAGATTCCAAACAAACTAAAAACCACTTTGACATTGATTGCTACGGAACATATTTTATCTATGGTGACATGGACAGCGACATCTGGAGAAAAGCTAAGAACTAAGAAAAATAACAACGAGAAAAACGCTCATTAAGAAAACTTCATATACCTAATTTTCAGCGACAGTAGGTCGGTGAAGCGTGAGGCGTGTGCTATTCGTGCCGCACCGCGACTCTACGCTGACGCACCACTTGTCACTAAAGCAGGTTGTACATTTTGGCTTGTTGGAAGTAGAGTAACTAGCTTTACATTTTATTACTGAATTCCTGCTGTCTTGTATTTTCTTATCCCTTGGTTAAAGTAGATATAAGTAATTCAATGTATAGTTTAAGTTTATGTTAAAAAAAAAGACATGATCTTGCCAAGTTTCTTGCCCGTTCTTCTTAGCAAGACTAATCGAATGGGCGGAGGTAGGCATGTATTTATATATGTAACCTATTACTATGTAGTATATAGGATGGGATTTGGTCGGCCGCCTGGATTCGTGCTGGGGGCTCGGTTGGTGATCATTGAACCTTGTTCCTGGTCCCTACTCCCTGGCCGGGTCTCCGGTATGGGTTCGGGCGGTTGATTCGATTTTACCTTGTATAATATATATTTTACCTATAATTTTAATCGTATATATATTGCTACATAAATTAAATAAACCATTAATTTAGTTCATGTATATTTATTACATATATTTTTTTTATTAGATTAAATTTGACGTGTAAAAAGTGTATATATTTATCCCTGCTTTGCAAAATAAACTATTTGAATTTGAATTTGTAAAAGAAAAATAAACACGTAACAAGCCTTGCCTTGGATTTAAAGACCTTACGGCCAATATAATTTTGATTTTTGTTTGTGCTTGACGATGTACGGCTCGAAATAAGTTGGAGGGACTTCCAGCTACTATCTTTAGTAATCCTCTGTAACTGTTTACCTACATTCTAGTATTGTTATGAGCCCTTTTTATTCCTGGTACTTACTTTACCCAGTTGCTCTACCGTATAAACTAGGCTTTATAGTCCCGCTTTACAGTCCTTTGTCTGCTTAGCTAGTGTTACATTACAGACGCGCTTCGTGTATACTGCTGTAAAGGGATACTCTGGTACACCCACAGATCAACTGAACTGTAAGGATGAGTGCGTAGTAATAACAATAAAGAATAATAAGTACACGTAAAGAAGAGGAAGTCACCTCCCCTTGGGCATAGTAAAACCAGAACAGTAGTTTATCTTCAAGCAAAGGTACATCGCGCGGCTAATATGTGTGCGTGCTAGTACGCACACAACAGCAATATCTTAGTATACAAGGTAGGCGCCAGTCGGAGTCACGCCGCGATCGCGCTCAGTCAAGTCTCCCAAACAAGCCGCCACGTCGCGCGCCGCGCGTCACCGACCAATTCAAATATGTCGACAGCACGCAATCGAACATATTGTACTGTCTTCGGATGCCTCAATAATATTTCCTCAAATCCAGAATTATCGTTCTTCTCAATACCTACGAAACTAAAAGAAGGACAACCCTGCAACAGTAGGTATTTAAGTCTCGTACGGGGCGTGAGTTAAACTACTGTTCTGGTTTTACTATGCCTTGGGGCCGCCCCGCCTCAGTTGAAAGTCGCCCTCAAATTAGAAGTATGATTGGGGTACACACACACAGTCACACACAGTACTTACTTCTTGGCTGCCGAACATTACCATCGCTGCGTGCACATACATAAATCATAAATCTTTATTGCTGAATATGAGTATTTACAATGGTGTTAAAAATAAAAGGCTCATACATATTCGACCTTGTCGGTATTGAAAATAATTAGAACATGCATGACATTATTATCTATTTACAATTAAATCTAATATCAGTTACAATGTAATGCAAATAAAAATAAAATAGTACATAATTAAATAATTTAACAATACAATTAATTGAATAAAATATCCTTATCATTTAAATATTCGACAACAGAGTAGTAGCATTTTTTAATCAAAAACATTTTGATTTTGTTTATGTACACACTATCACTATAGTAGTTTATGCTACTAGGGCGAAAAGGAATAAATTACGATAGCGAGTGTTTTAAACGTAACCGAGTAATTTATTGCTCTTACGCCCGTGTATCATACTACGTTTTTCAATGCAGTGTGAGGAAATAAAACAAATATAATCTTGTGAACTTTAAATTATGATTGGCTCAAAAGGACTGTATCCAGAGCCGTTAAACAGTGAAAAAAAAAGTATAACATTTATGGTACACAGGAAAGGTTACAGGTTAGCCAACTCTTTGTAAATAAATTTAAAAAAAATAATAATAAAGCCCTTGGGCAAAATAATCGACTTTCTGTTCGGTTTTGATGCATAAAAAGTGGGCCTTTACGAGCACTTGCATTGAAAATTATATTTTTAATGTTATTAGGTAGTTTATTATACACTTTAATTGTCATCTGTTGGGTGTCATCACTGAGGGCCTTAAGTCGTGAAGTTGGGAGCACCAAGTGATCCTTATATCTGTAGGAGCGGCTTTTAGTTTCGGTTTTTTTTATAAAAAGATGTGTCTGCTTACAAACCACGCAAACGTTTGTGGACAGACTGGTGCTCAAGTGCAGTAGCAGGTAATCTGTTCGCTTGTATTGAGTGTCGGTGGGGGGAGGGGTTGGTAACGATCTCGTGGAGCGTCTCTCGCGTCGAGGAACTATCTCGAGAGGATCAGCGAGCGGAGCGGCGCGGAGGTTAAAGACTCGACCATCATTATGTAGTTTTGTGGCTCGTCAAGCGGTGTAACGAGGAGAGACCATCGGCGTCGCGGCGTGCACGCGCGCATCCCTCGGTGACGATGTAACAGCAGCCACTTGTTAACTGTTGTTGTTACCATGCAAACGGATGAATTCATCCAAAGTAACAAAGTATTTTATAATTGTGTAAAACAGCATTGTGTAAAACTTTTGCAAGAATGTTATGGTGAATGTATAGTGCAGTTGTTTTAAATACTAAGCGATCAAATCAAAACAACCAACGAAGAACTTGGAGTGAGTCTTTGCGTTCTTAGTACTAGGTGATCATATTAAATGGCATGTCGGGTAGCCGCGACCCCACTGGATGGGATTGCCTTACCGTCCTTCCAGGCTATCCAATATTAAGGCGATATGTAAAAGTTTTAGCGTCCCTGTTACTCCATATGCGAAAAAACCCTCAGTGCGAGAGGGACGGATTCGTGGAAAAGTAGGAAAAAGTCGGTTTTGTATTAATATAAAATGTAATAAAAATGCTATCGAAATTTCGTTTAACCAGGTCCTAGATACTGTTAAAACCCATCTTATAAAATATAATTGCAGTCCATTATGTCATTCTAAACTGTCAAACCAGGAGAATTGGTGTCGATAAAGCCCTCATTTCAATAAATATTTGTATCGAGCCGAAATTCTCCAATCGCTTTTCTGTTTTAACAGATCCCTAGAGAAAGATTCCAAAAATAATATCAAATTTATACAATATTTACCGAAGTAGATATAGAAGTTCTTAAAGTGTCGATTTTTTTCCGTAGCGCCTTAAAAACCCTTTGCACTATCAAAGTTCTCAAACACGTTCTACCGATAGTTTCAGGAAAAGTTACAGTAACGAGTCGCTTTACAGAAATAGCTAGGCACAAGGATAATGACGTAGTATCCTGTTGTGAACTTATGATTCCCCATTCCTATAGTGTACCAGGGCGAGTGGGCACTGCGGATAGCGCCCCGCCCCTCACCCCGCGCCGTCAGCTGATACCGCGCCCCGCGCTCGCCCGACCGGCTGATCGACCCCTTCCCCACCACCTTGCCTTCGGAGTTCGGACCACCGTTTCGCACTATGGTTTGAATACCCTCGTTCCTCAACAGTTCGATAGACCTTCCCGTAAGTATTGAATCTGGGCTGTTTGTAGACATACCGAGTAAAAACTTGATGAAAGAATATTTATTAACATTGCTGAGGTGTTTTTATCTGAATTAGCGTCTTCTACATTAGCGTCTGGACTACAAGTATGTTTGTTGAAATTATTTGATGTACTAATAGGAAACAAAAATATTTGGTATGGACGTCTTTTAAAACTCACGTCGACGGATCCCGTTGGGAGGCGTATTTCCTTAACTGTGTTTAATTCGGCTCCGCGTCGCGACCAAATCAGTACGCTTTTGGAAATCCAATTGTGTCGCGTAAACGTATCTATTTCAGGCCCATCAGTGGACGAAATCAACACGGTTTTGTGCATTTTGTCTACCACATTATGTCTACCGGGGGTAATTAAGGACCGGTTCCGCCAAACATATGCTTTCACGTTTGGACAATTTAGCATATTAAATCAAAATATTTTTAACAAATACAATTGTTGTAATTAGTTATTTTTCAGATTTGACACAAGTATCACAATCATCGAGAAAAAATCGGAAAGATCAGTAAAATCACGGAAAACATCACTTGGCGTTGGAACTAAGTATGATCAGTCTACTGATTTAACTACAATATAAAATATTTGTGTTTGAAATGAAAGTAGTTTTTTCCTTTCGTTATTTAAAAAAAAATATTCTACACTTCCTGTTCAGAAAAATCACGCAAAAAAAATTTAAATGAATATGTTTTTCTTTTAAAATAATGAAACTTAAAGAATATTAATAGTACGCGTGCGCGTGCGTAAAGTGGTCATTTTACGCACGGTGTGCTATAAAATATTATATGAATAAGGTATTTGATCTCGACACGCTAAAAAAAAATTTTCTACGCCAATTTACGTTATTTGTGATTTTAGTGATCTTTCAGATTGTTTTTCTTTGATAATTTTCAAATCTGAAAAATACATAATGTTCTTTACTAATTACAAAATTTTATTTGTTAAAAATATTCTGATTTAATACGTAAAATTTTCCAAACGCGAGAGTATGACCCTTAACAGAATACGTTTTAGTTAGTTACTCATCAGTATAAAAACTGTTGACAAAAACCATCAATTCGTTCTATAAGCTCAGCAGCTTAAAATTAAAGAAATAAAATTAAGTACATATCAATGCTTCGTAGCCTACAAAGTGGCTAGAATATTTTATGGGTTTTTCTGTCAACGCCGTATTACATGGCCGCCTAGACTGAATTCTGCTGTAAAAAAAACGTAGTGTCTATAATTAGTTTTTGACTGTTAGGTGCAAAGAACTACATAGATTATTTTATTTTAAGAGAACATTATTCGTATCATCACCAGTATCAAGCATTAACGGTATATTAGTAATTATTAATAATAGTGTAATATAAATATAATAAATAGAATAAAGGAGAGTGATACTTCGAAGTCGGCTGGACACCAATTTTTCGAGAGTTTTACCCTGTGTATTTGTTGACAATAAGATTTATGATTTGATAATGAGTTTTTAATTTGCTCAAGCTATTGTGAAATTACTGAATATAATAGTTGGCATTGAACTGCTTGCTTGAACGTAAGAATTATAATGTCTAATACAGAACAGAATGAAATCGATACATTTACGCGACATATTTGGATTTCCAAAAGCGTACTGATTTGGTCGCGATGCGGGGACAAATTCAAAACAATACGGTTGCGGAAATACGCCGTCGGGAGAGGGGGCCCAGTGGTGGTGGGTTGGTTAGGAGGGGGAGAGTGCGGCGGCGCGGGGCGGGGTGCGAAGTGCGGGCGGGCGGGACGACACAGTCTCGACTTGGCCGCCATAGTTGCCTCACGTGCTGAGATGCCCGGCGCATGTCTGCTCGCGAACATAACGGTACCTCGTCAGTCCGCGGCCGGCTAGTGCTAGTAGGGAGTGTGTGAGTGTCGGTGCAGCAGGGCATGTGAGTGATGATACGGTCAGCTGGCTCGGGCGGCATGGTGGGACTACCGCCGCCGCCGCACGCGAGGCTCTCCCTCTTCGACTCCTGCCATCGCAAGATCAGGCTCATCGGCGGGGGGCCGGTCGCTTTCCTCGGAGGACTTGTTGCGTAAGTTCCACAACATCCCACCGCTGCTGCTACAATATTATGTATAATGAACGGGTACATTACGTTGAAAAAAAAAACTACCTGCCTACCTTTAGTTCAACTTAAAAATATAGCTCTACACATAAAATTAAAAAATCACCATGACATAAATTCAAAAACTTTAATGGTATAAGAACGGTTGAATAGCGGGCCGCACAGACCGCAAGCCGGTGGTTTCCGGGACATTTCCAGAACGACCGAGTGAGACGTAACTGATATTAATAGTATGTTTTGTGGCGCTCTTTATACGAGTTGTTATTTCGCTAATGTCTGTCCAGGTAATCAATAGAAGACTTCTAAGAATTTAGAATTAAATCTCGAAGGACACTCGAAACCTTTTCAAGCGCAGATTATATAAAATACGTGCAACTTTATATATAACACACAACAATGCTATCGGTCCATGCCGTTGGCCGTTGCCGGTCAGTAACAAAGAGCAGAGGGGGTGTGAGTGAGGGTGGAGGGGTGGTGCAGTGTTATCTGAGCGCGGAGGGACGTACGTCGCGGCAGGTAGACGCCGCGCCGCAGGGTTGGATTTTGTAGTATAATTATACTATTTGTACCATATTTTCATGACATGTAGTATGTAGTATCGTAATGGAACTATACTACGTAAAAATGCCATAATTTTATCTTCAGACAGACCGACTTGTTTTATTGGTTGAGACGTTTTGCTTTTTAACATTTACCCTACAATATAGGGAATGTCTGTGCATGATGAATATTTTCAGTAAATTTTTTAAAAATTTCACAAACAAATAACTAAATAAACAAATATTTTATTAAATTATGAATGTTTTTAGTAATTTTTTTTAAAATTTCACTAACAAATAGGCAATTTTATTTCAATTCAAAACAAAAATCGACGAAAAACGAAATGTAGTATAATTTTAGCCAAGTAGTATATCTATAATTCCCATAGACAATAATTTTCCAAGGGTCTGAATCCAACCCTGCCGCGCCGTCCCACCACAACGCTCCCGAACCTGCATGTTGACATGCATGACACCCCGCCGCACAGTGCCTGAATTTTCCAATCCAGCAGGATTTAATTTAAATTCGCAAAGTCAGCAAAATATATCATAGGACTCTTGGTGTTTGAACGGTAATTCTTGTTAAAAATCGTGTGCTGATTTTCTTCACAGCGTCTCTGTATTTGAGAAATTCGCTACTTTTTTTACTCTTTAAGGAATCTAGCACTATTAAATAACCATTTGTCTTATATCGCTTTTTTTATTATTGCTATCCTACGTCAGTTTGTATCACGGTGAAAATAACAAAATTTGTAATTGAGACTTGATTTTCAAATTTTACAATATTTTTATAGCTCGTTTCAGTCCGTACATTTAATAATATTTTTATAGCTTGTTTCAGTCCATACATTTAATAATATTTTTATGGCTTGTTTCAGTCTATACATTTAATAATATTTCATACCAAGTCTTTCCTATGAAAAAGCGGATGTGATTGTTTTTAAGTCTCATTACTATTTGTATCTTACTTTCTAACATAACTATTTGTAGAAGTTGTCAAGCGTTGAACCTCTATTTAATTAAATTATAGGCTTACTATGTAACTTTGTACAAATTTGTTTGTATTGTAACAGAAAAAAAGATATGATCTATCTAAGTTTCTTGCCCTTATTCTTAGCAAGACTAATCGAATGGGCATATATTTATTATTATGCATTCAGCAGTGGCGTGCATAGAACTTTTTTCGGGAAAAGCAATCATAAGGTCAAGTTTGACAGTAAAAAAAATATGAAAAAGTTTAAATAACACTTTGAAAAAAAAAAGTTGGTATGAAAATATTCACTCTAGGGTAGGCAGTGCCTACCCTGGCGTCATACAAACTTTCTTTTTTCAAAGTGTTATTAAAAAAAAAAACATATTTTTTTTTCTATGTTCTATAAAAATGTTCTATGCACGCAAATGTACATCATTGCATTATATTTACCTATAATTATAATATTTGATGATTCCTATATTTTTTGTTTTATTCAAGTGTATTGTTTTATTAAATTGAAGTAAACCTAAGCTTTCTTTTTGTGTATTTTCCCATATTATTGTTTATTATATAAAATAAATATATATATTTATCGCTATTATTAAGATTTTTATTTGCATAAATTATTGAATTGCACTGAAAGTTACAAAAATAAGTGCATTTAAATAATTTACACAAATCAAAGAATACGCAAATAATTTTAACAAAAAAATAAGTACAATATGAAATAAATAAATATAAAAAAACAAAAACGCATATAATGTAATAATAATTATTATATCAAATGTTATTTTATTTCAATTATTTGAATAAATATATTATTATATTATGCTTTTTACAAGCTTTATTTTTATTTAGTGTATTTGTTATTATTGAAACAATAAAAATATATCAGTATCACTTATCAGTCAAGTTATTTATTATATTATGTATCACTTATTTTAGCATAGTAAAGTCCGATATTGGCAGTATCTACAAATAATATTGTTAAGTCCACACATTTTGTTAATAAATAAATTAAATTAAAAACGATTATATGTTTATATACCGAAATCTATCGCTTTGAATACTCTAATTATTATAAGAGTGCATTACCAGCTAGAAATCAATCAGAAACAAATTTAAAAGCACAAATATTTTTGAAAATATTCCTCGGGCTAGGATTTGAACCTGTCATGTAAGCAGGAGGTCAAATCCTGGCCCGAGGAATTTTTTCAAAAATATTTGTGCTTTTAAGTTTGTTTCTGATTGATTTCTAGCTGGTAATGCACTCTTATAATAATTAAATTAAAAACTTAACTTAAAGAGCCCATTCACGATCAAAAATAATTTGGTCCCGGTAGTGTTTGGAATTGATTGTGACACTGTGCGCCAATCTACCACGCTCCCGAACCTGCACGTTGACACATAGACAAGACAGAGAGACGCACAGCACACACACCTCACACTTACATACCGCTCTCATTACTAATAATCACTTATTGTCTAAACTGAAAGTCTAACTGCTCGCTTGCACTAGCACTTTCACGTCGTGTGCAACATATTTACCTTTTCTTTTTACCGTTGCATTTAAAATGACGGCTGCCAATAAACTGTTGCTCTGAGATTGACATAAAAACACAATTCATGGATTCGTTTTCGTTGTTAAGAGAAAACATATTTCAGCACGGACATAATTGGCGAGCGGTTTGCAAGGTATTGTAAGATTTGTTTGAAAAGTGATTGTCAGTAGTTTTGTCCCGGATACATATTAAACATTCCAGACGCGAGTATTTGCTCTCTTCGGAGAACGCGAGGCGATCAGAGACAATGAGTAGACAGCAGGCCTGGAGCGTTCACAACCTTCAACCGTACAAGACAAGACAAATAATCTTTATTGAACACCAAAAACATACAACAGACGATCAGAGACAATGAGTAGACAGCAGGACTCGATCGAGCATTTCCAACCTTCAACCGTACAAGACAAAACATATACTTACTCTTTATTGAACACCAAATACATACAACGGACGATCAGAGACAACATTTGGTTGGAAATAAATTGATGGGAAAAAACGCGAAGGTGCATGGTACACAAAATAAATAATAATTATTAAATGGATAGCAAACAGGTAGGCTAAAATAAATACATAAGTGTAACATTGTACATACAAATACTTAAAATGCGATTAGTATATACACTAATAAATAATTAACAAAATAAATAATATCATACATAAACTAAAAGTAAATAACTGTTAGTAACAGAAGTAGATAGATTTAACAAACATTTACAAGGAGTATATCATACTCTGTAGGCCTCGAAAAGACTATATAACAGAGCATTGTTCTATTCTGAGTAAACTATAATCATCATTAAGATCAAAAAGGAAAATATAATGAACTCCAAAAAAACGAACCATGGATTCGCGGAAGATTAGCAACACTAGTAATGTTGAAGTGAAGATGTCTTTATTTGTAAGGATCAACCTGCTCGCTGACAGATATGGGCCAGTGAGCTGACCGGTTTGTTTGCCAGATAATGCTCTTCCTAGATCCAGCCCGATTCAGTGAAACCAAGGCTTATGGTAATTTAATGATACCCTATTAAAGCGATGAAAATTTAAATTGCAAAACCTAACGTTTTTCCATTAGAAGGTGATTTTTTGTCATTTAAATCAGGTTATTATCCTAATGGTTAAACGAACACTTTGCATTATTATGAAACAAACATGGTTATAGCTTACACTGTGGTTATAGACTGATTTTGTTGTTAAAAGTTAAACGTCACCGGTCAACGGTCGAATACAAAACAATTCAATATGGCGTCGCGGTCGTCACATTTGAGATTGGTAAATAAATCGGTACATGTTTGTGGTCATCAGTACTCGACAGTCGACACGTCTGATTCAAGTGTCAGTCAAGGGTTCAGTGGAAATGTCCACTAGCGTCAACAACTAAACGTCGAGCTTTACCATACCCCTGCTATTATAGTACTTGAAACAATAAAACAGACATCAAGACGCGATCAACTCAGTTGTGGGAGTGGCCAAATGTCATGCTCTTTCATTTCGCTATAAGGTGAACGCTACATGAAACTTGCGAGGACAATACAATCGTGCCGATTTCGTCGCGGGCGCAAAATTGAAAACTTGTTTCAGGAGAAACATGGTTTTGGCAAGAATGTGGACGTTTACAAACATTATTTATGGTTATTATTAATCTAGATAACATTTTCGATGTTTGACTCCAATGAATTTTTTGATATTATCTAAAACAATAAAAGCACATTTCCGAAACCCTAGATTATATTGTCAAAATGCATATACCAGAAATTTTCTGTGCATGTCATGAAATACACAGAAAAAGCCACTTCTATTGTTTGTACCTCTATATAGGTATACTTATACCCTCTTAAGTTTCGCTTTGTAGTAAATATCGTGCCAGTAAGTGCATCGGTGCTCCGGTTTCAGACGATATAAATCAGTACCTGAAGCCGCGACACAAATAGGGGTTGTGCAGCGTGCGATCCGGTCGTTATGTAGCCTTATCGATGATGGCATGCATGGTGCTACTGTTACCTGCACGCGCCTCACAAGGAGTGCACTCCCCCCTCGAGCTGGGTAATGCAATAATACCCGTGCGATGACCTAATGACCCCATCACGCATGGTACAGTGGAGACCGCATCAAGTAAGACACATTGGACTTTGTACCTATCTTATATTCTTCTCTGTAAGAGCTAATGTCATACTGCAAGTGTATAGCTAGATGTAGTCTCCACTGTACGTACGTACACACTCGCATCGTAGACTTACATCTCCATCGCTGCTGGTCGCTACATTCAATTCGCTTAGATTAAATTATGTTTAGGAGTGTTAATTCGAAAATCATTTTGAGATTTAGGTTTAATAAGCCGTATTTTAGAACTTGTGGTCTAAAAAACCTCATGATGATGAATATTTTTACGAAAACGCTGCAACTTCCATTTGCCTTCGTGTGACGTCACTTGAGTAATGGATATTTAGAAATGTGTTCTTTGCTATCAAGATAAATTTATAATAATTTGCTTTCGATTGATTTGACAGCTGGATGACAGATGAGTAGACAGACAGAGACAGACCACTTTTTTTATAAGCAATTTCATATCACAATAAAATTGTTATAATGTATAAAAATCCTCAAGTGATGTCATATCAGAAAATAATTTTAAATAATCATAAACACATAATAGTTAATTTATATACCAAAATAATGAAAACTATGTCCTAAAATGACGTAAATTCTCTGAAAAAAATTTAAGAAAAATCTTTTGGAAGTTAAGCTATGGGAATTGAAGAACCTAAAAATTTGATCCAGGATACTTTTAAGGTTGAATGGATGGCGGTATATCCATCCCTAATAGCCGGGCCTTATATGGAACAGACTGGTGACGGGCAGTGGCGTCACTGGTGCGAGGGTTCCGGCACCGCGCTCACCAACCCGCCTGCCCAGCGTGTGTGAGTATGGGCAATTCTTCCAGGATGACCGCCGAGAGTGGCAAAGTCCTGGAAAGGCTTATGTCTAGCAGTGGACGAACTAGGCTGATGGATGATGATGATGAAGCTTGTTTGGTGGCACGTTCAGGCACCCATAAAGACGTTGAAATATATAGGTCGTGTCATTGATAGGCTTCATCGTCTGCAGTCTCAGTTTTTCCAATCAAATAATATTTATGAAAATTCTAGTAAGA
This sequence comes from Ypsolopha sequella, assembly GCA_934047225.1. NCBI lineage: Eukaryota > Metazoa > Arthropoda > Insecta > Lepidoptera > Ypsolophidae > Ypsolopha > Ypsolopha sequella. The sequence continues at coordinate 29,309,694 of OW203985.1, forward strand.
CAACTTGAATTGATGCCAAAACACGAAAAGTTACAGTGTTGTTGTATTTTTGTCACATTTTAAGATTTATGATGACGTAACTCACTGACGCTCCTCGTCGTCAACACGCTAAATCATTAATCCTTATGGGTTTTTAATAGCAATCCACGTGAAGCGATATTGTAAAAAATAAAACACGGGTGCTACTTTTCTGTGTATTCATGAAATAAACCGAAAATTTAATTGTAATCAATTTCTGGTGTATATCTCTACATTCTATGATCGCCTCGGTTTGAGTTCAAAAGTAAACTAAGAAAAGTTTAGTTCACACTTGACTCTTTTTGACAGTTATTCAGTCAATTTTTGTACCTGGTGGTTTAAAATTATAGTAAAAAAAAATACTACTTACATATAATTTAACTAAAGTAAATCCAACGAGAGAATGCTCGTGGCAGTTGGTAAACGGATGGTCGATGTAACTTTGAAGTGGCGAACAATTTAGGACAACAATATTTTTACTGATATAAAATTAAATTAAAAATTATATTATGTCCACTGGCGATAAACGAAATAGTTTAGCAGAAAATTAATTATTTTGGAGCTTACCTCGGGCAACGCATCCAACGTGGTAATGCAGCCAGTATAATAGTCTTATATTTAGTATAAATAAATTTTTATTTTGTTTAGTTTATAATATTATTTATTTTTAAGAGTTAGTTTGTTTAAGTTTTTAATATTTTATAGGATTATTGAGTTTTAAACTTAAGTTAGGTACTTTTTTGTCATTTAAGTTTTAATAAATTAATCTCATTAAAAAAAAACATTCTTATAAGAAAAGGGTATAATTTTAAATAATCTATTACTATTTTAGATCCTTAATGCGCAGTTTCAACGTTATGTCATCTTGTTTTTTTTTCAAGTATCTGTGCTATTTTAAAGTTGTGTATACTATACAATAAATATGTACCTATAATACGATTTTCTTCATGGAAAAAACGAAACTACCTTGCATGCGTCATTGTAGTGCAATAAATTATTGATAGTTACAAAAATGACGATTATTAAGAAACTACTTGACGTAGGTATTTAGTTGAAATAAAATAAATCTGCTCTCTAATTGTTCTTTTTTTTTTTATTTGTTACGCGTAGCTAGGGGAATGGGAACTTTAATTTAGTGTTTTTTAAATAAATGCCTTGAACAATTTGGTAGATTAGCCAGTGAGCCAGCCGACCATAATTGTTTACATTTCCTCCCATTATTCACTAACATTCAATTCAAGTCCCATTCAGGGGCTCTACCGCGTAATTCTCATTTGTATCAACTTCAAGCAAATGCATGCGAAATTCAACGCGTGCAAAAGAGATGGCATGTTAGGCGGGCGTCGTCGTACGCACGTCAAATTTCAATCTCAAGTTGATGTTGATGAAAATGAGAATTACGCGGTAGACCCGCCGCTGTTCACTGTTTACATCGCCTCATCTTCAATGCTTCAATGAAAGTCATAGTACGTAAGAAAGTAAAGAACGTTATTATTTTCTTCCGTACCCAAAGGGTAACCAACGGGACCCTATTACTAAGACTCCGCTGTCCGTCTGTCCGTCTGTCACCAGGCTGTATCTCATAAACCGTGATAGTTAGACAGTTGAAATTTTCACAGATGATGTATTTCTGTTGCCGCTATAACAACAAATACTAAAAAACAGAACAAAATAAATATTTAAGGGGGCTGCCATACAACAGATGTTTTTTTGCCTTTTTTATAGATAATGGTACGGAACCCTTCGTGCGCGAGTCCGACTCGCAATTGGCCGGTTTTGGATACCGTAAGCTAGTAGCGATAGTTGTGTTATCGTCTCGTGTAGTGACGCTGAGGACGCGACGTTTGCGCTTATTAGTACAACAGGCAATTGACCCGTACTCATACATACATACAAGTGCATGCGTGGGTACGTGCCTCGTGTACTGAACTCGCTGTTGTGATGTAGACGAGAGGCGGCGAGCGGCGATCCTCTTCGGAGCAAATCAGATTATGTTCACATCGATACACTGTACCTATATTGTCAAGGTCATCCGCAAACTTGACCTTGCGATATTCTGCAGGGAGATACGAACTTTATTAAGGCGATTGCCATCGCCAAATTAGCAGCTCGATGTTTGTCTGTATGAATATCGACGGAAACGACATTGAAATAACGTTCAAATCAGTGCACAATGCGTGGTGGCTGTTACGACGCTCGCTGCGTCCTTGAAAGGGCAAAATAGGAGAAAATAATACTTTTCACATGGGCGTCATTGTTCAATTGAATAATTCTATGTTATATTTACAGCTATCAAATTTATCTATTTATCATAGCATAAATGAATTAAATCACCTAAGCCGCTTAGGAGCAGTAGGAAATTCAAGCCAAAAAACACCATTCAGTTGAAACAATTTTTCATATAGAAGTTTTGGTGGTACGAAAAAGAAAAATGTTGCATATGTTGTCCTAGAGTTGATAATCCATAATACATTTTTTCAATATTTTTGGTTTGGCCATAAAAGAGGAGTAGGCTTTAGAAAGTACCCATTTGGCGGTATTAAGGGCCTTAACGAAATGTCAATCCGATTACATACGAGTACATTGTGATTGGTGTAAAACGTGCAATTAAGGGGGTATATCGTCAATATCGACACTTTTTGAAGTTATTTATCTGCTGTTCAAAAGTAGTCCCCAAGTTAAATAAATTATTATTACAAATTTGGGACCTTTTGCTAGATTTTCAACTATCAGAAAAGCGATTGGAGGAATTTCACTCGATAGAAATAATTATTGAAATGAGGTCTAAATTTATACTTTTTTTGATATTCTCTCAAATGGGGCCAGTATACACACTTCAAAAATATTTATTGAGATGGGTTTTAAAAATACCTAAATTACTGGAAATGGAAATTTTCAAAGCTATTTTAGTTAATTTTTTATTAATTTAAAACCGACATTTTTTAAATTTTGGCATGGCAGTTTCAGGAACTTACTAGTACAGATAGTATCCGCGTGGACATTCAAATGATCACATATCAGGCATGGCAGTTTCAGGAACTTACTAGTACAGATAGTATCCGCGTGGACATACAAATGATCACATATCAGGCATGGCAGTTTCAGGAACTTACTAGTACAGATAGTATCCGCGTGGACATACAAATGAACGTTATCGCAATACCTCGCCGCCATCAGTACACGAGGTCGTGAACCTAGTTTCGCCATGAAGTATGTAGGTAATTTGCAATGCCGTTAAAATATCAATAGCTTTAGAAAGGTAATTTGTTTTTATTGGACAGAAACTTCCATTCATTGTAAAAAGTACTTATTTTAATTTATGTGCCTTGAATCTGATGATGCAGGCTGTTGATTTGATCAACAACTTCCGATAAAGGGGTGTTAGTATAAACGACATTGATGCCAACAAAATAATTGTACCTTTTGTGAAAACTGTCCTTACATTATTGGGGTGACAGATAACTTTAGGACAAATGAAACAAGGCATATCCACATCTCCAATTATTTGTTTTATTTTTAAGGCTGTTTCTTGGAGGAATAAAACAGAGGGTTTATTTAAAATAATAAAAAGTAATATACGTGTATATCGTCACGACACGAATCGCCAAGGGGGTGTCAGAGGTATTTCCGAGTGTGAACTGTGAAATGCAAGTCATATTCCATACAAGGTACACCCGCGTTTCACCGACGACTATTACGTCCCAAACGTGATGGGTAGTGAGTCCCAGTGAGCCCTGTCGCCGTACTTTGGAGACAAATACACATTTTTTGAGGCATAATGCAGGTTTCCCCACGATGTTTTCCATTACCAGCATGTGGTAAGTTGATAGTACAAATACTAATTCCAAAAATCTCGTTGGTGCATGCCCGACCGGGGATCTAACCCTGGTCTCAAGAATATGAGGCCAGCGTTCCACCGCCGCATTTTTTAAAGTAAAAAATAAGTATTAAAATATTGAAATATTGTCCTGCGATTTTTAAAATTCACTTTTTCACCTTTGTGCATAAAAATTAAAAACATATTAAACAATACAAAAAAAAAACATCTAACAAACAAATTAAGAAACAAAAGCGGCAATTATTGCTAATAGCAATATATTGCCTCCTAAATACCAAACATTGAAATTGTTCCATTAGTTAGAGCTTCAAGACTATGAAAAGATATCCGTATTTTATTTATTTTATCTTTAAAAGTACATTAAGTACCTAGATTTTCATCAAAATCTTGTTTTTTTTTTCTCGATTACAATACTTAATTTACCCAATCTTCGCGTTGTCGTCGTCGCTTGAAAGTAACAATAATGTTTTGGTATTACTTACAAACTCATCCACCCCGTCCCATTAACCTGGTTCATTTACTGCTGGACATAGGCCTTTCCAAGATTTCGCCACTCTTGGCGGTCCTCCTCCAAGAAATGCTCATACTCACACACTCTGGGCAGACCGGTTGATGAGCGTGTTTCCAAAACCCTCGCACCGTTACCAGTCTGCTTTATACGGGCCGGATTGCGGATCGATATAACGCCATCAATCGGTCCCAGGCATGGTGGTGGGTCATCTAGTTGTGCCTGTTTGAAATATTATCCCCAGAATATTTCAAACAGGCACAACCAGACACAAGCACTGGCGTGCACAGAACTTTTTGCTGGAAAAGCAAGCAATTAGACAAGAATAACAATAAAAAAAATATGAAAAAATTTAAATACCACTTTGAAAAAAAAAATTTGTTTGACGCCACTTTTTTTTTTCAAAGTGATATTTATTTTATTTTTTATTTTTTTTATTGTTATTCTTGTCTAATTGCTTGCTTTTCCAGCAAAAAGTTCTGTGCACGCCACTGGACACAAGCACAAACCTTCGTTGGTTAGCGAGCATAAGACGGTGATATTGTAATAAAATAATGTAATAAAATAATAAATGTACATGAACTACTTAGATTAAATGTTTATTTAATTTATGTAGCAATATATATACGATTAAAATTATAGGTAAAATATTATTATACAAGGTGAAATCCAATCAACCGCCCGAACCCATACCGGAGACCCGGCCAGGGACCAGGAACAAGGTTCAATGATCACCAACTGAGCCCCCAGCACGAATCCAGGCGGCCGACCAAATCCCATCCTATATACTACATAGTAATAGGTTACATATATAAATACATGCCTTCCTCCGCCCATTCGATTAGTCTTGCTAAGAAGAACGGGCAAGAAACTTAGCAAGATCATGTCTTTTTTTTTAACTTAAACTTAAACTATACATTGAATTACTTATATCTACTTTAACCAAGGGATAAGAAAATACAAGACAGCAGGAATTCAGGTTAATGAAAAAAGAAAAACATATATATCTTTGCCTACCTGTCTCATATAGTCTATTTCCTTTTACAGTCTGTAATTAATTAATGTTAACTCTTAAGAGGAATCAAAAGTTAGGAAATTATATTAATTAATTAATTATTACCTACTATCATCAAAATCAGTATCACTATAACACCAAGTCCGGCCAAATCCTTGATTAGTATTATGTAAAATTATCGAAAGCGCGTTTAACGGTTGTGATCGTGGTTACGGTAAGTATTTGCAGTAGCGAGCGGCTGGTAGGTCGGTGCATTCACAGTACTGTCGCGTGTATGTATGTACACTAGCTCAGCCCGAAACGGAACAAGTCGAGAGTAGCTATCAGAGTATTTATTGATAGTGGAGGAGGTCTCGATAGACGGATCTGATAACGAGTGGATTTACATAAGTAGGTAGACGATGACGGACCGTGACGGGGCGTGCGGCGCGCGCGCACGCGAGTGGAGAGCGCAGCATTCCTCGCTCGCAGCCGACCAAACTACACTTTTTCTCTCACAAATGATTCGCCCATTCAATACAATACCCGACCGGTACTAATGTACGGAAGTTATCTGCCTTACATTTGAAAGTAGTCTTTAACTCTCGACCCTCGGCGTCGCATTAGCCCAGCCAAAAAATTCACCATGCCACCCATGGCCTCGCGGAACCCACCTGAACTAAGCTCGGCCTGCGGCCTCGCAATATCCAATGTTCGAAGCTCGCTAATTCGTCGTCGCCAAAAGATGGTCATAATAAATATTACCCATCTTTCTACAAATCCAAGGCGTACTCTAGGGTGCATATCCGGTACTCTCTACTATCCTATCCACATCCTGAAGGCACGGTCTTCCCTACCATTATAGCACACCCTGGTCTACTCTTGGATATGCAATGGTTCCTGTAGTCCCATAAAACATGGGGCTTCAGAGGCTAGCGTAAATCCTTGGGTTAATTCGTTAATCGAGTCTGTTCAAGCCAAGCTGGGATCGGTGCATTTCATTCATTCATTGATTGGTGTTTCGATAAGTGTGAATAATGCTCAACAGCACGTCGCCCGGGGAGGAGAAGAAGGACTGATTGTAATTCACTGACGTATCGCCTTACAAACATCAACGACGCAGTAGGTCAAATTCATTAAATGAATTAAAATACACGGGAGCTCACAACGATGTCGGGAAATCAATCTCATAATCTAAGAAAGTCAGCCAACCAATTTCGGATTATTACGATAAGGAAATGGATCTTTTAATGAAATACCAAAAAGTCCAAGAAATCCAATATGAGTGACTCACCAATAAGAAAAAAAACTGGTTAAGTGTGAGTCAGACTTGCGTTCTGTAATTCTTAAACTGAGTTTTCTCTCTGAGAAAACTTAATTTTGTAATTTTTTTTCCGTATATTTCTCAACCGCTATATTTTTCCTGTAATCTTTACGTAAGCACATATTACCATGATTTTTTTCATATTTTTCAATATGCAAGTTAATATAGCAAAACCATCTTACAATCAGCTCTTTGATACCTACAATTTGATACCCATATTGTATTTTTAAATAAAATTTTTTTTTGCTATGTGATATGTGGGCAAATTAATGCTATTTTTGTGCCAAATTTCAAGTCTTTATCTTTAACGGTGCTGAAGTTAGGCTGTGACATACGGACGGACAACGGAGTCTCACCATAAAGGTTCCTTTTGTACCTTTTAGGTACTTCGGAACCCTAAAAATCAACTTGCCTTGACTCCTCTACGGCAATCAACAGACTCTAAGCTCGGCCTCCAGCTTCGCGCGGACTCTGCCAAAAAAATGCTTTTACATGATGGCCTGCGAATTAATGTTTTCGAAGCTCGAAGCTTGACCTGCAGCACCGTGGAATAAACATTATTGAAGATTGGCGTAGGGTCTAGCGGAAGCCACGCCATTAAACCTTGGCCTACGACCTCGCGAAGCCTCGTCATCGAAGCTCGGCCTACGGTTTCGCGGAATCAATGAGAGGGATGAAAAAAGCTCATACTAACTCCCCCATCCTGCATTTCCGCTTTCCATGATAGGCTTAAGGGTGAACACTGTCGATTACAATAATTTCCCTGACCTTTCCTTTGAGCATGTCTCCCCCCCCCTCCTATATAAATACCGCACACTCGGTGTCCCAGCCGCTAGACCGGATCGGGCTTGTTCCTGGCTGAGGGATACTAGGTTACTGTTACTGTAGTTTTAGCGTAATATAGTTAACGTTATAATACGGCACGGACTACGGACGGTTATCTAGAGACCATTAAACGATTCTCCGCGCTCTACAAAATTGCTTGCCCGCTGACGCAACCCCACACCTCCTCACTCGCCCGCACTCACCTGTGCCTACAGTGGTTTCTTCTTTTTACTGTTTCTTGTTCAATGTCACTAGTTTCGAATTAGGTAGAAACCTAGCTATCCACAATTCTCATTAGGTCGTACAGGTCGGTTCAAACAACTAGATAGGCCTGAAGTTGCCGCGCATTGCAATTTGCTCCAGCTCCACGCGCAGCGCGCCAACTTCAGGCCTATCTAGTTGTTTGGACCGAAGTGTACTTGTTGGATAAAAAAAGTATGTGTACTTAATGGCGAGTATCCCGCTATGCGTGCATTCTCCGTCTCAACATCTTCATCATTGTCCATATGCCTGGATGAGAACTCATGCGCGACTTCAATGCATCCAGAATCTATATTACAATTAGGTATTTTTTCCTGCTTATTTTTTAAATGCACTTTACCATCCGTCAGTACATCAAATATTATGCTCAGATTTCAAAGCAACTGAATGTTTGGTTTTGATTAGTTTCTTTTAATCAGGTCAAAATAAACGGATGAGTTTAACTACAACATAGCTTTACCATATTTACACAATACATACACGGTACTTTTGTATTTGAAAGCATCAGTATATCGTACCGAACTATCGTAGAAATGATTATTGTTTCTAAACAATACGTTGTTGATGACTAGTCTGATGACTTCCATCAGAATGAGCATCGAGCGTGGAATTGATCGGTCACACTCTGGTCGGTGCCACGCCATTCGTCACACTATGGTCGGTGCCACGTTTCTAGCGAGCGATTATGAGCATCGAGCGTGGAATTGATTGGTCACACTCTGGTCGGTGCCACGCGATTCGTCACACTATGGTCGGTGCCACGTTTCTAGCGAGCGATTATGAGCATCGAGCGTGGAATTGATCGGTCACACTCAGGTCGGTGCCACGCGATTCGTCACACTATGGTCGGTGCCACGTTTCTAGCGAGCGATTATGAGCATCGAGCGTGGAATTGATCGGTCACACTCAGGTCGGTGCCACGCGATCGGTCACACTATGGTCGGTGCCACGTTTCTAGCAAGCGATTATGAGCATCGAGCGTGGAATTGATCGGTCACACTCTGGTCGGTGCCACGCGATCGGTCACACTATGGTCGGTGCCACGTTTCTAGCGAGCGATTATGAGCATAGAGCGTGGAATTGATCGGTCACACTCTGGTCGGTGCCACGCGATCGGTCACACTATGGTCGGTGCCACGTTTCTAGCGAGCGATTATGAGCATAGAGCGTGGAATTGATCGGTCACACTATGGTCGGTTCCACGTTTCTAGCGAGCTATTATGAGCATAGAGCGTGGAATTGATCGGTCACACTCCGGTCGGTGCCATGTTTCTAGCGAGCGATTATGAGCATCCCCAACAAACATTTCAGTCGTATATATAAAAATTACGCGACTGAAAATGCTATAAACATCGTATTGAAGTAATTTTAGCGTGTAATACGACTTAGTGCCTCATATCTTTATACAACTTGTAGTCGTATATAAACATCGTATAAACTTCTATACGACTGTTTTCTATGACTGTTACACAACTTTCAGTAGTATAACAGTGCTGTCGTCTTAGAAATCTCTATACAACTTTTTCACCGATATTTATCGTTTTAGAGTCGCGAGAACTACTTTTACGTGACGAACGTGTAAGAGTGATAAATTGCACGCTTATACGATTTCAAGTACATTTGAACACATTTATACTACTATTCAATGTGTTATATTGAATATTTCTACACGACAAGTCAACTGTAATCAAACTGGAGTTGGTTCCGCACAAAACTTAATTTTGAACTAAAGAGAATTGAGTTTGGTGCAGGGTGGGTCTAAGCAATATGATAAATACGCGTAAATATGCCATTATTATGTCTCGAACATTGAGAGAGGAATTTTGAAATCTTGAAAATGTACATTATATTTTTTATATCATATCCGTATTATTTTATATTATTTCATTACTTTATATCATATTATTAACATACCATTTTTTATTATCACCGAGACCACCAATAAATAAAGCCTTGTTTAATTATGTATTTAAATATTCTTTTTTCCACATGCGATTTACTTTTAATGAACCCTAATTTCGTTAATGGCTGATGATATACAGACAAAAAATAAGTGCACGGAATGAAAAGTCGTTTAGATGTTGTATTACGGTTGTGTCTTAAACCATAAGTCGTAAAAAGGTAACAGTTAACACGTTCATTAAAATATAGGTAAAAATATTGCTTAATTTAAAGAATAAATAAGGCGCGTTTATTATATTGAAAAAACTAGCGCATATTACTCGATAACATTAATTTCCCAACAGATGAATGTACTTGAACATGAGTTTCGAAGATGTAATAAGGAATAAAGAATATGGCTATTCTAAATCAGTATCAATATTGTTCGGTTTTAAAGTTTTCTATTCACTAACATTTATCTGATCACTTTACATCAAAATCCCATATAAAAGTCGTGATCAACCTGGTTATTCGATATAATGCCGTAAAGCAGCGGTGATAAACATCATAACTCGACGAAAAGTGGATCTCACGATATCTATACGACAACTGCACGACCATATGGTGATTTAAACGACTGCTACGTGTCTCTATTACGACATTTATATATTAGTACACCACCATTTCAGCAATCATTCTAAACAGTTTCATCCACCCTAAGGTTGTCTGGAAGAGATCGCTTTAAGCGATAAGGCCGCCTGTTTGTGCTACATAATACGTTAGTTAAAATTAAGTATTTATATTTCTGTTCCTTTTTATATGGTGTACAAATAAAGTTGTATTGTTGTTGTTGTTGACACTGATTCGTATAAAATGGGCCTTTTCACGGTCGTGTCAACGTAATAGCGACGTATTTACGACCACCGTATGGAACCAAAAGTTAGAATCGGCACGTTGTGGCGACCTATCAAATGTTTGTTGGGTCCAGCCTGGAATTGATCGGTCACACTCAAGTCGGGTGCCACGTTTCTAGCGAGCGATTATGAGCATAGAGCGTGGAATTGATCGGTCACACTCCGGTCGGTGCCATGTTTCTAGCGAGCGATTATGAGCATCCAGCCTGGAATTGATCGGTCACACTCAAGTCGGGTGCCACGTTTCTAGCGAGCGATGATGAGCATAGAGCGTGGAATTGATCGGTCACACTCAGGTCGGTGCCACGTTTCTAGCAAGCCATTATGAACACCCAGCCTGGAATTGATCGTTCACACTCAAGTCGGGTGCCACGTTTCTAGCGAGCGATTATGCTCTGTTCGAACGCGATTCATTTATTTTATTTATCACAATTAATATAAATTGACACAAAAACATGGAAAAGGACATTTTAAATATTTTATAGTGTACAAACAAAGGCGGCACTTTTTGCTAATAGCAATATCTTTCAGGCAACCTTTGAGTGAAAAAATAACAGGGATAACATAAGCCTATTTCCAAATAGAATTGCTGTTCTCCAAGGTGACATTTAAGAGATGTGTATAAGAGATGGTAGCAGCACATCAAGGACAGAAATAAGCATTTCCAGACTTATGCCATCGATGTGCGACGCCGACGTGTGATACGTCCCGACCTCGGCTCGGTTTCGAAGGTCGGTGGTCTGAGTGAGGAGGGACAGGGAGCCGTGTGAACTCTACTTAGCAGCCGGCGCCACTAATTGTCTCAAATTGACCTCGATTCACTTACTCGACACCTGTGAACAACACCAGAATATTCTCGAGGAACCACTCATTACTTCTCATGACTATATTATATATACTATATAACACTCTGAATTAGGAGAATTTAACAGTAATTTCGATTGATGACATCGATGTGAGTACAATTGTCGTGAGTGAATACGAGTAGCATATCAATAAGTAGTTGTGAATGCGGTGCGGTTGCGGGCCTTACTGTCATGAAGCAGTAGCCGTGACCGCGGCTAGCAGCTGCGCAGGCGCAGGGAGGTTTCATGCGGAGTGAAAGTCAGCGGCGACCCGCTCCGCTCCAACAACGGTAACGATCCTTCACAGGTCATTGACAATTCGAACCGAGACCGCCGAGCTCCGAATTACAGACCTGCACGGAACGTTTCCAAGGGCCGTAAAAAGAAAGAGCGACGACCCAACGGGATTCTATGAAACTAACAGATTTGCTTGTGTCGTCTCTTTGTGCTATTGACGTGATCGACCGCCGCGCCGTAAGCCCCTAGCTAGATGTACCTAATATTAGGTTTGAGTTGATCGATCGAAAACCAACAGTTAAATATTAGGTTTATTATATTTTTCCACAGTTTTCACGAGAGTTTTATTGCTTTAGTTAGACCGTAACGTAAATCAGACGATGTAAGATCAGCCGAGTGCTATCTGTTGGACCCGAATTACGTCCGACTCAGTGCGTGATTGCCTTGTGTGTACTATAGGATTTCACATAAGATATCGTTGGATCCATATTTGGAGCTCTATGTATCACGTCGCTTATGTATATTTATAGAGGTATGTAGCATTACTTTCTGGCTGTATAACAGCGGCTCTTGTCACTGGAAACTACTCTAAAAGTTCACATCTGGAGGAGTACTTTTATACTATTTTATATTGTTAAAATATATGTCCTGTCTAGCCTGGAGAGTCATATTGACATGTCATTTCCGGTTGTTTTGCTCTTGCCTGCACAGGCATAACGAAGTGGCCAAAATCTTTCATCAGAAACTCAACAAGTACGGCCTCGTGGATCAGGAGGTGCCGTACTACAAGTACTCAGCGGTGGCGCCAGTACTCGAAAACGACCGTGCCAAGCTCTTCTTGGACCGGATAGACCGGGTGCAGTTTCGGGTGTTTTTGATGGATATCACAATCCCGCACGATGAGACTCTCCTGAAACCGAGAAAAGGAGGAAGTATCTCCACCTGACCCACGAGGTAACCGAAATGAGGGGCGTGGCCTCCACCGAAATCATCCCAGTTGTTTTGTCCGCAAGAGATTAATCAGCCTCGAAACCAACCTGAGGTGGTTGGGACTCCGTTGCAGTTGGTTTTAAGGCGCTCTTATCCCAAAATCAGTAATTTCAAAGTCAAATAGAACTTTTAAATATCGTCTAAAACTTCCAAAAAAAAAGTACGCAATATAGTTCGAACCTTTATCTAGGTCTTCCATGCATGTGTTACACGATCAGATAAACTTTGCTCGATAGAAATAATTCACGAACACAGCATGTAATAAGACCTTTCAAATCATGCCATTTCCATAATTCCACTCTATTATTAACGAAACATATCTGGTAATATTGCTCTTTAAATTTTCTAGGTCGACCACGTAAGTGGGTTTTAATAAACATATCCCTTATTTTTTAAACAATTTAAAAACCGATAAAAACAACGAAAAAGTACAAAAGTGTGGTTATTTTCTTTACTCCTTGCACGTAAAGAAAAAGACAGAGAGTCACTCTTCTGGGATAAGAGCGCCTTAACGCGAATACGAAAGGCAGCACTGCTCGCATCGTTCGCCTATTTTTTCCTTGAAGATCTGAGCCCCGGTCGACTGTGCTTCTGCCGGAAGTATATGGTCTCGCTCTCTTTAAATTCTTCTGGCCAAGAGAGAGAGAGACGAGATAAAAATTTCCCGAATAATAAATAAAAATAAAATTTGAGAAGTTGTCCGAATGTGAACTGTTTTTGGAAGACGCTAACAGACAGTAATTAGCGTGGTCCAGTCGGCTTGGCTCCACGGAGCTTTGTCATTATCAGTGACCCATGTGTAGTATCGCAGTCATACATATATAGCAATATCAATCGGGAGGAAGGCGTGATCGGGTGTGACGTCACCTTATTATGTCATTAGAGATATATGCGTTTGCATATGTAACTATATGCATTTAGTTATAAATGTTATTATGCAAATGCATATAATTCGATGTCTAGTCATTACCTATCAGTAGCCGCAGTGTAGTGTCCCCCCTTTTATACACTCCAGCTCAACATGCACTCAACTTTTCATGTTTATCATATTGGTGAATTAGTTGCATGAATAGTCGGACCGTTCGGTTGTGTTGTGCGCGAGCGCATGCCTGCGTGCTCTCGTTCTCTGCTCGCTGTCGCCGGTTTCCCAACACCTCTTGTTGAAACACATGCACGTCAAACATGATATTAAAACATTACCCAACGTGTACCTATTTTACGTGAAGGATGGGGTATTGCGGCAAGTTTATCATCACTTGTTCCAACATTACATGGCTGATGTAGGTGTGATGTAGAACGCACATTTGAATGATTGTATCATTATGTGTGTTGTGTTGTGTATGGTGTGCAGAACTGGCAGCGCTTGTGGGGAAGGCGGAAGATGATGGTGCGATACGCACGGCGCAGACGACTTTAGAAAGTAGGGCTTTGTTGCATTATCTAAACTTCACTGAGACAACAGCAAGTTGAATGGAAAACTTAGCGAGAGAAGGAATAAATGCCCAACATTAGTCCGAGGTTATACTGAACTGGAACACAGTTACGCATCGCAGTGTGTTGTTATATAAACACACCTGAGTCAACTAGTACTTTGTGAAGAATATCGTTAATGAACTCTTTGTACAATACGTTTTTTCTATTGTTCTCGTAGATAGTAGTATTATTGCCATTCTTACAATAATACATAGATTGGGTACGGTAGCAGAATTATTCAATCCCATATAAATAAAAAAAATTGATACTTGCTTATTCAACAACAAACAAAAAAACTATCGTCACGACACATGTCCCCGAAAAGGTGACAGAGATGTTTCCGAGTGTGCGTATTAACACTGAAAGAGTCGACACTCATACACCTTTTCACCGACAGCTTTTACGTTCTTACGGGATGAGCTTTATCGCCATATTCCGGGCACAAATACACGCTTTGTATCACAGTGATAAACGAGTAGGCTTTAGAAAGTACCCATAACACAATACTAAGCTGTAAACGGTACTAAGTTGTGATTTCAACCATGTTTGGTTGGGTGATGTCGAGTCGTCTGAGTGGAGAGTCGCCATAGGCTCGTCCTGGGACGCTCTCCTTCTTTACATGTGCACGCGCAGGCCGGATGTGACCCGCACGGCCCGGGCTGCGTGTCGGGGATACCGACTGATATGAGGGCAGCTCTGCGAGTGTACCGCACAATTCCCCGCACTTGCAGCCTTGTGACTAATACCTAAATAAATAATACCTATACATAGAAATACTAATACCTAATACATAGAATTCTGCTTTGCTGTCCTAACGACGTCTTTTTTTTACATGTTCCTCTTGTGATATAAAACGGTTTTATTCACCAGACCAGATACAATCCTAAAATACATTTTTTCTACTACTTTTAATAAAAAGTTCCATTACATACTCGAAATTAGTTTCGAAAATGTACTATTTAGTTATTAGTAATTAGCGCCGCCGCTGGCTGGCAAACAGAGAACAAAAAAAAAAGATACTGGCCACTTCGCGGGGCAAGGTCAAAAGACTTAGAATTTAGGGGGAAAACGTGGCGAATTTTGCAAATAGTGATTCTGATGATGAGTTAGTTTCTACTCCACCTGCATAGCCAGCACTGTATCGGCTGTAATCTTTTTCTAAAACTATCGTAATTCATGATCCGATACAGTCGACTGTATCGCGTTCACAGAATAGTTTGTATATTAAGTAGCGATGAATCGAGCAAATAATCGATTTATTGAACTAACGAAACCTCTTTTTGTAATTCAACTAATTTAAAGAAACGATGGAGCCGATTCTGAAGGCTTTAATTTTAGTTTTAGTGCTTGCTTCTGTTCCTAGCATTCAAGCACTATTTTCCAATAAACAAAATTGATTTTTAAAACTAAAATTATAACCTTCAGGATCGGTTTTATTGTTGTACTATAAAATGCATGTAAAAGTAAAGGTTTTGAAAATAGCACGATATCATTACTACCCCGGAGCCATTCATGTCCTTTGTTGTCTCAAATGAAATTAAGAATGTGGAATGTGGCGAGTCCGAACCATCCATCCATCCATCAGCCTAGTTCGTCCACTGTTCGTCCTTTCCAGGACTTTGCCACTCCCGGCGGTCAACCTGGAAGAATTGCCCATACTCACACACGCCGGTGCCGGAACCCTCGCACCAGTGACGCCGCTGCCCGTCACCAGTCTATTCCATATAAGGCCCGGCTAGTAGGGATGGATATACCGCCATCCATGGCATGGTGGGCCTCCTGGTTTTTTGCCTGTGAGCTGTCCTCTTACTCTCCCCCGAATTACTTCGAGGGGGTCTCTAAGTCTACCTCCACAGTCGAGCCCGGCATCAGCTCTACCACCTTATACCACCGAACGGTGATTTAAAAATATATATTACGCACTACGTTGCAACTTTTACAGTTTGTTGGTTTGGCGTACACGCCAATAAAGAGGCACCGAGGAAAAATGCCTTGGAAAATTTTCAAGTTTCTATAAAAAGCAAGGCTGCTTGTGAAAAACATACAAACCATTTTCTTTTTCGTTTTGCTCTCATAATTGTCACATGGAAGCTCTATCGAACCCCAATTCCCATACTGTAACGTAAATAGGTATATCAGGTGTGTGTTTGGTGTATTCTATGCTGACAGTTCAGCCAAAGTGGACAGACATTTTGAATCCCAAGGTCTCTTGGCTCAGATTATACCTTCAAACACGAGTGCATTATTAATTTATTATTATTGAGTATCTCTTATCTATCGAACAGCTTCAACTCGACTGTCAGCTGTTTTCCGTTTCAATGGAAAAACACTTTGTTTCGTAGTAAGACAGTATCGATCATTTGTTTGTGTACGTTTGCGTCAGATAATGGACTTGAGGCGGGCGGGGGGAGGGCGAGTGAGGGGGGACCGGCCTTCAGCGCGATCGCGCGATTTGACGTCGACGCCAGCGCATGGATAACCTCTGATCCACTGATGTGGCTTCTGATGCGACCTTCCTCCATTCCACTTCCGCGCAACTACTTCCACCACACGACGACGTTGATATCACACCGATTCACATAATAATCAATAAATTCACCTCTTGTGATTATTATTTTTGAAAGCAGTGTTATTTTATTATAGCTTTATTTGTTAAGCGTCGATTCTCCGTATTTGCAACAAAATATAAAGAAATAATTACAACGGCTAAAATTAAACTTTTAGCTGGGGGCAATGTATACTAAAAATTGACTAAATGCATAAACGTATTTTTAATTATGTTATGGTAGCTTCAAAATAATTTGATTTCCCATAAGCGTGATAATAGATTATTTTAGGAATTTACTTCTGGTGTGACGATGTGGAAAAGCAAATTGTCTTATAATAAAAATGTGTTTATGCATATAGCAAACTATGGGTATAAATTGCTCTTAGCTAAAAGTTTTGAGGAGAAATGCGGAGAATTATTTATTTTCAGACGATGCATAAAACAGTGATGTAGAAGACATTATAGGTACAGTTCTGATGTACAATCCTTATAAATGTATACATCCTTCGCAAATTAATATATAAAAGAAAACAATGGTAACTTCTAAAATAATTCGCATGACAGTAGAGCTTAAGATAAAATATAAACTTATAAAATTAACACAATGGTGTAACTTTTATAATTTTCTGTGTCGGAGAAAATATCGATGTCAGGATCTTTTGTGTAGCTTTGGCAAATTCTATTTATGGGGGAGTGTGTGCCTGTGTTGGTTCTGGCATGGGGTCCTTTTAAGATTTTTGTAATGGGTCGTTGTGGAAAGTTTTAGGGAGCAGTTAAGGAAATTTTCCCTAAAATATTGCTGCAAATAATTTTGCCATTGATGGTTTTATGCAGGAAAATGAGATTATGTTGCGTCGGTTTCTTAGCGACGTCATTTTAAAAAACTGTAAACGTTGGTCATATTGACTATTGTGTGAGAGAATTAACCCTTAAACTCAGGCACATTAAGGAAGTATTCTCTCTGCGTTTCGCTATACAAGAATACAAATTCAAAACTTGTACCTTGAATGAAGACTTCACTTAGAACTTATGCAAATCATCGTATTTCAATGGGTGAACAAAACTAACCAACTTGCCTGAAAAGAGTTGTAAAGTTGACAGACAGCAGTCCAGGTGGTGTCCGGGGTGAGGTGGGGGGGAGGTGACCGACACTGACAAGCCGCGTGACGCGCAATTTCGTGACAAATGTCACGTTGCACAAAACGGTCTGTCTTTCCACAATCGCTTGAACAACAGGCGTGCGTGAGTTAAGTTCATTTCCCTTGCAAGGTTTCTCAATCGAGGCACTTCTAGATTCTGTATTGCAAGCGTTGTTTATGGCATTGTAAAACGTCGCATTAGCGTAGAGTACAGCATGCAACCGGTAGATAGGTACACAGGTAGCACATCGCTGGATCGATTCGAGTGAGTGTGCAACAGTGATGGTGGCGGCGGCTCTCTGATATCGATCGACCCGCACCACGACTTCCTGAAGTACTGTGCTGTCGAAATCACCGAGATTGACTAGGTACATACCGTGCACCGCGATGTGAAATTGCGTCGACTACCTACTAGAAAATATGACGAAACTGGATATCGTTTTTCTTTTGAAGTATTGTTGACTGTTGTTCCGAGGGACGTGGACGTTTGCCTGTAGAGGTTTTCGCCGAATTGAATTCATATGAATAATGAGAGTGACACTGGTTTCTAGAAGAAGAAAATTGATCGTGTGAAGTGTCACCTATGTGTTCACAGCACACAGTCAACTAGAGGAACAGAGAGCCGACGCTCTCGTAGTCTCGAGATGGATACACCTGGGTCGCGAGCTCTGAGCCATTCCCACGCGGAAACCCGCGATTTGCTGATCGCCTGATGAATATTTACCGCTAGACAGATTATGTACTACGTACCTCACGTAATATAATCACACTTAATTGTGCTCTTTTGTGTAACAGCAGTCAATTATATATTATACGCGGATATAGCATAACACGTATCGGTCCATGCGACCAAACCCCTTCCAGTCAAACGAATCCTGTTGTGAACAAAACTTATGTAATTTGACAGCTAAATGAGAAGTGAGATACTAATCTTGATTACTGTGAATTCGCCTACCTATTAAGTCTATGAGTTTTGTGATGTTTCCATGTCATGCACATTAAAAGTAATGAATTGTTTGCTCTTTTCAGGTAAGTTGCCGACTTCGTTTATGTCAATATCTCCTCGAAGTCATGTAAGTCAGCTAAGAAAGCGTTTGCTCCAAATTCTGTGGTGGGCTGTCCTTAAAGCGTGTTGCTCTTGCTCGCTCACGCTTGTGCGGTGTGTGTGTGTGAGGCTGTTCACTCAATTCTGTTATTGTTGATACTGGCACGAACCGGTCCCCGAGCCAGTGAACTCGCTCTGTGAGACTGCACTGCACGCTGCAACCTGCGCCGTGCCGGCGCCGCCGGCGCACGCGGTCTCTAGGACATCCATTGTGTTGTGTCTTTATTCAGAGTTTGATGTACTCTTCAGTATGGCCGCGTTTACCAACTTCGGTTGGATTTTATAACGTAACACCTTCGCTGGGGGAGTGGGAGGATGGAGGTTAAAGGGTAACACCCTCTTAAATTTACACATCTAGAAAATGTTAAGTTTTTTTTAATTATTGCCCAACATATTTAGACACCTGGTCCTAGTAATATTATTTCTGGACATGGTCTAATTTATATAACTTATAATCCCTTTTTAGTTTTTGCATTGAAGCAGCTTTTTTATTAAAGTTAAGGTAATGAACGATCCAGAAAACTTTCTTAGGGCAAAGCGCAACTATGTACTAGGTTACTAGGAGCTCAAAAACCAAATCAGAGCACCCCGTCTTCACCCCAGTCTTGTAGTTACTACCCAGTCTACCCTTAGAGTATAAAGCGGGAGGCGCGGAGGGAGGACAGCCCCCGCCCGCTGTAACAAGGTGCAGGTACCCATGTGAATCGTAGCGGCTGAGTCTGGTCGCCTTCCAACAAGCCGAAGCTGCGGAGGTGAGCATGGGTGCCCGCACTTTGTTACGCAGGGGTGAAGGGGCTGCACTTTCCGCAGCGCCGAAGCAGTTGCAGAAGTAACTGGGTGAAATGTCCGGAAAAAGTGAGGTTATAATTTTCAACTATATATTTCCTAGACAGGGGGGAAAGTGGGAGGACTTTCCCTCCCCCTATCTTCCCGCCACTCCTTTACGAAGGTACCAGATGTCAAAAAGAGATAAAAAGTGAGGTTAAAATTTTCGAAAAATAAAAACATTTCTCAAAAACTACCCCAACTCCCCGACCCCGCTTCTCAACTCCCTTTGAGAGTGTCGCCATATAAGATTTTAAATTTAAACCACCAACTTTATAAGATTTATCTTAACAACACGAAAAGACAAACATCTTTTAATTAGATCTTCCCTTTGGTAGTCTGTTTCTGAACTGAGTTTAAGTAGTGGCCGTGTTGGATATCTACTGCAAACTAAATTGTGTTTTGGAAATAGTAATATCGGGATGATGAAGGGTTATAATGAGTCTACACCAAATTCCACAATGTCACTCACTCACCTTGCAGATCTCCAGTATGACTCCTCCAGCTGGGGTTGGGTATGAAGATTCTCCACAATGTGATGAGATGTTTGGCACTGATGTTTGGGTTTACAGTATGGATCACGAAAACAGATATCGATGCGCACGGCGCAGGCTTTCGTCGCAGACTAAAGTTTGTCCGCGGAGGGCGCTGATCGCACGCACTCAAAACTACCCGTCAAAAGGATCACTTCAATGTTTGTGAAAAACAAGGTAGAATTAGGCATATTTATCACACAGGCCGTATTCCCTTGAATGAAATCTACTACTACAATTTTGTCTTTGTAATAAATTGGTATTTTGTGCAACTGTTATTATTTATTAAGCAAAGTTGAGTTTCATAATAGGCTGCACGAGTGTCCCAATGGCTAATTATGTCCAGTCAGATAATACTTTATCTTCGCTTGACATTATTTATAAAATTGTTCAACTGATAATTTCATCAAAAATGAGAAAAAGAAAGCGCGGAATTCTTTATTTTTATTACCTTAGGCAAGGATCCTCATAGTCAGTGATTTACGAACTAACTCTGTGTTCTGTGGGGGGGGGGGGTGCATTCGAGGCTGTATGGCAGGAATAGAATATATACTTGCAGTACTACATCAGTCAGCCCCTATAGTAAACTACAAAACATAGGCAGAAAGTATAATGTGTAAAACTTCGTGTGATTCGTGTGATAGTAGAGTACTATCCTATTTCAACTCCACTGTTTTTGTTACGAGTAAATATTACTATTATATATATTATTATAAATATATATTATTACTAACTTTTCCGAATTGAACTTTATTTTAGAAGACCGCTGCAGTGGTCACTGGTCATTATCATATAACTAACTTAGGTATGGTGAAAGCAGCAATCTCAGCGAGGTCGTCATTATGTTGTAACTTCATACTTAAGGCGATATGAAAAAGTTCTGGCGTCCCTGTTACTCCATATGCGAAAAAACCCTCAGTGCGAGAGGGACGGATTCGTGAAAAAGTAGCAAAAAGTCGGTGTTTTATTAATATAAAATGTACTAAAGTTGCTATTAAAATTTCGTTTAACCAGCCCCCCTATTCTGTATCTTTAATTGCCAACTGGACTGGGTCCCTATCATCAAAAACATAGCTAAAAACGGAACTTTCAAAATTGCTATTAGTGGTTATTGAACTACTTACGAACTGTGTCGTCACTTCAAGTGCGAACATATCCTTAGACAATCGGAATTCGATAGTATATCTATGTTTTTGATGATAAGCACCCAGTTCAAACGGCAACTAAAGATACGTAATAGGCCCTCAGGTCCTACATACCGTTAAAACCCATCTTATAAAATATAATTGCAGTCCATATATCATTCTAAATTGTCAAACCAGGAGAATTGGTGTCGAAAAAGACCTGATTTCAATAAATATTTCTATCGAGCCTTTTAACAGATCCCTAGAAAAAGATTCCAAATTTTGATCAAAATAATATATTATTTACGGAAGTAGATGTGCAAGTTCTTAAAGTGTCGATTTTTTTTCCGTAGCGCCTTAATAGCCACCGACCGTTTTAACTTGTAAAATATCTATAAACATAATATTTGTCATATTAGTGAATTCAAAATTCAAAAAGTTTATTTTGCAAAGTAGGTATATATAATACACGTTTCACAAGTCAAATTTTAATCTTATAAAAATATATGTAATAAAATAGTAAATGTACTTGAACTACTTAGATTAAATGTTTATTTAATTTATGTAGCAATATATATACGATTAAAATTATAGGTAAAATATTATTATACAAGGTGAAATCCAATCAACCGCCCGAACCCATACCGGAGACCCGGCCAGGGACCAGGAACAAGGTTCAATGATCACCAACCGAGCCCCCAGCACGAATCCAGGCGGCCGACCAAATCCCATCCTATATAGTACATACTAATAGGTTACATATATAAATACATGCCTACCTCCGCCCATTCGATTAGTCTTGCTAAGAAGAACGGGCAAGAAACTTGGCAAGATCATGTCTTTTTTTTTAACATAAACTTAAACTATACATTGAATTACTTATATCTACTTTAACCAAGGGATAAGAAAATACAAGACAGCAGGAATTCAGGTTAATGAAAAAAGAAAAACATATATATCTTTGCCTACCTGTCTCATATAGTCTATTTCCTTTTACAGTCTGTAATCAATTAATGTTAACTCTTAAGAGGAATCAAAAGTTAGGAAATTATATTAATTAATTAAGTTATTACCTACTATCATCAAAATCCGTATCGCTATAACACCATGCTTCACCATCATCCAAATATTCATTTATTTTATAATATGCCTTTTTCAGTAGGCCCTGCTTAATATACTGTTTAAACTTATTCTCTGACAAAGTAAGGACCTCTTTTGGAAGTTTATTGTAAAATCTTATACCATGTCCTACGAAAGAGGTACTCACCTTGGCGAGTTTGACATGTTTATAAGAGACCCATCGCACCGGACACGATATGTTTAGCGAAGGTTTGTGTGTCTGTGTGTCAGCAACATGAGGGGGGCATAGAATTGTGTTACACAACACGTGTGGAGGTCGACGTGTTACGCAACACCACGTTGTAAACAATCTCGGAGGAGAGAGGGGGACCTGCGCAGCCTGAGGCAAAAACCACGCTCTTGCTGATTATCATTCAAATAATAACACGGATTATAGATGCAGTGCGTTTTCTCTCCTCACGAATGACGGATGACATCAGAGAAACTACTTGACTTATGAAAGTTGATTGTTTGAAAACCAAGGGTTTGACTTTAAAGTACTCGCGTACCGTGGTTTGTTCCGCCTTCTCCAATGATAACCATTGTTGTTGCTGCTTCCGATGGGCCTAGTATTCCTGATTACAACATTGTAATAGTTTTACATTTTCCGATGACCGATGATACTATTACAATATTATTGTCGTAGCAGTCTAGTCAACAAGTTCAAATATGTTTGTGATTTGGTGACTTTAAGGTATCATTGCGTTAAGGCGATATGTAAAAGTTTTAGCGTCCCTGTTACTCCATAATATGCAAAAAAACCCTCAGTGCGAGAGGGACGGATTCGTGGAAAAGTAGCAAAAAGTCGGTTTTTTATTGATATAAAATGTACTAAATTTGCAATCAAAATTTTGTTTAACCAGGTCCTAGATATCGTTAAAACCCATCTAATAAAATATAATTGCAGTCCATATGTCATTCTAAAGGAGAATTGGTGCCGAAAAAGACCTCACTTCAATAAATATTTCTATCGAGCCGAATTTCTCCGATCGCGTTTCTGTTTTAACAGATCCCTAGAAAAATAATCCAAAAATAATATATATTTTTTTCAAAATAATACATTATTTACTGAAATAGATATGCACGTTCTTAAAGTGTCGATTTTTTTTTTCGTAGCGCCTTAATGTCGAAGTAAGAATAGGTTAAGTTCGTCGCTCGCTACATTATTAACCAGTTATTGATTAATACATTGTAATTGTAATTTTATTCAAACAGTAACATGTTGCGCGCTCCTTGCGAGGTTGCCAGATCTTTGGGAAAACTACGAGGTAGTACAATGATGATGGTCATCTCACGATAACGTTGTTTTACATATAGGTACGTAGTCAAATAAATATAGGGACAGAGAGAGACGAATAGATATCATAATAATGTGTCAGTCAGTGATGGCGGTGTTAATTTAATTTTTTTATAGTATTCCGATTATGTTAGCGCTAACATACTATGAATAATAATAACTAATAACATTTTTTATTTTTTATAATGTACTATAAAAAGTTAATATTCTATAATCATAAATCAAATTATCCTTCGTTAAAAAAGGCGTCATGGAAATAACGTTCAAGTTCTGAACATGCCCCCTATACGAGATGCGAAGAAAAAATTATCCACTTCAAAATGTTAATTGTTATGATTTACTGCCCCCTCCTGGACTGTGCTGTGCCGCCCGCATTGAATTAAGGTTGTTTAAGGTGAAGTAAGTAGCTTAGCACAAAGTGCATAACTTAACTTTGTTTTTCTTGTTTAGAAATTTAAATTGAAAAGCATTTTGGTATGTGGCATTTGACGCCAATAGTTCAGAATTAGTGAGGTATATAAAGCAAGAGTTTAAAATTGTATGTACAATTAATCATGATCTTCTCAAAACCGCCTTAAAATGCTGTTTTAACTTTGTTTGGACAAGATCATGACTAATTAATTAGGCATTAAATTTCAAACAAATGCTTTATAAACATCACTAATACTGAAGGCGTCAACTGCCACATACCAAAATATTTTTCAATTTTAACTTCTAAACGAGAAAAACAAAGTTAAGTTATGCACTTTGCACTAAGCGACTGACGTTTAACCTTAAATACGGGACGATGGTTTTTTTATCCGGGTACCTGGCAACCCTGGTTCTATGTTTTGAATATAAATGTTGATTGTTTTTGATACAAATTGGTTTTAGGCTTAAAATATTTTAGGTTTACCTATTATTTTGTACCTATATGTTGAAGGACAAATAAATCCCTCCCTCGGCTGGACTACGGGTCTACCGCGTAATTCTGATTTGTATCAACTTCAAGCAAATGCATGCGAAATTCAACGCGTGCAAAAGAGATGGCATGTTATGCGGACATCGTCGCACGCACGACCATTTTCAATCTCAAGTTGATGTTGATGAAAATCAGAATTACGCGGTAGACCCGCTGTTCTGATTCAGTTTGACAAGCGATTGGAGAGGGAGAGTGTTACTGACAAGCCTTTGTGTATGTAAATGTAACTCTCGAGCGACGGGGCAGGTGTGGTGTAGAGGGTACTCCCCGCCTGTGTTGCGGTGGTGTCTACACGGCGGCGGGCAGGTGCAGAGGGGTTGCTGCCGCCACCCCGTCGCTACGTATGACGTTCATCCGATGACGCCCTCCTAGCAGTGGCGTGCATAGAACTTTTTTCCGGAAAAGCAATCAGAAGGTCAATTACGACAATAAAAAAATATGTTTTTTTTTTCAATAACACTTTGTAAAAAAAAAGTTTGTATGACGCCAGGGTAGGCACTGCCTTTCCTAGAGTGAACATTTTCATACAAACTTTTTTTTTTCAAAGTGTTATTTAAATTTTTTCATATTTTTTTTATTGTCGTACTTGACCTTCTGATTGCTTTTCCGGAAAAAAGTTTTGTGCACGCCACTGCGGCTCCTAGTGATTTGTAGTCTGCCATCCGCCAAACCTGTCAGGATCATCGGATGATGTCGGTTGTGATTGTGGTTGATACCATAGCAAAAAGTTCCGCTAGCTACCTTTCACGATTACAATCGTTATGGATGAAACGTGCTGATCGGTGTACTTCTCCTGGAAAGTAGGGCCTCGCTTTTATTAGTTGAATCGTCTTATTTTGGTCTCCGTTTCGGCCGAGTAACAACTGTACCTTTAGAAAACGACGATCAACGTCGTGTTCCAGAGGTAGGTAGGTACCTTATGTTACGTTTGTGTTTGTCGTCGGTATTCCGAAGATTATTTTCTCCTTGTTTAGCTGTTACTCATATAATTTTCATTCTGTTAGTGTCCACATTCTTTCTTTATACTTTAATGTACACAGAAAAACAGTTTAGACATAATAATATGATAAATTAGAAGAATTTATTAACAGAAACACAGGCGAGCTTATCTCTAATAAAGGATTTCTTCCAGCAAACCTGAGCGAGAAAGGTTTTTTTAAATAAATTTTCTATGTCGGTTGCTTTATTTTTATGTGAACTTCCCTTGGTAGTTACTAACAGAGGAACATGTAACGTTCGATGTCTAAATTAGCTTCACGATTAGCAGATGTTGATCCTATTCATCGTCACAGTATAAGGAAGTAGACAGTATTCTATCTTCATACAAACGGGCCGAAACGAATCCCTCCCAAAACTCGGTTCAACTCAGTTTACGACAGTCGCGGTCGCACCGCAGTTACGTACGCACGTTTCCGCGTTGATACTGTAAGCCGCTCCCGCGCGTTTTTGTAAATTATGGCACGAAATTATAGAAGATGTCGTGCATTGTATGTATGTATGGCTATATTGTACGTATTGTATGGCTATTTAAATTAAATAATGCGAAAATTTAATAAAGCATTAACAAATACCTAAACAGTCAGTTGGCAGCCCTAGCGCTTGTTTAGGCACCGAGCGGCCGTAGGTATTGCTTTCAAGGACACTGCCCAGTTAAACTACTGTCTATCCTTTTACTGTGTTATCGTCAAGGAGTTCTAATATCTACATTTATAACGAATATTACTTTATTTTATATTTTTACGCGGGAGACCCGAAAGTTTAATTTTGTCTCCCGGCAGTTTGTGGACAGAACATCTTATAAACTCTAAAATTTATTAATATATAAATAACCTCTGAATGTGAACGTTGAGGGTACATAATTTACCTATATATTGCTACCCAACGCTGCCTCATGAACTCATGATGTCACCTTTGTTTGATGCAATTTACTTTCAGTACGACAAACAAAGGCGGTACCAAGTCGTTAGCGTGTGACCTAGCTAAGTAGCTACCTAGTTGCAATGTGAGCACAGGCCAGTCTCTATAGACGTTCCACTTGCAAGCTTGCAACGCGCCTTTCTAACTTGATTACAATACAATAGTGGGCATCGGACCTAGCTGTGTACCTTGCGGCAACCCATGCCGCGGCGCTGTCTTTTGTTCTATCGTTTCAATTTCTTAATCTTCATTGCTACAAATATGTATAGAAACTCGCAAAATAATAACATTCTTATTTAAGATGCCGGCGGAGCAACCCTAGTTCATACAAACGAAATACCAAAACATTTGTAAATCATATATATTCTTGAGGTATTTATTCCGATTGCATTACAGAATATCTAGGTTCCCAAATATATATTTAATAAAAACACTGATTTTAACATGAAATATGCGAAAAATAAGCTTTCTATTGCAATTTTTAATTGCTTATGTCATCTTTAAATCAGTTTCCTTTCAAAATATATATTTGGGAACCTAGATACTCTGTAATCCAATCGGAACAAACACACACTATCCTAAAGAATATCTATGATTTACAGATGGTGTTGGTATTTCGTTTGTATGAACTAGCGTTTCTCCGCCGGCCTCTTAAGGGCATAAAATTAGTAACAGTTTGTAAGAATCTAACGATGTTAATAAAGCGATGTTGTTATGCAATACATACATTAACAAACCAACGATAAGTAGACAGAACCATGCACCATAAAGAACCATTTATCTCAATTGGATAAATCTTTTATTAGTTTAGTTTCACAATCAATGCTGACCTAATTGACCCTTTTGCGCAATGTGTGCCTGCGTGGCGCCGGAGGATCTATCGTCATCTCACTAGGGGGTTCCCAACCTTTTAACATACGCGCCTATCACACATTTTTACTAAAATAACTACGCCTGCTCATTATTATGTCAAGTAACTTGATTTAACAGGTCAGCTAACTTAGGTGTGTTGGCAAAAGATGACTTTTTTTCTGATACTTACTTACCAAGAACATAAATCCTAATAGATATACAGTTTATTTTTGGAGCCACTCTACGCCCCCCAAGTGGGGCGCGCGCGCCCCACTGGTTGGGAACTAGTGACTAAACCATGTAAAAAAAAATAGTGAGTGCTTCTTTTCTGTGTATTGCATACTCAGAAAATTATAATCCATTACTTCCTGGTATATGCATTTTAATTATAGTACAATCGAGGGCTTTTTTTTTAAAAAACATGTTTGGATAAATTTTCTCGAAAGAAATAATTATTGAAATGACACATGTTCTCTTCGTTTAACGAATAGAAATCATGGAACATACATAACACAAACATAAATATTTTATTAGATGGGTTTTAACAATATCTAGCTTTTTGATTTCGGAAATTTTGCTAGCTATTTATTAAAAAAATAACTTACTTTTTTCTCTTTTGCCCTGAATCCGCCCCTATCGCATTGCGCGTTTTTAGGGTTCCGTCGTACCTAAAAGGTACAAAAGGAACCTTTATGGTGGGACTCCGTTGTCCGTCCGTCCGTGTCACAGCCTCATAACTTTAGCACCGTTAAAGATAAAGACTTGAAATTTGGCACAAAAATAGCATTAATTTGCCCACATCATACTATGTAAAAAAAATGAAAAAATTAAAATTTTTAAAAATAGTTCAAAAACAAAATAGAGAAAAATGAAAATTATTATCCTAAAAACACAATATGGGTATCTAATTGTAGATATTAAAGAGCTCATTGTAATAATATAGACTTTTACTATATTTACTGGCACTGATTTCGAGAAGTCTTCGAAAAACCACAAAAATGTATGCCCCCCTCATCTCCGAAACTGGTGGACCGAAAAATTTGAAAAATATCATGGTTATTAATATGTGGTAAAACGTAAAGATTACAGGAAAAATATAGCTGTTGAGAAATTCATTAAAACAAAATTTAAATGAAAATTTTCATCCACGGTACGGAACCCTAGGTACGAGAGGCCGACTCGCGATTTGACTGGTTTTTTCGCTTGGAGTAACTGTGAAAAAAAAAACTGATAGCCTCTTAAAATAAAACGCTTTAGCGCGTATTCCCTTACCGCTTGATCCCGTACTGATTGCCAATCAATCTCCTCACCCAGCTGACTCCGTGGTCAGCGTGGCGAATCATCTCCCGCGCGCTACATCCGCAGCGTCCGTGTCGCGGTTGCGCCAGCGCCGGCATGATTCGCGTCCTATATTTCGGTTTCTAATTTGGAACGTGCTGTGTTATTGCAACAGCTATTGACCTAAATCATTGCACTGCGGCCGATCATTTCCACGACGACGAAATACATGAGTTCAAGTAAAGACGGCGTGCCCAAACGAAGTACTTGATCTCTGTTAACAGTTAATGCCTTGTACGCGTCAGAATGCTGTCTGGCTAAACTTGACATCTGTCCCGAGTTGCTCCATTGTGAGCCTGCTGCGTCCCGCGCTCGTAACACTTGGGTGTTAAGGCGATACAAAAAAAAAATGGGGTTTTTTCGAATCCATTTGCTCCACTATAACGTCATCTACGTATTTTATTTTTGGGTAAATGTTTATTGAGTATTTGATTAAGATTCTCGCTGAAGGAAAAAGCGATTGGATGAAATTTTCTCGATAGAATTTAATTCCGAAAAGACCTCGCACTCCGTCCCTCGCACTGAGGATTTTTTCGCATATGGAGTAACAGGGACGCTAAAACTTTTACGTATCGCCTTAAGATGAAGTTGTGGAAGCCAGAAACTGGCGATAGTACTCGTCCATCCATACGAACGACTTTTACTATGGAGCTAACCCTCGAATCGCGAAAAAAAAATCAGCTGTTCCATAGAAAAGGTACATAGCTACTCGCCCAAAATGTATGAAAACAGTTTTTTTTTCGCATATAGTTGTCGTATGTACGAGTACAGTCAGTTTTCGTGTTCCGCAATTCAGGGCTTCGTTCCGGCCCGATTCTAAATAGCCGTTCATATCGCACCGTTTCATCTCAAACAGAGAGCGCGAGATCTTATTTATTCAAATCTAAAAGGAAAAAGCTTTAGTGGAAATACTGGCTGGTTTTCTTGTTGCGGGCCACTTGAACATACGAGTACGTTGCGAATAGTTTTTTTTTTTTAATGTTCGTATTTTACTGCTTCCAAGGCAAATATAAAAAATATATATATTCTTTTGAGCAAATAACATAATTTTATTCTAAGGGGCTGCACAATGCTAAAATTCAGTCTTGCTCTAACGCTTTTGTTCTTTAACTGTCTATCCTGCTCTAATCAGATGCCGCGCACGCAAAACTTCAGTTATTTTGAAATCACGGCTACTTTAGGACATTAACTATAATTTCTTTATGTAATAAATATGTTTTTTTCTAGTAAGTATCAGCGTGTGTTGGTTTCGTTTCAATCGGTTTTGATATACGGAAACTGAATCGCTTTTTTCGTGAAATTCATGCTTTTTTAAAAGTAGGTATTATAATTAAAATAAGACTGAAAGTTCGTTTATTTATGAAGTGTAATTAATAATTGTCTTGAGTCAAAAAACACGCTATATTTTTTTCAAAATTTTACCAACTACATTGATGGAACTGAATCCAATGAAAAACTGATGTTTAGCATTGTGCATGGAATATGAGAAAACTAGGATCTTCTGAACGCGCCTTAATAAACATAACAGTTAAGTTGCCAGACCTCGTGGAAAGAGTCTTCCATTGTTTGAGCGATGTGTGTCGTCGTCACCTGACAATAATGAGTGGAGGAGGGGTGGGGGGAGGTCACACGATCCTTGCTGGAACCCTGACGTAGCATTCTGCGTGAGAATCTCGGTAACTGCACAGCTCCCACTGATGCAGTACATGATGGTGCAACTTAGTTGTCACTAGATCTAACAAACAAGTTGAGCAATATTATTTTCCAAGGTTATTCAGTTTAGGTTTCGAGCGGCTTAGCAGCCGGATTGTGAAAAATCCGCCTTTTTCTAATTAATCATAACAGAACACTTACATATAAGGTTAAATAATATTAGTTGGGGAAACTCAAAACATAGGTAGTACTAGTCTATATGAACAACTAATTGTATGGGAGCTAAGCGAAATTCGTAACTTTTTCTCACTTCCTCACATACGATCTTGCTAAGTTTCTTGCCCTTCTTCTTAGCAAGACTAATCGAATGGGCGGAGGTAGGCATGTATTTATATATGTAACCTATTAGTATGTACTATATAGGATGGGATTTGGTCGGCCGCCTGGATTCGTGCTGGGGGCTCGGTTGGTGATCATTGAACCTTGTTCCTGGTCCCTGGCCGGGTCTCCGGTATGGGTTCGGGCGGCTGATTGGATTTTACCTTGTATAATATATATTTTACCTATCATTTTAATCGTAAATATATTGCTACATAAATTAAATAAACCTTTAATTTAGTTCATGTACATTTATTATTTTATTACATATATTTTCTTTATTAGATTAAATTTGACGTGTAAAAAGTGTATATATCTATACCTGCTTTGCAAAATAAACTATTTGAATTTGAATTTGACAAATTTCCCCGATCAGCTGACTGGTCCAGTATGGAAAGGTGAAAACAAATTTTAAGAATTTTGCACAATCCTGATAGTAAAAGTTGTTCATTTGGACATGTTCTACACATGTTTCAGATTTCACCAACTAATTTAATTTAACCTTATATATTTAAAATTGACTCAATAGTTCCTCAACAAAACCTTATTACCTGTGTTTTGTGTACACTGTCATCGCAAAGTTTCCATTTGTTTCTGTAAATTAGAATTTTAAAGATGGAAACTTTGCTATGGCAGCATACACAATACATAGGTAATAAGGTTTTGTTGAAGAACTATTGAGTGAATTTTGAATATAAATGTTCTGTTTCGATTAATTAGAAAAAGGCGGATTTTTCACTATCCGTCTGCTAAACGGGTCATACGCCAGGGCCACAGCTTCAGGCTTCTGGCGGCGCTTCTTGCTGCGCTTCCAGGCGATTTTTGTGACGGGCTTTGCCCTGCCACGACACCCATCGGCGCCTTCATGTATAGCGCGCTCGCTCGCTCAAAGCGCTCGACACTAGGTTCTTCCTGTGCGCTCTATCACTGTTTCAACCGCCCGCCTCCCCGCACACCGCCGTCGAAAGAGCGCAAGTCACTCGAAGCCGGACAAGACGCGCGAGCGGCGACCCATGGCCGGTTCAATACAACTTCATACATTTGTTCTCTCTGCCGGCGCCGTCGCAAGAAGAACCGCTTGGCGCGCCTCTCGAAGCCTGACGATATGGCCGAAGGCTTAAGCTTCTACTAAAAATTTTGGTCGAAGATCTTATGTACATTACATGAATCTTTGTGAACAGCACGCAGGAGAAGCCCTCCCAAGCGTGAAATGTTATCCTAACTGTATGGGCAGCGTTATTTTATTATTAAACGCGTTCACCGAAACAAACACTTAACTGTACCAAAATATTCGCGTTAATGGTATACTTTTTGGGTGAAGCATATTATGATAAATGTTTTGGTCGTCTGAAGAAGTAGAGGTAGACTCAAGACTGTCTAATCCTGCTCCGGCCGTTATTCCGCCACCTTCCGCCAAGACGGTAGACGATTTAATTTCAAAGTCATGTTCAACTTGTACAAGAGACTTGACTGTGTCAAACCTGCGGCCTGAAAAGTTCACCTTAAGCTTTTACCTGCCCGACTCATGATATAAAATAAACTTTCGTAATCCTGTTATATAATAAGTAGAATATGAACATTTGTCGTGTAAACTCAAACAAGATGGTGGTATAAAATCGATATTCTAGAATTATCGACGATGCAGATGAGCGGAACGAAGCAATTCTGTATCAGAAATGACGATCTGTAATACCTATGCTTAAGGCTCTACGGAAAAAAATCGACACTTTAAGAACTTGCATAATCTACTTCAGTAAATAATGTATTATTTTGATAAAATAGTATATTCGTTTTGGAATCTTTTTCTAGGGATCTGTTAAAATAGAAACGCGATTGGAGAAATTCGGCTCGATAGAAATATTTATTTAAATGAGGTCTTTTTCGACACCAATTCTCCTGGTTTGACAATTTAGAATGACATATGGACTGCAATTATATTTTATTAGATGGGTTTTAACGGTATCTAGGACCTGGTTAAACGAAATTTTTATAGCAAATTTAGTACATTTTATATTAATAAAAAAACGACATTTTGCTACTTTTCCACGAATCCGTCCCTCTCGCACTGAGGGTTTTTTCGCATATGGAGTATATTTCGCATAACAGGGACGCTAAAACTTTTACATATCGCCTTAAATGAGTTCCCCTCGCGGCACAGATTGAAGTCGAGGGGCACAGGATGTAGGGACCTGCCATGCCATGTTGTCGAGGCTCATTTCTGCACCGACCCCTCCCCCCTCCGCACGTCGAAACCGATTACAATCGGGTCTACCTGCGTCCGTCTACGGAGCAACAGGTGCTCCTATCTCACCCCGCCCCTCCCCGGTGACGTCACGCACACACAGTCCACCTGCGCCTCCCCGTACATTATTAACTATTGTATTCCTGTCATCGTACCGACGCATTCTATATGTACAAGCTGTTTTCTCCGAATATAAGTAATAAATTAATAATACTAGGACAAAACTCGTTTAACAAATTAAACTGTTTGTTATCTCGCCCTCGTTAAGATAAGGAACGAGTTCCGCCATCACCAGAGCTCGGTCACGATGAGTTGCTCTGATTGCGAGTTACTTTGACTTGAAGTGAGAGGCGGCGCGGCGCGGCGCACGCGCTGGCACGTCCATATCGCGAGTCTAGCGTTACTAGATCCAGTTATATGAATTCCTTACAAAATCCCTGATTGTTTTTTTATTTTATTTTCTATTGCGAGGGCATTGCGAGTGATTTTAAACATTATTCTCTCTGTTTTAAAAACCCCTGACAAATTCAATGTATGCCTTACTCCCGACAGACGGCTAAAATTCCTGACACGTTGGGAATCGCGTCTTGATCATATAAAATACTCATGTTATGTCGCTGTTTTAACTAACTGTCGTATCTCATTTTTTGGGTGATTTGAGTGAGGACCAATGAATGCAAATAAAGTCGATTCCGAAGGCTTTAATTTTAGTTTTAGTGCTGTCAAAACCTACATTTTTTCAAAGTAATTTAGCTTCTGTTCGTTACCATTATGAGATATTTTGCAATGAAGAAAATTAAAATTTTACAGAACTAAAACTTAAATTAAAGGAATCGGCTTTAATAATAATAATAAAATTCTTTATTGCACAGAATAAAATTATCGTACAAAGGCGAGCTTAATACTAATTAGTATTTTCTACCAACTAACCTTTGGCAATGAGGAAATTGTTGAGGGTAGTGCCATACTATTTAAAAGGGATAATATTGAAAATAGTAAGTACTTAAATAATAAAATACATAAACTACATAAACAGTTTTACTACATAAACAGCTTTAATATTGAAAATAGTAAGTACTTAAATAATAAAATACATAAACTACATAAACAGTTTTACTACATAAACAGCTTTAATATTGAAAATAGTAAGTACTTAAATAATAAAATACATAAACTACATAAACAGTTTTACTACATAAACAGCTTTAATATTGAAAATAGTAAGTACTTAAATAATAAAATACATAAACTACATAAACAGTTTTACTACATAAACAGCTTTAATATTGAAAATAGTAAGTACTTAAATAATAAAATACATAAACTACATAAACAGTTTTACTACATAAACAGCTTTAATATTGAAAATAGTAAGTACTTAAATAATAAAATACATAAACTACATAAACAGTTTTACTACATAAACAGCTTTGATATTGAAAATAGTAAGTACTTAAATAATAAAATACATAAACTACATAAACAGTTTTACTACATAAACAGCTTTAATATTGAAAATAGTAAGTACTTAAATAATAAAATACATAAACTACATAAACAGTTTTACTACATAAACAGCTTTAAAACGTAAGTAAATATAACGTGGGAAATTAGAAGTATAAACAATACTCTATTGAAACAAACGCTTGTTCTGAAAAACTCATTTTATTGAGATTCGACAGTTAGTTAAAACAGCGACATTATGATTGAATATCTAATCCTATATGACCAGAAGTTAGAGGATCGCCTATTTCTTGCACTTGGTTGTTCGACTTGTCGCGTATAAATGAGTTGGCCCTGTGAAGGCATGCAATCGCTCTAAGTTTGTAATGAAGTTGACAATAGTTGCCGAGTCTGCAGCTCGCTCGGCAGAGAGTACAAACAGATAAACTTACGTAACAAACTACTTAGCTTAGCTAATAGCGCCGCGTGGGAGCATTCTATTAAATTATGTCCCTGCCGCTAGCCTTGTCCGAGGATAACGTGACACTTATTGTATTAACACCACACTACTACGTATATTACTTTATGTTTATACAGTTATGTTATATCTACAAGGTGACTTTTTGATCATCATCCAAATTCATACTGGAGGCTTGATAAGTGATCAGTATCTTGGATCAATAAAATTTTTTGTGAAATTCCTAAAATTAAATTTCGGCTTCCCATAGAAATTCACTTCCAGTCCCGAGTGAGTCACTATGGGGAGTCAAAATTTCATTTTCCGAATTTCACCAAAATTGTTATTGATCCATGATCCATGAATTTGGATGATGATCAAAGAGTCACCTTGTATATTAGAGATGTACCGACTAGTCGGGAAAGCCGACTATCCGGCCATATTTGTAGTCGGCGATTAGTCGGCAAAAGCGCTGACTAGTCGGCCTATTACTATACATTTTTCTATGCTTAAAATAGGGTGATTGAAATGAAATCGTGATCTTTATTGTTATTAATTTTTATTTTAGTTACAATCAGCCTTACAGTTTGTGAAATAATCTAGGAATAGGAACATTTTCTTTGGTAAATAATTGGACTTAAATAAACTGACTAAACGCGACTTTCTACAACACTGAATTAAGAACCTATTACGTCACATATTTTTTATATACCAGAATAATAATTCTATATACCACCGAAAGCAATGATCGGCTTAGCCGACTAGTCGGCCTTTTTTGAACCGACTAGTCGGCCAATCGGCCAAAGTCATAGTCGGTACATCTCTAATCTACATATGTCCGCATCAAGGTACTAATTTATTTGAAGAGAGTGCATTACAAATTTGCAATCAATCAGAAACAAATTTAAAAGCGCAATATTTTTGAAAAAAATCCTCGGGCCAGGATTTGAACCTGCGAACTCCTGCTTACATGACATAATTTTTTTTATATATTTTTGCTTTTATATTTGTTTCTGATTGATTGCAAGTTTGTAATGCACTCTAATAATAATTAGAGTATTCATAGCGATGGATTTCGCAATAAAAACATGTAATCATTGCAAATCTTGACCACAAGCCCGAACCCATCAGCACACTCTGAAACCTCAATGTCAATATTTGTGGTGACATGTGTGTCTGCTCCTAATTTTATATGAGAGGTCGCTCCAGTGCCCTAGAGGCCTAGCTAGACTGCTCTCGAAGGTCGTCCGTCGGAAAAATTAACAACTCGATTCGTGGTGGTTGAAATTGCGAACAAAACCATTATAAAATATATTTTAATTTCTAAAAACTGAAAAAACAATATCATTTTATATTATTTTTTTCTGGAAGTTTATATATTTTCATACTACTCGTATTTCGTTAAAAAACTGCAGAAGTAATATTGTTACAAGTAGACAAAAAACAATTTATTTAGTTAAAGTACTAGATAAAAATTATAATTTAGCCATCCCATTCCAGATAATGTAGCCGATTCTGAAGGCTTTAACTTTAGTTTTAGTGCTGTCAAAACTAAAATTTTATCGTTGCAAAATAGTTCATAAGTGTGAAGAACATAAGCTAAATTACTTTGAAAAAATTTAAGTCTTGACAGCACTAAAAATAAAGTTAAAGCCTTCAGAATCGGCTTTATTATGTAGTTAATCTGTCATATATTTTTCATTATTTTCAAGTTCACCATCAGTAGTTGTCCCCTTAAATTGTCCACTTTCTCCGCTAATCGACCGTGTTGCTATTCAACGCTTCCGAGCGGAGATATAATGCATGTCTCGGCGGAAAGTGTGCATAGATCGAACCGGTCGCCTGCGTTACCGTTACAGGGAGTACTAGTTCGATTCCCATCGGAGTCTAGCTCAGACATTCATGTAGCTGTACTACAACAAAATACATCTATATTAATATTATTTTCATTTATTGCACAGTTTTGCAAATATTCAATAAACAATACCTTGACTTATTTATCACCGTTTTCTACTATTGATTGGTGAGTTTTGTAGAGCGATCATTTCTTATATCGCGATCTGAATTTAAAGATTTTTAGATAATTAAATTGTGGTACAGAAACGTCTTTATGAATAGCTATATTGAAAAAAGACTGAACGGGTGTTTGAATAGTGTAAGCCGCATAATCCCCTGCTCTGACCAGTCCGCCGGCCGCCCGCCAGGCGCTAGCCGGCTTGTCCGCCGCCGGCAGATCCTTAAGGCTTGGAGAATGCTCATTAGTAATAATCCCTTTCAAATAACAGTCGTCTTATCTGTTTCGGATAAGAGAATTTTAAGACGAATTCGCTTTCCCAATTATATTTCATAAAAGTGGTGCTCGATAATAGGTGAATCCAAAAGTTCTAAGCCCGACCGTGAAAATGAAAGAAAAGTGGGTTCAAAATTATTTTCATTTATCGACATAGTCTCCATCTAGATCAACACACTTCCTCCACCTGACCTGCAACCAGTTTATACCCTCGAAAAAAAATATTCCGGAAGGTCGTCAAAATAGTCATTAACTGCGACTATCACTTCTTCTCTAGTCGAATATTTAGATCCCACCAAGTGTTTTTTTAAATTTGGAAAGAGATGATAGTCAGAGGGGGCTAAATCCAGCCAATAAGGTGGGTGAGGCAGCAACTCGTAACCACATTCATGGATCACAGCCATCGTTTCAACCGAAGTGTGAACTCGTGCATTGTCTTGAAGAAACAAAACTCTCTTACGCAACATCCCCGGCCGTTTTTCTTTTATTTCTTCGCGAAGTTTTCGTAATAGGTTACAATAATAGCGTGAATTTATAGTTTCACCTTTAGGTAAATAATCCAATAAAATAACTCCCCTCGAATCCCAAAAAACAGATGCCATGACTTTGTTGGCTGACAAAACGCACTTGGCCTTTTTCGGCGTGGGTGAGCCAGATCTTTTCCGTTTGGATTGCTGTTTTGTTTCAGGAGTATGGTGATGAACCCAGCTTTCATCCATGGTAACAAAACGAGACATAAAATCCTCAGCATCTGCCTCAAAAAGTTCCAAACAGTCACGCGAAATTGTGAATCGAACTCGTTTTTGGTCAGCTGAAAGCAATCTTGGGACCCAGCGAGCAGAAACCTTACGGAACCCCAATTCTACAGTTATAATGTTTTGCACTCGGCCATAACTGATGCCTGTGATCTCAGCTATCCTACTAATGGTCAATCGTCGGTCTCCTAGGATGAGATCACAAATTTTGTCAGTGTTTTCTTTAGTGGTAGACGTTGAAGGCCTTCCGCTCCTTGGGTCATCTTCAATGGTCTCCCGACCGCGTTTAAATTCAGCTACCCACTTTTTGACAGTGGAATACGATGGAGCAGATTCCCCTAATGTTGTTTCCATATCTTCATGAATCTCTTTAGGTGAAAGACCTTTTTTATTGAGGTACTTAATCACAGCACGGTGTTAAATTTTCTCCATTGTGAAAAATCCCGTCAGACTGCGTTAAACAAAATATCACAAAAAAATAATAGCTTGCAGTATCGAACTTCAACTTCACACAATCAATCACGAAAAAACATACTAACAAATGACGATAGATTTACAAAGATTTGATACCTCTTTGTAGGTCGGGCTTAGAACTTTTGGATTCACCCTCGTAAACATGTCAGAGTTTTATCATCGTTTTTCGGCAGAGGTATTTGTGCCATTCGCATAGAAATCTATAGCTGACGGGACGTGCACTAACTGTCGGATCTTATAGAAAGCGCGTAAGCATATACGACCTTTGCCGAAGAGTGGCTAAGATTCCTATGCACATTTTTGGAACGAAGTTCCTTATCGAACGTTACACTTCAGCCAGACACTTGGCGAATGAGAGCTACGCCGAAAAAAAGTGCAAGACTTCGACTGTCACGACACTTTTGCTATAGTGTGTTTGTGCGTTTCCAAGCGTCCGTCTATATATCTGTCTGTTCCAATATGTCTATGAATAGACTGCAGTATAGACGTGCGGCGTGCGCATCAGTAGCGAAAGTAATTTCGTTCTAACCGGGTGTCCCACTACGCCACTCGTTATTATTGAAATAACTCTACTGTGTACATGGTGTGTGAGTGTGTGTCGCTCGTAGTGCAAGTGGCTTGAGAACCGGTGCAGCAGGCCGCGGGGCCACAGCACCTACTTGCACAGTTGCACTGCACATGACAGTACACACAACAGTGGGTACCGGCTGCGAGACATAATGCACGGGTTTGAAATTATCAAGATAATGATGATTATCAGGTAAGTATCCGATAATTGTCTAACAGATATAAGCATAGCAATCCTTTTTTAACTGGTATTACAGATGTTTTATTCTACGAAGTCTGCTGACCTATGGTTGTAGTAGTGCATGCACACGCACTTTCTCTGGTGTGCGTAACACACACAAAACGCGCAACACACAAAACACGCGTATCTGTACACGTCACTATACAACTAGGGAATGCAATCCCGCAAACCACCAAAACTTGTATTTACACTCGATTTATAGCTATA
This sequence comes from Ypsolopha sequella, assembly GCA_934047225.1. Classification (NCBI taxonomy): domain Eukaryota; kingdom Metazoa; phylum Arthropoda; class Insecta; order Lepidoptera; family Ypsolophidae; genus Ypsolopha; species Ypsolopha sequella. The sequence continues at coordinate 29,349,267 of OW203985.1, forward strand.
AAATAAACTTTGAAAATTAAACATTACTTTAATGCACTAGAATTACTAGATCCTTACAAACACTAGCATTAAAAATTAATTTTTCCATGTATGAACAACTTACACTGCCATCAAATCAAACATTTCCAATAATGTTTTTTCAAATAAATATGTGATGTAACTTCATGCTTTTTATTCGGTTTTATTCTACAAAATTGCAAAACTTTATTATCTGTCTATGGTCAGTGGTCAGGTACGGTTGCGGGACTGAGATTTTGATGCTTGATTGCAATCCCTAACTACAACCATAGCCAAGTAGACTTCGTAGGATATAACATCTGTACATATCAACATTTCCGTTAGAAGCAAGTAGTCTAGAAGCAAGTAGATAAATTAAATTAGCATTTTACAATCAAGATAATCTTTTATTAATTTTTTGTTTATAATTTCGTGACTAAAATATAGATTATATTTATCAAAGATCATTATCAACCTATATTTATCTTGATCATTAGATATCAAAGGTAATTATGAATGATATTTATCACTTCGAACCCCGCATAATGCTGCATCACCACAGTACACACGCACCGCGTCGTGGGTTGCCTCCTCGGTCCATTCAACGAAATGCTCCGTATTTGTGAATCAATATAAAAGGCTGTGGGCTGCAAATGTTGTCGAATGGGTATGTCGCACACTCAGGAGATGCTGCTTTATTTAAACTGACTGACCCTTGATTAAAAGCGGCGGTAGCTCAGGCAGTAGAACGCTGGCCTCTCAATACTGAGACTCGGTTCGATCTCCCATGACAATGTGACAAAGCATGTTCATTACCTTCAAATATTTTGTACCGATTTTGTATAAATTAACTGTCTGTCTCTTATTTTTAAGCTAAGATTTAAGTTAGTTTATGTGTATGTTTAAAATGTTAATATTGACTAGTTTTTTGTAATTTCTCCTGATGCTAATGTTTTCTGATAATGCTGTGTTCACCTGTCATTGATGGCAACACCAGAACAAGGCCCAATGTATATCTATTTATGTTGTTTGTGTTGACAATAAATTGTTAGTGACATGGTTGTGCTTCGTGCCGGTCGGTGTTGGGGCACAGTACATACTGTGGTTGGGGTCTCTAGGTCACCTGCAGCCTTGACACGATGGTGTGCGGGTCGCACGCAGCGGTCTCCTCCCCCCCCCCCCCCACACATACACACTACATCGTCCAACACGCACGCTGTTGTCGCTACCGACCACCATCTACTGACGAACACCAAATCTTACCGTTCCTCATTAACCCTTCATACAATAGTAATAAATAATTGTAGTCACGACATAAATCCCCGAGGGATATGCATGTCACAGTGCATACCACACTTGTCGTTCACGTTTCAACCACGCCGCACTCTAGGCACAAATACGGACCCACTTGTACGGAAAAAAAGTCGACACTTTTAGAACCTTCATATCTACCTCAGTAAAGAAGGTATTATTTTGATAAAATAGTATATTATTTTTGGAATCTTTTTTCCTACGGATTGGATAAACGCGATTGGAGAAATTCGGCTCGATAAAAATATGTTTTGAAATGAGGTTGTCTTCGATACCACACTCGTCGTTTACGTTTCAACCACGCCGCACTCTAGGCACAAAAAAAAAGTTTACACTTTTAGAACCTGCATATCTACTTCAGTAAAGAAGGTATTATTTTGTTAAATAGTATATTATTTTTGGAATATTTTTTCCTACGGATTGGATAAACGCGATTGGAGAAATTCGGCTCGATAAAAATATTTTTTGAAATGAGGTCGTCTTCGACACCATTTCTCCAGCGGGCCTATTGTGTATCTCTAGTTGCCTTCTGGACTGGGTGTCTATCATCAAAAACATAGATATACTATCGAATTCCGATGTCCTAAGGATATTTTCGCACTTGAAGTGACGACACAGATTGTTAATAGTTCAATACCCACTAAAGGCAATTTTGAAATTTCAGTTTTTAGCTATGTTTTTGATGATAGGCACCTCGTGCAGTTGGCAACTAAAGATACAGAATAGGGGGGCTGGTTTGACAATTTGGATTGACATATGGACTGCAATCATATTTTATAAGATGGCTTTTAACAGTATCTAGTATCCCCCCTATTCTGTATTTTTGGTTGTCAACTGGACCGGGTGCCTCAAATCATCATCAAAAACATAGATAAAAACTGAACTTTCAAAATTGCCTTTGGTGGGTATTGAACTATTTACGAACTGTGTTGTCACTTCAAGTGCGAACATTTCTTTATACAATCGGAATTCGATAGTATATCAAAACAAAATTTTGATACCAACTTGGTTACATTTTATATGAATAAAAAAACCGACTTTTTGCTACTTTTCATAGAATCCGTCCCTCTCGCACTGAGGGTTTTTTCGCATACGGAGTAACAATGCATAAAATAACTCAACTTTGCTAGAAAAGTCTAGTTGACAAACTTTTGTCGCTTTGTGCCATACATCAAATTTATATTACTTTTATTCAAAAATAAGAAAAACAAACATAACTTGTGCGTTTGGGAACGAGACCCGTTGTAACCACTTAACTTGTTACTTGATAGAGTGCTGAAGTTGCCGGAGTCTTCATTTATTATTGAGACCTTATACAAGTTGGGTAACGTCTCGAGTGACGTCACTCGGGAGTTGCTGAGGGTTGTCGCTCTGCCTGCGGCTTTATTGTTGTAATTATTACTGGTAACTATGTGCCTCTACATGTTACATTGGCAAAAAGGTTATTGTGCGCGAATCACCGAGCGAGGCGAGTAAATGAGACAAAAATTATTTCTAAGTAAGAACATGAGCCAAATCGGACAAAGGGTTGCCGAGATATGTGTTGCGGTCTTAGAATATTGTAAGGGTTGGGTTGGGTTGTAAGAGGGGGTCCGCGAGTTCACAGTTCGGGACGAATTGTCGGGACGGGAATGATTGCCTCATTTAATTCATTTTCAATTGATAAAATTAGGTACTTAATTTTTCACAGTGATTTCACTTGTAAAATTTCACAGACAATGATTTCTCATGTGCAATGCACTAATGTCACACTTGCTACAATTATCACCTTACGTCATCTATCTTTAAGGTTTATTTTTTAAATACTCTCATTCGTTAGTCAATGACAAAGTTCACCAATCGTCATACGGGTAGACTTTAGCGACGAATCAGTAAAATATGCCTTCCGCCTCCTAAAATGCCCGCTGTAGTACGATTCTTCCCTACTCGCTCGCTCTCTCTCTTCTATACGAATGATCTGTAATTTTTAACGGACTTTGTGAAGGAAGGTAGCAGGTGTGACATATAAAAACGCATTTCATATGAATTTTCACATGCTACTTGTAAAATGTTCCTTGCCTACTAAATATGTGACGGATAACGAGCTGCATTACAGTCTGCGGCCACAGACACTCGCTCGTTTGGTAATGATTTCAGAAAGAAATTGAAACATGTCGTGTATCGCGGGATAAATTATGTATTTGTAATAGGTACGTCACAAGATGGTTGCGACGACGGGTCTCGTTCCCAAACGCAAAGCTTATAATTGTTCTTCTTAATTTTTTAATGAAATATATTAAATAGATGTAATTTATAGCATTGGTTTAATGTTTAATGTTAGTTTATAGTGCCGTAAATGAAAGATTTGAGATCGAATTAAAGATACACCAGTAAAATGACTTCGAAATAATAGTATTATCATATTATTATTAAAACTCGCGTTAGCTGACATACTAAATTATTATTACATACGGCTTGAACACTCACGTGTGATTGTTGTTGACTATATGCCAACCGTTTCACCGATACAATTTCGGCATTATCAAGGAGAGTGTCGTTCTTAGGACGACGACGCGGCGTTCACCATCTCGTTCTCAAACGGGCACTGGCAGCCGCCGATCGATCATAATAATTTATTTTCATACTATTGACACTCTGCCCTCCCCTATATTTTAAATAAATTTCCAAAATAATTAGACTCCTGATCTTACTAATATTGTTCTTAGCCATGGTCTAATTAATGTGTTTTTTTTTTAAAGTATTTATCAGAGATTCTTTTGAATTTTAATATCCCTGTTAGTTTATTGATTAATTCCCAGTTTTCAACCAGTGTACATTTAATTCAAACTTCTCGATACAAACTTGGTATAAAACCTTTACTGACGTTAAACTATTGTTGCGTAATGCCATAAATCACGTGACACCCGTCGCAACCACATTAACCCGGCGAGGATGTGGTCCCAGTATAAATATACTGTGATGTAGTGTAGAATCGCACGCCGTGACCCTTTATTTCATTTTCAATTGTTACATTTATTTTTGTTTTTTTTTCAGGGTCGGTTCATAATAATAATAATATTTTACCTATAATTTTAATTGTATATATTTTGCTACATAAATTAAATAAACATTTAATCTAAGTAGTTCATGTACATTTATTATTTTATTACATATATTTTTATAAGATTAAAATTTGACTTGTGAAACGTGTATTATACTCGTATATATCTACTTTGCAAAATAAACTTTTTGAATTTTGAATTTTGGTTTATGCTTGAACATTTTAATAATATATTATTTTAGGGTTTACCATGAAAAAAAAAAACAGATCTTAAAGTTTTATTTGTTTTACTAAATGCCTACAACATAATCAACTTTGGCAGAACTCAACGTTTCAAACTAAATCATGTATGATATAGTCATATTTACCTTTTTCTGCGTCTGTACACATGACTCTTTTCTCAGTCGCCGGCCAACTGAAGAACGGTGTGCGGCAGGCAGGGGGCGTCATTAGCGACATCTATCGAGACAACCAATAACATACGACCACGTGACAAAAAACTGCAAACTTTTGAAAATGAGCAGGGTAATATTTACCCCTCCTCATCCTCGCCGGGTTATTACTGTATTACAAAATTTTCAGTTTTCCCCAATCCCTATTAAAGCCACCAACCTTGACACAGAAGAAAGGGCAGCTAATTCATTTGTTAAGGCGAAGTGGTATCTTGACGAGGGGGCGGGTGGTGGGAGCGACGGAATGGCCGGCCCGCGCACAATTTTATTGCACATTATTTAAAGCTAAAAAAGAAATCTTTTAAAAATAAACCCATCTATTAAGGAACACGGGAAAGCAACTGAAATTGAAATATCTCTAGTAACTATCGAATAGAACAGCTTTTTTCCTTTTTGAGGATACTTCGTGAGTGTTTTTTTGAGCCTAGTCAGTTTTTCGAGCACCTTAATTCCCTAATCAGTATACTTGAATTTCATTACCAATAAAGTAAAAGTTTGATTTGATATTGTTAGTTTTATTTGTAGAATTTATAAGTAATTTAAAACAAAGAAGCTGTTATTAATTTTTTTTTTCTATTTGTAATTGTTAGCGACTTAAAATACTCGTAGATTTCTCCAGCGGTCGAAAGTCAAAACACGTCAAATTTTCTATTTTGGGTTTGGGCATCACTTCACCTTAAGGCTTCCACGCTACCCTCCCCCCCTCTTTATCGACCCTGGCTCTGGCCCCGACCTTCGGCCACTAGGGGCCGAGTCGGTACTTAACTTATCTATACTTGTATACTTTCATTCAAATAAAGGACAATGAACAACCAACATTGGTGTAAAGGTCACGAAAAGTTTTTCGAAGTTGTCATTTTTGTTTCACAAAAGTTTTTTCTCCTACTTCTGTTGCCTCGAGTTCCTTTGTTAATACAACAATGTATCGCGTCCCAGCAGCGCCCGCAGCCATCCGCCCGCCGCTGCCGCCCGCCTTTGCGTCCGCCCCGCAACTTTCATTAGCTTCCTGGCCCATTCAAAGAGCTCGCTTTCCGCTTGACAATGAAGATGTGCACGTGGCGATGAGTCTGTCACAATTCGCAACTTATCTTTAAATGTTTATGTATGAGTAGCAACGAGAACTCTGTTGATGTTTCATTTATATTTCATTTCAAATATTTTTCATTTGTATGTAATTAACGTAAAACATTTTAAGTTTTAAAATAAGGTTAAAAGCCACCTCAGTGAGTCAGTGGAAACCGAACCGATCTACATCTGTTCCAAATGGGGAGCGAAGATGAGGGACCAGTTTGAAGGTCCCTTTATTTTATAATCACTATCCGATAGCTATAGAGAAGGACAAATTATGGTTGATGGGTGAGCTAGAAGCCTAGCCTGACACCTCTGCCACAGCAAGAAGCCAGGTTCGCTCCATGTGCTAGACTGCAATAACTCTTTCTTACGTCGTTTTATTTCAAAGGAGCTCATCCCAATGTTTCTAAACGGGTACTATTATGGAACGCCATCGCCCAGACATGATCTGCCTAGACCACACATTCTTGGCTTCCCCTCAGCACGAGACCTTGATTTCACCGAAAGAAGGATTACTTACAAAGCCTCAGTAATGTGGCAAGAGGACAGGAAAGCGGGTAGAGAAACACATCTAAAACGTAACACGACCTATATTATAAGGTACCCATTTTCTCATGTTGCAGTTAGAGACGATATGCGAAAAAAATACGGGTGTTTCTTTTCTGTGTATTTCATGAAATATACGGAAAGTTTTAATAAATTTCTGGTATATGCATTTTGACTATATAATCTCGGGTTTTGAAATTGGAAAACATGTTTGGATAAATTTTTCTCGATAAAAATAATTGTTGAAATAAGGTCTTCAAACACACTTTTTCTCCTCGTTTGACGAATAGGAACCATATACAGAACTCAAACATATTTTATTAGGTGTGTTTCAACAATATCTAGAGATTTGATATTTTTAATTTTGCTAGCTATTTTAGTTTTTTTAATAAAAATATAAAACCAAGTTTTTTCCCTTTTGCCCTGAATCTCGCACTCTCGCACTGCGCGATTTTTCGCTTGGAGTGACAGTGACAAATGTAAAATTCGCATAGCCTCTTAAATAATATACGGAACAACTGGATTCTCACCTGATCGATTTTAAAAATTTCATAAAAATCATTGCGTTATTTAAAAACAAAATATTCTTAAAGAAAAGCATGTGAAGTCAGGCACCAAACCACGCCATGTATCAAATACATATAATTTACATTTAAATGAATGTCACAACAGCATAATAAATATGAGTCGAGTTTACACGTACATATAATAAGGAGGTTACACATAACAAGCCCTTGACTGCTGTTGTGCACGTACTGGTGCCTCAACCTGTCCACCGAATGATACTTATTTATTTGGTTTGATATTTTCACTCGCGATGTGAACATACGAGTATGAAACTATAAACAATCGTACAAACACATCAGTTCGACAGTGATGTCGAGTTTCACAAACAACGCCCGCGCCTGCCGTGGGAGCGACAACAAAGTGTGATGGAGCACCAACTAAATGTCTGCGCGGTGAAAGCGCAGTTTTTACGCACAAGCGCGCACGCAACTCACTACAAAAGGTTTGTTTTTGTGTCAGCTGAGTCGCTCACGAGTCCTCCATGTTGACTGCTGTAGTGTACAGTTGCATCTCTTAAGGCGATTACCATCGCCAAATTAGCAGCTTTGTCACTACAAATATCAACGGAAACGACATTGAAATAACGTTCATACGAGGGTGAATCCAAAAGTTCTAAGCCCGACCGTGAAAATGAAAGAAAAGTGGGTTCAAAATTATTTTTATTTTTCGACATAGTCTCCATCTAGATCAACACACTTCTTCCACCTGACCTGCAACTTGTTTATACCCTCGAAAAAAAATGATTCCGGAAGGTCGTCAAAATAGTCATTAACTGCGACTATCACTTCTTCTCTAGTCGAATATTTGGATCCCCCAAGTGTTTTTTTAAATTTGGAAAGAGATGATAGTCAGAGGGGGCTAAATCCGGCGAATAAGGTGGGTGGGGCAGCAACTCGTAACCACATTCATGGATCACAGCCATCGTTTCAACCGAAGTGTGAACTCGTGCATTGTCTTGATGAAACAAAACTCTCTTACGCAACATCCCCGGCCGTTTTTCTTTTATTTCTTCGCGGAGTTTTCGTAATAGGTTACAATAATAGCGTGAATTTATAGTTTCACCTTTAGGTAAATAATCCAATAAAATAACTCCCTTCGAATCCCAAAAAACAGATGCCATGACTTTGTTGGCTGACAAAACGCACTTTGCCTTTTTCGGCGTGGGTGAGCCAGATATTTTCCACTGTTTGGATTGCTGTTTTGTTTCAGGAGTATGGTGATGAACCCAGCTTTCATCCATGGTAACAAAACGAGACATAAAATCCTCAGCATCTGCCTCAAAAAGTTCCAAACAGTCACGCGAAATTGTGAATCGGACTCGTTTTTGGTCAGCTGAAAGCAATCTTGGGACCCAGCGAGCAGAAACCTTACAGAACCCCAATTCTACAGTTATAATGTTTTGCACTCGGCCATAACTGATGCCTGTGATCTCAGCTATCCTACTAATGGTCAATCGTCGGTCACCTAGGATGAGATCACAAATTTTGTCAGTGTTTTCTTTAGTGGTAGACGTTGAAGGCCTTCCGCTCCTTGGGTCATCTTCAATGGTCTCCCGACCGCGTTTAAATTCAGCTACCCACTTTTTGACAGTGGAATACGATGGAGCAGATTCCCCTTATGTTGTTTCCATATCTTCATGAATCTCTTTAGGTGAAAGACCTTTTTTATTGAGGTACTTAATCACAGCACGGTGTTCAATTTTCTCCATTGTGAAAAATCCCGTCAGACTGCGTTATACAAAATATCACAAAAAAATAATAGCTTGCAGTATCGAACTTCAACTTCACACAATCAATCACGAAAAAAATACTAACAAATGACGGTAGATTTACAAAGATTTGATACCTCTTTGTAGGTCGGGCTTAGAACTTTTGGATTCACCCTCGTATCAGCGCGCAATGCATAGTGGTTGTTACGACGCTCGCTGCGTCCTTGAGAGGGCGAAATAGGAGAAAATTATACTTTTCACTTGGACGTGATTACTCGATTGAATAATCTAAACTTTATCTATTTATCAAAGCATAGATGAATTCAATCGGCCAAGCCACTCAGGAGCAGTAGGGAATTTGAGGTAAAAAAACACCATTCAGTAAAAAAAAAAACATGTAGAAGTTTTGGTGCTTTGAAAAAGAAAAATGTTGCATATGTTGTCTAAGAGTTGATTATTCATAATACATTTTTTCATTATTTTTGGTTTGGCCATAAACGAGGAGTAGGCTTTAGAAAGTACCCATTTGGCAATAGTAAGGCCCTTAATAACCGATGTCGCCGCCAATCATATTTCTTATTGCTTGTTCTTTATACGTGTATGCTTTTTTCTTTGCATTGACTTATCCTTATATCATAGACTATACTGTTGAAAATGCATTACGAATACTAACCGAAACAGCGGAAGTCTGTTTCAAATCTAATTATTCGGTTGAAAATAGTCGTATCTACATCTTGCGCGTTTGATTGATTTGTTATGTAAGATACGTAGTCAAATGATAGCCAATTATTGCAACGCCCACCGGTGCCCGGGGCGCTTCTTATATGATTTAGTGAACGCGATTCTATTGAGCATGCTTTAATTGCATCAACAACTGTTGTATTTCTTCCTCCGCATGATGATATCAATAAAAGAACAATAGGAAAACAGATTAGCACAAACAATAGATACATCTGATGCAAATACGTTATGTGTCCAGGATATTATCGGTATTTAACCTTTCGCCGTTAATACAGTGAAAAGCGGGCCGGCTGAACTTTTCCCAGTAGTAAATACTGATTGCCAATATCAGCAGCATATTGGACTAGCTACTTGATTGATTGTTCAACTTTAAGAAGCCTCGTTATCTATTGAGTTGTACAAGTTTATCTATATTCATGTGATCTCAGTCGGTGTCCGGTAGATGCGTCCATTACAAATAGCAGCACGCTCCAATTGTCACGACATGGTCGACGGCGCAGCCGCAGTGCTCTCCGACCAGGCCGGTCCGGACCGAACCGGATCAACGACGCCGGCAGCCAGCAGCCGGGTCAAACTGAGTTAATCTGGACATCACTCTCAGGGGTTAACTCTTTGAATGTCACTAAATTGCAATTCATAGCGATATTGTAAAAGTGAAAAGCCTTATTTCGAATACCACAGAACAGCGTGCTGTGTTGAAGAAAAAGGAGTTCAGCTGCAATGCCACAGCAAGAGAAGCTACGGCGCTGGTAAAAGGACGTGACAAAGTTTAAACTTTTTAGGTTAAAACCCCAAACTCTTGCTTACGAGCGGATTTTAGTAGTAGAGGGAAGTTTTCTGAGCTTTCCGGCCGCTCAAATACCACCATACCTGTTCGCAGTCCAATAGGAAATTGGAAAGATTTTGTCTTAGTTATTCTAAGGATTTTTTGTGACATTCAAATTCAATATGGAAGTAAATGTATTTGAATGGCCCTTAGCAGCCAAAGGACTCGGTCCCTTTCAGCCAGTCTTAGGTTTTCTTCTTCAAATGACTATGATTACAACTATGAGACTTGCCTACAAGTCCATTTTGCTGGTCACTAGCTCTCCGGCTCACTGCACACTGTTTATATGTAACCGGTTTTGAGAATATTCCAAACAGTAGTGCGGAGGTGTGCGGCCGCGCCACCACGCTATTGGCGAACACTATGCTCGCTATGACGTCACTGTTACCGCTAATTGTGACGATCCTCCGGATCTATTCGGAACCTATATCTTCCGAAGCAAGTACTGAAATCATAAATGATGACATGTTTTTTTTTTACGAAATAACATACGCGTTCTCAGGTGAAGGCCGTTAGATTGTTCCCCTATTTCAAATTATGCTCCAACATAATATATATTTTCCAACATCGGGGTTCCTAGAGCGTGACGAGATTGCTTTTTGCCACGTTCTAAATCAATTCAAGGTCGCTCTGTGACGTCATTGGAACGTATCGGAGGCTACGTATGATATTATTTAGCGGACTTTCTATCACGGATCCTGCATGGTTGTGCTAGTTGACTCGGCTGACGCCGAAACAATCGCTCCGTACATAAACAGTTACGCGACCTTGTCGTCGATACACTGAGCACTCTGTAACCGGCTAATAACAAGCAATTCAGCGCCAATGAAGATCAATAGAGCTCGTCTTGTTTACGGAAACGGTACGTGTTGCACGTGCTACAGCTGGCTACGATCAGCTCCTCGCTGTGTCACATGATCCTGGACGACGATATTGATGCAGGGAGCAGCTGGAAACTATTTATTCATTTCACATTGTTCAACTTTTGTCTACAAGTAAACGGTACGTGTTGCACGTGCTACAGCTGGCTGCGATCAGCTCCTCGCTGTGTCACATGATCCTGGACGACGATATTGATGCAGGGAGCAGCTGGAAACTATTTATTCATTTCACATTGTTCAACTTTTGTCTACAAGTAAACGGTACGTGTTGCACGTGCTACAGCTGGCTGCGATCAGCTCCTCGCTGTGTCACATGATCCTGGACGACGATATTGCTGCAGGGAGCAGCTGGAAACTATTTATTCATTTCACATTGTTTAACTTTTGCCTACAAGTAAACGACAACACATTAAAACAGTGGACGCCATTTGACACAAACGCATTATGCTCTGCAGAACCTCGTAGACTACGGGCACACTGTGGGCAACCCTATGTATCGAGTAACAAGATGTGACCACAATATTATTAAAACTCGCGTGAGCTGACATACTAAATTATTATTACATACGGCTAAGAACGACACTCGCCTTGATAATGCCGAAATTGTATCGGTGAAACGGTTGGCATATAGTCAACAACAATCACACGTGAGTGTTCAAGCCGTATGTAATAATAATTTAAGATGTGACCAATTCAGAGATGTGTAGAAAAAACTACACCAAAATAAACAGGGTTGGCTGGCGCAACCTGGAGCATTTTTACAGTCAGCAACACAAAGCATATCAAAAAGTGCTTAAAAATAAGTTTTGCGCGTCCTATGTTGGTACTAACGTAAGTCAGCTTGATTTTTATCGAAGATCGATTTATTTAAAAAAACTGATTCAGCATATTTTCAGCAAGGTGTGACCAATTTTTAGTTGTGTAGAAACAAAAACTACATCAAAATAAACAGAGTTGGCTGGGCGCAACCTGGAGCATGTTGTAGAGTCAGCAAAAACAAAGTGCTCCAGTTCGCGCTACTTATTTGTTTTGATGTAGTACACAACCAAAAATTGGTCCCATCTTGTTACTCGATACTAATAGGGTTACCGCGCTGTACGCTCCTAGTACATAATAATTATATCGTGACGGGACGGGACTTTGTGATGTAGCATTATATTTTGATCAAATGGCTGGTGACTATGGTCTAAGGACTCTAAGGTGACGGCGCGTCGTCCTTCCACCCGTACTGCCAACCTGCAACTCCACACCGTTAAATGTCAACTGCACTATAGCGGACTAAAATTAATTTATAAAAAAAGTTGCGGACTAAATCAAGTACGTTGCTTCAAAAGAATACAATACAAGTTAGAGTACGTTGCTAGAGTTTCGAATTGTTTATAAAGAGCGCACTGAGTTCCGTGTGGAAAGTGCGCACGCGCCGCGCAGCACCTACTGACTCCATTGCGTGCTCTACGAGAACCTGACCATTGTTGCATTCCAACTTGTAAATCTTTACTGCAGATACTTTTGCTCCAATCCATGGAGGTAGCCAGGTTTTAGTTTCGGAGGGGGGGGGGGGTCAAGAAAATAAAACGACAAAAAGTGCACTAAATAAAATTTATATTCATTAATTATGTTTGTAAAAAATTGTGTTTGTAAACGCTTCTAGCAGCTGCTAGCAGAAGTGGCACTTGACCCGGTAAACGTCCAAGCAGGGGTAGGGTTGTAATATATCAAACATTTCGGGGGGGGGGGGGGAGGGGTTGAACCCCCAAACCCCCCCCCCCCTGGCTACGCCCATGCTCCAATCTACCTAATAAATAATCAATAAAGTTTCTTTGACAACTCTCTAGTCATTGTCCTTGATACTTTCAGATAAACATTCAGATCGATCGAAAAGTAAACAAGTATAAAAACCGGCCAAGTGCGTGTCGGGCCACGCGCAGTGTAGGGTTCCGTATTTGCCCTGCACAATAGGTCGACTTCTTCTCCAAGTACATTTTATAAGTTTGTCGACTAATACAGATCGCGCCAAACTTCTAGTACGCTCGGGGACTAAAGAGTGTTTAGAGGGGACTAAAAGTTTGGCGCGATCTTTACTCGTTAACTTGTAAAGCCTACTTAGCTGTGATAGTTTTCCTTTTAATTTCGTTATGTATACTACTGCCGTGATTTTTTTCACGTCTCCAAATACAACCGTTTTGCTGGCAGGGGGGGGACACTTGACTCTAACAAAAATTAACAATTTTAAGCTTAATATTTCGCAAACGGAACCCTGGATCGAAAAATGGTCTTTTCACACCCCCAATATTTTTAAATTACCTATCCAACCACACCCCACACTAGGGGATAGATGAGAAAAAAAAATCATCCCCACTTTACGTGTGGGGGAGGTACCCTAAAAAAAAATTTTACTGTACCATTTTATCGGCTCGATAAATATGTATACCCATGCCAAATTACAGCTTTCTAGTACTAATAGTCTCCAAGCTAAGCCGCGGACAGACAGACAGACAGACAGACAGATGGACATGGCGAAACTATAAGGGTTCCTTGTTGTTGACTACGGAACCCTAAATACGAAATATGTTATGTATGAGAGTGGATGGAGCACGAGCTATAGTCGATTTTGATAACGGTTGCATAATGGCGCTCAATCACACGTGCTGCTGACGTGCGAGCTGATATAATCCTCCCTGATTGGATCTGGGCCTCACCGGCGACAAAATAAAAATACTTTTCATCACCTATTCGAAAAACAACAATTGGCTTTAGGGGATAGCGGGAGTCAAAGTCAATTTTATTCCCATGGAGTTTGCGCTTTCTCTCTTCAGATTGGTCCGCGTTCGTGCTTCTATAAGTTTAGTGTCATTTAACCAAAGAGGTCGAACGCATAATTTATGAAGAAGTTACTGGCCGGTTAGGTTTCGGCGATAATGCGCGCTGAAAAAAAAAGTGTCTTTCTATTTTTCATTTATTTTTTGTTAGAAATTTGTCGTCGTTGGGTACGGTCATCAGATTACAATAAACTACTATGTTCTACTATAAACACCCACGATTCGGTCACGACCCTCAACAAACGACAAAAATCGTGGGGAAAAATTGGCTGTGAAACGTGATTGTGCAGCTAACTTCAGGCCACTATAAACCACCATGCATGGTATGTAGTATGTACTATAATAGTGGTTGGTTTATTCTGCTTATTTCCATAACCGACTTACCCACGATAGCTGGTTGTGTTTATTTTGTTTAATCTGATGACCTACCACTTGTTATTACAAATAATAATTAAAATGAGTTCGATTATGTAGTGACAGTGATAATATATTAACTCCTGAAAATCTATTAAATGATGCAGCTAATGTGGTGCAAGAATTATTACTACAAAATACCAGGTATGTACTATACTTCTTACATTATAGCTTGAGCCCTGTGACAGCTGTCAGCGCTATACATATTTGAGTATGAGAAAGAGAGTTAGAAATACAAATTGTGTAGCGCTGTCCTGCTGTCACAGGGCTCAAGCTATATTATACGCACTATAGTGGCTTTTTCTTTTTCTCATAGGTATGAATAATAGTGTGTATCACTCGAGCCCAAGTAATATTTTGTTCTCGGGTGGCGTATATTGAGTTCCTCACTACGCTCAGGATTCTATATCAGAATCCTTCGCTTCGCTCTTAATTTAAACTGACGCCCTCGACGTACAAAATATTACTCTTGAACCCCTTGTTGGTAACAAATCGACGCTGCATCATTGTCTTCCAATAATTCAGAATGACATGGTACAAGAGAGAGATAGAATCACGATCGCGTTATTTATTTTTACAAGCTTTTAATGAATTTATTTCCGTATTTAATTTGAATGTAACACAAAATCGTAAATTCGATGTAATCTTTCCAATTTCCTGTTCGACTGCGAGCAGAACGGCTAGCAATAACTTATGATTACAGGTGATATTTGAGCGGGAAGATCATAAAACTTTCCCCTATAATACGCTCGTAAGAATGGGTTTGGGGTCTGATTAAGGGTTATGGCAGAGCTTCGTGACTGATGGCTCCCCCGACTTATGGATGCGTTTGAAGGCCAAACGTCCTACAAACTAGGATTATGTTTGATTATAGCGAAACCCATCGCTTTGGATACCTACTCTTAACAGTCATTAATAGTTTGTAATGCACACTAATAATGTCCTACAAACTGTTTTAAACCACAAAGGTTGTGATAAGTTATGTTGAATATATGCAAACAATTGTTTGATTGGTTCAGTGGAAGTGTAACAAAATCGCAATATCTGAACGATAAAAGATAAGATATCTTTCTGATGATAAAGTGATTCTCGGTACCAAACAATTGACCACGGCCTTCTGCAGTTTTCACAAGAAACCTGGGTA
The DNA here is from genome assembly GCA_934047225.1 of Ypsolopha sequella. NCBI lineage: Eukaryota > Metazoa > Arthropoda > Insecta > Lepidoptera > Ypsolophidae > Ypsolopha > Ypsolopha sequella. The sequence continues at coordinate 29,364,784 of OW203985.1, forward strand.
GGGTCTTTTATCAGTTTGGGTGATTGATTAGTGACGCTTCTAAGGAGATCTATCCTTGACGACATCGACACCTGGATTAGATATTTATTATATTCATCATTCATATTTCCATAATAAAATGAGGGTTCCTAATGGTGAATGCTTCCAACTAAAATATTTTTTTGACAATTTACAACCCCTTACTACAATCCCACGTAATATTCTCCCGTCGCTTTACCTGTATCCTCTTAGGTTGACTAGATCGCGTGCCTCATCTCTCCTCGAATTGCTGCTTCTAGCGCTAGGTACTTGCTGTCATTACTAGCTCTAATGATGTATTTGCGTGTTCAGCTTAGTAGATAATAGGAACTCTAGTGAAAGCAAAAGCTATGGATGATTTAGGTTCATGCGTATCGCCTATTTTGAGATTAGGACGTAGTTGGTGTTTAGGGCGCAGCCAGCGGGTTCTAATGAGTAATGAGATGCGCGTCAAGCGAGTGACACTCAACTGGCAACCTGGCACAACGCCCAAGGGGTTAACGATCCCGTCACTTTTACTCTTCTTTTCTCTGTCAACTCGCGCCAAATCGCATCCTACATACCTATTGCGTTCCACTGCTAAAATTATTCGCCCTCAATTCGAGTAATACGCATTTGCGAGACGTATATACTTTATACGTGACGTACGGGCGAGACCCGTTATCCTGGCATATCCATCTTTCGAATGGGGGTTAGGTGATATTTTATTGATATAGCATCCATTAATATAGATAGTGATGGGTTCCTCTCCCCGCGTGGAGCGATTCAGAGCTGACGGTGATGGATGGACGACCGTTTGTCCTTGAACTTATCAGATCGATGCTGATGCGAGAGCCGAACCTGACTGCTCCGTTGCGAAGAAAACAAACTGTTACACAACTTGCTCTTGGCATTACATTTCGAATGCGGAAGTGGGTCAAGCTTGAGCTTGAAAGACCTGAATCATGTGAGGCTCACGACGACAGTTTGAAAGAAATCGGAATGGTCACCTTCGTCACAGCTAAGCGTGGGCGCTAGCTGGAGTGTGAGTGCGACAGCGCTATCTGCGACGCCGCTCGGCGCGCGACGGTGAGCGCGCGCAGTCTTGAGTGAGCCGCGTCCGCGATGTGTCATACGGTGGTGCTCGGCGTGCTGTTCTCGCTGCCCTCGTATATCTACTCGGCCGCGGCCGTGCCCTTCAGGTGAGCCGCTGATTGTGCAATGTCATCAGCTACAACTGCCCCGTCCCTCGTCCCCGAAACCGCTGTCGATATCTCACTTTGTTCTCGTTTAGCGTACAAACCTGGGCGCTTACAAACTTTCCGAGCTTTTGTGATGTCCCGTGAACGTTGTGATTACAAGTGATTTGTGCTGCTGTCATTTTCTATAATGAACAAAACTTTGTGTAACGTTTTACTAAAAGTAATTAGGGTCAATGTAATGTTATGTGTACTAATGAGTATGTCCCATAAAAAATCAACGTGACAAATTAATTGGTAAAAAAGGATAAACCTGCAGGAACCGCAGGTTACTCATCGGGGATTTCCAGTTTCGTATTACCTTCGTGGTTCCGTGAATCACGTGAGAAATGCAAACGTCCAGCGTTACTAAGTGTAGTCCAGTTACGACAACACCTCTATTGAACCTTCTGTCCCCCGTTTCGTGTGACCCGTCCAACGGAGGACCCTGGTGGAGCAAATCCACGTGACAACAACAGTGCACGTTGTGTGTGGGGGGGTGTGAAGCAAGCAGTACGGAGACGTCGTCAGGGCCCCCGCGCCGCCGCCACCGCCGCCGCGACGCTGCTCCAGGGATGGACAGTTGCCTGGAGCTACTCATGCTGTGGCTCTCAGTATTCGTTGACACCGTCCTCGGGAAGTTAGTATAATTAACTGTTAGCTTTTTCTCAAATTGAGAAAATATAACATCTTCGGCTCCTGCGTTCGTGATTCACGACTTGGTAACGGACATTTAATATTTTTTGAAATTATTCCGTCAAATGTCGCGCCACGCTGTGATTAGGGTAAAAAACGAGGCCAAAGAGTGAGCGCGTTCACGAAGTGCCCTCAACTTTCGAGTTTATAGAAATGTCATTCCGGCTCGGTTTACATTAATGCTCTAAGAATTTAGTCGAAGTCCGAATCTGATTATTATATTTGGATATATAGTACTGGTAGGCCGTGACTGTCGTTATTTATAAACGCTGATGCCTTAACGGTAATTTTAGTTACAAGATAACAACGTTGTATGCGTATGTGAGGAGCATAACCCAATGTTCCTGTTATCAGGAACAACCAACCACCCATCCCCGTTTATACCATCATCTTGATATCAAAGAAGGAAGCCGGGGGAACACGCTTGGAGGACGGGCCTTTTCTTTTTTTGCCCGCCGGGACTTCTTAAGTCCCCCTACACCGGATACTATTTTAATGGCCCATGCCCCAGCCACCTCTCCCTTTTCATAGGGCGTGGCCTTCATCTAGCGGTCCTTAATAGGACAAGACGTCACAAATTACGCCTTCGGCGCCGAGTTGCACGTTGTTTATTTTCATGTCATGCAGTATGAGATAGGCATCACAGCCCACCTCCCACAGCTTGCATTTGTTATGTGAGGAGCATTACCCACCAACCTTCCCATGGCCATACCAACTCTATGGTTATAATGCCCAAACGCGGGGGGTATGCACGGCTCTTCGGGATTTAATACCATTCTGGTTACCCTGCTCTCTGCATTGCTTGAACCCCCCTACAAGTTCTATTTTATCGAAAAAGAAAAAATGTCCCTAACCCGTCTCCCCTACTCTGAAGGAGTAGGAGCGGGCGTTTCAGGCGCTGATGCTATGTGAGGAGCAGCAGGATTAAGTTGCGGGACTTTGCTCGGTCGGGAGCCTCCTGGAGCTGGCTGGATTGCTGTCAGCTGCTGGGACGCTCAGCTCGGCTGCGGCATTACAAGTCTGTGAACCCCTTCTTATACCCCAGCTGCACATTAGCCTACAGTTCAAGCTACCTTATTTACAGGATTTTAAACTTTATGACAGCAGAGTAAGAACAGCTATTAGGTAGATTGATGTACGGCAGTACAATATAATTCCCTTCTTATTTTTGCATAAATAAGCATAAGCTTCATCGTACTTGTCAAATGTCAATACATTGATTTGGAGTTCGTCATGGATAAATTCGCCATGATGCTAGCATCAATAGCAAGCAACATTCAAGTGTGAGGAGACAAAGAACTTTAATACAATTTTAATGAACGAACACGAAGGTCTCGATAAATAAAATCACAACTATGAGTAATTTGATATTTCACGAGTAGATAGATATCCTGTTTGGATAGTGTAAGCGTCGTTCATGGATCGTGTAAATTACCTGCTCAGGGCTCCGAAGAAGTGCGACATGGTGAAGGGCAGTGCAATGACAGCGAGGGCTCCGTTGTGGTCAGCATCGTGTCGAGATAATCCCGCGCTGACCTCGTCTTGAGACGTTCTCTTTTTAGCTCGCGTTATGTTGTTGCGATACAAACTTATTATATCAGCTGTAAAACGAAGTATTCAATACTTGTTCATTTGTTAATCTTGTATTGAGTATTATTCCTACTGTATACCGTTTCTTGAAGCTTATCGTACATCACGCCACATTACGTTTCGTAATCTTTCCGAGTATTGATTTATTGTATTATGTTATGTTGACTGCAAAACAGATAAACACTTTAATATACGGGTATATTGCACACAATATACGGGTATATTGCACACAATATACAGGTATATTGCGCAATCATAAAATTAATTTATCCATTTTATTAACTAGATGAAGAGATTAATTACATAATAGACAAACAATAGATAGCAGGTAAGATCGTCGAATCCCTCTTAAGGGTCGTAATTCCGAAATTGTAACTAAATATTTAAAAAAAAATTATAACGGCCAAAATACAATTTGTAGCTAAAACAACTTTTAATAAATAAAATAAATAACATATTAACATATTCTTAATGATATTACAATAGCTATAAAACAATTGGCTTTTCCATAGTTGTGATACCAGCCGTAAATTACTAAAATAATCTACTTTTACGCTTATGGAAAATCCAATTGTTTTGAAGATACCATAATATCATTAAAAATATTTTTTATGCATATGCATATATATGCTATTGTTAAAAGTTGTCTTAGCTAAAGGTTGTATTTTGGCCGTTATAATTATTTCTTAACATTTTGTTACAAATCTGGAGAATCGACCCTTAACCCTATAGAATGAGTGTTTTGTTTAATTAATAATGTCAGTTCGTTATCACATTTCAAATACAAGTGAAATATACCCAAGTTACAATAAATGATATAACTAGACCAGGGATGGGGAAACTACGGCCCGCGGGCCATCTCCGGGCCACGAAGCGTTGAAATCCGGCCCGCGACCATCAAACAAAAATCAAGTGAAGTTTCCGTATTGTTAGAAATTTCGCAGCTAACTTAAAAGTTTAATTTAATTGCAATTTGCAATTTCTACCATATTTCAATAGTTATTTTGTAATATTGCACAATAAAATAGTGTTTCAGAAAATACATACTAATATTTTTATTTCAGTAAATAAAATATAGCTAAAAATGCAACAACTTGGCCCGCCATATATTTCGTTAGTAAATATTGACACGCGAAGGAAAAAGTTTCCCCATCCCTGCTCTAGACATTCGTTCAAGTAACACTAAATCTTTTGTCTGCGGTTCCGTCTAACATAAACCTACTTTATCCTAAAGGGCTTATTCTCCCACTTCTTTCACTAAAATATTCTCTGTTCAGCTACCTTAGCATACAAAGCAATTGATTAAACCTTGAATATTTGTGTGAGCAGATTTTACTCTTAAAAGTAAAAGTAAAACTGGGTTCAGTTATTTTTGAAAAATTGTTTGCTTCTACGGGAAATTGAACCAGCAAAAATGAGAAAATAATCTGATCAATGTCTTTAATATGTAATCCGAGCCACGATCTGGACTGCCATCTATTGTTTTAGCGTTAATGATGAGATAAGCAATATTGTGTTTAAAATTTAAGGAAGACCGTGAAATCTTACATAAATTGATTAATTCAATGCGCAATCAAGGAAAACTACAGTATCCATTAAAGATTGTTTAACTCCATTGCAGATAAAAATAAAAATTAATATATTGAAGCAAATTCTGAAGGTTTGAATTTTAATTAAAGTGCTGTCAGCTGTCAGAACTAAATTTCGTTTACTGCGAAGTAGTCCTTAAGCTTTAGTAACAGAATCTTTATTACTTTGGAAATATTTCAGTTTTGATAGCACTTAAACTAAAACCTTCTGAATCTGAATCTGAATCTGCTTCATTGTACAACAAAACCTTCTGAATCTGAATCTGCTTCATTGTACAACAAAACCTTCTGAATCTGAATCTGCTTCATTGTACAACAAAACCTTCTGAATCTGAATCTGCTTCATTGTACAACAAAACCTTCTGAATCTGAATCTGCTTCATTGTACAACAAAACCTTCTGAATCTGAATCTGCTTCATTGTACAACAAAACCTTCTGAATCTGAATCTGCTTCATTGTACAACAAAACCTTCTGAATCTGAACCTGCTTCATTGTACAACAAAACCTTCTGAATCTGAATCTGCTTCATTGTACAACAAAACCTTCTGAATCTGAATCTGCTTCATTGTACAACAAAACCTTCTGAATCTGAATCTGCTTCATTGTACAACAAAACCTTCTGAATCTGAACCTGCTTCATTGTACAACAAAACCTTCTGAATCTGAACCTGCTTCATTGTACAACAAAACCTTCTGAATCTGAACCTGCTTCATTGTACAACAAAACCTTCTGAATCTGAATCTGCTTCATTGTACAACAAAACCTTCTGAATCTGAATCTGCTTCATTGTACAACAAAACCTTCCGAATCTGAATCTGCTTCATTGTACAACAAAACCTTCTGAATCTGAATCTGCTTCATTGTACAACAAAACCTTCTGAATCTGAACCTGCTTCATTGTACAACAAAACCTTCTGAATCTGAACCTGCTTCATTGTACAACAAAACCTTCTGAATCTGAACCTGCTTCATTGTACAACAAAACCTTCTGAATCTGAACCTGCTTCATTGTACAACAAAACCTTCTGAATCTGAATCTGCTTCATTGTACAACAAAACCTTCCGAATCTGAATCTGCTTCATTGTACAACAAAACCTTCTGAATCTGAATCTGCTTCATTGTACAACAAAACCTTCTGAATCTGAATCTGCTTCATTGTACAACAAAACCTTCTGAATCTGAACCTGCTTCATTGTACAACAAAACCTTCTGAATCTGAATCTGCTTCATTGTACAACAAAACCTTCTGAATCTGAATCTGCTTCATTGTACAACAAAACCTTCTGAATCTGAATCTGCTTCATTGTACAACAAAACCTTCTGAATCTGAATCTGCTTCATTGTACAACAAAACCTTCTGAATCTGAATCTGCTTCATTGTACAACAAAACCTTCTGAATCTGAATCTGCTTCATTGTACAACAAAACCTTCTGAATCTGAATCTGCTTCATTGTACAACAAAACCTTCTGAATCTGAACCTGCTTCATTGTACAACAAAACCTTCTGAATCTGAATCTGCTTCATTGTACAACAAAACCTTCTGAATCTGAATCTGCTTCATTGTACAACAAAACCTTCTGAATCTGAATCTGCTTCATTGTACAACAAAACCTTCTGAATCTGAACCTGCTTCATTGTACAACAAAACCTTCTGAATCTGAATCTGCTTCATTGTACAACAAAACCTTCTGAATCTGAATCTGCTTCATTGTACAACAAAACCCCGTATGATATACTAGTCAACCTAGTCAACCTAGTCAACCTAGTCAACCAAAAAATGGCGCTGTTCAATGGATGATCGCGCAATCAATTTTTTCATCGAACGTTGTCTAGATACCCTGGGAACTGTTGTTATTCCTGTAGAGTCCAAAGCATGGCAGATTTCCATACAGACCTCTTGCTTTTATTAATTAGCCTGCGACTTCGACCACGCTGAACATCGATTTGCTAAGGGTAAATAAACCGTCACAACTGAACATGTTTCTTTAAAAATCTAGTTTTAAGCCATAACTTAAGGTAACGGCATTGTAATAATTTAAAGCCTGGACACTAAGCTTTACAATATAATGAAAATCCTATTTGAATACGTTCACTTGTTTTAATTTAACGTGAATCGTAAATTGCTACATAAATTAAATAAACCTTTATCTAGTTCATGTACATTTATTATTTTATTACATATATTTTTATAAGATTAATTTTGACTTGTGAAACGTGTATTATATATATACCTACTTTGCAAAATAAACTATTTGAATTTGAATTTGAATTTGACGCCAATAGTTTTATTATTATTATTAGTAGTGAGGTTTATAAAGCATGAGTTTGAAGTTTAATGCACAAGTCATGATCTTGTCCAAACAAAGTAAAAACAGCATTTTAAGTTGGTTTTTAGAAGATCATGACTAATTCTGTAAACAATTTCAAACTCTTGCTTTATAAACCTCGCTAATACTGAACTATTCGCGTCAAATGTCACAGACCAAAAAGATTTTCAATTTTAAATTTCTAAACAAGAAAAACAATGTTAAATTATGCACTTTGCACTCAGCTACTGATGTTTAACCTTGAGAATAGATAAAGAACAAAGAAATGTACGGCACAGTATCACTAATTTTGCTGTTGTGCATTGTTACAGGAAGGCGCGGCGCAAGGAGCGCGATGGCGAGCCTCCCGGAGACCCCAAGCTATACCTGCAAGAGGCGCTGCTGGAGAGGAAGCTGCCCGAGCTGGATATGCGGCAGCTGGTTGACCTGCCGCATGGACTCGACTACAACGAGTGGCTCGCCTCGCACAGTGAGTCTACTATTCTAGCTCTGTGGTAGGGAATGTAGTCACGGAAATTGCGCGAATCGAATTTTAGAAAGGAGGGATGTAGTTTTTCTGTATTAGCCAAATTTTACTGTGCTTACCTAGATTCAAAGAAGCCATGTGATAGAATGGTAACGAGAGCATGAACTTTACTCAATACTGTCTGCGTGTGAAGTTAATAACCACCTGGTGCAAAATGTGAGGTGTTCTAGTGCTCGTGTTATGATAGGGGCATATTTAATCGAGTTGTAAGATAAGGTAGTGTAGCATCTCCTGTCATCGAAGTTAATCTGTGTACATACCACAGATTGGATTATCGTTTAAATGAAAAGTCTTTAAAAATCGGCGTGAATGAGCGTTGAAATTAAGTTAGTGCCAACATTTTAAATGTACTCAAGGATAGAAAAAGGAGTAGTGTGGTGGTTTGAGCATGTGGATTGAAAAAGGGCCAGGTATGAAGTACTTGGAATGGAAAAAGTGGATGCGTCAACTTATGATTTGGAGCGAGGTTTGACAGAATCATAGGGGATAAAAATCACTGTAGCGTTTAGTTATTATAAGTATGCCCGTTGTCGACCTACAATCTGTAATGTCAAATTTCTGACCATAAACTTTCTACTCGTTGTCCTGCACTTGTAAGTGTCCCATGAACTTTTGTTCACTTTTACCTTTGTAGTTACGTTAATATTCTCACATTTCACGATAAGAAAGCTCACGCTCACTTAGTATGTTTTAATACCTACTAAAAGTCGTTATCAACTTCCTGCAATCTTTCCCGAAATCGAATGTGCGGTTTGAGGTTCCATTAACTCGCTTTCTAAGTATAAATGTACGTGCTCAAAGTTTATAACCAGCTGCTATTGTGTGAACACTTCGGGTGAGGCGGGCCTGGCCGAACTTGCCAACATTTTGTATAATTGTCCGATTGTGCATGGCGCTAGACGGTTCCGCGGTCGTCAACTTGCGCACTACACAAGCCTTTTTAGCTTAGGCTGGTTGTATTGATGGATGTTATCATTAGCTAGCGGGAAACGGCTATCAAAATAAAAGCGTATTATACACATACAATGTAGTAAACTTGCCAAATGTGAGCATGTAGCAACAAGGTTGTTGTTCAACAACACACAATGTTGCCGCTACGCGATATTTGCGTGACGACAACTAGTTTTACCGGTTTTCCATATCCGTAACTTAAATAAAACAATATTCATATTCATAGGTTACTCGTTACAAAGCTAATTCGAGAGATTTCTTCAAAATACTATAAATTATAAGCACGAAACGGGTCATAGGCGTAGATTTAAATAACCAGAAGTGAGACAGCTGCCACGTGTGACCTCGCACACTTTCACTGGCACCGCACCAGTCGCTGATGCCATGTCTACCGAGTCACGACTCACGATCTCCTCTCCATCCGTAATGAACTCCGAGCATTGAGCCTCCCTGCCCCTCCCCGTAACCGCAATCACCCAGTAAATGCTAAAAACAATCAAAGATTTGGTATAGAAAGTAGGAGTAGAACAGAGTGCAAAGGTAACCTCAGAGCGAGCGATGTGCCGCATTGTGTTGATGCAAATCGCACTGCCGCCGCGCCATGTGGCTCAGGGCTGGCGCTGCTTCGCCAATATTTGAATCACTTTCACTTGCCGGTCGTCGATGTCGCCTCAGTTACTGAGCTCACTCCTACTTTGATATCTTATCGTCACTCAGTCTACATATTCGAGTATGGAACTGAAAGTGAAAACATTACTATTGACTATCAGAGTCAGTGCATACGTACAGAGTTTCATCAACTTGTGAGCTCATTCTCATTTGTATATTCATAACAAGTGGGCCATGATTTCACCGAGATCTAGGTTTAATGCAATAACAGTGTCGGTAATACACTCGCTCGGTACAGTTGACTGACATGGTGCTGGCGCGATTCATACAATGGGCGCATCGGACAGTCCGGTCGTTAATAGACGGTCATTTCACCAATTAGTAACGGTAAGAGTGCGCGCGCGCTTGCGGCCTCGTGCCTGCACGGGTAGCGGGTACCTGCCTAGTGCCCTCAGCTTATTGTTGCTTCATTGCGCTTTCTATTCAAATACGATCAATTCGAAATTATAATCGACTTTCTTAATAGAAACCTTTGACAAAAGAAATCTTCAATTCAATAAACTGAACAAGCGTAATTTCGTCGAACAGTTTCTTTATAGAAACAATATATACGCGTCAAAAAAAACTGCAAAATAATGTGTCGGCTAACGATTTTCTGTCACATTGTTGTTCGATTCTGGGCCAGTTGAGTGTTGGGGCTGAATCTAGCTCCGAATAGATCAGGTTTTTGTAGTTACGGAAGTCGTTAACCTAGTGCTGGCTGGACTGGATCAGTCCAGCGTCGCGTCGCGTGATGGATCGTCACATTGTGCTCCGAGAGCAGGGGGCTTTATGTGTTGACATAATGGATACATACTCTTACATGCTGACATAATGGATGCATACTCTTATATGTTGACATAATAGATACATATTCTTATATGTTGACATAATGGGGACATTATCTTATATCTGCTTAGCTTTACGTATATGCTCTATACGGGTAGGTCCTCCCTTCTGATCATTTGAGCAATGTTGTAGCTTGCCAATGAACTTGAAAATGTTCCGGTGAGTGGAGGATGTATTCGTCCTGCTGCCGCCGCCACTGCAGCTGAGAGTTCCGCGTTCCAACAACCCGCGTTCCAACATCTAGGTATTGCATAAAATCGCGATTCTTTGTAGAGGTCGTCTTGGATGCTCGTAGATCTCTCTCTCTGTGCAGTGCCGCAGTTATTTAACGGTTGCTCTATTGTAAATGCTATTTTATAGGCACATCAAATGACTCAATCGCATGCAAAAATGTTGCTACTTTAATTTACCACGTTGCAGCGATTTTGCGCAAACGCAGTCACAGGCTTTAAAACAATCTGAACCACCGCTACATAGGATACGCGACTTCGGGAACTACTGCTCACAAGAACTGATGTAAGTAATACTTTACAAGTACCAACTCGGTATAGCCGAATAGACCAACTCGGGGAGATTGTGGCTTTGGTCTTTATAGACCATGTCAGGAAGGTTTATTTTGGTTTGGATACAGTTGGTCAGTTATATAGTGATTACAGTTCAGCTGAGATCGCGCCTGCGCTCACATCACAAACCATCAACCTCACGCTTCTTAAAGCTGATATTTACGTGAACATAACAAACTTATATATATATATAACCTCCACATAGTTTCTGGCTCCACGCTAGTTTTCCATCATGTTTTTATTAGTTTCCTATTTTAATAGCTGACCGGCTAGGGCGAGTTGCCAGGTCGTGCATCCTGTTGTTTAGAGGACCGTTGATCCCTGCCTGCCTGGTACCCGAGTATTACCCCTCTTGCCCTCTTTACGGGGACACTATATATTCTTGTTTAATAGATGACCGGCGAGGGCGAGCTGCCAAGTTGTGTATCCCCGGTGTGGCGTTTAGAGGACCGGCGATCCCTGCCTGCCTGGTGCTCAAGTAATTACCCCTTTCACCCTCTCCTCGGGGACGCTATATATTCTTGTTTAATAGTGGACCGGCGAGAGCGAATTGCCAAGTTGTGTATCCTCGGTGTGGTGTTTAGAGGACCGGCGCTCCCTGTCTGGATGGTGCTTGAGTATTACCTGTCTTACCCTCTCCTCGGGGACGCTAAATATTCTTGTTTAATAGTTGACCGGCGAGGGCGAATTGCCAAGTCGTGTATCCTCGCCTCGGTGTGGTGTTTAGAGGAAAGGCGATCCCTGCCTGCCTGGTGCTCAAGTAATTACCCCTCTCACCCTCTCCTCGGGGACGCTATATATTCTTGTTTAATAGTGGACCGGCGAGAGCGAATTGCCAAGTTGTGTATCCTCGGTGTGGTGTTTAGAGGACCGGCGCTCCCTGCCTGGATGGTGCTTGAGTATTACCTGTCTTACCCTCTCCTCGGGGACGCTAAATATTCTTGTTTAATAGTTGACCGGCGAGGGCGAATTGCCAAGTCGTGTATCCTCGCCTCGGTGTGGTGTTTAGAGGAAAGGCGATCCCTGCCTGCCTGGTGCTCAAGTAATTACCCCTCTCACCCTCTCCTCGGGGACGCTATATATTCTTGTTTAATAGTGGACCGGCGAGAGCGAATCGCCAAGTCGTATATCCCCGGTGTTTAGAGGACCGGCGATCCTTGCCTGCCTGGTGCTCGAGTATTACCCCTCTCACCCTCTATTCGAGAACGCTGTATATTCTTGTATAATAGTTAATCGGCGAGGGCGAGCTGCCAAGTTGTGTATCCTCGGTGTGGTGTTTAGAGGACCGGCGATCCTTGCCTGCCTGGTGCTCAAGTAATTACCCCTCTCACCCTCTCCTCGGGGACGCTTTATACTCGTATTCTTGTTTAATAGTTGACCGGCGAGGGCGAATAGCCAAGTCGTGTATCCTCGGTGTGGTGTTTATAGAGGTAGGACTGGCGATCCCTGTTTATTTTTTTAATCTTGATAAAGTGATCATCTTTGTATGGGACGCGAGCGCAGTGCCTTTTGTTCACCGCTCGTAGAAATGATTGTAATTATGATAGAACGTTGCTTTTTTTTGTGTTAGAAAGGTTATGGAATAGGGACCGATAAATAGGGACCGATAAATAGGAATAAAAGTATAGTGAAACGGGGACATTATTTTGAAAACATTGACTATTACTGGAAAAAAAAAGACGGAAAAATTAAAGAAATAATCTTTTAGGATATTATTTTTATGGTAATGGTAGTTGATTATGGTTTGTTTTTGATTTGGTATGCAACGTCTAGTTCTTAAGGATCATAACAGTTTTATTTCATTGCATTACTCGCTGTAGATAAAAAGTGATGACATATTTTATAAATAGTGAAATAGTGTCCTTGGTAGGTAACAACAATTTTAAAACGTAAATTTATAAAACAAAGTTTTTTTTTAAAGATTTCCCTTTTTTGTCGATAAAATAGGGTTTAGTTCCACTCCCTTTCGAATGTGCACTCTTAGAAGGGACACAGCATATTCTTGTTTAATAGTTGACCGGCGAGGGCGAGTTGCCAAGTCGTGTATCATCGGTGTGATGTTTAGAGGACCGGCGATCCCTGCCTGCCTGGTGCTTGAGCCCCTGTCGCCCTCTCCATGGGGACGATATTATATTCTTGTATCCAACTTGTACCACACCGTACAGAGACGTATTCAGTTTTGGTTATTTTATCAATACCCCTTATAGCCTATAGCGTTGACCGGGGCCACTGCGATGGTAAATAACCGCATCCAAATCCGGTTACAACATTGTAGTTTTGTTTCTCAGCCTTCCAGTTCTCAGTACAATACCAATAATAATTAATAACCCATTTCATTTAAGAGGCTATGCGAATTTTATTTTTTTCACTGTCACTCCAAGCGAAAAATATGTATTATATTTGCACAGATTTCGAGAAAAATCCGATTTGAATCATGAAAATTTCTATGCTCAAAATTCGAATATACCTATATGGCACTTAGGTTTACCTTCTTAGATGTTTCTAAATTAATATTGTAATTAATAATTTCTTGACCCTAAGATGTGTCATACGAAACCGGTCGCCTAAAAACAAATAAAAATATATATTCGTGGAATATAAGTACAAGAATTTAGTGTATAATTTATTATAGATGGCACTAACTAAAACTTACATCAATACATTTATTTTTCAAGTACCATTTATACGGAACTTTCGATCTTTTTCCGATTCGCTTCTGATGTTGCTGGTTTGTTGCGATAAATATAGTCTGTTGCTTATAAATACTAACATTATAAAATATTTGAATGTTGATAAATGCGTAGAACCTTATCAAATATCCTGGCAAAAATGATGACGAAGCGTGTGCAGAGTAGGTACGTGAGCTGATCAGTACGATGACTTCACACTGTCTGAATGTCATGTGACTGACACAAAAAAAAAACAGTTTTAAAAAGGATGATGATGTAAAGTTCAAGTACCTTCATTTAGGCAAATATTGAACCTTCATTCTCAAGTACGTCTGTTTATACATCGTGAACATCGATAGAAGCTTCTAATTGGAAGCGCAAGCACTACCTGTTTGATAAAATATTGACTGGAACATTTTATGACACGTGTCCAATGTGTTATAAGATTTATAAGCGTTTTAAAGGGGAAACTATAAACATGTTGTAATATTCAGCGTGTACGTCATCGACACGGTCGGCTCTCCGCGGTACAACTAATTTCCATAGCTTAATTTCTAAAGGATCTTTTTTTAAAAAAAAAACAGGGAATATACGCCATTTTAGGACATAATTTTCATCATTTTGGTATATAAATCAACCATTATTTTCTAACGATTTTTTAAAGAATTGACGTCACTTGAGAATTTTAGACACTATACTGATCGTGATGTGTGATTGCTTATAAAAAAAGTGGTCTGTATCTGTCTGTCTACTCAGCTGTCATCCAGCTGTCAAATAAGTCGGAAGTAAATTTTGATAAATTTATCTTGATAGCAAAGGACACATTTCTAAACAGCCATTTCTCAAGACGTCACACGAAGGCAAATGGAAGTTACAGCTTTTTAGTAAAAATATTCATCATCATGAGGTTTTTTACACCACAAGTTCTAAAATACGGCTTATTAAACCTAAACCTCGAAATGGTTTTCGAATTAACACACCTTAACATAATTTAATCTATGCCAATTCAGTGCGAGTCGCGCTTTTTGCCTCCCTCTAGAGCCTGAAGTTTTTCGCGGAAATAATATTGTAGCAGAGATGAAAGGTTCGACTAACAAAAGAGCTTCTACGTCACAGCGAGGAAATCCGATACCTAGAACGTAATTAGCTGCTGTACGCTTGACGAGTCGGGCTGACGGCATCGACTGCGCCAAGGATAACGTTGCACACAGATTCGCATGACCGATCGTCATGGACAGGACCTTTAGCATACGCGTTGTTGCTGGTCGGACCACACCAGGTACGATGGTTAAGCCATGGAAAGCTAATAAGCTAAAGAAAGCAACTTTTCACAAATTTTCGTGGGCAAGTTTATCTCGAGGCTGGGTGCCAAGATTGACGCGATGTCAAACTGCTGACCTGCTTTAATTTTTTTTTACCATTGCAATACAGACATTCTTCAGCGCAGAAGAGAGCGGGTAGGTTAGAAGCGACTTAACCTTCGTGGTTATTTTTCATCATAACCTAGAACCACTTTGGTCTAGGCGAAACTAGTTTATCCTAAAATCGGGTTTGTTCATGATCAAGGTATTCCTTCAATCAATTTATCGTATAGTCCCTACGCGCCAATGTGGGTGGCATAGAGGGGTACATCATGCGGCGACAGCTTCGGTAGTGCGGACACGTGTCGCGGATGGCGGAGGAGCGAGTGGCGAAGCGCATCTTCTTTTCAGAACTCCAGTCCGGAAAGCGAAAAAGTGGAGGCCAGTACCTAAGGTACTTACAAGGATGTTCTGAAAAGACACTTAAAAAGATGCAACATTGAGCCGTCGCAGTGGAAGGATAAGGCAGCTCAACGCGCAGAGTGGCGGAACCTTGTTCAAAGGAAAGTTTATGACTTTGAACAAGAACGAAGGTCCGATTTAGACCGAAAAAGGGACGAACTTAAGTCTCGGCCACCTGCGAACATCTCTTACAATTACATGAATGGTGTGCTGACGTGCGCCCTATGTGGGCATACATTTAAAGCAAAAATCGGTTACGCGAGTCACCTGAGAGGACATCAGAGAGCTGAACAGTGACAGGAGTTAAAGAAGTTGTCGCTGTAGCCGAGAACGGCTGTTTATAAATATTTCTAAATATTATATTTTAATAATTATAGACACAACAAAAATAACAATTTTAAATGTTTCCTAGATATATTTCGGCCCACTTTGGGGCCGGCATCAGTCGAATAAATATTTAAAATCTTTGTTTTTGTTGTGTCAATAATTATGAAAAATTTATTCTAGCAAAATATAAATATTTATTTTAAATGATAGTGGTACCGTGAAGGGGGGCTGCACAGGCGAGGTGAGTCACTGCAGCAGACAGGCGTCCCCTCTGAGAGCCGCGTCACAAGCAGGTGCGTCCAGTGATACTCCACATTCACGTACTCCGTGTAACGGCCGCAATGACCTTTCAGCATGACATGTTCGCCGGAGTTAATGCCACCATATTTATGCAGTTACTTTTTATACGGCACGTAAACGAGACAGAACCGTTTTATTACAGTTTATAACCTCCCTTGGCTCCCGTCCAACGGGTTATGAAAGTAAAGACGAAATTTATATGGAGATGGTGAAATGCGTTTGTCCGAGATTTTTGTTCGTCGCGTTAAAACTGTAACATGTTTATTAGAGCAGAGCAGAGCGCAGTATTTAGTTGATGCATTACGTGCTTACTGCGTTGTATGAGGGTGTGAGTGAGTGTGGGGCTAAATAGTATTGTTCAATTTTCCCACGAGTTTATGGATGCTCTCAACCCGCATTGAGGTCGACATGAGGGATTTGCTTCTGAGATTAATTTTTGATATTCGCCAAGAAGCAGTATTTGTCACGAATACTGATGATGTTGTTTTGAAATCTGATATTGCGACGTTCCCAGATCTGTCAGAAAAAAATACTTGACAGGGCGCCAATTATTCGTTTTCCCATAAACCCCCTTGAAAATACTGGACAGGACGCCAATTATTCGTTTTCCCATGACCCCCCTTAAAAATACTGGACTAAACGTCAATTATTTGTTTTCCCATAACCCCCCTTAAAAATAAAGGACAGGACGCCAATTATTCGTTTTCCCATTACCCCCCTTAAAAATACTGGACTAAACATCAATTATTTGTTTTCCCATAACCCCCCTTAAAAATAAAGGACAGGACGCCAATTATTCGTTTTCCCACTACCCCCCTTAAAAAAGACAGATTTTTGCTACTATTTACTTATTTATTGGTTGGCCAACAGACATACATCTTCAGTAGTAACTTATCTAAGGACATAATAAAAGGACATTTAAACGTTCATGTCAATTTTTTTTCGTATTTACACTCAGACAAATGCAAGGAATGCCGTTGAGTTAGGTACCGAAAAATGATTGTTTGTCATATCGTAAATGTTGGGTTTTTCCCTCAGTAAGAACACGTGTATACATATTTACATTATTTACTATGTACTAGTAAAGTCGAGTTAAATATCTAAGTCAATAAATTAATTCCTAAGGGAGGAACGCAAAGAAAAATCTGATTTTGATTCTTTTAATCCATTTTTCGGATTAATTTGACAGCTGGATGACAGATGAGTAGACAGACAGAGGCAAACCACTTTTTTTATAAGCAATCACACATTAATCAGAATAATATCTAAAATTCTCAAGTGACGTCATATCGGACAATTCTTTAAAAAAACAATGGTTATTTTATATACCAAAAGAATGATACGTAGTGCTAAAACGACGTATATCTTTTAAAAAAAAAAACTTTTATAAAATTAGCTATGGGAAATCCTTGAAGGCTTATATTGTTTAAAAAACACACTGGGTGTGTTGTGTGTTTCTTGGCTTCGGTACTACTACAGATGTGGCCTAAAGTTCTCTTAACTTTATCTTACACGTATACTCTAATCCTCTAAACCAGGTACAATACTTCATCTTAGCTCTAAACCACGTCTTTATTATTTTTAATTGGTAATTTGTAACACTGTATTAATAGCCCTTTGGCCAAAGTTGGTTTCGATATTTATTAGGTATTTATGAGAGTTACTTCGAGAGAAAGTTATTTCCAATTTTGGCCACATTGCTTAGAAAGTCACGAAATCTGTGCACGACTGTTTTTAGTTAGGAGTGGAGGTGAGGTGGTGGGTCGTGAGTGACGTGTGGGGGTAGACCTTGGATAAGCGTTTTAAATAACTTTATTATAATTATATATTAAACTGAAATGTATGTCGTTATTAATGTCGATAGTATCTAGTTTTGATATATTATAAATAACGTAGGTAACGAATCAATCAAAAATTATTTAATTATAATGTGCGGGCGGGTACTATAATAATACAATTCGCATAGATTAAATTATGTTAAGGTGTGTTAATTCGTAAACCATTTCGAGATTTAGGTTTAATAAGCCGTATTTTAGAACTAAACTTGTGGTCTAAAAAACCTCATGATGATGAATAACTGCAATGATATAATGTTAATTTATATCTCCTTCCGATGGATAAGTCGCCAAGTGTTCAAACATAGAAATTTATTTCTATCATAGTTAAATTTAAGTTCTGTAGATCTAAAAATGTAAATGTGTGTGTGGGTGTTTGTTTCCAGCGCTGGCGCTGTTCGACCACGTGAACCTGGTGTACGGCACGGTGTCCGAGTTCTGCACGGCGGCCACCTGCCCTGACATGACCGGCCCTGGCGGCCGCTCGTACGCCTGGTATGACGAGCGCGGCAAGAAGACCCGCGTCGCCGCGCCGCAGTACGTCGACTACGTCATGACCTTCACGCAGAAGACCGTCAACGACGAGACCGTCTTCCCTACTAAATATGGTAACTATCTGACTACCCACCTCCTCCTATACTCCTATATCAATTTAAGACGAGGCTATTCGGAGAAATCTATCCTGCTCACACTGGTCTATAAGAGCGGCTAACCTCCAGGTGTCTGACCCGAACCTGGTGACCATCAAATTGGAGAGATATAATATAATAATTATTAATATGTGGAAGTGCTTGGCTGTAATTTTATCAACACCCCTTATAGCCTAGCAGCTAGGCTAGGCCCTAGTCTATCTACATGTTAACCAGAAAATAAAGAAAACCGCATCCAAATCATGGCTCTCGAGTTAAACCAGACAGACTGACAAACATTGTAAAAGTTTTAGATTTGGTCTCATTATACTGGAAAAAATTTAAGGGCCCTGGAGGGGAACTACCTTAAATCCTTTGGTTAGCTCATTTTACTAAAAGGAAACATTCCTTTATTTTTTAAAAGAAACAAAACTGCATTCAAAGATCTTCTAAAATTCGCTTGTCTCACCCGGGAATCGAACCAACTAAAAATTAAAAAAATAAACCCTCACATTTTATTATACGAATCGGTAGGATTATTGTTCAGGATAAAATTTGTCTAATAAACATTTGGTCTTACACTCATCTGTTTTACGAAATACCCATGAAATTGAATATTTATTACAAGTTCTTTATTAACAATACCTAGTACTGTTCACGTGTAATGTAATAATGATACGCCATTATTACACAATGTCAGCACGGAATGAAAGCGAAACAAAACAAAATTTGAAATTCGAACAAATACTTTTACCGATTTTAAAAATGTTGAAAGTTATCGTTCGAACTTCAAATTTGTTGCTCCGCGTTGCAAAATAAAATACGTTCCCTTTTTAAACTTTTCGTCAGTACGCCTAGTGCTAGAAGTAATTGTGCTGTGCATAGATTTATTATTACTATTTAACGATTTTTTATCAAACTCTTCAACAAGTTATAACATTAGCTAGCTTGTACTTCATACGATGTTTTTGGATGTTAGAGATAATAAAATTATAACGTGTCATTTACTTGTTACAAGTGAACAGTAGTAGATATTTTTAATAAAGAACTTGTAATAAATATTCAATTTCATGGTTATCTCGTACAACAGATGAGGGTAAGACCAAATGTTGAATAGACAAATTTTAGCCTGAACAATAATCCCACTGATTCGTATAATAAAATAGTGAGGATTTTTTTTTTTTTAGTTATTTCGATTCCCGGGTGAGACAAGCGAATTTTAGAAGATCTTTGAATGCAGTTTTGTTTCTTTTAAAAAATAAAGGAATGGTTCCTTTCAGTAAAATGAGCTAATTAAAGGATTTAAGGTAGTTCCTCTCCAGAGCCCTTGCATTTTTTCCACCCTGTATACTAATACTAATAATAATTGGTTTAAAATTTCGCAAAAATATTAAATGTACAGACACGACTTTTTTACTACTGTATATTTATAATTGATTGAAATAGGCGTTACTTTATAATTTTTCAATGCATGTGCTCGTAAAGGCCCACTTTTTATGCATCAAAACCGAACAAAAAGTCGATTATTTTGCCCTAGGGCTTTATTATTAATATTATTTTTATTTATTTACAATGGTTGGCTAACCTGTAGTCTTTCCTGTGTACCATAGATGTTATACTTTTTTTTCCACTGTTTAACGGCTCTGGATACAGTCCTTTTGAGCCAATTATAATTTAAAGTTCACAAGATTATATTTGTTTTCATTTCCTCACACTATGCATTGAAAAACTCGCTACGCTCGTGTTTTAAATCGTCCTCGTAATTTATTCCTTTTCGCCCTAGTAGCATAAACTACTATTATATTATAAAGTACTTACGCATACATTAAGAGCGGTATCGCAGCCGGATTGTGAAAAACGCGCCTTTGTCTAATTAATCGAAACAAATTTCTTAAGGGGCTGCACTATGCTGAAATTCAGTCCTGCGGGTCTACAGCGTAATTCTGATTTTCATCAACATCAACTTGAGATTGAAATTTGTCGTGCGTGCGACGACGCCCGCCTAACATGCCATCTCTTTTGCACGCGTTATATTTCGCATGCATTTGCTTGAAGTTGATACAAATCAGAATTACGCGGTAGACCCGCTGCTCTAACGCTTTTGTCTTTAACTGTCTATCGTGCTCTAATCAGATACCGCTCACGTAAAACTTTAGTTATTTTGAAATCACGGCTACATTAGGACATTAATAATAATTTCTTTATGTAATAAAGATGCTTTTTTCTAGTTAGTATTTGCGTGTGTTGGTTTCGTTCTAATCGGTTTTGAAATGTGGAAACTGAATCGCTTTTTTCGTGAAATTCATGCTTTTTTAAAAGTAGTATAATTAAAAGAAGATTGAAAGTATGTTTATTTATAAAGTGTAATTAATAATTGTCTTGAGTCAAAAAACACGCCATATTTTTTTCAGAATTTTACCATCTGCATTGACGGAACTGAATCCAATGCAAAATGGTGTTTAGCATTGTGCAGCCTCTTAAATTCAAAATTCACTCAATAGTTATTCAACAAAACATTATTACCTACGTATCGTATATGCTGCCATCGCAATGTTTCCATTGGTTTCTGTAAATTAGAATTTCAAACTTTTTTGAAACCAAAGGAAACTTTGCGATGGCAGCATATACAATACGTAGGTAGATAGATAGATATAACATTTATTTCCCAAAAACACGACACATACAAAAAACAAAGTAGAACTTAAATAAGAACTTAAATAAAAGAAAAAAAAATAAAGTTAAAATACAAAAAGAAAGTTAAATTTACCCTAGTGGTATGAGTGTCGCGGCAAAGAGAAAAAGGCTCCGACTCAGCATAATGCCGCAAACCGAAATCTACGACGCTGTTATTCTGTCGTCACCTGCTAATAATGTTTTGTTGAATAACTATTGAGTCTGAACCTAGTTGTTTATTGTAGTGAGTACTACGCCGTGCCGATAGTGTACCGATGACGTGGTGTTCCAGCGAACGAGTTCCCCGTGTCGTTCGAGGCGGTCGTGCGCCGCGTGGTGCGGCTGCTGTTCCACGTGGTCGCGCACATGTACGCGGCGCACTTCCGAGAGCTGGCGCTGCTGCGGCTTCACGCGCATCTACACCTCACCTTCGCGCACCTCACCGCGCTCGACCGACGCTTCTCGCTGCTCGACGCCAAGGAGACAGAGGTGATAGTCGCGACGACAACTACCAGACTTACCCCCAGTTTCTGAAAGGCCAATCAAAGTTAACAGTAGATTAAAAAAACTTTAACCGCAAATAACGGTGAAAATAAAGCATATATGAAGTCTGAATAGTGATGAATCAATAATTAACTTAGTTAATTTTTGATTTCAATGTAAAATTCCCACTTTTTCTGGCTTAATCCGCAGATAATTATTTTTTAATCTACTGTTAACATTGATTGGCCTTTCAGAAACCGGGGGTTACTGGTTCACACTTTGAACTTTCAGTACACGCGACATTTTTTTTTTTTCCATGGAACAAACAGTCTTATATATTTATACATAACACAAAATATTCTTATAATGTAGACCTACAGTTTCCTTACGTTATAAAACATTCTAAATATATTAAATAAAACTGTTTTGTCCATGTAATGGACTTTAGATTTACAAAAAAGCTTTTTAACGTAAGCTATACATGCTCAGAGATACACTGCAATAATAATGACCGAAAACTTTAGCAAATTCGGCACATGCGACAGTGCTTAGGCTTTTCTGGCAAAGTTGTGTTATTTTATACATCACATTGTAAATAAGATAAAGATAAGATAAGATAAAGATAAGATAAGATAAGATAAAAATAATTTATTTAACCAAAAAGCACTATACACGAAAGTAGGTAACAAAGTAAATGTGACAGAAATAAATGTAATTAACTTATAAGTACCATTTTCTAAACCTCTGTCTAACCAGTCCTAAGAAAATGGTGATCTTCCACAACAACTACCGCTCATTTACAAAGTAAAGGAATGCAAAAAATAACACATCTTTCCTGGAAAAGATTGATTGAAGTGATTAGCAGCTGGATTTATAAAGTAGCTAGAACAGATAGATTCGCCAGTTATTGTGAATTAAGTTAAGCTATTGTGTTTATTTATTTAGATTAATTGTACAGCATTACAGTATTAAACCAATTCGCTATACATACAAACAAAACTATGCACGTATTATAGCCTACGACGTACCACGCCCTTGAAGAGTGTCAGTGTCTGGAATTCTACCGCGGAATCGACGAAACACGACACTTTTCGATCAAAACTCTTCGTTCATGAAGGTCGGTAGATGTTCAGTTAGGACACGCTACACAAATGAATTAAGGCGATATGTAAAAGTTTTAGCGTCCCTGTTACTCCATATGCGAAAAACCCCTTAGTTCGAGAGGGACGGATTCGAGGAAAAGTAGCAAAAGTTTGTTATTAAGAGGCTATGCGAATTTTATTTTTGTCACTGTCACTCCAAGAAAAAACACGCTCAGTGCGAGAGGGGTGGGTTCATGGCGAAAGCAAAAAATGGTAGTTTTATAATTTTTATAAGAAAACTAAAATAGCTAGCAAAATTTCAAATATCAAATCTCTAGATATTGTTGAAACACACCTAATAAAATATGTTTGAGTTCTGTATATGGTTTCTATTCGTCAAACGAGGAGAAAAAGTGTGTTTGAAGACCTCATATCAACAATTGTTTCTATCGAGCAAAATTTATCCAAACATGTTTTCCAATTTCAAAACCCTAGATTATATAGTCAAAATGCATATACCAGAAATTTATTATAATTTTCAGTGTATTTCATGAAATACACGGAATAGATACACCCGTATTTTTTTCACATATCGCCTTAATATAAAATGTACTAAAGTTCCTATCCAAATTTCGTTTAACCAGAGGGCCTATTACGTATCTTTAGTTGCCGTTTGAACTGGGTGCCTATCATCAAAAACATAGATATACTATCGAATTCCGATTGTCTAAGGATATGTTCGCACTTGAACTGACGACACAGTTCGTGAATAGTTCAATACCCACTAATAGCAATTTTGAAAGTTCCGTTTTTAGCTATGTTTTTGATGATAGGCACCTAGTCCAGTTGGCAATTATAGATACAGAATAGAGGGGCAGGTCCTAGATACTGTTAAAACCCATCTAATAAAATATAATTGCAGTCCATATTCATTCCAAATTGTCAAACCTGGTGAATTGGTGTCCAAAAAGACCTCATTTCAATAAATATTTGTATCGAGCCGAATTGCTTTAATCGCGTTTCTGTTTAACAGGTCCCTAGAAAAAGATTCCAAAAAATAATATACAATTTTATCAAAATAATATATTATTTGCTGAATTAGATTATATATTTTATTTCGTTCATGGACCCGGTGGGAAACTTAGCACAATAGAATCGTGAACCTCTGGGAACAACCCCTTTTGTATGATTTCGCCGCAAAGTAGAGTCCACTCTTAAAAGTAAACAATTTTAAATACGTAAATATATTATAGCGTAAATATATTATAGTTATATTTGTTAAATTACATGTAAATATAAATCACTAGATTTACAGAATATAAAATGCAGCTGCGCAAATTAAAAATACAAATAAAATAACAGCTAATCTCTACTTCAACATAAAATAATCCCTTAATAAAAAAATGTCTTGAAAAATATTCATCACAGTTGCATGATCGTTAAAAATTTGTTACATTAACTGAGCAAGCAATTTTATATTTATTGTTTTTTCTGCTAACATTCGTATCCCTAAAATACCATGAAAGTAAAGGATAAAATAGTCCAAGAAGTAACACGTGACAATAATACGTTATTATACTTGCAGGTGCTCCGAGACCTGGAAGTGGCGCTGCGGCTGACGGAGCCGGCGGGGGGTGCGGGTGTACCGGAGGGCGACGAGGCGCGACGTTCGCCCGTCGTGACGCAGCCGCTCGCCACCGCGTGACCCGCCCCGCAGCCCGCGCCGCCCCCCGCCGGGGCCCCTCACTCCGACTGACGCGCCGCTAGTGTCCGAGCGCGCTCAGACGTCCCGCGCCGGGCGCCGCTCCACGTGCACGTGCACGAGCCGCGCGGCGGCCACGACGCGCGCGCACGGCTCCACAGCGTCGCCGAGCGCGCCCCACAGCGGGCGCAGCGCGTCGCGCAGCGCGCGCGTCACGTGCGACAGGCACAGTAGCGGCGGCTGCAGCAGCGCATTGAACGTGGTCGCCAGCGCCGGCTTGAGCAGGTGGTCGCCGGCTACCTGCAGCGAGCCCACAGCCGCGCCGCGCACGCCCAGCCACGCTAGCCTGTCGACACGAGCGACACGCGTCTCACCTAGCTCGTGTCAGCGAGCCGAGCCGACACTTAGGGTACTTAAAAATATTGTAAAACGCCTTTCGCAAATCGATAGTTGACACGTGTAAACGTTCTGTAATTTAAAAGAATTGTTAACTCTATTGTAAATATTTCAATCTGTTAAGTAGTTTTAGGTGATTACGATTAGTTAATACTATTATTTGTGATTGCTTCGGTTGTAAATAAAAGTGATATTTGTTTAACTAATAAAAAGAAAAGCCCTATGAGAATATGTGTTTGATTGTGACCTCTGCACGTGCAGCAGCAGCTGCACCGGCAGCATGACGAGGCACTGCGCGGGCGCACAGACCTCGGCGCAGGCGCGCTCCGCCAGCCGCTCGCCGCGTGCCGCCCACCGCGCCGCGCCACCCCGCGCTGCCGGCTCGCACGCAGCTAGGTGCTCGCCGTCTCCCCGCGCGAAGTAGAACACCTCCACGCGCTCCGGCGCTACACAGATACGGCTATATCGATATTAAAGCCGATTCATTTTAGTTTTAGTGCTGTCAAAACTTAATTTTCTTGATTACAAAATAGTCTTTAAATGTTAGGAACAGAAGCTAAATTACTTTGGAAAAATTTTAGTTTTGACAGCACTAAAACTAAAATTAAAGCCTTCAGAATTGGCTTTATTATGCCTATATACAATGCGCGCATGAAGTAAGCGCTCACCTGCGCGGCATCATGATACTCAATGCATCAGCATGCTCAATTGCAACGCCACTTCTCTGAGTAACGTCTCGTGTACTGGGCCTTAAGAGCGCACCGAGCTCTTTACACATACAATCACGTTTGTATAACCCTTGTTTGAAGTAGTAAAGAATTGAATTAAAATCTAGGGAAATATTGTTGTATTATTGGGGATATGTACTAGACTATACACGATGGAAACACGATTTGATAAAGTTGGTTCGATAGAATAAATTCGCAAAGTTACCTGTTTTCGAGTAATTTTTCCAAATTTTACCCACTTTTTAATATAAATAATTAATTTTATGATGATTCATTTACTAAAATAAAGTTTATAGATAACTAAAGCGTTTATACACGACAGTTTTTTTATTTAAGAACAATATGATGAAAATAACAACGAAAAACATGGAAAAAGTGCAAAAGTTTGGTTATTTTATAGATAGAGACAAAGGCAAACGCTCGATGCGCCCTTAAGTGAAGAGGGCATTGGGAAAACGTGCTCTGAGAGTGCAGGACAAACTTATCTAGAGCCGATCGCGAAAGAGCAAGATAGACATGGCATATGAGCCTTACCAAATTCTACGTAAGCGAAATGAAATGATAATCTAAATGAAATTAAAAAAAAACTAAACAATATTTTAATTTAAAAATATTGGAAAAGAATCTTGTAGTCAAAAGATGGACAGTAGTGTTCAGATTCGGTGTAACACGCTCTAACTTATTTGACAAGATTAAACTTATTCAAGCGTTCTGCCTTTTTCTTTCTTTATCGAAAATACATAGACTAAGTTCTGTCAAATTAAGTCGTGTTACACGGAATCGACACCATTATTATCCAAAAAACATTGGTATCGAGTTATGTATGTCTAATGATACGATCCACATGACAGACATGAAACGGGATAAATTAAAATTTTAGAGAACTGATTTCGTTTCCATTATGTGAATGTTTCATAACATGTTTTTAAGATGGTCAAAAGATTTGTCACATCTTCGGAAACAATATGTATTTTTTAAAGATACATGTGGTTGTCTGAAAAACTTCTATAATAAAGTCGAATTGCGCAATGCCCACTTCGCCTTCACTACTTACGAATATTTACAAAATAACGGTGTCGGCTCGTTCGGGTAAAAAATAGGAAGCGATTACTTACGCATTAATGCATTTGCAACAAATTAAATATAGGATTGTGCTAATATTGGACGAAATCAGATTTTATAGTAAATGAGATATTCACCATCATCTTCCGAACCTTGCTCGTTTGATATTTTGCTGATTTTTTTCCAAAATGAGTTCTGAAATAAAAAAGAATTTTTGACAAGGGTACATACAGACAGAGTAAAGCCGATTCTGAAGGCTTTAATTTTATGTAGTTAGTGCTGTCAAAACTGAAAATTTTCCAAATTAATTTAACTTCTGTTCCTTAAACCTAAGGACTATTTTGCAATGAAGAAAATTTAGTTTTGACAGCACTAAAACTTTAATTAATGCCTTCAGAATCGGCTTTGTCGATATAGCTGTAGAACTATTTGCTTAAACAGAGGTCTTTTCACACCACTACTTTTATTTTCTGTAAATTTATTACGCATACTAAAGCCGATTCTGAAGGCTTTAATTTTAGTTTTAGTGCTGTCCAAACTAAATTTTCTCTGATACAAAATAGCCCTTCAGAGTTAGGATTAGAAGCTAGATTTCTTTGTAAAATTTTAAGCTTTGACAGCACTAAAACTAAAATTAAAGGCTTCAGAATTGGCTTTAATATCTAACTAAACGTCGCATATGTAGTCTACTCGCCCAGATGAAGGCAGTTCGAGCCTGAAACTGGTCGGCTATCCTGATCGTAGTAGTTAGTGCGGTGAGCGGTTTTAGAACATCTAACATTCAGTTCAAAATGTCCAATGATAGAGTGCTGATACCGTGCAAGGCCGTTACCAAATTAAGATTAAATTCTGCAGCCAAATTGCCGTATTCTAAAATAGGGCCACTGAGTGATGGCACTTATGACAGCTGCATTTAGTGATGGGGTGCATTTCAAATTTCGGCTAAAAATAAAAATCAAGTGTGAGTTTACTCAACATTAGACAAAACCAGTGGCGTAGCTATCGGAGGGCTATGCGGTATAGTGCCCCGGGGCCCCCAAGAGATGTTTAAATATGTAAATCGAAAAAAGTATTTTACTATCATTTATTTTTATCATTTATATTTTATCATATTTTCGTCATTGTTTTGTTTTTAATTAAATATTATTGCGTAACTTGGCGACTTTTTAAAAAAAAAAAAATCTTTGTTTTTATACGAATTCGATTGCACAATAAAGCAACATTCAAATCGAAAAATAATAATCGAAATAAGTAGTACATCACTATCAACAATGAAGTATTAAATTTTTTAATTCACACTTGCTTATAAATAATTACGATACTTTATAGGTATTTAAACGTCATAGGCGCCATCACTCAGTGGCTCTACTGTAGATGTCATAAATGTAATTTTCGTAGTGTAGGAGCCCGTAGTTTAGGCACCGTACATTTGAAAGAAGTTGTATAGTTGTGGAGCACGAAGAGAAAAAGAACTTAGAAACCTCAGTTAAGGTACTGTATTGATATGAAAGTAAACAGAGTTCAGTTTGGCGTCTCTTTCTCTATGTGTGTCGGTATCGACAGTTAGTTTCGTACTGCTTTAAAAACGGTAAAATATAAAATTAATTATTATAGCTAAGTAAATAAAGTAGGCTGCAACGCAAGCAAAAACAATGTGCGGTTATGAAACCGTACATATTGGCAACCCCAAAAAGAAGAATAAAAATAAAAAATATATGAGAAAGAGAGGCCAGTACAAATCAAGTCATTTCTTAAATAAATTAATTGAAGTCGAAGGCAATATTATCCGCTTGTGTGCGCGTAATATCCATCCTTGGCCGTGGTTGTGGTGGTGACGGCTCGCTGGAGTCACCGGGCTCCTGCTGTGGAGGCTGTGTCTGTGGATGAGCTCTGCTTTTGGCTCTTTCAGTTTGACCGCAGGTAGAATGACGCACGGTTCGTAGTTCAATATTCTCGTCGTGTTGTGTTGTCGTGACGTCTCTCCTATCCCGCTTGTTGCATCGATTTAGGCAACATCTTTTGTAGATGCCCCAGATGATAAGAGCGGCTGCTCCTCCCAACAATGTGTAACAAATAACATCTTGTTGGATGTCATGAGTTGATAGGGTGGATGGCAAGTTGACCTCACGTTCCTTCTGGTATGTTAGGCGCCGTTCAATTTCTTCAGTCTGTAGACTTCCTAACAGATGTTTTTGCGTACTGTAGTAATTTGTTATATTCACAATCTTGTTTATAGATGAATTCATGGTGGGTATAGTTAGTTCGTTGACCATTTTCATGTTGACCTTGCTTCTGTATTGGTTGTGAGAGTAAATGCTTGAATCTTTGGACTGGAGTATGCATCCTGGTTCTAAAGTTATTATTCCGGAAGTATTCATAGTATACGGCGTTATGTCCTTATCGCATATTGTTCGCAATGAACATCTATCACAGCATATAATCAGCCAGCTGTTCGGTGCTCGTAACTTAATCCAAGCGTCCTTGCAAGGAATGTTTTGCATATCGCACGGTAAGCTAGTTTGATGACTTAGGAGTTTTGCCTCGCACGGCGCTTCGTTGTTATGCAAGTTGAATACTGGTAGGTTCATGTCACAGAGATAGCTATCAGATTTTTGTTGCGAACATAGCTTCAGTTCATTTTCTGTCAAAGAGATGTAAGTATTTTTCTCGAAGTTGACAGCAATGAAGTTAGAATTTGTCTGTACCACAGCTGCTCCAATCTCAGTTTTGACAGGTAGTGGAATAGCTCGGTAGTAGTTGTAGTTCTCATCTGAGATGAGTGGAATATGGATCTCGAAGAGGAAGTAGTTAGCTGTCACTCGTGCTTTTACGGAAATTAACTTGTAAAGTTCCTTCAGGTCCCCTCTGACGTCTTCAACTGGCAATGATAAAGTTCTTGGGAGACTTCCTGAAATCTCATTCAGCTGCTCAATCAAGACGACAGGAGATAGTAGGTGGATATCTATGTGACCTTTATAGACATGAGTTAACGTATTATACAGCATTTCCTGAATGGTCTTCAAGTTGTTGATTAGTAGGTATGCAGCAAATGAAGCGGAGTTAAAGTAGTTTGAAGCCATCACTATTTCCATTTCTGATTCAATCTTTGCGAAGTTTGAGTTAGTTAGCTGCATGAAGTGGTCGATGAGCTTAAACTGTCGCTGAATGTTTTCTTCACTTCTTTTCAAAGCATTGTTTTCCAGTTCCGCTATTGATGTTTGATTCTTTATTAGTTCCAGTAAGAAATTTTCATTAGTTTGGATAGCTTTAATATCCTGCTGGTATTTATCTGCGAATCTTTGGTCCAAAATGCCGAACAGATTATTGGCTAGATAGCCAACTCCGTCCACCAAACCTCGCTTCTTCCGCTTTGATAAATGTTTGTGCGGTGTTAGTAGAACGGTGTTGTAGTATTTTAGAAGTTCCACCTCGTGAGATAACTGCTCCAGAGTCGTTTTGCAGTATCTTGGATCCGTTTTTTCGCATAAGTCGTTGACTCCGTTGAGATAACCTTCAATTCGACGGACACCGTCCCAGTAGTTAGTTAAGTTGTAGTACATAAGTAATGTCCAATCATCATGTATCAGCTGCAGTTTTCCCATTCTGTCGTAGTAAATAGGGCGCTCAGGTTCGAAGTTGGTAATCTGAGCACTCGATTTAATTATTGAGCTTTGTGATCCAGTTATAAATGTAAACATTGCTAGTAGTGTGGCCAACATTGTAGAAAAAGTTTTCTTGCTCGTTATCTTTCGTCTAGAACATTTAGTGGTTGAATTTGTTTGTTGAGTAGTTTCTTCTCGTTGTGTCGTTTTCGATCCACAATCTGAGGCTTCTGGTTTGGAGTCCACGGGAAGGGGCACCAGTTTAACAATTGGCCGTTTGATCACGCCAGTTTGAGTTTTCACAGTTGTAACTCGATCGTAGCCATCTATCCCGGGATGAAGTTCCAATACTCGCCCCATGGCCCATTTTCCAGGTGGCAAGTTGTTGTCTTTGATCAGCACAATATCATCTTTCTGTATGTTTTTTATCGCCTTATTCCATTTGCTTCGAACTTGTAGTTGAGTAAGGTATTCATTGGACCAGCTTTTCCAAAATTGTTGTAGCATATGTTCTGTTTGTTGCCATCTTCTCCGTAAAGTTAAGTTTCTTACATCATTGTAGTCGGATAATGGCAGCGTCATTGTTGGACTTCCAGTAAGGAAGTGACCGGGTGTCAAATAATTATAGAACTCTTCCGGATCTTCAGTAATAGGGCAGAGTGGTCTTGAGTTCATGCAGGCTTCTATCTTTGCTAGTAGTGTGGTCAAGTCTTCGAACGTGAGCTTTTGCTCTCCCAACACTCGCTTGAGATGATGTTTCATTGACTTGACGGCAGCTTCCCAAAGCCTACCTCCACCATTAGGCCAGGCCGGGGCGTTGAAGTGCCACTCCACTTCCATATTTGCAATTTCAGTGAAGAATTCAGGAGTTAGTAATTGCTTGAACTCTTCAAACTCTTTTCGCAGCATCTTTGAGGCGCCAATAAAATTTGTTCCACAGTCAGAGTACATATGTTTTGGCGTGCCGCGCCTTGCACACATTCTTTGAAACGCAGCGATGAAAGTTTCTGTAGATAGGTCGGATGCTAGTTCAATATGCACCGCCTTTGTAGCCATGCACACGAATATAGCGATGTAGGCTTTCGATGTCTTCACGCCTCTTCCCTTATTTAACTTGACATTCAAATTTCCCGTGTAATCGACTCCGGTATGAGTGAAAGGTCGGGAAGGGGTGGTTCTTAGCTGCGGCAGATCACCCATTAATTGACTGTGTTGTGTCGCTTTGAATCGTTCACATATTACACAGCGACGAAGTTGAGCCTTAACAACTCTGTTCCCTCCAACAATCCAGTATCGCTGTCGGATGTGGGATAGTGTCAGTCGCGCTCCTCCATGTAAAGTGGATAGATGTGCTTGATGTATCGTTAGTTGAGTGAGTCTCCCACTTCGAGATAAGATAATAGGATTTTTCATCTCGGATGGTAGGCTGGAGTTTCTCAGTCGTCCACCGACTCTGATAATTCCCTTCTTATCCAGATAAGGGTTTAATTTGTAGATGCTGCTTTGCTTAGTTAAAGTTTCGTTTTTTGTAAGTTGCTTGAATTCACGCGGAAACTCAATTAGTTGTACAGTTTTGATGATTAGCTCATTCGCTGCAGTTAGTTCGCTTGTAGTAAGGTAGTTGGTGTCAGATTTCTTTTTGTCGCGTGAGTTTGCGATAAACCGAAGTATCCAAGTTGTAACTCTCGTAACGCGACTCAATGAACTGTATTTGTTTAACAATTCAATTATAAAGTCTTTGTTTTGATTGATAGTTAGGGCTGTCACAATTTCTTTCGAACTCTCAATATTTGTAGTGTACAAACATTCCAAGTTGCTGGGTTCCTCTTGTCTCCCAATGTTTTGCAGGAATTCTGGACCTTGCCACCAAAGATTGAAGTTTGTTAGTTTGCTTGGATACAGCCCTCTGGATGCGCAGTCAGCTGGATTAAGTTCTGATTTGACATAGTTCCATTGGTCAGCAGGGATGATCAGCTTGATTTTTGTGACTCTATTGGCCACATATCTTTCCCATCTTGATGTTTCTCCTTGTAGCCATGCTAGGACTACTTGAGAGTCACACCATGCTTGTATCGAGGTGTTGTATGAAGTGAAAGCTTTCTTCGCTTTATCCATGAGTTGCGACAGAAGTAAAGCTCCGCAGAGTTCAAGACGTGGTAAACTGATTTTCTGTGCTAGACTGGCAACCCTAGTTTTGCCGGCGAGTAAAGTTAGTCTCGGCTGGTTGTTGTCGTCTAGTACGCGAGTGTATATTACGCAAGCATAAGCTTTTTCGCTTGCGTCGCAGAAACCAAGGAGTTCTATATGTTGTTTTCCCCCGATCCACCTGTTAAGTTTGATGTTTTTTACATCAGGAAGTTCCGTTTTCAGTTTCAGCCATTGTTGTTTACTGTCGCTCGGTAGTTCTTCATCCCATCCAAGTTTACTCATCCATACTTGCTGGAATAATAGTTTTGCTGTTATTGTCACTGGAGACAACCATCCTAACGGATCGTAAAGTTTTGAGATTTCCGATAGTAAAAACCTCTTAGTTAGTTTGTCTGTAAAATTTTCATCAAGATTCCAGTTAAACGTGAATGTGTCGGTAACAGGGTTCCAACCCAGTCCCAAAGTTTTCATAGATTCTTCATGTTTGAAGTCAAAGACGTTTTGTTTTGAAATCTGATCTTCTGTTAAGTCTTCTAACAGTGTCGGGTGGTTACTCGCCCATTTGCGCAAGTTCATGCCGCCTCCTTTTAGTAGACTAATGAGTGACATTTGTATATGTTTCGCTTTTTCAATTGAGTTTGCGCCGCTGACGAGGTCATCAACGTAAAAATCGTTTTGAAGTACTTCAGCAGCTGTTGTACTGTTTTTCAGCGCTGGATATTTGTCACCGTCGTCTAGCGCCAGTTGCCTTAGTGTTCTCATTGCTAGCCACGGTGCGCATTTTGTGCCGTAAGTCACGGTACATAGTTGATATTCTCGTAGTGACTCTGTCGGAGTGTTTCGCCAAATAATTTTTTGTAGCGATTGTTGATTTTTTGATATCCATATGCAGCGGTACATCTTTTCTATGTCGGCAGTGAAGGCATATTTATACGACCTCCATTTCAAAATAAGGGCTTGAATGTCTTGTTGTAGATTTGGACCCTTTTTTAATACGGAATTTAAACAGCTGCCACTTGTAGTTTTTTGCGTTCCATTGTACACAACTCGTAATTTTGTTGTGGTTGAGCTCTGCCTTAAGACCCCGTGATGAGGCAGACAGATAGCATTCAACAGAGCACGTGGCAGGAGATGACAGCTTCATATGGCCGAGTTCCAAATACTCTCTCATGAACTCTTTGTACATCAGAGCAAGTTTTTTGTTTCTTTCAAGTCGTTTTTCAAGTTGAAGAAATTGTGAGACTGCAATCGACTTTGATTTTCCCAGTTTTTCTTCGAAATCGGAACATAGTGGCATTTTCACAATATATTCTCCCTCTTGATTTCGTTTAACGGTAGTTTTATAATGCTCTTCGCACTGATCATCTTCAGATATGTCATCCTTGTTTGGAGAAATATCTTCGTTTTCCCAAAACTTAGTTAGCTCGTTCAAGTTCAATAAAGTTATGTGACAATTAAAAGTTTTAAGTTTGCCACATAAAATCCACCCTAAGCGTGTTTGCTGCGCTATGGGGGATTGTTGTTTTCCTTTCAGGACTCCATCCATTATAATTTCGGAATACACGTCCGCTCCTAGCAGTAGGTCCACCGGGCGGGAGACGTTGTAGTCTGGGTCGGCGAGTTTCAAGTTTTCTAAGTGCGGCCAGTTGACCTTCTTGAATGTAGAGTGAGGCAAGCTGTTAGTTAGTTTCTTCAAAATTAATGCTTGAGTTTTGAAAGTGAAGTCAGAGTTGATAGACTTGCAGGTTAGCTCCAGGCTTCCCTTGCAGTTTCCCGCTGCCGATCCCACGCCAGAGATCGTAGCATTAAGTTTCTTTCTAGGTAGTTTCAGTAGTTGTGTAGTGCTCTCAGAGACCAGGGATACTTCGGATCCTTGATCCACCAGTGCATGAAGTGTGACGTAAGTGCCGTTGCCAGATTTTATCTGAATCTGAGCTGTAGCAAGCAGGACTCCCATATCTTCCGTTGAAAGATGATTTGAGCTCTGCTGGTTATTCGAAATAGGTATAGGTCGTTTAACCCATTCCTTTCCGTTGTTATGACCCACTTTATTAAAAGTTTTGTGCAATAGCGTATGATGTTTCATACTGCACTCCTTGCAAGTTTTAGCCGACGTACATACTTCATTTCCGTGGCTAAATAAACAGTTTTTGCAAATATGTAATTTCGCAACTGTATTATTTCGTTGAACTGGATCTAAGTCGATGAACTTAGGACATTGCATTAGCACGTGGTTACTATTGCAAAATGGGCACTGTCCGTATGTTGCATGATAAGTTCTTGATTGAGTTTTCTTGAAGTCAAAATTGGGTTTTTTGGCCCAATGGGATTTTTCCGCTGAGTTGAATGAAGTTGGTTTTTGATTTTGACTGTATACTTCTCTTTTTGGAATTTTTATTGTTTCGTAAGCCATAAACTTGCTTTCCAGGAAGTACAGGAAGTTTTGTAAGTTGGGTAACGCCCTTTGATCGGGAAGCTCCTTTATGTATTCCTGATATGTTCTTGAGTCTAGCTTTTGAGCCATAAGATGTACAATGATAGGGTCCCAAGAAGATGTATTAAGGCCAATGTTTGACAGTCCGTTCAAACATTCAGTTGTGACGTCATGCAACTTCTTGAGGTTGTAAGCCTCAGGTTGTTGGATAACTGGCTGCTGCAGCATCGCATTCATGTAGGAAGTAAACTGTAGGCGTCGATTGTCATACCGTTGGTTCAGTATCTCCCAACACCCGTGGTAGTTGTCGGTGCTAATAGACACCAAAGTGTTGAAAGTGTTGCACCAACTTTTCTGCTTCTCCCCGCAGCTTAGTTTTGAGATGTTGCATCTTCTGTGCATCATTTATCGTCGGGTTGTTATGGATAGTTTCGACGAAAAGATCTTTGAAGGAAATCCATTGTTGATAATTCCCGGAAAACTCTGGAACCTCTATCCTCGGCGCTGATCTTTGGTAGTGAATCGTAGACCAAATCTTGTCATTGAGAGTTTTCTTCATTGCGTCATATTTGCCCTCAATATTGACAAACACGTCATAGTAAGTTTCGTTGGACCCGTTAAGTTGAGCTTCTAATTCCCAGTGGAGACTATCGATCTTGTCCCACTTTGATTTTAAGATAGTAAGATGATCTTCAAGTTCCCATTTTTCTCTAGTTCTGTTGATGTCAATTTTCGACATTGCTCGATCGAGAGCTTTAAAGTTGCATTCTTGTTTACTGAGCAGTTGCGTTAAGTTATTGCTGCATCCTTCTTCCACGATACCAGTTAGATCGAACTTCACTTCTTTTGGCTTGCGTAGAGATGCCAAGAGATACACAATGTCAGCTTTTGTAGCTTCATACATTATTTTAGTCCGATTGTATACGTCGTCTTGAAAGTAGTTAATAGTTTTATCTTCAATTTCTTGCTCGAGAACCTCGTGACGCGACTTGAAGTTATCCCATAAGTTTTCGAGTGTTTCCAGCCGCTTAGTTAGGTAATCTTCACTTTTTCTCGAAACGCTGTCCTTTTTGTAGTTGTTGCATAAACTTTTAATAT
This sequence comes from Ypsolopha sequella, assembly GCA_934047225.1. Classification (NCBI taxonomy): domain Eukaryota; kingdom Metazoa; phylum Arthropoda; class Insecta; order Lepidoptera; family Ypsolophidae; genus Ypsolopha; species Ypsolopha sequella. Next base: position 29,400,695 of record OW203985.1, read on the forward strand.
TTTCGAAGCAAGTTGATTGAAGCGGTAGAGCTTCCATCTTAAGATGATTTTCTTCTCAGTTCACCGAAGAAAAATATATTATGCAGTGAAGGTACACTGAAGTTAGTTAGTTAAGTTAATGTTGCTTGTTAAAACCACGAAGTTTCCGTAGTCTTCCTTTTCGCAGTCCGTAGATCGATGGTGCTGCAGTTCGTGCGACTCAGTGTGCTTATTATCCTATCTACAATGTGTGCGCCTTCTCAATCTGACTGGGGAGGTCCGCTTGTGGAAGGCCAGTCAAACCGAATCGCTTCTCTGAGTAGATGAGGACTTTAAACAACACTTACGTCAACACTCGAAGGACCATAAAATGTAGGAGCCCGTAGTTTAGGCACCGTACATTTGAAAGAAGTTGTATAGTTGTGGAGCACGAAGAGAAAAAGAACTTAGAAACCTCAGTTAAGGTACTGTATTGATATGAAAGTAAACAGAGTTCAGTTTGGCGTCTCTTTCTCTATGTGTGTCGGTATCGACAGTTAGTTTCGTACTGCTTTAAAAACGGTAAAATATAAAATTAATTATTATAGCTAAGTAAATAAAGTAGGCTGCAACGCAAGCAAAAACAATGTGCGGTTATGAAACCGTACACGTAGGATAACTTGGTATATATAAAACACTTTTTATTTATTTATTAATTACTTGGATGAGTTTCGTGGGAGTGCTTTATAATGGTAATTAATAAAAAAACAAAAAAGTTTTGCCTGCGTGGCGACTGGTGACTGTCACTTATAGAACGCACTTCAGTCAGAGATATACGGTACCTATTGGTTGGGCTGCTGAACTGTTACATAAACATTAACGCCAGGGCCACAGCTTCAGGCTTCTGGCGGCGCTTCTTGCTGCGCTTCCAGGCGGTTTTTGCGACGGGCTTTGCCCTACCACGACACCCGTCGGCGCCTTCCACCGCCGCATCGGATGTATAGCGCGCTCGACACTAGGTTCGTCCTGTGCGCTCGATCACTGTTTCAACCGCCCGCCTCCCCGAACACCGCCGTCCGAGAGCGCAAGTCACTCGAAGCCGGACAAGACGCGCGAGTGACGACCCATGGCCGGCTCTATACAACTTCATACATTTGTTCTCTCCGCTGGCGCCGTCGCAAGAAGAACCGCTTGGCGCGCCTCTCGAAGCCTGAAGCTGTGGCCGACCGGTAAAGCCGATTCTGAAGGCTTTAATTTTAGTTTTAGCGCTGTTTACAGTAAACTTTCTTCATTGCAAAATAATTCATAAGCGTTACGAACAGAAGCTAAATTTGGGAAAAAACAAATTTTGACAGCACAAAAACTAAAATAAACACCTTTAGAATCGGCTTTACTATTGGTTTATTCGTCCAAGCTTTACTCTCATCTAAGTTCTGGTAGCTGTTTCGTTTTTCAAAATTCGTTAATTTCTAGTATTAAATGGAACTTTCTCCGTCCGAAAATACATCTTTACCTGGACCATCACGATCCCAAAAACAAAATAAAAATAGGAAGTAAAGAAAATAATTTTATTTAGTTATTAACAAGGCTTAAAAGTCCATTTATATCAAAAATATCAACAACATACCTTGTCCTTACCCTATAGTGAGATATTATATTATAGGTTCTAGTCTAAACAAATGCAGTAGGGAATGTATCTGCAAACGCTCCGATTCAAGCTCACGCACACAGACGCGTGCTCTACATGCCGTCTAAATAGAGTTCAGTCGTTAGTCGCTAGGGTCGGCGACCGCGTCGCATTTGATTTGCCAGTACGCGCAGACCAAAGCACTGCACCGCGATAGGATGCGACAGGTTGTACACTCTGTGCCGTACCCGGTCACCATGTCGCCGAGATATTGTTGTGTTTTTGGTTGTTTTAATTAATCCCAAACGAAATAGCTTTTTTAGACTTCCGGCTGATGTCCATAGGTAAGAATGAAAAATATCACACAAGACTTACATTACACAATTCGTTTGCGAAGCCGCTCTTAAAGTACAGAGGACTTCCATTATTACCTCGGGTCGGTTAGCGGTCCGTAACTTAAAACAAGTTGTAACCACGGATGTTGTAACGTAGCTAGTGGATTGTTCTGACCGCACTTCCGACGGCGGCGGTGGTGGGTGGCCCCGGCGGCGGGACGGAGGCGCGGCGCGGGGGCATGCGGGCACGTCGCTCCCAGCGCGCGGCGCGCACGAGCCGCTTGAATGAGCCGGAGCTGCGCGCGCTGGTGCCAACTTCCGCGTACTGACGCCGCGTCGCGTTTGGCCATCTACCATACAAATACACAAGTTACATAAAAATAAAATATTAAATAAAAGTGTTGGGAGTGAGGCTTCCGAAAGGATTACCTACATCCCTGGTTGGACTGACCAAGAATTCCCTAGTAAAAGCAACAACCTTGATGCAGCAAATTATCTTATGTCAGCTGTCAACGACTCCCGCGGCCAAAAATGCGTAGAAGAGATGGATTTCACCCATTCAGTAAAAAAAAGCTGGACACTCCTCCGGAAACAAGGAGGTGCCGCTGCACCCGACAGTATAGGCTGTCCAGTACATCCAGATGCCAGATGATATACTTAGATAAGCGCTTGGAAAAGCTTACTAAATTCGCGAAGTATCTACGACAAGAGGTTTGCAAAATCCGTTCGAGCTAAATCCTAATCGAGTTTGGGTTCCAAATAGGATTGAAAACATTTTGTAGCACTCATAGATATCAAAGGACTACGTGAATGGCTCTACCCAAAATTAGCGGCATAGTCCCCTGCATGAAACGCCGCTGAAGTGAAGAGCTGTGCTGGCCTCCTGCTACTGGGTGAGAAGCAGAGCAGCTGCAGAGTGCAAAAAAATTGACATCCATAAGGATCTGTCCTCGCGCCACTTCTGTTCAATATTTACACATAACTAAGCACATTGCACCCAATCCGAGAAATTTAATGCCGACGATCTGGCACTTGCATTTCAAGGGAGGAGAAGTGCTCTCTCAACATCTAAGGAATATTCCAACGGATTGGTTAGCTCCCTGTACTGGCTAACTTGGCACCCTCTGACCTTCGTAGATCACATGCCGCAGCGAATTAGTGGGCCACCCACACTCACTCATCAAGAAAAGTCTTGACGATATTCCCGGGCACAGGCTCCCATCACGAAAACCTATCTGGTCTGACCCAACAATAAGCCAACCTCCTAAAACCAAGCCTCAGTGGAAGGAAAATAGAAAGCTAGTGGGTTCTGCAATGATATCTTCCCGAACCCAACTATACAGCTGGCTGGGCTCAGGGAGGGCCGCAAGATCTGGGCTACCTTGAACCGAATCCGGACTGGTATATCCCCCTTCAACTACCACTTACATAAATGGGGCATCAAATATTCGCCAGAATGTGACTGTGGAGCCCCATTGTAAACTGTGGCTCATATTGTTTTAAAGCGCTCATCAATACACTAGTTAAGTGGCAACTTACACCAGGGGCCGAAAGCTGTATCCAGAACTTGCAATAATTAAATTAGTAGAGTTTGTCTAGCGAATCTTGGCAGTAAATTTACCTGACATAAATACGAGAAAATTATACTGTCAAGCTTCGCTAAACAAACTCTAGCATACCTATGCTGGTTGCGGAAGCTGGAAACTGGCGATAGTACTCGTGCATACAAACAACTTGCTGGATTCAATCATCAAATCGTGAAAAATATCACGGCTGTTCTGTTCCAAAAATGTTAAAAGAGTACTCGACCAAAGCGTATGAAACAATTGATTTTTTTTTTATTTTACCTTTTTAGGAAGACTATCGATGACTTATCTCTAAAAGATATTCATATTTCCACGAGTTCTGTATTTATTTATCACAAAAAGTTGTTTGTATGGGCGAGTTACTAGCTAGAGTTACATCATTATATATATCATTGATCTATATATGTACCTACCTACCTACCTTCTAGCGTCTATAATAAATATATAAAATATTACAATTTGATAACTAATGAATGACCTTCAATTTGTATTAAGTAGGTACCTATTAAAAACTATTCTTTACGTAGTTTACGGTTATCGGAAATATTGACCTTAACCACTGTTCTCTGAGCGAGTTCGTAAGGGCTACTATGTGGATTTTATGTTACTGAAAAATTGATGTACTAGTTGTTATATAGGTTGTTTATGTTAAATTAAGTTAGTTGACTTCTTACACTATTGTATTAGGATTACCTGTAATAATAGCTGTAATATATAAATAAATAAATAAATATATAAATAAATAAATAAAATTATTGATTTTAACAATTTTCATTCTTGGAGTGACATTAGGGCTGCCAGATGGGAAAACCAAAATATTTGGGCAAAATTTCAAAAAGTCGGGATTTTGGGATTATGGTCGGGACAAACAAATACAACGAATCAAAAAAAAATTTTTTTTATTATTTTAATTAAAGTAAATACAACAAAATACTAGTTTGCCCGCCAACCGTTGTTATTTGTTATTTGTCGGGACTCTGGACATCATATGAAATGTCGGGACAATCCCGATGAATCCTGACTATCTGGCAACCCTAAGTGACATCATCGATATCCGCACACCAGCGGGTCTACCGCGTAATTCTGATTTTCATCAACATCAACTTGAGATTGAAATTTGACGTGCGTGTGACGACGCCCGCCTAACATGCCATCTCTTTCGCACGCACGTCAAATTTCAATCTCAAGTTGATGTTGATGAAAATCAGAATTACGCGGTAGACCCGCTGGTGCCACTCACAAGTACTCACAACACTCACGCTACGACGGGTACCGAAATAACACGCACCGTTGTGTTGTGTTAGCCCTTGTGGTGTTTTTTTTTTGTTCACTATATCTTTTTTCTATTAACTTTGAACTAAAAATGCAAATTGTTTTTTTTTTTTTTACAGTCTGTCATAAAAATTATGGTGGCATGTATATTGCCACTGCCTCATAAAGGGCTTGTGTTGTACAGTTGTGCATCCATCACGTTTCTCCAAATCATACACTAAATACTTGATATATCTACATAATATGTCCAAACGAAGATTGTTGCAGATTCTGATGATTGTTATTTAGTGTGGTTTAAACCCATTGACATGCTATATTGTCTAAACTAAACCTTTTCTGTACCTCCGGAATGCTAGCCTATCATCGGGTAAAAACTGATTAAATATTGTCTGAATAAATAAAGTGGAAAGGTAACTTACGAGTAATGTGTTTGCATATCAAGCGGTGGCGCCATGGCGGGATACGAGAAAAGCATAGGATGCGGCAGCATGTAGAGTCCTGGCGCCACTGGGTCCAGGGCGGGGGCGCTGGTACCGTCGCCGCCGGGACCGCGGCTCTGCACAACCAGAGTAAATAACTAGAGTAAGGTCGGGACACCCAAGAAGGCGGGTGTGAAGTTACCGACGACGCCCTCCTTGGTTGGCTCTTACTGTACAAATAGTAAAAAATTATACCTTTTCGTTTGTTACAAATTCAGCCTTTATGGGGCTGGATGCAGTCGGCAAGCGCGGTGAGGTTTGTGCTGCCGCCGATAGGGAGTCTCGTTTCTTGTTCTTGTGATGTTTTTGTACCAGCACCTGATTGAAGCAGATATATCATTATGTAGGTACCTCTGTAGGTAGGTAGGTAACTACTTAAATTACAGATAGGTTAGATCCAAGTGAACAACGTAATTTTTGAATGTAATAAATAAATCGAAGGGGTGCTGTCAACATGACGGATTTCCCGTCAAATCTTTTTTTTTTCTATCTAAATCTAGTGGATTGAGATGAGTGTAAACGGGATAAATGATTAGCCGTTAGGCTAACTGAAGGATTTTGTAACAGATCGTCTCCCAGATTGCAATTAAAACTTATTTTAGACTTTTTATAGTCATAAAAATCATATAGTAATAAAAATCTTCATGTATGGGACGAACTCATTTTGACGTGGCAATTTGAAATAAAACCTGCAGCAACCTTACAGTCTTGCCTCGACAATTTTAAGGTGACTATAAAATCAAACAAAACAAAATTGCATTTTTATCTTCACAAGTTTAGACCAATTTTGAAATAAACTTGCCTGCATTTTGACGTGGCAACTAAAATTAAATATCATTTTGACGTGATAACTAAAATTAAATATAGCCTACCTACATGCCTTTTGAGCTATTTTCACCTAGAATGACGACATTACTTTGAACATACGATTTCATACGAACAAGAATAAAACGACGACGTAGCAATACCGGTTTCGCGTATAATTTGCCAGATAAGACAACCAATATGGTAGTAACAATGCAAACTTATTGTCAACCTTTGACCTATACAGCTGCAATGACTGCACCGCCGCCGCCCGCCGCGCCGTGAGAAAACGACAACTCTTTGACTTTACTAGCTAATAAAGACTTCATAAATAGCGTAACATTTTATTGCTGTTACAAATTTTTTCGTTTTGACGGAATTTCACAATATACGTAGATACCTGACGGGATTTTAAATTTATTGTTGGCAACATTGGTATGGGTACAATACAGTATTCCCAAAGTAATAATGCGCATACAAATCTACCGGACGTACCACGTGACCTTGTTGATTGTATAGAAAGTGTAAGGAAATACGAACTTTGCCGAACAGTAGCGAAGATTTGTATGTGAGCATTTCTCAAAAAATTTGCTACTAATTCAAAAACTTGTCCAAAATGAAAATATCGTAAATATATGTATATAACATAAAAATCTGATAATTTATTATGTTTAGATTGATAATATTGGTATAGCACGTATGTGATTTCACCGTTTCAGTGATAAAATTGTGAAAATCCAATTAGGGGCTGAAAAAAAGCGTCCTATTTTGTTACTACTTATTTGGTGAAAATTGGATAAGTTATTGTAGATATACCAGTAGGAAACATTGTTTCTTTAAATTCATGATTATACTTTTAATAATTTCAGCAAAAATATCCCTTTAAATAAAAACATATTTACGAAAACTCTGCAATAATTATTTTTTGTTACCATTGGTACAAACATAAAGGCAAAAGTTTTTATTTTATGAAAACCAAAATTAATTATAAAATGATAATATTATTTATCCCGACATGTTTCTATTTTTCATTATTAACGAACATTTTTAGGTGTTTTAAGTCAATTAAAACCCAGGAAAATTCAAAATTAATGTTGATTAGTTTTGGGACAGTAACAAAATAAGAGTAACAAAATTCCTTTTTTGTTACCTTTTTTGCTACTTTTGTTTGAATTCCTTTTTTGTTACCTAACTTTCCTCTTATACATTACTATGCCAAAGTAACAAAAGAAGAAGTAACGAAACGAGAATAATTTATGTTTTGAAATTTATTCATCACAGTAAAAACAATAACTGTTTTATTTAAATTCAACTCGAATGTAACTTAGAATATTCTCTTTCAAAAACCAACAATGGTTTTATGAGATATTAACAATTTACCTGTAAAATCTGGAAACAAAAACTGAACAGAAATTGAGCAATAGTAGGCACGTGTACACTCTAAGACGCCATCCAGCAGAGAGAGATTGCTCAACAAAATGGCATACTGAAATGTCACGTAGAGTGTTGCCAAAAACTAAAAATATCAACTTATTGGTATATTTCACAAAAGTAATATGCTAAAATTGGTAACAAAAGAGGATGTCACGTTTTGAAACTTTTCTGGGACAAGATTAAAATGTGTTTTTTGAAAAAATAATGCACTAGTCTCTTCTCAAAGATAATATGAAATGAACCCCGACATAATGATTAAGCAATTAAAATCAAAAAATACGTAGGATGCTTTTGAACTTTCCGAAATATTAGCGATCAAAGTATCAGTAAGTCGTATGGGACACGTGACTTTTCATACATTAAAATTTGGGAATGTTTTTTATTTACTTAATTTTAATTAATATATAATTATTTTAGACATTCAGTATTTTTTTTCGTATTCAAAAATAAATAAAGAAAACCACACCGTCTACAGTTAAATACTGTTAGACCATTTTGTACACAATAATGATAAATAACTTTGTGGGACAGCAAAAAAATCAAGTTACGAAAAAAAATGAGAAATGCTCATGTTCATTATCACTTTGGGAGCACTGTATAGATAAGTAACAGTATTACATCTGGGGGAGCGTCCTTGAAACAACGCTCGGTAGACGCACGCATTAGGGCTGCCCAGATAAATGCCCGAAATCGGGTGGCGTCTTACTCTCTCCGCAGCCCTACCACAGTTATACTGTACCCCTACTATGAGGTATGAACCGAGATTTGGAAGCGCGCGATTCGGCCGCTTTAAGATACAATACTGTTTTACTAATCTATACTGTGGACGTAGTAATACTTTATATTATCTGACTGTGGTATGGGCCTTGTCTTTGTCCCGACTCCCGCTATTGTCTTTGGTCGCTCGGAAACCTTAACGATTTTTATTTTATCACCTACTATATACATATCTACCTACTATAAACTACATAGGTATCTAACCAGCATCATAATACCCGGGCTTTACTTACAATCCAACCACAAGCTTTGAGGTTTGGGAAAGAAGTGAGGGGAGGTGAGAGGTGCTATACTCTATTACTACTCCCCCCACTCTTTTCATGGGACCAACATAAACCCAATAATATTGTTCCTAGCCATCGTCTAATAAACGATGTAGTTCTCCACGACGACTCCGTTTTTGGGGTTCCGTAGTCAACAAGGAACCCATATAGTTTCGCCATGTCAGTCCGTCTGTCTGTCCTCGGCTTAGCTAAGATACTCTTAGTACTAGAAAGATGTAATTTGACATGGGTATACATATTAATTACGCCGACAAAGTGGTAAAATAAATAGTTAAATATATTTTTTTATGATTATTCCCCGTACATAAAGTGGGGATGATTTATTTTTTCTCGTCTATCCCATGGTGTAGAGTGTCATTGGTTGGTCATTCTAAAATATTGCGGTGTGTGAATACCATTTTTCGATTCAAGGATCCGTTTGCGAAATATTAAGCTTTGAAGTGCTAATTTTTGTTAAGAGTCCCCCCTGCCAGCTAAACGCTTGTTTTTGGATATGTGAAAACAAGCATTTTTCTGGCTAATAATTTTCCGCTTGAACCACTCGAATTTTTGTGGCAGTTTCAGTAGATGACAGGAGACTACACAATGTAAAATTTCAGATAAGTTAATGGCAGGTCACGTGACATCGAGAATTGTATTAATGTGTGAGTAAAATTTCGATTGTGTTGGTGGATACCGTGTGTGTATAGCTTTGGATTCAACGTGCAAAGTGTGTTAAGTCCACGCACATAACAGAACCAACATTTTACTCATATATTAAAAGATTCCCGATGTTACGACTCACGTGATCTGACATTACCGAAAATCGGGCAGTTGAATAAATTTCATCTTAAAAGGAAAACTATCACAGCTAAGTAGGCTCTACAAGTTGACGAGTAATAGTCAACCAACTTGTAAAAGAAAATTTCGTAATAATCCTATTGAAAATAACTCAATTAATATGTTCATAGTATCAAACAAAAAGCCCCCTTCCAAGTCCGTATACTACGCTACGTCCGCTACGCACGGCTTCCTAAAGTTAATATATTATGTAAAATTTACATGCTCGTCGTCGCACCTATTTTTGACTTTTGGGTGGGGTTACATGGGCAGATTCGGTTCTAAAACAGTTTAGAAACTCCGTAGTGAGAGGGCACCAGGAGGTAACCCACTTTCCCCCTCCCAACTCCTCAAATTGATAAGTCCACCTCGTACTTTCTTGACGCCCTCTCCCCCATCCCCCAAAGCCTGCGTCTGGATTCTAAAGCCAACCCACCGATTCAGATCATTTATTTAAGGTACCGAAGCGTTCATAGAAACGGGAATGTGCAACCTGGATATAAGAAGCAGTATCATCGGTTGCTGGAGATACTGTTTGGGACGTAGTTTCGGCTTCCGCACCAGCCCCTACGACGTTGGCTGCCAAAGACCCGTTGATAGTTTCCTGAGTATGTTCTAAGGAATTTGTCGCACTCATGTCTATATGTGCACTTTCAGTTTGCTTAGTATGAACTCCTTTATTTGACGTCGAACTTGTAAAGTTACACACGTATTTATTACTTTGTTTCTTAGGAGATATCGTCATTTCACCAAGTCGCCAACTTTATTTTAGTTTCACTTCAAAGCCGTTTTATCTGGCTTCAAATTTAGTGATTAATGATTGTATTATTATCTTTGGTTATTTGTTTTAGTTTGAAATTTCTGTAACATACTTTTTTTTCTTCATGTAGGTAATGGCAAATACGGACTCCTTTTGTATAAAAGATTACTTATGTCTTTGGTATATCCGGCCCTCAGATAAAATCAGAGTTCCAACCACGAGTCTTGCCTTTGCCAACGTCAAGTGATAGATAGGCTGGCCATCCATCCGGTTTACCCGGGATTTTTCCTAGATTAGTCGGAGTCCGCGGGAAGCGTCCGGGTGCTGGCGGGGTTTTGCATATCGCCCGGGGTTCAAATTTTCGTGCGCTATCCATCCGGCTCATTTGCCGAAGTAAAAAAGACTAGAATATTATGTTTGGTTAATTTTTTGATGTTTTAATTTTGTCACTAAAAGAAAAAACATATTTGGGTTACTTTTTAAAAGATTTGTTTTTATTTCTTTAATGATGAGAAAAAGAGACAAATTTTTAAATTATATTTATTAAATGAATAGCAATGAAAGAATGTGTAGGTTTTGTGTTGGTGGTGATAACTATATTTCACAATGAAACCACTTAACAGTTCAGGTAAAATGTCTATTCTGAGGTTCCACAAACTTGTTATAAGTCCACACAATAAAACACCTAACTATAAGAAGGAGTAAACAATAATTTTAAGCACGTAACAAAGCAAAGCAAAGCTAGCGGCGGCAGGCAAGTAAGTACGTGTCTACGACGGCAGAAGCTGGAGGCGAGACTGCAGGTCCGCGGCCCGTGCGCGGTGCATCGCTCGTTGCAGTCCAAGCGCACGCTGGTGCATGCCTGGCCCCGCGGACTCCTGCGGTAGGGGGGTGCGCGTGCACACCAAGCAACAGGTAGGCGAGGCGGCGGCCGAGGGTTCGCGAAGTATATTTGTTACGCGGTCCGTGCGGCGGCGCCCCCCTGGTCACGCGGCTGGCAGCGTGTTCGGCTAGTGGACGCTGCAGCTAGGTATGTACTCAGGAACGGAGCATCACGACTTCTGCGGCGTGAAGGGTAAGTCAGTCCGTCCTGTTTTAGCTATAATTACTTATATATTGTTGATATTATATTATTAATTATATATTGTTGATCTTATATTATTACTTATGTATTTATAGTTTATATTGTTTATTAAATATAATTACTTGTATATTTATGTATTGAATATAATATTATTTATAATACTTTTATACTTACTTACTTAGTTTAGTTATGTATGTATATTGTATGTTATATATGTAATAAATTGTAGATAACCGCTACACCACTCCCCCGCGGAGACCGTCACTACGGGCGATAGTAATCAGGGAATCGTATCTTCCGGCCTGAGCGGGTTGTGCGGGTTATCTCTTGTGCTCTTTCTTTGTCTTTCTCTTTTTCTGTTTCAGGACTTCTTTCATCTCTCTCCACATCTTTGGATTTATTATTTTCACAGGGTTCCTCCGCACTGCTGAGTATATATGCTGGTTTTAGGCGGTCTACAGATACTGTCGTCGGTTTCCCTTTTATTTTAATCTTGTAGACCTTGTCTCCTCGTTCCAGGACTTCATAAGGCCCAGTATAAGCAGGCTGTAAGGTGCCACGTAAGGCGTCATCCCTTACGAAAACATGCTGAGATGTAGACAAATCTTTAAATATGAATATCTTATTCTGTCTATGGCGTGATGCTGGTGATGGCTGGAGTTTTTCGGCAAACGATCTTAGTCGTGTCGTGTACTCTGACATATCAGCTGTGCTACGGTAGTCTGGGCTGAAAAATTCGCCAGGTAACCGAAGGGGTTCGCCATAAACTAGTTCAGCGGCTGATGCTTGTATGTCTTCTTTGTAGGCGCTTCTTATTCCGAGCAAAACTAAAGGGAGTGATTCTGTCCAGCTGCTATTTGCGTGACAAACGATTGCTGCTTTTAGCTGTCTGTGAAAACGCTCAATAAGTCCATTGCAGGCAGGATGATAGGCTGTTGTTCGTTTGTGCTGGAATCCTGCTATTTTGGAAAGCTCTTCAAAAAGATTCGACTCAAATTGTCGTCCTCTGTCTGTCACGATGGAAAACGGTGTTCCAAAACGTGATATCCAGCCTGACAGGAGTGCCTTTGCAACAGTTTCTGCTGTGATGTCGGGTATGGGGATAGCCTCAGGCCATCGCGTGAATCTGTCGATGACGGTAAGACAATATCTATTACCCTGAGAGGTAACTAGAGGTCCAATAAGATCTATGTGAATGTTCATGAAACGAGCGCGAGGCAACTCGAAAGTTCCCATTGGTGCGGAAACATGTCGAGAAATCTTTGCGCGTTGACACTGAAGGCATGAACGTGACCATTCTTTGCAATCTTTGCGAATTCCTGGCCAAACGTAGCGTTCTGCTACTAACCTTGCAGATGCCTTGGCTCCAGGATGGCTAAGAGAGTGGAGTGTATTAAAAACTTGACGTCGCATTGGCTTAGTGATGAACGGTCTGGGAGTGTGAGTGCTGACGTCGCAATAAACATCTGTTTTGCTTCCAGGTAGTCGTATTATCTCCAAGCGAAGCGAAGTTTGTCCTTCTAGAAACTGTTTGAGTTCCTGGTCAGAAGTTTGAGACTTTGCGAGTGCGTTGAGGTCGATCGGAGCGGTCAATTCATCAACACGCGACAAAGTATCAGCCACAACATTGTCTTTGCCTGAAATATGGCGTATGTCTGTGGTAAACTGAGAAATGAAATCTAAGTGTCTGAATTGTCTTGGTGAACAGTTTTCTTTCTGTCCGTGAAATGCAAAACAGATGGGTTTGTGATCTGTATAGATGACGAAGTCTCTTGCTTCCACCATGTGTCTGAAATACTTGATGGCTTCGTAGATTGCAAGGAGTTCTCGATCATAAGGTGAGTATTTTTGCTGTGATGGACTCAACTTATGAGAGTAGAATGCAAGAGGTTGCCACCCATCATCTTTCCATAGCTGAAGTACCGCGCCCAGAGCTGTGTCACTCGCATCAGTGACTAAAGATAGCTTGCTTTGACAGTCTGGATGTACAAGAAGAGCGGCGTCGCATAAACTCTGCTTACAGTCTTCAAACGCTTGTAAAGCTGCTCCTGTCAAATCAACCGGGTGATTGCCTTTGACTGAACCAGTTAATAGAGCATTGAGTGGTGCTTGAAGTTGGGCAGCATGTGGAATAAATCTCCGATAAAAATTAAGCATACCCAGGAATCTTCTTAACTGCTTGACGTTTTTGGGTGCTGGGAAATCTCTAATTGCTTGAACCTTCGTCTGTAATGGCTTAGTTCCCTTGGCTGATATGCTGTAGCCTAGAAACTCGACTTCTGACACTCCAAAAATACATTTCGACACATTTATGACGATTCCATACTCTGACATTTTTGAAAAAAGAATCCGGAGGTGTTCAATGTGTGTATTTTCGTCGGGAGAGTAGATTAAAAAATCGTCCAGGTAAGTGTAACAGAAGTCTAGACCTCTTGTCAACTCATCTACGAATCTCTGGAATGATTGACCTGCATTGCGTAATCCAAACGTCATAAATGGGAATTCAAAGAGTCCGAATGGTGTGGTAATCGCTGTCTTCGGTATATCTTCAGGATTTACAGGAATTTGGTTAAATGCTTTTACCAAATCTATCTTAGAAAAGACGGTGTTGCCAGCTATATTATGGGTAACATCGTGAATGTGACGAATTGGGTACCTGTCTGGCACGCTGCGAGCATTCAACATCCGGTAGTCTCCACAAGGACGCCATTCGTTGTCCTTCTTTGGCGCGAGGTGAAGAGGGGATGCCCATGGGCTCTTTGAAGGTCGTGCTGTACCGTTCTGCAACATAACTTGAAATTCGGCTTTAGCAATTTTCAACTTATCAGGAGCTAGGCGTCGTGGATTACAAAATACAGGAGGGCCTGGTGTTGTACGGATATGATGAACTGTATTGTGTTTTATGACACGCTGCGTACCTGATGGACGGGTGATATCAGGAAAATCCTTCAAGATGTCGTGATACTTGGAGTCTCCGGTCAATATCTTCACTGAAGATATGTTGTCCGAGTGACGTGCTAGCGTAGCATGTGTTGTGAGTGTCGTGGTATTGTCAATAAGGCGTTGGTGTCTGCAGTCGACGATAAGGTTGTAATATGACAAGAAGTCGACACCGATTATAGCCTTCGTGACGTCAGCCACGATGAAACGCCAGGTGAACTCACGACGCAACCCGAGGTTTAGTACCAGGTGTGCGTATCCATAGGTGTCAATGGTCGAACCGTTTGCCGCTGAGAGTTGGTAGTTCGTCTTGGGACGACGTTCTCGAAGAGCAGACCGAGGAAAAACGCAGAGATCGCTACCAGTATCAACGAGAAACTGCATTTTGGAAGTATGGTCTGTGACAAACAAGCGACCAGATGAATTGTTGGGGCAATCGTTAGTCGCCATTATCGACCGCCCTGAAAGTTTTCCGAACTGTAGTCGCAAGGTTTGACGCATTTATTCGCCCGGCTGCCAAATTTAGAATGGTACCAGCACTGCGGGAACTTCCTGTAGCTTGACTGCGATCTGTTTGATGCTGAGCGGTTGCGGTTTTGCGGTCTGCCTCTGGATCTGGATCGGGATCTTGATGATGAAGCCATTGTGTCTACTTTAGTAGTGAGGTTTTGCACTTGCCTGGTAAGTTCCGATATTTGTCTTGACATGACGTCAAATGAGCTTCCAGGTGTTGCATGTGAAATGGCTGCCACTCTTGGGTTATTGGGCACAATGTCGTGGATCCGGTCTGCTAGTTCAGCGAGCTCTGTCAAGGTAGCTTTCGCTTGTGAAGCAACAATTGTTTGAATGCTACTTGGCAGTCTGCTTGTCCACACAGTTTTAATAAAGTGGTCGGGCATACCTGGTCCTGCTAGGTGTTGCAGTTGACGTAGGAACTGTGATGGTTTCCTATCACCAAGCTCTTCATGCTTCATCAGCTGCTCGACCTTTTCCTGGTTAGTGGCCGACACACGCTTGATTAGCTCGTCCTTCAATGTGACGTACTTGTTTGTGTCTGGGGGATTGCTAATCAGGTCGTCAATCATGTTAGCATACCGCGGCTCAAGCTGTGACGTCACCTGGTAGAATTTGGTATCGTCGGATTTAATACCGGAAATTATGAATTGCGCCTCAAGTTGTGCAAACCATATATGGGGCTTTTCCGGCCAAAACGGCGGGACACGTACTCCAACTCTGTACACTTCCGCTGGCGTATGAGATGGTGCAGTGGAGTTGCGCTCTGTGTCTGCACTGCGTTTAATCGTTGGATCGACATTGTCTCCGGCCATCTTACTTCCAAAAACAGTAAATAGGTACGTACTTTTGTCCAGTGTACGGGGTCACCAGTGTAGGTTTTGTGTTGGTGGTGATAACTATATTTCACAATGAAACCACTTAACAGTTCAGGTAAAATGTCTATTCTGAGGTTCCACAAACTTGTTATAAGTCCACACAATAAAACACCTAACTATAAGAAGGAGTAAACAATAATTTTAAGCACGTAACAAAGCAAAGCAAAGCTAGCGGCGGCAGGCAAGTAAGTACGTGTCTACGACGGCAGAAGCTGGAGGCGAGACTGCAGGTCCGCGGCCCGTGCGCGGTGCATCGCTCGTTGCAGTCCAAGCGCACGCTGGTGCATGCCTGGCCCCGCGGACTCCTGCGGTAGGGGGGTGCGCGTGCACACCAAGCAACAGGTAGGCGAGGCGGCGGCCGAGGGTTCGCGAAGTATATTTGTTACGCGGTCCGTGCGGCGGCGCCCCCCTGGTCACGCGGCTGGCAGCGTGTTCGGCTAGTGGACGCTGCAGCTAGGTATGTACTCAGGAACGGAGCATCACGACTTCTGCGGCGTGAAGGGTAAGTCAGTCCGTCCTGTTTTAGCTATAATTACTTATATATTGTTGATATTATATTATTAATTATATATTGTTGATCTTATATTATTACTTATGTATTTATAGTTTATATTGTTTATTAAATATAATTACTTGTATATTTATGTATTGAATATAATATTATTTATAATACTTTTATACTTACTTACTTAGTTTAGTTATGTATGTATATTGTATGTTATATATGTAATAAATTGTAGATAACCGCTACAAATGCAAACTTTTTGTTGTGCTCTATGGCTCTCCGTCAAATAAGAAACATGTCTGCTATTAAGTTAATATAAAATAAATGTGGTTTATAGAAGATTAGATTGTTTCTCCATCAGCAACCCCTAATTCTAACAGGTTATGGGGCCCAGACATGAAGAAATAACTGAAGTATAGAGGAAGCGAAGTTCTTAAAAAAATATCAACGGCGTTCGTGTCACGCGGCGTCAGTTGTTGTCGGTTGTTGGTGCCATTGCAGAGGTTTTACAATGGACACCAAAGCAGGAGTAGCGGTTCTCGTGCTCAATGGAAGGAACTGGGAGGCCTGGAGGTTTCAGTTGACAGTGGTGCTTAGAGCTGAAAAGCTGTTGGAGATTGTTGACGGAAAAGAGAAGAGACCGGTAAAGGAAACCAAGGATGGTAAATACCAGAAGGAGTGGGACGACAAAGATGGTCGAGCCCAAGAAATATTAGTAACAAGAGTAGAAGAAAGTATTTTGATACACCTAGTGTCGTGTAAAAGTAGCGCTGAGATGTGGGAGAAACTGAACTGCTTATATGAGCCGAAGTCAACAGTCAGTATTCATCTTATCCAAGAACAATTTTTCAACATAAAATTCGAAGAACCGATGATGGGTTTTATATCTAAATTAGAAGGGATATCCAACAAACTGAAGTCGCTTGGAGAAGAGCTGTCTGAATCCATGATAATGACTAAACTACTTATGGCACTGCCTGAAAAGTACAAACACTTCGTATCTGCATGGGAGTCAGTACCAGAGGTTGACAGATCATATAAGGAGCTGGTCGCAAGGTTGTTGATTGAGGAAGAACGAGCAGGCATTAGGAGAGAAGAATCAACAGCTTTAATTGCAAAGAAATATGGAAACAGAAGTGCCAATAAAAGTGAAAAATGCTTTGAATGTGGTAAGAGTGGGCATTTTAAAAAGGACTGTAGGTTACGGAAGTGTCATCTGTGTCATCAGGCTGGACACTTGTTCAAAGACTGTAAAGTAAAAAGAAATTATAATGAAAAGTTTTGTAAAAGTTGTAAAAAACAAGGACATGAAACAGAACAAAGTTGGTTAGAAAATGACAAAAACAGTGCAAAACGAAACGCATTCACAGTGACAGCACTAACGGCAATGAGTGATTCTGAATTAAATAAAGAATGGTATATGGATAGCGGTGCATCTCAACATATGTGTAGTAATAAAGACAGTTTCATGGAATATCAAGAGCTCTCAGTACAAAGAGACATAATGATCGGAGATGGTACAATTATACAAGCAATAGGGTGTGGAAAAATCACACTAGAGGCATTCGATGGCCAAGATTGGATTTCTACAACTTTGAACAAAGTTTTATACGTACCTGACCTCAAAATAAACCTATTTTCTGTGAGTAGTGCATTGGACAATGGTTATAAAATGATGTCTGACAACAGGTCATGTAAATTCATCCTAAACGATAGCGTGTATGCTATAGCAGAGAGGGAATCTAAAATGTACATAATGAAGTTCAGAGAATCAACTGAAATTGCGGCTATTGGACGATGTCAAGATGGGCTATCAGAGTGGCATAACAAAATGGCTCACCAAAATATAGAGCAAGTGAAGGAGATACTTAAAAGAAGTAATATAAATTACGAAACTGGACCAGAAGTGACATGTATACCATGCCTTAGGTAAACAGCATAAAATGCCATACCCAGCCAGTAATAATAAAGGTGAAAAACCTGGACAAATATTGCATTTAGATCTGTGTGGAACCATGGAGACAACTTCTCTGGGTGGTGCAAGATATTTTTTACTCATAAAAGATGATTATTCAAGATACAGGAAAGTATATTTTTTAGAGAGTAAGTCTGAAACAGTTACAAAACTAAAACAATACATACAAGAAGTACAAGTGAGTCCAGGGCATAAGATTGAAGTGGTAAGAAGCGACAATGGAAAAGAATTCATAAATAATGAAATGAAAATACTATTATGTGATTATGGTATCATTCACCAGACTTCTGTGGTGTATACGCCAGAACAAAATGGGTGTGCAGAACGCGAAATGAGAACCATAGTTGAGGCAGCCCGAACGCTTTTATTAGAAAACAAAATGGACAAAAACTTATGGGCAGAAGCGGTCAACACAGCGGTGTATGTAATGAACAGAACTGGAAAAAGTAGAGTAAAAGATAGGACTCCTTATGAAATATGGTTTAACAAGGAGTTATTTGACATAACAAATTTGCAGAATTTTGGTTCAAAAGTTGCGATTCATGTACCTAGTCAAAAAAGACTGAAATGGGACTCTAAGTCAGAATTTGGTATATTCGTTGGATATGGTGAAACTACCAAAGGATATAGAATTTATTTACCTGAAAAGGAAGATGTGGTTATCAGAAGGGATGTTGTTTTTATAAAGGAAAATACAAAAGTGAGACATGATGTCAAGAAATCAGCAACTTCTGACATACTATATGAAGAAAAACAGAATGAACCAACAGATAGCATGGAGAATGTACAAATAGACAGAGAAGAAAATGAATCAGGTGAAATTGAAAGACAGGAAAATGAAACAAATGACATTGACAGACAGGAAAATGAACCAAGTGACACTGTGGAAAGTGTACAAATTGATGGACAACAGAGTTATCAAATGAACAGAGAGGAAAGTGAACCAATTAACATATCAGGAAATTATAACGAAGAAAGACCTAGAAGAGAAATAAGAAAGCCAACATGGCTACAAGATTATGACACTAGTTTTACAGCAGTAAATGAAGAACACTTGACATACAAAGAAGTAATGGAGAGAACAGACTCAAAGAAGTGGCAAAAAGCCATAGAGAACGAACTGGATGCATTGAATAGAAATAAAACTTGGATTGAAACGGATTTACCAGATAATAAGAAGACTATTGACACCAAGTGGGTATTTAAAATCAAAAGAGGAGAAAAAGAAGAACCACAATATAAAGCCAGACTAGTAGCGAGAGGGTTTCAACAAGAAGACTACTTTGATCATTCAGAGATTTATGCTCCAGTGGCAAAATTACCAACGCTAAGAATACTACTAGCAATTGCGAATAAATACAACTTAGCAATGAACCAGATGGATGTAAAAAGTGCGTTTCTCTACGGCGACATAGAAGAAGAGGTATATTTAAAGATACCAGAAGGACTTAAAGATAATGGGAAGGTTTTAAAATTAAAAAATCCCTATATGGATTGAAGAAATCACCAAAAAACTGGAACGATAAATTTAATAATTTTATGATAAAGGAAGGATTTCTCAGAAGCAAGTCAGATTATTGTCTTTACTACAAAGAAGGAGAGAAAAAGTTTTTTGTTTTATTGTATGTAGACGATTTGATTTTACTATCAGAAAACAAGGAAGAAATTGACAGGCTGAAAACGTCATTAGGAAAAAATTTTGAAATGAAGGATATGGGTAAAGTTACAAAATATTTGGGAATAAATATAAACCAAACAGAAGATAAAATAGAGCTGGATCAACAGAATTACCTGGAAGACATTTTAAGAAGATATAAAATGGAAAATTGCAAGCCGGTGGCGACACCTATAGAAGTAGGACTACAGTTGTCAAAAGAGCCATCTCAAGACAAGGAACTAATCAATAGATGTAGAAGATTGATTGGAAGTCTAATGTATGCAATTCTAGGAACACGTCCAGATATTTGTTTCACATTGTGTTTCCTTAGTCGTTACCAAGTATGTGCAAATGAAGGCCTTTGGAAGGCTTTGAAGAGAGTCCTGCGTTACATAAGAGGAACTTTAGGAATGAAGCTGATATTCAGGAAGGGAGAAGACAGAGCTTTGATGGGTTTTACGGACGCAGACTGGGGAGGTGACAAGCATGATAGGAAGTCTAGTTTTTGGTTGCACAGTTTCATGGTGCTCAAGTAAGCAGCAGTGTGTCTCACTGTCTTCGACAGAGTCTGAATACATTGCCTTAGGAAAGGGAGTAGCAGAAGGATGTTGGATTAGGAATATGTTGAGGGAGATAGGCATAGGGTGTAATCAAATATTGTTGTATGAAGATAATCAGTCAGCTATTCATATTTCTAAAAATCCAGAGCATCATAAGCGTTTAAAACATGTTGATTTAAAATTCCACTTTATAAGAGATAAGGTGCTTGCTAAAATTGTTGTTTTGTTTTATATACCGACTGAGAAGCAATTAGCAGACTTATGTACTAAGGGTTTAAGCAGGGTTGTATTTCAGAGATTATGTAATGGGATTGGTATAAAGTAAAAGACTTGTTCTTAGTTTAATATTTTATTGTTTAAATGTCTGTTTAGTTGTGTTTAAGAAGTTTATGTATTTGTAACTTGCTTTCATTGAGGAAGGGTATTAAATGAATAGCAATGAAAGAATGCAAACTTTTTGTTGTGCTCTATGGCTCTCCGTCAAATAAGAAACATGTCTGCTATTAAGTTAATATAAAATAAATGTGGTTTATAGAAGATTAGATTGTTTCTCCATCAGCAACCCCTAATTCTAACAATATTTTGCATTAAACGTCAAAAATGATTCCTGAAAACTTCACCGGTGGCGCTAAAATTCGGCACAGTTTACTAGCTGTCATTTGTATTTGTACCGGACAACCCTTAGATAAAGAACAAAAAAAGTCTGAATTTCGTACCATTACCTTTTATCTAAGGTGATATTATTATCAATGAATAGATTTAATGTGATTACATTAAAAGAGTTAATATGTCCTAATACGGAGGTTGGTGGATGCCATCCTCAAAAGCACAGAAATAATAAAGGAAGTGTACCCCAGAACCCCAATGTCCCCTATAGACTTAGGATAGTATATGATCTAAGGATAGTACTCATCTGGGCCGCGTTCATAAATTAGGGGTCGCGACACGGGTTCTAATACCATCTCTGTCGCACGCGTTGAAAATTGTATACTCTATCCTGCTGTCAGTGTTGGAACCTGACGAAAGTGTTAATTTATGAACGGCGGCCTGCAGGGTTGGATTCAGACCCTCGGAAAATTATTGTCTATGGGAATTAAAAATATACTACTTGGCTAAAATTATACTACGTTTCGTTTTTCCTATTTGCAAGTGAAATTTTTAAAAAATTTACTAAAGATATTCATAATTTTATAAAATAGCCTAATTGTTAGTGAAGTTTAAAATAAAATTACTAAAGATATTCATAACGCACAGAAATTCCCTATATTTAAGAGTAAATGTTAAAAAGCAAAACGTCTCTACCAATAAAGCAAGTCGGTCGACCTGAAGATAAAATTATGCTATTTTTACGTTCCATTACGATACTACATACTACATGTCATGAAAATATGGTACTAATAGTATAATTATACTACGAAATCCAACCCTGCTCATTTGAGGGATAGTATATCCCATAGACTTCTGTATATCCTTAGTCTATGGTATATCCTAAGTCTATGGTGTCCCTGTGTCCCTAGTCTTTATGGCGGTGCGCACCGTTCAATAGCGCTCCGTCTATGGACTGGCGGTACGGTCACGCGACTTCTTTGCACAGGTACCTTCATTTGATTCGTCACTTCAGATATTGAATCGTTGCTTGGTGCAGTGGATAAGAGCACTACATTTAAGAAACCAGTAGGTATTTAGTTTTTTTAGATTTTTTACACAATCGATATCTAAATAGAAATAGTTTAAGTTTATTTTTTTCAAAACAACCGGGTTCGATTCCCGAGCTGAGTACAGGTTTTTTTAAAATGTATGAATGCAGTTTTTCTTGTTATTAAAATCGATGACATGGTTCCTAAGAACACATCTTCGTATGTCTTATAGTTTCAGACTTTACCATACTGACCGATTTAAATGAGACATTAAAGCCGATTCTGAAGGCTTTAACTTTAGTTTTAGTGCTGTCAAGACTTAAATTTTTCCAAAGTAATTTAGCTTCTGTTCTTCACACTTATGAACTACTTTGCAACGATGAAAATTTAGTTTTGACAGCACTAAAACTAAAATTAAAGCCCTCAGAATCGGCTACACTCTGTATAATAAATTTTATTATATAATATTTTATTTAGTATGAGGTTTTAGGACTTTTTCTTTTATTTTTTTTTCTTAGGGTTATTTAATTTTAAATTAAGTTACTTTTACATATATAATTTTGAGTAGTTGAATATTTGAGAAAATAAATTAATAAAAAAGGTACAATGTAAGTTTTATTGTACCATGTACATATTCTACATGTACATTCAGTATTCCTTAGCTTTCGATTGACACCAATAAAATCAAGATAAAGTTAAAAGATAGGTACATAATTTTTCTTTTCTTTTCAGTGTTTTGCGGAAGCTTACCCTGGGTAATTTAATAACATAGTATATAATATCAGGTATGCACAAATACACAATAAAATACAAATACATAAAACATTTTATTTTGATGATATCATAATTATACTTGATGTTGGTGTAAATATTGTGAGAGTTAAACGATATGTTGCAATATAAGATGTGAGTGCTGCCATCTAGTTATAACAGGATGTGAGTGCTGTCATCAAAGGTCTGATAACCGAACCAGTCAATAGTTGGAGCCACCACCTCCTTTTCAAATTTTCGGCCATTATCAAACTGTTCCCCCTGATTAAAATTGAAATGTCAATAAATGAATTTTCGTCGTCAATCTTTTTCAAAAGAAAGGTTTATTGTTTTTGTTTTGAAATCGAGCGCATCGCTTCGAAAGTCGAATGATAATGCCGTCCCCTCCGGCCGCGGTGTGAGGCGAGCATGTACGACAGCACTTGTGGCGCGGCCGCCTCCGGGCAGTGCGGCAAGTCGCAGCCAGATGGAGACGCTCCTTCGAGCCGGGAGCCCCCGGCGGCGCCCCTCGAGCGTGACTACAGTGGCTTCGACATCGTCAAGGCGACCCAGTACGGTGCCTTCGCCCGCGTCAAGGAGCTCGTGGAGGCCGGTTGGGACGTGAACCAGCCCGATCATGAGACAGTTACGCTGCTCCACTGGGCCGCCATCAACAACCGGCGCGAAATCATCCAGTACCTGCTGGGCAAGGGCGCGCTGGTAGATGCTGTGGGTGGTGAGCTGCAGTCCACACCGCTGCACTGGGCCACCCGGCAGGGTCACCTCGAGGCCACCGTGCTGCTCGTGCGGGCGGGCGCTGACCCCTCGCTGCGGGACGCAGAGGGCTGTGCCAGCTTGCACCTGGCGGCGCAGTTTGGTCATACGGCTGTGGTAGCATACCTGGTTGCTCGAGGGGTGAATGTGGACGAGCCAGACGCCGGTGGAATGACACCACTCATGTGGGCGTGCTGGAAAGTCCCCAACGTCGACCCTACACGACTGATGCTCACCCTTGGGGCTTCTACTATGCCCACAGATAGGACTCATGGAAATACTGCCCTGCATTGGGCAATATTGGCGAGGAATACTACTGCCATATCTACCCTGCTACTATATGTGAGACATTTTGATACAAACGCTTCAATTTTAAGTGAAATAAATTAAGCTCTCTAAATATTTTCTAATGAAGTATTAAAACATATCTTTATTGCTGAATAACATAAACCTCTTGCAGGGTAATGCTAGTTTAGAAGTACCGAATCAGCGGGGGGTGACTCCTCTGACAATGTTACAAACAAACTCAGACACATTGTGGGTCAGCTCCAAGGTAACAGAGAAGATCCGAGAGCATCTATTAGCGTCAAGTAGAAAGAACATACTCAGACGGCTTATGTATGATAAGGTAATTTTGACAAATTTTTGGGTTGAAGTCTTGCTTTATATATCGGCCCTATGCTAACACTAGTCCCCTATGATATTTCAGAAGTTCCGGTGGTGGTCAGTGGTGGTGATGCCGTTCTTGGCTTTCTATCTGACAGGACTGGTGTTGGAGATGAACACACTTTACCTGATCAAGTTCTTTCTGCTGGTCTGTTTCTATGCATTGCTGCACTTCCTGAGTCAAGCACTCTTCGATGATGAGCTCAAGAACATATTTCCACTTAGTGTTTATTTGGCTACAAAGGTAAGACACATGTTTTTGTATTAATTTTATTTATTTGTTCTTATACATAATCATAAGCGCTGGCTGTATTTAAAAAATTATGGTGTTTATCCATACTATCCACTTATGTATCCAACCCTATTTGTTATAGGTATGGTTGGATATAATAAGTTGGAAGTGAGGAGAGACCTGGTGCTACTAATTTATCTTTTTAAAGTTTTGCGAGGTATATTGTTCAATCCATGGTTGCTAGCGTCCTTGAAGCTGTTTGTGCCGGATAATTATCTTCGCGCGAGAAATCATGAGTTGTTCTAATGTTCTTAAAGAGTCACCTGTTGTAAAGACACTACATCTTTTCAACAGAATCGACAACCTTACGGATACCGATTTGTTTAGTTTAGCTCTGACGGAGTTCGCAAAAACTGCTTTAAATATAATTTGTTACCAATCGCATTAGGTTAGCCTGTAAAGATTGTGTAGTATAAATGTAAATAATAAATAAATAAAAATTAACTTAAGTCAATGTAACTAATAGTAATTTTTCCTCTAATCTCCATGTCATGTCATTTAAATATTATCGAAGTTACAATGAGTTGATATCATAATTAATGTTATACAAATGTAACGCCCTAAACCTAAAATACACTATTCAGGTTGGCCTCATGGGACAATTCTTAGCAGTGTTGCCACCTTCAGACATTTTGTCACTAGATCTAGAGTTTTGAAGTTTTGATACTTACCTTTTAAATAATTAAGTTATTAAATTCACTTTTCTTGCTTGGTTTGAGTTATTGTGTAGAGGATTATTAAAAAATGTAGATAATTTAAACTAGGCCTTATTCTTCTTTAAAAATTTGGGGTTGTAACACTTTTCAGGCTTAAGGGTTGTTTCTCCAGATTTGTAACAAAATATTAAGAAATAATTATTACGGCCAAAATACAACCTTTAGCTAAGACAACTTTAAACAATAGTTTGCTATATGCATTAACATTATTTTTAATGATAAAATAAAAGGCGGTACAACCAGGGCCTTAAATTATATTTCATTATTTCAAACTTTTTTTTATCTCTATAGTTTTCCTGTAATTGGCCAGTTATGATCTATAATCGTCATTTTTTTTCATATTTTTCAGTCAACCAGTTTCGGAGATAAGGGGGGGGAGACATACATATTTTTGTGGTATTTTTAAATATTTCTCGAAACCAGTGCCAGTAAATATAGTAAAAGTATATATTTTTACAATCAGCTTTTTAATATCTGCAATTACTCATATCGTATTTTAAGGATAATATTTTTTATTTTTCTCACTTTTGTTTTGGAAATATTTCGAAAAATTACAAATTTTTCTTATTTTTTTTTAGACTGTTATTTGTGGGCAAATTAATACTATTTTTGTGCGAAATTTCATGTCTTTATCTTTAACATTGCTAAAGTTATGAGGCTGTGACATATGGAGGGATGGACGGACAACGGAGTCTCACCATAAAGGTTTCTTTTGTACATTTTTGGTACGGAACCCTAAAAATAAAGGAGTGATGGTATTTTCTTTGTTACGATTTTGACAATGCCTATCACAGACATGTTCAAATGCAAAGTATACTATACTGTTGGTTTTTAATTCTCAGAATAAAATTAAAGAGACTGCAAATGTGCCTAGGGCTGCGTTATGTTCTCTAAGCTGTCCACTTGACACGATGGATACTTCCGTGTTGCAGGGCTGGTTCTACATTACGTGGCTGGTGTTCATCGCGCCCGCGGTGGGCGTGCTCCCGAGCGTCGCCTTCTTGCTGAGCTCCGGCGCGCTCTGGTATACTTTCCTCAAGTCATGGCGGTCCGACCCTGGAGTCATTACCGCCTCCAAGACCGACAAGTTTCGGGTTAGTTCGCATCCACCAACCATCGTCTACTGTTCATTTTTTTATTTATATGACCTGCTAGCTTTTGCCCGCGACTTTGTTTGCCTGGTTTTTTGTTTATTGAGATAAATCAGCTTGCTGTTTGGTTAGGTTATACAGAACTGTAAACTTTCGCGATTTTCTCACATAAAGACTTTTTTTTTTATGTAGCCTGTGTAGTGTCCCACTGCTGGGCAAAGGCCTCCCCTTGCTGATATCACATATCGCGGTCATAGGCGTAGCAAGGGGGGGGCCGGGCAGGTGGGCCCGGCCCACCCCAGAATAAAAGTAAAATATTAAATAAAACCAAAACACATCAGCAATATACGTAAAACAATGTTAATGTTTTTAATAATACCTACACCACCTTCCTATGTGTATACTAACACCAACTAACATGCATAAATAAAAACGAAAAGTTTTGTATTCGTTGTCTTTAACATCTATCTGTTAGTGGTCGGTCGGCTGGGTTAATAATTAAATCTGGTCCCCCCAAGAAAAAAATCATTGCTACGCCCTTGATCGCGGTCCTGTGCTACTTCCGACCACCCAGGTGAAAACGAATGGAGGATGTCCCGCCATCGTCTTTTTGGTCTGCCTGAGAATGTGCTGCCAATATGACGAATTTAATGAATAATCCATTAAATGAATAATTCATATTCTCAATAGCAGATAATATTCTCTTTTGCCACATCAGTTAAAATGCTCTTGTTTAATAACCTCTACATTCCTCTTCTTATTATTATTTTTATATAATGTACAATTAATGCATACATTAAGTCGCTTAGATTAAATTATGTTGAGGTGTGTTTATTCGAAAACCATTTCGAGATTTTAGTTACGGTCTAAAAAACCTCATGATGATGAATATTTTTACGAAAAAGCTGGTACTTTGAAAAAATTTATGTTACATATCTCACATGAGATATGTGAGTAAAATAGTACTTTATGATTCATCAAAATACTATCGATATTATTAATAGCGATATAGGTATAACACTAACTTAATGATAAATAAATGAGTATTTCTCCAAAAAAATGGCCTCTTCTTTTTCTCACCAATATTTACGATTCGAAAACCGTTTCGAGGAATAGCTTTCATTAACTGTTTTTAGTAGACAGATTTTACAATAAGTGCATCTGCATATATTCTTTATTAAGTAAAAATAAAGATGTCTTTCATTTGACCTTTAGTGACGTCATCTTCACACAATTTTGAATGCATCCAAAAGTCTCGCGGCGCCGAACATTCAACCTGATACGATGACGTCACTTCCTGTAAATGCTAAAATATTTATAAAATCTGTTTAAAAGCACGAAAAAAGTTATTATTGAAATTACATACCTAAATTGATCTATTTATTTCAAAACGCAGAGAAAAAACGACCTAATTCCGTCGGGTGTGAATCGTACTTTATTTTTCTGCAAGAAGTAAAGGCGTGGTCGTGTTCCGCCATAGAGAAAAATGTATGTGTCCCATAGACAATCATCGAGCTGTCAGAGTGCAGTCGCGGTGGGTTCGAGCCGGGTCGGTTCTGCTCGGCGTGCCTCGTGCGGCGCCCGCTGCGCTCCAAGCACTGCTCCGTGTGCAACCGCTGCGTCGCCAGGTTCGACCACCACTGCCCCTGGGTCGGCAACTGCATCGGTAAGTCACACTCTCGTCTACTAGTTCAGGTCATCGCGCTTCAGACTTGCGTAACGCTAGGCGAGCTAAAGCGCTCCCTCTCCTCTTAATTATAAAGCCTCTGTAAACTGTTGGCGTTAAAAGATGCGGCCGATAACCTAAATTAGACAAGCCAATGGCTGGCCAGCCCCACCACTGGGGCTGGCCAGCCATTGGCTTGTCTAATTTAAGTTATCTGTGTAGCGTCTCTCATGCACCTCCACAGTAAATCGTCCGCCAACAACACACTATCATCTCGCCCTGACAAACGCCACGCAGCCCCGCTCCAGTGTGCTCAGTTGCTCAAATTACGCCATATTTGAGTGCAAGAGTGACGCTGGTGCTGGTGTCATCAGTTCCTTGGTCGATAATCTATATCGGGGTGTGACTTGTTGCAGGTGCGAAGAACCACCAGTATTTCATCGGGTTCCTGGTGTCGCTGCTGGGCATGTGCGTGTGGATGCTGTGGGGCGGCACGGAGTACTACCGGCGTGAGTGCGCCGCCGCTGGCAGTAACGCCACTGTCGTGGATGTGGCGCTCGAGTGGGCCGCGTGCAACGCTTGGCTCGCGTGGGTAATGCTCAACGCCGGCTTCCATCTCTTCTGGGTTACTGTGCTCACCTGCTGCCAACTATACCTGGTTAGAAAGTTTTCACTTACTTCGTGCAAGGGTGCTTTTAATTTTGGTATTTTCGGGTGGACCTTGTCGCCTCAATGGATGCTCTAAAAACCAATAATATTTACAATGTATTTTATCTACTCCTATACTGTAATAAGGCAATTGCAACATCAAAAGCAGTTTTATAAGTACCTATATTGCTTATTCGGTAACACCGCGATTCTGCGCTGCGATTGGCCCAATTTATTATAAAACCGCTAGAGACCCAATCAACAACAGAGACGAGAAAGAGGTACGACCTTATTTCTTAAGCCACGCTCCCTTTATCCTGATAGGCCTTCAAGGCAGCATTACTGAGATGATACACTTGAGGTTCATGAACGAATGTTCTTCTCAATTTTCGTGAAATTGTTAGTTGGAAACATTATAAATAGAGACAATATTTTGATGGCCGTAGATAAAGTATTGTGTGCAACTGAACATAATTAGATATTGGGACACTCGTGCAAAACTATTACGAAACGAAGAGTGATAGTTTATGAAACAAAGCGAAAATTTATTTCATAATAGGCTGCACCAGTGTGCCAAATCCAAGGCTAATTATGTCGCAATTGGTCTACAACCATCTTTTCAATTAAAAATTTCATTATTTTCAATTGATTATTTTTCTTTTTTGTATTCTCTTTTGCCTGCACCATAACATAACATAAATACGCTTTATTGTGCACCGAAAGAAAAACAACAAAAAGGACAATACAAAGTTGGAAAAAACAAAGATATAGGCAACAATGGGCGGTCTTATCGCTTAGAGCGATTTCTTCCAGACAACCTTTGGGTGGAAAATATTTTGGTGGCTACTCACTCCATAAACGGACAGTGTTGTCCACAAGTCATCCCTCACCACTCTATCGTTTGCCTTTTCTAAATCCACAAACGTACAAAACACATTCGGGTGTTTTTCAGATATGCTTTGTAAAGAAAATATCTGATCCACGCAACCCATACCTCTCTAAATACCGCTTGTACATCCCAATTTTTTTCTTCTGTATCATCCATTACCCTCCTAATCAGAACGTCTACATACACTTGCTAACCGTACTAAGATTTATGCAACGGTAGCTTTTGAATTCCTGCTGTAAACCTTTTCCTTTATATAGTTTCAGTCTATTTATTCTTCAAACAATTTACATTGTATTAGAGAAACAATCTTATAATTAACTTATTTTACAAAATTTAAAACTATATTGATAATAATTTGTATATGTATCAGGTTCTTAATTTAATGCAATGTTAATAAATAAATAGTAATGGTAATAAAAATGTCTATAAGTTATCAAATTTATTTCAAAAGTAGTAGGTAAAGGACAAAGATCCAGGATGTCAAGTATTGTCAAAGAAAAAAATCATCTAGTGAGTACAGACATTTCGTAGGCAAGATTTTTTTAGATTGGTTTTAAAAAAGCCAGTCGAGTCAATTAACTTCAAACTTAAAAGCAACGCATTTTAATATCTAACAGCTTGGTAGCAAGCACTGTGTTTCGCAATTTTCAATAAGGGAGGCACAGTATTTATCCGGACATCTTTGCGCTTCGAATTTAATCTTTGTACTTTGTCATCCGGAGTTTTTTAATCTAGTAATATGTTTGGAAAAATCGGATAATAATACGTATATGTACAGTACCAGGCCATTTGAAGGTCGCATCGTGCTTTAAAAAGAGATACTCGGCTAGCTTCGGCTTTGTAGAGCGTCATCTATGTCACACTTGTCAACCCGGTCGTTTAGTCGCTGACTTGTCAGTCGTGTGTTTCGTGTGACAGAGATGACGCTCTACAAAGCCGAAGCTAGCCTAGTATCTCTTTTTAAAGCACGATGCGACCTCCAAATGGCCTGGTACTGTAAAAAGAAGGTACGGTTAACACAGTGGTTATAGCGGGACGATGACAGCCTTGCACCAGTCAACCGGAACTCGACCGTTCGTCCAGCGCATATTAAAGAGCCGGTACAGCAGCCTGGCCACCACACCATCTCCTCTTAGCATCTCTATTGACATGACACCCTGTCATATCCAGCCGCTTTCTTAGCTTTCATTGCCTGTACAATTTCTTTCATATTATCATGTATGCCAACGGTTGACCGATACAATTTCGGCATAATCAAGGCGAGTGTCGTTCAAAGATAAGGTAAGATAAGATAAGATGCGTTTATTCATGAATTTAGGTAGTATTACATTTTATCTTATGATAAATTGATGTGCTCTACATTCTGCCGAAAGGCGTATGAATATAAAATTAGTGTACACAAAATAAGAACATCATGCATTTACATATATACATTATTAATCTATTAGATCTAGAGGCAATTTTCTTTTTATAATTATTTATTTAGGATTATTTTTGTATTAATTATTGTCTTTCACATTTGTTTAACATCTATTAGACATTTAAAGAAAAGGAAATTGTATTTACAGAATTAATTAACATGCAAATTGCTCAGGTCCCAGTCTCAGACTCAATAGCCTACAAAAGAAATAAAATACATTAATGACAATAAAATTAAAATTCAATAACAAATATCTATGTCACAGATAAAATTAAATTGATTAATAAAATTTTTCACAGTGTAATAACATTTTTCAGTTAGAAGATTGTATAATTAGTTTTTAAATTCATTAATAACAGTCAATAATATTTAACAATTAGTCAACAATAATCACCAGCCCCGGATTTTCCCTATAGGCCGACAAGGCCCGGGCCTAAGGGCCCAGCCAGCCTAGGGGCCCCAACCACCCAGCTACCACGACCAGCGGGCCTATTATGTATCTCTAGTTGCCAACTGGACTGGGTGCGTATCATAAAAAACATAGATATACTATTGAATTCCGATTATCTAAGGATATTTTCGAACTTGAAGTAAAGACACAGTTCGTAAATAGTTAAATACCCACTAAAGGCAATTTTGAAAATCCAGTTTTTAGCTATGTTTTTGATGACAGGCACCCATTCCAGTTGGCAACTGAAGATACAGAATAGGGGGGCAGGCCTGACGGCAGGCGGAAATATAATTATAGAGAAAAAATGTAAAAAAAAAGTTCATTACGGGTCATATTTTACGCCACTTATCACGACCGTTGACGTAACTGTAGTGACATATACAGGGTGCTTGGTAATTCGACCTATTCCTTGAAAGAGGTTATACTAGAGATCATTTCCAACGAATTAAGTCCTATCAACTAGGTGTCGAAAATGAATGGTCTCCGAGTTACGAAGGTTTTTATATTATTTTTCAAACTTTCAGACTAATAACCAAAAATAAATAATTTAAAAATAACTATTCCTCTCTCAGCACTTATTTATTATATTTCTGATCAATGATAGATGAGTTATAATTTATAAAAAAAAAAAACGTGCCCTGAATTCCCATAATCTCAGAATTAAAAGGTCTCAAGTGGAAAGAAAACAAAACCTTTTTTATTTTGTAATTTTTGAAATATCGACGTTTTTACTTGAAAAAAAAAAACATTTTCGACCCCTAGTTGATAGGCATTATTTGTTGGACATGATCCCTAGTATAAACCCTTTAAAGGAATAGGTCGAATTACCAAGCAACCTGTACATATAGCATAGACTACATTATTTTTGATGTTTATTTATGGTAATGAAAGTCGGTTAAAAATTATCTATTGCATTTTATTTGCTAAATATCTAAAATGGCTTCTGGACGGGGGGCCACAAATGTTAAGCGCCTAGGAGCCCTAGGTTTCTAAGTCCGGGCCTGATTATCACGCGTGAGTGTTAAAGCCGCATTTAATAATAATTTATTATGTCAGCTCACGCGAGTTTTTATAATATTATAGTATTTTCAATGCAAGTGCTCGTAAAGGCCCACTTTTTATGCATCAAAACCGAACAGAAAGTCGATTATTTTGCCCTAGGGCTTTTATATTATTATTTTTTTTAATTTATTTACAATGGTTAGCTAACCTGCAACTTTTTCTGTGTACCATAAATTTTATACTTTTTTTCCATTGTTTAACGGCTCTGGATACAGTTCTTTTGAGCCAATTATAATTTAAAGTTCACAAGATTATATTTGTTTTATTTCCTCACACTATGCATTGAAAAACGAAGTATGATACACGGGCGTAAGAGCAATAAATTACTCGGTTACGTTTAAAACACTCGCTACGCTCGTGTTTTAAATCGTCCTCGTAATTTATTCCTTTTCGCCCTAGTAGCATAAACTACTATTATGTTATGTTATGATTCCCTTCTCAGTTATAAGCCGACGAAGAATGGGTTACTAAACAGTGAGAGTTAATGGCGAGTGTGGTGTTCCAGGTGATCTGTCTCGGTATGACGACGAACGAGCAGCTGAATCGCGGCCGCTACCGGCACTTCCAGGCACGCGGCGGCAAGTCGCCCTTCAGCCGCGGGCCAATCGCCAACTGCGTCGACTTCTTCGAGCTGCGGCTGTGCGGCCTGGTGACGCCTCATCCCCCCGCCACCCTCGCCGACGACGACGACACGGAGCCCATGCTGCGCCCGCACCAGTATGTCTGAGCGGGACGCAACACTGGTGACGCGGCGCACGTCTAGCGACCCGCTCCGGGGGTGAATGTGCAGGGGACAGATATGTGAGGGGTTTATTCTAAGAACTAACTTTTCATAGGAAAACATGAGCGGCCTATTTCAAAAGAGTGGCCGCAGGTTCGGACTGCCTAATATTATGTTACACCGTTATTTACAAATTACTAAACACGGCTTGTTGTCAGCCAATATAAACTGTACCCAGTTATAGCACTACCTAAAAATAAAAAAATAATTAATTTTCGTAGGACATAAGCAACGTTTTTTTGCGGCAACCGTATAAAGCCCCTTAATCGGTTGCATAAGTTTATTATTGTACCAAAACAAGCGAAACGAGGCGTTTAAAATTTCAGCGGCCCTTAAATACAAAAATCAGCATCAAAATTACTAAGTTGGTTTTAAAAATAATATGTTGAAACCTAACCTAGTTGATGCCAAATTTGTGATTTAGGTGCTCATTTAGTATTTTTTAGATGGTCAACCTATTATTATTAAGGGTAGTTATTAACTGACCATCAAAAAATACAAAAATCAGTATCAAAATTACTAAGTTGGTTTTAAAAATAATATGCTGAAATCTAACCTAACCTAGTTGACGCCAATTTAGTAATTTAAGTGCTCATTTAGTATTTTTAGATGGTCAACCTATTATTATCTATTATAAATTTCTATTTGAATAGTGTGCTCGAAGAATAAACCCCATTAGGACGTAACATTTTTGTATTAATGTAATGTGTATAAAAGAGAGAGCATGTTCACCTCGCGCGAGTTAGGCCGAGTGTATCTACACAGGGGAGTCTACGCCAGTCGACGCACACATACACATCCTCATTAGATACATATTTGTAGCACGTCATCGCACTGTTCCATTCACAACGCACAAGAACTCATTTCACGTTGCGTCGATAGAATTAAATTAGTTTGCGCGCTCTGAGCTCTACCTTAGATACGTGTCATAGTTCTGAGCCCAACCCTGTATACATGTCATAACTCTGACCACAATCCTGAATACGTGTCATATCTTTGAGCTCAACCCAGAGTTCTATCCTGTCATATCTCTGTGCTTAGTTCTGGATACGTGTCATAGTTTTCAACCTGTATGCATGTCATAGCTCTAACCACAATATCTCTGACGACAATCTTACATGTCAAAACTTTGCGCTCAATCTTGATTACATGTCATAGTTCTGAGGTCAAACCTAGATAGATACATGTCCAAACTTTGCGCTCAATCTTGATTACATGTCATAGTTCTGAGGTCAAACCTGGATTCTTAGTTCTGAGGTCAAGGCTGGGTACATGTCATAGCTCTGAACTCAATCCTGGGTACATGTCATAGCTTAGAAATTAATCTTGAATACATGTCATAGTTTAGAGCTCAAGCCCGGATACGTGTCATAGCCCTGAACGCAATCTTGAATACATGTCATAGGTCAGAGCTCAACCCTTGATATACAAGGTGAATTTATGAACATCGTCCAAATTCATACTGGAGCCTTGGTAAGTGATCAGCATCATGAACCAATAACGATTTTAGTAAAATTCAGAAAATGAAATTTCGAGTCCCCATAGTGATTCACTCAGGACTCGGAGTGAATTACTATGGGAAGTCGAAATTTCATTATACGAATTTCACAAAAATTGTTATCGATTCATGATGCTGATCACTTACCAAGCCTACAGTATGAATTTGGACGATGATCAAAAAGTCACCTTGTATATTATGTCATAGCTTTGAGGTCAATCCTGGATATATGGTATAGATCAGAGCTCAACCCTTGGATACATGTCATATTCTGAGCTCAACTCTAAAGCTGGCATATTGAGTTCAATTTAGGACACATTTCATAGCTTTAACTCAACTCGGGATCAATATCCTGTACAGTTCCTTATATTTACTTACAGAGTTACTGTACAAAAACTACAATATTGATTAGGTCTTTTTGAAACCGTTTCGTTGATGCGAACATTGCGAAAAATCGCAGCTGCCCAAGCGTGGAGCTGATGGGATGAGTAATGAATGAATTATTGATATTTTGAGACACTTCGGACGAAACCTGTATTCCATTACTGGACATTCCATTAGCATCTTTTTGTTCATTATTTTATATGCATTGCGTATAACCAAGTCTCACCAGACGAGAGAAAAACACGAGAAGTTAGTTTTTGCTCTCTAATTCGTAAATATCACAAAGTCTATCGTTTTGGACATCTAAAAACACACAGGTGATTCGTATACAAATATACATAATTTTATTTGTCATTGTGTACACATTTGTGTCGATTCAGTGTAACACGTTTTAACTTATTTGATAGGACTAAACTTAATTTGAGCGTTCAGTCTTTTTCTTTCTGTATCGGAGAGACAAAGACAGGACGCTTAAAATAAGGTTAGTTCTGTCCAATAAGTTGAGTCGTATTACACCGAATCGTAACCAAATAACCAATATACACATCATTATTGTCATACGAAAGGCTCGTTGCTTAAATTTTGTTTATTAATATTCGATTGCTCAACGATATTATATCGTAAATATTATTAGAGTGCATTACAAACTAGAAAAGATCAATCGGAAACCAATTTCAAGTAAACAAATATTTTGAAAAAATGTCCTCAGGCCAGGATTCAAACCTGCGACCTCTTGGTTTCACGACAAGCGCGCTACCGACTGCGCCGCCAAGGTACTCAACTCATCCTAGATCGTTGAATTTTTCCACCATACCTGTGCACCGTTTCTTTTGTAACTGCTTGCTAGTGATGCACACATTGAACGCTCACAAGGGCGTTATGTGAATAAATCGCTTCATTTGCTCACGCATCAATCATTTCATTTTATTTTAATAATGTCGACTGACATATAACTAAAATAAAACAAAGATTAGAGGAGCCGTGGTGTCCGCCATTAAAATTAAAATGGCGGTCGTGCACATAAATACCTCATGGCTAACCTGCAGTTAGATACACAGCGTCACTAGTGTTGTAAAAGAAATTGTACTAAAATTACGAACATTCTGCGTATAGTCGGAGCTCCTAGGAACAGTTTTTTTGCTTCCTCGGACTAAATAAAATGAAATGAACATAACATACAGTAAAATCGCGTCACGTAGGATTGTGCGGGGCGGTGCGTTTATTTGCTCGCTAATGTCGGATGCCACGCAGAGTGTAGCGTGCCACGCAGTGTGCAGTGTGCCACGCAGTGTGCAGTGTGCAGTGCGCCACGCAGTGTGCAGTGTGCCACGCAGTGTGCAGTGCGCCACGCAGTGTGCAGTGTGCCACGCAGTGTGCAGTGCGCCACGCAGTGTGCAGCGTGCCACGCAGTGTGCAGTGCGCCACGCAGTGTGCAGTGCGCCACGCAGTGTGCAGTGTGCCACGCCACTTCATCTCGTCAATGAACTGATCGAGTATTTATATTATTTAAGTGGGCCGAAATATTTTTCGAAAATATTTCTTTATTGATTATGTTTTATTCTATCTATAAATAATTTAAATAAATGAAAAGCTAATGTAGCAATATTATATGTTTATATCAGGATTGTTTAAATTGACAAATTATTCTGTAAATATTATTCGTTTTATTGTGATAATTTGTGTTTGTGGCCGAGTTGTAGGGCCAATAACACGTTTCCTGCATTGACATTTTTATGAAAATCAATTGCGTTTAATAGTAGTAAATTTTTTTTTTTTGATATAAAAATTACGAAGTAATTGGCAATCAAAGTAAGTTTCACAGCATGTCACGTGACGTCATCTGGCACGATTTCATACTAAAACTGATAAATATCGCTATCGCTAAGGGATCGTTCAACAATTACGTGATAATTTTTGGCCGTTTTTTTACCCCCCCCCCCCCCCCCCCTATGTGATCACAGCGTAATCTTTTGTTTTGAACCCCCCCCCTCGCCTTGATTACGTAATCTTCGTCCGGGCTTAAAATATATACTGATGCTTGGAAAAGTCGATAAAATATGCCGAAAAAGCATAAAAATACTGAATCTGGTCACACTGTTCCACAGTTTGTCTATAGCAGGGGAAATCCCGTTCCATCTAGTTAGTGTTACCAGTAATAGACTTCAAAACTGGACGTAATTTTTTTTTTTTTTGGGACCCCCCCCCAATAATCTAGATGTATATACAAGCACCCGACCCCCCCCCCTTCCGGTGATCATGTAAATGTTGAATGATCCCTAACTAATAATAGGAATTTTTCAAAAATTTAAAATGTTTTGTGATTTATACACTATAAAAAATATACTGATATTTCACTACTGGATACTCGTTTATTGTAATTTTGAAGCCATATTAAATACTGAATAGCGTTGATGAGGTGCGTGTGTACCCGTGGCGCGATACTGATGTCGAATGTTACGGCGCGGGTCGGTCGAGAGTTATGATTGTTACTTGTGCAGTTGTATTGTCTAATACAGTGTTTTTCTACGCGACCCCTACAAGTTAAGCATTAAATGATAATAATAAAAAAATAAACTTTATATTTTTCGAAATATTTCGACCTCATCAGTGAGGCCGTCGTCAGTCGAGTAGATGTCAGGTAAAAAAAATATATATAAATGTATCAACCGTTTTTCATTTATATATATTTTTATTTTTTACCTGTCAACCTCTCGACTGATGACGGCCTCACTGATGAGGTCGAAATATATCGAAAAATATAAAGTTTATTTTTTTATTATTATCATCATCTAATGCTTTAAACTATAAATAAAAGGCTACTACAGCTAAAATTACATTTATTCATACTTTACAAGTTATAAAAATTCTAGCGACCCCCCCTAGAGCCATGAACAAACAAAATGTTAGTGATTTGAAAGAAGCCACGAGAGCTCTGAAACTAAGTATAGCCGTTAACATAGAATTTTTTTTCTATTGCCCGCGACCCCCGGGGGTCGCGACTAACAGTTTGAAAAACACTGGTCTAATACAACATTAATACGCTTTATTTGAGTACTACAATTATTTAATATATTCTTATCGGATGGACAAGTCCGTGTGCGATACGGACGATAGGGGTGCGGGCGAACCCGACAGTTTCATACCGCCCCCCACCACTCGTCTCCCCACTTGAGGCGTATCGCACACTACTTGTGCAGGTATACTTGTATCTCTATCCTACTTGCTCAATCGCATACAGTATTATTGTGTAACGAGTGTACGGAACCATCAAGTTCTGCTGTCAATTGTTTTAAAGCTTTATGTTAAGTTTACCGTTTGCGTTGAATTCACGTAAACAAAATATTAATATTTATAATTTTATATTAATATTAACCTCCATAACTTACAGAGCAGGCAGGATAGAGATAGCGAGACATTTGTCTCATTGTACATTACTAGTGGACATTAATTTATTATTATAATTAAATTAATTGTGTAAATATTATCTTGTTAAATTCATTGTAGAATGCCTACTTGTAAGACCATCGAACAAATTGCATGACTTCGAACAATAATATCCTAGAGAGCTGAATACTACTATTTGAAATAAAAGTTAAGGATAAATCATAAGAAATGTCTACCTACCGTCATATACATAACTCATACAATTAATACGTTTTCCTGTAAATACTTCCTCGTAGGCCACATTGAGTATGTGTATTTTTAACATAAATATTTAGTTAATATGTTGTTTATATACATTATGTAATCTGAGCAATGTACAAGATGTAACAGAAAGGTGTTTGAAAGGTTTGAGGAACCCACTCAGGTAATTGTTTGTTGTACTACAGCCCCACGGACCCCTATTAAATTCCTCAGACGACCGTGAATCAGTTTTTAAACAAAAACTCCGTTGAAGGGATCAAGGTTTTTTATTTAAACAAAAGATAATATCACAGTCACAGAGAGGTCAAAGAGCAACATGAAAAAAAAGACATGATCTTGATAAGTTTCTTGCCCTTCTTCTTAGCAAGACTAACCGAATGGGTGGAGTTAGGCATATATTTATTATACGTACATGTAATGCATATATTTATAATATTATTTATACATTATTCCTATATTAATTATTTCATTCAAGTCGTATCTTTTTTATCAAATTTAAGTAAACCTAACCCTAATTATTTCCTTGTTTATTTAGTATATAAAACTATTACCTATAGAAATAGATTATTTAATTATATTACAAATGCAATTCAAAATTCAAATTCAAATAGTTTATTTTGCAAAGCAGGTATAGATATATACACTTTTTACACGTCAAATTTAATCTAATAAAGAAAATATATGTAATAAAATAATAAATGTACATGAACTAAATTAAAGGTTTATTTAATTTATGTAGCAATATATTTACGATTAAAATTATAGGAAAAATATATATTATACAAGGCAAAATCCAATCAAGGTAAAATAAAATTCAATACATTAAAACCGACCTGTAATAAGTGTATCATATATACCTTTATTACATGAATAAATATATTTTCTATTTCTATATGTTGTTAATGTTAATGTGATGGATTGTTTCTGTTGGAATATGTAACTCGAATGTAATAACACTAGAGAAATCTATCTTGGCTCTGCTCTGTCTGGCAGAAAGATGGCGTAATAAGACTCTTTCTTCAGGTGGTTGTCTGTGATACCAGTAACAATTTTGTCCTTTAGTAGATCATCTTTGAAAGTTTTGTAGTCGCAGTCTTCCACTAGCTTTGAGATTTCAGTATAAAACTCATCGAACCTTTCTCCAGGTTGTTGTGACCTGCTATTGAACAAATCCATCCATCCATCCATCAGCCTAGTTCGTCCACTGCTGGACATAAGCCTTTCCAGGACTTTGCCACTCCCGGCGGTTATCCTGGAAGAATTGCCCATACTCACACACACTGGGCAGGCGGGTTGGTGAGCGCGGTGCCGGAACCCTCGCACCAGTGACGCCGCTGCCCGTCACCAGTCTGTTCCATATAAGGCCCGGCTATTAGGGATGGATATACCGCCAACGCCATACATCGGTCCCAGGCATGGTGGGCCTCCTGGTTTTTTGCCTGTGAGCTGTCCTCTTACTCTCCCCCGAATTACTTCGAGGGGGTCTCCAAGTATGATGGTGGTACCTCCACAGTCGAGCTCGGCAACAGCTCTACCACCTTGTATTGAACAAATATCTTGAGAAAATTACGTTTTTTACGGTAAACAATTTTAATTTTACTGCTTCTAGTATTTTTTCAACGACTGTTTATCACTCTCATTCAAACCAAAACCCTCATATTTCCTGATGGCCTCTCTGCCAATAATTTGAAGCACGACACTCGTCTTTCTGCTCTCTTGCTCGGTTCTTCATGCCAGTCGAGTTGCAATACGTTGTCCACTCTTCCGCGAAAGATTTGTACGCTTCCTCGGGATCACACTTCAAGTCCAATGGAAGAGGCCACGGAACATTAATTTCGGGTATACTTGTTGGGATAACTGATTCCTTTTTTTCCACTTTTTCTATCAGATCAAGCAATTCCTGTTGCATGAGGCGTAAGGTGGCTGTTTGAAGCGCCATGGCTTCCGCTAATTCTCCCATTTTTACGTTATGAACACTACAGGCAATTTGTAGTATGGGCGATCGTTATCTTTACTCCATAGATTTATTTCGAATATATAGATTTATTATATATATTTATATTTATAATATAGATTTATATTCGAGTTACATATTCCAACAGTTTCTTTCCGTAAATTGAGTCGATTCTAGGAGGAATTTTGCTCAATTTTAATCTCTTGTACTGACTTGAGGCCGAATGCAACTAATAGCTACGTTAAATGTACTATTAGTACACTAAAATACCCTGCCAAGTGTAGGATATACCACACATAGATAAAATTATTGAATTTACATACGAAAAGGGCCTCGCTGGTGCGACTTTCACATCTATATCAGTCCACGCTATGCCACTGACCCCTGATATAGAACATCTACAATAAAGCCAACCTTGAAATAGCGAGGAAATTCAGCTGTATATAATTCGTAAAGAATGTCAGTTATTTTCACAATTTCACTGTTCACTTCATAGTTCTTTCACCTTTCTGTTTGCTAAATCATGTATATACGTTTTAATTGTATTAGGCTTTATTCAAAATTTTGATATGTTTTGGTTAATTAGTGTAACTAATTACATATGAATCACACGACAGTGTTGTGTGTATACTCTAACGTAGATTAATAAACAATTTTATTATTATATTCATAATAAGGCTTTCTTAAAAATATAAAATTTCATATCAAAGTTTTTAAACAGCGTAGACTCTCTATAATCGCACAGTTGGAGCTAAAACTATTTTATGCGTCTCGTACTTTATGTGTCAATGTGTCCAACCACTTCAAATATTTTATAATTGTTCAATGTTTGTACAACACTACGGACTGGACCTCTGCCGTTATTTTGAAAGGATTTTGGCGGTTATTAGGTATACTTTGGGTGTAAAAATGTTTCGTTTTAAACTAAATATGAGTAAGTTACCATTTAAATAAATTAATATTTAACAAACGAGAAAGAATGTTTAAATTTCTTTTAACTTGGTGCATAGTGTAAGGAACGACATACTTGCATGCTAAATGTGGCTCTTATTTTTATAAACGAATACTTACCTATATAATTAATTATTATATACAGTAACCGTGTACTAATGCTAAATTATAATTTTTGTATGAGATATACATCGCATGTCTAACATGTTCTCTATGAATGAGATATACATCGTATGTGTAAAATGGTCTGTATAAATGAGCGCTTTTCCAAGTGATATTTATGTATTGTAATGATATGTTTGGTATCGGGTATCTCAGATATGATGCTCCGAGTGACTTGTAACATCGCTGACAGATCTACTCGTTGTAAGTAAATGACGAGCGCAGCCAGGTTTTAGTATCGGGGGTAGAGATTGCAAAATCCGGATTTTTCTCAAATCCGGATTCTAACGTTACAAACATATCCGGATTTTTCGAATTTTGGCAATTTTATTTGGAATCTTATAACATTTTTATGTAATTTTAAATTATACACGTAGTTTAATGCTAAATTATGAAACGGCGCGGGCGGGAGGACAAGCGTGTGGCGGGTGCAGCGGCTAGCTAGCATGGTAATCATGGTATAATAATAATTATGTTACGCGGCTACCAGCGCGCGAGCCGAGACACGTTCGAACAGACGGGCAACGGAGTCGCGCAAAATGAGGTCCGACATTAAAATATTATGCGGAATTGCCCTCTTTTTTTGCCAATATTTACGATTCGTAAACCGTTCGAGGAATAGCTTTCCGTAACCGTTTCTAGTAGACTGATATTAAAACAAGCGTGTTATCCTTTACAAAATGAAAAAAAAGTGATGTCTTTCATTTGACCTTCAGTGATATCATCACACATTTCAATACAAAAAAAAATATTTCTTGAACGCATCCTAGCGTCAAGGATTCGACCATTCAACCTAATATATCCTGTAAATACTAAATGCATATAAAATAGGTATAAAATGCACAAAAAAAGGTACTATTAAAATTACATACCTAAATTGATCTGTTTATTCGAATAGGCAGAAAAAACTAGCATATCCGACTCGTCAGGGGCGTGTTCATAAACTAGGGGTCG
Source organism: Ypsolopha sequella (assembly GCA_934047225.1). Classification (NCBI taxonomy): domain Eukaryota; kingdom Metazoa; phylum Arthropoda; class Insecta; order Lepidoptera; family Ypsolophidae; genus Ypsolopha; species Ypsolopha sequella. The sequence goes on from OW203985.1 coordinate 29,443,333, forward strand.
CGACACGAGTTCTATTGTCATCTCTGTCGCACCGGTTGAAAATTGCATACGCTATCCTGCTGTCAGTGTCCGAACCGGACGAAAGTGCTAATTAATGAACGGGGGTCTGAGTGATACTAACCTACATCAACACAACGTTTAATGAAAAGTGTGGTTAAAATCAACTATTTGTGTCGATTCGGCTAACTTATTCGACAGAACTAAACTTAATTTGAGCCTTCTGTCTTGTTCTTTCCGTATCGAAAAGACAAAGACAGAACACTTAAAATAAGGTTAGTCCTGTCAAATTAGTTAAATTGTGTTTAGCCGAATCGAATCCATTGTCAATTGTTATTGAACTTAAAAAAACGGATTTCATTGTCAAAATTTAGATTTATTAGAGACCCGAAAATCCAAATTTTTCAGTTTTTTTTTCGAATTTTGAACTATCCGGATTGCATTCACTGATCGGGGGAAGGGGACGGTTCAAGAAAATGAAACGACAAAAAAAGTGCATGAAATAAAATTAATATTTATTATGTTCTTGGAAAAACCAGAAGGTTGATTTGATTCTCTATAATTAGATTAGAAATATAAAAAAGCAGAAGTGGCAATTGGCTCGTAAAGCGTCAAAGCGGGGGAAGGACTGTAATATTTTAAACCCCAACCCCCCCCCCCTGGCTACGCTCGTGGTAAATGTGGTTTTTGGTTATGACTGAAGTTTTGCAGTATTAAGTAAATTATACCAGCCTGAGGACTAGTCTAAATTGTCGCAAAATGTTGTGTGCTTTAATTACCGAAAACTTAATCATAATAAACATTTACTATCAATAAAAATATATCGTTGTTAAATGTATCGACTGTAAGAGCTTAAGATAATATCAACATTTCTAAAATATTTAACTTCTTTAGTTTCGTTTTACTTTGTGATAAAAAGATTTAAAAAATTTCATTCGGTTTGGATACGACAGCTTTATATATAAATTAATAGCCTTCGATAAAAACAACAGGAGAAAGATACGGTACCCGCTTCATGTCATTACTAGCCAATGACGATACATTTGAAAGCTATAGCGATAGAAGTTAGACAATAAGGGGGCTGCTTTGATTCGCTTGCCTCGCTCGCATTACTGTCAAAGCTCGTCGCTCTATCTCTCCCTGCGTTCCGAAATAGAATTATATCGCTAAAATCGATTACGAAAGTATGAAGTGAATGGCTTATGATCCATTGTAATTCTATTACGGACCGCAGGGTCTATCGGTCGGTGGCCCTTGTTGTTCATACAGCAGGCCTATTTTTCAGTTGACGACATAAGAACTTACGGTATCTTCCTGCTTTTGTATAAATGGTTGTAGCACACGAAATGACAGCTGTGTGTGTGTGTGTAAGTGAAGCAGAGGAAGTAGACATACAAAACAGGCAGCCATTCTGTTTGTTGCAAGATTTTGATACGTGCATGCATAAATGTATTTAAATAAATGTAGGCTTCTTTCATATACATACATGCATAATACAAACAGTTTTTCTATAATTTAGAACACGAGCTATATGTAGATAGATATACTTACTTAGTTGTTTGAAACCAAAATGCATTTGAATTAAATATTACCAAAATAACGATTTGGTTTTAATGTAACGAAATATATACTCTAAGCGAAATAGATATTTTTCGAGTTTTTTGTATAGGGACTGGTTTAATTTTTATTATTTGCCTTCATAGAGGCCATAGCATAGATATCATAACACTATTGGGCTCAAAGAATATGTATAGGTATTACTCTTCTACCGATTGGGCCATAGTCATTGATGTGGAAAAAATGCGTTCATGGCGGTGTTTGAAAAAAAGCATAGAAATGTAATTAGCTCTGAAAAATTACCCCATGAAAATACTGTTGGTGTACGCGAGTTGTGTTGGGCATGCATGCCTTAATATGACGTCGGCGGCGGCCTCACGAATGACAACTTCCTATAACGCCGACTTTCTTGTGCTCTGGGGATGGGCGCGGAAAAATTCCGTTATATTGTAGAGTTACAGTTTCCACAGAATCTAGGCTAGAAAAAAAACCGCAAAACGTATTTTGCGACATGAGTAACATCGCAAAGCAATATCACACCCCCGACACTTCATAGTCGAGGCTCAAGTTATTTACCTACACTCTCACGCGCGCATCTGGCTTGTCCGCACACGCTTGTGTGTGTGCGTGAGCTAGTCTAGGGCTGGCAGCAATCGTGTGAGCGTCGTCGCCCGAGAGGGACACCATTTAAGCCAGCAACTTATGTGATTCTCTTCCTAAATTTCAGCGTAGTCCAATGTCTGGTTCCCCGTGGATTAATCAGTATTAAAAAAATATATGTATATATATATATATATATATATATATATATATATATATATATATATATATATATATATATACAAGGTTAAATTCAATTAGTTGGCGAAATTTGAAACATATGTAGAACATGTCCATATGAATAACTTTTTTTAATAGGATAGTGAAAAATTCTTAAAATTCGTTTTCACCTTTCCATACTGGACGAGTCAGCTGATCGGAGCAATTTGGAAAGGAAGGAAGGAGGAAGTAAAAAAAAGTTAAGAATTTCGCTTAGCTCCCATACAAACAGTTGTCCATATAGACTAGTACTACCTTTGTTTTGAGTTTCGCCAAATAATGTTATTTAACCTTATATATGTATATAAATCGTTACGACCTGAATGCCCCGGGGGGTGTCGGATGTGTTCCGAGTGTGAACTTTGAAATGCAAGTCACAGTCCACCCACACTCGGTAAACCCGCGTTTCACCTGCAAATATTACGTCCCAACGTGATGGATGGTGAGCCCTATCATCGTTCTTCGGGCACAAATACACTCTTTTTAGGGCATGCAGGTTTCCTTACTATGTTTTCCTTCACTGTTCACATAGTGGTAAGTACCTATTAGCAAATACTATGCACATTATGTAAATTCCGAAGAACTCATTGGTGCATGCCCGACCGGAGATCGAACCTTAATCTCAAGATTAAGAGGCCAGCGTTCTACCCTGAGTTACCGCTGCTTTTTCGTTACTTTAAACGTAAAATATATATATTGTTGTGGACTGTATGTAAATGAAAACGCTTGTTTCGATTTCTTCCTTTATTGCTCTTTATTGTAGGAGAGCTATTATTCAACTGAATGCTGACACAGTAAACCGCCCTACTTTTATACACGCCGTTTTGCACACGGCACTAATCCAAACAGTCTTTCTTTGTCTAACTTATATCTATCTCTTTCATAAATTATCTAGCTTATGTCTATCTCTCTCTATACTCGTTGGGTGCGTCTGTGCGGTACTGCCGTCGGAGACCACCCTATTTTCCGTTTACGGCGAGGCTCGGCGTCCGCAACATATATATTATTATTATATTTTACGTTTAAAGTAACGAAAAAGCAGCGGTAACTCAGGGTAGAACGCTGGCCTCTTAATCTCAAGATATATATATATATATATCTTGAGATTAGTAGGTACCTATATAGTTTCGTATGCATAAATGATCATCATATAATTAACAACTACTCAAACATAAATTTTGGAAAAAAAATGAAAACTTGTCAAAACATGGAAAGTTATAAATACTGATTTTATTGTTCCAAATGCGTTACTGAACGAAATTGTAAGGTTTGATCACGCAATTCTAATTTTTGAAAAAAAGTTTTCCAGGCATCCATAAACACTGCAATAATGCACCATACTGATTAAAAATCAGTATCGTGATAAAACTTTGTAACATAACACGCGCGCAGCGAACGAGTGGTAATCGAGCTCTGCCTGACTCCAGATTTCCACTAACTTGCGGGGGACCGCGGGGTACGTTAAATTCGCGCGGGGAGGTGAGTGTCGCTTCTTTACGTAGTAATACTTTATATTCTCTGGCAATATTTTCTATGGGGATTTTGGGGATGGTGTTATGCATTACTGAACAGTGAACTAAACAAATAAATGTTCCCAACGCGATTCAAATAAGGGGCACACTAGTTTCGTAGCAATATTAAATACTATGAGATCTTTTAAGACTAGGTCCATAAAATTTACCATTAGGTATTTTTAACCAACTTAAAAAAAGTAATATTTATCCGATCATCGCGAAAATCAGGTAAGTATGTTGCGTTTCTGAACGAACAAATTAAGACGCATGAAATGTTTTGATTTATGTGTGTTTGCTGTTGTTTTTTGTGTGTTCTCTTATGCAACTTTCATCTAAGGCAATAATGCAAGAATTATTCAAATCAGTAAAATAGTTGAAATACTAATAGGTATGTCTCCTCTACATTACGTAAAATAGTACTTTCGTCACCACCCAAAGGTTGGCTGGAAGAAATCGCTTTAAGTGACAAGTCCGCCCTTGTACAACATTGTGTGTTCAAAACTCTGTACTCAATTTTTTATTTAACCGTGGACAATAAAGTGTGTATTCATTAATTCATTCATTCTCCTAATAACAATTATATTTTCCGTAATTTTTTGCTAACGTTGATAGTTATACGTACTCTGAAACAAAAAACTACACCGAATTAAAGTCCTAAAACTACCTACTAAATATTTCTTTCTGCTTTAATAATGCTGTTTGATTCTAAGCCTTGTTTATTTATGTTTAACACTCTGGTAACAATCATATTTTACATATCAATACATAAACACACTCGTAGCGGTCGGGTAAGATCTGCAGATATTCTTCGATTGAAAATAGATTATGCTATTCTACTCAAGTATAATTTTGCTGGTTACTTGTCGCATAAAAACCTCCCCACAACCGATCTGCGCACTGTCACCACAGAGCAAATACTGTCACTGCGCTAACTATCAGTAATCAATCTCGATCTCGATCAATTCGATCTTCTTATACAGTAATGCAGCGAGGTCGAAGGCCGAGCCGCGTTTTCGGACAAAACTATTTCTTGTTCTCTGAGTTCATCCTCTGGTAAATAATACTTAGTTTTGTTGTTATTATTATTAACTGGAAATTTCGAAATCCTTAGCAAGCTCTGGCTAGCGGCTAGGGCAGGCTCAACATTTTCCAGGGCAGGCTAAGCCTGCCTTGGCGTACCCCTGGCTACGGGCCTGGGTATCAATGAGGCACAAATAACTCTAGCCCAACAAAGTAAAGTAACATTCCCTTTGTATTCAAGCAACGTAAACAAATTTTGACAAAGCTGCGGGTAATCTTACACAAAATTGTGGCCATGGTTTGTTTTTCTGTGACTGTCAAGTGTCAACGTCCACATCGAGCTCAAAGGAGTTCCGGATCGATTATAAGTTTATGAAGTGATCGACGCCATTTTTCATTCGGAACGACTTGACGGGCGTGAGTCATTTGATGGTAGGTAGGTTTAGCGCCATTCGGAACGCGGTGTAAATCAACGTAAAAAAGTGGTAAAAAATTGCAGTCAACAAACGAACGAAAGAGAAATTCGATCGATTTTCTGGATTTCCGTTCCCGTCGCACATACGAGGTGAGGGAAACTTTTCCCACACCCTCGCTTTGGAATCCCCATTCCCTTTGAATGGGTAGAAGAAAGAACAGTCAGCCTGTGACTTACTAGTCGACCAGAGCAATGAACTCATAAACGAAAATGTATGAACCGCAAAAGTTTTAAAATAATATTTTAATTGACATTGGGCGCTATATAATCTTCAGCTAAAGCTCTTGCCTTTGGGTGAAGCATGAGATCGGCGCGCACCGTGGCTAGAAGTCGCGCGGGCGGTGTGTTGACATTTAATGTTTACGCGCGGTGAGTGCCTTATGTGCTCTGTGGTGCCGGTGAACCTGCCATGGCTCTCGGAGGCTCCGCCGTGCTTAGGAGCGCCACTATGCTGGAACAGCTGCTTGAGGAGATCAACTTCCAGAGAACCAAGGAAATGCGACAACTCATGAAGGATGGTAAGTTTTCCTTTACTCTACATTTTTCAAATTAATAAAAAAAGAAATTCGGTACCTGCGGGCCTATTATGTATCTCTAGTTGCTAACTGGACGACATGCGTATCATAAAAACATAGATATTTCGATGATTCCGATTATCTAAGGATATGTTCGCACTTGAAATGAGGACAGAGTTCGTAAATAGTTCAATACCCACTAAAGGCAATTTTGAAAATTCAGTTTTTATCTATGTTTTTGATGATAGGCACCAAGTCCAGTTGGCAACTAAAGATACAGAATAGGGGGGCTGGCTAGGATGTAGATAAGTGGGCAATAAGTGAATATAGGTTGGCTAAGCAGAGCAATTAGGTTGCAGTGAAATATTTTTTTCGGCTCTCTTTTTGACCCCCGTACCTTGACATTATCTATTCATATTTACAATACAATAAGAAGCCACTGTGCGTCTTTTTACTTGTAAAGTTATAACTCAACATTGGCGGAACTAATGTAAAAATATCGAAAGCCAGATAAAATGGCATTGAATTGCAGTGTCTTCAGATTATTGCATTAAGGCGCTCTTATCCCAAAATCAGTTATTTCAAAGTCAAATAGAACTTTCAAATATCGTCTAATACTTTAAAAAAAAAAAATGCAATATAGTTCGAACCTTTATCTAGGTCTTCCACGCATATGTTACACAATCTGATAAACTTTGCTTGATAGAAATAATTCACGAACACAGCATGTAATAAGACCTTTCAAATCATGCCATTTCCATAATTCCACTCTTTTATATTATATTGCTCTTTAAATGTTCTAGGTCGACCACGTAAGTGGGTTTTAATAAACATATCACTTATTTTTAAACAATTTAAAAACAGATAAAACAACGAAAAAGTACAAAAGTGTGGTTATTTTCTTTACTCCTTACACGTAAAGAAAAAGAGACAGAGACAGAGAGTCACTCTTCTGGGATAAGAGCGCCTTAAAGGTTTACTACCTGAAACTTATTTTTGTTTCACTTTAAAACTGATAAATGTTAAAAGTTACTTACAGTCTGCATCTGTATTTCTTATGTGACTCGTTAGAGATGATGATTCTCATAAGTCGTGACTAATGGGCGGCTGAAGTAACTCGCTTAGGTCACATTTATGACAGTCAAAATTATTTTAATAACCTTTAATAACTTTAGTAACTTCCTAATGGTAGAAATTTTGTTTTTGTTTTTAACTTTAATATTGCCACTGGCTCTTAGCAATTGTTCACCTTATTTTGTACATTGCATAAGGTTGGTTTTGGAAATGGGCCTCAACTGAAAATCAGCGCAGTGGCTTGCTTCTGCATTATGCTGAGTTGAGGACCTTTTTCACCACCACAGCACTTACATTATTTATTTGTTTTAGTTGTGGTTTTTTTTTCTTTTTTAATTGTTTCATTGTAAAATGTATATTTTTTGTTTTCTTTGTTTTGTAATGCTGTGGAAATGGAATAAAAAAGTTATCTATCTATCTATCTTATCTATCTATTAATATGGATATGTCTTAGAACATCTTGGAACTTAAATATCCAATATTATTATAATTTTTGTATGTTTATTTATTATTTTTATAAATGTATGTGTATATTTTATAGGTATGTATTCATTTATTTCAGTATGTCTATGTATTTTTAGACCTATGTAAGTTTATGTCTTAGATATTTAGGTTTATATTTTAATCTTGATCTCCCTATTATTTTCTGATTAGTATTTACACCTTCACATGTTATTTTGTTTATCTTTCTGTTAGCTACCAAGGGTTGCCTGGAAGATATTGCTATTAGCAACAAGTGCCGCCCTTGTACACCATGTTTAATTGTTTCTTTTGTCTTTTAAGTTATTTGATTATGACATTGTTTTTCTTATTTTTATTTTGTTAAATGTCTCGTTTTTAAGCTTTTGTTGCATAATATACTATTTCACAACCAATTTTTGTTTAAATCTTGAATTTATTATTCGTAAGTACTTGGTATTTATCGATAATTTAAAAACTTTATCCATGTAAAAATACTACTAACACTATTATCTGCTTACCCATAAACATAAATAAGTTAGAGTGGATAAGTCTATTGTGTTGTGGCAGATAAATAAACAGATATTCTAATTTGTTGCAATATAACTAAATTAATTTTATATTTACTTTTTTTTAGTAAGTAATTAACATGTATCAAATGATAAATCAAAGAAATCAATGTTGATGATTTGAATTGAATGATGTCAAGTGTTGATGACTTTATCAAACAGCCCTTAGGATACTGTATATTCGACTTTGTCATAGTTGTTAATCTGCGAGCATCGGAAATAAATCGGAAGTATCGCAAATAAATCGGAACCTTGTACATGGCTGAACTAAATATTTGGAATAATTGTCAGCCACTTCGAGTTCTTAAGTAGATATTAATGTAGAATAAAAAATATAATAATATGTACAACACAAGATATAATCCACAGAACTAGAGATGTAATGACCAGGGATCGGAATAGGGTGAGTTTTTAAGTACCAAATGACGTCAAATTCACTACGAAATTTTAATATATGCCTTATAAACCCAGAAAAAATAATGTGGAAATGGAATACCTAAACTACTAAATAATATTGTGAACTCAAAATATTTTTTTAAATTTCACACAGCTTAATTGATAAGGTAGCAAATATCTAAATTTGCAATATAATAAATAACACCCATGTGACACAAGACCTGTGTCATTTTTAAAGTGGTTATATTGTCTTTGCTTGGGATCAGAGACAAAACCATAAATATATACTACCTCCATGCTTATTTCTAGCCAAGTAACACGAAAAACTGAAAAAATATAAAAACACACCCTTAGTGTTATTATTATTATATAAAAAAAACCGGTCAAGTGCGAGTCAGACTCTCGTACCTAGGGTTCCGTATTGTGGATGATAAATTTAATTTTGTCATTTTTTTTCGTGAATTTCTCGACCGCTTTATTTTTCCTGTAATCTTTCTTTACGTAAACACATATTACCATGATTTTTTTCATATTTTTTGTTCCACCAGTTTTGGAGATAAGGGGGGAGATACATATATTTGTGGTTATTTAAATATTTCTCGAAACCAGTGCCAGTAAGTATAGTAAAAGTATATATTTTTACAATCAGCTTTTTAATATCTACAATTTGATACCCATATTGTATTTTTATAAAATATCTTTTTTATTTATTTTACTTCTTTTTTATATTTCTCATTAGTGCTGGATTTTTTTAACCGCTATTGTTTTCCTGTAATTGGCCAGTTATGATCTACAATTGACATTTTTTTCATATTTTTCAGTTTACCAGTTTCGGAGATAAGGGGGGGGACATACATATTTTGTGGTTTTTTAAAGATTTCTGGAAACCAGTGTCAGTAAATATATTAAAAGTATATACCTACTTTTACAATCAACTTTTTAATACCTATAATTTGATAGCCATATTGTATTTTTAGAAAATATTTTTTTATATATTTAACTTATTTTTTTGTATTTCTCATTAGGGCTGAATTTTTTTTAATCGCTATAGTTTTCCTGTAATTGGCCAGTTATGATCTATAATTGACATTTTTTTCATATTTTTCGGTCTACCCCATATCGTATTTTTATAAAACATTTTTTTTATTTATTTTGCTTTCTTTTTTTATATTTCTCATTAGTGCTGAATTTTTTTTTAATCGCTATAGTTTTCCTGTAATTGGCCAGTTATGATCTATAATTGACATTTTTTTCATATTTTTCGGTCTACCCCATATCGTATTTTTATAAAACATTTTTTTTATTTATTTTGCTTTCTTTTTTTATATTTCTCATTAGTGCTGAATTTTTTTTTAATCGCTATAGTTTTCCTGTAATTGGCCAGTTATTATCTATAATTCTACAATTGACATTTTTTTCATATTTTTCGGTCTACCAGTTTCAGAGATAAGGGGGGGGACATACACATTTTGGGGTTTTTTAAAGATTTATCGAAACCAGTGTCAGTAAATATATTAAAAGTATATATTTTTACAATCAGCTTTTTAATACCTACAATTTGATATCCATATTGTATTTTTAGGCTAATATTTTTTATTTTTCTCACTTTTGTTTTGGAAATATTTTGAACAATTTAAAATTTTTCATATTTTTTTTTACACCCTAATATGTGGGCAAATAAATGCTATTTTTGTGCCAAATTTCATGTATTTATCATTAACGGAGGCTGTGACATACGGACGGACGGACAACGGAGTCTCACCATAAGGTTCCTTTTTTAGGTACAGAACCCTAAAAAGGATAAATAAATTGGTTACTGGGTGTCCTCATCAACCCCAAAACGGATTGGCGGTTTCCATGTTATGATCGATGATATCCATGTTATGATCTACGTTTCTAATGGAAAACTACCTATTCCGATCCCTGGTAATAGATGAGGTTCTCTTGACATGGATCCTTCAGATAGTGATCGAAGCATGGAACTTGGTACATGTGTAGCCTAGGTAAAAATAAGCAGATTAAGGCCTGCCCCCAGCAGTTACACTGTTCGGGGGAGGGAGGGGTTGCATGAGTGTCTGAGTACCCTCCGAGCCCCCCATTAACATTAACATTATATTATTGCAGTATAGAAACGCAGAAAGAAAAGTAAATCTGGATGTGTTCTTATACTGTAATGATATAATGTAAACTTATAGTTTTAATAGCGATAGTTTTCATAATTTGTGGACTCACCTGAACTGAAGACCTCAAGGATCGCACTCTTTCTCAGATGGGTTTAACATGCTTGCTGGTGAGGTAGGTCTTCTCCTGCCGGCCGGCTGCACCTAGTCTTTGCAATCTGAATGCAGTTTGTTGGTGAAACTGTATTTTAATCGTTTGGTCATTTTGGCAGGTAGAATACTAACCCCCGGTTTCTGAAAGGCCAATCAAAGTTAACAGTAGATTAAAAAAAACTTTAACCGCAAATAACGGTGAAAATAAAGCATATATGAAGTCTGAATAGTGATGAATCAATAATTAACTTAGTTACGAGTAATTTTTGATTTCAATGTAAAATTCCCACTTTTTCTGGCTTAATCCGCAGATAATTATTTTTTAATCTACTGTTAACATTGATTGGCCTTTCAGAAACCGGGGGTTAGTCTTATATCCAAGCGTATAATTACAATAATAAAATTATCGAGTTCTCTCTTTTTTCAGAAGGCTCAAGCCCACCTATGCATTTGTTTATTCCAACATGCTATGTGACAGTAAACATGTTGAAATAAAAAGAGAAATTAAAAGAATCTGTCTGCATTGAAAACGATACAACTATAATACTAATTGGTTAATTATTCTCGTTTACGATAGGCTCACTTCAATAGCTTAACTACATTCCCAACAGCATGAAAACAACCGCAAAATTAAAATTGTATTTTTTGTTTTATAAATACGAAACAAACTTATAAATGTAGTTATATTTTTTAAGTGTCAAATTAACCAAACTAGGAATTTTTGATTATTGGTGGATACAGGGGGGGGGGCATGCCCCCCCAAAGCACCCAGGAATGCGATATATTTGTAACTCAACTTTTCGATTTGATTCAAGTGCACTTTGACACAGCATTGGTAAATTAGGTATTCCTAATATTATTTCCAAAAGCGCCTCAAAATCTTGTCAGAATGCCCCCCCCCCCCCTCCCAAATGAAATCCTGGGCCCGCCCTTGTTTTTGATATTTAAACTAGAGTTTCACACCTTTCAACCGTTTCTTTTGACCTCGACGCCCCCTAGTGTTTCGGATTTTTTCTGGCATCATTTTGAAAACCACAATATAATTTGAATTCTTCCTCTTTAATTTATACGATAATGATACCGAATACGCCTCACGTTGGTATTTTTTGTTGACGGAGCGGATTGCTCGCTCGCTGCTGTTCGTAGCATAGCGAGAAACTTGTGGCGTTTTCTTTTTTTTTTGTAAAAGATGAATATGAAAAAAGAAATATATATATATAGTATATACTATATAATATATACCTTTTCATAAACTTCAATAACTAGGATACGTTTTTAAACTTAAAAAGTAACTATTATATACGTAACATTTGTTTGAAGAGAAAACAGTTCACCGTATTTTCAGTTTTTCGCTAAAATCTCAATTTTTTTGTATGGAAGGGTATCACAAAATTATAAAATTTGAATTCTTCATCCTTAATTTATACAAAAATTATACGTTAGTAAATGACGCGTTAGTATTTTTTGTTTACGGAGCGGCAGGAGCGTACTTTGACACCCATGCCGCCCTCCCCCCCCTCCCTTACAGTGTAACTGTAAGTGTGTATAGTGTAACTTAATCTGCTCATTTTGACCTAGGCTACACCTGTACCAAGTTTCATGCTTCGGTCACTATCTGAATGGCCTCCATATAAGAGCTGGCAAGAAATAGAGAATGCGAAAAAAATAAAATACGATTAAAAATACAATTTATTAAATGCGATATGAAATGTATAAAATGTCAATGAGACAACTCTAGTATAAAAAAAATTAAATGAGACATACTATAGCTTGACCGCCGTAAAGTTGGCCTTTCCTAGATTTGCGGGACGCAAGGGGGCGGATGCGCACGGGTACACACGGTGTTTCCACGTCATGATATGTCTAAAGACCACTTTAAGAAATATGATTACAGTATGAGAGTTTGATAATAAATAGTAAACGTATACATACACTGTAACACAAACGTTATATTTTTAAATATACAAGATAAAAATAACCTTTTGGTAAGACATTAAGAATGATTTGTTTCAGAAAATCATCTTCCAAGTAAAAAGTAAAAAAACCGTGCCGTACCATTATCTATAAAAACGGCAAAAAACATGTGTGTTGTATGGGAGCCCCCGTAAATATTTATTTATACCGTATTTTTTATTATTTGTTGTTAAATCGGCAACAGAAATACATCATATGTGAAAATTTTAACTTATCATGAGAATCAGCCTGGTGACAGACGGACAGACAGATGGACAGCGGAGTCTTAGTAATAGGGTCCCGTTAGTTACCCTTTGGGTACGGAACCCTAAAAAAGGTCTCACAAATAAAATACAAGGTACTATTTTTTGCCCATGTCCCATAATTATTACTTGCCATCTCCTCCTTCTTTTTTAGTTTTCAAATAGTTGGCTATATTTAATAACATTATTTTTGCTTGATGGTTTAACTTTTTATAACGCAGAGTCGGTAAATCCATGTTTACAAAATGTGTAGCAGGCACATAGCTTTATTTAAAAACAAAGCGTTGCTTAGCAACGAAACGGATAGATATCTCCTGCATGCCACTGCAATGCCCTTTATTTAAAAACAAACCGTTGCTTAGCAACGAAACGGATACATATCTCCTGCATGCCACTGCAATGCCTTGTGTATCCGTGCGCACGTGTGCGAGCAAACGCGCTGGGTACTTCCGAACTCGCAATAAAATGTTCAACCCATGACTCATACGTACTCATAACCAAAAATAATTCTTCCGTTTCTAACCTCGACTAAATTCGTTCCGATCTCTACACTTTCGGCTGATTGAGATAGTAATGATAGCAAAAAAAATCTAGAAATCAATTATTTATTTTTGTGTTTTCTTATTAAACTTAGTATGGGAATCACAAAAAAAAATCAAGAATACATACAGGCAGTGGCGTGCACAGAACTTTTTGCTGGAAAAGCAAACAATTGGTCTAGAACAACAATAAAAAAAAAATGAAAAAATTTAAATAACACGATGAAAAAAAAAAATTTGTATGACGCCAGGGTAGACAATGTCTACCCTAGAGTGAAAATTTCCTATACAAACTTTTTTTTTTCAAAGTGATATTTAAATTTTTTTATATTTTTTTTATTGTTGTTCTTGACCAATTGTTTGCTTTTCCAGCAAAAAGTTCTGTGCACGCCACTGCATACAGGTATCTGTTAACTGTTACTGTGCGCGCAGCAACCCCGTTGATCGTCGCGCGCGGTTTCACGATTCGCAAAACCGTTCACAGTAGTCCGTGAACCCAAATTGGAATCAAGATCACAAAAAGATTTAATGGAACTCCAATCCGAATCGAGTTGAGTTGAACCGATTCGACTCGGTCCAAACCGCAGTGTGTGGGTGCTTCGCACTTTTCGAGTAAAATACAAATAGACTCACCCGTAGATACGTTCCAGGAGATGTGAGCCGGTAAAAGTGTGTATATATGTGTATCCCTAGCTAAATTTGTTTATAGATAATAAAAATACATAAACTCAAATAAATTATATATGTCGTACGGCTCCCAATGAGTAGGTATCCAACTCTCTTCCCGGTGCGCTCCCCAAACAAATGGTCCCGTCCGGGCGACGACGCCACTATTCTTCCTTTAATATGGCCGGCCCCACAGTCAAATATAAGTAGGTACGTAGCCGTTCTTCCGACACCGGAACAGCCAAAACCACACAAAACACTCGCGGGAAAACGCAATACGTGGTAGGTACACAAGAATTGTACAGATTGTGATTAGTACACGAGAATTATCCCAATTTAAAAATAATTCTTTCAAAACAAAATATTGAACACCGATCGCGGTCAAGACACCAAAACGTTCTGATCTTACCGTAATACCCGACCGAGACGCCAGCCGTCCACATCTTGTCATCTACCCCCAGGTCAGGTATAATTTCGCACGCAAACATAATCTCGCTGGTCAATAATATTCGAGCTATTTCAAACAGTTACCAATATTGAAGTCTGGATAAATTACCCAATAATGTTAGGCAATAAAATGAACACGCCACAAAATTTTCGACAGTTGAAAGTTGCGGATCGAGATTGGAAGCACCCAGCGTGTTCCCCCTCCTACGTCCCGCAAACCTAGGAAAGGCCAACTTTACGGCGGTCAAGCTATAAATGCTTATTTGTAAGCAATATACCTAAGTGGCCAGTACTTCATAAATATAATCAAAACTAAAAACAGAAATATCCACATTATGCTTTTAAGACGAACCGACTCCCTTCTGCCGCCCACTAGTCATGCATGATCATTTTGGTCATGACAATTGGCCGTATCAGGAAGTAGGAAATAAAAAATTTACCGTATTTTTTCAACAAAAAGGTCAAAAATAGGTGCAACAACGAGCAAAGCGAAGAGTTTAGGGTGGTGGCTTTTGTCCAAGGTTGCTGGTGATTAGTGGTGATCATAAATTCGGGAGCCGAGCGAAGCAGAGCGGAGTAAGGCAACCCCTTAAGTTATAATAGATTTCATTATACCTATGTGGTTGAATGAATTAATACTATTTATTTAATCGCCGCTTAGCTTATGTCGTCGCCCTTTTTACATACGAGCATATTTTATAAAAATAATTATGATCGTCGTCAGTTCGTAACATCATCTATGTCATCACAAAAAGGCGTATCTCTAATTCTTTAAATTTCCGAAATATGCCTTGGACTATGTCAAAATATTTCTAAAATGCTCGTAATGTCAATTTGTTTTTTTACTTTCCCACAAAACTGCTAAATGTGACATACACCCGTATGTAAAGAGAGCGGCGATATGGTTACATGTAATAGATATTGTGATACTCTTGGGATTGTATTGTTCATAATTTTAGGGTTCCGTAACAGAAGGGTGTCAAACGTGACCTTATTATCTTATTCTTAAGCCTCCGCTGCCTATCTGACTATCTGTCACAGGAGTCTACAGCATCAGCCGTTATAGCATAGATAAATAAAGGAAGGATAGATTGCTATCTCTTTGTACTGTTCGCAATACTAAAAATAACGTTGCTAGATGGCGTTACTTGTCTCGCTGGAAATGAAATTTGTCTGAAATCGACGAAATATAGCATTTTACTGTTCTGGTTCATCATATTTATTTATTTTATGAATAAAAACACAACATTTTCATAACATCGCATCAGACAATAGTGAATTCTTAATCAGGTGTTTTTAACATTTTTTTCATTAAACTTTCGGTGGTAAGCTGGAAATCTAACTAAGCGTGCAGATGGTTATTCTGGATTCCGGTAGATGGCGCACAACGATCAATTAAACAAAATATGTGCATTAAAATACGCTTTATTTACCTAACACGCACTACTCATACATACCGGTATATAACTTTACTCTTTGACTCAACTGTCATGCACGGTTGAGTGATTTATCCTCAGATTTATCATATGCCATGTGTCGCGTAATGTCGTATTTTAGCAAATTTTTGTTATTGTGGGCGCAGTATAGTTGCTACACACACATACACATCGAATTTCGTTTCATCCACTGTTCGATAGATGGCACTAGGTATGTCATAATTTATCTAGTATAGTAGCGACATCAAAAATAATAAGTCGAACTACAAGGTACCGGCGAAAATAATAAGTTTTACGCGGGCTTTGTTCTAATGTATGGAGTGAGCAATCTATCCTTCCTTTATTTATCTATGGTTATAGTTAGCCAGTTGAAATTTGCACAGAATATGTTTTACTATGGCATCTATCAAGGCAAATAAGAAAATTAAAAATAATTTAAACTCAAGGGGGGGTCCCCATACAGAAAAACCTAAAACAGGAGCATTTTTATCGTTATCATGTCCCCAGCTTATCACCGAAACAAGACCGATAAATATAAAAATAATCATGGTAATAAGTAAAGATTACAGGAAAACTATAGCGGTTACGTAAAATGCGTACATATAGGGTTTTCAAGAAAGTGAAAACATTCAAGGTTATTGTACGTTGCATATGTTAGGAGCATCAAACCAACAAACGCTGGGTATGTCGATGATTAAAATTTTAAACATGGTTTAGGCATGTTACTCTACCACTAAGGTGAAATTATAAAGACCGCTTGACGCTGATTCGCTGGTTGTATGTCGTTGTCGTCATTTGATAGCTTTTAAAGCGCGCTTTCTACCGCAGAGCTACGAGTTCAGTGAAATTGTTGCTTTAGGGTTAGCTATATTTACGGAAAGCGCGCTCAACATTTCGCATGTGTGGGCCAGGATCCGGACAATAGATACAATAATTTAATTTTGTTTGCTCACATGCGACTAGTTAATCACTTACTTACTTACACGGTCCACCACGGGTGCCTGCTTGGTGTCTGCGTTGTGTAAGTATCTAACCTGCCAAATTGACCAGGCTCTGTAGTTTCGTAGATTCAAAAGCCCGTACACCGATATGGCCCCCATTAGAAGTTGTGGCCTTGTAGCTAAAGTCTTAATTAATGTATGTAGAAAATTCTCGCGAATTTTGAGACTTACAGTTTTAAAAATGCATCTCATTAGTGTCATTTTAAGAGCTGACTGCGATTTTTTTCTTTCGAGCGATGTTCCAGTGCTACAGGTATTCCATCTCACGAAGTACGTTTGGCTATGGTTGTAGTAGTGCATGCACACGCACTTTTTCTAGTGTGCGTGACTACGGGAGCGCTACAAAACGCGTAACACACACAAAACGCGCTTATCTGTATACGTCACTACTACAACCACAGCCAAGCCGTTTTCGTGAGATAGAATATCTGTACAAGGATCTTTTAGCGCGTGGATGACAGTGACAGGGACTTGTCGCAATGTAATGAAACCACGTTTTCAGATCTAAAGTCTTAAATATGTATAACATATACAGTGTGTCCCTCGTACAAGTGCACATCCGAAAGTGGGTGAAACTAGATCTAAATTATATCGACAAAAACAAAGAAAAATTATTTTTTAGATTTTTTTTTAAATCTTAAAAAAATACTCCACCTGAGTATCTTTGTATGGGACGCGAGCGCAGTGCCTTTGGTTAACCGCTCGTAGAAAATATTGTATTTATGATAGAACGTTGTATTTTTCTTTTGTTAGAAAGATAATAGAATAGGCAATGATAAATAGGAATAAAAGTATAGTAAAACGGGGACATTATTTTGAAATAATTGACTACTATTGAAAAAAAAGACGGAAAAATTAAAGAAATAATCTTTTAGGATATTATTTTTATGGTAATGGTAGTTGATTATGTTTTGTTTTTGATTTGGTATGGAACGTCTATTTTTTAAGGATTATAACAGTTTTATTTCATTGCATTACTCGCGGTAGGTTAAAAGTTATGACATATTTTATACATAGTCTCCATGGCAAAAAAAAATTTAAAACGTTAATTTATAAAACAAAGATTTTTATCTTTGTATGGGACGCGAGCGCAGTGCCTTTGGTTAACCGCTCGTAGAAAATATTGTATTTATGATAGAACGTTGTATTTTTTTTTTTGTTAGAAAGATAATAGAATAGGCAATGATAAATAGGAATAAAAGTATAGTAAAACGGGGACATTATTTTGAAATAATTGACTACTATTGAAAAAAAAGACGGAAAAATTAAAGAAATAATCTTTTAGGATATTATTTTTATGGTAATGGTAGTTGATTATGTTTTGTTTTTGATTTGGTATGGAACGTCTATTTTTTAAGGATTATAACAGTTTTATTTCATTGCATTACTCGCGGTAGATTAAAAGTTATGACATATTTTATACATAGTCTCCATGGCAAAAAAAAATTTAAACGTTAATTTATAAAACAAAGATTTTCTAAAAAAAAATATCATTTTTTTGTCGATAAAATAAGGTCTAGTTTCACCCCTTTTCAGATGTGCACTTGTACGAGGGACACACTGTATAGTTTTTGTGTTAAATATGATAATAAACTGCCAGTAGTATATGATTAAAATGCGCATTTAGCTTGGTACGGAGCCTTAAACACAAAATGGTAAATTTTTTGTCCCGTCATTTGGGTACCTATCTATATCTATTGTACCTATTTTTTCATTATAATTATGTCGTATTTGAGCGTGTTAGGTTTCATCCATCCATTCATCAGCCTAGTTCATCCACTGCTGGACATAAGCCTTTCCAGGACTTTGCCACTCCCGGCGGTCATCCTGGAAGAATTACCCATACTCACACACGCTGGGCAGGCGGGTTGGTGAGCGCGGTGCCGGAACCCTCGCACCAGTGACGCCGCTGCCCGTCACCAGTCTGTTCCATATAAGGCCCGGCTATTAGGGATGGATATACCGCTATCCATCGGTCCCAGGCGTGGTGGGCCTCCTGGTTTATTGCCTGTGAGCTGTCCTCTTATTCTCCCCCGAATTACTTCGAGGGGGTCTCCAAGTAAGATGGTGGTACCTCCACAGTCGAGCCCGGCATCAGCTCTACCACTTGATAGGTGTTAGGTTTACACGTAGATGAATTTGAGGAGCCGAGCTAAGCGACCCCCTTAGTTTTAACAGAAATTAGTTTACAATATGCCTAGGCAGATGATGATATGCCCAATTCACGATGGGCCGACGAAATTTGTATTGACTTATTTCGTATAGTAGAATTTATCTCCAAAACAAATAAATGGAAAAATATCATTGTAGTATGTTATTTATTTATTATGTAAACATTACAGGAAATATATAGAGGTTGGTATAAAAAAAATCGACAAAAAATTTCATTACAAATAAAAGTAAATAATAGTAAGTTACAAGAATAAAAGTAAAGTTTCAAAGAAAACTTAAACTTGAATGTAGATGGCGCTGATTACAAAAGATCACATTCCGCTAATATTACAATCTGAAAGTTGTTAGGTTTGTTTCTTAGCTTACTATTCTAATGAACAGATCTCAATAAAACCTTTGCGGTCGGGTACTCCATGACGACACGGGCCAATACGTAGCCTGGCTTTATTTCGAAATACTGGCCTATTAGGGGCCATCTATAAATTACGTCACACATTATGAGGGAGTCAACAAAGTGTGACATCTTATGACAAGGGCGACGACACTTCGTGACGTCACATGTGTAAGTCTAAAGTATTAAACTCTAAACAACTCTAACGATGTTCTAAAATGTTTGAATTTTGTTAAAAATTGTGTAAGAGAACACATTTAAAGTTTAGGTTTAGTTATTTTAATTTGTTGAAGTGATCATATTGTATTTCGATAAGTAGATAATTTAAGGGAACTATAGGTCGTTTAGTAAACAATACTTCGTGTTATTTAAGTTTTATGTATGACTGTTTGTTCCTTAATAAAATAAAATGTTTGTATTTAGTGAAAAAAGATTTTAAATAGAAATACATAAATAATTTTGGAAGTGCCTGTGTAATTTTATAAATTAAATATTTCAAAATATGTGACGTCACTCCAGGGGAGAAGGAATCACACAAATGTCACCACCTGTGACAAGGGCGTGGGGGTCCAAAAAGCATGAAATTCGTGTGACGTAACTTACGGATGGTCCCTTAATATATCTTTATATTATATACCTTTGAATCGGTTGCCAACTGATTGCCAACCACCAAAAACGGATAAAAACTGAAAAATTGCCATGTTGGTATTAAGGCGTCCCTTATTTTTCAAAGTATTTCGTTTTTAAACGCATACCCACTCACTTTATTAGGTGCAATTTCCCCATATTATTATATATTACATAAAACTATTAGACATGTATTATTTTATCATATAACATTAAAACCGACCTGTAATAAGTCTATCTGATATATTACCTACATAACATAAATAAATATATTTCATTTAATTTCAAAAAACACGCGTAAGATAAGTTTGAAGACTGTAGAACCTAATAAATAAAATGAAAGGGTATGCGTTTAAGACTTGGTCCATGGAACACAACAATCCTATTAAGTGATTTTGAACTTTAATATTATTAAAACTCGCGTGAGCTGACATACTAAATTATTATTAGATACGACTTGAAACGTTTGGCATATAGTCAACAACGATCACACGTGAGTGTTCAAGCTGTATGTAATAAACATTTTGAACATAATCACTTCGAGCGCTGAATTTTCAAGGTTTTTCTGAAAAAGTATTTGATGTAGGTATGTTTTGTCTTGACAACGGAAAATAAAACATTGTTTTCGTGTTGCAGCAGAAATTTAAGACAACTCAAGCAGGTTAGACAAAAAACGTATTTATAACTTAAAAAAGGCGTAATTTTCAATAAAAATCTATCTAGTGAAATGTTTCCAATTAGGTAACGGTTTTGACAACGGAAAGATAAAGGTCTGAAATAACATGTCTGCGAGTTTTACATTAATAGGGTCAGTAGTTGACTCCGCATATTTAAGCAAAAACCCTTGGAATACCAAAGGCAAGACCTTAAAGATAAGAACTAAATACTTCGAAAAATAAGGGACACTCTAGTCCCTATCATGTCACTTCAAGTGCAAACGTATTATTCAGTGCGTTTGTGCACTCGCCCCCTATTCGATTCGTAATCGTAATTTGTTACAAACAACTGAAAAACAGATCCGAAATTAATCCAGGATAAAAACAAGTACAACACAACGGTACAAAATAGACAATCTAAATTCGATAGTTATATCTATATTCTATGCTGTTAATGATTGGCAACCCGTTCAAAGATACATAATGTAGGCGTAGCTCCATAGAGACAACAACAAACTAGTTCCACGCGGACGAAGCTGCGTGCACAAAGCTATTGTGTCAATATTGGTTGGTATGAAGGAACGGTACCAGACCCTCTGCACGTGAGTACAACTCGCACTTTATCAGTTTTTGTGCAGTTCTCGTTATTACAAGCTGTTGTTTATCAATTAAAGATTGCCTAACTCGACACAGTTCTCTGTATTAAATAATAACTACAACAAGAAAGAACGAAACTAATTAATATTTTACATTAAATCTCGTCATACCAAACTAATTCATATTTTATATTAAATCTCGTCATACCAAACTCTCAAATTCTATCGTATATACAAACTTTTCTTTAAATATAATGATTATACATTTCTTGGACATAAACAAAAAATTAGGCAACTCCTTACGTTGTAAGTTGTAAGGCAACAGGTACACAAGCTATATACAGCTGACAAAGTACCGAGATTCTAGAGTACATCGGGTCATAAAGTGGGATTGCACAGTTTCCCCTGATAGTGCTTGTAAACTGCACAAACATGACCGAGTCTGTTTCGTTAGATTATTTACAACAAACATTATCATAAAATTAACAGCAATGTGTAACAAACTGATCTATAAATGTATATATGCAACGTTTACACGCGGCTACACATAGATGTCGCTAACAGCCAATTTACTTTCAGCCGTTACATATACTTAAATAAATAACATTTACAAAATGCAAGTATTTAGAACTAGAAAATATTGACATCCAAGTTTGTGTGATTCAGTAGCTAATTATATAATTTTATACAAAGTTTTGATGTCTGTTAAAGAGACAACACTTTATTTAATTATATTTATTGTGTATTTTTCTGATTGACATAATATTATATCACTTATATTTTTATAAACATGGAGTAAACCCAGAGCTGTGACACGTAATCCATAAAGAACAAAACCCTCACTCAATGTCTATGATGATTAAGTTGAAGCTAGACCCACACCATCTGATATATTCAAATGGCAATCGTTTTATCATCTACAAAATTTATATGTACACTAACCACTACACCGTCAAGATAATGATTCTCTAAAATCTTTGAGAAGGCACTTTCAATATAGAATGTTTGATAAACATCATGGATCGGTATAAACATACCGGTATTACATAGAATTTCAAACAGACAACAAGTTGTACATAGCAATATCAGAATAACTCCTCGAATAGGTACATGGATTCACAACAGACTCAAAGATAAGAAGACTTAGACATATTATGAAAGTACAAAAGAGTATGCGGTACATTCCCCGCAATATTGTGTAATGTGTGAGTGGTACAGGAGCCCAGAGTAATGTGGTGTGTATGTGTGTAGAGGGTGGCTTCGTGGTGCTGCAGGGTACGACGCACTGGACAGACCTGTTCGTGCGACACTTCCTGTTTCAAGAGGAGAAAGCCCAAGCCATAGACTGCGACGACTTGCTCTTCTTCGTGAGGAAGCGGCACGTGAGGGGTTCCTCGCGGTATCTGCCCAAGTACGAGGTACGTCACACCTCATTACATTACATTCCATTGAACAATCTACATTCCCTTAGGTTATGCTCGACAAACATGGATTAAACTTGTTTAGTGGCTTTGTGTTCTAACATTGTTATTTTGCTACGTTTGTAAATGGGGCAAGATTTATCAAAACATGTGGTGATGCGTACCAACTTCCAAGCTACCAAACATCAGCAATACTCACAGTCTAACATCTAATTTGTGACAACAGATGGCTATTCTGAGCCGGTGGAGCCAACCAGAGATAGAAGAAATGTTCTCGACTAAGTTCAAGTTGTATTGTTAGCACCATTCGGATGAGTTACAAATATTATAGCTCTCCAATGAGTCGTGGTTATAAAAAAGCAGTGTCGTTGATAAACAGTTCTGTATGTACTTTATTTTAAAAATGTACTTATTTTTTTTTTTAGACAATATAAAAATATTTTCTCCTTATAGTAGGCTCGCTCTGCCATAATTGTCTTTTGCATTTATTCATCTCACAATATTTGTTTATAAAATAATTTTCTCCTAGAGTTTTTGATCACTTACAAAAATTACTTAAAACAAAAACTATCATTATTTGAAAATGTTCTTCATTTGATTGTTCCTTGTAATACAAACAAATCTCAAGTCTATATCATTAACAGTAAAGCATACTAAGTTACACAAAGCAGTTCGCTCCGCAGTAGGAAAACGGTCATTTTATCACATTCACAGCTGATAGCAGTAGCGCGATATATGTTGGATCGTGCGTGCATGGACTGTCTGTTGCAGACGGACGTGGAGGTGTTCCGCAAGGACTCGAAGAAGCTGCCCATCGGCGACCCTGAGATCGACTGGGAGGAGACCGTGTACCTGAACCTGGTGGTGCACCAGTTCGACTACACGCTGACCCTCGCCATCTGCACACGCACCTCGCCCAAGGAGCTGCAGGTGCTGCGGCGGCACTCGCAGAAGGTGGGTCAGACGCGCGCCGGCTCTCCCGCCCCACCTCCGTCCCGCTCTCACTAGCTCAGCCGGCTGAACAGCTTGCTGCGGGGCCACGGCAGCGGCCAGTCGTAGCGGCGCGGCACCGGCCCCCGCACGTTGCGCTCCAGGTACGTGAACATCCAGTGCCACCACTCGCGCTGGATCATGTAGTGGTGGTGGCCCGAGGCACGGTGCGGCGTGCTCAGTAGCGAGTGGAACGTCCAGAACAGCCGCGTCGTCACGTAGTAGGCGATGATCACGTCCACCGTGTAGTGGCCGTGTGCTAGCATCAGGCTTGTGACGCCAACCAGCGCTGAGCCCCACAGCGCCCAGTGCACGGGCCACAGCTTGCGCGGCGAGTACTCTGCTACGATCAAGTAGCTGAGCACCAGCACCATCGTGTGGCCCGAGTAGATGTAGTCGCCGCAGTACGTGTGGTGGCCGTTGATCGAGAGGCCGAACCCCGAGATGAGGTAGAACATGCGCTTTACGACTAGCAGCGGCGTCGTGTTGTTGGACTTGGGGCTGCAGTAGTAGGTGGTGCTGGAGACCGGCAGCACGGTCACATACATGGTCACCGAGCGGTACAGGTACAGCAGCCCGATAATGAAGAACATGCGCCTCGCTACAATGAACCGGTGCTTGTGGAACACGACCACCAGCATCGCCACCGTCGTAGACACCATGATGAGGTACTCGGAGACGGCGAGCGCCCACTCGCGCGCAATGAAGTTGTCTAGCATGATGTCGGGCAACGGCGCCGTGGTGTTGCGGTCCGGCAGCCGCTCGTGCACTAGCGACAGAGACATCATGTTGATGCACACGCACAGGAACAGAAAGAAGAAGGAGAGGATCGTCTTCCAGATCTCCTTAGGGTAGCGCTCCTCGCGCGCGGCGCCCGGCGGAATCTCGACGATGAAGTCGCCTACGAGCCGTTGTGGGCTGTGCTCCTGGTCGGGGTCGGACTCGTCGGTGGCTTGCGCCGGCGCCTCGGGCTTGCTCTGGCGCGCCAGGAGCGGCTGCCGCTGCATCAGCTCAGACTGGTTCGGCATGGCGTGGGTGGGCGGGCTCGGCTCGCGCGAAGGGTTGTTGTTTAGGTCATTGCGCTTGAGTCGCGGCTCGAAGTTGATGCCGTGTATCTCGTCGCGAGCGGTGTTCCCGGCTATGTCGACATCTGGCGCAGGCGGGCTCGGTGCTGGCAGAGCGCCCTCGGCCGGCGGGAGTGCGAGCTGCTTGCAGGGCAGCTCATGCGACAGGTACACTCGCACCGACTGCACCAGTGGCTCCGCGAAATTTATCTGCTTGGGCGGCGAGGGCTCCTTGTCTGGGGACCGTGCAGAGATCGTCATCCAATCACCATTCGGCTGGACTCCCGCACCTGGAATTGATAACATTCATACATTAGACATCGTATCTCTTTATAATCATTGTTGGAGGCGTATTAACTTCTAAAGGCGGAATATTTATTTAGCTACTGGTAGATTCTTAAGTACTTGTATACCGTAACATCGGCCGGGAAATGTGCTCTTGTAATATTTGTAGGGAATACTATCGAGAGTTTAGTTTCTTTTCTGTAATAAGGCCACGTGAGACTAAAAGGCAATTCGGCAACAGGTTCTCGTTTGGTTTTATTACATTCTCTATACATATCTAAGTAGGCATGTCTTTAATTAACAAGTAGGTAGGTATATCTATAAATACCTGTTATATGACTTGTTGTCAGTTGAAAAATTACAACAACGCAATAACACTTACGTCATTTAAGAGCTCATTAGAAATGTACAATTCAAGATTTTAATCGTTTCTGGAATATAAACAACATTTTAATTAACATTTTTAAGTTTAGAAAATATTATTTGGTCAGGCACGATACCGAAAATTTCTAAGCCATTTCCCCCATAGTGCCCCTTGTCTTTACACCATCCTGTTATTTATTTATTTAAGCACCTACAACTTGGTAGGAGTTTTCTTGATTTTGTTTTTAGTAGGTAGGTACATAATAATGATTAATGTGTATACAGATAGCGATAGACCTTCAAATCACTTTGTTGGCTAAGCTCGGTCGGTTATTAATTATCTGACAATGGAACGACGAGGGTACAGTTCAAAGACCGAGGTTCGAGCCGCGCCAGGGACGCGCATCCCCGCTAATTACTGCCCAATCAGTGTATGCATTGTGCCACCGGGTCCCAGACCCGAGAGGGGCCGCCGCGCCGATCAGATCAGATTCTCCCTGCCTACTCCGAGATGACACGCGTCGAGACTGATATAGATCTCGACAGAGAGATGTTTGCTCGCTACGCATTTCACAACGGCGCGACGCTCTAGAAAGCCTTTGGGCGCTGCCGACATCGACATGGAGTTAGATCGCACCCCGGTCCGATCACTCACCCGATCAATGTGCAAGCAGTCATCCGTTCTAGTGATTGTAATCGTGGTGCAACCGCTTCCTGACTCCGACTCCAGCGAAAACACAAGTCACGTTATTGAGGTCGAAAATGAAAACTGCATTCCACACTCCACTGCACGGTAACGGCACTCGCGGACGGAGCCGCGTTACTCGGGGCACTAGGGGATCTCTGATCTCACGGACACTACGCGACGCTTACTGGTGGCGATATCAATATCATTTCTACAAGCTTTGTCACGAGCGAGCCTTCGCTGTGATGGCCGCGTATAAACTAGAAAACAAGTAGCACTGGTTCTGGTTGGCTCCGATCGGTCGGCGACGACGCGCTCGGGGTACGTCGGGCGAGTTCGTGCGCACTCGGCTCAATGGAAATAATTACGCGCGCCGTGACGTCACAAGCAGACGGCGCAGCTCCCCCTCCTAACCCGCGTGGGGCCCTCGTCGCTTTGTGCGGTTGCACTCGGGGCCCCCTCCCGCGACAGCTTCCCGCCAGCAGGCGCACCGCGTGCGTGAAGTTAGCTGTCTGTCACCTGCGCAGTATCCCCTCGTGCACCCCCCTCCCCCACTTTGCTTCTTCTTTAGGTGTTTGTTTGTTTCTCAATCGGTTAGGCCCGGAACAAGCGTTTGAACTTTTACTATACAATATAAAGATAGGAAAAGTTATCGATTCACAACTTGGAAACAGGTTGACTTTTTCCATAGTATCCACTTAATTCTGCGTATAAAAGTAACTACGTATCGATTAACTCGTGGAGAAAACTTTAGATATTCAACCAAAGTGAAACCGCGTTTTTCCATTACACGCGCGGGGCGGTACGGCGCCGGGCGGGCGATAGATAGCGATTAGCGTAGCGAACGATGCTGAGTTGCTGAGCCGAATGGAATGCGGTTGCGATATCTATTCGTATGTAAACACGCCGTGAGATGATGGCGCCGCGCCGCTTCCAGTACATAGATCGTAAACTGGGAACCGGACTTTACCGGACTGATCCGGTTTCAAGCTCAAAACTTTGTTAAGTCTAATGATGTAATTAAAAAGGTATAATAAAGTAAACCTTGAAGTACATTTATTTTGGAACGAGGCCCCAAAGTGGATTTTAGGAAGCGCACATTTTTTATTTAAATGTATCTTGATAAAAATGAACACAGTACACTTTGTAGGGTCACAGGTCGAATATCGTTCATTTTTATGGTTTCCACGGAGCTATTAGCTGAATAGTCTGATTCTGTCGGATCCAATATCGAAATATTGGTAATAGAAAAGCGACGACGACGTTAGGTACTGATAAATGATAATATTATTATGTTGTGTGCGAAGCTTTAGAAATATGTGTAAACTAATGTTCACTGTATGGCTTTTGTGTGTATACACTAAAAATACAAAAAGCGGGAAAGCAAGCAAAGTTGATTTCTCGATTTTCACTGAAAGAGTAATTTTCCAGTAAAGAGAATGTCAAGAATAATTTTGGTTTACCTCCGGCTCAGATTTCTAATTTATACTTTTCCGGCAATTGTTCACTTGTTCTTAGCAATAATGTACCCACATACTATTATGAGTATTGTGGTAATTATTTTTCATACTATACATACTCGTACATTCATGTAAGGATGTCGCAGCTGTGTGTACAATGCATAATATAGTTAACTTTATTTTGTAATGAGACGTGGCTAATTGTCAACTAGTCAAGTTTAACATGAAGGTCTGTTTTCTACATTGATTGTATGATAAGAACAAGTTAGCATTTTCTCTGTATTAATTGTGCCTGTCACCCAGCTACCTACCTATGTTACCTACCGTGTAACTGAATACCATTCAACAGATACAGTTGCGGTCGGAGCTGTCAGTGGCACTCGATACACGTTAAGGCGATTACCATCGCCAAATTAGCAGCTCGATATTTGTCACTACAAATATCAACAGAAACGACATTGAAATAACGTTCATATCAGCGCGCAATGCATAGTGGCTGTTACGACGCTCGCTGCGTCCTTGATAGGACGAAATAGGAGAAAATTATACTTTTCACTTGGACGTGATTACTCGATTGAATAATCTTATGTTATGTTTATAGCTATAAAGTTCATCTATTTATCAAAGCATAGATAAATTCAATCGGCCAAGCCACTCAGGAGCAGTAGGGAATTTGAGGTCAAAAAACACCATTCAGTAAAAAATTAAATTCATGTTGAAGTTTTTGTGGTGTGAAAAAGAAAAATGTTGCATATGTTGTCTAAGAGTTGATTATTCATAATACATTTTTTCATTATTTTTGGTTTGGCCATAAACGAGGAGTAGGCTTTAGAAAGTACCCATTTGGCAATAGTAAGGCCCTTAAGGACTGCGTAAAATATATGAGCCTAGAGCATGAACAACGCCAGACTTTCGAGGATTCGTTTGAAGAAATTAGAACTCTGCTTGTATTGAAAATAATATATTTGATTTATTGATTTTTTATTGATTCTACTTGTAAACAATGTATTAAGATTTATACTTTTGCCAAAATGGGATAAAACACATAGCGGTAAGTACTTATAATTAGTTATATCAAACTATAATTCCCTTGCGGTGTGACTCCACTTATGTAGGTGACTGTACTTAATTATTGATATTACATTGAAATTTTTACGACCGCCCCATTCGAACGTAGTCGATTTCAGTTTACGTCCGAATGTGCCGCGCCCCGTTCAGACGTAATACCCTATCTGGGTATATCAATAGAGATGCGATGTGATGTGTGTTGTCTGTGGCTACAGGTTGATGCACTGCCCTGTTATTGCATGTGTACTACTAGTGTGCGTGAGAAATACGAGTACGTGTGCTATACTTATAGTTTTTGTGTTTATTTCGATGGAATAAGTGGGAGGAAACGTGAAGACATCTGCGGGCCTATTATGTATCTCTAGTTGCCTTCTGGACTGGGTGTCTATAATCAAAAACATAGATATACTATCGAATTCCGATTGTCTAACTAAGGGTATGTTAGCACTTGAAGTGACAACACAGTTCGTAAATAGTTCAATAACCACTAAAAGCAATTTTGAAAGTTTAGTTTTTATCTATGTTTTTGACGATAGGCACCCAGTCCAGTTGGCAACCTAAGATACAGAATAGGGGGGCTGATCACGAATAATTCGTGTATGTAGGTACTAAGGCTAGCTCTTGACATCTGTGGACTGTGGATTTGTAGTGGATTTTAAAATTAAATTTCAATTAGTTATTAATGAGTGTTTCATGATAAATAACGCAATACTAATAAGTATAGCAACGTAAGTAGGTACGTACCTACAGATAAGCCCATTGGATTTCGCTAGTGGCTATATAGTTTAGGTTAAGATTCATTGTAATTGGGATTAATAAAGATGTATAAAAAAGAAAAACTCAATTTGGTATTTTGAAAATTGGCAACATATTCATAAATTTTAGTCATAAATTGTAATTACCCAGTTCATTACTAAATTGACAATATTTTGCTAACGATTTTTTAATTAGGTTCAAAATGTTAATTGTAGATAATATTGCTCTCTGAACAGTACCGGATATATGATTATGGTAACGACACAATAACGTAAATAATACTTGCATGTGAGTCAACGTTCCAGATACATTACTGGTGGCTTATCTAAAAATGTGCCTTGTAATACATATTATTGAAGCGGTAATTATGTTATTTCCTATTATGTATTTTCCTAGAATTTTTTGATTTAAGGTGATATACCGTGCTAGCAAAGGTCCCCGTTACTCCAGGCAGAAAGACCCGCAGTGCGAAAGGGACGGAATCGGGGAAAATTGTCAAATAGTCGGTTTTAAATTAATGCAAAATTAACTAAAATAGCTAAAAAAAATTCCATAACCAGTAATTTAGGTGTAGTTAAAACCCATCTAAATAAATATTTTTCAAGTCTGTATGCTATCCTAATTTGTCAGAATATCAAAAAAAGTGTAAATTTAGATCTGATTTCAATAATTATTTCTATCGAATGAAATTCCTCCTATCGCGTTTCTGATAGACCAAAATCTCGTAAAAGGTCCCAAAATTGTTATACTAATTTATTTTACTTGGAACTTCATTAAAAGAGCAGATAAATAACTTCAAAAAGTGTCAATTTTCACGGTATAGCCCCTTAGGTAATTGTTTTTAAATCACTCTTATGGAAAGTCCAATTATTTTAAAGCTGCCATAATATCATTTATAATACGTTTAATCACATAGTGAACTAATTGCTCTTGTCTAAAAGTTGTATTTTGGCTGTTATACTTATTTCTTAATATTTTGTAACAAATATGAAGAATCGATCTTTAAACCGCCTATCTTTGAAGTAAATATAGCTAAGAAAATTTTTAGACATAGCTAAAATAAGTACCATGAGAATATTCTGAACATGTAATGCAACTGAGAACTTGTAACTCCGAGAACAATATGACGACGTATAGATAGTGACAGGAGAGAGGGCCCGAGGCGCGGGGCGCGGGGCCCGGGGAACGGGGTGGATGTGGGTCAAGGTGAGTCACAGTCGCCTGGATACGGACCTTACACTCCCGACGTGCATTAAATGCAAACTTGTTTTTGCCTATGATAATATGTGTGATTGTTGGCACTTGGTGGAATTTATTTATGTATGATACGTAATCAATAAATATAACTTGAACTATAACTTGAAATTTTAAATATAATATTATGAAGACCATGTCAATATGAACAACTTTTTCTATCAGGATTGTGCAAAATTCTTAAAATTCGTTTTTACCTTTCCATACTGTACCAGTCAGCTGATCGGGGCAATTCGTATGGGAGGAAGTGAAAAGTTACGAATGTCGGTTAGCTCCCATACAAACAGTTGTCCATTTAGATTATGTTTTGAGTTTCGCCAACTAATATTATTTAGCCTTATACAACGTGTAACAGAAAGGTGTAACCATATTTGAAAGCTTATTCAGGCAATGGTATAGAACAACTTTTACTATGGAACAATCCCCGTATCTCAAAAAAAATACTGTTTCATAGAATAATGCAATGCCGCTCGGCCGAAATGTATGGAAGGACAGATTTGTTTTCTGAGATTTCTGGGATTTCTGGGTTTGTTCCATAGTAAAAGTTGTTTTATACCATTGACTGAATAAGCTCTTCAAATATGGTTACACCTTTCTGTTACACGTTGTATAACTTGTCTACTATTACTTGCTTGTTTTCAGTTCACAAAAGATTATGTTGTGTAGTTACTTCGGTTGGTCCGTCGAGTCCGTCGGTTGTCTAACATTGTTCACAATCTAAACTTGCGCCTTTGTGTAATACAATATTTACAATACAGTGTGACGATGCAGACATATTTATTTCAGATGTTCATCTATAAGACTGGTGTTGTTATTGAATAAATAAACGGTGAAGAAACTTGGAAGGTTGTAAGAACTCGGAGCATTGTATCTCATATTTTGTTTTCGCTCGTCATCCGTCCGAATTCAAGGTGGGACAATGCTCCCTGATTTACGATAAATTTCAATAACAAGTGTACAAAATATTTTATTTTCCAAGCTCTGAAAGATGCACACTATGTTGGAAAGATTTTGTTAAATACCACACAGTTGTACCTCAAGGCGGTCACCATCACCGTGTCAACATTGGAGGAGTACAGTTTCTCAGATGCTGTTTCAAAGCTCGAGCAGCTGACGAAACCCAATATTTTTCTACATTCCCTGCATCTTTTCACGCAGACAAAATCGCGGGCAAAAGTTGTATAAAGAATACATTCTTCCCTTCTTTTCTTGATTATGGCTTACGGCTTTCTGTGCTTCAGATATTGTCTCCGTCAATAGTTTTACAGTCCCTAGTTGTAGGTTATTAAAAAACGTCAAAATAAATTTTTGAAACCGCAAAAATTACTTCTTAATTTTAATTTTCAGTATTTGTTAGCGTAAGGAGATTAAACAAACATCTGGTGCTGCAGTTATCACGAACGATAAGGGAAAAAAAAAGTTGTTTTATTTTTCCACCGATAGGTATAATTTGGTATCTTTTTTCGTAGCCAGCGGGATAATCTATCTTTGTACAAAGAGCAAGATGTACTACTGAAGGGTAGTATGTACTTGTGTCAAAATCAAAGGTTTTATTTTAAACTAGCTTATGCCCGCGGAGAACAAAACATTTTCAAAAATAATGATTTAAATTAACATGATGTGATGAGATTATGAGTCTGTTGATTCGATTTTTTAGTGAAAAAAGTAGGTACAATGTATTTTTGTTTATATTTTATTATAGAAAACTTCTGACGTAAGTAAAGTATAGAAGTTTGTAAGTGGATGCAAGTTTATACTAAAAGGTTTACTAAGTCGCAGGATTATTAAATCGAGTTTGCCATTTCGTGATGCTCTCTCATCGACTTTTGCGTTTGATATAAAAGACAGGGAATGTGTTAAGTATAAACAGAACAGCTACCTCTTGACTTGAGCATTTATTGTGGCCAACTTTATTTCTAGCGCCAATGGATGTTGTAATTTGCCCGAAGACAGCTGCTGGACGACAACAATGAGTCAATGAACACGTTTACTTAAGGCTCGTACGTTTCACACGCTTGCTTTTCAGACCTTTGTAAGTCTTCAGTTTGGAGGCACTTGGTTTGGAGGCACTTAACAAAGTACCAGAAAGTTTGCACAGCCTGAACGAAAAACCTTTCAAGAGACAGATAAAGGCATTCCTATTAAAAAAAGCTCATTATTGTATTGACGATTTCCTTAAGGATAAAAATGCCTTCACTGACTCTTAACTATATAAATTAATTATTTCTGACATGTTAATTTTATTGTAAGGTATGACATATTTATTATTTTACCTTATGACATATTTATTATGCTTTTTACAGAATGTATCGTCTTTTATAATGTCTAGCTTATAAACAGCTAATTCTACTTTTTATGTATTGACTTGAGTACATAATTATGTACTCATGCAAGAAATAATGTTGTTTTAATTATTTTATTAATTGTGTACACATATTTGTAAATGTTGACCTGTATAAGTGCGAATTGTTTCGCCTATGTACTAAAATAAATGAATCTAATCTATGAATCTATGGTTTGTCGGCATTGGGAAAATTCCACTATTGTACCTTCTTGCGCTCCAAACAACATATCCGCGCTCCGCGGTAAGTCCATCTAAACGTGGAGCGTTTTTGGCTACAAAAGTATCGCCCACTGTATCAAGTCCAGCAGCTGTAACCGGTGGATCGACCACGGAACTGTTAGAGGAATGCTCAGAGATCACTTTTATAGTAAACTACCGTTCAGCTTCAGCTTCAATAATACTCATTTAAGGACCTTAATACCGCCAAATGGGTACTTTCTAAAGCCAACTCCTCTTTTATGGCCAAACCAAAAATATTGAAAAAATGTATTATGAATTATCAACTCTAGGACAACATATGCAACATTTTTCTTTTTCGTACCACCAAAACTTCTATATGAAAAATTGTTTCAATTGAATGGTGTTTTTTGGCTTGAATTTCCTACTACTCCTAAGCGGCTTAGGTGATTTAATTCATTTATGCTTTGATAAATAGATAAACTTGATAGCTATAAATATAACATAGAATTATTCAATCGAACAAGGACGCCCATGTGAAAAGTATTATTTTCTCCTATTTTGCCCTTTCAAGGACGCAGCGAGCGTCGTAACAGCCACCATACATTGTGCACTGATTTGAACGTTATTTCGATGTCGTTTCCGTCGATATTCATACAGACAAACATCGAGCTGCTAATTTGGCGACGGTAATCGCCTTAAGTAATATTCGCGCTACGAAACAAGGTTTCTTTATCAAAATTGATAAGGATTAATACTAGTTACGTCATAAATAACACACGCCATGTAAGCGCCACAAAAGTCTTTCTTTTTGACGACTTGATTGCGAAACATCGATATTTGATGTGATTGTGTTATACTTACCAGCTTGCCTATCTTTCTACATCGATCATGTCTGGAACAGATGGCCACTATGGCAATTATGGTTTAAGCCGTATTGAAATCTTCTTAGATGTTTAGAAAGCGAATACTCAAACAAGCGCGGAGAGTGACTTTGTTTTATATTATTTAGATATATAAAAGAAGAGATTATAATAATTGTATGTTTACGTGTGTGCAGGTGTACGCATCCCCGTCGCGACGCAAAATGGACACGAAGGGGGAGGGCGAGGAGATGACCTACCCTCACATCTGCTTCATGGTCGACAACTTCGATGAGGTGACTTGACTGTTTGTTCATCTTACTCCCTCCTGACATAGGAGCGCCTATGTGGCTTCTAGAAGAGCTCGGAACAATCCAAAAGAAGTTCCTATCAATATGTTATCGCAGTTTAATGATAACCATTGCTTTTTATCGTAAAGGTTATTGTTAGTCCCCGACGCACTAGATATCGTGCATATATGAATTACTATCGACTTTAAGAGGATGGCATACCCAAGCAACTTTTTTTATTACCCGTCCAGTACAATAAGTCTGATGGCAAAGACCTTATTTGCTTTTCATAGAGGCTATTATATGTTGGCTCTTTGGCCTCTTGTTCTTGGACGCGTAATACTAGTGATCACGCAGCGAAACAACAAATTGGTGTGTTTTTAGCTAATACTGAAATATTTTTTAGGGAAAAAAATATTAGATTTAGGTAACATCCCTTCATATTTTTTATTGCCTATTTTATAAAAAAAAAATCAAGTTGATCAAAAAAAACCGCGTCTTTGAAACGAACGTTTGAAAACCAAAAAAAGAGGGTGGAAAACATTTTTTTTTTAACAAATGTATAAATCTTAAAACATTGTTTATAGGTGGAATCCCTAGATAAATGATCGATAAATCAAATACATTTTCTTCAATATGAGGAGAGACCTAGTTTCTTCCAATGAACCTTTGAAAACCTGCCCCCCTATTCTGTATCTCAAGTTGCCAACTGCACAGGGTGCCTATCGTCAAAAACATAGATAAAAACTAAACTTTCAAAATTGCTTTTAGTGGGTCTTGAACTATTTACGAACTGTGTCGTCACTTCAAGTGCTAACATGCCCTTAGACAATCGGAATTCGATAGTATATCTATGTTTTTGATGATAGACACCCAGTCCAGAAGGCAACTAGAGATACATAATAGGCCCGCTGGTGTTGTTGATGTTCTAGCGTCAAGTGTCCCGTTAACATGGTTCGTTACTAAGCAGGGTTTGCTTTGGACATTGAACGCGCAGAAAAACATGTAAAAGTTGCAAATTCCGCTAAAGGTATCCCCACGCCTCGGTAGAAGACAATAGGCTGCGATCACATGACATATTTAATTACGCATTGTTTGTTTATTGATTGAACAAAATATGTATGATATGTACGGTGTCACAACGTCACATTCACTGTTACATGCTCCGTTTCTTCGGGATTTCTGTATACAAACCATCGACACTATCTAGAGGCATAGAGAAACTAAATTGTTCCCGGACATTCGAATATTGTCGGTTGATCTGCTTCATTGAAACTAGAGGGAGGGGCAAGGCGACCACACAATACCAATTACCAATTCGAGACCAATCGGTGGATATCGGGGACAAGTGACTCAGCTCGAGCAATGTTGTTTCTCTTCCCAATTTCTTTCAATTATTATCATCTCCACCTTTATCACGTCTGATTGATTTAAGGGGGTATATCGTGAAAATTGACACTTTTTGAAGTTATTTATTTGCTGTTTTAAAGAAGTTCCAAGTAAAATAAATTAGTGCAACAGTTTTGGGACCTTTGTCTAGATTTTGGGCTATCGGAAACGCGATTGGAGGAATTTCACTCGATAGAAATAATTATTGAAATGAGGTCTAAATTTACACTTTTTTTGATATTCTGACAAATTGGGATACCACACAGACTTAAAAAATATTTATTTAGATGGTATTTAGCAATACCTAAATTACTGGTTATGGAAATTTTCGTAGCTATTTTAGATAATTTTGTATTAATTTAAAACCGAATTTTCCATAATTTTCCCAGATTCCGTCCCTCTGGCACTGCGGATTTTTCCACCTGGAGTAACGGGGAC
Organism: Ypsolopha sequella; assembly: GCA_934047225.1. Taxonomy (NCBI): domain Eukaryota; kingdom Metazoa; phylum Arthropoda; class Insecta; order Lepidoptera; family Ypsolophidae; genus Ypsolopha; species Ypsolopha sequella. The sequence continues at coordinate 29,479,595 of OW203985.1, forward strand.
CTTTGCGCAGACGATATATCACCTTAATTAACAGTAACCACCGTTAGCGAGGTAGGGATTGTTGGTAAGATTACGTTCAAAATGTGCGGAATGCTGTATCCTTACTGTGAAAACCTTGGCTCGTTGCGTCGTTGTCGGTACAACACGCGACCTTGATCTCTGCGAGAATGCACCGCCCGGCGCAATATTTATAAACAAACGATCTGCACTCGGCATCAGATAAAATTAGGTTTATTTTCATTTATTACTGATCAGGTAGTAGAACAGAAAAAGGAGAGATTACATATATTTATAAATACAGGTATATAATCTGTATCAGAATCCTAACAACAAAAATGAGGGAAATAACTCGGACATGAGACGACACTCGTAAAAAATAAAATAAAATTTGCACATAAAAATACTTACTCTTTTAGCTGTATATGGATAATTAGTTAATGTATAAATACAAAGATGCTATCTAGACCTGACCTAACCTCGTTAGTGCTGGGAATTAAGGCAGAAAACTTGGAATACTTCCAGAAAACGATACTAGATCGATCTTACTTCCATATCTCCTCCAGTTGTTAGTTCTATTGTAGCACTAAACATTTCTGATATACAGATAGTTTTCACTTAGTACCGATCAATGTTAGGACGCAAGCTACAATAGTGTATAGTTCAAGTAAATAAGGTTCAAATTGCACAAGTCCGGTGCAGCGATTGTATGTACAATTGTACAGCTAGGTCACGAAGCGTGAACATATTGGCCGAGCTCCTAATTGGTTTGTTTTGTTGCCTGCAGCAACGTATGTACTCGTACGTAACAGAAGATGAGTTCTTCTCAAATATGTAGCCTCAAATACCGACAGGGTTACTTAAGGGTGGCTTATCCCAATTTTGTCTCTTTTCTAATTCATTTTAAACTATGAAATGTGATATTTTATGTCCGAAAAAAAAATTTTTTCTTAGATACATTCTTTCTGCAGACTTTTTGTGGTTCAAAACGCGATACGTTACACTTCGCTCGATCGAAAAAAAATCCGAAACTTGATCGATTTTTCAGGTCTTTTTTGTTTTATACAAAATTTACATTACCAACTCGTAGTAAAATTAAAGGAAATTGAGGAAAATGTAATTTAGTAAGTACTTTTGCGGATATTTTTCTGAAAATTTTACCGTAAAACCGTTTTTGAGCGAAAAACGTGTTTTTAAGAGCGCGCGATATTTCGGTTGTCGTAACAGCCACGGTTCAGAGCGCGCTATTTTAAACTACATATAATAACATAGAGTTCAGTTCTACTTGATGCAAAATAAGGTGCTCAATGTCAGGGATAACAGGCCCTTAACACTCTTAACAGAGCAAGTGTAGCGTAGAACCATCGTGAGATGAGAATTTAACGATTTCGAAGGTCTGGGTATAGGAAGTTTATGAACCTTTTCGACATAATACATTTTTTGGCCATATTTCATTGTTTCTTTAGCAAACTAACTTGAGATTATAGATATTTTCAGTATTTGCTGAACAGAGGAATTTTTCACGTAGGTAATAATTAATATTTCACGTCTCTCATGTCATGTTCTCTTATTTCAAGCTTATTTTCAAGGGGTAGTTTGCCATTTATTTTAATAACCTTTACTATTTCTGTTCGAATAGTCACTCAATTAGTGTGTTCTCAGCAATCAATGCATTGAATTTTTTGAGGCTTTGAGTTTGTTAAGCAACCCTACACTTGAAGTCAAAAACTTATATTTTTAGTCTAATCAGGAACAAGCCGCTCTGTTATTCCGGGATATATTGCTAACTTGTTTACAATTTCTAATTCCTCGTATGATTCAAGTAGTGACGTCACACACACAGTAGATTCAAACATCTCGCGGTCACTGTGAGACAACTATGATACAGCAGCTAAATATAGCCGTGATATGACTCATGAATATGAGTGACCGAACACCCTCGCTCCACCCACCAGCCCCGGGGTATGTGATATCTCACTAACACAGGACATTTTTTGCAGTAATACGTGGCTAGACATTATTAACATTTAATTATTTTAAACAGATTATAAATATAAATAAAAAAGTATTAATTATTTTCGAGATATATTTTGACCATTCGACTGACGACGACCACATGTTGGTCGAAATATATGTCGAAAATAATTAATACTTTTTTATTTATATTTATTATCTGTTCAAAATAATTAAAAGCTAAAAAAAAAGGCTTTAAAATAATATTTATTCAATTAGGTAGGTATTTGATATATGTACGCTCTGACAGGGCATGGTCTCAGCACTTCTTACGGGACATATTGTTACCTTTTGGAACTTGGTACGTTACAACAACTTATTATGAAACATGTTCCTTCGTTCACAAATGACCTCCACCCACGTAACAGGTCCGTAAAGCTTAGCCCTGACCCTCCTGCTTTTTCGTTACGTACCGGGTGCTTTTTAAAAACTTTCGGGCATTTTCAGGAATGAAAGATTTTTAGTACCTATAAATTATTCAGTTTTTAATAAACAATTAAAAATTTTAAATGAATTAAAGTGTTGAATCCCTCCATAAATCCCTCCATAGGACGACATAGGATTATCTGGGAATCAATATTAATTAGTTTATACTGTCATCTATGAACGGATTTCTGTTCCATGTTTTTACACTATCCTATTAAAGCCTATTTTGGCTATTTTAAAATCCTCCCTCCCTCCCTCCCCTAACGTAACAATACTGTAACCTGTGTTGTCCGTGCCGTAACACCTGGTCGGACCTCCACTCCCCTAACGTAACAATACCGTAACCTGTGTTGTCCGTGCCGTAACACCTGGTCGGACCTCCCCTCCCCTAACGTAACAATACCGTAACCTGTGCTGTCCGTGCCGTAACACATAAATTGCGTTACGTCTGTTGTTAACAACCCCGTAAGTATAAAATATATTGTACAGTGGAGACCACATCAGGCTATACACTTGCGGTACGACATTAGCCCCTACAGAGAAGAAAATAAGATAGGTACAAAGTCCAATGTGTCTAACTTGATGCGGTCTCCACTGTACTATAGGTTGAGGCATGGAAAGTTCAAGTATTTCAAATTTCAACACGACTTGGTCACGCTATAAGAAAACTGATACTGTGACTTGGTGTTCTTTGTTATTCTAAGAAAAGTACCTGTGACAATATGCATTGTGTGGTTATCATCATATTGTTTGTTGTATCTCAAATTGATTTAACAAAAGAAAATGATAATAATATCCTATTTCACGAAGTCCTTTGGTTATGGTTGTGGTACTGACGTTAGCGCGTCTTGCACCGCTACTAGAAAAAGTGCGTGCACATGCACTAGTACAACCATAGCCGAACAGACTTCGTGAAATAGAATATCTGGACGTTTGATAACGTTAGTTGATATTTGTATCGATTCAGCGCAACACAACTGTAACTTATTTGACAGGACTAACCTTCTTTTGAGCGTCCTGTATTTTATCTTTTCGATACAGAAAGAAAAAGACAAAACGCTTAAGGGCGTCTGACCACGCTAAATAAGCAACTCGATGTGTGTCGGTACAAATATCAACGGAAACGACATTGAATTAATGTTCATTTCAGCGTGCCTTGAAAAGTGGCTGTTACGACAACCACTGCGTCTCCGGCTTGCGCAAAATAGGAGAAAATAATACCTTTCACATGGACGTCATTGACGGAATAAATTTTTGAACTTAAATTGTTTAGATCTAAACATTTCCTATAATTTGGTGAAATAATAATAAAAATCGCTTTAGGCGTTTGGAAGGAGTAAGAGAATTCTTGTGTTAATCATGTGAAACTTTCGATGACTTTCGAGTTTTTTTGTCAAAACTTACAATAGAAAAACAGTTTATGAAACTTAAAATTTATTTTTGACTCTATAATGCCTATCATATATTTTTATGAAAGTTTTTGGACTACCCGTGTGGGAGGAGTAGGCCTTCAAAGACAGGTCCAAATTGCAGTTGGGTTATCCATTCGCCTTAAATTAAGTTTAGTCCTGTCAATTAAGTTAAATCGTATTACACCGAATCGACCCAATTGTTTTGTGTGTTTTGCCTACACAATGCAACATAAAGTAAATGACTTAAAGGCTCTTGAAAATTACAAATATTTGTCTATAATTTGGTGAAAGAATCATTAAAATCGCATTAGGCGTACGGAAGGAGTAAGGGAATTCTTGCGTAAATTTTAAGAAACTAGAAAAACGATTGATGTTTTTTTTTTGTGAAAAGTATAATTTCCTCGTATTTTGAGCTACTGGGTAGTAACGTCGTAACAGTCAATTTGCAATGTGCACTGATATGAACGTTATTTCAATATAGTTTCTGTCTATATTTGCACCGACACAGGTCTAGTCAAGGTCGTTAAGAGGTACTACAAGCCCCATAACGCAAATTACTGTATTTATTGGTACGGGGTCTAGTACAAAATGCGCAAAGGTCATTGACCGATTTTCCAGCTATCCTAGAAATAGACTTTACAAGTGGTAGGTATCTATATGCCAGTTCAATCACCCACCCACGATATTATCAGTTATTGACACTGCATACGTACTTATCTCTCTCTCCACTCCACTCTATATTGCGGACATTTAATAGATAAAGTACTAAAAAGGTCAAGTCTGTACCAGAGAATATAAAGTATTACTACGTAAAGAAGCGACACTCACCTCCCCGCGCGAATTTAACGTCCCCCGCGGTCCCCCGCAAGTTAGTGGAAATCTGGAGTCAGGCAGAGCTCGATTACCACTCGTTTGCTGCGCGCGTGTTTTGTTACAAAGTTTTATCACGATACTGATTTTTAATCAGTATGGTGCGTTATTGCAGTGTTTATGGATGCCTGGAAAACTTTTTTTCAAAAATTAGAATTGCGTGATCAAACCTTACAATTTCGTTCAGTAACGCATTTGGAACAATAAAATCAGTATTTATAACTTTTCATGTTTTGACAAGTTTTCATTTTTTTTCCAAAATTTATGTTTGAGTAGTTGTTAATTATATGATGATCATTTATGCATATGAAACTATATAGGTACTTACTAAGCTTAGGCATACTATATATATATATATATATATATATCTATATATTTACTTTTAAAGTAACGAAAAAGCAGCGGTAACTCAGGGGTAGAACGCTGGCCTCTTAATCTTGAGATTAAGGTTCGATTAAGGCTCATCACCCATCACGTTGGGACGTAATATTTGCAGGTGAAACGCGGGTTTACCGAGTGTGGGTGGACTGTGACTTGCATTTCAAAGTTCACACTCGGAACACATCCGACACCCCCCGGGGCATTCAGGTCGTAACGATTTATATACATATATAAGGTTAAATAACATTATTTGGCGAAACTCAAAACAAAGGTAGTACTAGTCTATATGGACAACTGTTTGCATGGGAGCTAAGCGAAATTCTTAACTTTTTTTCACTTCCTCCTATACAAATTGCTCCGATCAGCTGACTCGTCCAGTATGGAAAGGTGAAAACGAATTTTAAGAATTTTTCACTATCCTATTAAAAAAAGTTATTCATACGGACATGTTCTACATATGTTTCAAATTTCGCCAACTAATTGAATTTAACCTTGTATATATATATATATATATATATATACATATATTTATTTAATACTGATTAATCCACGGGGAACCAGAAATTGGACTACGCTAAAATTTAGGAAGAGAATCACATAAGTTGCTGACTTATATTGTGTCCCTCTCGGGCGACGACGCTCACACGATTGCTGCCAGCCCTAGACTAGCTCACGCACACACACAAGCGTGTGCGGACAAGCCAGATGCGCGCGTGAGAGTGTAGGTAAATAACTTGAGCCTTGACTATGAAGTGACGGGGGTGTGTCTGTACATTGAATATTTTGCGAAATTTTTAATGAAATTGGTTATTGTATTTTACAGAGGCCAAAACTAAACTTTTTACAATGTTTGTCTGTTTGTCTGTTCCGTCCTAACTCGAGAACCACGAAGAACGCGGATTTGGTTGGAAGCGGTTTTTTTTCATTATTTTCTTAGTGACCCTGGCCTCGTAGCACAGTGTCGCGCGCGACGCCACTGGTTGAATCACAAGTGTGAGGAGCGTGACGTACTGTTTAATCGCAAAAACATCGTGTCACGCTCCTCGCACTTGTGATTCAACTAAATGGCGTCACGCGCGATTAAATACTATGCTACGCCCGCCGGTCAACATATAGGCTATGAGGGGTGTTGATTAAATAACCGCCAAGCTGAAAACTGTCGATAAAACAAAGACTTTCACGCGAGTGAAACCAGCGGGTAAAAGCTAGTAACGTCATACATTTTTTAGTTTCTTGCGTATTTGTTTAAATATAACGTTATTTATAACGCTATTTCAATATCTACTAGTGTGTTTTGCCACTAGATGTAGCACTAGAGGTGATGAGCGGTGCATGTGTGTGTGCAGGTGTTCTGCGACATCGTGGTGCGCGACGGTGAGATGGTGTGCGTGGAGCTGGTGGCGCGGGGGCGCGGCTGCGGCGCGCAGGCCGTCATCTTCCTTGGCTCCATCCGCTACGACGCGCTCACCAGGGTCTACGAGTCGAGGGTCAGTACTAGCACGTACAGTAGCTACACCCACTACCTCTCGCCAGCTTAAGGCGATTACCGTCGCCAAATTAGCAGCTCGATGTTTGTCTGTATGAATATCGACGGAAACTACATTGAAATAACGTTCAAATCAGTGCACAATGCGTGGTGGCTGTTACGACGCTCGCTGCGTCCTTGAAAGGGCAAAATAGGAGAAAATAATATTTTTCACATGGGCGTCATTGTTCGATTGAATAATTCTATGTCATATTTATAGCTATCAAGTTTATCTATTTATCAAAGCATAAATGAATTAAATCACCTAAGCGGCTTAGGAGCAGTAGGAAATTCAAGCCAAAAAACACCATTCAGTTGAAACAATTTTTCATATAGAAGTTTGGTGGTACGAAAAAGAAAAATGTTGCATATGTTGTCCTAGTGTTGATAATCCATAATACATTTTTTCAATATTTTTGTTTTGGCCATAAAAGAGGAGTAGGCTTTAGAAAGTACCCATTTGGCGATATTAAGGGCCTTAACGTCGGTCGTTGCCCGCAAATTAGAAGCACTTCTAAGAGTGCGCACTATTTGCACAAAATATATACTACCAGAACGCCGAATCGACGACGGCGGAGCGAAAACAGACGCACACATGCATAGACGCGTACGTATGATGATCTCGGCAGAATTTCGTATTGGCATTCGACCGACTTCATCCGAGATCGTCGTACGTACGCGTCTATGTGTGCGTGCGCCTGTTTTCGCTAGTTATGCGGAGTAAACCTTCTGTAAGTAGTTATTTAGTGCTACTTGGCTGCCGGCTGCTCGCTACGAGCACGCACACACTGGCGTGCGTGGACACCCTAGAATACTTTAAATAGAGCTCATATAGTAGTCATAGGTAACTAAATATGTGCGCTTTTATTGAGTGACGGGCGTCTCGTCTGATACTAATATATATAGTCATGTGATACAGGCTAATTGCCGGATACATAGTTAAGTGTACAGAACTCTTTTCCGAAAAAGCAACCAAAAGGACAAGTTTGACAATAAAAAAACTTAAAAAGTTTAAACCACACTTTGAAAAAAAAATGTGTGTGGCGCCAGTCTACCCTAGATTGACCCTAGAGTGAAAAATTTCATACAAACTTTTTTTTTCAGTGTTATTAAAATTTTTTCAAATTTTTTTTATTGTGAAACTTGACGTTCTGTTTGCTTTTCCGTAAAACAAAAGATCTGTGCATGCCACTGCATAGCGGAGACTGCTCGATTTGTATTCTGTGGAGGTAAGATAACGTCGCTCGTGAGGAAATGTGCAACTCCTCGAGAACGTGCAACGGGTCGGCTGGCTACGTCACCGGTCCCCCGCGCCTCACGCCTCATGCCGCTCCTTCCGGTCGGGTCTACCGTGTAAATCCGGTGGTAATCATCATGAACATAAATAATGGACTTCACTACTAACGCCAGAATCTGACAGTAGGATAACATAATACAAATTCAACGTGTGCAAAAGAGATGACATGTTAAGTGGGTGTCGCCCGACGATCAAACTGAACGCAGCCCAGCCCCCCTATTGTGTATCTTTAGTTGCCAACTGCACGAGGTGCCTATCATCAAAAACATAGCTAAAAACTGAAATTTCAAAATTGCCTTTAGTGGGTATTGAACTATTAACAATCTGTGTCGTCACTTCAAGTGCGAAAATATCCTTAGGACATCGGAATTCGATAGTATATCTATGTTTTTGATGATAGACACCCAGTCCAGAAGGCAACTAGAGATACACAATAGGCCCGCTGGGCTTCAAACGTCAAAATGTGACCGCCATCGCCACCGAGGTACGCTGTAGACCCTCAAAATTAAGAGAAGGGTCTTTTTGTGTATATAATATGAAAGTAGATGAAAAACTAAAGGAATCGTATTTTACCTTTTCTAAAAAAGATCAGTTTTTATAGTAAAATTAAGTTTTTATGTACAGCTAGCGTACCTAAAGGACGTAACAGCCAGGCACCGAGTGACGTCATAAGCGAACGAGTACGGGGTGGCTAGTTGACGGATCCCGGTCTTGGCAAAAATGAAATGAAAACTTCATAAATAGAAAATTTTTAATGAAAATCTTATACATAGGCTTAGAGTAATAACTAAAACAGTCAATTATTGAAATAGGTAGAACTTTAAATCTAAATGTAATAGTTTATAATTCTGTAAGTATAACGTAAAATAAAAAGGGGGAACGTATCCTCTACGACACTCACAACTTAAGATGGTTGTTCTTATATTTAAATTAAAGATATTAAATAAATGTGATTTATAGCATTTCGCGAACATAGTTTAGTGTCAGTTGGGCTTTTCCGGCAAAATTTTGTTATTTTATACATTACATTGTAAATGTATGGGCACACATACTTAAAAGCGTGTTTTAAGTTTGTGTGCCTGCCCATACATTTACAACGTCATGCATATAATAACAAAATTTTGCCAGAGGATCCTAACTGACATTAAACTATGTTCGCGAAATGCTATAAATCACATTTATTTAATATCTTTAATTTAAATATAAGAACAACCATCTTAAGTTGTGCGTTTCGTAGAGGATACGACTCGTTCCCCCTTAAATTGGAAACAAAAAGTTGATGCCTGGCAATCCCCATGATTTTAAATTTTTTGCGTGTTCCGTTATGAATAATGCTATTATGTTTTGCGTTTAGAAAATAATTTATTAATTAGTTATTATTTAAACACACAAAAACAATATTAATAATAGTATTCTCGATCTTTATTTACAAACTTTGAAAAAGCAAGAAAATCTTTTCAATAGAATTCCTAGTGTATTTGTAGTATTTTCACTGGAACATATATTCTACGTCATTTCGATACTTTTCAAAAACATTGGTATTCTCGTATTATCACAATTTTTTCGACATGGGCTGCTAAATATGTAATAAAAATAGGTTTTTCACTTCTCATGCTCTAACAAGTACTGGTTTATGCTTGCTACAAGCGGACTAAGACTACGTTTGATGCTCTAGTGCATAAAAGTGTTTATTTACTTCTTCTAAGACTATGGTAACAGGCCATACAGCCAGATACACTGTACGCTTCATAGACAAACTTAAATTCAAAATTCTAATTTACACAAACCACTCTTAAGTGAACAAAAATCTCCAAACGGTTGTGTTGTTTTCGACCTTAACTTTTTTGAGTATGTATTGTCAATTGCGCTTATCTTTTGATACGATGTATTACTGATAGTAAATGCTTGCAAATTTGTCACTGATAACTAATTTGGATAGCTTATCTTATCAAACAACTGAAAAGGATTTATGATAATCTCATTTGATAACGTAAAAATAGAGATATATATGTAAATGAACTATAAAAATAATGGTTCCTTTAAAACTAATACTTTTGCATTACTTATAATATTAATTGTTTCAGTATAAATTAACTTTAAAAATACTGGTTTCCGCTGAAAATCAGCGCAGAAGAGAGAGAAGGTTAAGGATATTTTTTTTATGACAATTAAGAAAACGTTATAGTGCGAAACATTAATTTTTCTGTGGAAAGTATTGTTTTTAAAGGGCGTAATTATTAGTAGATTATATCCGAGGGGCGGAAAGAGGGGCATTTGTGTCGATTCGGCGTAACACGACTTAAGGCGTATGACCACGCTAAATAAGCAACTCGATGTGTGTCGGTACAAATATCAACGGAAACGACATTGAAATGTTACGACAACCACTGCGTCTCCGGCTAGCGCAAAATAGGAGAAAATAATACTTTTCACATGGACGCCATGAACGAAAAAAAAAAATTGAACTTACATTTTTTACATCTAAAAATTTCCTATAATTTCGTGAAATAATGATTGAAATCGCTTTAGGCGTTTGGAAGGAGTAAGAGAATTTTTGTATTAATCATGTGAAACTTTCGATGACTTTCAATTTTTTTTTGTCAAAAATAGTAAAACAGTTTATGAAACTTAAAATTTATTTTTGACTCTATAATGCCTATCATATATTTTTATGAAAGTTTTTGGACCACCCGTGTGGGAGGAGTAGGCCTTCAAAGACAGGTTCAAATTGCAGTTGGCGTATCCATTCGCCTTAACTTATTTGACAGGACTAACCTTAAGTGTCCTGTCTTTTTTTTTCTTTATAGAAAATACACGTACAGAACGCTTCAATTAAGTTTAGTCCTGTCAAATAAGTTAAGATGTACTACACCGAATCAACACCACTGTCTATCTAGGTAGTTAGCAGGCGGAGGCTTATCCGAGGCCTGCTATAAAAAAAGATAGGTGATACCCGTTTCCACCGAGGCATTTGTATATAATCCTTTTCTCAAACAATGTGAAGCAATAAAAAAAAATGCGTTTACAAAATACGTGTAATTTTTGTTAAAACTTGCCTCGATTCTCATATATACCTATATAAAACTACGGGAGTCGCCAACATCGTTGGGTCAATTCTTATATATACGTTGTAACAATTGATGACGGATTTCGAAAAAGAAAAGGCAGGTTGTGTGTACCCAGATATTTTCAGACAGTTTTCCCTTACAAATTTGGTACGTTTGAAAATGGCGGCCGCATAATCTTTCTACCGCTATCATGACCAGGTCCTCTAAAAAGGCCGCTTTGGATGAATCATGTTATGATTCTGTTCTAATGCTGTCTCTTTTGCACTCGTGAAAAATCTCTGAGTCTATCCTACTTTCAAATCATTTTATGATTCATCCAAGTCGGCCTTTTTAGATCCCCTGATTACAAACCGAAAACGGACAAAATGTTCTGATATGTTAATTAGCATAATGTATTATGTAAATGATCTTGTAAAATCATTACATATCTAATAACTAATTAAGAAATATAAATTACATTATTTCAAGGTGTTTTATAATTTAAGTTGTCACACTTGAATCAGTGATATTGAAAAAAAGTCCTCAGGCCAGGGTTCGAACCTGCGACCTCTTGGTTTCACGACAAGCGCGCTACCGACTGCGCCTAAAAGCACAGATTATTCTAATAGTTACAAAAAGTTCGAATTCTGGCCCGTGATTTTTTTTCAAAGTATTTTTTCACTTTGAATTTGTTTCTATTTGATCTCTTCTAGTTTGTAATGCACTCTGATAATGTTAAGAGTATCCAAAGCGATCCTGTGGGAAAAATATGCAATTCATTTAAAATTATACACATTAAAATTTCTCTAAATCTCATGTTTTCAATTAAATAAGAAGATACTCAACTGATACCTGGTCCAGATTGGACCCGAAATGTATCTTGAGATTTCCTTATATTTGTATATCTTATACGAGGGGCATGCCAAAAGAAGTTAGATACTCTTTACTCCTTTGATTGACACTGGAAAGTTATACATCATCTTATAGGCTGGTTGTTTGTTGATATATCTGAAAATAGAACGCACATCATTCCTTTTTTTTTTATTTGGATGAGCATCATTTTTCCGAGAATCTGGCGGGAATTCGCTTGCAGCAATGGAGCTCAGTCGAAGTGATTGTCGCGCTATGATTTATTAGGACTATAAAAAAGTTTTAAGCCTCAAGAATGTTTTGAACTTTTGGCTACTACTTTTGGTGAGTCTGGTTGCTCGCGAACAACAGTATTTAATTGGTTCGCTGAATTTAAAAGAGGACGGGGATGTCTCAAAGATGAAGCGAAGACAGTTCGGCTGCCAACCGCGGTCACAGAAGAAAACGTTCGTGCAGTCGAATACTTATTCGCGAAAACCAACGAATTATGTATGTAGAGCTGGAGCGAGAACAGGGAATTGGATCAGCAGCAATGCAAACCATAATTCACGACCACCTTTCTCTCCGTAAATGTTGTTTGAGATGGGTGCCGCACAAACTTACCGATGAACAGAAAGACCGTCGGTTGGATTGTAGCCTGTTCATGATAGATAAATTCGACGGTGGCGAGAAAAAAAATGTGTATGATATACTGACTTGTGATGAAATATGGCTTTATAACTATGATCCCGAAACAAAGTGACATTCGACTGTATGGTGCTTTGAAGATGAGCCAACTCCAACGAAATGTCGCCGTGCACGAAGCACACAGAAACAAATGGTCGCCTCGTTTTTCAGCAAAACGGATCATATTGCTACTGTCGTGCTAGATAATTAAAGAACGATGAACTCCGAATGGTATGTGACAGTTTGTGCTCCAACAGTAATATCAACTTGGTGTGACAAGCGACCGAAGTCAGGAATCCGACGCCTTCTCGGGCACCACGACAATGCGGCGTCGCACACGTCTGCCAAAACACTTGATTTTTTCGACTCAAAAAATGCGTCAATTCTCCCTCACTCACCAAATTCCCCTGACCTAGCACTTTGTGATTTTACCTGTTTCCAAAAATCAAAAAAAAAAATAAAGGGGAAGAAGTTTGAAAGCAAAGAAGATGCACTGGCTGCCTATATTTTCGAGATTTCTGAGGTGTCTAAAGAAGAGTGGTCATTGGTATTTTCCAATTAGTTCAGACGTATGGAAAAGTGTATACGTGCTCAGGGTGAATACTTCGAAAAGTTCGATACTTGTAATAAAGAATAAATTTTATAATTTTCGAGTATCTAATTTCTTTTGGCATGCCCCTCGTATATCAGTATATTTATAAAAAAAAAAAACAATTAAATAAATAATATTTTAGAGCATTCTTGAGCTTTTTATTCTTTTGAACAGTTTATAATATTTATAAATAAAAAAGCATTAGTTAGTTTTGAAATATGTTTCGACCAACTTGTGGTCATCGTCAGTCGAATTGAATTGAATTCGAATTCGACTGACGACGCCCACAAGTTCGTCGAAATATATTTCGTAGCTAACTAATACTTTTTTATTTATACGTATTATTAACTATTCAAAATAATATATTTTTAAGGTGATGATCATTTGAAACAATTTTTACTCTTTCCCGATCATGGGCAAGATCATCACATACAGAATAGTGCTTTGAGACCTCTTGTCTCCCCTCAATACGTGCCTCCCGGTTGGTGTTTCACTTGTCAGAGTCGTATCATTTTATGATATTGTATTTGTACATATTTTATTCCGTCGGCCAATGATCTTGGAAGCCTCTTAAAATTCCAAGGTTATCTCCTCAGCAGAGTCGTAACGCGTCGCCTGATGCCGGATTACGGCGCATTCTCGTCAACTAGATAATTATTTAACCACTCGTATATTTCCCTTCGCTGGACGCGTCCTTGTCGACGACATCTCAGGTCAGGCCACCGATGTCAGAGCAAAAATCACACAAGTGGTCTCTTAGCAAATATCTTGATAACCTCTCATTCCTCATTTCACACCTGACATCAGAATGCTGTAGTGGAAACGTCGCGATTTAATACGTAGGGTCAAGGTTTCAAGGTTTAAAATAACAAAAACTGTAGAAGAATCACTCAAGTGGATAAATAATTTTTCACACCACCTGCTCGACAATGTCCAATTACATATCATGCAACCTCAACGTAAAGTAACGCATTATATCTCAAGGGATATAAAGTTATATGACAATCCCTAAGGATTAAAGTGATTTAAATTTGGAACGTCAAATTCGTGTGGAAACTCGTGGAAAACAAATGCCCATATGAGATTGTAAAGAGGTTTACATATCTCTTGCTCTGTAAGTACACCCTTACACCCCTGAATGCCGGGGTGTATGACTATCATTACAGCATAGGTTTTGGAATTTGAAAAAAGAACTGTCATACTCATACTGCACGAAGAATATTTTTAAAAAGTTAATATTTTTTTTCTCGGTATCGATTAATTACTCGAATCGGAATCTAGACAATTTATTTTATAAAGATTTTATTTTAAATATGGAACTATTTGTTCCCACATCGTATGTTAGATGGAATCGATTTAAAAATCAAACTGGCCAGCAAGATTTAACGCGCTTGCGTGCGTGAAAAAAAAAAAGGCAGTCTACTAGTAGGCGCGAAAGCATCGCGAAAGTAATTAATTTTCTTGTTTGAGTTCTTTTTCAAAAGTTTTAAACATGTCTAGTGACGAAGACATAGATCTAACGCCCGATTTTATTAAAGAAAGGGCAAAAACAGTTGTCGAAAATACATTACCGCCGTTAATTTTAATTAAATACACATTTTTTTCTTAATAAATGTTCATTGAAACCTGCTGTCTTGTTGTTTACTTACCTCACAATCGATATGTAAAGCAGAGTATTTATCTCGGGCGTAAGCATCAATTGCATACTCGGGTTAATTAGCGCCTTCGCTTCGCTCAGGCGCCAAAAACCTCGTATGCAATTGATGTCATACAGCCCTTGGTTAATAATCTACTATTGTTCGAAAATCGAACTGGCCACCATAAGCAGAATTCAACAAAAATAAATATAATCTTGATTTTTAGATGAACTAGTATTTTATTCGAGTTTCAGCGATTTGAACAAAAAAGAAAATAACTGTAACGCTTTCTGCTGAGTAAGTTTTATGGTTACTGGACGATCATAATAAAAAAAACAGCAAAGTGCGAGTCGGGCTTTGCTCTATTAGGGTTCAGTATATTATGTATGGTCAATTAACTTTGTTTTGTTTTTTACGGTTCCGTATAAAATGGAAAACGGTACCCTTACAGGATAGGATCACTTTGTTGTCTTTGAAACTAATTCCTCCTAAAAAAATCACAAGTCTATTACAGAAATTCCAAATTCCAGCATATCTTTGAAGATAAATAATATATTTTTACTCTACTCAATGAGCTCTAGACAATGACACCCCATAGTAACGAGATCTTTCGGCTTTTTTTCATGCCATCGCTCCTAGAAATTATTTCATTTAAAATTCAATATTTGCTTTTGTTTGGATCAACATTTTACAAAATTTCTAGTGTGTAATTCATTCCGTCTACGAGCTAGAGACATACGGACAGTAGGCTCTTTTATGCTCTTTGTTGAATACGGAACCCTAAAAACTGACAATATCCTTTAGCGCAGCTTCAAAGTAAAAGTATGCGATTTTTGATTAATTAATGTATTAGTTAGTTGTAGAAGTAATGTGTTATTTCACATAAAGAAGTTGTCAGAAGCTGGTACTCTGGTAGACGTGTCTCGTCTGCGGGGATGAAGGCGGCCGGCGGGGAGCGGGGAGGGGCGGCGTCGCGGCGCCAGGCTTGATGAAGCTATTGCATTTCTTTCCACCCCGCGTCACCCGACGAAAATAAATAAAGTTGAGTTATTATTTCTCTGATGCTTCATTGTGAGGTTGTTATTGATAAATGGAAAGTTGAGGGGTGAAAAGTTGCGGCTTTAATTACCGAAATCCCTTAGTGTTTTATTATACGACTTCCCGAAAAAGTGGAGTGTTATGTTTTCATTCTTTACAGAGTGTAAGAATTGGCTCTGATGTTCAAAATATTTAAGGGGTCATAAAATGGTAACATCGAGAGATTTGACCTCTAAATCAGACAAAGTACAAATTTTACCGTGAAATTTTCACGGTTGCAGAGTGTCACAGACTATGGCTGACTATAGCTGACAGTGCATAAAACCCAAGACATCAGAGATCAAGAGATAAGGATGTAATTAGAGACGAAGAAATAAATTTGGTTAGATACACGGCTCGGCCTTCGCCCTCGCCAAGGATCAAATCAGAGAATCAGAACAAATTTTGGTCGGGAACACTTCGAACGTGTCAAAGACACTTTACCGAAAGGTCAACTCAAGATACCAAGGAAAAATTCCTTTCGGAAACGTGTCTCGGTCTGGGGCTTCACCACTTTATTACTTAGGGATGATAAAGCTGAAAAAAGAATTTCAGTTACAACAGTGACAGATTTGTTTAAATCATTTTTTTTTATTAGTTCCAGAGATACCTGCGCGAATGTAGTTAATGGCTATTTCCCTAGGGAACTGCCCGTCCCCAGATAGCCTTTAGCACTCAGGGATAATGTCTAGCTTCTTATTAGTGAAAGAATCTTTAGAATCGGATTAGATATATTTAGAATCCGGAGATTACCTTTTCATCCAAACTCACAAACTTTTTGCCTCTTTATAATATTAGCGTTTGTAGTTAAATCTTCTTATGTAACCACACTTCTTGAGGAATTCTTAGTTGGTAACTGGTTGAGAAGAAAGAAAGTTTTGTCTTTTTTGACATCGGTTGCGAAACTCAGTTGCCATGGCGGCCGGAGCGGAAACTTTTAGGTGAATCGCGATCAGATAGAAAACAATGTCTGATGTATTTTATATTTTTGTTTCTGTTCTTAGCGGCCCCAAGGAATCTACTTCTGTAAGTTTTTCCCTTTTACGGACAAAACCCCTCTAACATTTATTATAACAAAAGATACCTTGTTCTTTATATATGATATCATAAACTAATCGTACACTTACCTAGATACAATTTACAAAATAAAATAACTGTTTATATTACTTATAGCACTGGGCGCCCTTTGGCGAAAATAACTTCATAGTGCTTCCGTGTTACGGAGAATTCTAGTATCGGAGCACACATATTCGAAATGATTATTATGTGCTAAGTTGTTAGTTTTACAGTCTATGAAAGAATCTGTTAATGTGTCGGAAGCCTGCTTTGGGTATTATTAGCCCCAAATTTTTTTTTCTCATATTTTGTATTTTACTAACCCTAGGATAGGCCTAATTAAGTTTTTCTGTAATACTAACCATTTAAGTAAATAAATAAATAATAATATTAAATAATTATTTTGAGTCCGTTTCTGTGTCCACGTCCTTCTTACAAAATAAAATAATATTTGATGGCTTGTCGAACAGGTATATTTACTCGTACGTAATTGAATCTGTTTAAATCATCTACGAATACCAACATATTTACACCACACGATCATCGCGAGGGAAAGTTGGTTTTGACCAGACACCCTAAGTCTAGACATTATTCATTAGAATTCCATATAATTATCGTAACATTGACTCGATAGCTCGTGGTAAACAAGCGGTGAACAATCGCGTGTTTAAAAGAAATTGGCTAAAAACTGTTAAACTGCAACCGACTAAAAATAAATGTAGAAGGTTGAATTCCTAATCGATCTGTACATAAACATTGAGAGCCATTCAGCGCTTCGTCGGCGTTGTGACCTACTTGTTGGTTTATACGTCCAAGCCTACTTCCGACAATCAACGACTATTAAAAATATTTATTTGACATAAGTGTGTGTGCCCAATCGCCGTGCTGTCGACTCGTGGGTCAATTTCAGTATGTCAACACCTGGCTTCGACAAACAAAATATTGGATGATGATTGATAACGAGACATCTATGTAAAGGTTTGCATTTTGCGTAAAGTGAACCGCCTCATAGAGTAACGTGAACCGACGCTATAGCAAAATAAACTGGTCCTTAGAGTAAAGTTAACCACCCCTAAAGTAACATGAACCGACGGTATAGTAAACTAAACCGGTCCTTAGAGTAAATAGAATAGAATAATTATTTATTAAAGCATCACAGGCTCAAAACTTTGTTTGTAAAACTTAAAAAATAAAATAAAATAAAAATTGTTAGTAAAGATTACAATAAAAAAAATACAAAAAAGACAAATTTAGGGAAAGTGGTGTGTTCGTTATTTCCTCACCACTCCCCCTGATGTTTCGCAGCAATGACTCAAGTATGTACAGTCCAGTCTGCTTGCGATCATATTCAGAATGCTATTGGTGCTACCCCGCACCCTGCGCACCAGCGAAGCGCATCTTTTGCGCATCGTTGCATAAAAACAATCTACTCGCCTCTCCGCGAACATCCCTGATGCGCTGCAGAAGCGTGGTAGCCCCAACAGCACCCTGAAGGCATTATTATATTGTACGCGGAGGACGTTATAAGACTTTTGAGTATAGTTAGTATAGTTTTATAAAGTGAATCACCCCTAAATTAACGTGAACCGACGCTATAGTAAACTAAACGGGTCCTTAGACTCCTTAGAGTAAAGTTACCCACCCTAAAGTAACATAAACAGACGCTATAGTAAACTAAACCGGTCCTTAGAGTAAAGTGAACCACCCCTAAAGTAACGTGAACCGACGCTATAGTAAAAACCGGCCGGACCCTAGAGTAAACCGTAAACCGCCCCTAGAGTGATGTGATATAAAATGATGTACTGAACACCTTGTAGTTATTACTTAAATAAACTACGTGATGCTTATGTGATAATCGCAATACGTGTTGTATAGTATCCTGCTGCGATATTGAGATATCACTTTTATAATTATATAATTTATATATATATATACGAAACACAAAAAATATAATTAAAGGTAGTAAAATATATTTCGACCACTAATTGTGGTCGGCATCAGTTACACAATTATATATTATAAAAGTTAAAAATTAATAATTATAAATTATAGGTACTTATGATACTGAATATAACATTGTGACAAAAATATTAAAAATAAGACCGTTTTTATATTACAATTAAATAAAAAGAATATAATTATTAAATGAAACTTAAAAGTATTCTTTGGCAATAAAGATATTTTTCTGTCGATAAAATAAGGTCTAGTTTAATCCCTTTTCGGATGTGCACTTGTACGAGGCACACACTGTATAAAGTCGTGATGCCGAATCCTATTATTGACGGGACCTATTTAGGGACGTCGACTCCTAGTCAAATCAAATCAAAATCATTTATTTGTTCAACATAGGTCATATTAGATATTACATATTGGTATGTCCAAGCCACGCTGCGCCTTAGTGGCATACAAATATTAAAGTTTATTAAAATTAATATATACACAAGAATTAAATACAAAAACTACAAATTAAAATTACATCAAACAATACACAATGCAATGCCACAGAATATCACAACATTTTCTTCATATCATAAATCGGTCGTGCGTGCTATTGTATCTTCTAAAAACTCATTTATGATATAATATGCTTTTTGTAATAGAATTTTCATTAGAGTGGATTTAAAAATGTCAATACTATCAATGTCACGGAGAGCAGCTGGTAACTTATTATAGACTTTAGGACCCATACCTAGAACACAGAGATATAACTAATAGAAGACAAATAATATACTCCAAAAAGGCCCCATGTATGCTCTGTATTTCTCTTGCGTCAAGTATGATATGGTTCCCACATGGTCTCTTATTATATTGAATTGCATAAGTTTGTTTTATAAACAAGATGCATGTGTCGTGTCGCGACCGTATCTACAAATAAATGATTGAAACAGTTTCACTATCGTTTGTTATAGACATCACTAACGTAGTATACATACAGGCACAAATCCAGGATTTGATTTTAGGGGGGACCAACAAAAAATTAGCCTGTTAAAAATTACACTTTAAAATTTGTCATGGTTCATATTCCGTTTTGTGGTGAACAAACCATACGGTGGACAACCAAACCATTCTATACGGTAATAATTTTAAATTATTTTTACGTTTTCCCAAGCTTTGTCTTATCACCGCTGGACCGTACCTGATGTACGATTCCGTCAAAATGTAAGATTCAGATATATTTACTGTGCTTCGGGGTCTGGCTGTCTGTCTGTTTGCGGTGGTTATCATAGCTCAAAAACGGTCAAGCTGATAAGTTCTTGGAATTTGGCAGATGATTTGTGACCCTCGAAATGCGTAGGTCTAAAGAAGCGTATTTTCAAATAGATTACAATTCCGTTGACGGTACACGTACATTGTGTTGAAATGCTTCAAGTGAGTTCCGTAATGTGACCGCCCCCGTCTGTATATTTCAGCAATCGTCCCTGTCGACGAAGGTGGCACAGCGCATGTCGTTCGGGCTGCTGGGCGGCAAGACGGCGGCGCGGTGCGAGTTCGTGCGCATGAAGGGGCCGGGGGGGAAGGGGCACGCGGAGATGGCGGTCAGCAAGCCGCACCACGCCGGCGTCGACACACCCACCTCCGAACCGGGGCTCTGCGCCACCGACATGTGGGACAGCGACTGTGAGGTCGACCCTGAGGACATGTTCGTGTACAGACACCAGGTACGTGCAGGACACGCCCACCTCCGAGTCGGAGCTCTGCGCCACCGACATGTGGGACAGCGACTGTGAGGTCGACCCTGAGGACATGTTCGTGTACAGACACCAGGTACGTGCAGGACACGCCCACCTCCGAGTCGGAGCTCTGCGCCACCGACATGTGGGACAGCGACTGTGAGGTCGACCCTGAGGACATGTTCGTGTACAGACACCAGGTACGTGCAGGACACGCCCACCTCCGAGTCGGAGCTCTGCGCCACCGACATGTGGGACAGCGACTGTGAGGTCGACCCTGAGGACATGTTCGTGTACAGACACCAGGTACGTGCAGGACACGCCCACCTCCGAGTCGGAGCTCTGCGCCACCGACATGTGGGACAGCGACTGTGAGGTCGACCCTGAGGACATGTTCGTGTACAGACACCAGGTACGTGCAGGACACGCCCACCTCCGAGTCGGAGCTCTGCGCCACCGACATGTGGGACAGCGACTGTGAGGTCGACCCTGAGGACATGTTCGTATACAGACACCAGGTACGTGCGCGATACCCCCCCCCTCCCTTCGAATGTTAAGTATGGAGGATGTTAACACTGTTCCTCGAGAAGTCTTTAGTGCTTGAAATTTTTCGATTTATATGAGTAGACTAAATATTTACTAAAAATAGAGAATTACGTTATTAAAATCCTCACGATGGATTCGCTCTTGAGAAGTCATCTGTCATTGTCCCAATTACTTTATTGTATGTTAATCCTGACAATGATAAGTGGCGCTCAGTGTAACTAATTGGCGCATTTCAGACAAACATCAGCTCGATGAGGCGGCGGCAATCAATAGCTGTCCTTAGTAGACGTCATTCGTGAACCGAAAACGAACGAGCGCAAATGAAGGACTAATCGTAATTTTCGTATGACAGATAATTTTATTTTCACCATTGTTCGCGTAAATTCTTATCTCTTCCCCTATACAGCACGGAAAAAAAGTGTCGGTGCATAGAGAAAGTGCTTGAAACATTAACTATAGAAGGTTTTACTCAAAGAAAACATTCTATTTTTTTATATTTTATAAGTAAATCTCCAGTCAGAGAGTTTGGAAAAGTCGCTTGCCTTACCCGGGTATCCATTCACCAGAAATGCAAATATAATACCTCCTATGTGATGATGGTGTGTCATTTTGTCCTGGTGCAATATCATGAATCCCCGAGAGGGTAGGTGTTCCGAGTGTGATCTGTGAAATGCAAGTCCGAGTCCACACTCGGTACACCCACGTTTCACCGATGATTATTGCGTCCCAACGTGATGAGTGGTGAACCCTATCGCCGTTTTTCATGCACAAATACACACTTTGGGGCATGCAGGTTTCTTTACGATGATTTCCTTCACCGTTAGCAAGTGTTAAGTAAGCAGAAATAGTATGTACATAAATTCCGAAAAACTCATTGGTGCATGCCCGACCGGGGATCGAACCTGGATCTCAAGATTGCGTTTTACAAATATATGTCTCGCTCATTCCAGCGGCGACTAAGCGACCCAAGCGCGAACATAGCTCACTTCGCACGCGGCGGGTTCCGAACTCGGGAGCCGCGTGACAAGAGTCGCTCCGAGAACGAGGGACTGGACTCGCTCGTCAACGGCATCGCCGAGGTGGACGCGGGTGACCTGCGCGACGGTAGCTAACACTTACATACCATATGCCGTTTCTTTATTTGTCACGCCGTTATTTGTCTTTAATGGCTCGTGTGATAGAGGAAAGATTTTCAAGTGATTTGATAGCAATAATAAAGTTTTATGGCTTACTTTACTTCTTGAATCAATAAAGTTTTATAATTGTTGTAATCTTGTTATGCGGTAAGTACTGTATATAAAATCTTTTTATGTTTATATTATTTTTCAAATTCACGATCATTACTTTTAGCGTTCTCATGACTTTGCATTGTGTGTACCGCACCAATAACATCACAACTATTTTTTCAAATATGTACATTGTAGTGTTCACAATAGTAAATGCTTTTCGCATGATCGATGTTGTCGCTTCACTGAGTTACAGCACGTGTCAGTGTGTGTGTAGAGTAGTCCCATGTAGAGCGGAGGAAGCCGGTGAGCGATCGTCGACCTAAAAGCACGTGATTAGGGCTCAGAACTGTTTGACGAGTGCGTAGTTTCGGATGCTAGTTTCGCCCCAAAATATTCCCATGTAATATATCTTGTACACTCGCCATCTTCATCGTCACCGAGGTGTGTCGAATGTCGAGAAACTGAAACGATCGGCTAAAGGCGTGAGCCACTCGGACGACGACGTCCCAAAATTCAAATTCGGAAAGTGACGCACCTGAGTGGGACGCGGTCGGTGAGCGAGTGACCGAGAGAGAGACTAATGGCCGCGTTTATCTGTCCGTAGTCGAGCGCCGCGGCTCGCAGGCTTCCTCCCGCTGGTGCTGCGCGGGCGGCGTGCGAGGCGCGGCCGCCATGAGCGAGGTGTACTCGCGCCCACGGGACCGCTCGGACGACTCGCCCGCGTGCCTGCACCGCGTCACTCCCAAACGTAGACCCGTCACTAGCGCGCCCGGCCCGCCGCCGCTTAGACCGCTCGACATCAAGCTCAACAAACCGCACGACTCGCCGAACAGACCGCGCAACTCCCCGAACAAGTACAAAAAGAAGAACAAAGAGAGGGAGTGCGAGGTCGCGGACGAAGCAGGCTCGCTGGACGAGAGGGATTTCTGTTGCGACACTAAGCAGAAAACCATAGACACTAAATCTCGAATCACCGTCCACGGGCGCGAGGAGATGCCCTGCTACCGGGAGTACGAGGCGTACAGCCATATGACGAGGAGCGAGCGGGACAGCAATGGTAACGAGGGGGACGACGAGTGTGAGGAAGGCGGGGGCGGGTCGAACAGAGGCGCGCGCGCGTACTGCACCCTGCCGCGCGCGCCAGCCGGCGTCGCCGCCATCTTGTTCCGCAACGCGCGCGTGCCGCCGCGCCGCCGCACGGCCGACGGTACCGACATTTACTACTGGTGCGATGTACCCAAGCGGAAGTACACCGGTAACATTATCTTTTTTTATCTTGCTTTGCATGCATTACTTAGCTAAATACACAAACAAAAGTGCGTTACTGCAAATATAACCATTAAAAGCAGGGTTCTTAACCATTTTGGATTTGCAGACCACTTTCAAAAATTTAAATACCTCACGGTCCCTTTTTGCATGGAATTATTGTAGGAAAAGAAAACAAGGAGGTGCTGGAGGACAACTAACAGCAATCAATTGTGTTACAATCAAAAGTTGTTGCTGCTTAAGTTGGTTAAGTACATTAAGGGCCGGCTCCACTAAACATGGCCTTACGTTTGGACAATACAGCATATTAAATCAGTTTTTTTTTGACAAATATATGTTTGTGTAATCCGCTAAGACGTTCAACTACATCCTACATCTGTAGGAGAAGCGCTGATGATGAGATGGTATTACTTGTTGTGACTGATAACTGATAAGATATATCGAATAAAAACAATCTCGGATCTAGCAAAAATTCGACTGCACCTGAATTACGTATACGTTAATAATTTATTTATGAAGCATTTTGTCCGTTTACACATCAGACCACTAGATGGTGCTACTTGAATCCGTTTATTAGACTATGTTGAATAATTAAGTCGTGAGTAAATTTTTTTTTTCAAAGTATATGTGTTTCCTAATTCTCACATAACAAAGTAAATGGAATTTGAGTTTTTTTTTGTAATTTTTGACGAAATTATGGTTGTCTAGATTCCAGACTCTAGAAGACAAGTACGTCCCCCGAATCATTGTGAAAAAACCGTATCGTCCCTTGGGTTTGGGTGACGCTCTGTATTTGCTTAAAATCATGAAAACTTTGTAATATTAATATAAATCATATCATCATCTGATCAGGTTATCATTGATAACCTATATTATTTGATAACTTATCAACAGGTATTTAATTTAGAAATAATTAAGACCTTAGATTGATTTTCCTTACTCGAAAAAATGTTAGACAAAAAAAATATTAATCCAATTAGTTTAATAAATTAACTACTAGATGGCGTTGTAAACAGAGTCTAGTATCAGTCCGTGATCAGCGCAGAAGTCAAGGGATAAGATGAATACTGTTTCACAATTATACACAGGCAAACCCAAAAGTCAGAAATATTGGCGAGAGAAAAGTGTTCAATGAGTTTAGTTCGGCCCTCGGGCGTCTCCGTCCGGCGCCGCCATTTTGAACGCACGTTGCATCCCGTTACAGAGCTGGACGACGGCGCGTACAACCCGCTGTGGGCGATGCGGGGGTTCACGCAGACCTTCCACCTGTGGAAGGAGGGGCGTCGGCAGCAGAGCACCCCTCTCAACGCGTACCTCACCTACGTCACGCTGCCCTGGTGGAGCATCGCTAAAGGTATGCACAGGTCCGGCTTGTTGTTAGGTTATGTACAATAACTGATAGATGTAAAATTTTCACTCTCCCTAGGGAACGGAATGAGTTCGACTGTGGTTGTATACATGATGACTGAGTTCAACTGTAGTTGTATACATGATGACTGAGTTCAACTGTAGTTGTATACATGATGACTGAGTTCAACTGTAGTTGTATACATGATGACTGAGTTCAACTGTAGTTGTATACATGATGACTGAGTTCAACTGTAGTTGTATACATGATGACTGAGTTCAACTGTAGTTGTATACATGATGACTGAGTTCAACTGTAGTTGTGTACATGATGACTGAGTTCAACTGTAGTTGTGTACATGATGACTGAGTTCAACTGTAGTTGTATACATGATGACTGAGTTCAACTGTAGTTGTGTACATGATGATTGAGTTCAACTGTTGTTGTATACATGATGACTTTTGAACGAACAGGATTTCTTTACTCAGTAATTGCCAAATTTTTAGGGTTCCATAGTCAATAAGGAACCCTCATAGTTTCGCCATGTTCGTCGGTCTGTAAGTCTGTCTGTCTACGACTTAGCTCAGACACATGAAAGACTCAAGAAAAAAAAAACCTATTGAAATGTGTGGTGGTGACATCAGTGAAGTTGAAATGAAAGACATCGCTTTTATTTATTTAATAAAAGATATATGCAAGCATTCTTATTTTAAAATTTGTCTAATAAAATGAGTTAAGGAAAGCTAAAACCTCGAAACGGTTTTCGAATGACGAACGGCTAAAAAAGGAAGAGGCCAATTGCGAAACAACAGCATTTTCATGAATCCTTTTTGCCACATTTTTCTGGATTCAAGATATTTATGAATCCATTTTAATAAAAATTTTTAGAACCTAAAATCTTTCGAAAATAACAGGCGGTCTAAAAAGGCCGATTTGGGTGAATCATAAAATGATTTGAAAGTAGGAGAGAGTCAAAAGAGACGGCATTAGAACAGAATCATGATATGATTCATCCAAAGGTGCATTTTTAGAGGACCTGGGGCTCGACCGCGTAATTCTCATTTGTATCAACTTCAAGCAAATGCATGCGAAATTCAACGCGTGCAAAAAAGAAGGCATGTTAGGCGGGCGTCGTCGCACGCACGTCAAATTTCAATCTCAAGTTGATGTTGATGAAAATGAGAATTACGCGGTAGACCCGCAGTTCACGCAACAATTTAATAATATAATAATAATAATCGGTATGTCTGTTTGTGTCGCAGACATCCTCGACCACCGCGAGGAGCCGATCCTCACATTCTGAGCGACGGTACGACGGAACACACTTCTGGCACTCTCTCAACTACACTAACAAACAAACTTTCAATACAATATCCATTGTGAACGAACTTTTTTACTTTTATATCGGGTACAATTGGAGAGGTATCTTGAAATCGTGTTATCTAGTGATCATACTGAAAAAAAAAATTGGGCGTCAGAAGGTTTTCAAAATTACGAGTATTAAGGAAGTTTACAATGGTAGAGTTACTGGTAGAGTACCAGGGATCAAAACACTACTGGCTTAATGTAAACAGTTACAGAATAGTACAAAAGATCGGAGAGTATAGTGGATAACGCATATGGTAATGTCACAGACCACTTACCCATTAGACGTCGTAAGGAAGGCAAACTTTTTTCGCCAACACATCAGTGCAATTTCACTATTATATAAATGTCATTATATAAATCTGTATTTACTTGCTTTGTACCCTCTCCGCATTACCCCGCAACACCCTGGTTGTCCAATGGGTTAGTGGTCTGTGGGTAAAGTAGTCGGCTAAATAGTACTCTACTTATAACTATCCAAAATGTGAACTTGTAACATGTCCAATTAATATTATAAGCTCCTGGCGTAATTAGTGAAAACAATTCTAGGTTGGATTGTGTACCGTAAGTCGTGACTAATAATAACATACATTGTTTTTTTTTTTAATTTTTTTTATTAAATACTTTGTCCAGTAGCTAATTCGACTTTTGTATAGAAGTAAAAAACTTTCACGCAAAGTAATTATTCTCGGCCGAATTTAATACCTACTCAATCAGCGCTTAAATTTATTTCATTTAAAATTTTAGGAATTAGGTAGTTTTTGGGCTCGAAGTCAGTCGCGCAGGTGGCTTGCTATTTCATCCTACGTTTACATTCGTAACGACAACGAGCGAGCGAGCGAGAGGCACGACAATGCGTAACAAGATTCATGTCTTGAAAAAACTTTAGACTTTCTTTGGTTGTTCTCACGATTTCAGAAGAAATATCCCAAAAATTTAAATGAAACTAAAATATCTTGAACTGGCATTAAATATATTATGGTGTGAACCTAAAATTATGTTACTTGTTGTAACGCTTCTACGACACCTCGGTACACATACATTCGTCAAGATATGTGTAAAATCCAGGACTTTTATTCGCTTGTAACTTTTGTATGTACTCGTATTTGATTTTGGTATTATGTATGTTTTAGGTTCAAGTCATGGATATTGTACGGGATAGGTTAAACAAATTGAAATTTTTTCAAGTACCCATAAGTAAGGAAATAGCTACGCTAGTTGAGTTCAAGCGAATACGGTGCCCTTACATGTTGAATAACAATTTATTTTCGTAAAGAAATAGAAAATGATGTCATATTGTTATTATTGAAGTAAACAGTTCTAGAATTAAACCTATCGACAATGAACATTGTTAATCCGTAAGATTGTCACGTTCTTTTAGTGGCAATGAAAATCGAGACGGTTAATAAAGCAGATTCTGAAGCCTTTAACTTTAGTTTAAGTGCTGACAAAACTAAATTTATTTCATTGCTAAATAGTAATTGTTTGAAACAGAAGCTAAATTACTATGAAAAAATTCAAGTTTTGACAATACTCGAAATAAATTCAAAAGCCTTCAGAATGTGCTTCAGTATCATTGAATCAGCAACAAGGTAATACAATATTATTAAGTATACTATAGATAGGTCATTATCTATGAAAATGCCGAAATTTTCTTACAGATTCATGAGTTCATAATTCCTGTAATTCAATAGCTATTTCCATTATTTGTTTTTTGTTTAAAAGTTGCTTCCCAATCTGCTAAAGTTAAAACCCGTTTTAACTAGTAAAAACTAGTGCAGTTCTAAGTGAAAGCTTTTCTTACAACTAGAATTTATAATCTAATATATTTATCATTTATTTATAGAGTAATTTTGATTCAAAATAAAACTACTTTTAACTAGGAAAAACTAGTTATAACTGAATGAGTCTTTCACCAAAAAGTGAAAAATAGGCGCGACGACGAGCGGAGCGAGTAGGAGCGTGTTAGGTTTACATGTAAGTACATATTGGGAGCCGAGCGAAACGGAGCGGAGGATACTTCTAACATAATTATTATATTTTAACTGAATCATTTAGTTAGAACTAGTCAAAACTAGTTGTAACAAAAGCTTTCTATTGGAACTAGTTAAAACGGGTTTTAAGTGAAAACGGGTTTTACCTGTAACATATCTAGATAGGTACGTATTAAATTTTGTTTTTATTTTCAGTTTGATTATAAAAAATTAATCTTCAAAGACATTTTGTCCTAAATGTCCATTTCCATAATAAGATTCATAATACTTTTTCAAAAACTGACACTTTAAAAAAATTACATTAAAGTCGCTTTTAGCTAAATGTTGTCTCACTCATACACCATTTTTTTAAATATAAAATTTGGATTTTTCATTCCTAAAAAGAATGTAAAATAGTTTAAACTGAAAATTGACTTTTCTTCAAATTGTCCATAGAAAACAGCAATTTCATAGTTAATGAACTAATATTATAGTCTACAGGTAAACTTAAACTAGCTGATCACAATCGCAAGTAACAAACTTGCTTCAAAGAAGAGAGTGTTAGTCACAATTTGCCTTAAAGTTAAATGAATTTGAAAAGCCGAATGTTTCTCTTCGTTCCACTACGAACCTTAATTTAAGTGTATAAATGTAAAACATAACCTTTAGTTATTTATTATTGTATTCTACTATCTAGTTTAATAGACCACGAAAAGTTACTGCAGTTCAACAAATACCTACTATAGTACGTAAAATATAGCTTGAGCTCTGTGACGGCTGTCAGCGCTATACATATTTGAGCATGAGAAAGAGAGTTAGAAATACAAATTGTGTAGCGCTGTCCTCCTGTCACAGGGCTCAAGCTATATTATACGCACTATAGAACTTTATGAAACTTCCACATTTATTTTATTTTGAGTTCCTAACAAGTTAAAATTTTTACTCGACCAAATAAGTAGCCGATGCTTAGTATAAATAATAGAGCGATGTAATTTAAAATATACCAACCATTTCTAGTCAAAAGTATTTATGGCCTAATCGCATACCTACGCGTAAGTAAGTTAATGATCGAAAACACAAGGACAGAGAAACGGTTCAACTAAAAGTAATTAAATTCGTAATTTTTCGGCGATTGAATAACGAGCTCTAACTCTAATAAATTTAAAGAAATATAGCTTTCACAAAAGATCTAATTACTCAAATATTTGAAAGATTAACACCAAAATAACCTCAAAAAGTTAAAAAAGAAAACGAGGTAGCGTTCCTAAACGCCTAGGTAAATGTGAAATTTAAACTGTCAAAGTAAATTTTACATTTCTGACAAGGTGTATGAACTGTTCGTTTAACTAATTACTCATTGGTTTTCACTCGGGTGGTTGTGGAACGGGTGACAATGACAGTTAATTTCTACCTTTACCCCGGCGTTTAGGAACGCTACCTTATATTATTTTTGTACAATGTTTTGTTACTTGTTAGTGATAGACAAACTGACGGTGAAACCTTACAACTTTGCCCGCATTTTTGTATTTTTTTTGAAGATTTTGCAGTGAGTTTTCATTATATTAAACAGTTTGATAGATTATTCTATGTATCACCAAGTCAGGTTCTAATTTATTCAAACAAGGACCGAAAATTTGCAATAGAAACGGAGAAAATTACAGTCACAGACATGGGCGAAAATTCCCTGCCTTTACATCATTACCCACAGTTGTATTATTGTTATTAAGAATTTTAGTGAAACTATAGACACTATAGCTTTCTTTGACAATAAAGTGGTATCATAGGGGATGACGCAAACTTGAAATTCACAAAGAAATTAAGAAAGAAAAGCCGCGTTACCATGTTTTTTTGAGGTGGGCAATGTTCTCCGACCCCGCTTGTGAATTTTAAGACAGTACAAGTCGGTGAACCAGGGTTGTTACAATATAAGTTGGTTAGAGAAAAGACAAATAAAATGGTTTAGGTATACGGTTGTAATCATTTTACAGAAAAAAACATAAAAACCTCTGACTCTTATAAAAATTATTGTTCTCTCTTGTAATTACTTCTGCTCTTCTTTTTTGATAATTTTTCTCAGTTTTCGCTAGTTTGTTTTTTTTTTAAATTTTCAATGTTAAATTGCGCCCTTGTCATAATTCTTTAAATTATATTGAGTGAGTAATATTGCTTTTATCGACTCAACTACCAATCTATTTCTTTCCTTCGTCCATGACGATTGTGGAATTGTGGGATTGTGGGATGTTTGTGGAATGACAAAAAGCCGGTCTTGATTAAAATCCGGCCGGAGTCCGGTCTTTACTCTAAAAAGCCGGTCAAGACCGGCTCTATCCGGTTGAGATTGTAACCCTAACTGCGAGACGTTTTTCGCCCTAAGTTTGCGGAAAAACTGAGGTATTATATTGGCACCACCATGGTGACATGGGCATCTTTGGACGCGTCTGAGTGACAAAAATGGTCTAGTTTTCACTGCCGTTTATAAAATAAATAAATTATCCATAGACAATTTACTAGAGATAGTTTTAGTTATTTTTTGATTACACGCAATGTTGTCAGCCGAACGCGAAGTTGTAAGGTTTCACGGTAATCGTTGTTATATTTGACCATCGGTCAAGTGGAAGTTTACTGAAGTTAGGAAATTACATCGATTCGACTATATCATGCGTTTAGAACTGTTTAAAAATATTTAGACATTAAATTACATTATATAATTATAGTAGAGAAACGCTAAAGAAAAAGTCAATATGGATGTGACCACTGAACCACCAAGGTCCTTATAGCTCATTTACAGTCGCGCAAGTGGCGAGACGTGTGGCGAGATGAGACGCCATGGGAGCCACGCGACGAGTGAAGTGCTGCGCTCGTAGACTTTTCGTAGAGTTTCTATACCGTAATTATATAAGGTCTTTCAATTTAATGGAAAGTAATTTAGGAGGTGATTCAGTATCGTTAATACATCACATTCCACTGCAAAGTACATTTTTTTGCGCGAACTTTTTCTTCACTTGTCCATACAAACTGAGTCAGCTGATCGGACCACTTTGTACTGAGAAGTGAAAAAAAAGTTCGCGCAAAAAAAAGTGCTTTGCAGTGGAATGTGATGTATTAACGATACTGAATCACCTCCTAAATTACTTTCTATTTAAATTGAAAGACCTTATATAAGTAATATTAATTGTCTCTGCGATGGATAAATCGCCAGGTGTAGAAAATATTGTCATTGATTTCTATCATAGTAATTTAAGGTATTCATCATGCATGCATGACAACGGTATGCTAAACTGTATCTTAGTTAATCATTTGTATGTAATGAAAGTATTCAATTGTATCTAGTCATGAAAATGTAATTATATAAGTGAAAGGTTTTATTAATGGTTGTTTAATTATGGTTTTCTATAATTTGACTGAGTAATAAATAAATATAATGCAAGCAAAACTATGTATTTTTGAATTTGGCCCTCAATAAAAAAATGCACACTGATGCAGTTTGACGACTACAGAGTGTAGGGCCTTCCGCAAACATTGTATGGAAGTCGGTGATAGACGAGTTACTAATAGTACGCAACTGCCTGTAACCACTCCCGGTACAGCTTCTCATGACGTCATGCCGGAACACGACGAGTGGCTATAGTTTCTTTACGATCAATTTTGACAAGCCTTGGCCGAAGCTTACACTACAACCGGTTGAAGTGAAAGTATTGTCTCGGCTGGGTCTAAAAGTCCACGCGGTGCGAGGGGTATATCTATATTTTGGAGTAATTAATATCTAGTTGTACTTGCGATTGTCGGCACTTGGTGAAACTTGAAACACATCTTGAGTTAAAAGCACTTGTACTGTAATTTCACTTTATTTATGTTTTCTCCCAACCGGTTTCGTATTTTACACCATTTTCAAGGGAAGATGTTAATTAAAATACATTTTATTGACTCCAGGCACTAGCTCTGAGCAACGTGAACCAGAGGTTTCAACTCAGAGCTAGTGCCTGGAGTCAACGAAATGTATTTTAATTAACATCTTCCCTTGAAAATTGTGTAAAATCCGAAACCGGTTGGGAGAAAACATGAATAAAGTGAAACTATTGTAAAAGCGCTTTTAACTCAAGATAATATCTAGTTGTTTCTCAGTTCACGTGGCTCCACTCAGGACTCGGGATGCTGCTTGTATGGACCCCCAAATTTATAAGGCGTTAAATTTTGAATATTTTAAAAATGTTTGTGGCTAGGTCAAAGAACATTAAAATTTGATCTGAAATTGTTGAAAGAGTATGACTGACTATCATATCACGTTGCACTCTTCTACTCACCGTACTTTAATGTATTTTCCCGTTCAGAAGAATTATTGTACACCCAATGGTTTATTTACCTGGAACAATAACACAAAACTGTATTATTTATTTTAAAAGCAAATAAATATCTATACAATTATTATAGATAGTTATCAGGCATATTGTGATGGGCCGGCTACAATTACAAACGTGATGGAGGCCGCGACCGAGCGGGGGCGACACATTGATAGTGATTACATAGAGACAACCACGTAGCGGGCTCATCAACCCGCCTTCTTCATGTTATTTTCACTTTACTCAGGTTCTTTCCTATACTTATGTAGGAAAGAACCTGAGTAAAGGACCTTACATTACCTCTACCTACGACAATACGGTGTCTACCCGTTTTATCCGCTTATGTATCCTACCCTATTTGTGCTGGGTATGGTTGGATACTATAGGTTGGAAGTTCGAAGAAACCTTGCACTGGCCAAATACTTCTTCAAACTCATAAGGGGTAAAGTAGTCAACAGGGATGTACTAGCTTCATTATCTCTGGCAGTACCAAACCCCCGACTAAGAAAAGAAATTAGGCAAAAATGTTTACTGTGCCGACCGCTCGCACTAATTTACAGAAGTATTCACCATTGGCCAAGACTACAGATTTTAAATGATGTGGCACGTATGACTGACTTAATGAATTGTTCTATGGCAGAATTTACAAAAGTAGTCCTGAATGTATTGAATTTGACGAGAGATTAAGATAGTTGATTATTGAAAATGTACTAGATATAATAATAACATGTATTATATAATTATTTCTTCATTGCTTGCTGAATTGGTTATACACTGTAATGGTTTGCAATTTGTTACTTAAATAAATAAATAAAAATAAACATTACAGAAGGCCTCGCCAGACAGAGATGATATTGGGTCTTTGGCGCACCACTTTTGTCCAATTTCGTTTTTGTCAGTGAACCCACTAATTTTTTTCTTTTTCTACGCATTGCAAATGAGCAGTAATTGTTCCACGTCTGTATCGCTGGATATTGCGTTTCACAATGATCGACGTAAGCTCTCTTCATAAACAAAGTGCTATATCGGTCGCCCTACCAGCCCCAAATCCTTTAATTCTTGGTAAGGTGCGACTCTGCCTTTGATCACTGAACTTGACCCTCGGTGTCCCTCTTTTGCCCAATAAATATAGTAAGTATAGGAATGTAGTTATAAATCTCAATTAGTACTTGTAGTGTATTATATACCGTGGCGGTAGCTCAGGAATAGAACCACAGATCACTTATGTAACGCTGACCTCTCAATCTTGAGATTCAGGTTCGATTCCCGGTCGGGCATGCAACAATGAGCTTTTCGGAATGTATGTGCATAGTATTTGTTCTTACTTACCACTTGCTGAACGGTGAAACATCGTAAGGAAACCTGCATGCCCTAAAAAGCGTGTATTTGTATCCGAAGAACGGCGATAGCGTTCACCACTCATCATCATGGGACGTAATAACCATCGGTGAAATCGGTAGTCCACACTCGGAACATCGGGGATCCATGTCTTGACGATATAATTTATATATATTTTTTATATTTTCAGTATAATATAGTCGAAATGTAACAACCTACGCAATTAGTATTCGGCCTAAATTATATTTTGCGTTGTTTCACAAAAAGGGTAATTGAATCTTGGTCCTGACCGCTTACCGAGTCTTCAGTATGCATTTGGCTATATAAACAAAAGTCACCTTGTATAATAGATATGGAGTTATTTTTTTAATGTCATCGAGTTTGATTAGTTATTGTCCAAAATATGTTCGAACTCCGTTTGTATGGAGCACGCTCTCGGTAATAAAGAAACATTCGTTTGGTGCACGACTTGTGTAATTATCATTATTATTATTGATAGATTCAACCACGACGTAGTATCGTACAATACAATAGGTAGTTTAAACTAATTAGATTCTAATCTGTCCCAAACATAGCCAACAGAAATAAAAATATGTAACTACATGATTAAAAATAACAATACCATCTAACAAATGCATCTAACATACCATCTAACATAACGTTATTATGGTCACTTTACATGGGTAAAGTGACCATAATAACGTCACAGAAATAAATAAAAAAATACCATATTAAGGTGTTTTATCGTGCTACGAAATCGTAGCGTCGATGAGTCGAGATTATAATGGACATGATCTTACAGCCCCGGATTTCCCCTAAGGGCCCAGCCAGCCTAGGGGCCCCAACCACCCAGCTACCACGACCAGGTAGCATGCCTGCCTGACGGCAGGCGGAAATATAATTATAGAGAAAAAATGTTAAAAAAAAATATTAGGATAGAATAGAATAGTTAATTTGCAATGAATGTGGTTTATAGATGTTATACTCAGAGGAGTTCCTCAAGGGTCGATCCTGGGTCCTTTACTTTTTATACTTTATTTTATAATGCTGTCTTCAGAAACAACAACATCATCAGATGACGTCTAATTATACATGACATAAATACATTTCGATAATATTAATTAATTTCAATAATATTAATTATTTTAAATAATATAAACTATGTAAGTAAATAAATACATTTGATCTCACTTATAATTATAACTTGAAAATAACGGCGCGGCGATAGGGCTCACCCATCACGTCAGGACGTAATAATTGCCGGTGAAACGCGGATGTACCGAGTGTAGACTGTGACTTGCATTTCACAGTTCACACTGGGAACACCTCTGACACCCCCTCGGGGAGTCATGCCGTGACGATATATTTATTTAGTTATATAAATATATACTGGGTGTTAAGATGAAGTTGCGGAAGCAGGTAACTGGTGATAATGCTGGGATTACAAACAACTTTCCGTGGAAAAAAAATCGATCAATCGAAAAAAATAAAAATCTGTTGTTTCATACATTTTGGTCTGGTAGCTATGTAACTTTTCTATGGAACACCTGTTTTTTTTTCGCGGTTCGGGTTTGGCCCCAAAGTAAAATTTGTTCGTATGGACGAGTACTATTGCCAGTTTCCGGCTTCCGTAACTTCATCTTAACACCCAGTATAAGGCTACTTGAGGGCGACAAATGACCACAATGACAAGTTCCTGTCAGCCACGTCACGAAGACGTCAGTAGGCGTCAGGTATGCGCTAGTCAGTGTCCCGGTAATGAGCTTAAGACAGGAAGCGGGCACTTGCCGTCCGCCGAGTGCCGAGCCCGACTCATCACTCCTCGCTTGACCGACTGACTCGACCACATCTCTCTGAGAGCACCACTTCTCTGGTGAGTCTAATCATTTGTTTTAATAATACCCTTGTCATAACTTCGTTATAACTTGTAGATAAGGATATCAATGGTGATATTGCTTAGAGATCTATGTTTGGTTTTTATGATGTCATCATTTTTTTGTATGGAATATATTTTTTTTTTTTTCTGAAACCTGTTGTGTGGGTTGTCAAATGAAAGGGCTTTATGAGCTGATTGGTAAAAATGTATTACATTTCAGCCACTCGTTTTCTAAAAAACAAAAAGAGTTTGTCAAAATATACCAAGTTTGGGCACCTTCAGGCAGAAAACGGCTGAAGGAATTTTCGTGAAAAGTACGTCAAATTACTTTTAATTAAATCAATATCTATGGAGCGAGCTGTATTCTGTATGTAAAACTTCATGAACATTATTTTGAAACTATTAACGTTAAAAAACCATACAAAAAATGAAAACGTCGTAAAAACCAAACATAGATCTACTGTTAAACGTCAGAAGCTTAGCGCAAAGTGCATAACTTAACTACAATTAACTACAATCCTACAATTTATAACACGTCTCCCATGCTTCATTCAGCAATTAGAGCCGACGGAAAAGCACTGGCTCCCAAACTAGAAGGCGTCTGTACAGTAATTGAAAAAAAAATGTGTTGATTGTGTTTGTGTTACGGCTAATGTTAGGTATGATGATAAAGTTATGATTAGCTTAATCTCTAGGCTTTGTTAAGCATAATAGTTATTCTGTGTGGCCAGTAAATAAATCAATTATTTAACAGTGTTCAGTCAAAACACGGCAAGTTTGATCTTTAAACGAAGATAAGCAATCGATGTTGGCATAAATAATGAACTTCCGGGAGGAAGCGCGGGTTACTCTTAATCTCAGGTTATTTTTAACTTAAACCAGGGTCTCATTAGTCATTGTAAAGGTTTAATAAATAAAACTTTTTTTTTTCAAGTATCTTGATCTAGTTGTCTATGTATTATGTCCAACCAGCTAGGCATTAAACGTATCCCATAATTAGCTAATTTTATTATGATTCTCGTAGTGCAACCGCTAATTTCTCACCCCTATATAGCTTTTCAAACTCGTGTTTTTTATATGAAACAATATGCTGCTGTCGGTTATTTTACAACAGCTAATACGAAAATTATACAAGTTGTAAGTGGGGCGAGGCGGCTGCCTGCTTTATAATCAAATTTAATTTATAATTTAGCTATTTTTTTACTACTTACATCTTGTATCTTACTTCCAACCAGAAACACGCAAACTATAGCGCTCCGCTTGACTTATTTATCACTCATTTTTCGCAATGTCCCAATATTTTGATCACAACATGTCACATGAGGGCGTGATTCTGGCGACCGCTCTCCTTGTGTATCGACAGTTCAGCATATGTCGGTGCAGGCAGTCGTGCACGTCGCGTGGGCGGACGGTCGGGTATAGGGTCCGGCGGGATCTTGGCGGGTGACATTTGACCTGTTATCTCCCAGCCACAGATACCGTTCAGTCGAGGAGGGAATCTGTCGCGGTGAGTACGATTCTTTGTGCTTATTTATAAAACAAGCGATATCAATATGTCTTTTTCTGTATATCCGAGACGCGTTAGGGCACGTCTTCCCTACCATTACAGCACCCCCCGGTCTACTCTTGGATATCCAATGTATCCTGAAGTCCCATCAAACATGGGGCTTCAGGGGCTAGTGTAAGTCTTTTCGTTAATCGAGTGTGGTGAAGCAACGCTGGGATCGGTGCATTTTACCATAAACCGTGTTGTGATCAGACTTCAGAGACGTTAAGGCGATATGTAAAAAGTTTTAGCGTCCCTGTTACTCCATATGCGAAAAAACCCTCAGTGCGAGAGGGACGGATTCGTGGAAAAATAGCAAAAAGTCGGTTTTTTATTAATATAAAATAACCTAAAAAAGCTATCAAAATTTCGTTTAACCAGGTCCTAGAAACCGTTAAAATCCATCTAATAAAATATAATTGCAGTCCATATGTCTTTCTAAATTGTCAGAGCAGGAGAATTGATGTCGAAAAGGACCTCATTTCAATAAATATTTCTATCGAGCCGAATTTCTCCAATTGCGTTTCTGTTTTAACAGGTCCCTAGAAAAAGAATCCAAAAATATTGTACTATTTTATCAAAATAATACATTATATACTGAAGTAGATATGCAAGTTCTTAAAGTGTAAATTTTTTTTCGTAGCGTGTTAATAAATGCAATAACATTTGATTTCAAGGGTGGAACTAGGTCTTGTTTTTTGGAGGAGGATCATGGTTGGAGACATCAATGGCCGGGTGAATTCCAATCTTCCCAAAGTTGTTCGAAAAACCGAAATAACTTCTCGCAAATAA
The DNA here is from genome assembly GCA_934047225.1 of Ypsolopha sequella. Lineage (NCBI taxonomy): Eukaryota > Metazoa > Arthropoda > Insecta > Lepidoptera > Ypsolophidae > Ypsolopha > Ypsolopha sequella. The sequence continues at coordinate 29,517,748 of OW203985.1, forward strand.
GTCTGCACCTCAGTTTACCCGCAAAAGTAGGTAGAGCCCGTGCGGGAGGGGGTGTGTTGGTTGTGTAGATATTTCCTACGGGTGAACACGATGGGATTGTTTTATGCACAGAGGAAGCTAGCCCTTGTAAACGTATTTATTTTCATTCATGATATAAATCATACTATAAAGTGAACCATTTAAGGCGATATGCGAAAAAATTACGGGTATTTCTTTTCTATGTATTTCATGAAATACACGGAAGATTATAATCAGTTTCTGGTATATGCATTTTGACTATATAATCTAGGGTTTTGAAATTGGAAAATATGGTTGGATAAATTTTCCTCGATAGAAATAATTGTTGAAATGAGGTCTTCAAACACACTTTTTCTCCTCGTTTGACGAATAGGAACCATATACAGAACTCAAACTTATTTTATTAGGTGTGTTTTAACTATATCTAGAGATTTGATATTTGAAATTTTGCTAGCTATTTTAGTTTTTTTAATAAAAATATAAAACCAACTTTTTTCCCTTTTGCCCTGAATCCGCCCCTCTCGTACTGCGCGCTTTTTCGCTTGGAGTGACAGTGACAAAAATAAAATTCGCATAGCCTCTTAAATAACCAACACTATGGTAGTCGTATTTCGTCTTCCCAATCCAAAGGTGGCTGGTTCCACTTCCCGCAGCACACATAAGAATTCGATCTGCTTTAGCAAAAAAAAGTGTGTATGGGGTAAAACATCAAGAACCTGACTTGCTGTAACTGACTCTTCGGAGTCCTCAAAATACTATAAAGTAGGCATAAGCGAACGTTTCCGATGTATCCAGTAAGAATATCTATTGGTTGGTAGACGAATATGAAGTTCCTCTGTCTGCTGGGTTGCCTGGCGGCGGCAGCGGCGGCGACGGCCGGGGGAGGCTGCGAGCTGACTCCCGAAGCGGCCACCAGCCCCAAGTCTCCTGGAGACAACTTCTACCGGCTCATCATCAACGGAGACGTGGAGCGGTACGCGCCAAATCAGAGATATGTCGGTGAGTACCTCTGTGCATCTTATCTATGCCTGACTTTATAAATTAGCTGCTTGCCCTCGACCTCCTTTTCTCCGACTTGTTTCACTAAAGTTGGCATCGCTATGCTCCCCTTATAGTATAGAGCAATGATACGTAAAATTAAGGAAACAGTGAAAACTGTATCAAAATCTGTGCAGGAAATATATACACAGACACGCTAAAATATTTATAGCTGAGCGTTACATATTGTTGTAGTCTGTGAACGTACACTCGACTAGCAATGTCGGACACGATAATACTAACATAAAAAATATAATAATTTGAATATAATGTATGGTAGTTTCAATACTCAAACGGATATAGCGTGATGATGTTTATGCTACAAGGGCGAAAAGGAATAAATTACGAGGACGATTTAAAACACGAGCGTAGCGAGTGTTTTAAACGTAACCGAGTAATTTATTGCTTTTACGCCCGTGTATCATACTACGTTTTTCAATGCATAGTGTGAGGAAATGAAAACAAATATAATCTTGTGAACTTTAAATTATGATTGGCTCAAAAGGATTGTATCCAGAGCCGTTAAACAGTGGAAAAAAAAGTATAACATCTATGATACACAGAAAAGGTTAGCCAACCATTGCAAATAAATAAAAAAAAATAAAAATAATAAAGCCCTAGGGCAAAATAATCGACTTTCTGTTCGGTTTTGATGCATAAAAAGTGAGCCTTTACGAGCACATGCATTGAAAAATTCTTAATTAACAGTTGTATTTTAGCAAGCATGTATAATTCAGAAGAATGAAAAATATGTCAACAACAAATGATTAGTAGGAATTTGAAATTTGGCATAAGGCATTAGGGCGACACGATGTACGCTCCTTGCACTATTAAATACTATGCTACGCCCGCCGGACATAATAAACTTTATTAATTTAAAAATGTGTCTAATTTCTCCTCATACAAAAATCACGTCATTGCGTCATGTTTTTTTTCAACTGATTTTATTTCTAGATTACGTAGAAACTCAACATGTCCCTAATAAAATGACCTGGATTTTTCCACTGCCTCCCGGAGTATTCCGCGTATCAGTACAGTAGGCGACTTTGTGTGTTCCACTCTATAGTACCAACTAAAAAAAGGGGGGGGGGGGGGCTTTCGGCAATTATGAGTATGGCCTACCCCAGCACATTTTTTTATTACCCGTCCGTCCAGACCAAAAAGTCTAATGGCAAAGACTAGAGGAGTAGAGGCGATTATATGTTGGCTCATTGGCCTATTGGTCTTCAACGGGTGATGCTACTAATCACGCAGCGAAACAACAGATTGGAGGGTTTTTAGCTAATACTGAAATATTTTTTAGGCAAAAAAATATTGAATTTAAGTAGATTGACTTTATATTTCTATTACCTATTTTATGAAAAAAAAAACCGGCCAAGAGCGAGTCGGACTCGCGCACGAAGGGTTCCGTACCATTATCTATAATAATACAGATCGCGCCAAACTTCTAGTTCGCTCGGAAGTTGCTCTTCCCAAGAACGGCCCATACATTTTGTTCCCGCTGATGCGAATCGCTACGTGTTTAGAGGGGACTAAAAGTTTGGCGCATTCTGTACTCGTTAACTTGTAAAGCCGACTTAGTGTGATAGTTTTCCTTTTAATTTCGTTATGTATACTACTGCCGTGATTTTTTTCACGTCTCCAAATACAACCCTTTCGCCGGCAGGGGGGGGGGGGGGGGGCACTTGAGTCTTAACAAAAATTAACACTTTTAATTTTAATATTTCGCAAACGGAATCCTGGATCGAAAAATGGTCTTCTCACACCCCCAATATTTTTAAATTACCTATCCAACGACACCCCACTTTAGGGGATAGACGAGAAAAAAAATCATCCCCACTTTAGGTGTAGGGGAGGTACCATATTACCAATTCATTTTTTCAAAATTTTACTGAACCACTTTATTGGCGTGATAAATATGTATACCCACATGCCAAGTTACAGCTTTCTTGTACTAAAAGTCTCTAATCTAAGCCGCGGATAGACAGACAGACAGACAGACGGACATGGCGAAACTATAAGGCTAAACTATCCTTGTTGTTGACTACGGAACCCTAAAAAGAAATATTTAAAAACCAAAAAAAATTGGTTGGAGATATATTTTTTTAGACAAAACGTTGACTTAACAGATCAACAGATCATATGTATATGTTTTTAAATTTAAGAAGAGTCCTTATTTCTTCCAAAGAACCCCCGAAAGTCTGTCGTTTTTCATGTTCTTGAGTCAGAGTGACGTCACTCCCAGACCTCGTTACTCGACACAAAATGGCGGGGCCATTTGTTGTACATACTACGCTAATGTAGGAAGATATCAGATGTTTTGTTATGTTATTGTAAATAAGAGAGTAAGAGGACTACCGTAAACAACATGCCGTCACGATGTAAGTTTGCATGATGCCCAAATTTATACTGGAGACCTGGTAAGTGGTCAGGACTAAAGTGCAATGACCCTTTTTGAAAAACACAAGTCTCAGTATGAATTTGGCTACCTATATATCAATCAAAGTCACCTTATACAAGGTGAAATTTAATCAACCGCCCTAATTCATACTGGATACTCGGTTAGTGATCAGGAGCAATGTTTCAAATTTTCTTTCGGCCATATCTTCGGAACGGAAGGTGTTAGACCCTTAAGGGTTGTACTTGTACCAAAGGGTGTCAAAAAAAGTTTTTTTTATGTCTAAACGATAACGGCCCATATCTCCTAAACGGCTGAAGCTAGATCCATGTTCATACCCAACGAAAAAAAAACTTTTTTTTTTGCCAAAATTTTGATCAACCGTTTCTTCTGAACGGCTGGTGCTTGAGACTCTGGATTTTAGACTGTAATAAATAGTATGACAGGGACTACATGACCAAAACAAAATAATTGGCATTTGACAGGTTTTGACAGCTTTTTGATAAAAAATCTATAATTATATACTACGTACTACATGCCTAACTCCTTAAATTAGTCTCGCTAAGAAGAAGGGCAAAAATCTTAGCAAGATCATGTCCTTGTTTTAGCATATTTTCTTTTTTTATAATTTCTGTTACGTACTAAAACCTAGGTATAGACAATAATAGATTGTAAGTATCAGTTGGCCGTACATAAATGCAACTGGAATTATATCCCATAATGTTTTTAGGGTTCCGTACCCGTATTGTGTGGTGGTACGGAACCCTATGTGCGGGAGTCCGGCTCGTCGCACTTGTCAAAATGCTTTAGATTAATTTTCACATAAATAATTATAAACATAATACTTATCGATGCCTTCGTGTTTACTGCAATTATTTACCAACAAATCGTGGATCGAGGTCGAACCTGCTGCAGAATTCAAATAATTTTAAAATGCAGAGCGATATAACAATGTTTTTTCATAAAAAGAAAGCGTTTTATTGCCAAGATGTCTTTGTTTCATTATTGAAATATTTTAGTTTCATCTTTCGTTCGTTATTTTACAATAAAACAAAAATTACCTACATAATGCTGTCTTTGTTTCACACTTGAAAAATATTGTTGCTTATGTTGTGAATAATGAGTATTTTATGCACAGATGCAAAAATATACGACCATACGTTTTGTATGAATCAATGTCCGGCGCACAGACCACGTGGTCCGGCGGGTCGTATGAATCAATGTCCGGCGCACAGACCACGTGGTCCGGCGGGTCGTATGAATCAATGTCCGGCGCACGGAGAAACGTGGTCCGGCGGGTCGCCATTTACTGTCTAAATAAATGTCTGGATTGGTCAATCACGCAGAATACTGTCTTTAAAAACCGGCCAAGTGCGAGTCAGACTCGCGCACGAAGGGTTCCGTACATTATCTATAAAAAAGGCAAAAAAAACATGTCAGTTGTATGGCAGCCCCCTTAAATATTTATATTATTCTGTTTTTTAGTATTTGTTGTTATAGCGGCAACAGAAATACATCATCTGTGAAAATTTCAACTGTCTAACTATCACGGTTCTTGAGATACAGCCTGGTGACAGACGGACAGTCGGACAGACAGGCGGACAGCGGAGTCTTAGTAATAGAATCCCGTTGGTTACCCTTTGGGTACGGACCTCTAAAAATGACATGACGACAGATTGGTGTATTTGAAACAGTTACGTTATATATTATTATATAATATTATTATAATGCTAGCTTTTGTCGCTTGTGTCGAAGCGTTTTTCAATTATCGACAGTTTTCGGCTTGGCTGTTATTTTAACAACACCCCTTGTACCCTATAACATGTTCTCTGTACGATTCTTTATAGAGAGAACCTATTTTCTATGAGAGACCGCATCTAAATCCGTTAAGCACTTCTTGAGTTAAAACGGAACATACAGACACACAAATTGTAGTTTTGGCCTCAGTTCGATATTATAATAATTACCTAGAACATATTTTGAGTTGGTAACCGAAAATTTTCGATCATCAATAATATTGGATTGGATGAAATGTATGAAATAATTTTCATGAAAAATATCAGACGTCGTTCACGTATAATATTTCAGCCGTTCGATACACAATTACTTATATTTTACTGCATCCAATAAAATCACAAAAATAGGCCTAAAATATGATATAAATACAATTTAATTTGCGTTATAACAGGTTTGGACTGTTGGAGAATAAAACTTATACCAAAATCAACGTTTTATTAAGAAATGTGATATAAAACGGCCGTTACATTTTTTATAATTTATTCATATTTATTGAAACAATTAACTTAAATAACATTAAAATAAAAATAAAACGGACTAAAATAAATACATCTAAACTAAAAATATCCTATAATACACCTTAAAAGATAAACTATATTATAAATAAAAAACTTCGCTCAAATTGCTGCTCTGCGGCAAGGTGCCCAGTATGCTGGCGACATTCCCACAAGTTGCCCGAGGAATGTGCCAGCCCGTGGGTCACCCGTGACGCTGACCAGGCGCGCAGAAATTTCTTTAAAAATAAATTTCTTATATAAGGTTACATATAACGTTAAATAATATTAGTTGGTGATACTCAAAACATAGGTAGTACTAGTCTATGAACAACTGTTTGTATGGGAGCTAAGCGAAATTCTTAAAATTTGTTTTCACCTTTCCTTACTGGACCAGTCAGTTGATCGGGACAATTTGTATGGGAGGAAGTGAGAAAAACAGTTGTTCATATATACTAGTACCACCTATCAGTGGCGTGCACAGAACTTTTTGCTGGAAAAGCAAACAATTGGAAAATAAATAGTATGACGCCAGGGTAGACAATGTCTACCCTAGAGTGAAAATTTCCTATACAGACTTTTTTTTTTCAAAGCGATATTTAAATTTTTTTATATTTTTTTATTGTTGTTCTTGACCAATTGTTTGCTTATCCAGCAAAAAGTTTTGTGCACGCCACTGCTACCTATGTTTTGAGTTTCGCCAATTAATATTATTTAACCTTATATAATGACGTATGATTACAGTGACGTTGGTGGGGTCGCGCACGCACTCCGTCGTGCAGCAGTTCACTCGGTTCAAGCTGTCTCTGTCCCCCCTGCACACGGCGGCCGCTCGCCGGCTGGGCTCCTTCCAGCTGTTCGCGGACACGCTCACCAAGTTCGACGAGATGTGCACCAACACTGTCGTGGAGGCCGACGACCTACCGAAGACCGAGGTCGCCGTCATGTGGAAGGCGCCGCCGCCTGGCTCCGGATGTGTGCTCCTCAAGTAACTTCTTCATATTGTTCTGATCTTAATCCTTGATTCTACCTTACCGCCAAGGTTTTCAAAAGACTCCTAGCTAAAGCCAATAAATGAGACTTGTTGAGGTGGGACGCTTACTGGGCACAGGCGGATGGTCGGCTCTCCATTTGAAGCTATTTCATCCAATTCCCATTGCTTAAAACTTTGGTATCCTAATGTACCAGGGGCGTTCCCTTCTCTAATCAACGAGACTTACATATAGATTTAAAAGATCACTGCTTAGCTCAGTGTTTCTCAAAGTGAGGTACGCAGACCCCCAGGGGTTTCACTAGTAAATCGTAGCCAGTCCTGGCTGTGGCTAGAGCAAAATTAAGAAAAACTTCTCCTAAAATCGCCTCAATTAACGACAAGAAACACGCCTACCAATCCCATTGATTAATTTACAATATTATATTTCATATTTAAAAAAATTCGCGTATCATGAAGTGTTGACAGCAGAAGCGATGAGCAGTAGACATGAGCAGAGTGTTGTGATTGTGTACAGGGCGATGGTGGGGGAGAGCTCTGGGCGCTGGTTTGCGGAGGACGGGCAGCTGACGCGTCGAGTGTGTGAGGACACCTCGCTTTCGGCGCCTGGCTGCTGCGCCTGCGACGACGCCAAGTACAAGGTCACACGCACACACACGTCATGTCATACATACCACACCTATGTTGTACATACTGCAGGTGAATCACTAACTGGCCACATACTCCATTGATCGTGCTCAATTAACCCGAAGAAACATGAATCTTCACTTTTTAAATAAAACATACCTCTTCTTGACACGAGGGTGTGTCACTAGGGGTGTTTCAGAGTATGCACTGTAAGTCACAGTTACTTCCCAGCGTACTTCGGGCACAAATAAGGCCCCACGGCTAGGCTTACTAAATGATAGGAATTTTCCTGACATGTCAGGAATTTTGGCCCTCTGTCAGGAAATCAGGAAAAAATTGAATTTGTCAGGAATTTTGAAACAGATGAATAATTGCTTAAAATTATTATATTTATTGAGTTTCAATATATTTGTAACGAAAACTGGTGAAAATCGCGCTGCCTGCTCATTCACATGAAACCTTTATGAAAATGTCAGGAAAATTATTGAATTATCAAGTATTTTGTCAGGAATTCACGTAAACGGATCTGGTAACCCTACCCACGGCAGACCGAACACAATGTGGTCCTACAGTATTTGAACCCGTGACCTCCGGTTCAGTAGTCGAGTATTAAAACCACTAGACCACAGAGGTGGTCAAATGTTGAATCAATATTTTTATTTGTAGTTTTAAGCAATTATAATAATTAAAAAAATGATAAACTTTATATTTTTTCGATATATTTCCGCCTTGACTCGACTGATGACGGCCTCACTGATGAGGCCGAAATATATCGAAAAAATATAAAGTTTATCATTTTTTTAATTATTATAATTGCTTAAAACTACAAATAAAAAGCTAATATAGCTAAAATTATATTTATCAATATTTTTAGGGTTCCATACTCAAATAGTATGAGACTTCGTTGTCCGTCAATCCGTAGTTTGGACATCATTAAGTTTTGCGATGTAAGGATGATGCAAATATTGGTACCTTAATCCAATTCCTATGTGTGATACATCGTTGAATAGCTCTTTTTGATTCAAATATAAGTTAATATGGCGCCAGTTCCAAATTCCAGTCCGTTCACGGTACTGAACATGTAAGTTATATTAGCCATCCAACAGTTTTTTTTAATATTTCATGACATACTAGGCCTTTTTGTGCATCAATAGGCTTCACATGGTATACAGTAACCGGTTCTGGGCTTGGACGAATAAACCAGGTTCTGGGTGAATTCATCCCTTCCTCCCCTCCCCTCCCTCCGCTGTAGGTTAGCGGGTGGACGGGCAGGCATAATAGTATGTACGCGCAGCCTCTCTAAAAAGGCCGCTTTGAATGAATCATATTATGATTCTGTTCTAATGCCGTCTCTTTTGCACGTGTGTAAAAACTCTGACATAGAGTTTCAAATAATTTTATGATTCACCCAAGTTGACCTTTTTAGATCCGCTGGTATCATTCGTTTGTAAGTATCATGTGGGACTGTATCATTATTGTCCTTTATTTATGTTTTTATTATTATATTTACCAATTACCATAACCATAAATCATACAAACGATACCCATGTTGATTTTCAGACTTTGAAATCCCATTTCCCCCTTTTAGGGGTTGAATTCTGAAAAAACCTGAAACACATGTTTACTCATTTATGGATAGGAGTACATCTGTGAAGTCTCGAATAAAATAGTCTAATTTATCTTGTTTCCCCATACAAAATTTTGGACCCCTGTTTCACCCCCTTAGGGGGTGAATTTTGAAAAATAATTTCTTAGTGGATGCCTATACTATATAAGGTATCTATATGCAAAATTTCAGGTCTCTAGGACCAGTGGTTTAGGCTGTGCGTTGGTATATCAGTCAGTCAACTTTGAATTTTATACAGATTTACTTGAATATATTCTAAATATCACAAAAGTCAACAAAACGGTCGTCTCACACTGTGTAGTAACTTCGAGGTCGGTACACTGATGTGTGTATACAGATGTGTGTGAGGTGCATCGCAGGTAGGGCTGCCATCTTTCAAAAAGTGTTAGCCCGGAGATTGTGGAAAAGTCGCTATTTTATTATATGAAAGATATATTTTTTCAATAAAAATATAATTAATTACAACTCAATACAAATAAAAAAGCGTTGCTCGGATCTGCTTGATTTTTAAATAGTATTTTTTGTTAGTTTGTGATTTTTTCAGAAATTTCCAATCTTTTCTTGCTCTGGTTTTTACAAGAACATTAAAAAGCTCTTGGAAGTTATTAAATTTATCTTTACTATTAATTCAGGCTTCACCGTATCGACTGATACTAACCTAGCGGGCTGTTAGTAACGGCCGGTTTTCACTTTCATTGCCCGGTCCGACCCGGAGATCGTAGCCCGGACAAGCACCACTGAAATTCGTAGACTCCGGGTCAAACCCGGAGGGTTGGCAGCCCTAATCGTAAGTCGAACTATAAACGCGCAAGGGGAAGTAGAGAACTTCAATAAAATATCGATGAGAGAACATCATAAAACGTTACCACGTTGTTTAATTGCTATAATAATGTTACAATCGTGATAAGGATAAGTGAGGAAGTCACGTAAGGTCTAGTTACTTGCAACATCAATCGAGATGTAAGAATACCTACAGAAATTAAATATATTGTTCCTTCACAATGCAGAATATAAGCTTTCTCAATAGCTCGTGAAAGAATATCGTAATTTCATAGAAACCGCAGGAAGGATAAAGATCAAATCGCCATCTAACCAACTCACAGTAGGTGTTGGTTAGAGGTGCAAGAAAAAAACCTCTTTGAGTGGCGTCAACTGAGATACAACCACTGACTAAATAAGTACGCGTGGAGTACTCTGGACTGGTAGACCCTCAGAATAAGGAATACAAATAGAAGCCTGGCTAAAATAAGAACTGGGCAATAGCCATTGTACTCATCTAACGTAAATTACTCCTGTGTACGAGTGAATGAAACACCGGACCGCACTTACTTTATATTTTTTCCTGGTGTGTCACTAGATTGAACCAAGCAAATGTCAGTTGGATGTAATTTGGATGTATTTTAAAAATTATAATACCATCAAATTAAATACGTCTCATCATTGTATCGTTTTGTTGTAATATCGTTCGTTGCGTGCATCACATCTTAATTTGGTGGCATCGAAATGTCTAATGCATTTTGCAAAAGTTTACAGCTTCACCGAGAGAAATTAAATATTTTGGTGCTCTTCCTCTCAAAATTCGTGAAAGTGTGATTTATTATTGTTTGTGTTGATTGTTTTTTAACATTGTAATAAAAAGTCTTGTGCGATTGAAGGCTGTAAATCGCATACAGGAAAAAAAGAAAACAACAATGAAGCAATATCATTTCATCGGTGAGTTCTGATAGTTTTTATGTTAATAAGTTGCAGGATCATACCTAAAACTCAGTAACAATAATAGTAGTTCTTGTAAATCATACTCGTGTTCAATTCTACACCGATATTTGCCTGTTTTATATAGATTTTCTGCCGACTATTAGAGGTTATGATTTTCGCATAGTGATGTACTAAAGTCCGTGTGGCAAACTATCGAACATTGGTTCCCGCGGCAGCCGTGCATAAAGGATAATACTTACCGCAGATTAATTGCAGCGCGAGTTAAAAGAAAAATAATGCCGAATAAATATCGCTATATTTTTTTGTTACAGATTTCCAAAAAGGGAAGAATCAAAAAGTGAATGGCTTAGACGAATAATTAGAACAAATTAGGCAATTTAAAAAAGCAGTCATATTTGTTCGAAACACTTATGCCGGATTCTTTTGGATCAAACGAAAATTTAAAATGGAGACGGTCAAAAGTAGATGCTTTACCGACGTTATATTTACCAGATACAGACACATTGGTAACCTTTAAATAATTATGTATAATTGCATTATCAATCTTGTAAGTAGGTACGTGCTTTACTATACTATAGTATATTAACTCGATAATTTTTAAATTTTAGGCAACAGAACCAGTACCTATGGATGTCTGTGGTGTAGAAAAGTGCATACTTCTATGTTCGCAAATCGTTCTGAAAGGCCTGTTCAGAACTTGTACGTTACTTCCGTGATCGACTTCACGAAGAAATTCCGCAGATCAAGACATTTTCGTACTTAGTGGTTGACAATAAAAGTACTTTGACAGGGTAGTTCTATCGTGAAATGAATTTTTGGAATGCTTATTGACTTGAACTGCGCATAATTTGATTTCTTATTACAGGTTATTAGGTATTTTAATCGTTCATTATTTGTTAGTTATTATTCAAGATAAGTTGATGTTTATTTGATAGAAATAATAAAAAAAATGAAATTACCTCTGTAGTAATTGCGCTGTCATCGCACATCATTGACATAATATTATTATTACAAATCCTATAAGTCTATGATTATTATGATTTCTATTGTTGCGATTAATTCCTTCCTCCTTGATTGAACAAAAACGCGACATCAACGAACATCTATTTGATCGAGTTAAGAGGCGACTTAAAAAGTATCCACTTAAATAGTTTACGGTTGTATCTCTGATACAAGCTATAGCATTTTTTGTACTAGAAACAAGCAGAATTTTGGACTTAACTTATGTACCTACCTGCCTACGATATAGTAATTTGTACTTAAGGGTCGGTATAATGTCAGATGCACAATTTCAAATGAGCATAAAACATTGTGTAACTTGGTCAATCGGTTTAATAAAAATAATATAGATAATAGACTATAGGGCTGATATTCGTGCAGAAGCAAAAACGCAAAAGCTTTAAGTTCGCTCGATAGAAAAAAATTACGAAGTTACCTCTATATTTCATGTTTTTCGAGTGTTAAAGGACCTTTCTTAAAACAGTTTGCCTTGAAATTAGTATTAAAAATAAGAAAACAAATGACTCCGTATAATTGCACGGGGATTTTGAATAATTCTGTTTCGTTTTCATTTAATTTAACATCTAAGAATTGGCGCTTACGTCGATTTATTCTGAGACAAGGCGGCGACAAGATATCTCGGTCGCACGCGCTTTTTGTTCCATGCTTTGTTTCGTCACTCACCCGTCGGTCAGTTGTGATCGCTCCGTTGAGACGGGAGGGCTACGTTTTTGCGCTCTCGACGTCCCGGTTTCGTAATTTAAATAAATCTCGTAATTTGAAACATGGGAAATAAATGCAACCAATGTAAAAAATGGAATAAAAATGTTTTACGAGTGAAAATAAAGCAGTGGATGAAAGTAATGCAAAGGTACGCCATTACTTAACAAAATAAGTAGATAGGTCATGTTTTATTAAAGATGTTGAACTAAAGGTTGTCTCAATGGACTAATGAATATCGCTGTTTTTCGTCTGAGGTATTTTTTTTAGCTTACAATTTAATATCACAATAAATATGGTTGATGGATGTGGAAGAGGCGAAAGAGTTGTGTCTGGATCGTATCTTCGTATCGTCGTATCGACGTATCGTCGTATCGACGTATCGTCGTATCGTCGTATCGACGTATCTTCGTATCGTCGTATCGACGTATCGTCGTATCGACGTATCGTTGTATCGACGTATCCCCGTATCGACGTATCGACGTATCGACGTATCCCCGTATCGACGTATCGACGTATCGGTGTATTGACGTATCGTTGTATCGACGTATCCCCGTATCGACGTATCGTCGTATCGACGTATCGGCGTATCGACGTATCGTTGTATCGACGTATCGTTGTATCGACGTATCGACGTATCGTTGTATCATCATCGTTATCATTATCTTTGCAAGTATGACTTTCGAAAAATAAAATTTTGAAATATAAAAATTAGATGCAAACACAATTACGCAAAAAAATGCCATTGCGAACAAACCGTTTTGTCAACTGGGTTGAATTTTTTACATCGTAGATGCATTATACTTATTATTGAAAACTAGCACGTGCACGGGTTAATGACCGTGGATCCACACCGCTCGTGGGAGCTAAGAAATAGCGCTCGCGGCCGGTGACGGCCGGTCGCGCAAACAGTTGAGGTGCGGGGATGCGGGGGCAAAATCACTAATTTGTCCAGGTTTATACGCAGCCTTAATAAAAAATATTATGCTAAACGAAAGATATCCTTTTATTAATTCTTTATTTGCACAATATAACATGTGTCCCACTGGGGTAGACAGAGACCACTTTGCTATTAATCTCTTGGCCTCCTTCCAAAGCAAGAGGATGTCACCAGACAGGTCGGTGCCTCCTGCATTCTCTTTTTTTTCACACTTTGATACGATATAATGTGTGGTAAGCAGATTGGTCGTGGTTCATTTCGATTTGGTTTATTTATCCTAGTCAAAAATCGACATTGTTACATCACTAGCGAAGCAACGAACTAGTGACAACCTACCTAATTAAGAAAAAACTAATACATATCCATTTCTCTCTAACGCACTAGAATGTCGTAAGAAAATCAAGGATAGGTGTCTTTCTCCGCGTATTATTTTAGCCAGGCTTCTATTTGTATTCCTTATTCTGAGGGTAGACCAGACCATGACCAGACCCAAATAAGTGACAATTTCTGTCACTTCATCCAATCGGCTTCGGTAGTGGTTTGCCATCATCCTCATGACGAAACCATGGCGCCATGAAGTCTATGGAACCTTTAATTGCGCGTTGCAGGTGGTATAGATATCCTATAGTTTGAATCAACGCCATCTGTCTGTTGGTCTTTTCATAGTGGCGGATTCAAATACCGTAGAGGCACACTAGTGTTTGCGTGCTTCTGGAGGTACGATAAGATTAGATTTGGGTACATATTTTGTGCCCGGAGTACGCTGATAGGGCTCACTGCCCATCACTCACGGAGGTAATAATCGTCGCTGAATCGTTGGCTGGAACGACTGAGGACTGTGACTTGCTCCCCTCAGTACATACTCTGAAACATCTTTGTCAGCCCCATGCAGTGAAAATGTTTTAATTACTGCAGGTACTCCTACCAAAACTAATGTTTAAGTTGTTGTAGTCGGCAAAGTGAGACAAAAATGGTGTTGTCTGTCTGCAGATGGTGTTCGAGGGTCTGTGGTCAGCGAAGACGCACCCCAAGAACTTCCCGACGCAGGCCCTGTGGTTGACGCACTTCTCTGACGTCATCGGCGCCACGCACCCCCGCAACTTTACTTTCTGGGGAGAGGGCATCATCGCCAGTGACGGGTTCAGGTAACAACTTGCCGACGCAGGCCCTGTGGTTAACGCACTTCTCTGACGTGATCGGCACCACGCACCCTGCAACCTTACCTTTTGGAAGAGGGCACCGTCGCCAGTGACGGGTTCAGGTAACAACTTGCTGACGCAGGCTTAATGGGCAAGGTCCTCATGAGGGTTCATAGTATAAGCACTATATAACCGCGGTGCATCAAGTCATTGCATTTCTCTGAGACTGGCAACTGAGTCAGTATCGAGAGACCGGTTCAACTTGAAAAATGTTTGAAAATGTTCATCTTATTCTTATTATTTCCGAAAGAGAAATTCTAATATTTTCACAGATTGATTCGAAATTCTAATCCTTTATACTAACTTAAAAATTAACATAGTAGATGCTAGTGATTGTTGGCACTTGGTGGAATTTATAAAACATTGTTTAAAAAAACACTTGTACTTATCCACATATTACTTATAACTTTATTTACACTAGTGTAAATTATTTCTTTGTTAGTTAGGATGTGTAAAAGGCCCTAGAAAATGCTTTACAGCGAAACCGGTCGGGCATAATAAAGTTATAAGTAATATGTGGATAAGTACAAGTGTTTTTTTAATCAATGTTAAAAATCAACGATTTATATTACTTTGATGCATGCGAAATAACATCTAGTAAATGTTCCTAAGCGATGGATATGATTTTATTTCATCAATTGTGAGTAGCTGCGTTTCATATTTTGTTCAGGCTTTTGTTTGTTCTTTGCGCAGGATGCTGGCAGAGTGGGGCTCGGTGGGGCTCCTCGAGCGCGAGCTGCGACAACAAGGCTCCCAGCTGAGATCCATCGTGAAAGCGCAGGGGCTCTGGCACCCCCGTGTCAACTCCAACACGACGACTGGGTTCACCGTCGACAGGAAGCGTCATCTCGTCTCACTCGCCAGCATGTTCGGTGGGATACTTCTTTTTGAATGATTTGGTTTCCATTAAACGACGGTACCTTTGCGAAAATTCGGGGTTCCCGTCCGGCGACGGCATTTTGAAAAGATATTTTGATTATAAGCAATTTAAGTACATGTTCAAATATTTTGAAAACTGATAATAATCCAGTCAAGTATTGTTGATTACATGAAAAAAATGAAATGAAAATGAAAATATTTATTGATAGCATCAATATGAACAAAACATTACGCTATATAACATACACAATAAAAAAACTTTACAAAAAAACTTTGATACTTTTCGATGACATTGTTACTTAGCAGTAATGAGATGGCTGCTGATGTCTACCTATAATAGTTATAGTAAAAACCGTAATATAGGCATCACTGCTTCTACCGTTGTTTAGAAGAAACAAGCACTTCGGATGAGTACCGTAGAAGTACCTATGTTTATAAAAAGATAGTATGAATATGAACAATCGACACAGAAATCGTTTTGACATTACCAGTAGGAACTAATTGACAAAACGACGTTAACATTTTATTTATTTATGTCAACTGTTTCACCGATACAATGTTATAAGAACGTTTCTTGCCTTCAAAACGACAAAATTGTATCAGTGAAATAGTGGCATGTACTCAAAAATAATAATACGTAGTGTAATATCCGTTTTAAAATTTAACTCATTATGTGGTTTAAACATATGAATATCTTGATAAAATAAATAATAAAATCTTTTTAGGCTGTTAGCTGTCTACATTACATGAACTCGCCTGGTGTACAGTACAACAGGTACAAAGTTCGCTGGAGAGCCATTTTCCTAGTAACAATAAGAATGTGTGCTGTTTGTGCAGGGCCGTCACCCGACTGGGTGGTGGGGGTGAGCGGGCTGGATCTCTGCCGGAAGGACTGCACGTGGGAGGAGTCCAAAGTGGTTGACCTGTACCCGTACGATGCCGGCACTGATGGCGGTCTCTCCTACATGGTACTACTTCTTCAGTTACAAAATAAACTAAGTTCATATTCATGTCCAAGAATATCTCAACGTCATAAATTAAAATTCATGTGGACTTTCAAGTGAAGCGTTTTTTAACGGAAACAATGTATTGATTATTATTATTATTCTCCCTCAGTCGCCGAACTCCGAGACCATCCCCCGCGAGAAGATATACCGCATCACGCCAATGTATCCCGAGGACCCCCGCGCCCCCTTCTACAACCCGGGGGGAGAGATCCTGCCGCTGGCGCGGCTGTACCTGACGCGGGAGCGGCTCATCTCTCGCTCCTGTGACGAGGAGACGCTGCTCAACCAGCTCGTCGACGAGCAGGAGAACTCCCAGAGCGCCGACAGACGTAAGACCTTCTTTATTATAAGGCCTCACCAGACAGAAAGCGTGGCATTATCGGGGCGAGATGGTAGTGTGTTGTTGGGGAGTGAATTGCTCTATAGTTCTTATATTATCTCTATAACAGATGAGAGACGACACACAGAAAACCATTCGAGAGAAATAGGAATTACACCAAGCAAACAAAAAAAAATCACGGGAGTATAGCAATGCGATCATCAACCCACTTGCATTGCCCAGGTAGTACAAAATGAAGTTAGACAGAGATGACATTGCGCATTCCTGGAGCTACGACTAGGAATACGAAGGAAGGAGTGCGCGGGTTATACTGCGCATGTCCAAAGTGTATGCCAACACTAGGGTCCTTAATATAATAGGGACCTATAATATAAATATGTCGTCGGCACATCCAAGAATTGGGCATATCATATTTCTGTAAAAATTAGGAGGGTTGCCTCACTCCGCTTCACTCGGCTCTCCAAATATATTTACTTCGCTCCGCTCGTCATCGCACCTGTGGGTCTACCGCGTAATTCTCATTTTCATCAACATCAACTTGAGATTGAAATTTGACGTGCGTGCGACGACGCCCGCCTAACATGCCATCTCTTTTGCACGCGTTGAATTTCGCATGCATTTACTTGAAGTTGATACAAATGAGAATTACGCGGTAGAGCCACTAAAGCCGATTCTGAAGGCATTAATTTAAGTTTAAGTGCTGTCAAAACAAAATTTTCTTCATTGCAAAATAGTCCTTAGTTTTAAGGAACAGAAGTTAACTTAATTTGGAAAATTTTCAGTTTTGACAGCACTAACTACATAGAATTAAAGCCTTCAGAATCGGTTTTACTGTTTTCACTTTTGCTGAAAGATTTTCGATTTCATACTCTACGATCTGCCCACGACATACACGCACACACATGTGTTGCAGCGGAGTGCGGTGTGACGGAGTGGAGCCCATTCTCGGCGTGCTCGGTGTCGTGCGGCAAGGGGCTGCGCACGCGCACGCGCCAGTACCGCGTGCCGCAGAAGGCACAGATGTTCGCGTGCGACAGGCAACTCGTCTCCAAGGAGATGTGTGTCGCGCCCGTGCCAGAGTGCGAGTGAGTACGATACTGGATGTAACTACTTTCATAACTAAAATGTGAAAATGTATTAAATAATCTATGTATTGGAACATATAGGAAAATGTTGAAGGGAGTAGATTTAACTATTTATATAAAAAAAAATTGTTGGTTCCTTTTAGTTATATCTGCAGTTTACTTCTGTTGTTTTTCCCTAAATAAATAAATAAATATAGCTAGGCAATATGTTAGGTTTAGGTAAGGCAAGGTCTTATAGTTAGGTTAAAGATCTATTTGTTCGTGTTTAGTTGGCAATCGATAACCTTTATGGATCGACATACGTCGTATTGACTGATTTATTTCATGTTTTCCAAAAATAAATACAGATCCAGTATAAAAGATCTTTCAGACAAAACACGAGCAAGATTCCTTAGAGAGTCCCATCAGTGTGAAGGTGGCTCTCCATAAATAAATATTCCTTCGAGAGTCTTGACGAAGTAAAATACCTCCAGCACGATAAGCGAGTGCCCTACGAGGTTCAGAGCTCACCTTCCTTAATGTGCATATGTTAAATAGGAAAAAATAGAAAAGAAAAGGAAATAATACAAGAACAGAAATTGAGATAAAGTAGTATAATTCAAGAAAATTCCTACGAGATCCCGAATAGACTGCATGTGCATGTCACAGTATAATAATGTATAAAATAAATAATACTTTGATTTACTGATCTATCCACGTCAATGGCTATACTAAATGGCTGGATATAGGAACATGAAAATTGGTCTGTAAGTTCCCTGTATCCGCTAAAAAGGGATATTAGTAAATTCCCAGGGAATTGAGAGAAAAGGGATCCACTTGATGCACGAAAACAAAGCAGGGGTCATTCGCTAGTTTAATAATTAGATAAAATCATAAATAAAGACCTAAAAATAATAATAAAATAAATAAATCGAAACAACAAAAATAAATAAAAAGTCAAGACATTTCCAAGTCAACTACTGAAAGTATTTACATGTACAAAGAATCCCTTTATTTATTTATTTTATACTTATTGGGTTTTTTAATATTATGTTATCTTTGTTCTTGAGAGGTTTCATGACTCGACCAGCCCCTCTATTCTGTATCTTTAGTTGCCAACTGTACTAGGTGCCTATCATCAAAAACATAGCTAAATACTGAAATTTCAAAATTGCCATTAATGGGTACTGAACTATTTACAAACTGTGTCGTCACTTCAAGTGCGAATATATCCTAAAACAATCGGAATTCGATAGTATATGTATGTTTTTGATGATAGACACCCAGTCCAGATGGCAACTTGAGATACATAATAGGCCCGCTGGACAGATCCAGAATTCGATCCCTAGCCTCAGTTACTTCTCCGAATATTTTTCTCATCTGCCACCATCGACCTATATACAAGGTGAATCTGTGAACATCGTCCAAATTCATACTCGAGCCTTGGTAAGTGATCAACATCATGAACCAATAACGATTTTTGTAAAATTCATAAAATGAAATTTCGACTTCCCATAGTGATTCACTCAGGGCTGGGAGTGAATTACTATGGGAAGTCGAAATTACATTACACGAATTTCACAAAAATTTTTATAGCACACCGTGCGTAAAATGACCACAGTCGGCATTTTCCGCACTTGTACTATAAAAAATTATACGAAACTCGTGCGAGAAACTTTTTCTCGACTCGTGTGATTGCAGCACTCGCCTTCGGCTCTGCCGCAAACTCACACTCGTCAGAAAACGTTTCATCGCTCTCGTATCGTAATGTAATTTATTAATGATGCTGATCACTTACCAAGACTCTAGTATGAATTTGGACGATGATCAAAAAGTCACCTTGTATAGTCTACATAGTAATGATCTTTGTCCTGAACTGTTGACTCATCTGTTCTCCTCACGTACAGAGGCGACGCGGAGGCCGAGGACAACTCGCTGACCCTGGGGACCCAGGTGGAGGACGTATCGGGGGTGTGCCGCACGGGTGCCTGGGGGCCCTGGAGCGAGTGCTCCGTCACCTGCGGTATCGGGGTCAGCACCAGGCGGAGGACCTTCATCGACCACATGGGGCTCAAGAAGTGTCCGCTCGTGCAGATCGGTTTGTATAATTGACCTGGACTTTGTGATCATTTAGCAAAATATTCGTTGAGATTTACTGTCTGAGATTACACTTTTAGAACTTCTTCTACTTCGGTAAACAATGTATAATTTTAATAAAATAGTATATTATTTTTGGAACCTTTCTCTAGGGATCTGTTAAAACAGAAACGCGATTGGAGAATTTCGGCTCGATAGAAATATTTATTGAAATGAGGACTTTATCGACACCAATTCTCCTGATTTGACAATTTAGAATGACATATGGACTGCAATTATATTTTATTAGATGGGTTTTAACAGTATCTAGGACCTGATTAAACGAAATTTTGATAGCAATTTTAGTACATTTTATATTAATAAAAAGCCGACTTTTTGCTACTTTTCCACGAATCCGTCCCTCTCGCACTGAGGGTTTTTTCGCATATGGAGTAACAGGGACGGTAAAACTTTTACATATCGCCTTAAAAAAAGGATCCATAAAGTTCAAAAAGTTTTGTAATAAATAAATAAAGTCGTAATTCTTATGCTGTTTCTTCAGTCTGTACCATTTCATATCGGCTCGTCGCCCCCAACAACTCCTACGGTGCCTATAGCGAAAGTTGGCAGCTGGTGGTAACTAGTTGATGAAAACTAATGTAGATTTTTCTGTTTTTTGCTTTCTTCGCATTATTCTATTTATTTATTACCTACCTATGTAATATAGTGCCATATTTTATAAATAACATGTTTATATTAAGTAGCTTAGTGCTGTAAGTTAACATTGAATATGAATAATCTTGACAGAGGAGAACCGGAAGTGCATGGAGCCTCAGTGTCTGGACGCGGAAAGCTCTATTTCCGACCCGTCGTGCCCCACGACCGAGTGGGCGGGCTGGTCGCCGTGCAGCGCGTCGTGCGGCCGCGGGGTGCGTCTGCGCACGCGCCTGCTGCTTGTGCCGCCCGAGCGCCAGCAGGACTGCAGCAGCAAGGTCGAGCTGCTGCAGCAGCAGCCGTGCCAGGAGCGCGAGGACTGCGCCATCGACATGCTCACAGCCAAACGTCAGTATCACGTCATCTTGTCGATCCTCTCATATTTCGTACCACCGTATTTTTAGGGTTCGGTAGTACCTAAAAGGTCCACAAGGAAACTTTATGGTAAGACTCCGTCGTCCGTCCGTCCAGCCTCATTTAAAGATAAAGACTTGAAATTTGGAACAAAAATAGCATTAATTTGCCTACATAAGACAGAATAAAAAAAAAATTGAAAAATTTGAAATTGTTCAAAATATTTCCAAAACAAAAGTGAGAAAAAAATTACAATAAAAAGTCCTAATAATGCAATATGGGTATCAAATTGTAGATATTAAAGAGCTGATTATATATCTTAACTATATTTTGTGGCACTGATTTCAAGAAATCTTTGAAAAACCACAGAAAAATGTATGCCCCCCCCCCTCCCCCTTATCTCCGAAACTGGTGGACTGAAAAATTTTAAAAACATGTCGATTATAGGTCATAACTGGCCAATTACAGAAAAACTATAGCGATTTATAAAGTAATAATTTATAATATAAAATAAATAAAAAAAATATTTTATAAAAATACAATATCGATATCAAATTGTCGGTATTAAAGAGCTGATTGTAGAAATATATAACCATTGGCTATAATTATTTACATCTATTTCGAGAAATCATCAAAAAATCACAAATTTACTTTGACAGGTTAAATTTACATTTACCTAGGCATTTAGGAACGCTACCTAGTACACATACTACTAGGCCGGCGTGAGAGGGAGGTGTGCGGACGGCGCGCGGGGGGGGGGGGGGGGGGGGGGTAGGTGCTCCTGCACCCTTCATCTTCACCTTCGACTGTATTGACACTTATCTCCAACGTAATAGATGCATTTATGGAAAAAGAAACGTAATTAGGTCAAAGCCAAAGTTCGAAACCATGGTACTCGTCAATACCTATAGTTATTTAAATAACCAGTTTCAAAACCAGTTATCGAAAATCATACCAAAACCTAGTTTCGGTATTGAAAAAACACGTACCGACCTATCTCTAAAAATGAGTGGTAGAGAGTAAGTCCTTGATTATGTAAGTTTTCAATAAAAGAATACTTTTTTAAACTTTTACCTCACATAACCTAACTTAATCAATATTAAAGAATAAACTAATACAACTACTAAACTACATTACAGTACTGAATTTTACAGGGCCTTGTGACCCAAAACTAGGACCTTCTAAGCTACGTATGTGTAATAAGGCCCAATGTATGGAAATTATAAATCAAAAAACCTTAATTCTAGCATGAATAACAATGTTTTTAAATAAAATACCAACATTTATACACTAAACACCTAAAAATTCAATAGATGTAGGGCTGTTTTCTTACACATTGGAAAAGTGTATTTTTCTAACAAAATATTGATGATTTTAGTTGCTGCTTGCAAGTTCATGAATAATTACAATGTTCATAGTTATACATCTTTGAGGTCTTTAATGCTTACTTTTGCGCCAGTTTTGCGTAAGGCACGGGCCTTGTAAAGCCCAAAATAGAGGTTCTTAAAAATGTTAAAAAAAACTAGCTTATTGTCGTTATAGCTTTAAAACTACATTTATTTGGATTTTGAAATAATCATAGCTTTTATTTTAAACCGTTTTTCCTTTAGGGTGATAAAATAAAGGTTTTATTTAAATTTTTAAAAAAGTGGGCCTTTTCACCCGGTGTTACCTAATATCTCTACTGTGATTTAAAAATCAATAATAAACTATTAACTAAATCATAGACTAAGTATTGCTACAATACTTAGTCTATGACTAAATGTACGACACGATTTATTTATTTACGATTGCATAGACATTCTTCACTTAAGGTAATAACCGTGTATTTGCTCCTCACATTAACTCAGCGGTTAACTGAGTTCGTTCAGTTATTACTGGCATTTAGAATAAATGACGAAGGCGATGACCAGCTACATTTAAATACATTGGTCGGTAATGTATACCCTATTCACAAGACACGGTTTTGTCTGAATACTGTAAAATATCATAATCACGTGGAAATTCGCACTTCACTAAGTACACCACAGCTCCATAATCTTTTATAAAATTGCTCAAATTAACATATGAATAGATGAATCTGTAAGACGAAGATGTATTCTGGTTCACAGATTAGCTCAGCTCATTCATATGACAGACGTTTGAGAGTGAGAAGTAAAGATTTCAAAAGTAAAGATAAGCCCTTACCGTACCAAAATGTTTCCACCTTTAAATGGGTGACGCTCACACGTTTGGAATCAGTGCACATCTGAACACAGTGGTAGTTAGACGCCTTAAGTGCACTTAAAGTTAATCATTTTAACAACTTTAGTAGTCTGATCAGTTTGCTGACCGTAGGTAGACAGATTGCGCACTCATAAGTGTGCGCGCGTCGGCATTATGTCAACGCACGCATTCAAAAACAATGCAATAGATTTTATAGCACACACATTTTCCGCACTTGTGCTATAAAAAATTATACGAAACTCGTGCGAGAAACTTTTTCTCGACTCGTGTGATCACACTCGTCAGAAAACGTTTCATCGCTCTCGTATCGTAATGTACTATTAGGTGCCAGGGCTCATCTAAACTTTTGAAATCTTTGGTGAGAGGTTGGAAAACGTGTGATCTTTATTATTAAAATTTCAAGTTAAAATTACATTCCCTCTTCCCTCTATCCTGACAGAGATCTGCATGGAGCCAGCGGACCAGGGTCCATGCCGCGGTCTGTACCAGCGCTGGAGCTTCATGCCGATGAAGGGCATGTGCGTGCCGTTCCAGTACGGAGGGTGCCGTGGCAACCGGAACAACTTCCTCACGAGTGAAGACTGCATGGCTACTTGCCAGCGAATACTTGGTAAGGCATTCCCCTCCCTTCGTGACAGAGATCTGCATTTAGTAGACGGACCAGGGCCCGAGCCGTGGTCTGTACTAGCGCTGGGGCTTTATCCCGATGAAGGGCATGTGCGTGCCGTTCCAGTACGGAGGGTGCCGTGGCAGCCGGAACCACTTCCTCACGAATGAAGGTGTCGTGAGTTCATCTTCGCGGTGCACAATATTTGTGCCCAGTCTGCGTGCTTCAGAAGGTACGTTAATCGTAATCGTAATCGTAATCGTTAATCGTAATTATTTGTGCCCGAAGTAAGGCGATAGGGTTCACTGCCCATCACGTATGGGACGTAATAATTGTCGGTGAAAAGCGTGGACCAAGTGTGGACTGTAACTTGCATTTCACACATTATAATATATATAATCGGGTCTACCGCGATCAATTTTTTTACCTTTTTACGAAAAGGGGACACCCTTAGACCATCCATCGGTAGACCCGATTATATACAAGGTGACTTTTTGATCATCGTCCAAATTCATACTGGAGGCTCGATAAGTGATCAGTGTCTTGGATCAGTAACAATTTTTGTGAAATTCGTAAAATGAAATTTGGGCTTCCCCTAGAAATTCAGTTCCAGTCCCGAGTGAATCACACTATGGGGAGTCGAAATTTCATTTTACGAATTTCGCCAAAATTGTTATTGATCCATGATACTGATCACTTACCAAGCCACCAGTATGAATTTGGACGATGATCAAAAAGTCACTTGTATATTATAATTAGGGAATGCAATCTCGTACGAGATTTCCGCCTAGCGAGATCTCGCGAGACTCAAAACCCAGTCTCGCGAGATCTCGCAAATTACGGGATCTCGCGAGATTGGGAGAATCGCAATTAAAACATATGCAAATGCTTGTTTTAAGAACTAGTAATTGACATGATATGTAATTAAATAGAAACTGCGTTGCTTAGTTATAAAAATAATGTAAGTTTTATTTTAAAAATCAACAGAGTACTTATTATTTTGTCTCTAACTCTAATAACATTTGTTTATGTCTATAATTATTATACCTACTGTAGCTAATCAGTTCAAATTCTTACAATATTGGTAACAAAACAATAATTATCTATATTTAGTCTTTTGTAAATTATTACTTTAGTTTCAATAATTAAGAGTAATAGGAACATTACTTATGGTAAATAAAAACAACAAAACAAAAACTTAACTTCACAAGTTCTTAAATAAATGTTGTGAGATCGTATTAATCAAATAAAAGAAGTTTAAAGTAGAAGTCAGATGAAGTTATCAAGGTACGGAAAGGCAAGTTAGTTTGTCTGAAAATGGCTTCTCAAAAAACACATCATGTCGAGAGTATCATCTGACAGACGACTTCTGATTTTGCATGCCAAATACCCTGCTGCTGAAAAAGCTCGTTCTGCCTCAACACTTGTGGGAACCACAGTTGAGAGGCAGTTATGATTCAGTTCGCGCGCAGCCGCGCTATGAAATACACGTCGTCACGCTGCATTTGTCGATCTCGTTATCTCGCGAGATCTCGTACGAAATTTGACGAGATACAATCTCGTAAAATATGGCCGGGATCTCGCGAGATCGGGATCTCGGCGAGACGAGATTGCATTCCCTAATTATAATGTGTACAAAACGCAAGAGTTTAAAGATATATATTGCATTTCACAGTTCAAACTTGGGAACACCTTTGACACCCGCTCGGGGATTTATGTCGTTACGATCTTTTATTATATTATGAATTATGTTTATGATATACGTTGTATATTAGCGCTGAACTGAGCTGTGCGGGCGACGCCACATGCTGCGGATCTATCGTGGATCAAAAAATAACAAACATCATCGACAAAACTACCGAATTCCTGAAATTGCTGTCTAAAAATAAAGATAACGCTAAAATGGTGGGAAGACTGTCGTGGATGTCTAAAATTAATTAAATGAATAAGTTAAGGCGCTACGGAAAAAAAACGACACTTTAAGGACTCGCATATCTACTTCAGTAAATAATGTATTATTTTGATAAAATTGTATATTCTTTTTGGGTTCTTTTTCTAGGGATCTGTTAAAACAGAAACGCGATTGGAGAAATTCGGCTCGATAGAAATATTTATTGAAAAGAGGTCCTTTTCGACACCAATTCTCCTGGTTTAACAATTTAGAATGACATATGGACTGCAGCTATATTTTATTAAATGGGTTTTAACGGTATCTAGGACCTGGTTAAACGAAATTTTGATAGCAACTTTAGTACATTTTATATTAATAAAAACCCGACTTTTTGCTACTTTTCCACGAATCCGTCCCTCTCGCACTAAGGATTTTTTCGCATATGGACTAACAGGGACGCTAAAACTTTTACATATCGCCTTAAATGTATGAGGATACCGAATAAATGGAGCGTCTCGGGTGCCGTTGTGGTGTTTGTGTTTAGACGCACGTTTGTGATGTGGATCAGTATCCGCGTCGTAAATAACGACAAATATCCCAGAGAGGTTACTGCACCCGCGTTTCACCAACGGTTTTTACGTCCCAGCATGATAGGGTGAGCCCTACTATACCGCCGGTCTTCGGGCACAAACACATATTTTTTCAAGACATGCAAGTTGTTAACTTTTTTACATCACAATGTTTTACTTCAACGTTTAGTAAGTATAGAAATTCCGAAAAACTCATTCCATTCGACCGGACAGGATTCGAAGCCGGTCGTCAAGATTAAAAATCCAATGTCCTACCGACTGCAATACCTCTACTTCATTGCGATACAAAGTAATCAAAACCTTCCAGCAAAATGCACTAAGAGTTGGGCAAACAAGAATTAGAAAACAAAATAATATTTAAGTATTATATCATAATATATTTAAAAACTGCCTCGCCGTTCTAATGGAATGCTATATAGACATTTCTAGAAAAGTTGATACTGGAATTTAATGATTCAGAAAATTAATAGAAAATTAAACGCATTTAACAATAAATCACATTGACGTAACCAGCACTCTAATAAATCAACAATGACCGAACAGTAATGGAAAATTATCGAAACATGAAACCATTAAAAACATTCGTCTAATACCAGCCCATTTCAAGTTTATATTTAGGTACCTAATACAGAACAACATGGTTTTTGTTGTTGAATATGAATCAGAAATAATCCGAATCATTGCAATGATTTTTCTATCAGTTTTTTGTGAAAAGAACTTCAAATATTAAAATTTTATATGTTTTATAGATAACATTTTCATTATTTCGAGCTCTCAGTCAATATTTATCATGACGAGAGATTATATATTTGATTGTAATATTAATTGTAATATTGGGTTATTAAATTGAAAACTACGCTTGGTTTAATTGATCTTTTTATGTAACTGCTAAAAATAACTATTAAGGGGAAACGCACAACTTAAGATGGTTCTTCTTATTTTTAAATTACACATATTAATAAATGTGATTTATGGCATTTCGCGAACATAATTTAATGTCATGTCAGTTAGGGTTTTCGGCAACATTTTGTTATATTATGCATTACGTTGTAAATAATAATGCATAACATAACAAAATTTTGCCGGAAAAGCGTAACTGACGTTAAACTATGTTCGCCAAATGCCATAAATCACATTTATTTAATATTTGTAATTTAAAATAAGAAGAACCATCTTAAGTTGTGCGTTTTGTAGAGGATACGAAACGTTCCCCCTTAAGAAGAAGAATGATTGAAAAATAAAGCCGGAAGCATAATTGTTTTAAGCATGAAGTAAAAACCCCACCAAAAGTAGAAAAAACCCACAATTTTCTTAAAATTTAATCTGTCATGGATATTAGCGGATACAGGAGGGAGGGCACCCCAAACACTCAGGAATTACATACATTTGACTCCACTTTTCGATTCGATTAGACGGGTGCACTTTTACACAGCATAGGTTTAAATAAGGTAATAGATATTTTTGCCAAAAGTACCTCAAAGCTTAAGGCGCCTAAAAATTTTCTTTTTTTACTTTGTGATAAACTTTTTCATAATGGCCCCCCTCAAAATCAAATCCTGGATCCGGCCTTGGTCATGGAGAAATATGAGGACCTCCACGAGGTGATTGAGAATATCTTAGTTCAGATTCGGATACAGCACAGAAATTACGACAAGAATATTAAAAAAAAACAAACAAACAATAAAAAAGAACTTGTTTTGTAGTATTAATAACAAATAAAATTTATTCTTTAGTACACGAATCTAATCGATTCCGTTCTTGTAACACATGATATTAATAATCATGTTACAAAAACAGAATCGGCCTACTTCGTGTTAAAGAGATAACAGATTTGCGGGAATATTCAAGAACCTTCATTCATTCAACGATTAAGCCAATTATAACGCAGCACTACCTACGTGTTGATTACCGCGTTTTGCATACAATTATCATTTATTACTGCTGTCTTAATCAATTTAATTAGCTGAGTTACCACGCACGCAACTTTGTTGTGAGTGCGTTCATGATGCCCGCGTCATAGCAGGTCACGTGAC
Organism: Ypsolopha sequella; assembly: GCA_934047225.1. Lineage (NCBI taxonomy): Eukaryota > Metazoa > Arthropoda > Insecta > Lepidoptera > Ypsolophidae > Ypsolopha > Ypsolopha sequella. The sequence goes on from OW203985.1 coordinate 29,546,093, forward strand.
AGGGTCTACGCGTCCTCTACGACACGGTTACGGACGTACTTCCGTAGTACAGTGCGCGCCAATCTTTTAGTCGCCTCTGAAGATAGCCGCAAGAGGCGACGCAATAGCCGTTTTATGGTGTCAGGGGGACGTTACAGGAGCGAGGGCGCGGAGCACACCCGCCTGCGTGCCGCACCACACCCCCCGCTCGCCATTTAGCAGGTGTCAACACTATGCGTTAGTGTTAGTGCTACGTCCGTACACTACACACGCGCGCATTGCATGAAAAGTACCTTCAAGGAAAAAATTCTATGATTCGTTAAGTTTATCGTTGAATCTGTTTGTTATAGTTTATTGTTTTTGTTGCCTTTATTTGTTGTTTTGTTGATATAGTTTGTTAAAGTTTTGTTGGTTTAGTTTGTTAAAGTTTACTGTTGTTGTTTTATAGCGTTTTAGGGCGACAATGTAGGAAAATGGTGTTTATATTAATGCATTTTATTTATATAGTTAAGATTGCACTAAAATATTAAATAGTTAGGTACAACAAGTACACCTTCCCACTTATGGTAAACATTTAATAATCAACCGTTGATATTATTGTTTCCTTGACTGTACCTGCGCAAGCTTGCACTCGTAACTCATTTAGAGGCGACTAAAAGATTGGCGTGCACTGTTGCTGCTGCTTTTTAGGTTTCTGTACAGGAAGGGTGCCGATCGGCATCCTAGTGCTAAGCCTCCGTTCTGTCCGTCCGTCTATCATACAGCTTCAGTCGCTATAGGTAGCCTGAAATGTTCACAGAATACGTGTTATTGTGGCTCTTAGAGGACACATTGTAAGGTATTGCCTACTATCGATATTATTATTATTATTATTTATTATTTATACAGGATACTTAATATTAATATATACTCTAGATAAATACTATAAGCTGGGTAGATATATATATATAGGGGATAGATACTCTAAGCCAGCGTTTCTTAACCTGTGGTCCGCGGACCCCTAAGTGTCCTCGAGCATATGAATGGGGGTCCGCAGCCGAATCTATAGACCATTTAACAATTATAAATAAATGCCAACAAAAGTTTTTTGCCACCAAAAAACCTTCTGACTAACGTATTTTATATGAAAAAGTATATATTTTTTTGTAATTTGTAGAATTAAAATAAATGGTCCGAAATTTATTGCTGTTTTTTATTAAGGGGGTCCTTAAAATTGTGCTTGATTTCCTAAGGGGTCCGTGGACAAAAAAGGTTAAGAAACGCTGCTCTAAGCTAAGCTGTGGCCTTTATCACGGAAACTAATAAAAATAAAAATAAATTGATACCCAAGGTTGTTATTTACCATAATATTTTTAGAGTTCAGTACCCGTGCGGTACGGAACCCTTTGTGCGCAAGTCCAACTCGTACTTGGCCAAATGATTGTAGTTAGTAAAGTAAGTATTCGTAGCTGATCACGAGCTAGGCTAGGAGCCGTGCAACGCAGAGTCTACTAGTCTTGCTAGGACACACTAACCCTGCGTTCCGAAATAGAATTATTTCGCTAAAATCGATTACGAATGAATGAGGTGAATGGATAACAATCCATGAGTGAAGCAAATGCGTTCATTCATTCGTATGACTTTCGTGGCTCATACGACGGAGGTGAGGCGATGTGAGCGTTGAACGGAATGGAATGACAAAAAGTGTTTTCGCTCCATTATTTCAGCAGTTTAGATCAAAGACAATATAACCACTTCGTTTTAAGATCAGACAAACCATGGTATATGTTTTATTCGGCCATGAGAGAAACAAATGAAAAGTCGTGTGGAACTCTTCGTCGAAAAGGAAGAATCTATAAACATATTTTTTTTTCGTCGCTATCTGAGTCTACGATGAAGAACAGTGCTACAAACTCTTCTTGTTCCATCACGAATCACGGCACTTTGACGAAATAAAATAAAATAATCGTATTGTATTCTGTGGTAAGAGGTTATGGTTAAGATGTATCTTTTTTAATGCGGTCCGAATCATAAGCTATCTTTCACATCGTTTGCTAGCTCACAAATTACGAACCAGTCATCGCTCATACTTTAATTCATTCATAGCTTTTATCGATGTAATTCTATTACGGACGGCACGGAAGGAAAGTCGTAATTTTGTAAATGTGTAGAAACTTCCCGCGTACTCGATTTCAAATAAACTTCGAAGAATCATCTCACAGCGTATGTTATTTTTGCGTGCGTGATCTGCTGCGAACTCAGATTACAGAGTAAATTAATGTTCTCCGAGAACTCAAGATCATCGAGATACTTTCCTGAAAAGCAGAGATTAAGGCGCTACGGAAAAAAATCGACACTTTAAGGACTTGCATGTCCACTTCAGTAAATAATGTATTATTTTGATAAAACAGTATATTATTTTTGGATTCTTATTCTAGGGATCTGTTAAAACAGAAACGCGATTGGAGAAATTCGGCTCGATAGAAATATTTATTGAAATGAGGTCCTTTTCGACACCAATTCTCCTGGTTTGACCATTTATAATGTCATATAGATTGCAACGATATTTTATAAGATGGATTTTAACGGTATCTAGGACCTGCCCCCCTATTCTGTATCTTTAGTTGCCAACTGTACTAGGTGCCTATCATCAAAAACATAGATAAAAACTGAAATTTCAAAATTGCTTTTAGTGGGTATTGAACTATTAACGAACTGTGTCGTCACTTCAAGTGCGAACATATCCTTGGGAAATCGGAATTCGATGGTATATCTATGTTTTTGATGATAGGCACCCCGTACAGAAGGCAACTAGAGATACATAATAGGCCCGCAGGTTAAACAAAATTTTGATAGCAACTTTAGTACATTTTATATTAATAAAAAACCGACTTTTTGCTACTTTTCCACGAATCCGTTCCTCTCGCACAGAGGATTTTTTCGGATATGGAGGAACAGGGACGCTAAAACTTTTACATATCGCCTTAATTGATTATCTTGAAATTCATGGCGAATTGTTTTTCTTTGTCTTAAATACCTAGTTGTTCTTTTTGTTATCTACAAGAGACTCTCGGCATTATGCTAAAACGTCGGTAAACAATAAGCAAACATCAACAAACTTGGCATTGACTAGTGCTTCGAGACGATCTGCTCACCTCGCTGGCCGACTAGGCCGATCGACGCTGACCTCAGTCACTCATGATCTCATACACATTTGCTGTTTGTTCAGGACTATTTGAAACAAATCTCAAGTGGGTAGCCTCACAGTAAACTATATTACACGACGACTAAAGAAACGGACGACTACAAAATTAGCAATTCAAATCTCTGTTTAGACGTGCTGGAGACATAAAAAAAAGTTGTAAGTAATAAAACGAACTTCAGATATATTATAAGTATCTACGTAGATCAACAATAATTAAACGAATTATTCGTCTAACTTGCCTCTTGAATAATATTGGTAATTTGAAAATTCATTTTGTGCATAATTTTTAAAACATTTTCGACCTAAAGAAATATAATTTTAATTGAAATGTGTTTCAATTTGGTCCAATATTATATTTTGTACAGACCAAAAAATTGCTTAATAATTCTGTAATATATAGTTTAAATAGGGTCAGCTTAGACCATTTAACCAACACTCAAAGAGGGCCAGCTTCTGAATCAAGAAAATATCGCTAACAAACATTACAGTCTGAAACTATGACAGAAATAAATTTCTATGTTTGAACACTTGGCGATTTATCCATCGCAAGGAGATATAAATTAACATTATATCATTGCAGTATAGAAACGCAGAAAGAAAAGTAAAACTGGATGTGAGGAGCTCTGATCCCGGTTCAGAGCTCCTCATATCCAGATTTACTTTTCTTTCTGCGTTTCTATACTGCAATGATATAATGTTAAATTACAGTCTGCAGTAAGCGCTGCATTACAGTCTCAAACGTGATATTAGGGGAAAAAGATGTTGGAATGTACAAAAACAAATCAATATCATTTCAACACTATATTCTGCCTCTTTCTTACTTGTTTTTATGAACAAGCCACTTCAACCACTTGACTAAAAGTCCCTTGAATAGTTTCTCTTTACTGCCTGCGCCTTCAGCGAGCTATACGTGACACACCTTTCCTGACGAAATAACGATGAATAAATAGTATATTATTTGGATCGTTAAACTCTGCTTTTTACTGGAATACCTATATCCTAACAAAAGAAGTATTCATATTACAGTTTTTCGTCTTAGATTTTACCGCCTAACATTTTATTTAGTCATGCATTGCCGTGTAACGTTAGTAAAACACAATAAATACCTCAACGTGATGACGTACTTGCAGATAGATAATGTAACTATAAAATGAAACATGCAATATCCTACCATAAATGTTTATATTTACTTGTCATAACAAAATGATATCTATTATAATTGATTTCGTCGACACGCGACACTAAACACGTGACAAAGACAATACATTATTCAATACACAGCGCGACATACCATTGGACCGATCTACGTCAGTCTTGCTGGTGTCGGGTCGTAGTCCTTTGAAATTAACACAAAAAGGTACATGATTGAATAGAACCCGAAGAGACTGGTACCCCAAAAAACGGTTAAGGCGATACGTAAAAGTTTTAGCGTCCCTGTTACTCCATATGCCAAAAAACCCTCAGTGCGAGTGGGACGGATTCGTGGAAAAGTAGCAAAATATCGGTTTTTTATTAATATAAAATGTACTAATCTATTTTGTCAAAAATATTTTCAAGGAGACTTTACAAATACATAATATCCACATTTTGAATGCAATTTGTAAGGATTTCAGAATTACAGGAAAAAATAAAACAATTTAGAGGTCTTTTCGGAATTAAATTCTATCGAGAAAATTTCGTCCAATCGCGTTTTCCTTCAGTGAGAATCTTAATCAAATACTCAATAAACATTTACCCAAAAATGAAATACGTAGATGACGTTATAGTGGAATAAATGGATTCGAAAAAACCCCATTTTTTTTTTGGTATCGCCTTAAATCAGCAATCATAAAAAGTTAACTAAACTGTTGACCTCGCTTGTACCTGCCAATAGATACTTGTACACCTACAACACGATTATTTTATACTTAAGGCCCTACGCATCCAACACAATAATCGTATTAAGTAATTTTGTACTCAATGATATTATCAGAAAGTCTACATTAGAACACTCGCATCGTGCGCTGCGAGCACGCATAATCGGTAAATTTGCGAGCTTTTTCTGGAATTTCTGAAAAAGTATTGAGAAATAAATAAAAATGAGTCAATAAGTGTCTTTAGTTATCTGTAAAGAAAATTCAGGAAAAGTTTTAATTCTCTCCGTTGAACACCTTTGCTATAAACACATTTATTCGCAATTTGACGAGCTTACTTTGTGATTTTTTTCTATTGAGTGAAGTTAACTCAATTACGTTTTTAGATCAACTTGTGTTAAGAGTATATCCTCTTTTGTAACATATATTTAACTTGTATTTGAAAGAGATATCGAACTGGCAATATTAATTAAACAAAATGCTCATTTTGGAATGACAGGGCCTTAACTGTGCTACAAACTAAATTGTACTTGACCACTGTAACCAACGATATTCCAAGCCCTTCGTTCACTTAGATTAAATTATGTTAAGGTGTCTTGATTCGAAAACCATTTCGAGATTTAGGTTTAATAAGCAGTATTTTCGAACTTGTGGTCTAAAAAACCCCATAATGATGAATATTTTTACGAAAAAGCTGCAACTTCCGGCTGTATAGAAATGTGTCCTTTGCTTATACATATAAATTTATAATAATTAATAAATAAACGCAGAAAGAAAAGTAAATCTGGATGTGAGGAGCTCTGAACCTGCAAATATTATAATGTTAATTCAACCTTAGCAATCGACACATTTCTTCATATACGTATAAAGCCTTGTAACTTGTGTGGTCTATGACTTCTGTTACCATGGTGATGTTGTCCGGCAGGAGGGTCAGAGGGGGCGGGGGCGGGCCCAGCTACAAGCCCCTTCAGCAACCCCACCGTCAGCTCCAACTACCCGGGGCTCAGCGTCAGCGCCATCCAGCCGATACAGCAAGGAGCTGTCCAAGCCGGTCAGTACACATATATCACCTCCCTCCCTCGCCACCATACTTCCCAAGTTTAAATTTCATTTCTGTTTAAATTGCGCATTACAATTGGAAGTAGATTGAGTGTAGTCTCGAACATTTGTTATGATTAGAGATCGCAGTTCAATTCGGAACGACCTTGCACTCAATCGACCGAGTCCATCTGTCAGTACTATACAGGGTGTTAAGATGAAGTTGCGGAAGCCAGAAACTGGCGATAGTACACGCTATATAAACATCTTTTCGAGAAAAAAAAAAGAAATCGAGAAAGAAGAATCAGTTGTTTTTTACATTTTGGTCGCGCAGCTATATATAACTTTTCTACGAAACAGCTGATTTTTTTTTCGGGATTCCAGGTTTGGCTCCAAAGAAAAAGTTGTTTGTATGGACGAGTACTATCGCCAGTTTCCGGCTTCCGCAACTTCATCTTAACACTCTGTATATTGAATCTGTGCATTAGTGAATTCGTGGAGTATTTGATCACCAGATCCGACAAATCTGCTTGGCGCTGCGTCGATGGTAGGTATTTCATTATTATTATGTCGCAAATAGTAAAATTCATCAGTTTACAAACGGGGCATCGTCATTTTCCAAACGCTCGGTGTTTTGCAATTTGCGTCGTCGTCGTCATATCGAAGGATACGCCATTTTGTGATTTGCCTAGGCATATCGTAATTCTGTTAGAACTATAGTTCCGCTCCGCTCCGCTCCGCTCCCGATTGTAACCAAACACGCTTCGCTTGTCGTCGTTCCTAATTTTGAATTTCTGGTGCAAGACTTTCGATTTGGCTTTTTAGAAAATTACGAAGCATTTTACAATTTGCCTTCGGCGAGTGTTTAGAAACTGATGACGGCGTTTGTAAACTGACGAAGCATAATTGCCTGCCACATATACAATGCAATACATTCTGATTCGATATCTGCGTCCGTTTGTAGGACAGTATTTGTCTGAGAATTGCTTCAAAAATTAGTTAGTTATTAACCCTTACGTAAGTGGCACAGAACTCCTACTTTCTTATTATTTAAATTCATCAATAATTGGGTCGATTCGGCGGAACACCACTGACAAGACTAACCTTATTTTGAGCGTCTCTTTGTCTTTTCGATACAGAAAGAAAAGGACAGAACACTCAAATTAAGTATAGTCCTGTCAATTAAGTCAAGTTGTGTTCCGCCGAATAGACCCAATTATTGATGAATTTAAATAATAAGAAAGTAGGAGTTCTGTACCCTAATACTAAATATCCTAAGTACTTTTTTATTATTTAAATAAATAAAATTATTATACAAGGTGTAACAGAAAGGTGTAACCATATTTGAAGAGCTCATTCAGTCAATGGTATAGAACAACTTTTAGTATGCAGCCAACCCTGAAATCTCAAAAAAAAATCTGCTCTTCCATACATTTCAGCCGAGCGGCATTGCATTTTTCTATGAAAAAGTTTTTTTTTTTCGAGATACAGGGTTTGTTCCATAGTAAAAGTTGTTCTATACCATTGACTGAATAAGCAAGCTCTTCAAATATGGTTACCTTTCTGTTACACGTTGGTCACGTTGTATATATATAGGTAAATATATTGTCACAACATTAATCCCCGAGAGGGTGTCAGAGGTGCTCCGAGTGTGAACTGTGGGATGGCTCTCGGTGCCCACAATAAATAACTTCTACAGATCAAGAACAAAATAATATCTTGTATCTACATTGTTTAATAGTTTGCCGTTATAGGTGAAAAACGTAGAAAAATATAAAAATAATGTTAAAAAAGCGAAATGAAAGTCTTTTTTCGTTTATAGTATTTAAAAACAAATATATATACTTGACGATTGTTTCTATATTATATAATTATGTAAAAATATCGTAGATATATCATACTTAAGTTTACTAAACCTAATGTAACAAGTTAAATGAGCGCATTGCCCATTATAAGCTGTGCTGCAGCTTGGGGACACTTTATGTAACTATACATTGTTGTTTTTACTGAATCAAAAACTTAAAATTGAATTTAATTGAATTGTGAAATGCAAGTCACAGTCCAATTCAGTCCATACTCGGTACACCACGTTTCACCGACGATAATTACGTCCCAACGTGATGGATGGTGAGCCCTATCACCGTAGGATGTTTTCCTTCACCATACAGCAAGTACCGTGGTTAGTAAGAATAACTACTACACACATAAATTCCGAAAAACTTATTGGTGCATGCTCGACCGGGGATCGAACCTGGATCTCAAGCGTTCTACCTCTGAGTTACCGCCGCAGCCTTTATTATTTAAATTAATTAATAATATTAATTTACTTTTATTAAAAAAATTATTCCTCTCACTTTTCTTTTATTTAAATTCAAAAGCATATATTTTATTTTATAAATAAATACTATATTTAATTTTATTCGAGAAAAAAAAATCTTTATTCGCGCATTATTGTAAATAATGATTAATTTTGCAGACGTGTGCAATTCTCAGATAATCTGTGAAACCTCGATTATAATTGTGTTATCTGATTGCGCTTACTTTCCTTGATACTCGTATTATAAACTACCTCCCCCTTCTGTGGTCGAGTGGTTCGAGTACGTCGCAGGTTCAAATTCTGTAGGACCACATTTGTGTTCATTCTGTGTGCTTCAGAAGGCACGTTAAGCTGTAGATACAGTTAATGCCCGAAGTACGGCGATAGAGCCCATGATGCTAGGAATACCTATCGGGAAACGTAGTTCTGTGACTTGCATTTTCTAGCTATCTTCAGAATCGCTCCCAACAAGTCGTAATTAATAACAGTGACGTCTCTCTGCAATCGTCAGTAATTAGTAAGGTACCCAGACGAGTTCCTCAAGGGTCAATCCTGGGTCCTTTGCTTTTTATACTTTATTTTATAGTGCTGACTTAAGAAACAACATCATCAGATGACGTCTAATTAGACATAAATTAATTTCAATAATATAAATTATGTAAGTAAATAAATACATTTGATTTGATCTCACTTATAATTATAACTTAAAAATAATGGCACGGCGATAGGGCTCACCAGTCACCACCCATCACGTCGGGACGTAATAATTGCCGGTGAAACGCGGATGTACCGAGTGTGGACTGTGACTTGCATTTCACAGTTCACACTCGGAACACCTCTGACACCCCTTCGGAGATTCATGTCGTGACGATATATATTTAATTATTTTCTTTAAACGACTGAAATCGAAGGGACCTCGTATTTGTTGTCATATATCCAGGTCCGACACTGACAGCGAGCGCGTCGGACTGCCAGGTGGGCGCGTGGAGCGAGTGGACCCCCTGCAGTGTGTCGTGTGGCGTGGGGTACCAGCAGCGCACCAGGGCCGTACTGGTAACCTCTCCTTATTTACAGATTATCTTTTTCACGAAGTCCGTTTGGATATGGTTGTAGTATTGACGTGCACATGCGTTTTTTGTGTGTTGCGCGTTTCGTAGCGTTCCCGAGGTTACGCACACTTAACAAGAAAAAAGTGAGTGTGCACGCACTAGTACAACCATCATAACGTACTTTGTTACACAGAATTTTTTGACAGAATTAATAGGTCAAATTGCCTATGAAATTACAGAAATTTTCGTACATATTCATGAGTTCATAATTCCTGTAATTCAATAGCTATCTCAATTATTTGTTTTTTGTTTGAAAGTTTATTTCAAATTGATTGAAATTGATTTTTGGGTTATAGCGGCACTTTGCACGCGCACCACTTTAGTTTGGTTTCGGATCATCTTGAAAGACCCATATAGTCGATTAATGCTGCTTTGTTTTGGGGTCGTAGCTATAAATCCATGTTGCGTCACCTGTTACTATACTTCTTTGTTGAATCTGCTAAGCCACAGTGTAATAGTAGTCTATGCTACAAGGGCGAAAAGGAATAAATTACGACGATGTTTTAAACGTAACCGAGTAATTTATTGCTCTTACGCCCGTGTATCATACTACGTTTTTCAATGCATAGTGTGAGGAAATAAAACAAATATAATCGTGTGAACTTTAAATTATGATTGGCTCAAAAGGACTGTATCCAGAGCCGTAAAACAGTGAAAAAAAAAAGTATTAAATTTATGGTACAAAGAAAAGGTTGCAAGTTAACCAACTTCTGATAAATACATTAAAAAAAAAAAATAAAGCCCTAGGGCAAAATAATCTACTTTCTGTTCGGTTTTGATGCATAAAAAGTGGGCCTTTACGAGCACTTGCATTGAGAAAATAATGATGTAATGATTGTAATGACAGATGAAACAAACTGTATTCTGTAGTCAATTAAAGAGTTCTATTTTTAAATATTGTAATTACTTTTTAAATATTGTTTATGTAAGTGGCCAGTTCCGGAAACATATAGTGCACTCTATGTATAATGTATATTCTATTGGGTAATGATGATCGAATGATAGTTCATGAAATTAATTGCCAAAATATTTGTTTATACTACACCTGCTCGGAAAGTACCTTCTTTCTTTGTTGAAAACGATGCAGAAAATACGTCATTACTGTCATACAAATATGCGGGCGGAAAAAGTGTATGAAAATTCATTGTTAACGTGCTTGAGCGGGCAGAAAAAGTATATGCAAATCCATTGTTAACGTGCTGTTTTTTTTTTAATAACATAAAGAAAGAGCAGGTGGCCAAGTGGCCAGTATTATTTTGCGAACTCGTACATAAAACTCGAAAAATGATACTGGCCACTTGCTTTTCCTGCACCATAATAAAAAATAAGAAGGAAATAAAAAGTGACAATCGCACGCGAGTCAGTCGGTTTCTTTTATTGTATCTTGATTAAAAGTAAAATTATACTATTTCCTCGCAGGTGTAGTATAAAGCACTATGTATCACTCGGGAGAAAGTGCGATTCCCAACTCGTGTGTATTGAGGCCCTTGGCTTCGCCTCGGGCCTCAAACTACACCCTCGTTGGTATCTTCCCTCGGTGAACAATGTACTATTGTTGATCAGTAATTTAAATAATAACGAATTTCTTTTTCAGTCGGTTTGGCTGTGGAATCATGAAACAATACACTCCCGACACAGTTTTACAGGCATGACCTTGAATTAATTTGAAGTGATTTTTTCGGTCAGTTCGCGTTGGTACAAAATTGTACTATATACGCAGATACCCACTACTGCGTTTCTCGTGCCTCTAAAACCGTGTCGGGGAGTGTACTAAAGCTGAGTAAAATTAAGAAATATTAGAAGGATTCAATTTCTATGTTAACATGCACGACGATAAACACAATGACTGATGAAAATGAATGTATATTCCTGTGTGTGTCCCGCTCGTGGCACGTTAATCATAAATCACGCTACGGGTGTGCCGAACTCAACGCTAACAGAAGGCGATGCCAGAAATAATCGATATAACGATGTAATGTATGTTATGTATGTAACTAGCTATTGGGTTCTCGTTTATTATTGCAATCACGATTAGAATAAAATTTGAATTTTTGAAGTGGATACTTCTTTGCTCGCATCTCGTATAGTCGGGGGGGGGGGGGGGGCATGGAAATCACTTCAGAAAAAAAAAATACGAAAGATAATTAGAGTTCAGATTAATAGCTTATTAAAATTTGGAATCGTTAGTTATTTTCTATCCAATATATTAGTTATTCATATTTTTGTGATCATTGATGCTATCTATGACCTCGAATATAGGTCTCGGCACGATTCTAAATGGATATCGAATATAGGTCCCGGCACGATTCTAAATGTATATCGAATACAGGTCCCAGCACGATTCTAAATTAATATCGAATACAAGTCCCAGCACGATTCTAAATGAATATCGAATATAGGTCCCGGCACGATTCTAAATGTATATCGAATACAGGTGCCAGCACGATTCTAAATTAATATCGAATACAAGTCCCAGCACGATTCTAAATGAATATCGAATATAGGTCCCGGCACGATTCTAAATGTATATCGAATACAGGTCCCAGCACGATTCTAAATGAATATCGAATACAAGTCCCAGCACCATTCTAAATGAATATCGAATATAGGTCCCGGCACGATTCTAAATGTATATCGAATACAGGTCCCAGCACGATTCTAAATGAATATCGAATACAAGTCCCAGCACGATTCTAAATGAATATCGAATATAGGTCCCGGCACGTTTCTAAATGAATATCGAATATAGGTCCCGGTACAGTTCTAAATGAATATCGAATATAGGTTTACGGTTTACAAAAAATAAACGCTGCCCAACTTCCTTTAGATATAGCGCAATAATACATACCCTAAAACCCAATCCAAATTAGTTCTGTGGTTTTCAAAGTTAATAAGGAAATATACAGACAGACATATAATGGAAATCATTTGTTTGTAATGTAAAACGATTTAAATTAACATTGGAAATTAGTTTTATTACTCATAAATAATATAAATACATAATATGCAACATTATGCAGACAATACTTACTAACTTGTTCAAATAAACCTTGCATTGACTGTACCTGTAACAAAAACAATATGGTTGTATTGAAATGATTCATTAACAAAATATACTTGTTTCAGTTATCATGAGTCTTGTGCTTATGAGCCATAAACATGTTAATGACGTCATAAGTTTAACGTTTGTTTCATTGTTAGGTACTGTTGGACACACATCGCTTCAGACTATTAGTGTTATACAATTACACAATACATGACTTATAGTACCATAATACCACGATCGTTATGTTAACCAACACTAGGGTTGCCTTCTCCTAAAATTTGAAAATCTGGATTTGAGGATGGAAATACCATAATATTTCGGTTTCAAAACAGGACAATATATTATTATTAGAGTGCATTACCAGCTAGATATCAATCAGAAACAAATTTAAAATCACATAAGACCCTCGTGAGCGTTCAGTGTGTGCATTACAAGCTCGTATATCAAGTAGTAACAAAAATTCGGTGTACAGATATGGTGGAAAAATTCGTCGTTCCAGATACGAACCTCGGTAGCGCAGTCGGTAGCGCGCCTGTCATGTAAACAGGAGGTCGCAGGTTCAAATCATGGCCCGAGGAATTTTTCAAAAATATTCGTGCTTTTAAATTTGTTTCTGATTGATTTCTAGTTGGTTTCACTATAATGATAATTAGAGTATTCAAAGCGATGGATTTCGCAATAAAACATATAATTTTAGACAATAGATTACTATTGAGTAGATACGTAATGAAACCAGAGTCCATGAAACTCACCAATATCGATTAAAAAAATTTGAAATGTTTTCGATAAAATCAAACAAGAAATGACCTGTTGTTATAGAATTATAAAATTAAACAATTCCTTGTTGCTAGTTAGCTTTAGTATTTTTTAACATTTTATTTATGAAACGTAAGGTTGGCGGCATTAAAAAACCTAGGACGTCCAGGCCCCCAAAAAACAGGACATGTCTTGGCCAAACAGGACGGTTCGCAACCCTATAACTTTAGTATTTTTTAACATTTTATTTATAAAACGTAAGGTTGGCGGCATTAAAAAACCTAGGACGTCCAGGCCCCCAAAAACCAGGACATGTCTTGGCCAAACAGGACGGTTCGCAACCCTATAACTTTAGTATTTTTTAACATTTTATTTATAAAACGTAAGGTTGGCGGCATTAAAAAACTTAGGACGTCCAGGCCCCCAAAAACCAGGACATGTCCTGGCCAAACAGGACGGTTCGCAACCCTATAACTTTAGTATTTTTTAACATTTTATTTATGAAACGTAAGGTTGGCGGCATTAAAAAACTTAGGACGTCCAGGCCCCCAAAAACCAGGACATGTCCTGGCCAAACAGGACGGTTCGCAACCCTATAAATTTAGTATTTTTTAACATTTTATTTATAAAACGTAAGGTTGGCGGCATTAAAAAACTTAGGACGTCCAGGCCCCCAAAAACCAGGACATGTCCTGGCCAAACAGGACGGTTCGCAACCCTATAACTTTAGTATTTTTTAACATTTTATTTATGAAACGTAAGGTTGGCGGCATTAAAAAACTAAGGACGTCCAGGCCCCCAAAAACCATGACATGTCCTGGCCAAACAGGAAGGTTCGCAACTCTAAGGAAAATTCATGTATGAAACTTATTTAGGAGTTGGTCTCCATATATCACAAACTAATAACCAAATATGTGTTTGCGTAGTATTTTTCATATGACTTCCAAACGGATCTAGCAGAAGAAGGAAAGCTCCCCCACAGAAATACTAAGAAGAATCTCCTAGAGTGTTTTATCATAGTAGCATCTGTCTTCTTGTGCTTGAACCTGGAAGAAATTACTAGCTAAGACCCTAAAAATAACATCCATCTAAGTATCTTGTGTTTTCTGTTATGAGAATTAAAATGAAAATATTTTATTTCACATAAACAGTTACAATTAAAGCAGCATTCAGTGGCTCCCAGACTAGACCATGGAGAGTCAGTACCATGGGTGCCGGTAAACAGATTACAATATTAATGATATACAATGTTCGTACAGGTGGATAACAAAGTGACACTAAGGTATAAATAAAATAAAAGATCATTAGAAAAGTTGACTTATTAAAACCTAATTATAAGACTAAAATTAAAACTAAAGCTAAGGTTACAATCAAAGATTGGGAGAACTATAGGTATAATAAATACTCGACAACCTTAGCTGCTTACATAGTGTTGCCCCCTGGCCGCCCCATGGTGGCTAAATAGGGGGCCCACAACGGCTATCCTAATGGATAGCTATCAAGCAGCAAGTCACCATCTGCCATACTTAAATTTGTGAGAGATTTTCGGGGCAGATGTCCGTTATCTCACTCCATAGCCCTGTTATCCCATCCTCATAGCCCACTCCAAGTCTCTTTCTCCCTGGCAATAGTTTGGCAACTGTGGGGGACTGTCCGTTAGTGTATCTCAATGATACATTGAGGGAGAGGCCTCCATGGATGCAGCCATCTCACATTTAGATTAAGGTGGCTCCGTCGGAATAATTAGCAACTGGTTGAAATTTCGAACAAAACCATATTAAAATAAAGTCCTTATAAGCTCGCACTGCAACATGGCTGTTACGTCAGTCGCTGCGGCTGAGAAGTGCGAAAATAGTGTGTATTTAATTTATTTTATCCAAAATGAAATTAATTTCCAAGAACTGAGAAAACGAAATCATTTTATATTATTTTGTCTAGAATTTTATTAATTTTCATACTGTTTCGATAAAAACTGCAGCAGTTATGGAGTTACAAGTGAACAAAAAATCGAGAAATAAGGGTAAACTTTGAATTTTCTTGCTTCACTTCTGTATGTTATAATTAAATTCAGGAAAAAAGACATCATTATTCGTATCATGCAGATTACTATGTATTTTTCTTCTGTTGAAAAATGCTATAGTTACCGTATAAAATGGTTACAAAGTTACTTAGTTCAAGGTCGTTGGCGTTGGTAGAAACCTTAAATGGTAGCAAAGGCTTCTTCAATGTTGGCTTCGGCCCCATGAATGCCTTTCAAATGATCGTTTCCCTATGGGCCCGTGACTGAAAAGTGTACCTAATAATAACAATAAGAGGTATATGCTCGAAGTGTGGATGTATGAATAGTATATGATTGCAACAATTAACATTGTTTGCCTGGCCTGCTATGTCTGCAAGTAGCCCAAGTAGGTAGATGCCTGAAAATACGTGGGCATTAGGCATGGCGGTCAATGTCGCCCTCACACACACATCGGAGGGGCGGGTGACGTCATGGCTCAAGTACACGCAGCTCAGATTTATTGAGGGCAAATAGCTAGACCTCGTGGAATAGCGCGCATCAATTTATTACTAAATTCACGCAACTACTCTAATGGAATCTATTGACTTTTAAACTTCGAGTGTTTATTGCAATTTAAGAGTATGGCATAGGCTAGCAAAAAACGTGACTACCCGTCCAACTTAAAAATCTAATCGTAAAGCTTTCATTGGATTTTAATAGAAGCCATTATTCGGCGTATTTGTCTTCGAAGGGTAATAGGTACCAATAATCGCGCAGAGAAACAACAGAATGGAGGGTTTTTAGCTTATTTATACTAAAATATGTATATTATGGGCAAAAATATTTGGAGTTTAGCAGAATACTTTTATATTTGTATAACTTATATAATAAAAAATTAAGTCGATCCCGTAACCGCGTTCTTCTAATAAGCGATTTAAAACCAGAAAAACTAGTTTTGAAATAAAATTTCTTTAAATAAAGGTACATTATATACGAGTAGTATAAGTCAAATAAATATTTTTCAATACAAGGAGAGTCCTAATTTCTTCAAACGAACCCTCGTAAATCGGCGATATGTAAAAAAATAGAGATGCTTCTTTTCTGTGTATTTCATGAAATACACGGAAAATTATAATCAGTTTCCGGTATATGCATCTTGACCATTATAATCTAGGGTTTTGAAATTGGAAAACATGTTTGGATAAATTTTCTTCGATAGAAATAATTGTTGAAATGAGGTCTTCAAACACACTTTTTCTCCTCGTTTGACGAATAGGAACCATCTCAAACATATTTTATTAGGTGTGCTTTAACAATATCTAGAGATTTGATATTTGATATTTGAGATTTGATAGCTACATTCGTTTTTTTAAAAAAATCACTTTTTCCCTGAATCCGCCCCTCTCGCACTGAGCGTGTTTTCACTTGGAGTGACAGTGACAAAAATAAAATTCGCATAGCCTCTTCATGTTATAGTCTCAGCCCGGTTCCATGAGGAACCTAACATTGTACTTTCGATAGAAGTGCAAGCTCCAGTATGGACATTTGGACGGTCGGCATTCTGCACATCCTAGTATGGGTTTATCAATCCTCATAGAGTCCTAATAGCCCTCAAATTAAGCCCTTGGTTTGTGAATTAAGGGGCTTAGTATCGCCAAACGGGTACTTTCTAAAGCCGTTTATGGCTAAACCAAAAATATTGACAAAAATGTATATGAATTATCAACTCTAAGACGACATATTATGCAACATTTTTGTTTTTCATACTAATAAAACACGTATATGAAAAAAAAAACTGAATGGTGTTTTTAGGCTTGAATTCCCTACTCTCCTAAACGGCTTGGTCGATTTAAATTAATGTAAGCTTTGAGTAATAGATAAATTTGATAGCTAGGATCATTACATAGGATTATTCAAATTCAATCAAACAATCACGTCCATGTGAAAAGTATTATTTTCTCCCTATTTCGCCGTATCAAGGACGCAGCGAGCGTCGTAACAGCCACCATGCATTGCGCGCTGATATGAACGTTATTTCAATGTCGTTTCCGTCGATGTTCGTGCCGACAAACATCGAGCTGCTAATTTGGTGACACTAAAGGAAGTATTCGGTAGTATTTGGGAAGGGAAGAAATGTACCAATTAATTACCCCGCCCAGACCTCTACGAGGTATCTCTGCTGAGGCTGAGGCCTTTAGTAAATCTACAGCTGATTTATACACAATTTGCTTGGGGCTTTGGGCATCATTTTACAGATTGGGTTCACCAGGTTTTTATGTTCCGACTCGGGGCCACAGGCCTCTTATATGTACTTCTAGTATTGTAGTGTACTTTGTCACAAAATAACCACTTACAGAAGGTTTACTCCGCATAACTAGCGAAAACACGCACACATAGACGCGTACGTACGACGATCTCGGATGAAGTCGGTTGAATGCCAATACGAAATTCTGCCGAGATCATCATACATACCAATACCATCCATCAGCCTAGTTCGTCCACTGCTGGACATAAGCCTTACCAGGACTTTGCCACTCCCGATGGTCATCCTGGAAGAATTGCCCATACTCACACACGCTGGGCAGGCGGGTTGTTGATCGCGGTGCCGGAACCCTCGCACCAGTGACGCCGCTGCCCGTCACCAGTCTGTTCCATATAAGGCCCGGCTATTAGGGATGGATATACCGCTATCCATCGGTCCCAGGCATGGTGGGCCTCCTGGTTTTTTGCCTGTGAGCTGTCCTCTTACTCTCCCCCGAATTACTTCGAGGGGGTCTCCAAGTAAGATGGTAGTACCTCCACATTCGAGCCCGGCATCAGCTCTACCACCTGTTATCATACATACGCGTCTATGCATTTGTGCGTCTGTATTCGCTCCGTCGTCGAGTCGGCCTTCTGTAGTACCTATTTTGTGACTTGGTGTTGCTAATAAATAATGTATTTTTTTATCATCAGAGTGAACCAGGTCCCGGCGGAGCCCCCTGCCCCGCACGCCTCTCCCGCAGACGTCGCTGCCACCGCTCGTGCTAAACGAAGCCTTATCGCATAGTACTTACGGTCTATGTGCGAGATCCTACAACTGAACACCAAGACCCAGGTCGTCCTCAGGCGACTTTTACAAGAAAAACCAGTTATTGTCGCCATGTGGTGAAGTTAAAATGCTGGGGCAGCCTTTCAATGTACGTGTTCTTGTACTCAACGAACTTATTTTATACTCATAGAAAATTTAATCAACAATAACGAACTGCTTAAGAAAAATAATATGTAGTTTAATTATTAAGGCTATTTTTTTATTTTTAGTTTAAAGAGTGCCATAGAATATTTTGCAAACTTAAATAAATTTTCAGATAATTGATTTAAAATTTTATTTTTAAACCCTTCCATCGTCGCGTCGTACTTGACCATAAAATCAGAAAATTTAATCATTATGCCCAACCGTTTTTACTAAGTATTTTTGATGGTTGCAGTAACTTGAATAATTTTATTTCACCGTATCAAGCAATAATAATTTAATTATGTGTATACTACTTACCAGACGCTCCCCAACGTTGCTAGCTTGGATCCCATTTCTCCCGATCCTGTGGGAATTTCCTAAAATACCTAGAGGATGTCCACGTCATACAACGAACATACAGTCAAAATTATATTGATAATGTTAAATAATGTTCTTAGGTCCAGTTAAAATATGTTATATATATGTTAAATATCCAAACTTGGCCCCGTTTTCGCCTTGGGCGTTATTTTATCAACACTTCTTATAACATAATATGTTGTCGAGGCTCACTACGATGATAATAAAGAAGACCCCATCCAAATCCGTAGATAAATAAGTACATTCATACATATATATACAGACAGACAGACAGACAAAAATTGTTATTATTATTATTAGTAATATAACAACCAGTAGTAATCGGATAATCGGGCGCCTGTCTATATACCTAAACATTACTTTTTTACGACAAAATAAAAATATGAACTAGCCTTTCTGAACAAAAAGAAACTAAATTAATTAGAGTGCGTAACAAACATGAAATCAACCAGAAACAAAAAAAACACAGATATTTTGAAAAAATTCCAAGAGCCAGGATATGAACCTGTGAACTCCTGCTTACATGACAGGCGAGCAGAAGGTCGTAGGTTCAAATCCTGGCCCGATAATTTTTTTAAAGATATTTGTGCTTTTAAATTTGTTTCTGATTGATTTCAAGTTTGCAATGCACTCTAATAATAATTAGAGTATTCAAAGCGATTTATTTCGCAATAAAAAACATAATCTTAAATCTTAATACTATAAAATATTTTAAACTAAACACTTTACTTTTTGTTATTTAAGTTTTATCGAATAATTAATAATAATATGTACCCATTAAAATCATAACATTAAAATCATAACATTAAAATTTTTAAATACATTTATTCAGATCAGAAAGGCACATTATCTTTTTCGAGGCCAAAATTAAGTTTAGGTAATACTTTATATTCTCTGGTTTAGGTATACAGTAGGGTGCTGGGATGAAGTTGCGAGCCGGAAACTGGCGGTAGTACTCGTCCATACGAACTACGTTTCATGATGAAAAATTGAGAATTCGAGAAAAAAAAAACAGTTGTCTCATACATTTTGGTCCTATGTACACCTATGTAACTTTTTTTTTGCGTTTCGAGGGTTGGCTCCGTTGTAACAGTTGTTCGTATGGACGAGTTCTATGACCAGTTTCCGGCTTCCACAGGCGCCCGAATATCCGATCACTGGTAATAACCCATTTCATTATTTAAACGCAAAATACGTGTTAAATGTACAAACAGGGCTTTTTTACTATTTATTATTAGTATTTATAAATATAGATTTCTCAAATGTCTTTGAAAATGCTTACAAGGAAAATCAGTTGCGATTAAAATTATCATTATTATCAGATGCTGATAAAATGTTCTAATTTTGTAGACTTGTATAGTACAGTGGAGATCACATCAAGCTGCACACATTTTACTTTGTACCTATGATATGTCCTGCCCCCCTATTCTGTATCTTTAGTTGCCAACTGAACTAGGTGCGTATCATCAAAAACATAGATAAATACTGAAATTTCAAAATTGCCTTTAGTAGGTATTGAACTATTAACAATCTGTGTCGTCACTTCAAGTGCGAACATATCCTTAGGAAATCTGAATTCGATAGTATATCTATGTTTTTGATGATAGACACCCAGTCCAGAAGGCAACTAGAGATACATAATAGGCCCGCTGTATTACAGGCACAGGGTTGATGTTGTACTGCAAGTATATATCTTGATGTGATCTCCACTTATGGGTTTATATACTACTAGAAACCCGCCCTTCGCTTCGCACGGGTGCAATGCTGATACTAAATATCAGTATTATCAATATACAGTATTTAAGGTACTTAATTGGATAAGGATTAATGCTATATTGCTTAAAATCGCTTCGTAACTAAGCCATTATTCTCGTAAAAAGTAAAGGATAAAAAATGTTTATTGTGGGTTATCCCTAAGAGATATACATATAGGTACCATCGCGGACTTTTTTGTAGACCTTTTTAAGGTGTACAGTACTGTAGTACATTATTTTGATCTATCTCGTAGGGTTCAGCCAGCTTTTGCAATGTAAGCGCAAAAAATGTGTTTATTTACGAAATCACATTAGAAATCTATAAAATTATCATCAGTGTTTCTCTACTATATTATGCATGTATTATACATATAAACCTTCCTCTTGAATCACTCTATCTATTTAAAAAAACGCATCAAAATCCGTTGCGTAGTTTTAAAGATCTAAGCATACATAGGGACATGTCTGTCTGACAGCAGGAAGCGACTTTGTTTTATACTATGTAGTGATATGTAGGTATATGATGTGATTTCAATAAATATGATAAATTCCATCAAGTACAGATAATCACAAGTATCAACTTCGGTTAATATCTACAAGCAAGGGCGGATCCAGGATTTGATTTGGGGGGCATTCTGAAAAGGTTTATCACAAAGTTAAAAAAAATTAAGATTTTAGACGTTTTAAGCATTGAGGCGCTTTTTGGGTAACATATCTATACATTATACTGTATACCTAGGCTGTGTAAAAGTGCACTCGAATCGAATCGAAAAGTAGAGTCAAATGTATGGAATTCTTGGGTATCCGCCAATGCCTACAAGGTTTAATAATCATAGCGAATCGGTACATACATACATAGGTAGTACTTGTACATATGAACAACTCTTTCTATGAGGGCTATGCAAAACTAGCAACTTTTATTTTACGTTCTCGCAGTGGAATAACATGGCTACTTAAAATTAGTGAAAAAAAAAGAAGTAAATTTCGCTTTTTGTCGTGAGACAGGGGGACGCTATTTCCCCAAAACTGTTTACCGCCGCGTTGGAGGACGTCTTTAAAACACTGGGACTGGCATGGTCGAGGCATAAATGTGAACGGAGAGTACATTTCACATCTTCGCTTTGCCGACGACATCGTCATAATGGCGGAATCGCTGCAAGAACTGGAGGAAATGATGCGCAGCCTAAGTGATTCTTCCAGACGAGGACCGCCAAGGGTGGCGTAGTATTGGGGAGGCCTATGTCCAGCAGTGGACGAATACGGGCTGATGGATGGATGGATGGAAATTTCGCTTAGCTCCCATGGCCAATGTTCATTTACTTGGTACCTATTTTTTGAGTTTTAATTATGTTATATTATTTAGACTGCTAGCTGACAGTATTTACTATTTAGACAGTATTGCCCGAGCATATTGGAAAAATAAATGGCATTATCTCAAAATTTACATCCGAATTTAGGATTTCCGCATGATGGTTCGTACGTATTCAAAGAACGGCGCGGCAGCACGCGGCTTCAGATTTTATTGAAGCAGAAAGACGTTTGCGGCCCGCGGCAGCACATAAAAACAGTACGGTATATATGTACAGTGGCGGATCCAAAAAACACATTTTTAGGGAACTGAGGGTTTGTGTCATTAAGCTTTTTCAGGAAATCATAGTAAATGCCATATATAACTGTACTATTAAAATACGTGCAGTCTATAAAACGTATATTTTGTGGGGGCTTTAGCCACTGTATGAATATGAATGTTGTATCTTGTGGTGAAGTGAAGTTGAAGTAGTAGAGAACCTTGAGCCGGGTGATGACGACAACTTTTTTTTTGAAGTGGATACATTTTTTGTTCACGCCTCGTGTAGGGGGTCCTGTTCAGAACTTGTACGTCTCTTCATGTACGACCGAAGGATAACTTGATTTCTGTGATTATAGATTATTTTACGTTTTTTAATCATTAACTATTTGTTATAGTTAATTATAATTTGTTATTTTTATATTTGTTTGTATACGTTAATCCTTATTTGACAGGAAAAAAATTACCTCGTATCGTGAGCATAGTATTTACTATGTCGTAAGCGAATGCCATCGCAATGCCATAGTAAAAACAGAATAGTAATAACTCCCGCGCCGCGCGATGCTTAAGAGCGGTTTCGCAACCGGATTGTGAAAAACCTAATTAACCGAACCAGAAAAGCTCAACTTTGACTCTGAAGAACGGCTTCGCAGACGGATTGTGAAAATTTTTAAAATTGTAATTTACAGAAACCAATGGAAACTTTGCGATGGCAATATACACAATACATAAGTAATAAGGTTTTGTTGAATAACTATTCAGTGAATTTTGAATTTAAGCAGGTTTTTCACAATCTGGCTGCGAATTTTAGAACGACATAATTGCGGGCTCGAGCCAAATGTCATGACATGACCAATGTCCATGGAAATAATATCTGTATGGAGATAAAATGTCATGACATGACCAATGTCCATGGAAATAATATCTGTATGGAGATAAAATGTCATGACATGACCAATGTCCATGGAAATAATATCTGTATGGAGATAAAATGTCATGACATGACCAATGTCCATGGAAATAATATCTGTATGGAGATAAAATCAAAATATCTCGCTGATTTACGGCCAAAAAGCATTTTTTTTTCGACGAAGATAAGCAGTTTCTCGCTTGATATTTAGACCATGTAGATCATTTCCATACCACCGGAATTGGCCTCTTTGATTTATATGCTGACAAGTGATCTCAGGGAAAAAATTAAAACCTATTTTTAACCGACTTCAAAAAGGAGGCGGTTCTCAATTCGACTGTATGTTTTTTTTTTTTTTTTTTTGGCGTTGTTACTCCATAACTCCGACATTTCTGAACCGATTTGAACAATTCTTTTTTTGTTTGAAAGAGTGTACTTCCAAGTAGGTCCCATTTTGGGTTTGGTCATGATCTGATGAAGGTCTTCAGAGATAAGCAGTGGAACTCCTCAGAAAATGATAGCATATCTCTCGAAATTGAGGTAATCGCTTTGTACCTGGGTGCTGATTACAAGGTATTACTTGAAAATCATCATTCTTCCACCTAACCTTCGATCCTGGCTTCATCACCATATTCACCATAGAACTCCTCAACGGATCAGAGCACATAACTCTAGATTGCGACAATCACTGCGTTAGGGTGCTAACTCAAGGGTATTACTTGGAGATTATCAGAATACCCTCCTGACCTTCGATCCTGGCTTCATCACCATAGAACTCCTCAACGGATGACAGCACATAACTTTGGATTGCGGTAATCAATTTGTGTTAGAGTGCTTATCGCAGGGCATTGCTTGAAAATTGCCAGTATACCCACCTGACCTTCGATCTTGGCTTCATCACCGTAGAACTCTTCAACGAATGACAGTACATAACTCGAGATTGCGGTAATCATGTTGTGTTAGGGTGCTGATAGCAGGAAGCTACTCAAACATAGCTACTTATACTGACTTGAACTTCGTTTCATATTAACACCACGTTTGCAAGAACTACCCATACTTCACAATTTAACCCAGCAACACTAAAAAATGTGAAATAAAATAAACTTTTAACAAAAAAATAGCAACCGACTTCAATAGTAACAGCAGTCATTCACTAAAAAGTTAATAATAATTCTATAAAGACCGATGGTACCGAAGCAACACTTTTGCTGACTTCTTTCTTCCTGAAACAATATGTTATCTAGAAGTCGGCGTATTTCCTACGATACAGCAACATAAATACCAATATAAGAACGCCGACTTCTAGATAACACATTGTTTCAGGAAGAAAGAAGTCAGCAAAAGTGTTGCTTCGGTACCATCGGTCTTTATAGAATTATTATTAACTTTTTAGTGAATGACTGCTGTTACTATTGAAGTCGGTTGCTATTTTTTTGTTAAAAGTTTATTTTATATGCTTTATTACCAGGAAAAATTGAACGAGGAAAATTATGCAAGTATATGCAATGCATAAATTTGAACCTAGCCTGACTAATCATTTGCTAGTGTAATGCAAGCAGTAGGTTAGGCAAGAGTTACTCATGCTGTAATCTCAGACTAAAGTGCGCTGTGATTAGTAAGTATACTGAGAGCTGACGACCTCAAAGGTCAGGTAATTTTATCGTCAATAAAACTTACCCGAGGCACCCTTTTGCCAAAATCGTTAAACTAGTAGGCCGCGCCTGGTGGATTTAGGTGTTATGGGGGGGGGGGGGGGGGGGGGAAGGCTTCGTGTTAATATCCAGACTTCTGGATTTGGGGGAATTGGTGAGTTTCATTGATGATAAAATTACTTGACCTTTGAGGTCGTCAGCTTTCAGGTGCAGTACAGTGCAAGACTCGGTGGATTACCTCAAGCGGTGATCCTCGAAGCCCAGTGCCCAGCCCTGGCCTGCTGACTCAGGCTTGACGCAATCTTTACTCAAACGCTTAGACGTAATATGAAATAATGTTTGTTCAATATTAGGAAGTGGAAGGTAATTAATGCTAAAATGTATGTAATGTGAATTAGAAGTCGGTAACGTATTTATGTTAGCTTTAATATGTGTGTGTGATTGTTCTCGTGCATCGATATGGTATATTCCAGTTAATGAAGGGGGTAATAATACATACGTGGGTAATTGAATATGCAAAACATTAGTTCATCCGGTTCACGGAGCCAATATAATAATGTGCAATAATCTCGCGCAGTTATAGGATTAAATTGGTTACATATAGTAGATCTCACTCAGACCTCGCTGGGTGTATGCTAATCTCTTGGAAACTAAATGGGAACATCCAATACATCAGGGAAAAATCCGATGACCTGTTCGTCGCTCTAATTACGTTCGTAGTCGTATTTGTCCTTGATAATACCAACACATTTCTTCTATACTAGCCCACGGCCCTGCCCGTGTTTATTCAATCCTTGCCCCGTTTTCGGTTTGGCGGTAATTTTATCAACACCCCTTATAGTTTATATTAATTAAGGCGATATGCGAAAAAAATACGGGTGTTTCTTTTCTGTGTATTTCATGAAATACACGGAAAATTTTAATAAATTTCTGGTATATGCATTTTGACTATATAATCTAGGGTTTTGAAATTGGAAAACATGTTTGGATAAATTTTCCTCGATAGAAATAATTGTTGA
The DNA here is from genome assembly GCA_934047225.1 of Ypsolopha sequella. Taxonomy (NCBI): domain Eukaryota; kingdom Metazoa; phylum Arthropoda; class Insecta; order Lepidoptera; family Ypsolophidae; genus Ypsolopha; species Ypsolopha sequella. The sequence continues at coordinate 29,571,868 of OW203985.1, forward strand.
AATAAGGTCTTCAAACACACTTTTTCTCCTCGTTTGACGAATAGGAACCATATACAGAACTCAAACATATTTTATTAGGTGTGTTTCAACAATATCTAGAGATTTGATATTTGAAATTTTGTAAGCTATTTTAGTTTTTTTTTTATTAAAAATATAAAACCAACTTTTTTCCCTTTTGCCCTAAATCCGCCCCTCTCGCACTGCGCGATTTTTCGCTTGGAGTGACAGTGACAAAAATAAAATTCGCGTAGCCTCTTAATTAATTTATTCTTATTTTTGAAAAATCTATCTACAGGTTTAAATAAGTATTATATGACACAAAAATAGTAACAATACACACATAAAATAAATAAAATAAAAGATAATTTATTTGTCTTACAAATGTGCTAATACATATACACAAAACATTAAATACAAAAGTGAAAAGACAAAAAGGTCTAAGCTCGGCATACAGCTAGCTACACATGCAGACAGCCGCCGATTTTCAGCTCAGCCTTGTAATACTACATGATGAAACACATATTAGATTAAATTAAAGTAACTACAATAAATATTAACTACAAAATAAATTGAAAAAAGAAAAAAAAAAGCCTACAAAGTTTTTTGAAACCAAAGAACAAAATAAAAATAATAATAAAAAAATAAAAGAATAAAAAAAATAATAATGTTTAGTTTTAGGAGGGAACACGTAGAGCCTGAGACTGCTTCAAGAGTAGCCATCTGCTACACTTAGTGCGGAAAGAGCCTAATGACTCGACGAATACTGGTGGTGGCAGCACATTCCAACATTTAGATGCAACTATCTTGAAGCAGCCCCTGGTATTGGCAAGAGTAGTTTTAGGGGTCTTGAGTATGTTTCTACGAGATGTAGATAACCATTCTAATTTCTTATATAAGTATGAAGGAGTTTTAGTTTTTAATAGTTTAAACAAAAAACATGACAGTTTTAATGCTCTTGTATTAGCCATATTCAAGATACCTTTAGCCTGTAGATGGGGTGAAATGTGGTCCCTCCTAGGAATATTATTGCAAAATCGCATACAAGCATTCTGGACTCGCTGCACAGCTTTAGCTGTTTTTTGGAATAAACATGGACCATACACAATATCACAGTGGCTTAGATGTGAGAGCACGAGACTATTACAAAGCTGCAATCGCACCTTTGGATCTAAAAATGGCCTAATTTTATATAGACTTTTAAGAGCTCCAAAGGACTTAGCCACTTTTTGTTGAACATGCTTCTCAAAATGTAAGTTTTCATCCATCAGTAGCCCCAAATTACGAACACAACTTTCTATGGGTATAATAGAATCACCTAATCTGATTTTTGGATTAAAAACTTTAATTGATTTAGATCTATTTTATATATAGAATATAGAAATACATAAATCTATAATTAACATTTAGATCTCAATTATTTTTTCGGCGGATCCGAGGACTATCTTTGTATCGAAGTCGGTCCCTTTTTCACATTTATGTTCTTCATGGGATATATAGACGTTGGTGTTACTCACGTCCTTTCGGTCGGTGTGACACGGCACCCTTGCTTAAAGGGAAAAACCCTCCTCTATGCACTCTTGAGACCCGACACGTGATCTTCGGGTGGTACAAAAAGAGTTTGCCCAAAATTCAATAGCTGTTGTAGTACCTACATGTGATGTGCTAGACACCAACATTGACAAAGTCATTATAATTTGGGGGGACTGAATGAAACTTTTATTTACCACGTGTTGCTGGAGTATGTACCAAGTTGCCGGGGTCATAGTGGAGAAAAAATGTCGCGGTTGCTTCATAAGGATATAGCTTTCAAATATGGCGGCCTGCTGCCGGCCTTTTAAACGAAATATTTGTATGTAGCTGATATATCTCTAGACGTAATATCCTTGCACATGGTTGTATGCTGAATTATTTCTGATGTTTTAAATTACTTTAAACTTCGGAAAATACAGCGATAAAAAGGAAACGAAATAATGGATATTATATAATATTTTAAATATTATTAATAATATTAAAGAGCGCATTACCAACAAAAAAGTCAATCAGAAAGCAATTTTTTTGAAAATGAACTGCTTTTTTTCATCATATTTATTTACCCACCAACATAGAATATCAACTTCCGGCATAAATCTATAATTAGATCTTCCAAAAAAAATATGCTTTACAGTACTGACATAAATTACACTAATAACTTCCTGAAAAAAATGGCACTATCGATAAGTATCAATATATAATGATGAATTTAAAATTGCTAATAAAGGGAAGTTGTAGTCAACTCAATTTCACGGTCGGCTGCATGAGAGTCTGTCTCCATGACATTCTAGTGATGGTGATGAGGCTGAACTGGCGCTGTGACCTTCGCCACGTGTTTAGGCTGTAATAATTGCCGCTCATTTACTTTTTAATCGACTTCAAAAAAGGAGGAGGTTATCGATTCGACCGTTTTTTTTTTTTTGGCTTTGTTACTTCATTATATCTATACTCTAGGTCTCTAGTCATGGTCAGTGGCAATTGGCCTCTTCTTGTTTACGCCAATATATACGATTCGAAGACTGTTTCGAGGAATAGGGGGGCTTTTTGCAATTTTGTCACTTTTCTGATTCATTTTAGGAGCTGTTTCGCTCTTAAAATTCTGAATTTAAAAAGTTTTGAAATTCCAATTTACAGAAATTAATGAAAACTTTGCGATGGCAACATAATGTAGCCGATTCTGAAGGCTTTAATTTTAGTTTTAGTGCCGTCAAAACTAAATTTTCATCGTTGCAAAATAGTTCATAAGTGTGAAGAACAGAAGCTAAATTACTTTGGAAAAATTTAAGTCTTGACAGCACTAAAACTAAAGTTAAAGCCTTCAGAATCGGCTTTACTTAATGCATACGTAATAAGGTTTTGTTGAATAACTTTACTATTGAGTGGATTTTGAATCTGTTTCGATGAATTAGAAAAAGGCGAGTTTTTCACAATCCGACTGCGAAACCGCTTTTAAAACATGAAACTGTGATATTTTGTGTCTGAAAAAAATTGGATGTGTGCTCGAAGTGTAGTTATATCACCTTGCGACTATAAAAATGTTCTGAGGTAAACCTGCATGCCTTAAGGGGAACGAAAACACAAACAGAAATAAAATGTCAGCTTTCGGATGATTTTGTTGCAATAATTAGGTTACGTATAGCCATAAAAAAAATACATGTTTTTGGTTGAACTTTAAGGTATTCATTTTCCACAAACCACGTTAATCGATTCATATTTGTACTGTCAATGAATTTTTTTGTAACCCTCTATTGCACACTTCTTATCGATTTTGTTTCAGGTATCGCTTTCGCGATTTTGTTGGTTTTTTTTAAATAAAATTAGTGTGAATGATATCTATTAATTTTCCAAATACCACGTTATTCGGGTCAAAAAAAGCACCCCCTTTTTCCAAAAATACGTAAATCCACTGATGCAGTCAGCGGCAGCAAGATATTGTCAGTCTACGCCTAGCGTTGGCGCCCGTAAGACGTGGAACTTGTGCCCTTTTTTGCAAGCTATAAATATCTCCCAAAACTACTTCAAAACACATTGAAATTAATTTTATAAAGTAATATTTCGAGGAGCATCATATTCCTGCCGTTAAAAACTCAACAAAATATGCGTATGAGTGATTTAGCTACATCGTGCCATAGTCATAACAACAAAACTGAATGAATTTGGAATGAATTCATACTTTTATGCGGGAAAATAATATATTATGTTGCTCTAAAAGAATAATTTTGTGATCGTTATTGAAACCCAAATTAATTTACTTATACTTACTGAGATCTGTAACAAAGGTCAATGACCTTTTCGTGAAATTACCCTCTAGTATTGACTCACCATTTCAGGTCCAATAAGTGAAGTTTTTTGCAAATTATATAGGTACACTTACATGGGATAAATCGCCAAGCATTTAAAATATAGAAATTTATTTTGAAATATTTACAGTGCATGGCAAAATTATTAGATCGTAGATAATCCTGTCGATACATGTTCAGGTTCTGTTACGCAAAATGAAAACAATGAAACTCTTTTAGGATTAATTTGTTATCCCTATGTTTGTCTGTCTGTCCGTTTGTCTAGACAATTTTTTCTGGGTAAAATTAATAAATACCAATATTAATGGCCCTCTATAGAGCTGTAAAAACATACTTTTGACGTTTTTATTTATATTACGTTTTAGGTTTTTACGTTATTTTTTTTACGTTTTTCATACAAATTTTCCCACTATGAAAATGTAGGGATGAACACTTGAGATAATATTTTGCATTTAAAAAGTCAACACAGAAAGGAATTGTTGAACAAATAATGTAAAAAATATGAAAACCATGTTGTTCTATTCTAAAGGGATTAATTATCTACTGTTCAATGTGGCGATAGCTTTGTTTATTTTTTTCCTTGAATTATTTTTTACCAAGATAACAAATAGTTTAATACAAGGTTTTCCTTAAGAGGGGACCCCTTTACCCCTGTATTTTTCTTAAAATTCATACAATAGGTATAAACCGAATGTGAAGTCTACAGCTTATTTTCTTCATATCTTTTTTCATGAGTATATTCTAGTGACATCTAACTACGTTTCTATACAGCCCAAAAAGCAAAATTTGATAAAACACCATCATAATAGCTGTCAGGATATCGTCAATATTGCCTCGTTTTTACGCAAAGTTTAACAAGTTTGTATATTTTTATCTATACTGGAAATAAAAAAGAGAGAAATACAGGCGTCATTCATGTTAGGATGACTAAGTTTACACACTTTGCTAAGTATAAACAATTACCGTTTCATGGAAAACGGTTTTGACCTGAAACCATTTCACAAATTCAATTAACTTATTTTGAATATCTTGTCATCTTGCACTTCTTGATGAGAAATACAATTTCAATAAGTAAAAATACAACTTGTAGTTAAGAAAACTTATAGTTAAAAGTCTGCTGTATGCATTAACATATTTTTAATTATATTACAATAGTAATAAAATAATTGGCTTATCGTCGTGATACCAGCCGTAAATTTCTTAAATAATCTGATATCATGCTTATGGAAAACCCAATTATTTTGAAGATACCATAATATCATTAAAATATGTTTATGCATATAGCAAACTTTTAACAATAAATTGTCTTAGCTAAAAGTTGTACTTTACCGTTATAATTATTTCTTAATATTTTGTTACAAATTCGGAGAAATAGACCTTAAGGAAAACCTTGTATGAAAATATTTGTTATCTTTGTAACAAAGAAAAAAAAAATAAACAAAGCTATCGCCACATTGAACAAACAGTAAATTATTAATCCCTTTAGAATAGAAAAATATGGTTTTATATTTTTTACATTATTTGTTCTACAGTTCCTTTCTGTGCTTTCTTTCAAATGCAAAATTATATGTCAAGTGTTGATCTCTATATTTTCATAAGGAGAAAATTTGTATGAAAAAGTTAAACAAAAGGCCATAAAAACGTTATAATATGTATATTTTACAGGGCTGTAAATATTAGCATTTATTGATTTTACCCAGAAAAATTGCCTAGACAAACGGATAAACAGACAAACATAGGGACAACAAATTAATCCTAAAAGAGTTTTGTTTTTTCATTTTGCGTAAAGGGACCTGAACATTTCAAACTATGATATAAATAAATTTCTATATTTTAAACACTTGGCGATTTGTCCCAAGGGTCAACAGGTGTCCTAAAATTCAACGCTTTCCCTTGGAAGGCTGGTAGGCCAGCTCATGACTGACCAGAATATCAAATTATGACCTCAGCAAAAAGTAGATAGTCTTCGAGTTGATGGTACTTTTATAAATTCGAATAGATTTTTAGATAGAGTCAAAGCTAACCAGTTCTAAATTCTAAGAATAAAATTTTTGTTGCGCAACTCTGAATAGTCATGCTATTGATAAAGTCAAAAATAAACCTTGGAATGCTGTTACATCAGGAAGAAAAATAAAAACCCAATTTATGAGCAATTTTTTGTAATTAGGTTAGTTCGATACCACACCCTGAAAAAAATGTCCAATGTTAGTTTTGCAAATTGTCTTAAATAACGGCTCATCAAATATTGTTTTTCAAATGATCTGGCAATTTCTGTGTATTACTTTTGAAAAAAAAGTTATTGCTATTTTACTACCAAAGGAGCTGCGTATTTTTTTAAATAATTAGAATTTAGAATGAAAGAGTGGCGGGCAGTAAAAATATTTGACGTTCATTACAAATGCCATTTAACACGCGTTAGAGTGAGATAAATGGTGACGCTATTTAAAATGAGTTGGAATGAGATAGTAACGCAGTTAAACGTGGTTGAATGAGAGAGGCATTGATATAGGCTACAGTGAGATAGATAGTGACGTGGTGCATTCCTTCTGAGAATATTTGTTAGTTTCCACTTTTTGTAATAACAACTTTAGTAAAAAAATTTTGTAAAGAAATTTTTGGTCCAATTAATTTTCCCGCAAGTGTAAAACCAGCTCAACGGGCGAAAAATATTTAAAGAATGGGTAATGGTGACAATTAACCGTCACGATATTATTATGTATCTCTAAAGGAGTGTCTGAAATGTTCCGAGGGTCAACTGATAAATCAAACACTCAAAAAACCACTTTTAGCCGACCATAATAAATTTACGTCCCGACGTGATAGCAAGTAGGATCAATGCCGTGTGACGATGATCGAAATACACTAATGAATTAGATAAAATAAAATACGTATTACTTTTGACCCTGCCTCGTCCACTCTATTCGTAGTTTTGCTATGGTGACGCGAGCTTAGAGACCGGGACGAATTTCCCCCCGTGCGCTATCTTAAAACAGAATAAGCCACGCCCGGAACTGGTTGTTGTTTTGGCTATGTCATACTCTTAATGCATTATTTGTGCTTGAAGTGTAGTTACATCACCTTGCGACCTCAAAATGTTGTGAGGTAAACCTGCATGCCCTAATGCATTATTTGTGCTTGAAGTGTAGTTACATCACCTTGCGACCTCAAAATGTTGTGAGGTAAATCTGCATGCCCTAATGCATTATTTGTGCTTGAAGTGTAGTTACATCACCTTGCGACCTCAAAATGTTGTGAGGTAAACCTGCATGCTCTAATGCATTATTTGTGCTTGAAGTGTAGTTACATCACCTTGCGACCTCAAAATGTTGTGAGGTAAATCTGCATGCCCTAATGCATTATTTGTGCTCGAAGTGTAGTTACATCACCTTGCGACCTCAAAATGTTGTGAGGTAAACCTGCATGACCTAATGCATTATTTGTGGTTGAAGTGTAGTTACATCTCCTTGAGGCATAAAAATGTTGTGAGGTAAACCTGCATGCCCTAATGCATTATTTGTGCTCGAAGTGCGGATATCGGCGGTGTAACGAGGGTGTACTAGGAGTGTTTGTTTGTTCCAGTGACACACACTCGAAAATACCTCTTTGGAGATATATGTTGTGTGGGTATTTTTATCTTTTATAGGATGATTTATTTATTACTTGTCTTCTGCCAACGATTTTATTGATACTATTAGAGGTATTGTTTGCAGAAACTGCAAACGAACTAAAATATCTTGCACATTATTTGAATGTGAAATTAGCAATGACATTTGGAAACAGTGCATGTTTTCTGTAAGCATTTCTTGATGTTACTGTAATTTCAATAACTCATTTTAAGTTAGCGTATACGGGAAGAAGCAAACATAAAAGATGAGGAAGATAGTGTGCAGAATGAGGTCAATGGGCGTTTGTTCTGTGACGGACAGACAGATAGACATACAACTATGAATGAGGATGATGTAACGAGGCGACCTTGGCAGTGCAGGCACCGTGCGATGGCTGTTTTAAGTTTTAACATTGTATTGCATACTGATAGTTCAGTTTCAGAAACTCATGACAAGCCGTGACAAGCTTACAATCGAACAGTAGAATAAATATTTTCAATATAATATTATAAGTTAATATAATAAAATATAATGTTACTATTCGGCTTTTCTTTATAAATATTGATATATATAGTGGTTTTTTTGTAAATTATACACATTAATTAATATATCTCTTGCTTATATTAATTAATGTGTATAATTTACAAAAAAAACACTATATATATCAATATTTATAATTATAAGTTAATTGAACTTGTAATAGTAGGTTTACAAATTTCAAAAAGACGCTTTAAGGGGAACGAAAATACAAACAGAAATAAAATGTCAGCTTTCGGATGATTTTGTTGCAATAATTAGGTTATGTATAGCCATAAAAAAAATACATGTTTTTGGTAGAACTTTAAGGTATTCATTTTCCACAAACCACGTTAATCGATTCATATTTTTACTGTCAATGAATTTTTTTGTAACCCTCTATTGCACACTTCTTATCGATTTTGTTTCAGGTATCGCTTTCGCGATTTTGTTGGTTTTTTTTAATAAAATTAGTGTGAATGATATCTATTAATTTTCCAAATACCACATTATTCGGGTCAAAAAAAGCACCCCCTTTTTTCAAAAATACGTAAATCCACTGATGCAGTCAGCGGCAGCAAGATATTGTCAGTCTACGCCTAGCGTTGGCGCCCGTAAGACGTGGAACCTGTGCCCTTTTTTGCAAGCTATAAATATCTCCCAAAACTACTTCAAAACACAGTAGTATCGAAGTCGGTCCCCTCCCAATACCCAGAAAAATTGCCTAGACAAACGGACAGACAGACAAACATAGGGACAACAAATTAATCCTAAAAGAGTTTTGTTTTTTCATTTTGCGTAAAGGGACCTGAACATTTCAAACTATGATACAAATAAATTTCTATATTTTAAACACTTGGCGATTTATCCCAAGGGTAAACAGGTGTCCCAAAAGTCAACGCTTTCCCTTGGAAGGCTGGTAGGCCAGCTCATGACTGACCAGAATATCAAATTATGACCTCAGCAAAAAGTAGATAGTCTTCGAGTTGATGGTACTTTTATAAATTCGAATAGATTTTTGAGAGTCAAAGCTAACCAGTTCTAAATTCTAAGAATAAAATTTTTGTTGCGCAACTCTGAATAGTCCTGCTATTGATAAAGTCAAAAATAAACCTTGAAATGCTGTAACATCAGGAAGAAAAAATAAAAACCCAATTTATGAGCAATTTTTTGTAATTAGGTTAGTTCGACACCACACCCTGAAAAAAATGTTCTATGTTAGTTTTGCAAATTGTCTTAAATAACGGCTGATCAAATATTGTTTTTCAAATGATCTGGCAATTTTTGAAAAAAAAGTTATTGCTATTTTACTACCAAAGGAGCCGCGTATTTTTTTAAATAATTAGAATTTAGAATGAAAGAGTGGCGGGCAGTAAAAATATTTGACGTTCATTAGAAATGCCATTTAATACGCGTTAGAGTGAGATAAATAGTGACGCTATTTAAAATGAGTTGGAATGAGATAGTAACGCAGTTAAACGTAGTTGAATGAGAGAGGCATAATTGATATAGGCTACAGTGAGATAGACAGTGACGTGGTGCATTCCTTCTGAGAATATTTGTTAGTTTCCACTTTTTGTAATAACAACTTTAGTAAAAATTTTTTGTAAAGAAATTTTTGGTCCAATTTATTTTCCCGCAAGTGTAAAACCAGCTCAACGGGCGAAAAATATTTAAAGAATGGGTAATGGTGACAATTAACCGTCACGATATTATTATGTATCTCTAAAGGAGTGTCTGAAATGTTCCGAGGGTCAACTGATAAATCAAACACTCAAAAAACCACTTTTAGCCGACCATAATAAATTTACGTCCCGACGTTATAGCAAGTAGGATCAATGCCGTGTGACGATGATCGAAATACACTAATAAATTAGATAAAATAAAATACGTATTACTTTTGACCCTGCCTCGTCCACTCTATTCGTATTTTTGCTATGGTGACGCGAGCTTAGAGACCGGGACGAATTTCCCCCCGCGCGCAAACGTAACATGAATAAGCCACGCCCGGAACTGGTTTTTGTTTTGGCTATGTCATACTCTTAATACGATTTTGGCACAAGTCCTTTTGGATGTGGGGACACAAATACACATTTGGTATCAATGCGTTCAGTATGATCTCTTGAACACAAATATAAAGATGACATTTATATTTGTAGTCAGGAGATCATACTTAAACACAGATATACAAGATGACATTTATATTTGTAGTCAGGAGATCATACTTGAACACAAATATACAAGATGACATTTATATTTGTAGTCAGGAGATCATACTTGAACACAAATATACAAGATGACATTTATATTTGTAGTCAGGAGATCATACTTGAACACAAAATATAAAGATGACATTTATATTTGTAGTCAGGAGATCATACTTGAACACAAATATACAAGATGACATTTATATTTGTAGTCAGGAGATCATACTTGAACACAAAATATACAAGATGACATTTATATTTGTAGTCAGGAGATCATACTTGAACACAAATATACAAGATGACATTTATATTTGTAGTCAGGAGATCATACTTGAACACAAAATATAAAGATGACATTTATATTTGTAGTCAGGAGATCATACTTGAACACAAATATACAAGATGACATTTATATTTGTAGTCAGGAGATCATACTTGAACACAAAATATACAAGATGACATTTATATTTGTAGTCAGGAGATCATACTTGAACACAAATATACAAGATGACATTTATATTTGTAGTCAGGAGATCATACTTGAACACAAAATATACAAGATGACATTTATATTTGTAGTCAGGAGATCATACTTAAACACAAATTTACAAGATGACATGTATATTTGTACTCAGGAGATTTTATAATTATAAAGTATTTTATTTAATTATTGATTCGTATAAATATATATATATATATAAAAAGCTTTTCAAAAGTGAATATATTTTATACCACTTTTTATAGAACGTATTTAAATCTGGTTTGAATTGTTTTTGGTGCAATTATTTGATCTCCAGGTAAAGTCTCTTTGAGGGGCCTATTACCTATTAGTTTTTTTTAATTCATACTTAAAGAGCCTCTGTGTATACTACATTAGAAGTTCTGCCCTCAGCTCTTAACAAGACCAGGCTACTAGGTGAGCTCACTCTTGAGCAGGCTACGTAAAACTGGCCGTGCAAAAAGCAGTCCCCCCTGAGATCAATTCCTGCTGTTTTTAGTGACTGACCCTGAGACTTATAATCGTCATTGCGAAAAGGAAAAAATGGAACCCTAATAGGATCACTTGTGTGGCTGTCTGTCTGTCCGTCTGTTACAGTCGATTTGCACTGGCACACATATTTTCAAGAATTTTCATGTCCACTATATTAAATGTCAAAATCGATGGCATTTTCGTAATTAACGTCCAAAAAAAACATAAAAACGACACCCATATTGATATTTACACATTTCAACATTTTAACCCCATCGCACCCCAACGGGGGATGATGGTATTTCACGTCCACTACATTGGATTTAGAAATCGTTGTTGTTTTCGTAATCAGCGACCCGATAAAACATACAAACGATACCCATGTTGATTTTCAGACTTTGTCAACCCATTTCCCCCTTTTAGGGGTTGAATTCTGAAAAAACCTGAAACACATGTTTACTCATTTATTCAAATTCAAATTCAAATTCAAATTGTATTCAAATATCAAATTTATGGATAGGAGTACCCCTGTCAAGTCTCGAATAAAATAGTCTAACTAATCTTGTTTCCCCATACAAAATCTGGACCCCCGTTTTACCCCTTTAGAGGTAGAATTTCGAAAAATCCTTTTCTAGTCTACATTATAAAGGAAAGCTCTGAGCAAAATTTTAGCTTTCTTAGCTTTCTTTTATTTAAGCTTTCTAGATCCAAGAGTTTGGACAATGCGTTGATGAGTCAGTGAATGAGTGAGTCAGTCAGGACTTCTCTTTTTATATATATGATGATAATGATGATAATGATGATGATTGAACGGAGATCTTCCTTCCATCTTTAATTGTAATTAATGCCTCACTGCTGTGGATCAAACAGGGGTAACCATACTAAAACTCGTTCATTAGTTTTTGCGTGATGCATGAAATACCGACAAAAACACCGACATTTTTTTTTTTGGAATATAATCTATGTACAGACAGATGGACACGGTTCTATTACAGTTTTTAATAATATTTTAAATACTGAACTTTACAATTTTCAGTTATTATAGAAAAAAAACCAGCCAAGTGCGAGTCGGACTCGCACACGAAGGGTTCCGTATCTATAAAAACAGCAAAAAAAAACATGGCTGCTGTATGGGAGCCCCCTTAAATATTTATTTTATTCTGTTTTTTAGTATTTTTTGTTATAGCGGCAACAAAAATACATCATCTGTGAAAATTTCAACTGTCTTACTATCACGGTTCATGAGATACAGCCTGGTGACAGACGGCCAGCGGAGTCTTAGTAATAGGATCCCGTTGGTTACCCTTTGGGTACGGAATCCTAAAAATATGTAATTATTATAACTGTTGCCCGCGACTTCGTTCGCGTGGAATTTTGTGTTATCTTGCATGACTTAGAATTTTGAATATTGTAATTTGATAGTAGGCACAGTCGTAATAGTTTTCTTATGTTCACAAACGATAACCTTCCCTTCTATTTCAAGCTTTGCTATGAAAATAGGTTACTGCGTAACTTTGGGCGAATAAGCCTCTAGTTTCAATTTTAATAAGTACCTATTTCTTTTTACACAACATTTTCCGTTTTTCCATTTTGGGTTAACATGAAAAGATTGTTTGCATTAGTGACCCGCGAGCAAGCCACATACAGTTGGCCGTGAGAAAAACAATCAGACCTTAAGTCGACACCAGCACCCTTAAGGGACTTGTTTATATTCACCGCAAAGCAAACGGCTACTGGAAACTGCGCTTGAATTCGAACCGGAAGTTATTGGGGATGAGTGGTATACGCGGTATAAAAACAGTTTCACCTGACCCATATCCAGTAAGAATCTCCAGCAAATATTGAATAATTCTCCGTTGTTCAGAAGCCGAGCAGTTGAGTTCCACTACACAAATTTTGTGCTCGAATCAAATAATTGCGCGATGTAATTTACTTGCAGCGCCATCTACTTTTCAATTACAGAACTAACCATAATAATTCAGATCTTGGAGGTAAGACTAAAAAAATGTCGATTATAGATCATAACTGGCCAATTACAGGAAAACTATAGCGATTAAAGAAAAGTTGAGCACAAATGAGAAATAAAAAAAGAAGAAAAAAATATTTCATAAAAATGAAATATGGGTATCAAATTGTATGTAGGTACCTATTAAAAATCTGATTGTAAAAATATATAGTTAGGCTATATTTAATTGCTTCTTTTTTAAAAAATCCCCTGTCCCCCCTCCTTATCTCCAAAACTAGTGGACTTTTTTTGTTTGTTTTTGTTGTGTTTTTTGATATTTATCTCAAATTAAACATGTGTTTTTTTCGTAATTGAACTTATTTTTGTAATTTTGTAAATTCAAATAAAAATTACTTGTAATTAAAAAAAAGCATTTCGCAAAGTCAAAGTATTTTATGTCAATGACTAAGTATGAAAATTCCTTAATAATCTTATTTATTTACATGATTAGTTATTAGTAATTACAAAAATTAGTTCAGTTACGAGAAAAACACACGTTTAATTTGAGATAAATATCAAATAACACTATCGATATATCGATTGCATTTTGGCAAACTATCGATACTATCGGAAACAAATAACTATCGATGTTTAATCTACACTATTATGAGGGCTTCAAAGTTAAACCCTCTCACAAAAATAAAATATTAAATAGTAAGATATACGACGAAACTATGTACAAGTCAGTGACAATGACGTTAAACAAGCGTTAGGAAAATAACGATATCGCGATGTACCGGCGTGCAGCGCCATCTAGCCATAATTTGCCATAAACTTTTTACATCTTTTTCTAAATGAAAAGAATAAAAATCATCTAATTTTGAAACAATATTTGCAATAATTAATATTTGTCTCTATATACATCATACATAATATATCATCCCTATTCTGATAAGTTCTAAATAATTAAATTACAGTACTTTCTAGATGTACAAAACGACTGGCTCTGTATTTAGCAATACAACGATATGAATCCCCGAGAGGTGTCAGATGTGTTTTCGAGTATAAACTGTGAAATGCAAGTCGTAGTCCACACTCGTATTATACGAGTATTATATTATCGATAGTGTTTTTTGATATCTCAAATTAAACATGTGTTTTTTCGTAATTGAACTTATTTTTGTAATTTCGTAAATTCAAATAAAAATTACTTGTAATTAAAAAAAAAGCATTTTGCAAAGTCAAAGTATTGATTGTCAATGACTAAGTATGAAAATTCCTTAATCTCTGGGACTTATTTTGTGAGAAGAACTTTATTCAGGCACAAAATACTACCAACGACTATTAAGACCGCGTTTCAAAATCAATACTGAAGGACGTGCGGTCTATCGATTGTTTTTACTGGACTACTGAATGTGCCGATAGTGAATATACTATCGAACCTATCGATTAAATATCGATGTTTAAGCAACACTACCTCGTAATGCCCAATCTATTACCAAAAGACTGCTTTTACGCTCGTCATAGCGTTTATGGAAACCTACCAATATTCAGAACCCCAGTACTTCTGAGCTTCGGCAGAGCTGTCACAGCCTCATAATTTTAGCACAGTTAAAGATAAAGACGTGAAATTTGGCACAAAAATAGCATTAATTTGCCCGCATACATATCACGGTGTAAAAAAATATGAAAATTTTGAAAATTCCCATAGCTTAATTCCTAAAAGATACATATGTAGTATATATTTTATTTCAGAGTATATATGCCATTTTAGGCATTTTAGACTGAGTCGTACATGTCGTACCAGTGATTAGTATGTCCCAGCGTGATGGTTGGTGAGCTCTATTGCTGTACTTCAGGCACAAAATGGACCCACACCTTAATGTGCAGACACAAGTGTGCCCCTACGGGATTAGAACCCAAGACTGAGTGCTCAAACCACACTAGACCACAGGCGGTCGTTTGGTAGTAATGACTATGATTCCTTTTCAACATTCACTTTTTTAGGGTATGGTACCATGTGGATATTTCACTTCAGTGACTTGTCAGTTCACCAGCAGGCCATCAGGAGAAGCACTCAAAAGCAGCCCTGCTTTGTCTCGCTCATAGAACAGTATCCGGTGTTTATGTACTTAGGCATCACCGTTTATTTCAAGACATCTGAAAGTCATCTTCACTATGTTACATGCAAAAGCGTGACTTGAATTGTAGTTCTACTCTGCTTCGGTTTTTTATTTCATTAGGGGTGGTAGCAGCAGGTACCTCTTGTCTCCTGGAATAAGTATTTTGCTAATAAGTTTGCAATCGCAGCTTTATTCGATAAAGATCTGTATTAAGTAGCTGCCACAAACATATACCTATACGAAATAATTTAATCAGAGTAAGTACATATCTTGATTTATTTGGGAAAAATAGGTCGGGGTGTACAAACAGTACAAAGGCACTTAATATAGGCATATAATTTTTAGTGCCGCCTTTGGTAAACTCTGGGCGGAAAATGGTAGTTTTAACAGTATCATTTACCTTTTTACTGCATCTGCTAAGGCCAACACGACATATTCCTCCATTCTCACCTCAAAAACGATCAGAAAACTATGAATGAACTTGTTAAAATTTAATCGTCACGAAATATGTCTCGACTAAAATTTGTCCATTTTTAGTTTGACGTTTCTAAAATTTGACAGTTACTCGTAGATGGTCAATCCAAATTACAAAATTGTGTTTTGGTCTTAATTTAATTCAAACTAACTAAAATTAATTTGCTCCTGACAAAATAGGTTAGGTTGTGTTTTTCCGAATAGCAAAAGTAATTTGATACATTTTAACTTAATTTTAGTTAAGTTAAGTGGTATTTGTGCACATTCGAATCGATACCAATATAGCCAATTCTGAAGGCTTTAATTTTAGTTTTAGTGCTGTCAACACTAAATTTTCTTCAATACAAAATAGTCCTTAAGAGTTAGGATTAGAAGCTAAATTTATTTAGAAAATTTTACGCTTTGACAGCAATGAAACTAAAATTAAAGCCTTCAGAAGTTACTAGCTTTTGCCCGCGGCTTCGCCCGCGTTTGATTTAGTTTTTCTGTAGTACTTTTTCTAGAACGTATTTAAATCTGGTTTGGATTGTTTTTGGTGGAATTGTTACTCCAGGTAAAGTCTCTTTGGCGGGGCCTATTACCTATTAGTTTTTTTAATTCATACTTAAAGTACCTCTGTAAATACTACATTAGAAGTTCTGCCCTCAGCTGTTAACACGACCAGGCTGCTAGGTGAGTTTACTCTCGAGCAGGCTACGTAAAACTGGCCGTGCAAAAAGCAGTCCCCCCTAAGATCAATTCCTGCTGTTTTCAGTGACTGACCCTGAGACTTATAATCGTCATTGCGAAAAGGAAAAATTTGAACCCTAATAGGATCACTTGCGTGGCTGTCTGTCTGTCCATCTGTTACAGTCGATTTGCACTAGCACACATACTTTCAAGAATTTTCATGTCTACTATATTAAATGTCAAAATCGATGGCATTTTCGAAAGCAACGTCCAAAAAAAAACATAAAAACGACACCCATATTGATTTTTACACATTTCAACATTTCAAGAAGGAACGAAGCGAAACCCCATCGCACCCCAACAGAGGATGATGGTATTTCACGTACACTACGTTGGATTTAGAAATCATTGTTGTTTTCGTAATCAGCGACCCGATAAAACATACAAACGATACCCATGTTGATTTTCAGACTTTGTCACCCTATTTCCCCCTTTTAGGAGTTGAATTCTGAAAAAACCTGAAACACATGTTTATTCATTTAAATGTAGTTAATATATATATATATACACTTAATAAAATAAAATTTAAGTTATTGTGAGATATATTTCGGGCCCTATCCTGGGTCCGGCATCAGTCACAATGAAATTGACAAAAATAAATAAAAAAATAAAAAATCTAAACTAAAAAAGTATCCAACCTAATAAAAAGTATGTATGCGTGCTATCGAAGAAGCCACCGCCGCTTACCTGCTCCTGTTATCATATGGCTAAAAGTCGGTCCAGCAGACGCTTCCCCGATAGCACGCATGGTATCTAATGGGTGGCGCCATCACATTGCATCGCTGCGCTTCTACATAATAGTTTTTGCTGAGCTGCGCAACGACGAAACATGGTGACGTCACATGGTTTTGTCGTTCGTGCCCACTAAATTGTTATTTATCGCTGTCTATTTAAGCCTGGTCCGTACTGAGCACCAAGCGACCATATATACGATCTCTCCCAAGTTCTAAGTTGGATGTCGGATATCGGTGGTGTAAATGATTTAATTATGCGCGCTGTAAAACACTGATTGAATTTTAAGTTATGGAGACGAGTATGTGTGGGTACGGGTAAGGTGTTGTTCGTGATCGAGTCGCATGTGTGTCGGTGATGATTGATTCTGATGTGTAGTGCATTTTTGGTCTCGCCTACATAGAATGCAGGGCAGTGCCTGCATTCTAAGATGTAGATGAGGTTTCTGGTGGTGCATGTGCTATTTGGTTGCGCTTGGTAAACTTTGGTTGTGTGATGTGTATTGATGGTGGTGGCGGTGTTGATGATAGCACATGTTTTACATCGAGGCCGTCGGCATGTTGTAGTAGTAGATGTAGATGTAGGTTGTAGAATAGAATAGAATATTAATTTATTTCGCAAGAAGGGAGTACAGTACAAGTTACAAGAATTTAAGCTTAAAATCTAAGATACACATAAAGTACAAATAACAAATGTACGCTGTTATCCTAGATAGGATTTTACGCCTGTAGAAAGGAATAACAGCCCCGTTTCCTTGGAGGACAGAATGGGGTAAAAAAACATAAGTACTTAGTTAATAGGCTTAACAACATTAACTAGTTATAGGTAAAAGAGAGAGAAAAAGCTATGTAAATAAAGGTATAATTTAAGATGTTAAGTATGTATATATATATATATATATATATATGTGTGTATGTGTATGTGTATGTGTTATGTGTATGTGTGCATAGGAGAGAGATAGAAGGTGGGTGCATGTGTGGCATGCATTCGAGATTGTATGGGTTTGAAACATAGTTTTAGGAGGTTGTCTGTTTATTAAAATATCCACATGTCATGTATTAGTTGTTTAGTATGTTTGATAAAAGACGCTCGTTGCTACCACAAATTGTAGCTTAGAAAGTGATAATGTTTCTAACTAGTGACGGGCATCGGCGTCACTGGTGCGAGGGTTCCATAACCACGCTCAGACACCACTAATTGTATGTTAAAGGGCGATATTAGCAGCTGGAACAGGGGCCCATAAGCTGTCCCAGATCTATAGTCTACAAATATCTTATATTCTACAAAATATAGTATAAAATGTCCTACCAGACAATTGCATGATGACCTCATCAGGTAGTCCTCGCACGAAATCCTTTCACGATGACTCCAAGGCGCTCCGGTGCTGTGACACGCTGCTCACCTCCACGATGAATCTAAACACGACCCTCCTACCCCTGGATGCATCCAAACCCAGAAGAAATGATAATTGACAAGTCCACTTGTCGGAAGCCGCGTGGACACAGGTTATGTCACACACACACAGGGAATACACTCAAAATGGTCTTCACACGAAAATATCGTCAGCCCTTGACTGAATAATGTTTCTTACGATGTCCACATCTGTTTTTTAAGTATTTATCCATTAATATACCACATATTATAAGATCGGCCACGATCTGTTAAAATGTCCACGTCCCTCGTTTTTTGACAGCTCCAAGTCCATAGACAAAATATATAGACCATTGTCGGATACGTTCCGAAATATACATTTTATTCTAAACAGTCCCCCGCTCTGGGCTGAGCAATCAGACCACTAGCTCATACAACCGGGAGACGGGAGAGAGTTGTCATGGCTCGTCACAAAATCGAACCTTCGACCAACACCTCTGCGACGCGTGGAGTTCCGTCTCCGCCAAAACAACTTTAATATACGGCCCCGGCGCCAAAACAAGGATAGCAAGTTCACATCCTTCAAAAGAGTTAAATTTCCTTCCCTAGGATGCTCAGTCCTGTCTGACCACAGAGAGGACGAGAGTTGAGGACCGCTTTCACTTTACAATATACAGTGGCAAGCTCCTCAAAAATTAGGACAGTTTCCCCAATAACAGTTTCCCCAATGGGTCTTCGCCGACTTGACGGCAGCTTCAAAAAATTCCCTCCCCAGTGAGGGCAATTTGGGGGACTGTACCGCCATGTTACCCCTTTCCGGGCGAAGATTTAACTTAAACTAGCATAGTTATTTACAAAACAAAAAATAACAATATCATTAGCAGTACCTCTGTAGATTGTGCCATTGTCGGAACGAATAAGTGAAGGTAAACCCCTACGCGACACGAAACGATCCAACGCGGCGACGAAGGCCTCCGTAGTCAAAGCTGATACCACTGCCAAGTGAACGGCCTTGGTGGCCAAGCACACAAATACACAAGGTATGCTTTCACAACCCGAGCGTTGCGATTGCTGAAAACCCCCCTGCGCGTTACATATGTGTCGATCCACACCAACAAATTTACCAAAGGTCCGTCTTGGGTAGAAGCAAAGGATGAAGACTTCCGTATGGCAGGTCAGCTCTCCAAAATCAGCCTCCGAAACGCAGAATTCCTTCATAATCCGTGAAAGGATTCAAACGAGCAACCGCTCACTTCAGCCTGGCGTGACCCTCGCGCAGAACTCGAAGTCTAAACTTGATGAGGTCCGCCTGCAGTACACGAACCCAGTGTACCAATGCGCTCCAACGCTCCTCTGCACTCACGGCTGGGAACAAAATATATGAATATTATTGACTGGTTGGTATTTCAACATAATACCACCATCATATTGGGATCCTCCAAATCTGCAAACAGTATATGTTCATTTGAAAGCCATTTCCTAAGTTCGAACATAATAATCCAAGTATCGAATCAAATATCGAATATCCAAAATTGTGGATACCTCCACCAAGAACCCAGAGTCTTCTAAAAACCAAATAGGATCCATCCTAACAAATCCGCGCCCAGGAAAACATCGACTGGGGCCGGATGACAAAACGTGGATCTGCCAGATGCAGACCTGACGTGCATGAGATTATGGACGGAGGAAGGTCCAAAGAAGGCTGCCAGCCGACAATATTGTCTATAACCATGGCTGCAGCCGCTGATTCAACTCCAGTCCACTAATACCTAGGAGCGGCACCGACGAAACCTCCAGGTTCAAAACCAATCGGTGCGCCACTTGACTTTCCAAGTCGAGGAGGGCCCTTACCCTAACTCAATCCCCCCTGGGGCCCTAGACGCGAGCCATCGCGGTAGGCAACAGAACCGTCCGCGGTTCCGTACTCATGGCTTGAACAAGCTAGTTACAGGCTACCCCACCTGAGGAGCGCAGGACCAGTCCACTGGCAGTAATATGGCTGGCGCGTGCACATCCCCACCCTGGGGGGAGCGTAGCCTCCAACTCTCCGTGAGTACGGCGGGTGGTACTCTAACCGCGGGTACTCGCGATACGGCGGTGAGTAACCCCGTGACTCCGTCTGAGCACGGTGCTCCATGCCAGCTGGCACCGAAACCGGCGCGGGGAGGGGGGGCCTAGCCCTTGCCAACTCCAATTGGCCCCCGCCCGTAGGGGCCCAATTCACTACATGGCCATATGTGTGATAGCCCGTAGGCGAAGGGCTCCCTACGGGTCCACGCGCAAATACATGACTCACCTCCCGGTGAGGGGGCGCGCCGCGCGCCGCAGTCCTCCGTTCCGACGGAGGGGAGCTCTGCCCGACAGCATGCCTTCCCTGGACCGAGGGGGGGGGAAGTTCTCCCTGACGCACCCCCGTTGTCCAAGGGGGGGGAGTTCTCCCTGAAGCACCCCCGCCCGTAGGGCTCCGTCGCTGCGGGACCGGTGAAGCCGCTTCAGATCTGTTGGCACACAACAATAAATGGTGAGGCCCCTCACACACGCTGCAACGTCGTGGCGCGGGACAATCACGTTCGAAGTGATTGCCCAAGCAATCGAAACATAGGCTCTTACGCTTCACTATGCGTCGCCGCTCGGTGACGTACAGGTTTCACCACTGCTGACATCTCAGCAGGTCATGCCCCGTATGGCCACACTGCAAACAGGTCGATGACCTCTCGACCACGGCGACCGCCGCCAAACGCGCTATATCGCGTCCCCGCGACTGCTGCGATTGTCTGGGCTCCCCACATTCCGATGAGCCAGCAGACGAAAATGATTGCGCCCCAGATGGCGCCAAGTCCGGTTGTGATGTTTCTGCTACCCTAGCATCATATTCAAGAAACGTTAATAAGTCCGTAAATTTTGGCACAGTGCTGCCATCTTTTCCTGCGGACACCCGCTCAAAACGTGACCTCACATCATTAGGCAACCTACCTAAAATAATGTGAACGAGTAAAAACGACCACTCGTCCACCGGTAAACCTAATGTTCTAAGGGCATTACACGCCACAGTGACCGGAGTCATCAACTGCAACCTTAGTTGAGCCCGGTCAGTTACCCTAGGTAACGTCAACAATTGAGACGCATGCGCATCCGCCAGTAAGCGCATGTTCTGATACCTATCATTTAATAAGCCCCACGCTATATCATAATGATCATCCTCCACCCTGAGGTGCTGGATGAGCGACCTGGCCTCGCCCTCCAATGTTGACATCAAATATGCCATCTTTTGCCCCTTTGATAAATCTACCCTAGAATTTACTAATGAATTAAACATATTTTTAAAAGAAACCCACTCTTCCATTTTCCCATTGAATTTATTTAGTTCTAAACTAACCAAACTACCAGACACGCCATCTACCGGTTGAGGCGTGACAACTACAGGACCTCCTGAATTTTGCCTCTTTAGATCAGCAATATTATTTGACTTTATAACCAGCGCCATACCAGTGGCGCCATCTGTTGGTCTAGGTGTGCTAACAACCGGGCTGCCCGATTGTCGCTTTTTGATCATGGAGGCCGCCTCTGTTATATCATCATAAATTCCTTCTATCTGGGCTAAATCAGTAACATACCTCTTCATAGGCTCGTCACTTTCCTGCAGTGCTGCCACAGCCGCCTCTGCGTCAGCCAGCCGCTGATGCATCCGCTCGGCTCTCTCCAGGATTGCATTGTCGCGATCCGAACGAGAAAGCAATCCCTGGACGGTCGTAAACCAGCGGAGCTCCTTCGCAAACGCAGCCTTGTGAGACTTGGACATCTCGCCGCAATGAACCGGGAAATTTATAAATAAAACTATTTAGCAAACACCCTGACAAGGCACAAATACAGAAGCACTGCTCAATAGATACCCTACCTATAAATAGAATTGAATTATCAAATTTAATTCTCAATCACAAATGTATGTACTATCCCGATAATACAAAACAAACAAATAGGTTCCTACCTAATTCTAGAATTTAATTATCAAATGTAATTCCCCATTACAATATATATTGTACCAATAATACAAAACAAACAAATAGGTTACCTACCTATTACAACATTACCAAATTTAAATTATATTTGGTGTATACAATACACACAAACCCGAATGCACATTCCACTATGCACTTGTATACATACTTGTAAGTACATACATTCAAGCCAAGATAACAGTATATTAGCTAACAAGTTGATTTCCAAATCTATGATATAAACCGTTATATGATTATGTTATTGTAATACAAGAACACTTGATATGTACTAAATTAACAATTTATACTGATATTACTGAACCACATCAATGTGGTACCCTCCAGTAATCAATTATCTACTCAAAGCACTAAACAAATCCAATTTGTAATTGCTACATGTACATTACAACCATGTAAATGCCTAGCTATGTTAAAGTTCAATGACACTGGGGCCGCCCAGTTCCGCTGTTTAAATGTATATAATCCAAAGTTGGGATTAACCACGCTCTGCTACCAAAGATTGTTTGATAAAAGACGCTCGTTGCTACCACAAATTGTAGCTTAGAAAGTGATAATGTTTCTAACTAGTGACGGGCATTGGCGTCACTGGTGCGAGGGTTCCATAACCACGCTCAGACACCACTAATTGTATGTTAAAGGGCGATATTAGCAGCTGGAACAGGGGCCCATAAGCTGTCCCAGATCTATAGTCTACAAATATCTTATATTCTACAAAATATAGTATAAAATGTCCTACCAGACAATTGCATGATGACCTCATCAGGTAGTCCTCGCACGAAATCCTTTCACGATGACTCCAAGGCGCTCCGGTGCTGTGACACGCTGCTCACCTCCACGATGAATCTAAACACGACCCTCCTACCCCTGGATGCATCCAAACCCAGAAGAAATGATAATTGACAAGTCCACTTGTCGGAAGCCGCGTGGACACAGGTTATGTCACACACACACAGGGAATACACTCAAAATGGTCTTCACACGAAAATATCGTCAGCCCTTGACTGAATAATGTTTCTTACGATGTCCACATCTGTTTTTTAAGTATTTATCCATTAATATACCACATATTATAAGATCGGCCACGATCTGTTAAAATGTCCACGTCCCTCGTTTTTTGACAGCTCCAAGTCCATAGACAAAATATATAGACCATTGTCGGATACGTTCCGAAATATACATTTTATTCTAAACAGTTTTCATGAAGTTTTCAGTTTCATCATATGTATTCTTCATAAGGAATGAGCAAAGTTTATTTTTGCATTGATAACGAGGTACTCCGTAAATGGGTAGGTGTAAGTTTATTTTGTTATACAGGTATGGCCCGAGATAAAAGAGAAATCTTTTGGCAAACTCAGTTTTAGGTTTAGGAACAGAACAAATACGATCTTTACGGCGTTTAGCTAACTGTTTGTAAGGTGTTATTTGATGTTGGTGCAGAATAGTTTGAACTATGAATAGTTGTCTTATATTGAGAACTTTAACGTGATTGTATAATTGTGTTGTTGGGAAACGGATAGGACTAAAAGTAGCAATTTTTAAAATAGCACGTTGTGCAGTCTCAAGGGATTTTAATGTTGTTTTAGCTGCACCGCCCCAAGAGGTGATGCAGTAACATAAAATAGACTGACACAAGGCAAAGTAAATAGTGCGAATGACGGATGGCTTTGCAACATGTCTGATGTTTTTAAAGACAAAGATAAGTTTGCGTACGCGACTTGTAAGGAGGTTAATATAGGGCTTAAAATTTAGGTGCTTATCTAAAATAATACCTAGGTATTTTATAGAATCAGCAGGTGAGATGGATGGACAATTACAATTAGGTAAAGGTGGGTTAGAGCAAGAGTGTGCAAGGAGAGAAAGAGGAGAGGTAGGTTGTGAACTTGAACTAATAGAAAAGGTGATAAACTTAGTTTTAGAAGTATTGAGTGTTAAGTAGTTTGAAAGAAACCAGTCAAATATAGTGTTAAAACCTTTTTGAGCTTTTTTCTGAAGGTCTGACCAGGACGACGATGAAAAAGTAATTGCCGTGTCATCAGCAAACGAAATTATTTTACCTGAAGGTGTAATAAGGTTACAAAGGTCATTTATGAAGACCAAAAACAGCGTAGGTCCCAAGATACTACCTTGTGGTACACCATATATCCTTTGAAGTTCACTGCTTAAATTGTTAGCTATTTTAACCCTCTGTGATCGTCCTGTGAGATAACTTCGAAAAAGATCGAGTTGGAGACCTCTTATGCCTATTTTTTCCAATTTTAGTAATAGAAGGGGGATTGGTACGGTATCGAACGCCTTAGAAATGTCAAGAAATATAGTGAGTACCTTTTGATTATTGTTGACGTTAGTAACAATGTGATTCACAACTTCATGCACCGCATCATTTGTCGATTTGTTTTTTCTAAAGCCGAATTGATTAGGGGACAAGAGGTTGTTACTTTCGAGATACCCAATTAGTCTTTTATTAATAAGACGCTCAAGAACCTTGGAGAGTGAAGTAAGAATAGCTATTGGCCGATAGTTATTGATGAGATTTTTGTCACCGGTTTTAAATATTGGTTTTACAATTGCCTTCTTGAAGGCTGTAGGAAAGTGGCCAGTGTTAAAACATAAGTTAAAAATATGACTGAAAATAGGACCCAGGAGATTGGAGAATCTTTTCAAGAAGGTGGTAGAGATATCATCATAGCCCATAGCAGCATTAGACCTAAGTGAACGTATAATAGATATCACTTCTTCACTATCAGTGTCTAAAAGTACAAAAGATGACAGGACGTTGGACGATGAATTAGTGGGTGAGGTGAGATTATTGTGGCGATGAGATGTTATTTCCTCCGCAAGTTGAGTGCCTATATTAGCGAAGAAATTATTTACTTTATTACAGGAGTCAGTTGGTGTATTGGAAATATGTAGCAATTCGATAGGGGTTTGTTTAGGCACTGCACTGTATGTTATAGATTTAATAGTTTTCCACAAAAGTTTACTATTAGTTCCAGCTTTATCAAGTTCATTTGCATCATATTGTCTTTTTACCTTTTTTAAGACTTTTGTACAAAAATTTCTATACCTAATGTAAGATAGTTTTAGTATTTCATTTTCTGGACACTTTTTTGATTTTTTGTGCATGTTGTCTCTATTTCGTATACATCTAATCAAGCCTGGGGTTATCCATGGCTTAATTATTCTCTTCCTGTTTGGTAAAGTGGTCACTGTGGTATTATCGTTAATGGCTTTAGATAGTATCTTTACGATCATGTCAACACTTTTATCGGGGTCAGTCGACAGGAGTATAGGAGACAAATCAAGTGTCTTCATTGTTGAATCTAAGGTATCGTAATTTATTTTTGATGCAGACGTCACAGCAAATATACGCTGTTGGTGAATTTTGAGGCAAAAAAGTGTACAGTAGTGGTCAGTTACTGTTGATTCAAAAAGAATAGTGGTGGCTGGAAGCTTTGTGCGCAAGATAACATGATCCAAGCAAGCAGTAAGTCTTGTGGGTAAAGTGTGCGCTGGTAGATAACCATGAATAGCGAGGTCATTGAGATAGTCTTCAGAACATTTCTCAAGTGACTCGGTATTAGAGGGTTTAATGTCGATATTTATGTCGCCTATGATGATAACTGATTTGAAGTTTGATAACAAGGGTAGTATAGTTTTAAGCGATAGTATAAATGACTCAGTGTCTTTATTCGATGGGGAACGGTAGACGCATAGAATTGCCGTATCGAGACCCAGTTTGATAATTAAACCCGTAGCAGAGTTGTTATGAAAGTTTGGTTCTTCGATAGTATAAAGAAGATCTGACTTCATGTACACTACCACGCCATCATTTTTGTTCAAATTTTTGTCAGTGTGGCACATCGAGTAATTTGGTAGAGTAGGGATATTGGAGTTAGTTTTACACAGTAAACAGCATTCAGTTAGAACAATGACATCACTTTCGAGTGGCATTCGATGAAGCAAAGTTGTAGATGTGTTATTGTTGAGTTGTGATGGTATTTTCTTGGAAAGTATTGATTTTATGTTCGGATTTTGTTTGTAGCAGATTTGAATGTTTGGATGTATGAGGTTTTTGGTGTCATCGTTTTGTGTTAATGTTGGTGAGAAGTCCTTTATTAGTTTTTTTAGTTTGTAGCTGCCGTGAAAGTATGTGGTGATGAGACGTAGTTGATTTTGTGTAGCGTTCCTGTTTGGTCTGTTGTTGTTGTGATATCTGGGTCGGTCGTGTATTTGTTTTAATAGAAAATTGTTTGGATAATTCTTGTTAAGTAGGCCTGTATGTATTTTGGTTTGGTAGTTTTGAAGATTTTCTTGTGTGTTGCAAATCCGACGGCCTCGAAGTGATAATGAATATGGAATCGATTTTTTAATATGCGGTGGATGGAAACTGTCAAAATGAAGGTATTGTAGTTTATTGGTGGGTTTAAAGTGGACAGATGTGGTGATGATATTTTCTAGCTCAAGAGTTAGATCAACATCCAAAAATGTGATCGTGGTGGTTGATATTTCATGTGTGAATTTCAGATTGCTATACTGATTTAGCCGGAGTAAAAAGTCGTTGAGAGAGGCTCGGTCATGTGACCAGATCATAAATATATCGTCAATGAATCCTTTCCAAACCAGTGGTTGTCGAGGTTCCGCAGATAAAAAGTTTTCTTCAATTGATGCCATGTAAATGTTAGCGTAACTTTTAGCCATCCGAGTACCCATCGCAGTTCCTTTTATCTGATGGTAGTATTTATGTTCAAATGTGAAATAGTTATTTTTTAGAATGATTTCTGCTAATGTTATGATGAAATCTGTGGCGGGTTTATGGGGAGGTGGACGGTTATTAAGATGATCATGTAATGCTGTGAGTCCGGCGTCATGAGGAATGTTTGTGTAAAGTGAGGTCACATCTATTGTAACTAGATATATAGGAATGTTTGGGGGGATATATAGTGTTTTCATGATTTCTATGAAATGATTTGTGTCTTTGATGTAAGAGGGGAGATGTTTGACAAGGGGTTGAAGGTGATGATCTACAAATGATGATATATGCTCGGTTGGTGCATCATAGGAAGCGACTATAGGGCGACCGGGGTGATTTTGTTTATGTATCTTTGGCAACATGTAGAAGTTTGGGGTCCTCGGATGGCTCGGTAACATTGATTTATGGATAGGAGTACTCCTGTCAAGTCTCGAATAAAATAGTCTAACTAATCTTGTTTCCCCATACAAAATCTGGACCCCCGTTTCACCCCTTTAGAGTTAGAATTTCGAAAAATCTTTTCTTATTCCTAGTCTACATTATAAAGGAAAGCTCTGAGCAAAATTTCAGCTTTTTAGGTCCAAAGGTTTGGGCTGTGCGTTGATGAGTCAGTGAATGAGTGAGTCAGTCAGGACTGCTCTTTTTATATATATGATGATGATGATGATGATGATGATGATGATGATGATGATGATGATGATGATGATTGAACAGAGATCTTCGTTCCTTCTTTAATTGTAATTAATGCCTCACTGCTGAGGATCAAACAGTGGTAACCATACTATAACTCGTTTATTAGTTTTTGCGTGATGCATGAAATACCGAAAAAAACACCGTTTTTTTTTTTGGAATGTCATCTATGTACAAACAGATGGACACGGTTCTATTACAGTTTTTAATAATATTTTAAATACCGAACTTTACAATTTTCAGATATTATAGTGGTAAAAAAACCGGCCAAGTTCGAGTCGGACTCGCACACGAAGGGTTCCGTACCATTATCTATAAAAACGGCAAAAAAACATGGCTGTTGTATGGGAGTGGGAGCAGGGCTGTAGCTAGAGTCAAATTTGAGGTAGGGCAGCATTGGTTACAGGTAGGGCGGAAGTAAAAAAATTATCATAAATTTATCCAACGCGAAATCAATGAATATTCAATTTATAGCAATAAAAATAACAATTGTATCTATTTTGGACTAAAACACTTTTTACCACACACTTCACTAAACCAAACTACAAACAAAACGTAAAATAAGCAAGGGTTCCGAAACGTAAAATACGCAAGGGTACGCACACAAAAAAAATGCTTTTTAAAAATATATTTTTCCGAGATTCCTCGAAACTAGCGTACCTAATTTTTGTCACACGATGAACTAAATGACCATATTTTATAAACCCTCTGTGGCTTATATGGCTTTGTGGTTTTTACACTCACACATTTATATCTGAACATAGGCCTTTTGGGTGTGTGAAATCGAAGTAGAAATTAGCTGGTTTTCTATGAAAATATACATAGGAAAATTATTGCAGCACAAAAGTAACCTCTAAAAATTTAAGATTGTTGTTTTATTATGAAAATTTATCAGTTTTAAATAGTTTATTTCACAAAATATGAATTTTTAAGGTAGGGCATTGTGATTTCAAGGTAGGGCATTGCCCCACAATGCCCCCCCCTAGCTACGGCCATGAGTGGGAGCCCTCTTAAACATTTATTTTATTCTGTTTTAGTATTTGTTGTTATAGCGGCAATAGAAATACATCATCTGTGAAAATTTCAACTGTCTAACTATCACGGTTCATGAGATACAGCCTTGTGACAGACGGGCAGACGGATAGACAGATGGACAGACAGATGGACAGCGAAGTCTTAGTAATATGGTCCCGTTGGTTACCCTTTGGGTACGGAACCCTAAAAATATTTAATTATTATAACTGTTGCCAGCGACTTCGTCCGCGTGGAATTTTGTGTTATCTTGCACCACTTAGAATTTTGAATATTAGTAGTAGTCGTAGTAGTTTTCTTATGTTCACAAATCATAACCTTCCCTTCTATTTCAAGCTTTGCTATAAAAATAGGTTACTGCGTAACTTTGGGCGAATAAGCCTCTAGTTTCAATTTTAATAAGCCACATTAAAGTATTTCTTTTTACACAACATTTTCCGTTTTTCCATTTTGGGTTAACATGAAAAGATTGTTTGCATTACTGACCCGCGAGCAAGCCACATACAGTTGGCCGTGAGAAAAACAATCAGACCTTAAGTCGACACCAGCAGCCTTAAGGGACTTGTTTATATTCACCGCAAAGCAAACGGCTACTGGAAACTGCGCTTGAATTCGAACCGGATGTAATTGGGGATGAGTGGTATACGCGGTATAAAAACAGTTTCACCTGAGCCACATCCAGTAAGAATCTCCAGTAAAAATTTCCAGGAAAAATTGAATAATTTTTCGTTGTTACGGAGTCGACCAGTTGAGTTGCATTACACACATTTTGTGCTCGAATCAAATAATTGCGCGATGTAATTTACTTGCAGCGCGATGTAATTTACTTGCAGCGCCATCTACTTTTCAATTACAGAACTAACCATAATAATTCAGTACTTGGAGGTAACACTAAAAAATGTCGATTATAGATCATAACTGGCCAATTACAGGAAATCTATAGCGATTAAAAAAAAGTTGAGCACAAATGAGAAATACAAAAAAAATAACAAAAAAAATATTTCATAAAAATGAAATATGGGTATCAAATTGTATGTAGGTACCTATTAAAAATCTGATTGTAAAAATATATAGTTAGGCTATCTTTAATTGCTTCTATTTTAAAAATCCCCTGTCCCCCCTCCTTATCTCCAAAACTAGTGGACTAATTTATGAAAAAAATCATGGTAATATGTGTTTACGTAAAGATTACAGGAAAAATAAAGCGGTTGAGAAATTCACAAACTAAATTAAAAAATTAAATTTATCATCCACAATACGGAACCCTAGGTACGTGAGTCTGACAAGCACTTAGCCGGTTTTTTCCTATACATATGCTATAAGATCTATTTGTGAACGGAATTTCAAATTTCTAAGAAAGCTTCAAGTGCCTCATAGCCTTCCATGCCATGGTAAGTCAATTTGCAAATTGACTACGTAAAGGACTAATGTTTGTGTACTAAAATTTGAAACGTTACATACTTCTAACCAAAGCTTTCTTGTTTTCTTTTAGCACTCATTCGTGACGTCTATCTATAAGCCTTTAACGCTAGAAATTATTATTTGCTATGTAACTTCTAACAGTAAAAAAGTAAATTCCTAGAATCGATAAATGACGATAACTTTTTTTTCCGTCGTTCGATTTTAATCAAATAAAGCCTATATTCTGCTCCAAATTAAGCCTCGTTCAAATTACAACAAAATTTGTCTAGTAGTTTCGGAGATGTGCGCGAATAAACAAACAAACAGACAGAAAATTATTCTAAAAATCCCTGATTTGTGTTCTATTACTCTTATTTAGTCACCCCCTTTCTATTTTTATTACTTTTCTCCAATGTTCAGACACAACGGGTTCTACTTTTTAACCGACTTCAAAAAGGAGGCGGTTCTCAATTCGACTGTATTTTTTTTATTTTTTATTAACCGACTTCAAAAAGGAGGCGGTTCTCAATTCGACTGTTTTTTTTTTTATTTTTTTTTATTTTTTTTTTTGGCGTTGTTACTCCATAACTCCGTCATTTCCCAACCGATTTGAACAATTCTTTTTTTGTTTGAAAGAGTATACTTCCAGGTAGGTCCCATTTTGGGTTTGGTCATGATCTGATGAAGGTCTTCAGAGATAGGCGGTGGAACTCCTCAGAAAATGACAGCATATCTCTCAAAATTGAGGCAATCGCTATGTACTTGGGTGCTGATTACAAGGTATTACTTGAAAATCGACATTCTTCCACCTGACCTTCGATCCTGGCTTCATCAATATATTCACCATAGAACTCTTCAACGGATCAGAGCACATAACTCGAGATTGCGGCAATCACTGCGTTAGGGTGCTGATTCAAGGGTATTACTTGGAGATTATCAGAATACCCACCTGACCTTCGATCCTGGCTTCATCACCATAGAACTCCTCAACCGATGACAGCACATAACTTTAGATTGCGGCAACCAGTTTGTGTTAGGGTGCTCATTGCAGGGCATTGCTGAAAATTGCCAGTGTACCCACCTGAATTTCGATCTTGGCTTCATCACCGTAGAACTCTTCAACGGATGACAGCACATAACTTGAGATTGCGGTAATCATGTTGTGTTAGGGTGCTGATAGCAGGAAGCTACTCAAACATGGCTACTTATACTCACTTGAACTTCGTTTCATATTAACACCACGTTTGCAAGAACTACCTATACCTCACAATTTAACCCAGCAACACTAAAAAATGTGAAATAAAATAAACTTTTAACAAAAAAATAGCAACCGACTTCAATAGTAACAGCAGTCATTCACTAAAAAGTTAATAATAATTCTATAAAGACCGATGGTACCGAAGCAACACTTTTGCCGACTTCTTTCTTCCTGAAACATTATGTTATCTAGAAGTCGGCGTATTTCCTACGATATAGCAACATAGAAACCAATATAAGAACGCCGACTTCTAGATAACATAACGTTTCAGGAAGAAAGAAGTCGGCAAAAGTGTTGCTTCGGTACCATCGGTCTTTATAGAATTATTATTAACTTTTTAGTGAATGACTGCTGTTACTATTGAAGTCGGTTGCTATTTTTTTGTTAAAAGTTTATTTTATTTATTATATGTACCATATATATACAAGGTGAATTTGTGACCATCGTCCAAATTCATACTTGAGCCTTGCTAAGTGATCAGCATCATGAACCAATAACGATTTTTGTAAAATTCATAAAATTTCAACTCCCCATAGTGATTCACTCAAGACTTAGAGTGAATTACTATGGGAAGTCGAAATTTCATAATACGAATTTCAAAAAAAATGTTATCGATTCATGATGCTGATCACTTACTAAGCCTCTGATATGAATTTGGACGATGATCAAAAAGTCACCTTGTATATTGATATTGATTGATGATGATTGATATTGATAAATGAAAACTGTGACCTAAAATGGCGTATATACTCTGAAATAAAATATATACTACATATGTATCTTTTAGGAATGAAGCTATGGAAATTTTCAAAATTTTCATATTTTTTTACACCGTGATATGTATGTGGGCAAATTAATGCTATTTTTGTGCCAAATTTCGCGTCTTTATCTTTAACTGTGCTAAAATTATAAATGCTGTGACAGCTCTGCCGCAGCTCAGAAGTACTGGGGTTCTGAATACTGGTAGGTTTCCATAAACGCTATGACGAGAGTAAAAGCAGTCTTTTGGCAATAGATTGGGCATTACGAGGTAGTGTTACTTAAACATCGATATTTAATCGATAGATTCGATAGTATATTCACTATCGGCACATTCAGTAGTCTAGTAAAAACAATCGATAGACCGCACGTCCTTCAGTATTGATTTTGAAACGCGGTCTTAATAGTCGATGCGGTAGCTATTTATATATTTTGTGCCTGAATAAAGTTCTTCTCACAAAATAAGTCCCGCAGATTAAGGAATTTTCATACTTGGTCATTGACAATAAGTACTTTGACTTTGCAAAATGCTTTTTTTTATTACAAGTAATTTTTATTTCAATTTATTAAGTGACATTTTTCAGTTAATCTTATTTATTTACATGTTTAGTTATTAGTAATTACAAAAATAAGTTAAATTACGAAACAAACACACGTTTCATTTGAGATAAATATCAAAAAACACTATCGATTAACTATCGATATATCGATTGCATTTTGGCATCGATACTATCGTAAACAAATAACCAAGGAATATAACAAATAACTATCGATGTTTAACCTACACTATTATGAGGGCTTCAAAGTTAAACCCTCTCCCAAAAATTAAATATTTATGTGATAAGATATACCGTGAATTTGTGTTCAAGTCAGTGACAATGACCTTAAAACAAGCGTTAGAAAAATAATGATATCGCGATGTACCGACGTGCAGCGCCATCTAGCCATAATTTGCCATACACTTTTTACATTTATTTTCTAAATGAAAAGAATAAAAAACATCTAATTTTGAAACAATATTTGCAATAATTAATATTTGTATCTACATAATATATCATACATAATATATCACCCCTATTCTGATAAGTTATAAATAATTAAATTACAGTAATTTCTAGATGTACAAAACGACTGGCTCTGTATTTAGCAATACAACGATATGAATCCCCGAGAGACATATAACATATAATTTTTAGTGCCGCCTTTGGTAAACTCTGGGCGGAAAATGTATCATTTACCTTTTTTCTGCATCTGCTAAGGCCAACACGACATATTCCTCCATTCTCACCTCAAAAACGATCAGAAAACTTTCTGAATGAACTTGTTAAAATTTAATCGTCACGAAATATGTCTCGACTAAAATTTGTCCATTTTTAACCGACTTCAAAAAGGAGGCGGTTCTCAATTCGACTGTATGTTTTTTTTTTTTTTTTTTTTTTTACTTTTTTTTTTTGGCGTTGTTACTTCATAACTCCGTCATTTCTGAACCGATTTGAACAATTCTTTTTTTGTTTGAAAGAGTGTACTTCCAGGTAGGTCCCATTTTGGGTTTGGTCATGATCTGATGAAGGTCTTCAGAGATAAGCAGTGGAACTCCTCAGAAAATGATAGCATATCTCTCGAAATTGAGGTAATCGCTTTGTACCTGGGTGCTGATTACAAGGTATTACTTGAAAATCATCATTCTTCCACCTAACCTTCGATCCTGGCTTCATCACCATATTCACCATAGAACTCCTCAACGGATCAGAGCACATAACTCGAGATTGCGGCAATCACTGCGTTACGGTGCTAATTCAAGGGTATTACTTGGAGATTACCAGAATACCCACCTGACCTTTGATCCTGGCTTCATCACCATAGAACTCCTCAACGGATGACAGCACATAACTTTGGATTGCGGCAACCAATTTGTTTTAGGGTGCTCATTGCAGGGCATTGCTGAAAATTGCCAGTGTAGTACCCACCTGACCTTCGATCTTGGTTTCAACACCATAGAACTCTTCAACGGATGACAGCACATAACTCGAGATTGCGGTAATCATGTTGTGTTAGGGTGCTGATAGCAGGAAGCTACTCAAACATAGCTACTTATACTCACTTGAACTTCGTTTCATATTAAAACCATGTTTGCAAGAACTACCCATATTTCACAATTTAACCCAGCAACACTAAAAAATGTGAAATAAAATAAACTTTTAACAAAAAAATAGCAACCGACTTCAATAGTAACAGCAGTCATTCACTAAAAAGTTAATAATAATTCTATAAAGACCGATGGTACCGAAGCAAAACTTTTGCCGACTTCTTTCTTCCTGAAACATTATGTTATCTAGAAGTCGGCGTATTTCCTACGATATAGCAACATAAAAACCAATATAAGAACGCCGACTTCTAGATAACATAACGTTTCAGGAAGAAAGAAGTCGGCAAAAGTTTTGCTTCGGTACCATCGGTCTTTATAGAATTATTATTAACTTTTTAGTGAATGACTGCTGTTACTATTGAAGTCGGTTGCTATTTTTTTGTTAAAAGTTTATTTTTAGTTTGAAGTTTCTAAAATTTGACAGTTAGATGGTCAATCCAAATTGCAAAATTGTGTTTTGGTCTTAATTTAATTCAAACTGATTAAATTAGTTTGCTCCTGACAAAATAGGTTAGGTTGTGTTTTTCCGAATAGCAAAAGTAATTTGATACATTTTAACTTAGTTTTAGTTAAGTGAAGTCGTATTTGTGCACATTCGAATCGATACCAATAAAGCCAATTCTGAAGGCTTTAATTTTAGTTTTAGTGCTGTCAACACTAAATTTTCTTCGATACAAAATAGTCCTTAAGAGTTAGGATTAGAAGCTAA
This sequence comes from Ypsolopha sequella, assembly GCA_934047225.1. NCBI lineage: Eukaryota > Metazoa > Arthropoda > Insecta > Lepidoptera > Ypsolophidae > Ypsolopha > Ypsolopha sequella. The sequence goes on from OW203985.1 coordinate 29,607,131, forward strand.
ATTTATTTCGAAAATTTTACGCTTTGACAGCAATTAAACTAAAATTAAAGCCTTCAGAATTGGATTTATTAAGTTACTAGCTTTTGCCCGCGGCTTTGCCCGCGTTTGATTTAGTTTTTCTGTAGTACTTTTTCTAGAACGTATTTAAATCTGGTTTGGATTGTTTTTGGTGGAATTATTTGAACTCCAGGTAAAGTCTCTTTGGCGGGGCGTATTACCTATTAGTTTTTTTAATTCATACTTAAAGTACCTCTGTATATACTACATTAGAAGTTCTGTCCTCAGCTGTTAACACGACCAGGCTGCTAGGTGAGTTTACTCTCGAGCAGGCTACGTAAAACTGGCCGTGCAAAAAGCAGTCCCCCCTAAGATCAATTCCTGCTGTTTTCAGTGACTGACCCTGAGACTTATAATCGTCATTGCGAAAAGGAAAAAATGGAACCCTAATAGGATCACTTGTGTAGCTGTCTGTCTGTCCGTCTGTTACAGTCGATTTGCACTGGCACACATATTTTCAAGAATTTTCATGTCCACTATATTAAATGTCAAAATCGATGGCATTTTTTTTCCGTTCATGGCGTCCATGTGAAAAGTATTATTTTCTCCTATTTTGCGCTAGCCGGAGACGCAGTGGTTGTCGTAACAGCCACTTTTCAAGGCACGCCGAAATGAATATTATTTCAATGTCGTTTCCGTTGATATTTGTACCGACACACATCGAGTAGTGGACCCGATTTCCGCGCATTTATGTGGGCAGCCCTAATGCATGCGTCTACCGAGCGTTGTTTCAAGGACACTGCCCCAGATGTAATACTGTTACTTATCTATACTAATACTTTATATTCTCTGTCTATACTGTGACACGAGGGTGCCCGAAGTTCTGTGACGTCACTCATAGCGCTTTAGCGTAAGTTTGTATGTGTGACGAAGTGGTGGGTGACAAGTGTGTGGGGAAGGTGATAACTCAGAATAATAATATTATGAGGGTGATAATGATATTTGCTTATACTTCTGTCGAGTACACAGTTGCGTTCACAGATTTTTTTGCTGGAAAAGCAAGCAATTGGTCAAAAATAGCAATGAAAAAGATATGAAAAAAAATTTAATATCACTTTAAAAAAAAATGTTTGTATTGGAAATTTTCACTCTAGGGTAGACATGTCTACCCTGGCGTCATACAATTTATTTTTTTCAAAGTGCTATTTAAATTTTTTCATGGTTTTTTTATTGTTATTCTTGACCAATTGCTTGCTTCTCCAGCAAAAAGTTCTGTGCACGCCACTGCGAGCACGTTCAACAATATCAACAGCAACAAAAAATATTGTATTGTTAAACATGAAACAAAGCTCCAATTATTTGTTCCTATTTATAGAAAAACTACTATCCAAGTTAATATTATATATTTATAGTTCCAATTTAGATACAATCCAAAATCAAGATATCATTGTACGGTCGATGACGTATTAATGCCATGAGAAAACACAATTTTATTTTTAGGAGTGTCACATTTTTCGATGCTTCCAAAAATAGGTAGTGCGTGTCCCGCCTCATTAGTGGACGAATCGTTGTATTGTATCAGACAGGAATTGTTGAGCTTGATGTAGCCTTCACGCGGGTTAATGATGCAAAGCTTTTGCCGTAACACAGCTAATCAACATACGAAAATATTCTATTGCACACCAAAAACACTAACTGCTCATCAAATATGTCCAATGCTCCATCATTTAAACTACTGTACTGTACTACCGTTTGTATGGAGTGTAGATAAGGGGGCACTATGGGAAAAAAGACTTGTAAACTTCAGAAATTCTTCAATGCAATAGCGAGCCGGTAGGTTCACGTGGTTCAAATTCGTGGTAATTTTTTTACGACAACCCAAAAATCCTACAATTTGATGTGCAGCTGCTATTTTTGATAGGACACTGTAGTTGGCATTTTTAGTATTTTCTGGTGTGTGATTAAATATAACTGTAAAAGCTATCATAACGTGGATATACATGGCGCCATCTAGAGGGGAAAGAAAGAACTGTAAGATAAACAGTTTTTCAAAAAGTTTACTGTTCTGTACTTCCTAAGCTAGAACAATCGCCAATGCCCTTTAGCATTTGATCTCTAAACGACAACTCTACAGGGGCGCGTTCATAAACTAGGGGTCGCTACACGGGTTCTATTGTCATCTCTATCGCATGCGTTAAAAATTGTACACACTATCCTGCTGCCAGTGTTGGAACCTGACGAAAGTGTTGAGGGGTCTGAGGTGCGTTAATTAAATTAACTCTGGGCTGGGTAAGAACACTGGGGTTGTAACGCTGAGTTTTTGAACGGGTTTCGTCGTGTGACGACACTCCAAACGTCAGTTGTCATTTTTGCATTATAACTATTTAGTATAATAACGTTGAGAGGACCCCCTCTGTACGAAATTTAACGTAAATATATCAACTATAACGTTGAGAAGACCCCCTCGGTACGAAAATTAACGTCATTTCATTTACGAAAATTAACGTGAATGTCAGGTGACGTTTGGAGCCTATACGAACCTTGCAAACCCTGCTCAGAGTTGATGTTGAAAAATTCGACACCAGTGTAGCGACACTGTCATTTTTGAACGGTCGGTGTTGAGACGCGAGTTCATTTTTGAACGGGTTAGTGTTACGACCCGGGTAGGAAACCCAACTCGGTGTGAGTTTATGAACGACTATCTGAGTGAGAATTCGCTGGCCGCGCTAAGGGCGCAGGGCAGCGCAGCGTAGGCGGTAAATGGCGCCAAATTACAATAAAAATATAGGTATCTACTGTCTACTAATCACCATGTTCAAACTGACATAAAATAAATACGTGTTTAGGATTAATTTCCAACGCATATTCCGTTTACGAGCGAATTTGATTTATATAATTAATTTAGTTCGTTAGAGATTTTTTGGTTGTAAGATGTAAAATGTTTGATCATTTATAAACATACAATTCTTAAGGGGCTCCACAATGCAAAACTAAGTTTTGCATTGGATTCAGTTTCGTCAATGTAGATGATAAAAATTGGAAAAAAATGCCCTGTTTTTTGACGCAAGACAATCATTAATATATACCTTCAAACTTCTATGCGCAAAAAAAAAAACATTTATAAATTATATTTTTTAATTTAAATTTAAATCGACAACTACCGCTAGTTATTTTCAAATTAAATACCCATAATATGGAAATAAAGTCTTACCTGATTACTTCTCTTATTTGTGGACTAGCTGTTGCCCGCGACTTCGTCCGCGTGGAAGAAGATAATGCTGCCACAGTGTAATCCCTTGGGAATCTCGCAATTAAAAGTAACCCAGTTTTTAAGTTGGATAATAAGTTATCGACCAGTGATCTCCCTTCCTTCTTTCTTTATAATTATAATTATAAATATATACTCATATCTCACTGCTGAGGATCGTATAATGGTAACCGTATCAAAACCCGTTCAGTAGTTTTTGCGTGATGCATGAAATACCGACAAAAGCTCCGTTTTTTTTTTTTGTATCAGTATCCTACACATATATTTTTTTTTTGGAAATCAATGTACAGACAGACGCAGCTCTTTTCTTATACAATTTTTAAATAGTTATTTAATGTACTTTGGTTTACAATTTACAGTTATTATAGTAACTAGCCGTTTCATCAAAAAAGGTATTGTTATATACAATTGCTGCTACTAATTTCGCAATAAAGTTTTATTTAAGACATAGATGACGCTATTTAAACGAAATAATTAAATATTTATTTACGTGCGTTCCAATAATGAACAGCGCCACCTGCTGATTATTTTATGTACTTAAATTGTATACGCTACAAACAATCGTTCGTGCCTTCATCGCTAGGAATTATTATTTGCTATGTAAATTCCAAATATCTTTAAATTACGGTGACATTTTTTTCCAACACCCGATTTTTATGAAACAAAGAATGCTAATTCAAATTACGTTCTGTCCACCTGTGAAAACTACATGAAGATCCGTTTAGTAGTTTCGGAGATGTGCGCGACCAAACAAACAGACAGACGGACAGAAAAGAATACTATTTTTTTTTTTGAATTTTCCAATTCAATTTCGATTTTGTTATTCGATTTATGTTCTATTACTCTTTTTTAGTATTTTTATTACTTTTCTTCAATGTACAGACACACCGGGTTCTACTGTTTCATTATATGTATTGATTAATTTTAAAATCATAACAATAAAACAAATACATTTTCACGCGTGGCTCCTCAGAAATTGTGTTTAACCTAGTCAGAGCCAGCGACCCCTAGGACGGGTTGCATACAGACCGACGACGGACGGACGGACAGATAGCAGCTTCGTTTTGCCCTTTGGGTATGGAACCCTAAAAATATATCATCACGGAGTATAGGGCGTGGACGATGATGACTGGCGATAGTACTCGTCCATACGAGCTACTTTTACTATGAAGCCAAACCTCGAATTGCGAAAAAAATATCTGCTGTTCCATAGGAAAGTTACATAACTAATGTATGAAACAAATGAAACTGGGATTTAGGAACTTATGAGCAATGCATTGAACATCTTGAATTAAATTGCATTGAATGCTATAGAAATTTTATGTATTTTTCACTTTCTACGCGTGGAATCCATCCATCCATCAGCCTAGTTCGTCCACTGCTGGACATAAGCCTTTCAAGGACTTTGCCGCTCCCAGCGGCCATCCTGGAAGAATTTCCCATACTCACACACGTTGGGCAGGCGGGTTGGTGAACGCGGTGCCGGAACCATCGCACCAGTGACGCCGCTGCCTGTCACCAGTCTGTTCCATATAAGGCCCGGCTATTAGGGATGGTTATACCGCCATAAATATAAACACTTAATTAAATTGTTTAAGGCCTAAAATGATTCGTAGTTTTAGGTGCTATATTTCAATATTTTATAAATTATAATTATAAATGTTTCCAACTCACACCGAAGTGATCGCGCGCGTTGGTGTCTTTTGTTTGCCGCAAGTCCTGCGGGGCTGGTAGCTGGGGCTTGCTATCCGGATATCAAACTGACACTTTTTAGCCTAATTAAGTAATATTGTGACGTGAGTCCGGGCCTTAATTTTCGCTGCAAAACGTATCATTTTAGATCAAGGTCAAGGTCAAGGCGAGCAAACCAACATGTTTTGGGTTAATATTTTACCTACTTATTGTTTATGTGAAGGTTGTAAAAGGATTTTAACGAAATGATAATACCTTCAGCAAGCAAGGCCACTCGCACCGCCTGCCTCGAAGTCGGTAATAACAGGCCTCGATGCTACTAGCACAATAAATGCTGTAACTACAACTCTACCAGCTAACACTACCGCTAATAACGCGATTTCGTTGATGAAATACTGTGTTAAGGGCCTTACTATTGCCAAATGGGTACTTTCTAAAGCCTACTCCTCGTTTATGGCCAAACCAAAATTAATGAAAAAATGTATTATGAATAATCAACTCTTAAACAACATATGCAACATTTTTCTTTTTCATACCACCAAAACTTCTACATGAATTATTTTTTTTACTGAATGGTGTTTTTTGACCTCAAATTCCCTACTGCTCCTGAGTGGCTTGGCCGATTGAATTCATCTATGCTTTGATAAATAGATAAACTTTATAGCTATAAACATAACATAAGATTATTCAATCGAGTAATCACGTCCAAGTGAAAAGTATAATTTTCTCCTATTTCGCCCTATCAAGGACACAGTGAGCGTCGTAACAGCCACTATGCATTGCGCGCTGATATGAACGTTATTTCAATGTCGTTTCCGTTGAAATTTGTAGTGACAAATATCGAGCTGCTAGATTGGCGATGGTAATCGCGTTCAGCTCCTTTGCTCGTCAAAACCTTTCATTTGGTAACCAAGAGGAAATAAAATAAATTTAGTTCGCCATCTTGGGGCGTCCGCCATATTGAATTGAGAATTACGTCACGTATTCTGTTCGGCAAACCCTTTCATTTGATACCTATGTCATAGAGGTGGATAAGGAAAATTAGTCCGCCATCTTGGGGCGCCCACCATATTGGATTTAAAATGTCGTCATTTAGCTTATCGTATTCTCCTTGTCAAATTCTTTTTAGGGCTTTGTACCCGAAGGGTGCCAAACGGGGCTCTGTTACTAAGCCTCCGCTGTCTGTCTGGCGTCCGTCTGTCACAGAGGTCTGCAGCTTCGGCCGTTATAGGTACCCAGTTGAAGTTTTCACACAAGTTGGCCTCCATCACGGCAAATATTGAAATTTAAACAGAATTGAGACCCACAAATGTAACGGAACCTATAAAAAATACTAAACCGGAGAGAAGAGATTTTTTTTTCAACACCGCCGCCACACAACCGTTATAGATATAATTAAACTCCACTTAGCAGCTGGACCACTTATAATTTGATCAGACAGACAACCTGACTATTTAATAGAGGGTGGAGGGACGAGCGAGAGGTGTCGCGTGACAACTGTTCATAATTTCGCTAAAATGAGGCGCGGTGTTTGACGCACAAACCTGGGACGATGAGAATAATTATTATAATGAACCTGAAATATGGCTGAATATTGTGATTACCATTTGACACGATTTTTTCTTGTTTAAGGTGGCTCCGTCGGAATAATTAGCAACTCGATTCATGGTGGTTGAAATTTCGAACAAAACCATATTAAAATAAAGTCTTTATCAGCTCGCACTGCAACATGGCTGTTACGTCAGTCGCTGCGGCTGACAAGTGCGAAAATAGTGTGTTTTTAAGTTATTTTATCCAAAATAAAATTAATTTCCAAGAACTGAGAAAACCAAATCATTTTATATTATTTTGTCTACAAGTTTAAAAATTTTCATACTGTTTCGATAAAAACTGCAGCAGTTATGTTGTTACAGGTGAACAAAAAATCGAGAAATAAGGGTAAACTTAGAATTTTTTTGCTTTACTTCTGTATGTTATAATGAAATTCAGGAAAAACCACATCACTATTTGTATCATGCAGATAACTATGTAAGTATTTTTTTTTCTATTGAAAAATGCTATAGTTACCGTATAAAATGGTTACAAAGTTACTTAGTTCAAGGTCGTTGGCGTTGGTAGAAACCTTATCATCTGGAAGAGTTGGCTTTTTAGTGATATGACAAGACTTTGTTTTTTGTTTGAAAGTTAATTTGAATGTTTTACATCTACGTATTAAATTTTGTTTTTATTGCCAGTTTGATAACCAAAATTAAATTTTCAAAAACAGTATTCCTAAATGCCATCCATTTTCATGATAAGATTCGTAATAATTTTTTACAGCTGACACTTTTTAAAAATGAAATTAATGTTGCTGTTAGCTTAATGTTGTCTCATTCACACACAGAAAAAAATTACATAATTTTGATTGGTCATTCCTAAAAAAAATGCAATAATGTTAGTACTGAAAATTGAGTTTCCTTCAAAGTCTCTATAGAAAACGGCAATTTCATATGTAAAGACCTAATATTGTAGTTGCCTATAGCCTCTGCACCCCTGCATAATCTGTATATATGTATAATTATAGTATGTATTAGCCGCTAATTACGAGTACGAGTAAATAAATAGTAGATATATTTACTCTGGTATTAGTTCCTGTTTCAGTTATCTTCTCTATTTATAAAATCCGATTCCATCACTACTGACTGTTGTGACTTGTGATGTGATTGTGACTTGTGATGTGATTGTGACTGTTGTGACTTGTGATGTGATTGTGACTGTTGTGACTTGTGATGTGATTGTGACTGTTGTGACTTGTGATGTGATTGTGACTGTTGTGACTTGTGATGTGATTGTGACTGTTGTGACTTGTGATGTGATTGTGACTGTTGTGACTTGTGATGTGATTGTGACTGTTGTGACTTGTGATGTGATTGTGACTGTTGTGACTTGTGATGTGATTGTGACTTGTGATGTGATTGTGACTTGTGATGTGATTGTGACTACTGACATCGCACCGGCTAAACCGCTCAAGAAACAAAAATGTAATTTGGTGCTCAAAGAAAGGATTTTCTGGAAATTTACCCCGTGAGAGGGTGAAAAGGTAGGTAAACTTTGTAACGACAATGCGTTCCAACAGGCTGTTTATTTTACATCCCAAATCCACGTGGACAAAGTCGCGGGCATCCATTAGTAAATAAATAAAATTGTTTTGATACATACCTGAACCATAATAATCATACCAACAAATTATACATGTATGCAATCTGAGTATATAATATCTCAGTATATAATATCTCAGTATATGCAATCACCTTGGACGAAAGACTTGGACTGGTTTATTCGTCCAAGGCAATCACTCGTCCGAAACAGTCTCCATGTGTTGGGTACAGCGTATTATGTTTATGAATTATACAAGGTGTAACAGAAAGGTGTAACCATATTTGAAGAGCTTATTCAGTCAATGGTTCAGAACAACTTTTACTATGGAGCAAATCCTGTATATTGAAAAAAAAATTACTCGCTTCATAGGAAAAAGCAATGTCGCTCGGCCGGAATGTATGGAAGGGCAGATTTTTTTTTTGTGATTTCCAGGTTGACCCCATAGCAAAAGTTGTTCTATTCCATTGACTGAATAAGCTCTTCAAATATGGTTACACCTTTCTGTTACACGTTGTATACCGGTGTAAATAGGTAAATAGGACGAAAAAACATTTTTTAAACAAAATAAAAAATTTAACAACTTTCCCTATTTATTTTGAAAACCATGTATGATCAATCAATCAATCAATCAATCAATATATGTATTTATTGCATTAAATTACATGACAGTTTTAGATGTTATATGTACATAATTATGGCTCAATGTAATTTTACCCATTGGGTGTAACAATATTCTTAATTTTAGTATTAAAATATAACTTTAAGTATTATAATAATTGAATGAGGTAAGTACAAATAATCTAATCTTTGCTATTTCCATGCATACAACTTATTCAAATAGGTATATCGTACATTTTAATTTATATATTTTTTTTTTTTTTTTTTACAATAATACATTTTATAAAATTTTACAAAGATCGCCAAACTGCAATACAGTTAATTAATTAATAGTTAGTTAATTAATTAAAGTTAATTAATAGTTAATTAAATTTATTTATTCATGCAGTGGTTAACAATATTTTAACAATTTTAGCTTTTTATATATTTTTATGGAGTAGTTTCAAGAAATTCTTTGAAACTGTATGGACAAACCGTGATCAAGTACTGTTTTAATTTAATGAAAAACTTATTTCCCGGTAAGGACTTAATTTCGTCAGGCAAATGATTGTATGCCAGTCTTGTAGTACGAGTATAAGTAAGTAACAGTTCTAGAAGCGTTCGTGGAGCCGGTCACTAATACCTGGAGTTCTCAGTGGGAATTTTTCTGGGTAGCGCCTTACTAATTTACAGAGCTCAATAATGTATAAAGCGGTGATGGTGTGTATTCCGAGTTCAACAAAAGATGTTCGGCAAGTTTCCCTGCTCGATTTATGTCCGTCCAAAATGCGTATGCATCTCTTTTGAAGAACAAAGATTTTATGAATACCACCCTATTCAGCTATTCCATACAAAATTCTCGAATGAAAGAAGGCAAAATATGACTGAAGTGCTGCTTTTTCTGTAGCAAACTTCGACAAACCTCTGAGAGCGTAGCAAAAACTGCTCAGTTTATTTACTAATAGGTACCTCTATGAGCAGCAGCTCCCAATTCTTTTTCATTTGCATAGTTATGTTTCCTTGTGAAAGATGTGACCCGATGTATTTTTATCTAGCCTTCCCTAAAACACCAACCCAGTGAGCCCAGGTCGACCTGAACCTAACATTTCAGGTCACGTGACGTCATCGAGGCGCTCTGGTGCCGTGTTTACTGTGACCCTGACCGACTGAGGAGTGCCTCCGACATCCTGTCCATGTAGGTACGTATAGACGGACAGACACTCGCCTAATTGGCGCAAGAATGAGTTCACACTCTGTTGCGGGTGGAATGGAGTGGACGGAACTGTGCTTATATATCTATCTACCTTATACAGAGTGTAACAGAAAGGTGCAACCATATTTGAAGAGCTTATTCAGTCAATGATATAGAACAACTTTTATTATGGAACAAATACTGAATATCGAAAAAAAAATTACTCGCTTCATAGGAAAATGCAATGCCGCTCGGCCGACATGTATGGAAGGGCAGATTTTTTTTTGGGTTTTCAGGGTTGAACCTATAGTAAAAGTTCTTCTATTTAAGGCGATATGTAAAAGTTTTAGCGTCCCTGTTACTCCATATGCGAAAAAACCCTCAGTGCGAGAGGGACGGATTCGTGGAAATGTAGCAAAAACTCGGTTTTTTATTAATATAAAATGTACTAAAAATGCAATCAAAATTTTGTTTGACCAGGTCCTAGATACCGTTAAAACCCATCTAATAAAATATAATTGCAGTCCATATGTCATTCTAAATTGTCGAACCAGGAGAATTGGTGTCGATAAAGACCTCATTTCAATAAATATTTCTATCGAGCCGAAATTCTCCAATCGCGTTTCTGTTTTAACAGATCACTAGAGAAAGATTAAAAAAAATAATATATTAGAGAATTAAATGAGACTTGAGGATAATTCATGATTTATATAAAAACGGCTCACCTCAATACGTGTTATGATCGGGAAAGCCGACCAGTTTCAGCAGATTTAGACTGCCTTCATCTGGGCGAGTAAAGACGTTTACGCGACGACGTTACGCCTCACAGCTGACTCAGTTTGTATGGACAAGTGAAGAAAAAGTTCGCGCATAAAAAAGTACTTTGCAGTGGAATGTTATGTATTAACGATACTGAATCACCTCCTAAATTACTTTCCATTTAAATTGAAAGACCTTATATATTGTATATATATGTGTTGCTAGGTACACGTGCAGTAGTGACGGAGGAAGGAATGCAGGAATGTTAGCCGCATGCGCAGATAGCATGACTGCATGAGCGATATCAATCAACATTTTGAGCGCCGCGCCCGCCGCGCCGCGCCGCCCCACCGCCCCGTCCGCCTCGCCAGGGCGCGGGAATTATACATAGATTAGGTAGGTAACTACATGTAGTATTAGGGAAAATTGTGTTAACCGCATTGTACGTCAATGGTTAACCGTTACCAATTGTTTACGTTTGTGATAAATAGTAGCAGTAAGTTACAGTGTTTAAGATTGTATGAAAGTGAACATTATTTTGTTTGCAAAGAAGCCATGGTTGCATGCTTTACCTTGTTTAATCACAAAAAAATCTACATGTTTAAGTCGTCACGCCAAGCAAATAATACGATCGTAATTTAAAGAACCTTGTTCGAGATAAATTGAACTCAAACTCAAACGTTTATTGCAAACCAAGTGTACAAAAATTATGGAAATAAAAATAAGGATTATTGCCAACTTAGTTGCCTTTTACTAGGCACAGCAAATAGGGAGGGCACACTTATATAACTGAACTTAAAAATAGAGGAACTTTAAACATTTTACATTACATCTTCTTCTAGAACTTCTAGAAGTGGTGAAAAACAAGCCATCAGCGGCTGGTAATGTAGCAACAAATTTCCTAGTTACTAAAAGTTGCTGGCATATCACTTTTTGAATTGTTAAAAGTGAAAACCTATTTCAGTAATTGTTTGAATATCCACGCATTTATTGAGAAAAGTACTCTACAAGACTTGCGGCAATTGGGCAATGATGGGCTCACGTATATGTGTGTTTCACTGGACCCACATTATCACCTTCGACCATCAATGCCTAACTTGCCGGCCGGCCGGCGAGGCATCGAGTTTTCTACGGGCAGTGTCAGTCCAAGCGGAAAAACGCGCAGTGCGAGAGGGACCAATTCAGGGAGCGACAAAAAATTGCTTTTTTATTTACTTATAAAAAAACTAAAATGACTAGAAAAATTTCCAATTACCAAAATGTAGATATTGTTAAAACCCATGTAATAAAATATGTTTGACAAAATATATTTGTCAAACTATGAAAAAGCGTGTGTTTGAAGACCACATTTTAATAATTATTTCTATCGAGTGAAAGATTTTTAATCGCGTTTCTGTATTACAGAAATCTAGAAAATGTTCCGAAAATGTTATACTAATTTATCAAACTAGTAGCTTGTTTGTAATTTAAATTGTAATTATTTTGTAACTTTATTTTTTAAGCATGCACTGCAACAATATTGCTATGCCCAACAAAGGGTATCATGTAATTGAACTTTATAATACATGTTATTATTAATAACGCCAACTTGTTCTACATGAATGCAATAAATGAATTATGAATTATTATGAATTATACTTGAGCATTTGTGTTCTGTGTGAAAGATACTTTTGACGCAAACAACGGGTGTGAGAGCTTTCCGTGACTCTAGCTAGATAAACTTTGGAATAAACTAAGTGAGTGTTCAAGCCGTATGTAATAATAATAATTTTATTTGTTTGTTTTGTAAAAAATAAGTCCTTATATTTTTCTTCAGTATCCAAAGGAACCTCCACCTTGGGCACCTTGTCAGCTTTAGGTTCTCTTGTTCAACAATTACTGATGTGAAAAAGCCGAATTTGAACTTAATTCCAAAACTATAACTATTTGTTCGTCGACCATATACTTATTTGAATTTGTAATTATTATTCGTTTATATATTTATGATTTTACCACAATTAAAATAAAGTAGTTTAATTTTAGATTTATACCTACTATAAGAGGTGGTAGAGCTGATGCCGGACCCGACTGTGGAGGTACCACCATCTTACTTGGAGACCCCCTCGAAGTAATTCGGGGGAGAGTAAAAGGACAGCTCACAGGCAAAAAACCAGGAGGCCCACCATGCCTGGGACCGATGGATGGTGGTATATCCATCCCTAATAGCCGGGCCTTATACGGAACAGGCTGGTGACGGGCAGCGGCGTCACTGTTGCGAGAGTTCCGGCACCGCGCTCACCAACCCGCGTGTGTGAGTATGGGCAATTCTTCCAGGATGACCGCCGGGAGTGGCAAAGTCCTGGAAAGTCTTATGTCCGGCAGTGGACGAACAAGGCTGATGGATGGATGTTTTTTTTTTTTTTTATTTTGTTTTATTGAGAACACAAACAGTCACACAGAAATCTTAATACATTTAAAAATAGTAAAGAATAGACCTGGAGGTTCCTGAAATTAACAATCAAAACAAATACACTTAATTAAGAAACAAAGTTACAAAAATACGTAAACAACATAAGACATAAACACAAAAGGCACATCACACAGACATCAAAATGGATTTTGAATACTAAATATTATGACAAAGTGAATATTGTAGTTTTAAGATAAGATTAACACATTATAGTTTAGATATTGCTTTAAGAGCATTTATTTTAAAACATTGGTGGCTTAGGGCGAACAAGTCAAAATCTTGTAAGTTCTTATTATAAAATTGTAAGCTGCGTCTGAAAAAGGTGTGTTTAGCGTAATTTGTACCAGCAAATTTAACATAAAACAGGTTACCAGAACGTGAGTAGGACTTAAGAGGGACCTTAAATAGAACTTTCTCAAGTAGTGTAGGTGAGTCAACTTGGTTATTGACAAGTTTGAACAAAAACGAGACATCAAGTAATAATCGTCGGTGCTGTAAAGATGGCAAGTTATTTCGCTGGGCACTTTCAACATAACCCTTAAAGAAATGTCCAGTACGATAGTCCAGAATTTTCAGAAATTTATTTTGGACTCTTTCCACTCTAGTAATGTGCACTTTATACATAGGACTCCAAACAATGCAAGCAAATTCAAGGACACTACGCACGTACGCGAAATAAAGCATTTTATATGTCATTATCTTTTTAAAAGCTCTACCCAAACGAAGAATCATGCCAAGATTTTTAAAAGCCTTAGTAACGATATGATCAATATGGGCACAGAAATCTAGTTTGCAATCCAAAATTACACCTAAGTCTTTAATTTGAGATACTCGTTTAAGAATTTTACCGCATATCATATAATCATAATGAATTATGTTGAGTTTCCGAGAAAATGATATCGTATAGCATTTATCTACATTTAGGAATAAAACATTAAGGTTACAAAAATCAATAAATTTATTTAAATTAGCTTGGAGCATGATGCAATCACTAGGCTTAGACACTATTTGATAAAGTTTTGCATCATCAGCGTACAACAAAAAACCAGATGGGTCAATGAATTTGTCTAAATCGTTAAGGTAAAGGGAAAATAAGAGGGGACCCAAATGAGAACCTTGTGGGACTCCAGAACTAATAATTTGATAATTTGAGGTATATCCTTTAAGCGAGACTGCTTGCGAGCGGTTTTCTATATAAGATTTGATCCAACGAAAGAGGTTACCGTGTATACCGATCTGGGAAAGCTTTTTTAGTAAGGTAGAATGTTTAATTTTGTCAAAGGCTTTCGAGAAATCCGTATACACGGCATCTACCTGAAAACCATCATCCATTGCATTTAATACGTAGTCTACAAACGTAATGAGATTAGTTTCTACACTACGCTCTTTTAAGAACCCATGTTGCTGGGGCAGCATGTGACGCGATAAAGTGAAAGTGATCTGATTAGTTATAAGTTTTTCAAATAATTTCCCAAACATTGAGAGTTTGGAGATACCGCGATACTTGGTAACATCATGTTTGTCGCCGCCCTTAAAAACTGGGGTAATAAGAGCACGCTTCCATACTGTGGGAAAATGACCTTCATTTAAAGACTTAATAAATATGAGAGATAAGGGAGGAGATAGTTCATTTGCACATTTTTTGATAAATAATGGGTGTACACCGTCAGGGCCTGCCCCTTTAGAGATATTAACTGAGTTAAGGCAATTAAAAACATGTTTTTCAGAGAGATCCACAGAGGACATATCAACAGGAGCTTCGGTATGCTCAGATATCGGTGGGTCTAGAGCCAACCCATCATCTGGTTCAAAGACTGATTGAAAATAGCTATTGAACAATTCACTGATTTCCGCCCCGTCTTTAGAATATACATCATTGAGATGCATGGCATCGGGCAACTCATTTGACGATTTTTTGCTTTTAATATACGTCCAGAAATACTTAGGAAAATATTTAATTTTTTCTTCAGCGAAATCAATATAATATTTATGACATTTTCTTTCCATTTTGGCCGCTCTTGATCTTAGTAATTTAAAAGTCTGATAATCTAGTGGATTATTGAATTTTTTCCATAATGAATGAAATTTACGTTTTTCTCTAGTTAATTTAATTAACGGTTTTGTGTACCAAATTGGATAGCCAGACGAGTTACTCACTATGCGTGTGGGCACGTGTGCATCAATGATGGTAAATAATTTTGAGTAAAAATAATTTACTGAATCCTCCGTGTTCATTGATTGCATAGGTTCCCAGTCGATAGCAGAAATAGCATTACGAATATCAGTATAATTAGCAGAAAAGAATAGTAATTTCTTGCGGGTTTTTTCCCTTAACGTGTCCTGGTAAGATATGTGTAAGTCTATTTCTAAGGATTTGTGGTGTCGATCTTCTTTGACGAGTGGAGCGGAGCAGATATTAACAGTGCTATCAAAGTTACAGAGAATAAGGTCAAGTATTCTACCATTAATATTGACGTGTGAATTGTATTGATGTAATCCAGTAACACCTAAAAAATCAGAAATTAGAGAAACAAATTTGTCAGAGTTAGGATTTGTTATATATAAATGGTTTGAGTCAAAAACTGATTCCCACATGGCATGTGTAACATTAAAGTCCCCTGAAATGAAGAACAACTCATCTGGGAATTCAACAATAATCTCAATATGATAACCTTATCAAGAAAACAATTAAGGTTATCATATTGATCATCACCGTGTGGAACATAAGTACACCCTATATTTAGACGAACGGAGTGTTTTTTATTATAGTTAACAGCGGTTGTAGTAGAAATACTTGAGTGACAGGGCACGAGGGAGCGGCTAGGCATACTTACGCATTCCAGTTCTAGGCAAAGCCAAACTTCTTCAGCGGGAGCTGATGCACACCACTCGGTTCTCAGCTGAATCGGTAGACCACGACGAACCGCGACCAATACCCCACCTCCTCGGTCGAGGCCTTTGGCAGCTGGATCCCTATCACATCGGTATACACAATACCTGTTATCGAAGTATTCTGAATCGAAAAAATCCTGATTAAGCCAGGTTTCGGTTAAGCAGATGACGTCATAGCTATTGTTCAATATGTTAGCGAAGAAAGTATCAGATTTCGTTCTTAAACCTCTCACATTCTGGTAATAAACGTTCAATTTAGACAAAGCCAGTACAAAAGTAAAAATATTAATGGGGTCGGCATTAAAAGCCGAATTTTTAGGGGAGGTTCAGATGCAACTTTTAATACAATTGATAATTTATAATTTCGTGCCAAAATCATGAGTATGTTAGCAATATAAATACAAGAATCTTTTCTAGTAAGGATCACAAAGATAAACAAAATTGATAAATTAGCATTGCAATTACAAATAATACTTTGAATTACTACAAAATGCACATTACAAGCCAACGTACCTTCTATTATTTTGTTGTGAAGTGATGAAAACTTAATAATTAAATTCACTGAGTAAACATTTAAGTGACAAAGTGTGTAAGAATATAAAGCAAATAAGAGGAATAACAGTCATTTAATCTTTAGTAAGTCACTCTCACTTGCAATTTTTATTACGGGCGCATTGTCTTCTTTACGCATATTGATGGTGCAGTTCCTAATCCACAAGTAGGAATACCCCTTCTCTGTTTTCAAATCCCTGGCACTTTTTAGCAGCATTTTGTTTCTGGGCGTAAGATGATCATTGAGGTACAAGGGGCGTGGTGGCCCTTCGATTCCCACGTCAGAAGACAGGATACCACGACGCGCGCGCACCGCCGCTAAGAGGGCGTCTTTTGAGTGACGACGAGTAAATTTTACAATAACCGCAGGGTCCCTTAGCATGGTTTTCTCGGGCGATGTGTCCATACCCCGTTGTTTGCTACCAGGACGAGCAGGATAGCGCTGCACTCGGTGTATACAGTCAATGTCACTCTCCAAGGACAAGCCTACCTTAAGACACAGATCGTTAACGATATTAATCAGATTTTCACCCTTCCTGTAAGGTATTCCCGAAATTTCGATGTTGTTCATGCGATTATACTGATTCATCTTATCATTTTCAACTGATAAAAACTGTATTCTAGTTTCAAACTCCTTAATTTTTGCGTCCATGCCAACAATCTTTGATGACTTTTCCTCTAAAGTAGTCAGCCGTGAGTTAAAATTCTCCAGAGTCTTATTTATTGTTGAAATTTTACAATCAATCTTCGAGATGTTAGCAGACATCGAAACGAATTCGATATTTTTTAAGTCGTTCATGTCACATCTAAGGGCACGTATCTCCTTCATAATGGACGACAAGGATACTACTTCATTCTCATCGATGAGAGACTGCGGAGTGTTTCCTTTGGGCTGGTTTGGAGTAGGCAAAGGTTTATGAGTCGAGGATAAACACGTCGGACAACGCCATTTCTGTCGGGCAGCAGTGTTCATACGGCGATAAACGCTTTCTTCCATACCAGAGCACGAATAACAATTGGACTTTGAACACCCACGGCATTTTATAACATCAATGTCAGTTTCTTTGCACATGAAACAATCCATGTTGAATATGTAGGAATAATTGACAAATAAAACCATGGATGGATGGATGAATATCTTTTAATTGCAGGCAACTAGTTTAATGTTGAAAATATGACAGCAGGTAAGAAGGCGAGACCTGAGAATTGCGTTTGTGTCAGTGATCCCCAATTGTAGTCAAACAAAAAAATTACAAGTGTTTTATTTATTTACAATATTATTTATAACATTTACTCTACACCTCTCACTGCCTCTTCATCAATTTGAAATTCACTAGCGTCCTATGTATCGCCTATGTTTATGATAACTCGCTCTTTTCGGGCGTCAATAGCGGCGTCTCGCCCCTTAAGAGCGGTTTCACAGCCGGATTGTGAAAAACCCGCCTTTTTCACTTAAATTCAAAATTCACTCAATAGTTATTCAACAAACCCTTATTACCAATGTATTGTGTATGCTGCCATCGCAAAGTTTCCATTGGTTTTCAAATTCAAATTCATATACCTAGTTAATTTTGCAAAGTAGGTATACATAATACACTTTTTAGACGTCAAATTTAATAAAAATATATGTAATAAAATAATAAATGTACATGAAAGGTTTATTTAATTTATGTATACGATTAAAATAATAGGTAAAATATATATTATACAAGGTAAAATCCAATCAACCGCCCGAACCCATACCGGAGACCCGGCCAGGGACCAGGAACAAGGTTCAATGATCACCAACCGAGCCCCCAGCACGAATCCAGGCGGCCGACTAAATCCCATCCTATATACTACATACTAATAGGTTACATACACGCATAACTCCGAGTCGGAGTTATGCGTGTATGTAACCTATTAGTATGTAGTATATGCAGTGGCGTGCACAGAACTTTTTGCTGGAAAAGCAAACAATTGGTCAAGAACAACAATGAAAAAAATATGAGAGAATTTTAATATCACTTTGAAAAAAAAAAATGTTGTATGAAGACAATGTCTACCCTAGAGTGAAAATTTCCTATACAAACTTTTTTTTTTTCAAAGTGATATTTAAATTTTTTCATATTTTTTTTATTGTTATACTTGACCAATTCCTTGCTTTTCCAGCAAAAAGTTCTGTGCACGCCACTGAGTATATGTATAGGATGGGATTTAGTCGGAGTCTCCGACCATTCGATTAGTCTTGCTAAGAAGAAAGGCAAGACACTTAGCAAGATCATGTATTTTTTCAACATAATATAACTTATACTATACAAATGAGTTATATCTACTTTAACTAAGGGATAAGAAAATGCAAGACAATTTTTGTAAATTAGAATTTTAAAAAATTTTAACGGTTTCGCAGCCGAATTGTGAAAGTCTCGCCTTTTTCTAATTAGTCGAAACAGAACACTTAAATTAAAAATTCACTTAATAGTTATTCAACAAAACCTTATTAAGTAACTATGTTTTGTGTATGTTGCCATCGCAAAGTTTCCATTGAATTTAATTTAAAACGTTTCCATTGGTTTCTGTAAATTAGAACTAAAACATGAATTAAAACGTCCTTCTCATCTGTAGCACTAGGTAAATAGTGTACCTGTTACATATATCAGGTTAAATAGTGAACCTGTTACATATATCAGGTTAAATAGTGAACCTGTTACATATATCAGGTTAAATAGTGAACCTGTTACATATATCAGGTTAAATAGTGAACCTGTTACATATATCAGGTTAAATAGTGAACCTGTTACATATATAAGGTTAAATAGTGAACCTGTTACATATATCAGGTTAAATAGTGTACCTGTTACATATATCAGGTTAAATAGTGAACCTGTTACATATATCAGGTTAATTAGTGAACCTGTTACATATATCAGGTTAATTAGTGAACCTGTTACATATATCAGGTTAAATAGTGTACCTGTTATATCAGGTTAAATCTTGGAAATGCAACATGTACAACATGACAATATTAATTACACTATTGCTCAAGAGATTACGTGTAGTGTCGTGTAGTAAGTACTTAACTGATCTAATCTCATTGAAATGTAGATAGCTATCTTTGCACATAAAGTAAATACCTGTCGTATATATAACAAGATATGAACTTATCAGGTTGTGTAACCGATAATAAATAACCGTTATTGTGTGTTTGTCTGTATGTCCGCCGAGGTCGGTAGTCGGCGGGGAGGGCGGGGGTGAAAACAGTGCTACCAGATGTAATACTGGATTTGAATTTATATTTATGGTTTCGAAAAAAAGATCATTGTACCGTGTTTCTGATCGCTAACCGAGTCTCTATAGTATGTATTCTCACCTTTTGTTGATTACTATAAAATACATACGGTTAGGTACTTGTTTTATTATTGTAATACTTTTATTAAACTGCTGATCTAGAGGTACACCACTGTGTAGGTAGACTATTACCACTGTTAATTATAGGGATATACATATATATATAAATGAACTTTAACAATAACGGTTCCCACTTTAAAAGGCTTAGCTTTAAAATGAATACTTTGCACTAGAATATTAATATTTCCAGCTTTAAAATTTGTCTCCTTTAAAAATAATTTTGTACAATAATCAAGTATTAGTATTGTAGTGCATTGTTTAACTCTAAACTGATAGTTGCTCATACCATCAATTATTTTTAAATGAGTAGGCAAAAGTCAAAAATAGGTGCGAGAACGAACGAAGCATTACATATAAGATAAAATAAGGAACCGAGCGAAGCGGAGCGGAGCAGAATTCGTGATATACACAAAAAAAATCTTATCATCATCTTATCATCACAAAAACAAAAACCTTATATCATTCCCTCTCACTCATTTCCATGTGCGGTCTCTTTCTATCAGCTTTTTGCTGCTTATTAATTCCTGTCTAGAGAAGTAGAGACGCTCGTCAGAGATGTCGTTTTTGCTGAATGGACTAGTATCCAAAGCCGTAAAACAATAAAAAAAAGGAAATTGTTACTGTGTTGCGAAATATTAATTTTGTTGTGGAGATTTATTTTTAAAGCGTTTCAAACATTTTGTAGTCGTTAACATTACTGTATCGTGCAAACGTTTATTTATACATTTAATATTTAAGTGGTAATATTTATAAATAGGTGTAAGTATTATTTTTTTGTAGTGTCTTACACTTTTATTATTGTTATTTCCAAATAATTTAAAGTAAATTTAAATGTGTATTGTGTATATTGTGTATATTTTTAAATAATCCCAAATTCAAAGTCCGGCCAGACTCTAGACAGGTGCCTTAAAATGCTGACATGTCAGGAAAAATCCCGATGTCTGGTAACCCTAGGTGAAAGCCGTGTCTGTAGGAAGTCAGTGGTCCAAGCACAGATCACGTTACATCAACTATGCCATAATATCTGTTCTGCCTACTTTATGACCGATACCAACATGGTATTTTACAATATATTTCCTGGCTAGTTGACCCGTTTATTATATAGAAAAATAAACGCAGGTTTCGAACTGACTTCGAACCACAGACATTGATCTAAATAATAAGTCTTTACATATGAAATTGCCGAAATTTTCTTATAGAATCATGAGTTCATAATTCCTGTAATTAAATAGCTATTTCAATTATTGGTTTTTTGTTTGAAAGTTGATTTCAAGGTTTTACATCTACGTATAAAATTTTGTTTTTATTTTCAGTTTGATTATAAACATTTTAGCCTCAAAAACAGTTCGTCGTAAATGCTATCCATTTCTATGATAAGATTCGTAATAATTTTTTACAGCTGACACTTTTCAAAAATTAAGCTGTTAGCTTAATGTTGTCTCATTCATACACATAATAAATTACAGAATTTGGATTTGTCATTCCAAAAAAAAATGCAAAAGTGTTAGTACCGAAAATTCGGTTTCCTTCAAATTCTCTATACAAAACAGCAATTTATGAAAATGCAACTCTATGAAAACCAAGCGTGTCACATCTGTTGATGGGAATGAAAGGTGAATAAGCGATCTCCTCAATGGACAACAGCAGACCTTTCGAGTTTGGTTTTATTTAGTCGGTCTTGATGAGTTAAATATGGTGACCAGGATCTGATGATGGGACTGGAAGGTGGATACGGGATCACATTAAATACTTACACTAATTATTCTTCATTACCTATTGAACTTTAAAAGTAAAATCTAATTGGGCATATACCTACTGTAAACTTTTCAGTGAGTAATGTGTGACTTTAGTTTATAAAGTTCTTCGCAGCGTCGCAAATCTAGCGAGGCCGAAAAACGAGCAAGCAATAACGGAGAACGCGCCCGCTAGGCTAGGTTCGTAGTCCGAAAATGGGAGTGTTTCGGCCTCGCTAGCTTTGTTTGGGATATTGTCAGTTTGTATATTTAATTGAGAGGGAGTAAAAGCGCTTAAAACATTTGTGTCTGAAAAAAGATATGTCATTTGTTTCCTGCTGTAGGTCACGCGGGCGAAGCCGCGGGCCGAAGCTAGTAAAATATATAAAAGTAACTTCTGACGTTATTTAAACACTAAAATCTAGTGCTCACCACTGCACTAAAACGGTTCGATATCTGAAGTGGCCCCTTCCCGCTCAGCTGTCATATAAATGCTTTAGGTGTTTGTGACGTCTTTGTTTGTTTGTTTGTGATGGCTTTGATCTCAATGAAACTTTGTACACATCTTAAAAAATGTTTCCCTTCCCCCTACACCCCACTCCGACCTACCTCTCATCAAGAGGTGCGAGATGGCGAGATATTCAAACGGCACAGAATTTGTGAAATGGTTTCAGGTAAAATCTGTTTTCCATGAAACGGTAACTGTTTATTTATAGTAAAGTGTATAAACTTAGTCTTCTTTACATGAACGACGTCTGTATTTCTCTTTTTTATTTCCAGTATAGATAAAAGTTCTACAAATCGCTACTTTGCGTAAAATCGGGGCAATTCACGATATCCTGACAGATAATAAAGCCGATTCTGAAGGCTTTAATTTTAGTTTTAGTGCTGTCAAGACTTAAATTTTTCCAAAGTAATTTACGTATAGCTTCTGTTCTTAACACTTATGAACTATTTTGCAATGATGAAAATTTAGTTTTGACAGCACTAAAACTAAAATTAAAGCCTTCAGAATCGGCTACAATATGGTGGTGATAATACTTACTTATAAAAAAAGTATGAAGAAAATAAGCTGTTGACTTCACAATCAGTTTTTACCTTTTCTATGAATCTTGAGAAAAATCCAGAGGGGCCACGTAAGTGAACAAATTCATTTTCAGGTTGGTGGACTTTGCTTATGCGTAATAATTCTGAAGAAATTTTGAAGATTGTTGAGAGGTGTAAATTTGGCTACTAAATTGAAGGCCATTTCAACAAATGATAAATTATGATAAAATAGGACGGATATAATAAGTCAATAAATAATATAATCTTCTATCGTCTGTCTCTATGTAGCTGCCTATTATGGGATCTATGTAGCTTCAAAGAAAATGTAGTAATAGAGAAAAAAACGCTTCAGTGTTTTGAGCATAATATATAGAAATATAATTACATAAGAGTTTTGAATGCGAATCTGATTGGCTGATACTACGGGAGTTTAATATATTGTGTTCGCCTAATTCGTCACTTCAGATATACTCATCGAATCATTGGTGCAGTGGCAAAGCGCTAATAAGTATATAAGTTTTAAAAACCAGGCTTTGGGGTTTAATTCCATTTCGGAAGGTTTTCTGTTTTGTTTCGTTTTTATCGGTGTTAGAAAAATAACGTAAGTTTTTCAAGAAAATTTCAAAAATATAAATAAAGCATGTTAGGTTTACATGCACGGAGTTTTTCAACCAATCATACATACCACAGAACATATAATACGTACATATACTCACGCCTGTCTCCCAGAGACCCCTCAGAGGCAGTGACTACATGTTTCCATCTGCTACGATCCAGACACACGTCTTTCGCCTCTTCCACATCCATCAATCTAGTCATACAAGCTCTTCTATTCCGGGTACTTTTGACATTGCACTTCTTCAGTATGTCGCCAATTAGGTCAGCATTCACTATTCAGCATACGTCCTCATAGGAGACTAGACTTGCGCATTATAAATTTCTTTCGTCACTCCACTTTCATTCATCCGCTCTACATGTCCAAACCACCGAAGCATTCCTTTTTTAGGGTTCCGTAACCAACGGGACCCTATTACTAAGACTCCGCTGTCCGTCTGTCCGTCTGTCACCAGGCTTAAAAACAGTTGACAGTTGAAATTTTCACAAATTGTGTATTTCTGTTGCCGCTATAACAACAAATACTAAAAAACAGGATAAAATAACAGACATGTTTTTTTTGCCGTTTTTATAGATAATGGTAGGGAACCTTTCGTGCGCGAGTCCGACTCGCACTTGGCCGGTTTTCTATTCTAGTCACTACATCTTTCAGATCGCATTCAAAACTCAGTTGGTGGACTTTGCTTATAATATGTATGTGACCGGGCTGCCGTAGAATTCACGTATTGACGACATAGTGAAGAAAGGCAAAGTCAATAGCACCCAGCATAGAAGAGAGTTATGACTAGATGTGGAAGAGGAAGAGGCGAAAGAGGTGTGTTAGTATCGTAGCAGATGGAAATATGTGGTCTCTACCTCCCCTTCTGGGAGACAGGCGTTGAATATATGTATGTACCTAGAGTATACTGTACACCTGCCTAATTTTAGGCATAAAGAAAATTTTCGAAACTGCTTCCTTTTTATTAAAAAATAAATGAACTTTGAGAGTATGAATGTAATTACAAAACTCAGAAGGTATTGTGATATTGCAATACCCACGTGTAAACATACCTACCTAGTACATAAATTGTTCTTGATACATACGTACGTACGATCGACTGGAGACTTGTGAATTTCACTGAAATGACAATCCGAAGTACCTAGGCAAAGTTTACACAAGTTTATCATAACATTTTATTTAAGGCGCTACGAAAAAAAATCGACACTTTAAGGACTTGCATATCTATTTCAGTAAATAATGTATTATTTTGATAAAATAGTATATTATTTTTGGATATTTTTCTAGGGATCTGTTAAAACAGAAACGCGATTGGAGAAATTCGGCTCGATAGAAATATTTATTGAAATTAGGTCATTTTCGACACCAATTCTCCTGGTTTGACAATTTAGAAAGACATATAGACTGCAACTATATTTTATTTAATGGGTTTTAACGGTATCTAGGACCTGATTAAACGAAATTTTGATAGCAACTTTAGTACATTTTTTATTAATATAAAACCGACTTTTTGCTACTTTTCCACGAATCCGTCCCTGTCGCACTGAGGATTTTTTCGCATATGGTGTAACAGGGACGCTAAAACTTTTACATATCGCCTTAAATACTTATTTGGAAAAAAGTGTTTAACTTAGTAAATATGTGCTACTAAAGATAAATCAGCCCTGTCATTATTCGCCCGTGTCAACGAACTACAATTTAGTTCGTGTTGGCCGTATTGCAAAAAGTGTTTATAAATAAAAATAAGAACAGCCTTTATTTCCCATAACCATAAAAAAGTGTTTCCTAATTACAAAAAATCTAATAATTAAAAAGGTCACAAAAATTCTTCAAATCATAAATAAGAAATAAGAAATGCTACTGTAAATTTAAACGTAAATATTTTACTTTGTCTCAATTGTTTTAGTGCTATTCGTAGCCCTTAGTCATGGGGTATCCAATTTTAGACGTAGGCCTCTAACATTTTCCACTCGACTCTGTTCTTTGTACGTCTGGTCCACGTATTTCCTGCTGCCTCTACTATGTCATCGCTCCACCGGCGGCGGCGTCGAGGTCGTCCACTACTTCTTTTGCCGTCTCACGGATACCAGTGCATGACATGTTCGCTCCATCTATTATCCTCTTTTCTTGATAAAGTGATCTGAGATAAAGAAGGCTGTGGATCTGCCCATTTCCACTTAACATAGCAATTCTCTTTAAGGCATCCGTTATTTTAGTTTTCTTACGTATTTTGTTGGTGCATACTTTGTCTTTCACTTTGAGTCCCAACAACGTTCCGTGGCTCTTTGAAATGTTCGTTTTTCTTTTTGTTTAGCTGACTAAATATGTGCTACTAAAGATAAACCAGCGGCTCTACCGCGTAATTCTCATTTGTATCATCTTCAAGCAAATGCATGCGAAATTCAACGCGTGCAAAAGAGATGGCATGTTAGGCGGGCGTCGTCGCACTCACGTCAAATTTCAATCTCAAGTCGATGTTGATGAAAATAAGAATTACGCGGTAGACCCACAGCCCTATCATTATTCACCCGTGTCAACGAACTACAATGCCCGTATTGCAAAAAGTATGTCACGGTCTTTGTGTGTCTTCAAAAAGTAACTCCTACGCGATATGGAACTTGTTTCACTACAACTACAAGTGACTCTTGCGCACATAACCAGTCTAGCTAGACTCGGAACTGGCTCTGGTTCAGACAGACCTAGGTTCACATTACCTACCGGAACTTTACACCTTTCCTGACATGGCTCATCAATATCAGCCAGCCTATCAAACAAACCGGAGATCATCGGAAAAATTTGGAAGTAGATTATCAGCTGAGTACCTCCTCAACGACATGGGCAATCTCAATGTTGAAGTGACTCACCTTTTCCATTGGCGAGTTGTGTTTTGAGCCGGGTCATCTCGCGGCTGCGGCTGCCTCGATGAGCGGAGATTCTCCGCGGAGACCGCGCCATCTCGATTGATGATCCTGCGACCTTCAGCAGCTGTTCAAATACCAGAGTACACTACACTACACATACTGCAGGCGTGGACGCAGCAGTGCGGGAATTACCGTTCACTAAACACAAAGTCACAAATCGAACACGGTTCCCGCGCTTTCTACTTTCATACTCGTTTGTTTGTAAACAAAACTACGTTACGTTGTGCAACTTTTCTATATAAATCTCTTCCCTTTCCAATCACTATTATTCCTTCCTAAAAATGTAATTTTGAGAATAGAAACTATAAAACAGTTAATATTAGGTGTATGTAGTTTATCCAAATGTTATGTTACACGGGGTACGTATGTAAATAATAATGTATCATGTACCTAGGTAAATATTTTGTTGGCAAGGCACAGTTGTTCGATGGAAGGCACCGCGAGGCACTGAACTGAAACTGAATCGCAAGTTATTACAGGCAGGTCTGCGTGTTATTTCGACGCGAGCGTGCGGCCGCACGGCGGTCGCAAGGTAACTAACTGCTGGCGAAAACACTGGCGCACGCCGCACACACCGGCACGGCCTCCGCCGCACCTCTCGCTGCGTGCATTAATTACATCAACTGATAACAGTGACAACACTTGTGCAGTACTAGCGACATATCTGCATGCACGACCGATAAGTTAATCTATCGTTATCGCGAAGCTGCATGTACTGTGTATCTGTATGGGTGGCGGTGATCGGTAGGTATCGCACGGTCGGAAGAAGGTCAAGGTTTTTTAAACGCCAGACATAGTCTTTTGCTAGGTTATACAGCTTTGTTACATTAATTACTATCTATGTATTGCTTTTTATCTAACTTTTTTCCTTAAAATAGACAAGAGTTGCTCAAGTGCTCGGCTCTATTTAATTGACTATGAACCAAACCTTTCCAAAAATTAAACCTCTTAATTACAAAAAGGAATAGACTACTCAGAATAGCTGTTTTGACTTTCCAAAAACATGTAAAAGGTTGCTAATAAGACTCATAAAGCTTTCACTGTTAAAAAGTTGAGGGATCTCGTAGAGTCAAGGCCCTAACTCTACATCTTGCTCAAAAGTATGACTTGGCCATCATATAACTATTGCATGACACGACATTAAAGACCAGTCACTTAATTTCATACCATAAGTTCATGGGAATTGGGAGTGACTGTGCGAAGGCCACGAAACGGCCAACACGTTTACTTTTTGAGCAGTAGAGATAGGGCTCGAAGGGTTAAGGGCTTGGCTCTATGAGATCACATAACTTTTTAACAGTGAGCGCTTTACGAGACTTGGCAACCTTTTCCATGAAATGTTTTTAGTAGGAAAGAATATTCCTTTCCTGATATACAGAACTATGCTGACCAAATCAGCATACTTATGTCACGGTAGGTTATATTCACGATACGGATAATGAAAAAGCGAGACATGTCTCGGTGTGCATGCTTTTAAAGACTGTATATTGTCGCACATTTTTCTTAGAATTCTATTTATGAAAAATTCGCAGAGTCGATTTAGGGACTTTCTCCACAGGGCCCTTCAATTGATAAGAATAATATACAACTGCAGGAAAAGAAAGACAAAATAATAGTACATTATTGCAAAGGCAGCGAAATAGGCAATTGCAGTTCGAGTATGAGTTTGAAGGCCGAGCCGCAGGCGAGGACTTCAATGATACGAGACAGGCAATTGCCATTTCGGCCGAGGCATATATAGTGCTTTTCTTAAAAATACGCGGAAATATTATCATTACTTTTGAATAAAGTGCTTTTAATTTATTATTAACCAAATAACAACGAACTCCGCTTTACCGCCAATTTTTTTTTTTTACAGTTTGTGCCGAAAGGTAAACGCATCCCAAGTAGCACCCGAGCTCTATAAGTAGCCGTACAGAAGCCGGTGAGGCGTCATACATTACGGCATAGGCTCCATAGAGAGGCCCTACGGTTGTTCTACAAGCGGCTATAGCGCCGCTTTAACCCCAAAAGATGCCCCTCTTTGTAGAGCTATCGGTCCTACAATCGCCCTACAGTGGCCGTAAATGTGTGTTAGTACGACGATACAGAGGTTCTACAAGAGCGATAGTATGTGCCAAGAGATCTAAAATAAGTTTTTGTAGCGCGACTATAGAGCTCTCAGCGTATTTCAGCGCGACTCTATCTCTGAAATACATTTCATGGCTCTGTATTGATTCTATAGAAGTGATATTATTTTTTTCAACAAAGTGGATCGTATTTACATGGTAAAGAAGTGACAGCACAACAGAAGATATCATAAAAATAAATACACAGCAAAGTTTTAATACTGTTTTTTTTTTATTTACGTGAAATCTTAGTGCCAGTATCATTTTATTGTAAAAATATGCATATATTTTAGCTAAAAAACTTACGCGCTCACAATATATGCAGTTTTTAATATAAAAAATACATTTATATTTAGGGTTATAAACTACTTTTAATTTTTTTAAGATATTTCAGACCTATTGGTCGTTTTATTAGGGTCGTGGGTGAGAAATGGTGGTTTAAAGTGCAGAATTCTTACATATTTATGATGTTAAAATGTTGCAATAACCATGAGGATAAGCATTAATCAAAATATTAATGGCGTTTTATTACAACAGCTCTCAGAGCTTAACTATGTCCGCTCTATCGTTTTAAACCGTACAAAGGCGCTAGTATTCGCTGTTGTAAACCTTTGGGTCCTACAGTTGGTGTATTGGCGCATACTTGTACTCTTTTGGACGTACACCAGCACTTTACGTCTCCTTTTAAGAGCCCAAGTGTATAAAAAGGACTACTATATATCCTATTATATTAACTTATTAGGAGTCCGTCGTTGAATTCTAAAAACACATATAAATTGTTTTTTTACACTTTATTTATCATTGCTTTTCGGTCCAACAGTTTCAGAGATAAGGACATACATTTTTTTTTTGTATACCAATTCATTTCTCTAAAAACATGAAATAAATCAATTACAATCAGTTTCAGTTTTATTTTTTCCGAAGCCATGATCAATTTGATCTATCCAACACTAGAAAAACTATTGCAGAGACTGAAAAACAATAAGTCAGGTACCTGTCAGTTATTTTGCACATTGCCATTTTGAACATAATTCTATTCCAACTTTGCCTACAACAAGCATTTTTTCACCGGAAGTATAATATCACATAGCAAATATTTAAAAATGCTTGTACGTATATTTATTATGGACATTGTCTAGCTATTATGGATAATTACTATATTAGAATTTTGCCATCTACAATTTTTTTCCCCGAACATGTCACAGAGCAAGTATTAACAATACTCGTATGTACCTATATATTTAATAATACCTATGTATATCGCAACTCGTCCGCAATCATATTTTTTTGACAAGTTATCTATAAAATATAGAGCGTGCCACGCGAAAAAGCGCGTGACAAAATCAACGAGAGGGATAAGGATTTACGCGGGGTGAAGAGCGTCAAATTTCGTCTTCTCACGAATTCTCTCGCCTTAATCACTTCTGCCACAACTTCTTAAAAATCACAGTTAATATTGTCAGCTACAGCACTGCTACAGGATACACTATTGCTACTGGACTCAAAATTTTAAACGACAGAACCCTCACTGTTTTGTTTTTGGACTTGACTGTTCACTCCTTCAAATCTTTGGCCTTGACATTGAGCTGGATGATTATTAATTATATTTTAGTATTCTGTGCAAATTCTTTTCTTCACACTACCACATTTTTTTCTTGATTTTTATGAATTTTCCTCTCCATGGTAGATTCACTCTATACTTGAACAAAATGGCAGATTACAAGTGTTTTAATAACGATTATAACCGCTCTTGTCCTGCTTTGGCCGTTATAGTGACGATATAAATGTGTTTTCCTCTCTTTTTGCTGGATAAAACCTCTATGTCCAGCTATTTACCATATAGTTGCTGTAAAAGCAGCAAATATACAGGTTTTTACGCTACTATGGAGTTATATTACTCTATTGTAGATATAGCCCTACAAAGGCTCCAATAAACTCTATTTGAGAGCTGAAGGCTTTAAAATAATACTCTATATACCCTAAAGCGTTTTAAAAGAAGCTTATAACTCCATTCAGACACTTTTACATATAAAAGATGTCTTTTAGATCACAGAGTGTTATAATAGGTATTTATAACACTGCTTTACTTCATAGGCCCGTGCAATAGCTCTGTAACACGCCTTTGTATCTCCTTGGGCATAAAAGTTACCTTTTTATGGCTACTGTACGACCTGCCTGTTGAAGAACTTTTAAATACGCTGCTTTACAGCTTAAGGATAACAATAAAGCCCTTGTACAGCTATTATACAGCATTCAGGCTGGCCAAAGGCTATTTAAGCAGCTTGTGTGTTAGTTGGGATCTGTGGCTATACAGCCACGAGAACGCAATGTGTACGATAGATGAAAGAGTTCTAAATTCAAACAGCACACCGTTTCATACAACATTGCCGGTGCGCTCTTCGTTCCAAATTCAAAGAATGCGCCGGGAAGTGATTTTGGTTTTTCAGTCTACGTAAATATGATACTTCGCGTGTTCTTTATTCAAAAGTAATGATAATATTTCCGCGTATGTTTAAGAAAATGACTATTAAATAGTACCTATATATGTATAGTAGTAGTAATAGTAGACTGCGAAATGAAAGTCAAATTCCACACTCGTGCACCCACGTTTCATCGATGATTTACGTCCCAGCGTGATGGAAGGTGCGTCCTATCGCCGTTGGTACTTCGACCCATACTCACAGTTCCGATGCAGGCAGTACGAATGATGTGCCCGCGGGATTGGAACCCGCGACCTCAGTGGTCGAGTACCCACCCTCTAGACAACAGGGCCTGCCGTGTTACTATCACTGAGTATAGCTGGTGGAAAGCACTCTAGGCCTGTTGCAGTCTCGTCTCGACAAAGGTAACGAACGATTTCGGTAAAAATCAAATTATGATGCTCCTCGAAATATTACTTTATAAAATTAATTTCAATGTCTTTTGGATTAGTTTTGGGAGATATTTATAGTTTGCAAAACAGACACAGTTTTCACGTCTTACGGGCGCCAACGCTAGGCGTACGTAGACTGACAATATCTTGCTGCCGCCGACTGCATCAGTGGATTTAGGTATTTTTGGAAAAAGGGGGTGCTTTTCTTGACCCGAATAACGCTGTATTTGGAAATTGAGTAGATATCATTCATACTAATTTTATTAAAAAAAAACAACAAAATCGCGAAAGCGATACCTGAGACAAAATAGATAAGTGTAAAATAGAGGGTTACAAAAAAATTCATTGACAGTACAAATATGAATTGATTAACGTGGTTTGTGCAAAATGAATTCCTTAAAGTTCAACCAAGAACATATATTTTTTATGTCTATACGTAACCTAATTATTGCAACAAAATCCTCCGAAAGCTGACATTTTATTTCTGTTTGTAGTTTTGTTTGATTTTTTACTTTACCGTCAAACCCTTCCGGCGTATGCGTTATATACCTTAGTATCGAAATACACAATTCCACAATGACAAATTTTCAAAATGATGTTTCCCCAATAATGCCTGAAATATGCAATGACTAAATACATTTGGCCTGAAATGCTAATTACTATCGATCGACTGAAATCGGAAGCGTTCCTATCTAATTCGCTTGTAAAGACATCGCTATCTTTGTCTAGCTAAAGTCTAGACTCTAGACTGTAGTGTAGGCCCGGCTTTAAAAAATGTTCTTGCAGAAAATCTAAAGTCCAGTGCACATGGGCGCCGAAAGAGGGGTGCAATGGCACTGGAGAAAAATAACAAAAAATAATAATATTATTTTATATTTATTTTATAAAAGATCGTGACTTGTCGTAAACGCCCTTTACTATAATTATGTGATATAATACTTATTTGCATAATTATGATTATAGTAACAAAAATAAGAAAATACGTTTAATTTATAGGTCCTCCCTGACAATGACAATAATCCTGCCAGCTGGCGCGGGGTGCCCATGCTAGTGCAAAACAATTATATAAATGAGCACGAAAAAAAAAAAACAATAATGCAATTACCTAATTCAAGGAGTCATAAAGCTCTGCCTTGCTTATACAAATTAAACGCGTTTCAATTTTATTTAAGTAAAATAGTAACCTACATATAACGTATGGAAAATTTAATTGATTTATAATTTATATTCGTTCACTGAAATGTATATATCAAAGGCGACGGACCTCTAAGTATATGATCATTGTGCAAATGTATAAACTTATCGGTCTTTCGAAAACATAATAGTAGTTTATGATACAAGGGCGAAAAGGAATAAATTGTTAATAACCGAGTAATTTATTGCTCTTACGCCCGTGTATCATAACTACGTTTTTCAATGCAGTGTGAGATATAAAAAAAAAATTATCTTGTGAATTTTAAATTATGATTGGCTCAAAAGGACTGTATCCAGAGCCGCTAAACAGTGGAAAAAAAAAGAATAACATTTATGGTCGTAGATGGAGCATTATGGTACACAGGAAAGGTTGCAGGTTAGCCAACTTCTCGTAAATAAAAAAAATAATAAAAAAATCTTTCTGTTTGGTTTTGATGCATAAAAAGTGGGTCTTTACGAGCACTTGCATTGAAAAGGTAAATATGTAGATAAGTATATTTATCAAACAAAAAGGTAACTTTGTATTTGCCTAATCGTACTTACCAGCTAATTTTGTTGGTCTATTGAAGGAAAAATTCCAGGCTTCTTTACCGTGACGTCATTTTCTTTTATATTGCTCGGTTAGCAGCAATTAACAAGCAAGCGCCCATTACCGAATCACTTCCTCCATAAAAACCACTCTTTTTCCGACCGTTTCCTACGTCACGTATATACCTACGTCGCGTCGTCGTTCTGCAACGTTCGGATTTACTTTTTGCCATTGTTGACCGAAAATTTCCGCGTCTTATTACGACCTTCTGTTTGAAATTGGGGTTGCGTTCCTAAACACCCGGGTAAAATTAAGGGGGTATATCGTCAAAATTTACACTTTTTGAAGTTATTTATGTGCTGTTCAAAAGAAGTCTCAAGTTAAATAAATTAGTATAACAATTTTGGGACCTTTTTCTAGATTTTGGTCTATCAGAAACGCGAGTGGAGGAATTTCACTTGATACAAATAATTATTAAAATGAGGTCTACATTTATACTTGTTTTGATATTCTGACAAATTGGGATAGCATACAGACTTCAAAAATATTTATTTAGATGGGTTTTAACAATATCTAAATTACTGGTTATGGAAATTTTCATAGCTATTTATTAAATCTGTTTTATAAAACAGACTTTTTGAAAATTTTCCCCGATTCCGTCCCTCTCGCACTGCGTGTCTTTCCGACTGGAGTAACGGCAGGGACCTTTGCACGGACGATATATCACCTTAAACTTAACCGTTCCACAACCAACCGAGTGAAAACGTACAGTAGGTACATAAACCTTGTCAGAAATGTGAAATTGACTTTGACAGTTTAAATTTTACATTTACCCAGGCGTTTAGGAACGCTACCTAGGTAGGTATAGTTATTTATGATTTTACGCATTCTCGACGTTTAATGCACATTTTGTTTTCGAGAAAATACTTATATACCAACCTGCCTACACACCAAATAATTCTATTGTTGCAGGAATGTTTTAAAGTGTGTTCATTTATCTACCAAAATCTTTGGCTGTGCACACCTTTGGAAGACAAATAGCATGAAGCCATTTGCTACTTTGCACAAAATATTCAGAGTCAATCAGTCTATCTAATCGTGAAAACCGAATGAAAACCCCCAAAGTAGTTTCTGAGATTAGCGTGGACATACCAACATACAGAGTGTGGACATACCAACATACAGAGTGTGGCGAATCAGAAAAAAAAATGTCCCGCTGCTGCTACATTTTACTTTCGTGTTTTCGCGTCATTATACTTACATAAATATACAAGGTGATTTTTTGATCATCGTCCAAATTCATACTGGAGGCTTCATAAGTGATCAGTATCTTGGATCACTAACAATTTTTGTGAAATTCGTATACTGAAATTTCGGCTTCCCATATAAATTCAGTTCTAGTCCCGAGTGAATCACTATTATGGGGAGTCGAAATTTCATTTTACGAATTTCAACAAAATGGTTATTGATGCATGATACTGATCACTTACCAAGTCACCAGTATGAATTTGGACGATGATCAAAAAGTCACCTTGTATATAAAATGTTTTTCATTGTGAAAAATAATACGTAGGTACTTACGTAAATACGAGTATAACGTTTTTGATAAGAAAAAAAATATTTATAAAAAACACATACAACAACCCTAAGAAATCTAGGAACGAACGGGATGCCCTAGCAATTTTTTTCATTACCCGTCCAGCACAATAAGTCTAATGGCAAAGACCTTATTTGCTTTTCATAGAGGCGATTATCTGTTGGCTCTTTGGTCTCTTTTTCTTGGACGCGTAATACTAGTGGTCACGCAGCGAAACAACAAATTGGTGTGTTTTTAGCTAATAATACTTTGTAGGGAAAAAAAATTTGGGTTTAGGTAACATCCCCTCATATTTCTATTGCCTATTTTATAAAAAAATATCAAGTTGATCTCTTAACCGTGTTTTTGAAACGAACGTTTGAAAACCAAAAAAGAGAGGGTGGAAAACATTTTTTTTTGACAAAAGTGAATGTTGATACATTGTTTATAAGTGGAATCCCTAGATAAAAGATCAATAAATCAAATATATTTTCTTCAATATGAGCAGAGACC
Organism: Ypsolopha sequella; assembly: GCA_934047225.1. Taxonomy (NCBI): domain Eukaryota; kingdom Metazoa; phylum Arthropoda; class Insecta; order Lepidoptera; family Ypsolophidae; genus Ypsolopha; species Ypsolopha sequella. The sequence goes on from OW203985.1 coordinate 29,642,160, forward strand.
TAGTTTCTTCCAATGAACCCTTGAAAACCTGGTCTTGTAGATGTTCTAGCGTCAGGTATCCCGTTAATTATTTTTTGACAAGGTCAAAATTGATTTCCGAAAAGTTTTTGAAAGTGAGGATTATACCGTGAACTCGTGAAGTGTGCCGCTCGCGCACAGTGGCTTATATTTTATCCGGGGAATTTATGCTAGCGGTTAAAATGTGCGTCGGTAGTTCAAGCAATGTCCACGTTATGTCGTTCGTTGACCATTGTGTGTCACGCACGCACGCATCTATTTAAAGCGAAAATAAACCCTTCTACAAAAAAATAGTCTCGATAATTCTGATAACAGCTGCATCAATCTTACATAGGCTAGATTTGCCTTGACAATTCTGACGAAGCCATTTAAAATAAAACTTGCAGCAACCTAACAGTCTTAAATCAAAATCAAAGGAAACAAAAACTGCATTTTTGCCTTCACAAGTTTAGAGCAACTTAAAAATAAACTAGCCATGACAGTTTTGAGGTAACAGCTAAATATTAACCGTTGACGTTACAACTAAATATCTCCTACATGCTGTCATAGAAATATGTTAAAACAACATACATGTTGTGTTGGTACAGTCGCGTACACAGAAATAGCAAATCTATGTATTATTGTAGTTAACGTTTATTTAATCGTAATAAATAAATTTAAAGTTTGTCAGTCTAAATCAATATTAATTACAACAATAAATTGATTTGCAATTTCAGTACGCGACTGTACCAATAAAACATTATGTAGAAGTTAACAAGTTGTTTTAAAATACTTCTATATAGTAAACCAGGTCAAAATTAGTACGAGTATCATTTGGGTGGACTATTTTTGACACCAAGTTCAAACTGAAAACCGTAAGCATCCTGCAGAAACAAAATATGAAACCTTCACGGTATAATCCTCACCAAGGTACCTTTGTAACCCTGGAATCTCAGAACATTTAATGTTGTGTGCCTGGAATCCTTGAAGGACTATTTTTGAGATTCGGCATGGGCGGCATGGGCGTCACACCATAATCCTCACCAATCTACACCTAACTATAACTTCGGAATTATGACAGGGCTATTTTTTTTACCTTGTGAACTATTTATTAGCATAGTCAAAATTTATTTTCATGAAGTCTTCAAAATTGAGGATTATACCTTGAAGGACACAGCGGTCAGCGTCCGGCATCATCGTCTTCGTGGTCATTAAATAAGAGGTTCGAATCCTGTACCCAACGAATAAGGACATTGACTTATAATAAAGATATAAGTACGATCTTTTTTATTTTTCATTTGCTTTGTTTTTATTCAAAATGGATGCTTCTTGAAAGTTTGTTTCATAGAAACTAGAAAGTTTGATTTAAACTTGCATTAGTTTTACTCAATTGCCATTGCAATCTTGAAGCAAAACTTCCTGCTTGATACTTCAAATCAAAATTATAGCATATCTGGAACAGGTTTAATTTGCTAACTTAAAAATTATGTTTTAACTACTGAACGATTTTGGTAGTAAACGGGGCAATTCAAACAGCAACTTTGAACTGCACAGTAATTAAAGGCATTGCAATAAAACACAGATAAAGAACGAGAACAAATAATATATTTAATCAGTTACATTCATGTCCCACAAAGAGTAGCGCCCTCGACACGAGACGCCGGCACAGTAGTCTTCAACTAGATTTACTACAAGCAAATCTACTGAATGACAGCGCACAATACTGTCTCTGATATAACAGCGTCTCAATAAAAAATCTAAATCGGCGTTTCAACAAATGCATCGGTGAATCCATCATTAACGCTAAAATTGACAACTTTGGTCCCATTTGTTGGATTTCACAATACGTTCATAGAAATTGTTTAGGACCAAGGACTACAAAAGCACAAACAGATAGGATGTTGTAGAGATATGAGATTCGAAGGGCCGATGTGGAGATGGCAACGTGGGGCAAACAAGTTGCATGAAACTCGACTAGATCAAGTTGTACTACGTCACCGGCGCGTCCAGGCGTCCCGCGTCGAGTGACCGCCAAGTAACGATCCCTAGCTGTGTCAACAGTTAACAATAATAAACTGTTAGAAGTAAGTACATATAAATAGTCTGATAAATATGTTAGTCACAAGTCGTTCAAAAATCACCAGCAGTCGACCTTTGTAAAGATTCTGTACCAAAATTTAGATTCACAAAGTTTTATTTAGGTACTATGTATATATGAATATCACAATAATTTAATAACTAAGTATATAGTTTTCGTGACGCCATTAGACAATGTACAGTAATTTAAATATTTTGATTTGATACAATACATTAGAAATGCGAGGCGAAATGATGTCTGACCGGATATCTGTATCGGACAGACATACAGACAACCCTGGATGCCAATCAAAAGATTTTTTTTATTGACTAGTCGATCTGAGAGCTTAGAGAGTTATCTTTCTCAATTATGTGCCAATTATATAGAAGTGATTAATTTAAATTTCAGTGCTTTTTACTTCGAATAAAATATTTACCTCTCTAAAAAGTGATAGTTGTGGGAAAAAGTATACATTTCATTAGATACTTTTGAGTTAATCAATATTCTTTTAGACTGAAACAGTTATTAAGGCTTGCAGTATTATATTCAAAAGCCAGCTAAAACGATGTTCAGTTCAGTACGAGTAACCAACATCAACACCCTAACAAGCTCAATTACATTGCAAGCGATTGAAATAACTCATGTCAGTGATACATCTTCAATAATACAACAAAGTAGGCCACAACTTTACACATTAATTACATATATTTGCAAGCGTGCTTCATAATAGCAAGTAATTTCAGGCCATTGATGCCTGAATGATTTTATTTGGTTTGATCATAGATATTAGACATAAAAATAAAATGTATGTACATGACACTCTCGGCGTTAGTTAAATTATAATAACACTGCGTAAAGCTTCACAATTATACAAACTTTTCTACTATTATTAGGTATTATGTTAAATGCTTTGACAAACAGACTGTACCTAATTATATAACAATATTAACCGTTACTCTTCAAATATTTACAGATCCATCCATACTCGGTGACTTTTAACCAAATCCCGATAATTTTAGAGGTTATTTAGAAACGTTAGTTGAACGCATTTTAAATGAAAAATTAAAATAAATTAGAAGTAAAAAAAATATTTAAAAAATTACTTGAACATTCAATTTATGGTTATCTTAGCCATTTCCATACAGAAGAAGTTCAAAATAGTCCAAAGTTGTGTGATCAACAATAAAAATAACTTCGCGCGATCTAATTGTCTTTTCTCTTCAGACGACCATGATTTCTTTGGATTTTATGGAAAACTTTCAACGAATTGATGAAATAAATTTGGATAGTTATTATTATGAAACAAATTTTTATTCTCCTACAATCTATTACCTATAAATTGTCGCGGTTACATTAAAAGTCACTCTGTACATGTAAAAATACCATATAAATAATGCCCGTACAAATCTTCGTTATCCTTCAGCAAATGTCATATTTCCGACCGCTTTGTATATAGTATAGTATAATCAATGACATATTGCACGTCCGGTCGCCTATATACAACCAAAATGGCCATACTTCCAGATCCGTTTGTTTGCACATTCATGCATGTTCTTACAGGTTGCGGCACGATTTTTGACTGCTCAGCGAAAGTGGTGGGGGACTAGCGCATGTGTACATTCGCGCACAAAATTACTAAGTGCGATAGAGAAAAAATTACTGGCGCAGTCAAAGTCCGACCTCATAAACCGTGCCGCAACTGAATGACTTTCACTGACTTCTATTTTCCATAGACAAGAGTAGCTATTTTCTCTCTTATAAGTTTCCAAATGCTAGTGCAATGTTTAGGCGTCTTACTTCGAACATTTCTGGGCGCGTTATCAAATCTGTACAGATTTAAGAGGTTCTTGATTTTCATACAAAATGATTTATAAGTGTTAGTCCCTGTTACATGTAATACACGGTGTCCTTGCTAGTTATTATGGTGCCTCCTTAATAAAATAAATAAATTAAAATTAATACTTCAAATAAGTTATTTACTATGCATGTCGTGACGCACATCTTCTCACTTACTTAAACACGATGATATAATTAATTAAAAGCCCTTCAGAAAAATAATACACATTTAATAAATAAACAAGTTGTATAATGTAAATAGACAGGACACATTAAATAGAAGAACGCTCATACTGTATTTCTTTCCCAATGTGACTCGAGCAGATGAAGAATATTTCCCTTACTGGATGAGAATAACAGCATAACAGGATCGAATTATTGGTTCATTAGAAATAATTTATTTCTTTTTCATCAAAGTTGTCAGTTTTACAGTGGCGTGCACAGAACTTTTTTCCGGAAAAGCAATGAAAAGGTCAAGATTGACAAACAAAAAATTATGAAAACATTTAAATAACACTTTGAAAAAAAAAAATGTTTGTATGACGCCAGGGTAGGCACTGCCCACCCTAGAGTGAAAATTTTCATACAAACTTTTTTTTTTCAAAGTGATATTTAAATTTTTTCATATTTTTTTTATTGTCGTACTTTTCCGGAAAAAATTAGTTAGGAATTTTGAATTTTTGTATATTGTGTGCTATATATATATTCTTCCTTTAGTACACAATGCAAAACTACTTCCGTCACGAATGTCCCCAAGGAAGTTCCGACCAAAAAGGCCCTATACGGAAAGGCGCGAAAAAGTTTTTTTTTCTCGTTGTTCCGAATACACTTCCCTTTTCTTGTATTTTTCGAAGAATTTTTCGGAAACGACACGGAAAGACCGGATATAGGCCCCTTTGTGTCGCTAACAGAAAGATATTGTCAAGAAACTCTACTATGCAGGCTGTTGACTTTACGTTTGTTTTTTTTTTTCTTTAACGGAGTTCCATTCTTTACCTGAATATTATTAACAGCAGCGTTTCAAGTAAAAAGTTTGTCAAGCAACTATAAGTCGTAATTAACTGAAAACAAAGGTTCATAGTTTATAAACCAAAAAAGTCCTAATAAATTTGGTCCAAATAGAGAGAGTGCTGAGTCACACTTGGCCTTTTTATTTTGTAACCTGAACGGTGGGCAAGTGTCGTCTCTTAGCCAATTCTTTTACTAATATAAATATTACATACCACGTTAAATTGTTAATATAAGCATAAGGGTTAAATTAAATTGAATTTCTGTTTCAACCGAATATTAAATATCACTGTGTATTTTGTATGGGCAAGACCATTTCTTTTAATGTTACTTTGGGAAAATTGTTTAATATCATTACCACCAGCATGTCAATGATGTCAACTCACTTTAAGTGGCTGTCTATTTACATCTGGTTCATCTTTTTCTTACTATTAGTTATATTACATGGAAAAAACAATGTTTTCAATATATTTCAGCCCCAATTGGGGTTATAGAATTGATTTAGGATTAGATCACATGTAAAAGTATAATAATAATTCACAATGATTGCTTAGAGAATAGATCAATATCTACAGGTTATTTCAGGTGAGAGCAAATTAAATAACAAACATGATAACGAGACATAAGTTTTGTGTGAACCAATCATCGGGGCCGTGATGACGCCTGCGGCTGGGCGTGGGCGCGCCGGTCCCGCCGCTGCGCCCGCGCTCTCAGCAGATAGTGGCGACGGCCCCGCCCGTGCCCCGCCGTCCGCCGTCAGCTCAGGAGTGCGCAGCCCGCGGCTGGCTCGTGTCATAAGCGCGGATGACGTCGCCTTGAGACATGCTCCCGCCTTCCTCTTGCGAGAAGGCGAAACCATCTGTGCGACACATAAAAGCGAAACCGGTTATCACCCATCACATACCTAGTAGTGAATGTTGCAAAAATAAATCGAGTAATCTAAGTCTTTGAAACACAATATGTTTTACGTATTATAATATAGGTAAAATTATGAATATGAAAACAAAACATGGCGTGGAATACGCTCAGATGTGTGCAAAACATAACTTAAGGTTCGACATAATACAAAAATGTAATTACTTATTAAAACTTTGAACATAGCTCGTCGTGACACAATAGCCCGTACTAAACAAAGACTACTGGATCGAAAGAAGCTTCAGCGTGGTTATTCGAAGTTGATCTGCGCCACGCACGTCAAGCGCGCCAAAATATAACCTTCGTCAGGTAGATACGTGAGTATAAGTTAAGCGTGTGTCTACATCTATAAAGTAAGTGTGTCTGTGGGCGTACAAGAGAGGTCGCTAGTGGGCGCGCGGGTGCGGGTGCTCTACTCACGCGACAGCTCGAGGTCCATGTGGGCGCGGGTGTTGCCGCGGCGGCTGAACACGGAGCGCACGTTCTGCAGTAGTCGCGCCGTCTCCGTGAGGCTGCCACATAGACCCAGCAGTCACAACCGCCACTCGCTAACATACCACAAGGGACGAACCCCCGAGTCCCGGTTCGGAACTTTCTCAATTTTGGGGATATTTACTACTGTATTTTTATAAAACGTTACGTTTAATGAAATTAGTCAATAATCTATTAAACCATTCCCATAAACGAAAGAAATACAGAAAACACAGTTTAAATATCATAAACATGGACTCAACTCACCATAGAAAGAAAAAGCGGCATGCTAAGCGTCAGGCAAGCGTTCGTTTAGACACAACGTGACCATACATTTTCCCTGTAAACGGGACGGAAAAAAACGTTTTTATAGTTTTAATTAGATATTTATTAATTATTAATCACTTATTTTTCCTACACTTTTTGCGTCTTAAGGAAATAACCATTTAGCCACAAAAATCATTTTTAAACATAAAATATTCAGGATTATTTTGTGTTTTCTTGCTAATTTATGAAGGCTGGCAGATCTGTTTGTCGGAGATGAAATCTCTTTTAAATTATCGGGTCTAGTTTTAAATAAATTCATGTAAATTTTTCGCGTCTTTCTAGGGTTCCGTACCCAAGGTCAAAAGTCTTAGAATACGTTTTAATGGCCTTTATCACGGCAAATAATAAAACAAAATTCAACAAATTTAAATTCAATGGGGATTTCCATACAAACCCTGTTTTTTGTTCCAGCTCTATTTGGTTAGTCTAGTTAGTTATATTTATCTATATTTTGTTATCTACCATATTATTCTTAGGCTTACCCGAAGGATGCCAAACGTCAAAACCCCAGGGGCGTTCTCAATACAATATTTATATTGTGTAGTGATACGGAACCCCTTGTGTGCAAGTCCGACTCGCACTTGGCTGATTTTATTTGATTTTCTTGACACGGATCGCCAGGTTTAACGAACAGAAAAAACGTGTTGGAGACAACGGGACGTATGGTCACGTTAGTTACACACCACTACTGTCCCACGATCCGGTTGGAGACAACGGGACGTATGGTCACGTTAGTTACACACCACTACTGTCCCACGATCCGGTTGGAACCCATACATGTAGGTAACTTGTAGATATAAGTGCCAGTTTGCAATATGTATGAGTTCTTGCCGGCCGAGGGCGGTAATAGAGGAGTACTTACAGGTCGCCAGTCTGACGAGAGCGTGGCGCGTGTCCGCCACACTGAAGTAACAATCACCAAGTTAGTTTACATTACAATCCAATCGTCATTGCCAATTGTCCAGCAGTCAGCCATGCCAAACACCATTCAGTAAACACGGACATTAAATAATTTGTTTCCCACTTTTTGACAATACAAGGTAGGAGTTAACTCTCTTGAGGACTTTAAAATGTTATTCAAATTAAAGTGCACAAATAGCACCAGTTATTTAATATTACTTTCAGAACAGATCACCAGTCGACCAGGATTAGTAAAGGTACACTTTGGTAGCACGCGGATTTCGACCATCCTGCACTTCGGAGCCGCAAGGCTATGTCTTGTATGACCGTGATGATTGGCGAGAAGTTCCCATCAGAAGTCTAACTTTGAACTGATTTGTGCATTTTAATTTCGGGATAATTAGCTTCCAACATGTTCTAATGATCTTCTAGTCACGTGTAAAGCATCCATCACCTAGCTAGGATAACACCACATTACTTTGTATGGAATGTAATCATAATTCCTAAAAATCTATACAACATTATTTAAAACTCATGAAAAATTTCAACACTTTATTATTATTATTATTATAAATAAATAAGAATGATATTTAACAAGAGTAGCATCGCTTACTATCACTACTAAATATTATTTACAAATCATGTACAAAATTTAGTAATACCATGATGAGGTGTGAGAATGTAATGAGTGCGAATACAATGTCGCGAGGTGAGACTAGCGGACGCTACACTTACATAAATGCGTACAATTTGTACATTGATTCAGTAACGAAGGCACAATCATTTAGCACCTGTGTTCATCTACTCTCCACATGCTTATTTGCAATGGGTTCCACTTTACAGCGAGAATAAAAATACAATGGGTCGATGTAATGAAATCATTTCGCATTGTATATAAAACAATTAGATTACATGCAATAATTAAAAAACAAATATTTGTTTTTTCTGAGCACGGCCAATGTTAACAGCATTCAAGTTGACATTAATTAATGAGCCAAATTTTATATAACACTCAATGTAAAATACCAGGTGAATTAACGAACATATTTTGAAATTTGAAAGGCAGAAGGATAAAGCTCTAACATAAAAAAAATTTGGAAATCTCAACTTTCTTGTTTTTGTCTAAATTTCAAAACTGAAATATATAGGAATCAAATATTTCATTTTATTTTTATATATGTATACAAGGTGACTTTTTGGGACTTGGGACTGGAAGTGAATTACTATGGGAAGTCGAAATTTTATTTTACGAATTTTACAAAAATTGTTATTGATCCAAGATACTGACCACTTATCAAGCATCCAGTATGAATTTGGACGATGATCAAAAAGTCACCTTGTATATAGTATTTATCTATCTTTGGAATATGTCATGAAATAGAAGAGCTGTTAGTACCTACTTGTATAAGAGAAAAAATATTATTACCCAATTTACTTTAGACAAATTTTATAATAGACAAAAAGTCTTCTTTCCGACATGAAACCCAGAATGAAGAAAAATACCGAGTGTTTTTGCATTCTTAACTCATTTTCGATTCGACCTAAGAGTCGCTTATCCCCTTCTTCCTTTTCATACATTATTCTCCTCTTGAGATAAAATGTTTTGAATTAACACTGACTCCACGATATAGTATGCCGTCGTCATTTTGTTTAGGTAGAATCCAGCAAATTGTAAAGTATTTAACCAAAAAACGAAAAAAAATAACGTGTCTGATTAATATAGCCAAATTTATACTGGGGACTCAGGATTTCAACGAAAATTGTATATTTTTTGCAACTAAGCTTAATTGCAGTCGGTTAGTATGGGATACTAAAAATTAATTTGGCCAATTTTGTGATAACAATATTAATTGCATATTTGGTGATGTTTTATAATTGTGTTCCGTCCCAGACGTCCCGGGAAGTTTGGCTTATTCATTTATGTCACCTTGTACCGGGTAGGGCAGAAAAAACGAGTCCGTTTAAAAACTTTCATTTTCTGAATTACATCTTAAATAAATGATGAATGATTCAATATATCTTTCTACTTTTGGAAACCAAAATAATAACGAATATTTCTAAAACAATTTTAGCAATGAGCACGTCTTTTTGCATCACGTAGAACTGAAGCAAGTCAGGTCTCATACAGTCTCACTTTTAAAAACACCTTCTCATAACACCGGGGCGTATGGAAACTCTTTCACTGTTAAGTCCATGAAACTGTGGAACTCCCTTCCTCAAACTATCAGGGATAGCCCCTCCATTGGTGTATTCAAAAGGAAAATAAAAGAGCACTATCTTCGATAACCTATCGTGTAGGTGTATGTATATATATCATTTATTGTGTATTTATTTACTGAATATGTATTGTTATATTTATTTATACTATGTAGGCATGTAAATTTTATGTAGTTTGTTATTATTTTTAACTACCTAATTTTTAACTACCTATCTACTATTAATTTAATCTTGTTTCTGTATAATTATTTTCGTGCACAATATGAATATCTTATTTATTTAAAATATCCTTATCACCCTTGGTTTAATGGAAGAAATCTCATTATTGAGATAAGCATGCCATTGTACATAACTTTTATTATATAATTTAGAATTAACTTTTCTGTGTGCAATAAGAATAAACATAAACTAAACTCTATCACGTTTCATTATTGTTTAAAATAAACGCGCTCTGAGCCGTGGCGTCGCTGTTACGATTATGACAACCGAAGCATCGCGCGCACTCGACAAGCGTATCTTTACTCTAAAAGCAATTTTTACGGTAAAAATAATGTTTTTTTTTTTAATGAAAAACTTTCTGGGCGTGCTTTATATTGAGATCAGTTATTATGTAAATTTTCATGATCTAATTTAAAGTATTAATTGAATACGAGCGGTTTATTGTACGGTTTGGAGGTAAACTTGTATTTTTTTTATATTCAAAAAAATTTATGAGGTCCAGTTCCCGCCACATTCTGGTCGTAGCATTAGTTCTCGACTTTATTTATTTATATCAAAGTGATTGACAGTCCCTAAAACATAATTTGAGCCATGTGACAGCAGGACAGCGCTCTACAATTTGTATTTCTAACTCTCTTTCTCATACTCAAATATGTATAGCGCTGACAGCTGTCACAAGACTCGAACTATATTTTACGGACTGTAAATATACATCGTCACGACATGAATCCCCGACAGGGTGTCAGTGGTGTTTCCGACTGTAGTATTTGAAATGTAAGTCACAGTCCAAACTCGTAAATCCACGTTTCACCTACGACTATTACGCACCGGCGTAATGGGTGGTGATCGTGAGCTCTATCGCTGTACTTCGAGCATATAGGGACCAACAGGTTAACGTGCTTTTCGAGGCACGTAGACTGAGCACACTTGTGCCGCTACGGGATTTGAACCCGCTACTTGCGGGTTAATGGTCGAGTACTCGAACCACTGGACCACAGGGTTCATTCAATAGATTTACTGTATGCCGAAAAAAACGTACCAACACTTGAAAAAAAAATCTCATAAATCTCGTTGCTTTAGTGAATTGGTAAATTGCGATTTATTTAAAAATACTCGCAATACTTTTCATTTTCAATTCATATGAGTGAGTAGTTACATTTTTGTGTTTTGGAATTTATCTTTCTACACAAGTTTTTTTTTTCTGAGAAATACCATGTTTTTTCCTCTCACAATTACTATGTAATTAGAGTTAGGTCATTTTAGAAATTCAAACGAGGAAAAAGCTTGTTCGCTCATTTTTCTCAAGTTTTCCGGTTGAATTCTTATCATTTTGATTTCTTGTGAATTGTTTCAGATGATGTTACGTCAGCATATTAACCACCGATAGACACGAGTAATGACGAGTTATCGGGAGAAAAATGGACGCAGCAAAAATTCGTTTTCAGTATGTTTCTGTGAACAAATTTTGGTCCAAGTTAGAGGAAAAATTGCAACAATAATGTTTTTCTTTGTGTGAAATAATTGAGTGTATTTATTTTTCCTCCTGACATTTGAGCATTTATTTTTTATTTTATTTTATTTTTTAAGATGACTTTGTCTACTTTAAGTTATTATGAAGCATGCTGCTTGTGTGTGTTTTTTTATTAATAATGTATTCATACGCCTATCAGTAGAACATAGGGCTCAAAAATTTGTACCAACCTAACATTACCTATGTTCATGAATAAAGATATGATTCTATGACAATTTATTATAGTTACTATTCTAAAATTCAATCGCACTAATACACATTTAAAACAAGTTTTACCAGGAATGTGTCTTTTTGTTTAGCAAGCTTTCCTTCAATCAGGACTCGTTTTTTTGCCCTACCCGGTATAGTAAAAGGTAAATTTATCCTTTTACCTTCTAAATTATTCACATGTTGCCGCTAGATGTAACGAGGCTCGGGCTCAGACAAGCTGTGGCTTTTTACAGCATCAAATATGGATGACATAATTTACAAATGAAGTGCTAAATACAAAAAATGTTTACAATACAAACAAAACAATAGCAAAACAATACTAGCAGAACAATATTGTATAGTTCAATACACAGAACTAGAGTCCATTTTAATTTCAGTAAATAGTTTTATGATAGGTGAATTAAAACATCAAATTTGTAAGATATTATCATAAAGATAGAGATTCAATTTTATTGACAGTCTGCCAAGACAAACTTATAGATAAAATAACTGTTACTATGTATATCACATCTACATAGACTTAGGGCTTTAGAAAACTGTGACAGATCTTTTAGGTGAGGCACTACAAGAAATACCTCAAAACCTGGCCAAAAATATTTTGTTGCGTGATACTTATATTTGATACCATTTTAATTTATTATTTATTTTGACATAACTATAAGGATATTTTGAACATTTATTCTGAAATTACAAGATGTTAAATATTCATTGCATACCCAAAGTTTTAACCTTTATAGTGAGATTCACGATGTCCACCCAACAATATTATAAAATCTTTGCGATTACAATATACATGATACAAAATCATTTAGGTTTTGTCGGTTGGGTAATAAGTTTGCAAATTTTAAATTCAAGTCTTCAGTTTTGAATAATTGCAAAAATGTGTTTTTTTTACAATGGCGAAGACTAAATTTCGTGTTGGGCATTTAGATGATTATTTTTAAATGATCTATTTTGGACCAAATATGAGGTCAAATAATCTCATAGTGCGACCTATGATCATCAATACTATATTATTATATAAATTAAGAACAAAAACAATAATTAATATACATATGTATATGCATAAATAGGTCATACAGTTCGTGAGTCATCTGCAATATTTTTCTCATTTAGTTGTCTGGCGATAAGGACAAACTTACATACATACATACATATACTCACGCCTGTCTCCCAGAGGGGTAGGCAGAGACTATATATTTTCATCTGCTACGATCCAGACACACCTCTTTCACCTCTTCCACATCCATGAATCTAGTCATACAAGTTCTTCTAATGATAAACAAAACGCGCATTAAAAAAAATATATGTACTTATTATCCGGATATTATCGGAAGCTGCACAAACCAGCCTTTAATTAAACAAAATATCCTTTTAACTTTTATTGTATCGTCATTTACCACTTGAATCTAGTTTTAAATGATCCTGAAAGGCTGTTGTTTTACATTCCTAGGTTTTACAAAAAATATATAAAATATCGATGTTTATACATAGTACAGTAAACATCCGTATCAAGTAAATAGAAGAAATTGTATCTATAAATAACATGCAGACTTTATTAAAAAATGTTATCCTAACAGACTGAGAAAAATTTGAGTAATTTTTTTATCACATAATAGTCGAAAATTATTACTAAGTTTTGGGGCAAATTTATGTATATTTATACAGTAAGTATGTATCACTGCAAGGTCAGGCATAAAAACGATGTACAGTGGAGACCACATCAATCTATACACTTGCAGTTCGACATTAGCACCTACAGAAAAGAATATAAGATAGGTACAAAGTACAATGTGTCTTACTTGATGCGGTCTCCACTGTACCATAAATCTATTCAGTAAATTAAGAATACAAAATAGCTATCAACGATTTTAATATATTACAGTACAAAAATAATTCAATCTAGCGCTCTAAGCACTCATCCATTTTGACACGTAACAAATGTATCTGTTATCCATATACGTAGTCCACATTAGAAAATAACTTAACGAATAATATTTAGCAAAAGTGTCCAAAATCTTAGTTTACAAATCCAAGTAAATATATCAACTGTGCTAAAACCTAACTATCTAACTTGTGGCACACCTCGATTACCTACGTGTTTAAACACTTCTAAATTTAAATTAATTTTGTAAAATCTTGTCAATAAAACACATTCTTAGTAACTGTTCCACTTTTATATGTATATTACACTAGCGACCGGTTTCGTTATAATAACATCGTCAGGCTATTGGATACGAATCATGAGATGGAAAATGTATGTCGTCTTTGTTTACATTTGTGATATTATCATTTTGTTTACATTTGTGATATTTGTGATATTATCACAAATGTAAACAAAGACGAAATACATTTTCCATCTCATGATTCGTATCCAATAGCCTGACGATGTTATTATAACGAAACCGGTCGCTAGTGTAATATACATATAAAAGTGGAACAGTTACCAAGAATGTGTTTTATTGACAAGATGTTTCAAATGTTCCATCAAGAACCAACAACGACAAGTATCAATTTTTTTAATTTTGTAAATATCATGTGTGACATAGGGTACACAAAGGATGGAATCTTTAATAGAGACCCAGAAGTGGGATCCCTTATTTCAACATATACAAATTGTTTAAAAACTTTCTTTCGATTTTGATGTTATTAATGACCTGAAACTCGTTATTTTGAAAAAAATATTTTATATTCTATTCAGGTATTTTATCCCTCTAGCAATAATTTTGCTCTATGAAACTATATCTGCGATATTGCTCTTAGTCGAAGATATTTTTCATGAACGTTTTCATACGTTTTACATAAAAAAATCGTCACGACATGAATCTCCGAGGGGGTGCCAGAGGTGTTTCCGAGGACGGACTGTGAAGTGTAAGTCGTGTTCGTTGACAATGCCATAAGGCGGAAACGGTTGAAGTTATTAAAGTGGTTATATTCGTTTTAAAATATACCTTGTAATGTTATCATTTCATACCGCAAAGACAATCTAAGCCAGGAAGTACTTCATCCTGGAGAGCTATTTTAAGTCTCCAGTAAATTTACGTAAAATACGTTCATTTTTTTTCAATTATCTGTTACTATGTTATTATGAGACTAAGGAGTTTGACAATCATGTTTTTAAGCAACCAATTTAAGATGAAAAATAAAATTAATTGCGATTTCATGTTCAAAATGTAGAGATGTCTGCTTTATTTTATAATTGCAATAATAATAACGAAAATAGATTAATTCTGTTGATTTTATATATTTAAACCCATTAGGCATTTAAAATTTAATTATATCCTATCCTGCTGTGTCAGTGTAAGGTAGGCAACGTCAGACGATGAAGCTGAAAGCACTTCTATCAACTGTTATCGGTTTAACATCCTAACGCCCAAGTTTTAGAAAAAGGAAAATCGTGGCGGTTGTTTGTTGTTCGCAAATTACTTGCCTAAACGAATTTTCCGCCTACAAGTGCTCGACTCGAAACTAATCTTTTTTTGTATTTAACATTTTGAGGTAAGTTTAAACAGGGCTTTCTCGTACCCCATCACGAAATGTTGCCCCAATATGAGCAAATTGACTTTCAATGTTATTTAATAAGTTCATTTGATTAACTCCTTATCCTATATACAGTGCGCGCCAATCTTTTAGTCGCCTCTGAAGATAGCCGCAAGAGGCGACGCAATAGCCGTTTTATGGTGTCAGGGGGTCGTTACAAGAGCGAGGGCGCGGAACACACCCGCCTGCGTGCCGCACCACACCCCCCGCTCAACAGTCAACACTGTGCGTTAGTGTTAGTGCCACGTCCGTACACTACAAACACGCGCGTTGCTTTAAAAGTACCTTCCAGGAAAAAATTCCATGATTCGTTAAGTTTATCGTTGAATCTCTTTGTTATAGTTAATTGTTTTTGTTGCCTTTATTTGTTGTTTTGTTGATTTAGTTTGTTAAAGTTTATTGTTGTTGTTATGACTCGCAGACGTTATAGCGTTTTAAGGTAACAATGTAGGAAAATGTTGTTTATCTTAATGCGTTTTATTTATATAGTTAAGATTGCACTAAAATAATATATCAATAATTAAATATGTAGGTACAACAAGTACACCTTCCCACTTATAGTAAACATTTATCAACATCAACAGTTGATATTATTGTTTCCTTGACTGTACCTGCGCAAGCTAGCATTCGTAACTCATTCAGAGGCGACTAAAAGATTGGCACGCACTGTACCTACTATAAAATGTCTCGTTTCATTTTTGAGAAAAGCACTGTACGTGCTTCAACCATAATTAGCCATCCTGGATTCATATATAAAATATCCTTACTCGTCCAGGGCTCACTGACCTCAGCAGTAATGTACAAGTGTTTTATCAATATATTGATGACGTTCACCAAGTTCTGAACAATAGTGTTAAGCAGAAAAATTGTATTTGGCCATCAATTGTACCAAAATCGAAAGAATGTCTCCTAAGGACAAATTTTAAATCTGTATACGAGTACAACAGCCAACACGCCATCACATTAAATATGCCGTTGTTATGCGGCTTCGGTGCGCTGTTCCATTTAATAAATGGCATAAATATATATAAAATGTCCTCTAATGTATAAAAGAAGCCAAAAACTTATATTATTAGGAATTTCAAGGAAGATTAAAACGGAATACGCTTCACTCGGTGCTCAGCTAGCAACTTCACGTGATACACACAATATAGTTCATACAATAGTACAAATATTTACCGTTTGCAGACTGCGCTGCCGCGTATCGAATAGGCGACATAAGCCCACCTAGCGTTGAAGGATAATAAATAATATACATTAAATTTATATCATAAGTTGCGGAAGATACAATTATCAAAATTATATGGAATGTTTACACTTCGATCAAATTATTCTAGCTATAATTTAGTTTTTGTTTATATTTATGTAGAAGGAATGGATTCGAAAGTATTAACAGGAAGTAGATATGGAGTTTCAAAGAATATCAACAATTACATATTCGAGTTGGTGTTCTTAGATTTATGTTAGAAATGTTGCGGGCGCTTGCCCGGTTATCACGTATTGAGGCGACCGTTCACGAATCGCTTACAAATCTAATATTAAGTGACAGCGCACTGTCATATAAAGCGGGCTTCGCGCAGGCGCGACGGACGCGGCGTCGAGCGGCCATTTTGTTGATGGTCGCCATTGGGGAGCGGCGGCGGGTCCACGGGCGCGACGAGATGGCGCCGCCACCTGAGGCCGACGGGCTCGCCGCGACGCTTGCTACACGACCGACGACAGAGAGACTCGTCAACACCTAGCCTACCATGCCACCGGTATGAATACCGAGCCCATCGTTTTTCACATGCAAACATCAATAGTCTATACATATCACCTATTCAAAGTTATTCAAAAGATATTGTGTTTAGTGCAAAACCATGGGCTACATAGTGCGTTTGGGTAATAATTAAAATGCCAAGCGAACTAAAAGAAAACGTAAAATACAACTAAATACTTAGCGTGCGCAATACTCACTCAACACAACATAAGACACATAAAGGAACTTGCCAGGACATCGACATGCTATGTATGCCCTCTTGAAAATATCGAATACTTATTCATATACCCATTACCAAAAATTTCAAAAGTAAAGATAAGCCCTTACCGTACTATGACAGCACCAAAATGTTTCCACCTTTAAATGGGTGACGCTCGCACGTTTGGAATCAGTGCTCATCTGAACACAGTGATAGTTGGACGCCTTAAGTGCACTTACAGTAAATCATCTTTTGTTTGCTGACCGTAGGTAGACAGATTGCGCAGTCATAAGTGTGCCCGCGTCAGCATTAGGTTAACGCACACATTCAAAAACAATGCAATAGATTTTAGGTTCTAGGGCTCATCTAAACTTTTGAAATCTTTGCCCATTACACGATTTTCTGACAAGTTCCAAACAGAAAAACAGTGATAGGTATGTAAGGAATGATGATCACAATATAAAATATTTACATTTGTAGACTCATTCTCATTTGTAGTAAGTGTAAATAATATTAATACTTAGAAATATGTTATTGTGAAAATAATATAAAATAGGTGCGACCAAAAAGACCAATTGAAGAGAAGGTGCCAATTTTGAAAAAAAGAATTTGTTCTTGTTTCTCGTGCATAATGAGTTTCAGCTGAAACGTTGCTATTACATGCCAATTAATATTTTGATATTTAATTTCGATATGTTTAGAATGGTAAAATTAAAATAGTGAGCGAAACCTGAGATAGCTTTTCTAAATTGCTCAAAACACAACGAAACATCTTTCGTTATGCCGATAGGAAAACGAGATATCAGCAATTGGAGATGAATCAATCAAAAAAATGTGATGCTGCAGATGGACAAAATAGCAACGATTTAAAATTTCGCTTTGGAATTTTTTTGCTTTACTTTACCTAAATAACACGGGTTACCCCCAACAAGGCAATAATACTCAGGGAGTCTTAACCCTTTCACTGGGGTCCGTTTCAAAACAAGGCTTATTATCACTCGGAGTGATGCGAATTTAACCCCACAGCACTCAAAAATTGACACGAATGAAACCAAGGGTAAACAACCTGTTACCCAAAAGTTGCACGAAGGTTTTGTAAAACGCTTCCAACGAAAGTGAATATCGCAGGCTAGTGCACATTTCGAAAAGGAAATAAGTGTAAATGATTTTCCCAGGAGTTATATAAGTTAAAAAGGAGGGCTAAATAAAAATCAACTTCCCTCCATTGAATTTGAATGATACTTTGACATATGTTAATCAGACCCGTTTAAACACTTTTATCTCGACAACCGCCCGTAAACAAAACGAAAATGATAATTTTCTGTCTCTGTCTCTTATACACCTGTATTTGTCTTTTAAACAAGGGAAATTTCTAACGACCGACGATCACACGTTTTGAAACGTACCCCTAAAACATACAGATGAGATTATGTTTTAAAATTCAAATCAATTGTGTTACAGATGTTTTATAGGGCAGGTCAGGTTTGGTTGTAGTAGTCCGTGCACGTGCACGTTGCTTATGTGTGTGTGAGCGCGCTCCCGCTCCCGCGTGGTGCTCTCACTCACCCTTATGTAAAGTGTACTACTACAAACAAGCCATACTTTTATGGGATCATGGGACGTTTTAAGTTTCACTCACTATTTAAATTTCCACCCCTTGTATTTATATACCAGAATTTTGTTTCTGTTAAAACCGATTTTGGATGTTATTTAACATTAATTCTATACAATATACAGGATATTCGCTTGAGAAGGGACAGCACGGGAAAAATCTAGACTATGAGAGAGAGAAATCTGGTCAAAGGTCTCTCGTCATAAGTTACGGAGAAAACAAAATCTGCATTAAAGAAAAGTTTCTAGAAAAATATATTAAGTACTTTCGTTGGCAATCGAAATCGCTCATTTTGGAAAAGATTTCATATCCTATATATTATTATATTATTGCACCGAAGGAGACCCTTGTGTTGAATTTTAGCAATCTACTTTACTACAGATTCATGAAAAGGCAGCGTGGGATTGCCGATCAAACAACAACATCGTCACACCTGGGAGCGTTTCACTACGGGTAGCCTAAACCCCAGTTTTTAATTTAGGAAAAAATCGTTAAGCTATTCGTAATTCACAAATGGGCCAATCACTGCGCTGCATTTCACCATATTTCATAAGCATCGCTTAAATGGGCGAAAATCGAGCGAAGCGATTGGATAATCATCAAAGCATTTTGACTAGGCATAGTCAAAATACTCAACTCAATGAAAATGTTGAAAAAACGATCTTCTATATTGATATCACCAAGTTCTTTAATAATGGCAAGAAATCCCAATTTAATTACATCATGTGCGGTTTCAATGCCAACATTTTAATAAAATCAGAATTGGTAGGGGATGTGTTCGTTTACACAGAAACTGAAGTAGGAACAACCGTGCTAAATGCTAGTCGACTATTTTTTCCTCAGAGAAGACATGGACAAGTCCAGACGGCGCGACGGCGTAACAAATTGTCTTTATCTGTACTTCATGTATCGTTATACTCATGATATTATTTACAATATGATACCGTTTATAGAGCTGAGAATTGACACTCGCTTTAAAAATACCAAGCTTTTCACAAAAAGACTCGTTGGTCTCCTTAGCCCTAACCATACCGATGATAAGTTTGATGAAGGCCCTATAAGCTACTCCGAAGAGGAAAAATGTTCAATACTTCAAACAAAGCCTAGATAAAAAATATAAAGATACTTCAATTCACCTGTGTGCGCAAGTTTGGGACTACCGCGTCACTGCCGTAAATCGAAGCTGCATATTTACATTGTATTTACAAAATCAAGCACACATAGCGCCGCGCGCATTAAGTAGCCAAACTAGAAAACGACATTGATAGAAACTGAGCGAAGCTTCTGAGGCTCTAAACATAATTTCCATACGGAGAGTCTGAATGAATCATGAACCACGACTCATAACTGTAGCCAGTCATCGATAAAATCATATAGCAGAAATAAGTGCGTATGAGATTTAGCTAGCGTTGAAACATCTTAATACAGAGTATCACATTATTGCGGCTTAAAAAGTGGTGGGTGCGGTGTTTTGAAATAACTACAATGGTTCTTCAATGAAGCCTTTTTCGCTGGCGAAATAACAAATAGCATAAATAGATTTCATAGAAAAGGCCCCAACATTTTATTGCAAAACTACCCGCACCATCGCGTTATTCAGCCAAGTCGCCCAAGTCTTTACGCGGGTGATAGCAAAACTATCGATTAAAAAAGGACTGGATGAATACAAACCTAAGAAGCAAGCGGGATTAAGAAGTCGATTTAGTTCAATCGGCCATATATTCACATTGAGGCAAATGATACAAAAATCAAATGAATAACAATAAATCACTTTACCTTTGTCGACCATTTTACAACGACGACACTACAAGTCCAAGGTTCTACGACAACACTTCCAATCGAAAGAGACATACGCCAAGGAGATGTCATATCGCCGAAGCTTTTCAATCAACGTGTTTAAATATTTGTCGTCGATATCGACATCAAAAAGATCTGTAAAAAATGCTGCCGGGTCTTTGCAACGCGTCATTGCAAGTAGACCTTAAAATTCATGTGGATAAGACAAAATGAATGGGTACTACCGACATTTCAAAAGATCCCGTTTATGTAGACGGCAAAACGATCAAGCAAGTGGTCGAATACAATTCCCTAGAGCAAATCTAAGACTATGAAAAGACCCGCTAACACTTGAACCCGACCACAAAATAGGATTTATCTGGGCAGGTTTTGGAAAGCTTAAAGATTTCTGCCACACAAAGGTCCTGAAAATACAGAAGACCAGGGCATTCTATCAGTTATTATGAGCTACGCTTGTGAGACATGGACGCTTACAGGCTCAAAGTCACGAATCAATGCAAAGATCCATACTCGGAAGATCTCGCTTCGTCGCTTCTCGGAACGTCGACATACACCAACGCACCAAGGGTATCGGTCAGCAAACAGGTTGCGCAGCTTGAGGCAGCTGGCGGGATTTCATGTAGAGAGTATGGCAGATGGAGCTACAAAGTCTTGTTCTGGAGATTGTTCTTCACGAAGTATTGGCAGACCATTTGCCCGATGGTCTAATATACCACGGCAGCTGCAAGCTCGACCCGGACAACGATAGAAAAAGATCGAACCAATTGGATAAAAAATGAAAAGGCATATATCCAAAATTAGACCGATAAATGCTAAAGACTAATCATTGAACGATGTGTTCTAATAAAGATAAATTTTTGCAGAGAAACTTTAAGTGCCAAATCAAAGGGAATGACTTATTTTTCGTTTCTTCTTGTAATTCATACAAACTTAAATCGTACATAAATCATTCCATAGTACATACAACGAGCAACGATATTAATAAACATTCAACATCCATACACCTACATCCGGAAAACTTCAGTATGGTTCGATTTTTACCATCTAAGTATTAATCCAGTAAGACGAGCTCTAACAACGTTTATGCCCTTCGATTCACGGGGTGTTTTTGGCGGCGCGGCGCCGGCGTCCTCTAGGAAAACGAAGATGCGATGATCAAACTATATTTTCTTGGATAAGAGTAAAATTACCCAAGTACTTGTAAAAATTTATGTATAGTTTTCTATACTCATAGTGCAAAAAATCAAGACACGCAGTTTAGAGCGCATGCGCGGCTGCGCGGTAGATCAGAGTCTAAGGGTTAAAGAAGAGTGATTACATTGTTATTTGTAGTTATTAATACTATATGTAGTTATAGGCCGCGAAAACTATACGAAGATCCCAAATGTATAAACTCGAAGTTAAAAGAGGTAACATTTACCAAAATCATACATCCTACTGAGTATCAAAAGATATTACAACATTCGACTTTCGGGCGCTATTACATAGGTAGATTACATCCATCAGGGAAAGTGGCGTAGGCCCACTTTTCGCTCCTGTGATAAGGGCAGAAAGTAGGCTCACGTCACTTTTTCTGACAGTACATGTCAGCAGTACGCTCTCTTAAAACTCTCGCTACACGGCCAAGCTTTGCGAGTAAATGTGGAATTTGCTCTTGCTCATATAGCCCCTTCGTGAAGAGAGCGCACTGCCGCCTCATCCCGTGGCGCGCGAGTTGAAGCTTTATGTTGTCGTCATTAAGGGCGAGTACTCACGAGTGTCGACGTTGCGTGGCGAGCAGCTCGTCGGGATCCCGTTTCTTGATCTCACTCTCTCGCACCGCCTCCGTCATTGTCTTAAATGCAGAGTTGTGGATCCTGGACACAAACAATACGTCACTGAGTGGTGAGCCACTGGGACAGAAGGGACTTCACTGGCCTGACGCACATACCCGTCTGATACTCTAACCTCGTTACACAGTCTATGCTGGATTTTTGGTTCCTAAAAAGCCAAAAACTGTCGATAGTACTAGTCTACAACTTTTACTATGGAGTCTGAAATATTTTTTTCCACATGTTTTGGTCTATGAAATACGACTCAATAGAAAATGTGTTTAGAAAGAAAAGAAAGAAAGAAAAGTAATTTATTTTAAAATTCTACAGATCCGAGAAAAAACATACATACATACATACAAAATCACATACAATACAAATTTACAAACAGTTCGAGTTACACCTCAGCTTAATGCTGCAGTAGGGGCTACAGCGCTGGTATTCTGCTGAACCCTGGCTTAAAATTACATAATATTAAAACTTAACCTATGCTAGGTGGCTTATATTTAAATACACATAAAGACAAGGAGAAGAATGTGCAGGAACTATATGTTTCATTATAGCCAAGTACTGATCTGCGACAGATATAATGCGACCAACCACCAACCAGACGTGCACCATCTGTCATGGATTGTATAAACATAATAAGGAAATACGACCTTTGCCGAACAGTGGCGAAGATTCCTATTCGCATTATTACTATCTCTAGTTTTCAGCCTTTTAACGACAAAAATCCAGCGAATCAATGCACCTAGTGATGTCTGACGAGTGTGCGTCGGACTAGTGTTGCAAAGCAATGAGGGTATTTCATATTAATTACTATTTTCGTTAATTAGATTGAAGACATCGTGATACACTAACGACAAAAAAAAATTAAAGCTACTTAATTTTTGAAGGTTTTACAATTTAAATTGATAAAATAAATCTACAATTACGAATATCTTGAGTAATGTAACAACACTAACATTGCTTTTAAATACAGTTCTGTCATACTTTGTCATCAACAATCGTAACAAACTACTAAAACCTTCCAAAAATACATTAAATACTTGTTACCTACCTCCTACTCTAATTGAATAAAACAATACATAGACAGGGGTCACCAAATAGCGGGCCGCCACGCCGACTTATTGTGCGGACTTATGAACAGTTTGACATTTTAAACTTTGGCTGCCAGTCCACACCTAGGAACCGAACCGCGACATTCTTATACATTTTGTAAAAGAACCATCAATGGACAAATTGGTGATCCCTGCTACGGATGATGTCTGCGGTACAGATGCAACAACGAACATAGTTTAAGGCTGGAAGTTTGCTGCGGGACGTTGCGGCGCAGTATGGTCGTGTACCGCGGCGAGATTATGGTCACGCGTGACGACATCACTGGCTCCATGTACTGCGACCGTCGTATGCTGCGTGGATACGTTACACTTCATGGTACGCGGGCGAGACTCTACTCGGCTCTAGGGGCCTTATTATAGCAAGCGTCCAAGACGCGCATCGCTGAGCAGCGATTATCGCTCGGCCATACTTCGGATGCTGGCTGTAATTAGGCCCTAAACCACAAAATAACCACTTACAGAAGGTTTACTCCGCATAACTAGCGAAAACAGGCGCGCGCACACATAGACGCGTACATACGACGATCTCGGATGGATTCGGTCGAATCATGTGTGCGTCTGTTTTCGCTCCGTCGTCGAGTCGGCCTTCCGGTAGTATCTATTTTGTGCCTAAACCATTGACGTACCTAGCATTTTTGTTTAGGGGGGGGGGGGGGGGTTTAATATAATGTTAATATGTATATTCTCTGGATTTGGCTCACTATCATATGTCGGTGCTTAGAGTGTGCGTCTCTGTTTCTAGTTATGCGTTTGTTTACATTTTTTGAATTGGCTTTGTTTTATTGTGTATTGAGCCTGCTTAAATTGATTGGCAATTAAATTGATTATTAATTACTGAAGATTTAATTAATAAGACACATTTTTTTTATTTACTTTAAACCGAAACTGCTTCTTATCATTGCTTATGAGCGTATACTTGCGAAGTGTAATGTACAACTTGTAGAAAGCCAATTTGGTTTACGATTCGGAGTGGGCACCAGGGAAGCTTCGTTTGCTCTACAATACAGAAATGTAGAGAAATTTTATTGGACGTATCTCTTTGCCTTTATATGACGAATAATATTTCGATACGCAAAATTAATCACGTTTTTAGATGTTGGTTTAGTCAGTCAAGTAATACATGTCATTTCATTAAATACCTTAAGTGGAAACAGAAGACCAATGTTCGAACAAATGAAGAAGTCACAAACCCTATTGAAATAAAAGGTGAATGCAGCAAGGGTGTATCATAACTCCTGTGTTATTTTAATATATTATATTTTACAAATTATATAGATATTTACGTACTGCCGCCGCGGCCACAGCGATTCTGTGAAACGGTCGGCATCATGAGTGGACAACTTGTCCCCAACAAGTCTTGCCGTTCTTGCAGTACCAGCTGGACGTGATGGACGAAGTTAGTATAACGCAGATCTGCAAGACTAACTTTACTGAAGAAGACATTCACACCGCAAAATCTCTTTTGTTTGCGTCGCTCAACATCGCCGACCAAATGCGATTACTCAGGGTGGGAGAAGCTCTGAGGACATCATGAAGGTGCTGAAAGGTCCTTTGCCACAAAGGTCGGCATATCGTCGAAAAAGGATCCCAACCATACGCCGACCTTTCTGGCGAAGAACCTACGCAGGCTTACCCATTACCTTCGATCACATTGATGTCACCAGGCTGTTGAGTGACATAACATTCCTTAGATCCAGCAAATTAGATCCTGAATTGTAGCTGAAGTTCGAAGCCTCACGAACCACCATCAGTAAGCTGCTTGTCGGGGTCGATGCATTACGCATGACGACCTCGGTATAGAGGTCACCTGAGACCTCGCACGTCAACCCTCGGCGAGGAGAGCAACGCGCAAGCGATAGTTTCGAATCAGCAAATTCAAGTGAACACCATCGTGTCCATGATCTGCATCACGCTGCCGATCAACACCACCGGATATATGTTGCTGTGGAAGAGGGGAGGGACGGTCCAGGTACTCACACAGTGACGACGAGATCCGGCACGAGCGTGGCACCCGGGATGAGTACCAACCCCAACCAGAACGGCAGCGAGGTGAACACCATCGTGTCCATGCCCTGCATCACGCTGCCGATCAGCACCACCGGATATATGTTGCTGGGGGAAGACGATGACATACGGTACACTTTTGAATATTAAAATTGAACGCCTCTAGTGGTCAAGTCTCGGCTTTTAAACCCAGGTCACGGGTTTCAAAGCAAAGAGTTTCCATGGTGGTAAAAGCACAGATTTATATGTAGCTGTTTCTGGTCACTAGACAATAAAATATAATACATGGGTCAAGTTTGGTATTTGCGGGCTGGGGGGATGTTATAATTCATTTTATTTGCTTAAAAATGGATACTATTTCTATTTTTGTCGTACAGAATCAACCACCTAGGACGGCGATTCTGGCGCGTGAGCAAAAATTACGAAAGCAGAAAAATCTTATTTCCGTAGAAAATTCCTTGTTGGGGCAGCAAATTTTTTCGTATTTGCCAGAATCGCCGTTCAGGTTGGTACCGATACCCACGCGTTGCGCCAGCACATTCACACGATAATTACCTGTATAAGAGTATAAAGAGGAACCACATGAGCACGGAGCCCCAGATGGAGAGGTGCGTGACCCAGGTCCACGAGTGAGTCGCCATGCCCGCCTTCAGGCACACCGTTAGCACCACGTACTGGGGGGGACATCACTCACATGTATACAGGCTCACTTTAAACGTTAGCCCAGGCATTTTAGGGTGTATTATAAACATTTGTACAACACATTTTAGATGAGAAAACAATTTAAATTAGAGGTTAAAAATAGCATTAGAAAATGTTACTTGGAAACTAACCTAAACAACCAACTTGATATTAATATTACTTATATTAACTTATATTAACGTACATATACACTTAGAATCGACTGCACTGCCACATCTCATTCTACAATAAGTTAGACTGCAT
This sequence comes from Ypsolopha sequella, assembly GCA_934047225.1. Lineage (NCBI taxonomy): Eukaryota > Metazoa > Arthropoda > Insecta > Lepidoptera > Ypsolophidae > Ypsolopha > Ypsolopha sequella. Next base: position 29,668,656 of record OW203985.1, read on the forward strand.
TGCCCATCCTCTTTTTAGGTGACTATTATTTCTGGGGATTTTGCGAAAACCTCTTTTTCCAATGACATGAAATTTTAATCATTACGATGTGATCAGTTATTATTCGTTTATAATATGTGAGTGGTTGACCAAAAAGGGACCTAAACAGAAAATAATTGATTTTGAGTAAATCGCGTTTGAAATTTGAAGTAGAAACAAGGTGTAATAGTAAGGTGTAATTTCTACAAAACTTCCTCGGCTCACAAAAAAAACGACGGCGCCTAAAAATATGCTGGTTAGACCAAAACAAAGCTAAAAGACCATAGATTCAAAAATTCCAAAAAAAAAAGAAAAAACGTTTCCAATACCTCCAAGTCCCTTTTTGGTCAACCACTCACATATATATTAAATTATTAGGGTTAGGTTAAAATTTGATTTTGTTAAAACTTGATTTTAGTTGCTGAAAAACCGAAAACTGATCTGAACGAACGTTTACTACGGATCGAAAAAGGGGATAAATAAGTTGTCTCGTAAAAAACCTACATGAATAACATGTATCGAACAGTCGAGTTTTCTTCTTGATATCACAGTTGGTAAAACTGGCTCGAGTTTGTCTAGATTTTAGTTTTTAAACCAAAAAAAAATCTAGCCAGTGTAAGAACATTATTACTTTGTTATACGTGTGTATATATATAAACGGACAGGAATCTCCAAATGAAATGACATCATTTACTTATTATACTGAAGCTTCCCTACGGAATCATAAGGGCGAAAATGGAAAAAAATACCATAATAAAATATCCAGTATGTTTTCAAACTTAGTAAGGACAAGTGAAAATATTTTGTGTCTGTAGTTCAGTGTAATAAGTACACGACAAACTACAGTTGCAACAATCAGTATATAAATATAAACGGTACAGACGGTGTACACGAAGTTGCCGAGCACGAGGTACCCTGCGTCGCGGCCGCTCGGCCACAGCACGTGGTGGCTCGCCATCAACATCGGCAGCCAGAAGAGCAGCACCGAGTGCAGCAACGAGTTGACCACCCACACCCAGAACACGCGCACGTTGAACAGCAGACCGCGCTGCGACGGGATGTACAGCACAGGGTGCTGCGGGGAAGGAGTGAAACATCATCTACAGATGCCGGCAGTAAATAATGCACATCGTATCGTAGCGTCATCTCTGTCGCACGAAGCACTAACAGTCCGGTGACAAAGACGGCGCTCTACGAAGCCGAAGATAGCCGATGTGCATTATTTACTGCCGGGTACTGTACATCTTGACTATACACTTGTGCATTAATGCCATTTAAATAATTCGCCACTCTTTGACAAAGGTCGTATTTTCAGATGCTTTCTTTACCGGCCTATTATAGACAACTAAGATGACATCCTTATTTGCTTCTAGTTCCAATTTTTTGCATAGCTTTGAATCTTATTTTCGCTATAATATCTAAAGTGATGTTACGGCTCTTAAAAACAGACATAATGACGTGACCAACTCAGTTGTGGGCGTGGCCAAATGTTATTCTGTGTCATTTCGCTATAAGGTGCATGCTCCATGAAACTTGCGAGGACAATACAATCGTGCCGATTTCGTCGCCGGCGCAAAATTGAAAACTTGTTTCAGGAGTAACCATCTTTTGGCAAGACTGTGGACGTTTTCAAAGATTATTTTTGGTTATTATTAATCTAGATTACATTTTCAATGTTTGACTCGTATTAATTTTTCGATTTTATCTAAAACAATAAAAGTACATTCGGCTACACTTTTAGTAAAAAACGGTTAAATTTACGTATTTTAGGGGTTTGTTGTTAAAATATTACTTAAAATTCACAGTTTTTAGTTCGACTTAAACATAGATCTAGATAATGTTAATGAACTCAGTCTAAAATATTATAATAACATTCCATAGACACCCCAGAATGTGGTGACAGCGTTTGTATGGAGGTTTGCGCGTGATGACACCTTTTAAGATGATTCGGCTATCTTTTGGGAAGACAAACACTGGCAAAGATATCTCTGCGCATTATATCTTTAGCAGATCTGTACTGTTTTACTTAATAACACTTTCATCTACTCTTATACTACAATAAGTTAATTAAAGAATCAAAAACGGTTTTCAAAGTACCCACGTTGGTTGTCCGTATTGGAAAAAACAATGTAACAATACACCGTTTTTCTGCGCTGTGATTGGCCCAATTGTTTTTGTGAAGCGTCTCTCATTCACTATAGTTTGTGTTTACTCGATTAACGAAACTCAAACAATTTTTGTGACTTGCATAATATCTGCTGTAAGTTTTTGGTCGCAGAAGCAGTAAAGCCGATTCTGAAGGCTTTAATTTTAGTTTTAGTGCTGTCAAAACTTAATTTTCTTGATTACAAAATAGTCTTTAAATGTTAGGAACAGAAGCTAAATTACTTTGAAAAAGTTTTAGTTTTGACAGCACTAAAACTTAAATTAAAGCCTCCAGAATCGGCTACAGTATTAGTTGAAGAACATACCCTGAGCATGATGTCGGCGGAGCAAATCTTGTCGAAGAGTCCGATGGCGAAGGGCGGGAGGGCGGTGAACATCACGTTGTAGAACCCGATCGTCCACCGCTCGAACAGGATCTGACCCGACCTGTACACCAAGTTGTTTCTATTTGTCAGGGTTCGAAAATATACGATATTTATCAGAGCTCCTCCTCACATACAGATTTACGTTTGCTCTGCGTTTAATGATATAATGTTAATCCTGATTCTGCACCCACGCCAAAATATGAACTAATTTGCCCAGTAATTTTAGTATAACATCACAGACAACCCTAATGCTATCCTTAAACTAATTCCGCTTTGTGACCCCTCAATATTTTAGTATAACGTCACAGACAACCCTAATGCTTTCCTCTAACTAATTCCACTTTGTGACCCCTCAACACTTTAGTATAACGTCACAGACAACCCTAATGCTTTCCTCTAACTAATTCCACTTTGTGACCCCTCAACATTTTAGTATAACGTCACAGACAACCCTAATGCTTTCCTCTAACTAATTCCACTTTGTGACCCGTCAACACTTTAGTATAACGTCACAGACAACCCTAATGCTTTCCTCTAACTAATTCCACTTTGTGACCCCTCAACATTTTAGTATAACGTCACAGACAACCCTAATGCTTTCCTCTAACTAATTCCACTTTGTGACCCGTCAACACTTTAGTATAACGTCACAGACAACCCTAATGCTTTCCTCTAACTAATTCCACTTTGTGACCTTTCAACATTTTAGTATAACATCACAGACAACCCTAATGCTTTCCTCTAACTAATTCCATTTTGTGACCCCTCAACACTTTAGTATAACGTCACAGACAACCCTAATGCTTTCCTCTAACTAATTCCATTTTGTGACCCCTCAACACTTTAGTATAACGTCACAGACAACCCTAATGCTTTCCTCTAACTAATTCCACTTTGTGACCTTTCAACATTTTAGTATAACATCACAGACAACCCTAATGCTTTCCTCTAACTAATTCCATTTTGTGACCCCTCAACACTTTAGTATAACGTCACAGACAACCCTAATGCTTTCCTCTAACTAATTCCATTTTGTGACCCCTCAACACTTTAGTATAACGTCACAGACAACCCTAATGCTTTCCTCTAACTAATTCCACTTTGTGACCCCTCAACACTTTAGTATAACGTCACAGACAACCCTAATGCTTTCCTCTAACTAATTCCACTTTGTGACCTTTCAACATTTTAGTATAACATCACAGACAACCCTAATACTTTCTTCAAACTAATTCCGCTTTGTGACCCCTCGACATTTTAGTATAACGTCACAGACAACCCTAATGCTTTCCTCTAACTAATTCCACTTTGTGACCCCTCAACATTTTAGTATAACGTCACAGACAACCCTAATGCTTTCCTCTAACTAATTCCACTTTGTGACCCGTCAACACTTTAGTATAACGTCACAGACAACCCTAATGCTTTCCTCTAACTAATTCCACTTTGTGACCTTTCAACATTTTAGTATAACATCACAGACAACCCTAATGCTTTCCTCTAACTAATTCCATTTTGTGACCCCTCAACACTTTAGTATAACGTCACAGACAACCCTAATGCTTTCCTCTAACTAATTCCATTTTGTGACCCCTCAACACTTTAGTATAACGTCACAGACAACCCTAATGCTTTCCTCTAACTAATTCCACTTTGTGACCCCTCAACACTTTAGTATAACGTCACAGACAACCCTAATGCTTTCCTCTAACTAATTCCACTTTGTGACCTTTCAACATTTTAGTATAACATCACAGACAACCCTAATACTTTCTTCAAACTAATTCCGCTTTGTGACCCCTCGACATTTTAGTATAACGTCACAGACAATCCTAATGCTTTCCTCTAACTAATTCCACTTTGTGACCTCTCAACGTTTTAGTATAACGTCACAGACAACCCTAATGCTTTCTTCAAACTAATTCCGCTTTGTAACCCTTCGACATTTTAGTATAACGTCACAGACAACCCTAATGCTTTTCTCTAATTCCACTTTGTGGCCCCTCAACATTTTAGTATAACGTCATAGACAACCCTAATGCTGTCTTCAAACTAATTCCGCTTTGGGACCCCTCGACATTTTAGTATAACGTCACAGACAACCCTAATGCTTTCCTCGTAACTAATTCCACTTTGTGACCCCTCAACATTTTAGTATAACGTCACAGACAACCCTAATGCTTTCTTCAAACTAATTCCGCTTTGTAACCCTTCGACATTTTAGTATAACGTCACAGACAACCCTAATGCTTTTCTCTAATTCCACTTTGTGGCCCCTCAACATTTTAGTATAACGTCATAGACAACCCTAATGCTGTCTTCAAACTAATTCCGCTTTGGGACCCCTCGACATTTTAGTATAACGTCACAGATAACCCTAATGCTTTCCTCGTAACTAATTCCACTTTGTGACCCCTCAACATTTTAGTATAACATCACAGACAACCCTAATGCTTTCCTCTAACTAATTCCACTTTGTGACCCCTCAACACTTTAGTATAACGTCACAGACAACCCTAATGCTTTCCTCTAACTAATTCCACTTTGTGACCCGTCAACACTTTAGTATAACGTCACAGACAACCCTAATGCTTTCCTCTAACTAATTCCACTTTGTGACCCGTCAACACTTTAGTATAACGTCACAGACAACCCTAATGCTTTCCTCTAACTAATTCCATTTTGTGACCCCTCAACACTTTAGTATAACGTCACAGACAACCCTAATGCTTTCCTCTAACTAATTCCACTTTGTGACCTCTCAACGTTTTAGTATAACGTCACAGACAACCCTAATGCTTTCCTCTAACTAATTCCACTTTGTGACCCGTCAACACTTTAGTATAACGTCACAGACAACCCTAATGCTTTCCTCTAACTAATTCCACTTTGTGACCCCTCAACACTTTAGTATAACGTTACAGACAACCCTAATGCTTTCCTCTAACTAATTCCACTTTGTGACCCCTCAACACTTTAGTATAACGTCACAGACAACCCTAATGCTTTCCTCTAACTAATTCCACTTTGTGACCTTTCAACATTTTAGTATAACATCACAGACAACCCTAATACTTTCTTCAAACTAATTCCGCTTTGTGACCCCTCGACATTTTAGTATAACGTCACAGACAACCCTAATGCTTTCCTCTAACTAATTCCACTTTGTGACCTTTCAACATTTTAGTATAACGTCACAGACAATCCTAATGCTTTCCTCTAACTAATTCCACTTTGTGACCTCTCAACGTTTTAGTATAACGTCACAGACAACCCTAATGCTTTCTTCAAACTAATTCCGCTTTGTAACCCTTCGACATTTTAGTATAACGTCACAGACAACCCTAATGCTTTTCTCTAATTCCACTTTGTGGCCCCTCAACATTTTAGTATAACGTCATAGACAACCCTAATGCTGTCTTCAAACTAATTCCGCTTTGGGACCCCTCGACATTTTAGTATAACGTCACAGACAACCCTAATGCTTTCCTCGTAACTAATTCCACTTTGTGACCCCTCAACATTTTAGTATAACGTCACAGACAACCCTAATGCTTTCTTCAAACTAATTCCGCTTTGTAACCCTTCGACATTTTAGTATAACGTCACAGACAACCCTAATGCTTTTCTCTAATTCCACTTTGTGGCCCCTCAACATTTTAGTATAACGTCATAGACAACCCTAATGCTGTCTTCAAACTAATTCCGCTTTGGGACCCCTCGACATTTTAGTATAACGTCACAGATAACCCTAATGCTTTCCTCGTAACTAATTCCACTTTGTGACCCCTCAACATTTTAGTATAACATCACAGACAACCCTAATCCTTTCTTCAAACTAATTCCGCTTTGGGACCCCTCTACATTTTAGTATAACGTCACAGACAACCCTAATGCTTTCCTCGTAACTAATTCCACTTTGTGACCCCTCAACATTTTAGTATAACATCACAGACAACCCTAATCCTTTCTTCAAACTAATTCCGCTTTGTAACCCTTCGACATTTTAGTATAACGTCACAGACAACCATAATGCTTTCCTCGTAACTAATTCCACTTTGTGACCCCTCAACATTTTAGTATAACGTCATAGACAACCCTAATGCTGTCTTCAAACTAATTCCGCTTTGGAACCCCTCGACATTTTAGTATAACGTCACAGACAACCCTAATGATTTCCTCGTAACTAATTCCACTTTGTGACCCCTCAACATTTTAGTATAACATCACAGACAACCCTAATCCTTTCTTCAAACTAATTCCGCTTTGTGACCCCTCGACATTTTAGTATAACGTCACAGATAACCTCAATGCTTTCCTCTAACTAATTCCACTTTGTGACCCCTCGACATTTAAACAGGTGGGGCGCTTTTGAGCCGCGGACTGTGAATCAAGGTAATGTTTGATGGAAGACTAGAACTCGAAAAATGATCCTGTAGCACTCACCAGGCCGAGTATATCGCGAACCACAGCTCGATGACGTAGAGACAGATGTTCTTGTAGAAAGAGTAGAGGATCAGCTTGCTGATGCGGGAGTAATTCCACGCGCCATGCACTAGCAGCAGCCGCAGCAGGAAGCGGAACTGGAACCGGAAATTTTATGTCCGGGGGTTTTAATATTTGAAGGTGGTAGAGCTGATGCCGAGCTCGACTGTGCACGTACCAACATCTTGCTCGCAAACCTCCCCGAAGTTATTTTCGGGGGAGAGTAAGAGGACTCTCAGACACAACCAGGTGGCCCACTATGCCTGGGACCGAATGATGGCGGTATATCGATCCCCAATTGCCGGCCCTAATAAAAAACAGTCTGGTGACGGGCAACAGTGTCACTAGTGCGAGGGTTTCGGCACCGCGCTCACCAACCCGCCTGCCCTGCGTGTGTGAGTATGGGCAATTCTTCCAGGGGGACCGCAAACAGTGGCGAAATCTTACCCTACCCACACCACCACGACGAATCGCTGCTAAGTTTAAAACCTATATATTGCAGGCAAATAGTAAAATTCCGCCTTTTACAAACAGCGTCGTAGGTTTCTAAACGCTCGCTGTTTTAGGCAAAGTGAAAAATAGGTGCGACGATGAACAGAGCGAGGAGCGTGTTAGGTTTACATGTAAGTACATATTGGGAGCCGAGCTATATTCCGAGGCAAATTAGAAAATAATAATTCTACTATTAGACGAATTTACTATTTGCCAGCGACATATAGATCACTGCTCATAGTCACCTGTGCTATACTGTAGTCGGAGGCGCACACAGCTTGCAGTCCTTCCACGCCGGATATGCCGACGCCAACGGAGGCTCGCTGTATCATCGCCACGTCGTTGGCTCCGTCACCGATGGCGAGCGTCACGGCGCCCGTCGCTGTCGACACCATCTCTACCACCTGAAACATTCATTACGTCCGTTGCATATAAAAATAACAATACGCAACAAGGAGATACACTCGGCCCTTTATTCCTCAACTTGCTTCACTAAACAATGAATGTCAATATTTTTTTGCATTCGACTGATGACGGCCATACCAGGGTCTAAATATATAGAATATTTTTTTGATTGTTTTAATACCAATTAATAAACAAAAGAAATAAATAAAACTTCTATATAGAGTTCTATATATTGTTTCTTTGGAGCTATGTATTAAAGCAGATTCGGAAGGCTTTAACTTTCGTTTTAGTGCTGTAAAATTTCTACATTGCAAAATAGTCTTTAAGTGGTAAGAATAGAAGCTAAATTACGTTGCAAAATTTCAAGTTTTGACTTGACTAAAATTAAAGCCTTCAGAATCGGCTTTATTGACACGCATTTGATTGATTGCTAGGCTAATGACCACCAGCCAGCAAATTCGTGATTAGTATTGGACTTAGGTCGATACTTTAAAGAATAGACCCTTAAAAATAAAACCGCGAAGCAGATGTTCAAGGAAATATCTTCGCGACTGGTCGACGTTTCAGCGGACCGGAGGGCTGGGGCATACCTCGGACAGCGTCTTAGCTTAGCTATCCAACGAGGAAATGCTTCCACCCTTTTGGGGACCCTACCGATCGACGGCGGTGATTTGGAAAAAATATTTTATATTGTTTAATTTATAGGTAAGTTTTTCTTAATTTATTTTTTAGTTAGGTATAATTTTATCTTTTATATTTCTATTAATTTATAGGTAGTCTAGTTTTTTAATGTTATTTAAGTGTTATATTGTTTAATAAAATATATATTAATATAAACCCTAGTCGTCTTATAATAAGTAAATTTCACTGATTGACGGAACCTCAGCTTTTTGTATGGGCGAGACCCTGCAGCAGACGACCACCTTGCACGAGATGCAGAGGTCGAGGAAGTCCTTCTTGAGGTCGCTGCTCATGGCGTACTTCATGGTCTTTCCGTCGACGATCAGCGCCACGTCGTTCTGTTTGCGGAGGTTCTCACCGAACTCGGTGATGTGACGGAATAACGTCTCTCTGGTGTGCTGGACAACAACAATGAAACTATTAAAACAAACAAAAGTATATATTTCATGAAAACGGAAACCTCCTACTGAAAACACGTTCACAGTCCCCATACAAAAGTTTTTGTCGATCGTAGAAGTACCTTTTAGTATAATGGTGAAGACATTCTAACTACTAGAACTCGTTGGGAATGTCGTCTGTGCATCTCGGCGATCGTTGAGCATAAAATCGATATAGTTCCTATGCGGTTATGTTGGTAGTATAAAATTTAGTTTTATATAATAAAATTTATTAACAACCAATCATCTCGTTTAGACGTCGTTGTGGCGGCACGTCTACACGTCCGCCGCATTCTTGTTAGATATGAATAATCACGAATATTTAAGTATAAATAAGGAATCATATTTCATAAAATAATACATTACATACTAAACCATCATATTGGCACTAACAATTTATTTTATATAACACCACCCCCAAATTGGTGACCCCGACGTGATATGAACACGCAACCTTCTGATCTAGAGTTGATCTACAAAGGAGCCAACACTACGGCACAGCAACTATTGAATGAAAAGCACTCTACTTACATCTAAGCTGCTCTCGTTGAGTATCAGTATGGGCATGTTGGTGTGTATAAGCTTGCAGGAGTGCGCAATGTTGATGGCAGTCTCCTGCTTGTCTCCGGTGAGCACCCATATATGTATATTGGCCTGCAGCAGGGCTGCGATAGTGTCGGGCACTCCGTCCTGGAGCCGGTCCTCGATGGCGGTCGCTCCGAGCAGCCGCAGGTTGTTCTCTATCAGCACGGCGGCTTCTTCTAGCTTCTCGTCGCGGTTTTGTATCGCGAGGCCGGCCTTGTGGTATGTGTTTGACCAGTCCTGGGAAGATTACGGGAAGATTTCGAGTTGAGTTTGGATTCACCTCTCCCGTGCCTAGTCAAGGATCTAGTTTTTTTCAGGCAGACATTCGAATAGAAAATATTCAAGATTCTTTTTTTTTAATAAAGGCAATTTTAATCGTAATACGCTATCTAAGTCAAAATAACACCGATTAGTTATAGAGTTACTTATTAGAGTAGAGCTCAATTTGCGTTTTTTGTTTTCATTTGGGCAGAGTGCGGAAATGTTGCTAGAAGTTAACAGAATTCATAGCAAAATTGTTTAATATTGTTGTCGTTTTCTTTGCAACAGGTGAAAATTCCAATTTTTCAAAGTAAGTTATTTTTGTGGCATTTTATTGTTTTTATTTTATTTAAGTAGGACTCATTAAAGAACTGATCTAAAACAATTTTGATGAAAATAGCAATACAAAAGTCTCGATGGTTTGAAAATGTTGAAAATTACGCAAAAATTTGCTTTTTCAAACTTCCTACTTTTTATATTGCTGTCATCTTAATCAAAATTATTTAAGATAGTTTATTTAATTAATCGTAAGATATGTACCTAAATAGAATAAAAACAATAAAAAGCATAATAAGTAACTTAAACTGAAAAACAGCTATTTCGAACAAAATCGAACAATTTTCTTATAAAAACAAGTAAGAGCCCAGGATCTTTTCTTTTTTTTACTTGTTAATGAGTTAATTAATTATTAAGTAATGTACTTATTTTCAGACAGTTTCCAAAATAGCATGCGGATGAACTGCAAACTATTTGAGGAAGCGATCTGCGTAGCTAGTGCGTAGTGTACCTTATAGAACTGCTCGGATATGTCGGCGACTGCGAACACGAGCGTCCTGAGTCCCTCGGTAGCGAACCGCTCGAGGTGCGCGAGTGTCGTCGCCGCGTACTTGGCGGCGTCACCGCCCACCAGACGCGGGTAGAGCATCGTGTCCGCGCCCTTGCAGTACAGCTTTATCTCACCTGCGGACACAGGGCGGGGCTAGAGCGAGACTAACCTACTTAGGATGTATCATATCTCGCTTACTCTCATATATCGTCAGCGTGGACTGCCCTCAGACCAGACCAAATTTGCCTATTACTCTTACGAGGCGTCGTTACGCGCCAACCTCTATACAAACGCTGTCACCACATTATGGGGTGTCTATGGGTTATTATTATAATATTTTAGGCTGAGTACATTACCATTATCTATTGTATGTTTAAGTCGAACTATAAACCGTGAAATTTTAGTAATATCCTAACAAGAAACCCCTAAATTACGTAAATTTTACGGTTTATTACCAAAGCTGTGCTTTTAGTGTGCTATGAATTAGAGTAGAATTAGCTATTGATTTAGATAAAATCGAAAAATTAATGTGTCAAAGATCGAAAATGTTATCTTGATTAATTAACCAAAAATAACGTTGGAAACGCCCAGTCTTTCCAAAATATGGTTTCTTCTGGAAGTTTTTAATTTTGCGCCGGCGACGAAATCGGCACGATTGTATTGTCTTCGCAAGTTTCATGGAGCGTGCACCTTATTGCGAAATGAAACAGCATGACATTTGGCCACACCCACAACTGAGTTGGTCGCGTCAGGGCGACCATCCTCAATTGTTCGTGTTCAGATGTCTCCACGTTTCCTCCCACTTATTTAACTAACATAAATACAAAAACAATAAGTATGGCACACGTAAAGGAGATAGTTAACCAGGTCCAGCGCAAACACTTTGATCCTAAGACCCACAGGTGAGCAATAGACGAGATTGATTACTTATGAGCTGTCTGTACTCTGACGCCCAATAATAGACGTGCAGCAAGAGGGCGGCGGCGCCTCAATCTCTAGCCACGGACAACAAAACACATCACATGTCTATTGACGTCGACATTCGGTGTCGCTGATGCGTTCGCAAGCGCCACGCCCCTTTACCACATCTCTTCGGTTCAGATGGCTATGGGACTATGGTCACTAAAACAGTCAAACATTATAAGGAGTGCGGGACTCACCGTGTTTATTTTCACAGACGATTTTAAAGTCATAGGGGGTGGTCCTAATCGCCATACTTCGGGCAAACTATTGACATAAAAACGGATTCAACTTGTGCAGAGGCTAGTAAACAAATAAGAGTCAGACCGGAGCTGGTGCGCACGATGAGCGACATCCGCTTCCTGGCGCTGGTGAAGTCAATGACGTTGAGCACCGTGTAGACCTCGCGGCCGTGCGGCGTCATCACCTCGACACGTTCCGGCGTGCGAGTGTCGAACACGTAGCCATACTGCGCCGCGCCGAGCACTAGTGCGCGCTCGTCTGCAACACACACGTACACACATTCAAAATTCAAGTAGGTAGGTATACATAATACACTTTTCAATGCATGTGCTCGTAAAGGCCCACTTTTATGCATCAAAACCGAACAGAAAGTCGATTATTTTGCCCTAGGGCTTTATTATTATTATTTTTTTAATTTATTTACAATGGTTGGCTAACCTGCAGCCTTTCCTGTGTACCATAGATGTTATACTTTTTCTTCCAATGTTTAACGGCTCTGGATACAGTCCTTTTGAGCCAATTACAATTTAAAGTTCACAAAATTATATTTCTTTTATTTCCTCACACTATGTGTGCGGGGCAGCCGGGCTTGCTGGAATAGCAGAGCGTACGACCAACCGCGGGGAGCGTTCTCGTACTGAATCGTCGAAGGACGGACGGAGGATAGCTGGGAACTGGCGACAATAAAACTGTGCTTTTGTATTTGGTATCCCAGTTGAGATCTGCCAGTATTGCCTCTTGTTGTAGTTAGTAGTAAGAAGGTCGGAATGTGAATGAATGACCGCTCTGGAGCGCGTCTATATTTATACTGTTCGCTCTCTATAGAATTTCCGTATATTTATACTGTGCGAGTGAATAAGGAAATGTGTGAGCGAGACGGACTGATTTTTATACCCCCTAACGCGGCAATACCTGACAGAGCCCAACTGCACTATTATTTATTTAATCAAACCTATTTTATTTACAATTATCGAGAATTACTATGTATTTATATACTTTATATACTATTTTTCTATATATCTAGGTTCATTAAAACACAAGGAAGCGGAAACTTTAATCAAATCACATACAGCTATAAAATTGAGATCAGTACACGTCTTATAAAACAATCAACTTATAACAATAAAATAAGCCTACTCTATCCTAGTATATACATATGTAGGTATCTATAGCCGCGCACGGATAGCTCGCTATTCTGTCTCGCACACTATGCATTGAAAAACGTAGTATGATACACGGGCGTAAGAGCAATAAATTACTCGGTTACGTTTAAAACACTCGCTACGCTCGTGTTTTAAATCGTCCTCGTAATTTATTCCTTTGCGCCCTAGTAGCATGAACTACTATTATAGAAATCAAATATAATATTATAAAAATATATGTAATAAAATAATAAATGTACATGATCTAAATTAAATGTTTATTAAATTTATGTAGCAATATACAACGTGTAACAGAAAGGTGTAACCATTTTTGAAGAGCTCATTCAGTCAATGGTTTAGAACAACTTTTAGTATGGAACAAATCCTGTATATCGAAAAAAAAATACTCTCTTCATAGGAAAATGCAATGCCACTCGGCCGAAATGTATGGAAGGGCAGATTTTTCTTTCGAAATTTCAGGGTTGACTCCATAGTAAAAGTTGTTCTATATCATTGACTGAATAAGCTCTTCAAATATGGTTACACCTTTCTGTTACACGTTGTAACAGAAAGTAATATAATTATACAAGGTGAAATCCAATCAACCACCCGAACTCATACCGGAGACCCGGTCAGGAACCAGGGGCTCTACCGCGTAATTCTCATTTGTATCAACTTCAAGCAAATGCATGCGAAATTCAACGCGTGCAAAAGAGATGGCATGTTAGACAGGCGTCGTCGCACGCACGTCAAATTTCAATCTCAAGTTGATGTTGATGAAAATGAGAATTACGCGGTAGACCCACAGGAACAAGGTTCAATGATCACCAACCGAGCCCCCAGCAATTGAATGTGAAGTCAACAGCTTATTTTTTTCATATTTTTTTTTCATAATTATCTAACTGGTCTCTATCATCAGTCATGACAGTAGCGGCATGGTCAGTACTTACCTGGAGAGGCAGCGTGGTAGTTGATGGTGCCGTTGACCCTCTCCGGTATGACGGTGTGGCAGATGGCCAGCATGGTCAGGAACTCCTCCAGCACAGGGGCGGTTGGGTGTCGCTCACTCAGGTTCTTATAGAGAAGCGTGTCTTCCAGCTTCTCATTGGGACCCACGGCGCTGTAGATTATCTGAAACACACCGTGACTTTTGAAACTTTATAACATCACGACATAATATATGCTCGAGGGGGTGACAGGGATGACAGAGAGGTCACTAAAACAATCAACACTCGTATAGTTCCGGAAATATTTCTACAGGACCATTGTAGAAGAACCACCTCGCGTACCTTGGTTCGCCTCAAGAAACCTCAACAGAAAATATCTAGTTATATACTTCCGAACTCGAACTTACCACATCCCACTTAACAAGTTTAACTTCATCATGAAAAAAAGAGACGATCCAAACTGTACACGATGTGAGAGAGAAGAGGACCTCCTACACTTAGTCCTCGAGTGTAAAATCAACGAACAATGTAGGTTGGATTTCTTAAATGAAACTCGGTGCTCTACTGGCGATTTTCTCTTCTTTCTCCATTAAATCTTAAGTTCAGGGTTCACGGCCGAATATAGTGATAGATTTGTAAGTTTCATAATAGACTCACTGAACCTTAGATCTGAATATTATAAAAATACTCATAGTAGTAATCCCAACTGTTTTACACATCATCCACCATTGTAATTATTTTTAAGCCGAATTAATCTTAAGATGCATTGGCTTATAAAATAAATAAGATTGAAAAAAAAAACAGGCTCTTATTTCCGGCGATTTATACGTCCCAAAGTGATAGTGATAGAATTATTCGGTTATCACCGTACTTCGGGCACAAGTATCCTATTTTTGCGGGAAGGCGATTTCCTTCACCGTCGTCGACGCTATCGCTTGCAAAGATGTCGTGATTGGTTAAAAAAAGAGGTGTTTTCTATTTCTAGCCAATCAAAATACTTTTAAAAGCGATTCATTTTGAAGTTACACAATAAGGCACCTGCCCATTGTTGTCTAACTTCAACATCTATCGCTATCGCTTTTAAATAAATCGTGATTGGCTATAAGTAAATGACATAACACATCATTTCTAACCAATCACGATACATTTGAAAGCGACAGATATAATAGTTAGACATTAAGGCACCTGGTCTTAAGATCGAAAGACCAGCCGGCTGACTGGGCTACACAGGGAGAGCACAGAGAGAGCCCTGGCAGAGTAGACATATTTATACAGTAGTGAATCTTAGTAAAACGCTCTGATTCAAACTCACGCACACAGATGCGTGCTCTACACGCCGTCTAAGCAAAGTTCGGGGAGTCTTCACACAAAACTCGGTGCGGCGGCGTGTAAAGCACGAGACTGCGTGTGTGAGTTCGAATCTGAGCATTTGTGCTACTCTATAAATATATTTACTCTGACCCTGGTGTATGACCGACCTCGGCGACGGTGCAATGTTTGAACTCCATGATGTTGCAGGTGAGGGTGCCTGTTTTGTCGCTGAAGATGTACTTGATCATGCCGAGCTCCTCGTTCAAGTTGGAGGTGCGCGCCAGCGCAGGCGTGTCCGTCACCGAGTAGTACATCTCGCTGTCCATCGCTATGAATTTCGCCTGCAACCCAACACACACTGCGTTACCAGAGAGCTTAGTGCGTATCTTTGAATCGGTTGCCAACTGGTTGCCAACCACCAAAAAAATAGATTAAAACTGAACTTTCAAAATTACTTTAATTTTAAAATTACCCGCTAAATGGGGAATTTTCTAGGAATTTCTTGATGCTGGTACATTTTAACTACCGTAATATAATGTTTATTTAATATCAGTTTAAATGTCCAATAAATTGTAAAAAGCATAAATATCAAATAAGTTGAGATACAAATATAATAATTTAAATTATTAAAGGGAATTAATTGAAACAATGAAGAAGCGACACTCTATTAACACGAATAAAAATCTTCTTGTTCGAGTTCCACTATTTTATTTACTTAATTATTGCGAATAGTTTCGTCTATTTGACACATCGTAATTACTGTTTACCTATTCCAATTAGCCCGACGATGTCAAATAGAAGAAACTAGTCGCAATAATTAAGTAAATAAAATAGTGGAACTCGTACAAGAAGACTTTTATTAGTGTTAGAATGAAGTTCTATCAAGGAGTCACACCTTACAGTATAAATTAACTGCAATCTATTGACTTCTAACTGCTGAAGATATGATACTACTGAAATCTACTGTACTTACTTGGAAAAACCTGACGATTTCAGCGGTAACTTGTAACGATATTGGAATAAGATTATTGTACAATATTAAAAACGTCAAAAAGTTGAACCCGAAGTTTTGATTCTGTGCAGCTGAAACAAAGGACAGTGTCTTTGTTAATTAACATACAGGCCCGGTGCTACCAAAAATATTAAGTCGATCGTTTATCGTTTGAACGTACGTTCTTCTCTGACACACGCATTTGATAGAGATGGATATACGAATACGACCGAACTAATCTTTGCCTACCCTTCTGGAAGACGGGCGTGAGTTATGTATGTATGTATGATAATCGATCATTTTTTTTTACTTTGAGGTAGCCCCCCAGTTTTGGTTTTCGGTATAAAATGACCAGCGGGTCTACCGCGTAATTCTGATTTTCATCAACATCAACTTGAGATTGAAATTTGACGTGCGTGCGACGACGCCTACCTAACATGCCATCTCTTTTGCACGCGTTGAATTTCGCATGCATTTGCTTGAAGTTGTTACAAATGAGAATTACGCGGTAGAGCCGCTGAACATCTTGAGGAAAAGCGACCGTATTAAATTAAACATATGTACATAATTATACTCACGCCTGTATCCCAGAAGGGTATAGGCAGGTGCTACAGATTACCATCTGCTGCGATCCTAACACATCTCTTTCGCTTCTTCCACATCCATCAATCTAGTCCTACAAGCTCAGAAGATAGAAATCTAGGTACTTTTGAATGAATTAATGAATTAATGAATACACATTTTATTGTACACGGTCAAATAAAAAATTGAGTACAGAGTTTTGAACACACAATGTTGTACAAGGGCGGACTTATCACTTAAAGCGATTTCTTCCAGCCAACCTTTGGGTGGTGAAGAAAGTATTATTTTACGTAAGGTGGAGGGGGATATAGCTTAGACTGTTAGACCCCAAAAAAGGCATCAGTTTAGTTTTCCGGAAGAAAGGATGCCACTTGCCACAATTGTTTATTGGACCAATATCTACCGATAAAGATCGGTAGCCTTCGGGAGCCTCTTCAATTTGGGGGGGGGGAGGTTCAAAGATGCACTGCGCCAAGCGTCATTTAAAAAAATTTAACTGTCTGAGTTTGTCAACTACATCAAGATGGGTGTCTTTTTCAGGTAAATTAAGGACGTAGAATTCATTTCTGGCATAAAAAATTGTGATATTTTAAGTAATTTCTTGAAAATTTTTACATACATTAAAATTTTATGAAATACTTTTTACTTTCAGGCGCCACCAAAAAAAAACCTCCGGTTTTTTTAAGTAACAAAAAATACGTAACGAAAGCCTATTTTATGCAGATAAATAAAAATATAAGTTTTATTGGATTTTTAAAGGAAAAAACCATAAAAAAAAATAAAATAATGTCGGTGAGCTCTTATTTTACTACTACTTCTTAACTAACCTGATAAAAGTATATCTATGTATAGTGTATTTATAAAAGTATATATATGCATAAAAACTATAAACACGTAAAAAATGCTTTTCTATGGTTCAAAAAGAGTATTAACTTTACTATTTAATTATCATTTTAATTTTTTGCAGCTTCTACCATCTATAACAAATAGTTCTAGGTGTGAAGTAAGTAAGTACTGCTGTAAGAAGACAATTGTGTTCCTGGTCACGAGTACCAATCTTTAACAAATAGGTTCTGGACTAGTCCTATCTTCTGTAAGAGAAATAAATATCCTGCTTATAGATGTATATACATATGTGTTATGTACAGTCATATGTACTTACAGTACTTAGTATGTATTTATTTAATAATTAAAAGATGACCGCTGGAAGCGGTACAATCCGTATATAATGGGGTTATAGTAATGCATATATACCTTTCTACATCTCCTACGTTATTAAGACATACTTGAGGAGTACATCGATTTATTAATTACAAATTAAATCATTGGCCGTGATTTATTTGTGTGATCGTCTAGTAGATTAGAACGTTATGTTACAAAACGGTTATGCTCAAAACAATGTATATCACAATTCAACAAAGGAAAATAAAGTATTCAAGAAAAACTAATGTACTAGGTATTTGTTAAATGATACGATTTAGCTGTATTCTGGAACTCAGCTATAGTTCAAGGCTATTATTGCCATTGAAAATCCAAGGGAAAACGAAACACATTAATGACGAAATCACTATGTAAAACCACTTTTGATTCGACATTCCGTAAGACGTTTAACGAATAACACTTTCATAGCTTCGTAAATTGCGCGCGACGTTATATTTTTAATTAGATAAATGATTATATAATTATCGGATAATATAGTAAAGTGTGTGGGTGTGTGTGTAAAATATAATATTGCAGTTGTCTGGGTTAGAAAAAGGGGTTGATGAAACGTAGATACTCGAGGCACGGTGGCTGCACGCTGTACGTTGATTTAGCTAGACTTTTGGTATTTGAGGGGATTCTAGACCCAGATGAGTCCAGAATGAAGTGGGGGTTAAATTTATTTTAGCACAGTTGCATCTTTTTTGCATCCTACTTTGCATTGACACCTTGTTATCTCGAGGCAAATGCTGTCCGCAGCTGGGTTGTCAGACCCCAGTATCTATTGGCTATTTTTCTGCTACCAGCCCCAATTGGGGGGACTAGGCAGAATTTGTTGCAGCACTAAAGCCTGGCCCCACTCATGAACTCCCTGGCAAACTGCGCGTAATATTTTTTTTCCAGGATGACACGAATAAAGAAGAGCTGTTTGGACTCCTGTTGTTCAAATATCACCCGATGGGCTTGCCCATCAATAAAGAAATTTATGTAGCGAAGGGTAATCTGTTCTTTCCAATGTTGCTCGTGAACTGCCAAAATTGGAGCCATTTAACTTGAAGCGTCTGACACGCGAATGATGGTTCACTTGGCGGATACAGTAGACCAAGGTCATACGAAGTTAATGCACAGCAAACACCGATGTGGTAGTTATCGCTCTGGCATGTGTACTGAAATTGCCAAGATTAGAGGTATTATGGGTTTATGTGGTAACGGGGAAAAAGCACAATTTTTTGGCATGCCTCTAGATTGAATCAGCTCTAGGTATAAGCGTTTCTTTTAATAGTCAAGAATGTATAATATATAAATAATCAGTTTAATAGCGTGAGTGTGTATAAGACAATTTATTTTGTTTAAAGGTCCTGAAAGAGCGGAGGTCTTGCCTGTGTTCCACGAACTTAGTGGATGGGATACAGTATCGTCTTTTAACGGCAGGGGAAAGAAAAGTACTTTTGAAGCATGGAATTCATTCTCTTTTGCCACTAAAGGGTTTAAGGATCTTAAAGATGGCAATATAAATGAGGCAGAGATTGTGCTACATAAGTTTGTCATAGCCATGTATGATAGGTATGTTAGCCAATTACTGAGTACTAACTAAAACATTAATATAAAGTTAAATTCATCGTAGTGAAAAGTCATCTTACATGAACTTTTTCAGATCAAGTCCCTGTCCCTGCACGACTATCAATCATTGCCATAAATATCTTTTTACAAAAACAGATCGGCAAATTGAAAATTTACCACCAACAGAAGCGGCCCTTTGTCAGCATATTTTACGCGCAGCTTGCGAGAGTTCATGAGTGGGGCCAGGCTTTAGTGCTACAACAAATTCTACCTAGTCCCCCCGATTGGGGCTGGAAGCAGAAAATTAGCCAATAGATACCCCACTGGTCTGACAACCCAGCTGCGCACAGCATTTGCCTCGAGATAATAAGGTGTCAATGCAAAGTAGGATGCAAAAAAGATGCAACTGTGCTAAAATAAATTTAACATGTACCGAATTGTACCACTGCGGTAGAAGCTGCAAAAAATGAAAATGATAATTAAATAGTTAATACTCTTTTAGAACCATAGAAAAGCATTTTTTACGTGTTTATAGTTTTTATGCATATATATTCTTTTATAAATACACTATACATAAATATACTTTTAATACTAACTTTTAATAATAAAATATACTAAGGTTGGCTGGAAGAAATCGCTTTAAGTGATAAGTCCGCCTTTGTACAAAATTATGTTTTCAATTCTCTGTTTTCTTTTATGTCTTTTGTGTACAATAAAGTGTCAATTCAATCATTTATTCATTCATTCATACTTTTATCAGGTTAGTTAATAAGTAGTAGTAAAATAAGAGCTCACCGACATTGTTTTATTTTTTTTTGATGATTTTTTCCTACAAAAATCCAATAAAACTTATATTTTTATTTATCTGCATAAAATAGGCTTTCGTTACGTATTTTTTGTTACTTAAAAAAACCGGAGGTTTTTTTTTTGGTGGCGCCTGAAAGTTAAAAGTATTTCATAAAATTTTAATGTATGTAAAAATTTTCAAGAAACTACTTACAATATCTCAAATTTTTATGCCAGAAATGAATTCTACGTCCTTAATTTACCTGAAAAAGACACCCATCTTGATGTAGTTGACAAACTCAGACAGTTAAATTTTTTTAAATGATGCTTGGCGCAGTGCATCTTTGAACTCCCTCCCCCCCCCAAAATGAAGAGGCTCCCGAAGGCTACCGATCTTTATCGGTAGATATTGGTCCAATAAACAATTGTGGCAAGTGGCATCCTTTCTTCCGGAAAACTAAACTGGATGAGCTAACGGACCCAGCTAATACCAAATTTACAAAATAAATAAATAAAAGAAGAATCAAAACCAATAAAGTGAATATACATAATGC
The DNA here is from genome assembly GCA_934047225.1 of Ypsolopha sequella. Taxonomy (NCBI): domain Eukaryota; kingdom Metazoa; phylum Arthropoda; class Insecta; order Lepidoptera; family Ypsolophidae; genus Ypsolopha; species Ypsolopha sequella. Next base: position 29,689,653 of record OW203985.1, read on the forward strand.
CTAATATATAATATACTCCTTCCCAACTAAACTTACACAATATATTTTATGTTTGATATATATACATACTTATCGTATACATATAAATAAATAAAAAATAACTACTTAATATACTATAAATAAAAATATCATTAGACTGAGCGATGAAGTGAGACTACCAACCTAAAGAAACTTCATGATGTGATCTTAAATTCTCTTTAAATATCGCCAGTGATGGCGATATACGTATCTTCGTGGGTAAATCATTCCACAGACGAACGGCCTTGACCGAAAAGGACTTCCCATAAGCATTGACTTTGCCCTTCTTCAGCATGTCGCCAATTTGGTCGGCGTACGACCGTATTAGCGACGTAAGTTTTCTCAACACTTTATCACGGAACCTAAATAATTTAACTGTCGGTCACAATTTACCACTTAGTCAATTTTAATTAAGACCCAACTTAAGTCCATCGGTGTAGAAGTGTGTTCCAAAATGGACTTCTGATCGTTTTCCATAATGATATAGGTATAAATAGAAGTGGGCCGAGGATCAATCCTTGACTCACCTTGACCTGGTGTGATGGGGTTTCGAATTAAAACAAATTTGTTAAACAAAATTGATGCTTGGATTTTTATTTGTTGGAAAGCCGAATACCAGATATACAAGTAGCACTCAAATAACTCTTACTATGGAGCCAACCCTGAAATTACGCAAAAAAAGAACAGTTCCATTTCCATAAAGAAAGGTACATAAGATTATGTTTATTTTGCGAAATCCATCGCTATGAATACTCAAAATTTTATTAGAGTGCATTACAAACTAGAAAATATCAATCAGAAAGATACATACTTGAACAAAATGTTGTTATTTACTTTTTGATATTTCATGTTTGGCTCCATAGTAATTTTACCAAGTATGTCTATGTTTTCTTTTTTCATCTATTGTAATAGACCACGGACATATTTAGGGGAACGTAAAAAAGGCTTGATTTAAGTTGTTAGTTTTTTAATTGCATGTTACGGTTTTTTGTGTTTTTTTTAAAAGCAGGATTTGCTATATAAAGTAAATAGTAAGTTTTAAGTATGTTTTTTTTCTTTTAATGGTGGTGGCAGAATAACAGCGTTCCTAATGCCTTTGGTATAGGAACATATGCTGAGTCACACCGTCCTTTTTAACAGTGCCATACAACTTCACGTTTAAGAACATTGTACTACTTTGTCCATAATGGTGTGTTAAATAAATCAATTTTTATTTAATTTATTTATTTTATGCAAGATTTGGGTAGCTGACAGCAAAAACTCAGAAGTTTGTCTATGGCCGACCGCTTCAGGGGCGCTGTATATATATCTCACCATCTAGTCCGATGTACCAGTCGCTGTTGGTGCGATGCCTGAGCCAGAGCTCGTTGCACGCGGCGCTCAGTAGCGACAGACCGAGCAGCACGAAGAACAGCTTCAGGATGTGCGTGTTCGTCTGTTTGTCTATAGACGACCGCTCCAGGGGTGCTGTATATATATCTCACCATCTAGTCCGATGTACCAGTCGCTGTTGGTGCGATGCCTGAGCCAGAGCTCGTTGCACGCGGCGCTCAGTAGCGACAGACCGAGCAGCACGAAGAACAGCTTCAGGATGTGCGTGTTCGTCTGTTTGTCTATAGACGACCGCTCCAGGGGTGCTGTATATATATCTCACCATCTAGTCCGATGTACCAGTCGCTGTTGGTGCGATGCCTGAGCCAGAGCTCGTTGCACGCGGCGCTCAGTAGCGACAGACCGAGCAGCACGAAGAACAGCTTCAGGATGTGCGTGTTCGTCTGTTTGTCTATAGACGACCGCTTCAGGGGCGCTGTATATATATCTCACCATCTAGTCCGATGTACCAGTCGCTGTTGGTGCGATGCCTGAGCCAGAGCTCGTTGCACGCGGCGCTCAGTAGCGACAGACCGAGCAGCACGAAGAACAGCATCAGGATGTGCGTGTTCGTCTGTTTGTCTATGGACGACCGCTTCAGGGGCGCTGCAAATTTAAATGTTAATCTACAACACATAGTCACTGTATTATCATGTACCCGCGAACGGGTTTCAGACAGAGCTGTTACCGAGTGTTGACTGTTTCAGTCCACACTCGGTAACAGCTCTGTCTGGACTGAAACAGTCAACACTAGTCCACCCTCTTTTCTCCGACGTTTTTTGTACGTTCTAACGGTATATATATATATATTTTTTTTTTTAGTAAATTCGAATACTTTACTTTCAATTTAGAACCAGAGGGCCTATTATGTATCTTTAGTTGCCAACTGGACTGGGTGCTTATCATCAAAAACATAGATATACTATCGAATTCCGATTGTCTAAGGATATATTAGCACTTGAAGTGACGACACAGTTCGTAAATAGTTCAATACCCACTGAGGGCAATTTTGAAAGTTCAGTCTTTATCTATGTCTTTAATAATAGATATTCAATCCAGTTGGCAACTAAAGATACAGAATAGAGGGGCAGAATAGCGTTAACAGTGTCAATACAATGACAAGCAGTAGTTAGGTCGCTAACAAACGTCCAGTTCAGTCTGCGACTCCAACACGTACCTTTAGTGGAGTTCTTCATGAGCTTGGTCTCGTGTCCGGTGTACACGACGACGGCATGCACCCAGCCGGTGTTGCGCAACATCGCGCCGCGCAGCAGCATCTGGTCCAGTCCGAGCGAGACCGTCCTGACGTGGAACAGGGTTTATAAGTGAGAAACTAAGACCCAAGACATGTATATTATTAGATATATAAATATGTATATTATGTAGATCTTCGTTAAAGAATTTATCTTAAAAAAAAAAAACTTCACGTGCTATGTTACCGGCCTGTTTAAACTAGTTTGGCCTAGGCCAAAGTGATTTTGTGTTGTCATAAAAAATAACTCTCTTCTGCGCTGCAGGACTTCCGCAGTTTGGCATCGGTAAAAATGTTTAGCCGGTAATATATACATATAATATATAATTGAATAAATATTATTTTAAAGCCTTTTTTTGCTTTTATTTTAAACAGATAATAAATATAAACAAAAACGTATTATTATTGAGATAAATTTCGATCAAATTGTCGAATTATGGTCTAAAATTACGTATATTCCATGTAAAAAAAATATATATATATCTTTTGAAAATTAACCTCACTATGGCTTGTTTTGTTATCTTGTTTTTGAACTCGTAAACGTAAAGTGTGTGTCTAATGAAAAACTTAAATAAATAAATAAAATGAGAACGGGGCATTCAGTTCATTGCGGTCTTGTTTAAACAACAGGTCTCAAACAGCGGCAATAAACGGTGTAAAATCAACAGTCTGTTCAATTATGACAGATATAAATGTCTATGTTTGAACACTTGGCGATTTATCCGCCGCAAGGAGATGCTGTAAGAGGACGGTAGGGCATAATGATCTTTGACTAGCTTTGAATACACTAGCGTCCGGTAGGCGCCAAGTGGCTTACTGTAAAAAGCGGATATCTAGAAAGACGTCTATTGTTCAACATCTTGCGTACAATTAATTGGCATAGATTAAATTATGTTAAGGTAGGTTAATTCGAAAACCATTTCGAGATTTAGGTTTAATAAGTCGTATTTGCGAAGTTTTGGTCAAAAAAACTTCATGATAATGAATATTTTTATGAAAAGACTGCAACTTCCATTTGCCCTTGTGTGACGTCACTTGACTAATGGCTGTTTAGAAATGTGTCTTTTGCTATCAAAATAAATTTATAATAATTTCCTTAAGACTAATTTGACAGCTGGATGACAGATGAGTAGACAGACAGAGATAGACTACTTTTTTATAAGCAATCACACATCACAATCAGTATAATTTCTAAAATTCTCAAGTGACAAGGACATCGGACAATTCTTTAAAAAACTATGTCCTAAAATGACGTTAATTCACGGAAAAAAAATTAAAAAATTTTTTTTTTAATTTAAGCTATAGGAATTCTGTCAACAATCGAAACGGGATACTGCAATTATATTGGCTCTTCCAATCTTACGTATAGCGCCACAAACTTATCTTTCACGAAGACGAAGACTCTAACGTAATGAATATAGAAGCCATTTTAGTTTGGCCTACCGAAACATATAATTTTGGAGTAGCGAATTGTATCTGCTGGTTCAGACAGATGTGTTGACAGAAATCGGTCGCCTGTTATGAGGAGTCTGTAGGCTGTATTCGTCTATGGTATCTATAAATATCATTGCTGTATGGGAAAGCACATAGGTAAATTCACGAGTTGTGTTGAGACCTGGATAGCTCAGTTGGTAGAGCAATCACCTGGTAAGCGAGAGGTCCCAGGTTCGAATCCCTGTTCAGAGCTCCTCACATTCAGATTTAATTTTCTTTTTGCGTTTCTATACTGCAATGATATAATGTTACTCTGTTTAATGTTTGGTAGGAAAAATATTTTGCATTATGTCAGTTTAATACTAGATGCTATGGTTTTATTTGGAATAATTATTGATTATCGTTTACAATGGCGCCCACAACAACAAAGTTCGGCGGATTTTGCACTTAGAAATATGAGATTTATCGGACGTAGCAACTGCTAGAATAGTTTATGTTAGCTACTTCCATATTTTTGGATATCCTACTATAGCATCTCGCTTTGAGGTTGAGCTGCGGACTGTGTTTGTATTACAACAAAGGGCCATCCGCTGTATGTACGGTTTTCAAAAACGAGGCGAGACATTATGACAATTTTTCAAAACAATTTTTTTACAGTTATTTCAGAATACATTTATGAAGTTTTGTATATGTTCTAATGTTTTTAAAAGCGTAATGACTGTCGTAATTAAATTATTAGAAAATAAAAAAAACGGGGTAACTTGTTACTTATTTAGGTTAGAAACAGGTAATAAAACTGCTACGGGAAATGCCATATTATTTTACAATGAGATTCCAAATGAAATTGTGAAACTTTAATGTTTACATAAAAAGATTTTATATTCGAAGGCATATGACGCTGTAAATGTAAATGATTATTAAAATAATAAAATGCATGTCTTTGTCTTGTGATTTATAGGACACAGTATAAATTTGCATCATGTCCCCACCGAGTTTCTTGCCGTTGTTAATGTTAATCCAGGCATGTATTTTTTAATTATTTAACCTTTTATCTATACGGTAATTGAACCTGGCTTATGTATTTCGCATGCATAATTTGCAATTATTTTTCCCCGGAATAGAGTTTTTTTTTCACTATATAAGGTCTTTCACTTTAAATTCCAAATTTAAATTCCGGGAGTGGCAAAGTCCTGGAAAGGCTTATGTCCAGCAGTGGACGAACTGGGCTGATAGATGGATGAGGATATCCTTCTCTTGTTCGCGAGTGGATCGTTTTCGGATTAAAATAGTTATAAAACTTCTGAAAGCAACGTATATTATTTCGTATATAACAAGTATATAAGGTCTTTCAATTTAAATTGAAAGTAATTTAGGAGGTGATTCAGTATCGTTAATACATCACATTCCACTGCAAAGCACTTTTTTTTGCGCGAACTTTTTTTTCACTTCTCAGTACAAAGTGGTCCGATCAGCTGACTCAGTTTGTATGGACAGGTGAAGAAAAAGTTCGCGCAAAAAAAAGTACTTTGCAGTGGAATGTGATGTATTAACGATACTGAATCACCTCCTAAATTACTTTCAATTTAAATTGAAAGACCTTATATACTTGTTATATACGAAATAATATACGTTGCTTTCAGAAGTTTTATAACTATTTTAATCCGAAAACGATCCACTCGCGAACAAGAGAAGGATATCCTCATCCATCTATCAGCCCAGTTCGTCCACTGCTGGACATAAGCCTTTCCAGGACTTTGCCACTCCCGGTGGTCATCCTGGAAGAATTGCCCATACTCAGACACGCTGGGTTGGTAAGCGCGGTGCCGGAACCCTCGCACCAGTGACGCCGCTGCCCGTCACCAGTCTGTTACATATAAGGCCCGGCTATTAGGGATGGATATACCGCCATCCATCGGTCCCAGGCATGGTGGGCCTCCTGGTTGCCTGTGAGCTGTCCTCTTACTCTCCCTCGAATTACTTCGAGGAGGTCTCCAAGTAAGATGGTGGTACCTCCACAGTCGAGCTCGGCATCAGCTCTACCACCTGTGATCTACCCTAGCGAAGGATAGGGAACCATGAAAAAGAACAAAACACTCTATTCAGATGTAAAAGAATGACAAATTGTATGCGTAATATACATACCCTTAGGGCACGGATCCATAATAATGTATTCAGGAGCCAGTACTCACTTGACATTGGTCTCCTTGAAGACGCCATTGAACTCGTAGAGGTGCCTGTTGGGCTCCTCGCACTGTAGGGTGGCCTGCAACTGTTCGAGCGCGGTGCTGGTGGTGAGACGCGCGGTGTCCAGCGTCGCCTGCCGGATCTTGAGGTTCGTCTCTCCGTCCAGGTTCGATGTCTCGATGAACGAAATGCCTTGCGGCTCGCTGGAATAGAGGATCAGTTCCGTCCCTTTATTTTTTTTTAATCACACATTCAAAAAACCACAGTTGTCTTTAGAGGATAGCGGGAGCCAAAGTCAATTTTATTCCCATGGGAGTTTGCGCTTTCTCTCTTCTGGTTGGTCCGCGTTCGTGCTTCTGATAGATTAGCGTAATTAAACCAAAGAGGTTGAACGCGTAATTTATGAAGAAGTTACTGGCCGGTTAGGCTGTGACGGCAATGCGCACAAAAAAATATATATGTGTATTCTTCTTTCTTTTCATTTCTTTTTTCTCAGAAATTTTCACGCTAGTCTCCACTAAGTTATTGCAAATAATAATAAAAAAATAATTCTAATAGTGATAGTGATTTATTAACTCGTGAAAACATAGAAAAAGATGCAGCTAGTATGGTGCAACAATTATTACCACAAAATACCAGATAATCGTAGCTTTTTCTTTTTCTAGCGATGATAAATAGTGTGTATCACTCGGGGCCAAGATATTTTATTCTCGGGCGGCTTATATTCGCCTCCTCCTCGCTGCACTCGGGATTCTACTATAGATTCCTTCACTTCGCTCTGAATTTAAAATAACGCCCTGGACATACAAAATATTACTTGGGCCTCTTTTAACACAAATAAATAGTATCCACAATCGGCTAAACGTTAGCCACTACCACGCTCGATGGAAAGCGTCGATGGGACCTAACAGAAGGAGGGAGTGTGAAAGCAGGTGAGGCGTTATTCGGTCTGTACAAGGACCTACACAAAATGTACGGAAGTCGGTAACCTTTTGTCACTGTCATGAGTATCTTTCATAATTAATTAATTAATTTTATTTCTTGGGTATTTATTTATATAGTGTGTTTTATTATATATAATAAATTATAATGTATTTATTAGTATATTATATATATATATTTATGTAGGTCTGTTATACAGTAGGTTAATCTTACATTAATAGTACTTTATTATATTCAAATAAATAATAATTATTATTATATATTCTTTAATCCATGTACACGTATGTATGTCTCCTTAAATATAAATTATATTATATTATCCCCAGAGGTAGACTGGAAGAAATCTCTATAGAGATAAGTTTGCTTTTGAACATGTCAATTTTATTTGTTTATACTAGTATGTTTGTAAATGTTTATTTTCTGTGTACAATAAAGAATAAGAATAGATTTAGATTTAGATTTAGATTTATTTATTAATAACAAATATAGTTACATGTCAAGGAATATAATGCAAAGTTATACTTAAAGTATAATTATTTTAAAAATTAACTATAAAATTATAGAATAATAATATTCTTAGTCAAAAATAATAATAATAATAATTGAAAAAACAATAAATTGTATTATGATTAAGTAATGTCAAAAAGATTAATATTCTATGTACGTACGATTAGGTACCACATCTGTCCATAAACTCCTTGACCGTGTAAGGCGCAAACTCGACTAGCAGTTTTTTAAGCTTGCTTTTAAAACTAGTGAGTGATGGTGCGTTCGTTATCTCAGTAGGCAGCGAGTTGTACACATTTATACCGAAAACGCGGGTACATTTGTGAGTTTTCTCGAGTCGATGGACACGAGAAACAAGTTTGTTGGCGTCCCTTGTCGCATATTTGTGGATGTCTTTGCGACGCCGAAATTGTCCTAGATTTTTATGGACATAAATGCAAGCTTGATATATAACCATTGCAGGCAGTGTCATCACTTTCTGGTCAATAAAAATGGGTTTCGCCGTGACGGACTGATCGTAGACTTGTACAATTGTACGCACAGCTCGCTTTTGCATGACAAAGGCCCTTTCCCAATCAGCCGCTTGACCCCATAGCTCGGCTCCGTAGCTAAGCAGCGAGTGCACCGTCGCAAAGTAACACTGCCTCACCGCCTGCGGCGGCAGCACGCGCGCTACACGCCCGAGCGCAAAGCAGGCTCGACCCAGCTTATCGCAGAGTGCATCGATGTGTGTGCGCCAGGTAAGTGATCTGTCAATTCTAAAACCCACCATAGTGCTAGCGCTTACTTGGGACAGTTTATCGCCATTCATTGTCACGGTTATTGGTGCATCCATGTGCCCCGACAAATCAAACCTTATAAAGTGCGTTTTTTTCGCATTAATAGCGAGTCCGTTAGCACGAAACCATGATGCAAGTCCATCCGCGGTTTCTTGCAGCTTGGTTTCGAGTGATTCATTGCGGTGAGCAGTCACGATAGCAGCCACATCATCCGCATACATCAGAACTTCCGCACTGTTCAGTGATTCCGGTAGATCATTCATAAGGAGGCTGAAAGTCAGGTTTGAGATGCAGGATCCCTGAGCGACACCCATGTCCAGACTCCTTGGCTCCGATCTAAGTGCGCCAGCGGAAGCCACGACCGTCTGCTGTCTGTCCCTCATGAAGTCAGCCATGAGTGCCAAAGCCGGCCCCCGCATCCCGTAGTACTCCAACTTCATCTCAAGGAGACGATGATCACATACATCGAAAGCACGCGACAGATCACAGCTTAGTAGTGCGACCTGCAGGCCGGCTTCACGCGCGCTTAGAACCTGCCAACGGAAGAACTACTAAAACTACACAACTGCCTGTAACCACTGTCCACTGTACGTAGGGTTGCCAACTCTCGAAGGAACCAACCCGGGAGATTTTAACAAATCGTTGGGCAATAGAATGAAATTCGGTAATATTCGTAAATTTTTTAATTTGCTTTGTTTTGTAATATTTGTTGGTTTTTGAGCACATAATCATAAAAGATTAACATGAAAATTTTAAATTTATTTCGTCATTAAATTATTTATTTCGCGTGATTTATCCATTTCGTTAATGACAATTATTTTATTTTAGAAAATCCGGAGAATTTATTGGGAGCTCGGGAGGTTGAACAATATTCCCGAAGTCTTCTGGGCATTCCGGGAGGGTTGGGAACCCTAACTGTACGACACGCACAGCTCTTCCACCGGACTGAAGACATTAATAAATTGCAAAGAGAAGTTTCGTGCCTTAACCACCCATGCTACCAAAGTCCTGAGAATTAAGGCATTTTGGTATTTTCCTGAATTTTTTTGTCACCGCGAGATATATCAACGATTTGAATGACCTTCGTCTGTTCTTCCTATGCTCTGTGACGTAACGCGCACGCACCTGGAGGCGAGCAGCACCAGGTCGGCCGGGAACCACTGGTTGTTCAGCACTTTGACCACGTCCCCCACCCGCAGCTGCTCCCAGCGCACGAGGGTCCACACTCACCTGGAGGCGAGCAGCACCAGGTCGGCCGGGAACCACTGGTTGTTCAGCACTTTGACCACGTCTCCCACCCGCAGCTGCTCCCAGCGCACGAGGGTCCACACTCACCTGGAGGCGAGCAGCACCAGGTCGGCCGGGAACCACTGGTTGTTCAGCACTTTGACCACGTCCCCCACCCGCAGCTGCTCCCAGCGCACGAGGGTCCACACTCACCTGGAGGCGAGCAGCACCAGGTCGACCGGGAACCACTGGTTGTTCAGCACTTTGACCACGTCCCCCACCCGCAGCTGCTCCCAGCGCACGAGGGTCCACACTCACCTGGAGGCGAGCAGCACCAGGTCGGCCGGGAACCACTGGTTGTTCAGCACTTTGACCACGTCTCCCACCCGCAGCTGCTCCCAGCGCACGAGGGTCCACACTCACCTGGAGGCGAGCAGCACCAGGTCGGCCGGGAACCACTGGTTGTTCAGCACTTTGACCACGTCCCCCACCCGCAGCTGCTCCCAGCGCACGAGGGTCCACACTCACCTGGAGGCGAGCAGCACCAGGTCGGCCGGGAACCACTGGTTGTTCAGCACTTTGACGACGTCCCCCACCCGCAGCTGCTCCCAGCGCACGAGGGTCCACACTCACCTGGAGGCGAGCAGCACCAGGTCAGCCGGGAACCACTGGTTGTTCAGCACTTTGACGACGTCCCCCACCCGCAGCTGCTCCCAGCGCACGAGGGTCCACACTCACCTGGAGGCGAGCAGCACCAGGTCAGCCGGGAACCACTGGTTGTTCAGCACTTTGACGACGTCCCCCACCCGCAGCTGCTCCCAGCGCACGAGGGTCCACACTCACCTGGAGGCGAGCAGCACCAGGTCAGCCGGGAACCACTGGTTGTTCAGCACTTTGACGACGTCCCCCACCCGCAGCTGCTCCCAGCGCACGAGGGTCCACACTCACCTGGAGGCGAGCAGCACCAGGTCGGCCGGGAACCACTGGTTGTTCAGCACTTTGACGACGTCCCCCACCCGCAGCTGCTCCCAGCGCACGAGGGTCCACACTCACCTGGAGGCGAGCAGCACCAGGTCGGCCGGGAACCACTGGTTGTTCAGCACTTTGACGACGTCCCCCACCCGCAGCTGCTCCCAGCGCACGAGGGTCCACACTCCCGTCCTGAGGACTTCCACTTTCCGTCTGTTCGTCTCTTGGTCTGCCCTGTGACGTTTCTGTAATATCAAAGCACCATTATTTGGAAACGAGTTCTGTGGTTAAATCAGCCTCTTAATTGGACGGCTAGGTTGTTGATTAAATGGCGGCATCCATTTAAACGGCTAAAGGTTGCTTAGCTCAATATTTTGACCGGTTTAGCAGCCGGGTTATGAAAAACCCGCCTTTTTCTAATTAATCAAAACATAACACTTATATTCAAAATATGCTCAATAGTTATTCAACAAAACCCTGGTTTATTCGTCCAAGACAAAACCTTATTACCTATGTATTGTTTATACTGCCATAGCAAAGTTTCCATTGGGAAATTTAGTGTAAATTAGAATTTTAAACTTTAAAATTCAAATTTGCAGAAACCAATGGAAACTTTGCGATGACAATTGAAGAGGCGAAAGAGGTGTATCAGGGTCATAGCAGATGGAAATCTCTGCCTACCCCTCTGGGAGACAGGCGTGAGTATATGTATGTATTTAAACATGTCTGACATGCTAAAGAAGGCCCAAGTCAAAAGCAACTGCAACAGAAAAGCTTGCAAGACTTAATTGTTGAAAGCGGAAGTAATATAGTGAGGTGTCTCACCACTCAGCCACATTATAGTCCTCGCTCTGCTCATCGCGCTGTGGCAGCTATACACTGCTCTATAGCTTGTAAACTTAGTGCTTACCGCGCCCACGGGGAAGGAATGCGAGCGGTGCGGCGGGAGGGTGAGCGAACGCGACGCGTGCTCGATCGGCTTCCCGCCACACCGCCCGCATCCTCTCCGAGGCCGTCCCCCAAGCCCTGTACCACAAAATAGATACTACCAGAAGGCCGACTCGACGACGAAGCGAAAACAGACGCACACATGCAAAGACGCGTACGTATGCTGATCTCGGCAGAATTTCGTATTGGCATTCACCCGAGTATCTCCGAGATCGTCGTGCGTACGCGTCTATGTGTGCGTGCGCCTGTTTTCGCTAGTTATGCGGAGTAAGCATTCTGTAAGTGGTTATTTTGTGCCTGTACCCCGTGGGCGCGGTAAGCACGATGTTGACAAGCTATACTCTCGCTACTTATCGTCACATTCGTCACGTGCCACATTCCGGCTTTCGCCTTGACTGTGCACTATGCGTTTATTTATAGCATAACAAATTGTATAAATGGTATAAAACGGAACAATATATACACGTAAGATCGCTGGATTATAGCGGACGGGATGTGTTTGAACCAATGAATAAGGAATCATGGTTTGAGCACTGTTTTTACGTGACGCGTGGTATAATTAAGGGGGCATATCGATGTACACTTTTTGAAGTTATCTGCTCTTTTAAAGAAGTTCCTTGTAAAATAAATTAGTATAACAATTTTAGGACCTTTTTCTAGATTTTGGGCTATCAAAAACGCGATTCGAGGAATTTTACTCGATAGAAATAATTATTGACATTAGGTCTAAATTTGCACCTTTTTTTGATATTTTAACAAATTAGGATACCATACAGACTTCAAAAATATTTATTTAGATGGTAAAATCAAATCAAATACCTAAATTACTGGTTATGAAAATTTTCGTAGCTATTTTAGTTAATTTTGTATTAATTTAAAACCAACTTTTCGACAATTTTCCCCGATTCCGTCCCTCTCGCACTGCGGGCTTTTCCGCCTTGAGTAACGGGGACCTTTGCACGGACGATATATCACCTCAAACGTCGTCGTCCTCGCCAACGGAGATTGTGAATGACATCGATACATCGCAATAGAACGAGGTATATACGTATATGTAAGTACAAATATTCGCGCAAGTATATTAACGCGAGTATGAGGCCGACTAATCGTCCTTATATTGCCTGACTCGCGCACAAAAAAGCGGTGGGAATGACGAGGAGCATGACGTCATGCGGCATGACGAGTAACGTAGCCACACTAAGTCTGCCTCCTTCCCTCACTGCTTCCCACGCCACTTGTCGCGTGTGTGGCTGAGGCATAGTAGGGATTACACCTGATGTATCTTCAGCCTCACCTTGTAACGGACATGCGTCACTAGATATATCAATACATAGAAGGTGTCACATACGTACCAACTAAATGATATCCATAATAGGTGTCAATACCGACTGTCCTACGTCAATCAATATGGTTATTTATATAGCAGTACATGGTGCATCATCATCGCTGCTCGTATCTATTTTAATTGACGATAATGAACTGACTAATTTCTGGGACAAAAATAGAGAAAGCGTGTAACTTTCATGATGAAGTCATCCATTGTTTGAAAACAAAATAAGTTACAATTTGAGTATAATTTGGTACAAATGTCCACCTCATCTGCTCGTGGTGCCCTTTACCTAGATTATAAATATAAATATATCGTCACGACATCAATCCCCGTGGGGGTTTCAGAGGTTTTCCGAGTGTGAACTGTGAAATGCAAGTCACAGTCCACACTCGGTACACCCGCGTTCCACTGATGATTATTTCGTGCCAACGTGATGAGTGGTGAACCCTATCGCCGTACTTCGGGCACAAATACACGTTTTTTAGGGCAGGCAGGTTTCCTTCACCGTTAGCAAAAGGTAAGAAAGCACAAATATTAGGTCCTTACACACATGACATTGGCGTTTTGTATGCAGAATTTGAAGGAAATTCAATTTTCAGAACTAACATTTTAGCATTTTTCTAGAATTGACAACTCTAATTTTTTTTTGTGTATGAATGAGACAACATTAACAGCAACACTAATTTAATTTTTGAAAAGTGTCAGCTGTAAAAAATCATTACGAATCTTATCATGGAAATTGATGGCATTTTGGACGAATTGTTTTTGAAGATTTAATTTTAGTTATCAAACTGAAAATAAAAACAAAACTTAATACATAGATGTAAAACATTGAAATCAGCCTAAAAAAAAAAACAAATAATGAGAATAGCTAATGAATAACAGGAATTATGAACTCATGAATCTAACAGATGTAAGAAATTTCGCCAATTGCATACGTAAGTACCTAATAATACGCACATAAATTCCGAACAACTCAATGATGCATGCCCGACCGGGGATCGAACCTGGATCTCGAGATTGAGAGGCCAGCGTTTTTACCCCTGAGCTACCGCTGCTACCTAGATTATTGGAGTACTTATAGGCTTAGGATATCTCTAGTGGGTAAGATCCGGAACGAGGACATCCGTCAGAGATCGAAGGTGACCGACATAGCCTGACGAATCAGTAAGTTGAAGTGGCAGTATACTGGCCATATCTGTCGCTGACATGAAGGCCTTAACCCTTAAATGCATCCTGTTGCCAAATGGCAACATGTAATTTTTTTTTTTTTTTTCTTGAATAACTGTTTTTTTTTACGTATATTTTTCTTCCTGCAAGACTAATGTATGAAAAATAATTACGGAATAAAATAAAAATATGTAAAATTTAGTTTTATTTGCTTATTTTTAATGTATATAAACATAATTTTGCAGTTGTAAAAAAAATGGTCCCAATCTGAAAATAAGAGGTCGCGAAAAAAAATCATGAAAATTTCATGCTTTTGTTTTATTAAATAGGATTTTTGTAAACTAGTGTCAAATGACTGTACTAACTGATAAAAAACAAAAATGAAAAAATAAACAATTTTTTATACTAATTTGAAAAAAAAATGTGTCTTTGTGTTTTTATACCATTTTGCCCCCTTAAAAACGAAAAAAAAATATTTTTTATTTTTCCCATAATTCTGGACCACTTCTCTATCATATATCTCACTTTCATTTAAAAAGAAAAAATCATGCATTTAAGGGTTAAAATGGAGACCACGTACAGCAAAGCAAACGCAAACCTCGTCCCCACTGGACCGACGACCTGAAGGACGTTGCGGGCGGTGATGGCTGGACTAGGAGGACGGTGGAATGCCAAGAGCGGAATCTTGAAAAGGCCTATGTCCAGTAGTGGACGAACACAGGCTTGTACAGCGCGCGCCAATGTTTTAGTCGCCTCTGATTGAGTTACGAGTGCAAGCTTGCGCAGGTACAGTCAAGGAAACAATAATATCAACGGTTGATTATTAAATGTTTACTATAAGTGGGAAGGTGTACTTGTTGTACCTAGCTATTTAATATATATTTATTATTTTAGTGCAATCATAACTGTTTAAATAAAACAAATTAATATAAACACCATTTTCCTACATTGTCGCCTTAAAACGCTATAACGTCCGCGAGGCATAACAACAACTATAAACTTTAACAAACTAAATCAACAAAACAACAAATAAAGGCAACAAAAACAATAACAAACGATAAACTTGGAATTTTTTCCTCGAATGTACCTTTCATGGAACGCGCGCATGTGTAGTGTACGGACGTAGCACTAACACTAGCGCATAGTGTTGACACCTGCTAAATGGCGAGCGGGGAATTTGGTGCGGCACGCAGGCGGGTGTGCTCCGCGCCCTCGCTCCTGTAACGTCCCCCTGACACCGTAAAACGGCTATTGCGTCGCCTCTTGCGGCTATCTTCAGAGGCGACTAAAAGATTGGCGCGCACTGTAGTATATTGTCAATGTGTATGTGGGTAAGTGGAAATAAAGTCAGTTCATGTCCGGACACTTGTGGCAGAGAATATAAAGTATCACTACGTAAAGAAGCGACACTCACCTCCCCGCGCGAATTTAACATCCCCCGCGGTCCCCCGCAAGTTAGTGGAAATCTGGTGGCACGTAGAGCTCGAGTAGCACTCGTTCACTGCGCGCGTATTTTGTTTTTTGTTTTATTACGATACTGATTTTTAATGAATATGGTTCGTTTTTGTGGTGTTTATGGATGCATTGAAAACAGAGCAAAAAATAAAGAACGCAGATTTTTTTATTTCCTGCCGATGAACTAAACCAAGGCATTTTCTTTTATGTATTGGTTTAGGGCGTTAACTGCAACTCTCAAGCAGTTGTGTAACAGTTGGTAAGAATTTCAACATTAAGTTGAAATTTTAAAAATCGAATGTTTTTGTGTCACCGTTCGAGCTGAGCAAATTTCAACATATCCTAAAAATTGTCTATTTGTGCCCGAAGTACGGCGATAGAGCTCACCACCCATCACGTTGGGACGTAATATTTGTAGGTGAAACGCGGGTGTACCGAGTGCGGACTGTGACATGCATTTCAAAGTTCACACTCGGAACACCTCTAACACCTCCTCGAGCATTTGATTCAAGTCGTGACGATGTATATATTTTTAATACAAAAATAATCCACGGGGAACCAAATTAGGACCTAGGGATTAACCACGCTAAAATTTAGGAAGAGAATCATATAAGTTGCTGACTATAAATGTTGTCCCTCTCGATCGACGACGCTCACATGCTTGCTGCCAGCCCTAGACTAGCTCACGCACACACACAAGCGTGTGCGGACGAGCCAGATGCGCGCGTGAGAGTGTAGGTAAATAACTTGAACGAGGACAAAGAAGTGTCGGGGGTGTGCTTGTGGTTTCACATCATGGTGACAGCGGTGAAAACGGTGAAAGCGGCGGTTTTTTTACAGAAAAGTCAAAATTGTGTAACTTATAAATATATTAAAAACAAGAGTAAAGATACTGGAATTTAAGATTTATCTGTGTAAAATTTGTTATTAGAGGTAATTTAGTAGATTAAGCAAAATTTTGTATTTGTAAAAAAAAAAAAAAATTTAAAGGGAAAGATGTAGTATATTGTCAATGTGTATGTGGGTAAGTGGAAATAAAGTCAGTTCATGTCCGGACACTTGTGGTTTCACATCAAGGCTGATGGATGGATGGATGAATTTATTATTGACTTTGAATACTCAAGACTCATACTCGATATGTCTTCAGTAACAAGGTTCAGTCCCGAGAAATAATCAAAATTAAATTTGCGAAATTCTCAGCATTGATCGCCTCTCTAGTCTAGTGGTACGAACGTAATCTGAAGGTCGCAGGTTCAGATAGGAGCACATTTTGTATTGTCTGCGAGCTTCGGAACTATATTGTCATCAACACACATAACGCTGGGATGTAATAATCATTGCAGAAACGTGGATGTGACTCGCATTTCAGAGTCCGTACTCGGAAACATCTCTGACACCCCCTCGAGGATTCCTGTCGTGACGATATATACATTTTGTTTTCCTATAACGATCGACTCGTGAACCTCGTGATTAGCTTCAATGGAAGCACAAAAAAATTTGAATGAGAATTTCTTTTCTAAATAATGAAACTCGCACACATCACATCCGGCTCAACAAATTTAATTTTACAATGAAGAAAAGAGACGATCTTAACTGTACATCATGTGAAAAGGAAGAGGACCTCCTCCATTTAAGGCGATTACCATCGCCAAATTAGCAGCTCGATATTTGTCAGAACGTATATCAACGGAAACAACATTGAAATAACGTTCATATCAGCGCGCAATGCATAGTGGCTGTTACGACGCTCGCTGCGTCCTTGATAGGGCGAAATAGGAGAAAATTATACTTTTCACGTGGACGTGATTGTTCGATTGAATAATCCTATGTTATGTTTATAGCTATCAAATTTATCTATTTATCAAAGCATAAGTGAATTCAATCGGCCAAGCCACTTAGGAGCACTAGGAAATTCAAGCCAAAAAAACACCATTTAGTTAATAAATTTTTTCATGTAGAAGTTTTGGTGGTATGAAAAAGAAAAATGTTGCATATGTTGTCTAAGAGCTGATTATTCATAATACATTTTTTCATTCTTTTTGGTTTGGCCATAAACGAGGGGTAGGCTTTAAAAAGTACCCATTCGGCAATAGTAAGCTCCTTAATTCTGGAGTGTAAAATCAACAAACAGCTGAGGTTGGACTTCCTTAAGGGGCTTCAGAAGTAAAACTGCGTTTACAGCCGTTTTTTAATTGGTTTCAACTTTCTATATGAATATTACAAAGCTTTGAAAAAATATATATCACAGATATTGACGCATGTCCCGTAATTGTGATGTTTTAAAATCTTAAAAGCTTTAACCTACAACGTGAAAATAAATACCTTTAATAACCTTTCAAATGCTTTTAAAAACTGATAAATAGTTTAAAACTTTTTTAATTCAAAAGAGACAAGGTTAAAACTTATACACACACACGAGCAATACAAAAATCTAACACAATGATGTTTAAAACTTTTAAATATCAAACTTAACACACGTGAAATGCATTATTTTCTCTATTTTGCGCTACCCGGCGACACAGCGATCGTCGTAACATATATTTGTACTGCCATATTTCGAGCTGCTAATTTAGCTTACTGAAGCCTCTTAAAGACACTCAATACAATTCCGGGGACCTCATCTTTTTATTTCACAATTCAAATTTGCCAACCTATACCAAGCATCGATCGACACCGTATGCATTATTTACTACATTTATAACTAGTTTTAATAAAATATCTGCGATCAGCCACTTTTCTCCGACTTATGTACATGCACATACATACGAGTATATACCATATATTCCTATCTGCTACCATCCTGACACACCTCTTCCATATTCATTAATCTAGTGATACAAGCTATTCTATTGGGTGTTTTTGACTTGACCTTCAGTATATCGCTAATTTGGTCGGTATACGTCATTCTACGGTGGCTCGGTCGAGCTTTACTTTACACTTGTGTATATACAAGGTGAAATTTAATCAACCGTCTGAATTCATAATGGAGACTCGGCTAGTGATCAGGAACGAAGTTCAATTACCACTTTCTTAGAAATTGGTGGAATAAAGAATGTCAGTAATGTAACCAAGTTTCCATTATTACGCCTACAAGGATTTTTTGGCGCTTGGATCATAGTGACAGGGGGGCGCAGCTGTGAAACAAGTGATAAGATAGCAGCGTTAGTTCCAATTTTGACCACGACCAATACACGCACCAAAAGAGCCTTGTCGCACTGTATATCCGCGTTGGATGCAACAGGTGAACCAAACTTGTCTAAAGAGTAAAAGTGAAAAATATCGACACTGACAATAAAACAGTATTAATGTTTGTAAATAAATCCACATAACCGACGACCGAAAAACAATTTTTTTTTTTTTCATTAAAAAGAAAACTGTACCGGACATGAATTTAACGAAGATGTAACCAAAGATTTCAAAAGTTTAGATGAGCCCTGGCACCTAAAATCTATTGCATCGTTTTTGAATGTGTGCGTAAACATAATGCCGACACGTGCACACTTATGAGTGCGCAATCTGTCTACCTACGGTCAGCAAACTGATCAGACTACTAATGTTGTTAAAATGATTTACTTTAAGTGCACTTAAGGCGTCCAACTACCACTGTGTTCAGATGTGCACTGATTCCAAACGTGTGAGCGTCACCCATTTAAAGGTGGAAACATGTTGGTGCTGTCATACTACGGTAAGGGGTTATCTTTACTGATGAAATCTTTGGATGTAACGTCATCAATTTCGATATAATATTCTCGTCAAAAATCGAAAACCTTCATAGAAAGCTTTATTGTGTCTAGCTTTGTCATCGACTGTGTCGATTAAGAGGTAGGTATTATCTACTAGGTCAGCGTTTTTTAAACTGTGGTCCGCGGACCCCTGCGGGTCCGCGAGCATATATGTATGGGGGTCCGCAGCCTAATCTGGTAATAGATTAGGCGACTACTAGATTATAATCTCAGTAGAAATTATAAACCCAAATATCACTAATTTAGTTGCAAAAAAGGAGCACCAAACTTCTCATTAACGTATTTTATATGAAAAAGTATATTTTTTTGTAAATTGTAGAACTAAAACAAATGGTCCGAAATTTAATGCTGCTTTTTATCAAGGGGGTCCTTAAAATTGTGCTTGATTTTCTAAGGGGCCCGTGGACAAAAAAGATTAAGAAACGCTGTACTAGGTAATAAAGAAACACTGAGAAGTGTTCAAAGACGTGACCATGTTGGTGATACTCACATAGTCCTCGACGATCTCCTTGATGGCGCTGACGGAGAGGATGAGGATGAGCGGCGTGAGCGTGGTCCAGCGGCCAGTGGGCGACACGTCCGGGATCTGCTGCAGCAGCGCGATCATCAGGAAGAAGCAGTTCGAGTACCGCCGGAACTGCTCGAACAGGAACAGTGGCACGAACGACACCAGGCTGCGGGGACACCTTGTGTATCATTACGATGTCACTTACACGAGGTGAGCACTCACCGTGCAAGTCTTATTTATTAATTAAGGGTCCGGTGGAGGATGCATAGTTCATACAAGCGGAATACCAAAATCATTTGTAAATTATGCATATTCATAAAGTAGTGTATGTATGTATATGTATGTATGTATGTAAATACTTTATTGCGCAAAACAAATATACAATGCACAAAGGCGAACTTGATGCTAATTAGCATTCTCTGCCAGTTAACCTTTGGTGATGTGGAAAGTTTTTGAGGCTAGTGCCAGATAAGTTGATTACTATAATCAATTCGACCAAGAAATCATATTTTCATAGATACTATATATATTAAATCTAATTAGAGTTAAATAATTATTGTATATACATATATAATCTACTCATAAATACAATAATATACATATATTATACATAACAATACATAGGTAATTACGAGAAGGACAATGACTCAGGGGGATATGTGAAAATTATAAGTTGTATGACTGATTAT
The DNA here is from genome assembly GCA_934047225.1 of Ypsolopha sequella. Taxonomy (NCBI): domain Eukaryota; kingdom Metazoa; phylum Arthropoda; class Insecta; order Lepidoptera; family Ypsolophidae; genus Ypsolopha; species Ypsolopha sequella. The sequence continues at coordinate 29,710,179 of OW203985.1, forward strand.
GTAGCTGTAGAAAGTGTTGATAGACTCTAGTGTGTATTTATTCTGATTAGATAACAGAATATCTAGGTTCCCAAATATATAGAAAAAATAAGTTTGCTATGGAAATTATAAATTCTCTAAAGTCTTTAAACCAGTGTCCAAATTAAAAAGACATTTGGGAACCTAAATATTGTGTTATTCAATCAGAATAAATACACATTAAGTTAAGAATGTGTATAAATTACAAATAATTTTGGTATTCTATTTGTATGAACTATGCATCCTCCGGCGTTAACGGATTTCAGAGCAGGCTTCTTGGGAAAGGTTTTAAATGTAAAATATGTACATCATAAAATATATCGAGGATTAGTCTGGCGATCCAACGAAATACGCTGCCAGTCTTCAAATGGCTCGTGTAAACTGTCATCGCAAAATTTCCATTGGTTTCTGCAAATAAGAAATTTCAAATAAAAACTTTAAATTTCTAATATAGTACAGAGACCAATGGAAACTTTGCTATGGCACCATACACAATACATAGGTAATAATGTTTTGAGTGAATTTTGAATTTAAGTGTTCTGTTTCGATGAATTAGAAAAAGGCGGGTTTTTTACAATCCGGCTGCTAAACGGGGGAGGAGAGGGAGAGAGATGCGAGCGAGAGAGTGGTATTCACCAAGTGACTTCTAATTCCACTCTGCATGGTACCATGGTATAGAATGTCATTGCTGCAAAGGCTCAAAACATCGGTGCCTTGAAAGATAGCAACGCTGCGCTTTGTGCGAGCTGAATTGCTCTTTATTACCGCGGCACGAGAGTAGCTTTTTATTTAAGTGTCTTTAAACAGTGGATCTAATGGTACTAATATTTTTATGTGGTGTGGTGACGTCGAGAGCTCTTAAACCATGACGGCACGGTACCTGTATGTAAATGCATCGGATAAGAAATAGTATCTCAAAATACACAGCCACCGAGAAATATTGAGACATATCAGGTGTGACATTGTTGATAAGTAACAGGTGCAAGAACCCATAGCTTAATTTATAAAAGTATTTTTTTTATTTTCAGAGGATATACGTCGTTTTAGTACATAGTTTTCATTACTTTGGTATATAATTTAACCATTATTTTTTCATGATTTTTTAACGAATTGTCCGATATGACGTCGCTTGAGAATTTTAGACATTATACTGATTGTGATGTGTTATTGCTTATAAAAAAGGGGTCTGTTTACTCATCTGTCATCTATCTGTCAAATCAGTCGGAAGCAAATTATTATACATTTATCTTGATAGCAAAAGACACATTTCTAAACAGCCATTTCTCAAGTTACGTCACACGAAGGCGAATAGAAGTTGCACATTTTTCGTTGCTGTTGTTTTGATGTTTTTAGACGACAAGTTCTAAAATACGGCTTATTAAACCTAAATCTCGAAATAGTTTTCGAATTAACAAACCTTAACGTAATTTAATCGAAGCGAATTGAGTTTAGTTACACACTTTTACATCCATCTTTACCATGTATCTGATCTGGTAAACAACAGTTAATAAGGCGCGTCCCCCAGCAAGATTCTGTACTAAGCCGGTTTTTTTCTTCTTTTTAACTCGGTAATAGATAGAAATTAAAATAAATGAGAAATACAGCACTTTTTTTTGCGTCTTGGCGACGACGGTTGCTATTGCGCCACTTTTTGCTAGTGTCAAGTTAGATACTGGTGTTATTCAGACTTTCAGACGCCCCGTTTGTTCATCACGCACGGTACTTTAAAAAAGGGAAAATAGCACATAGTTATATTTTAATGTTATTTGATAAGATAAATTTTGGTAGGATACAGATAATTAAGTTTTAAAAGTCTATATTTATATACCTTACAACCATCTTATGATATCTGCTTTCAAAAAAATGACTGAAGTTTGGAGATAATTAATTACTGATTTGATTCATCTACACCTCAAATTAACTTAATTTCTTTTCAAGCAACACACTAATGGTTAGAGAATTTAATAACCAAAATATTACACAAAAAAATAATTTCAAAGACCTGTCCATGTGAAAAGTAGGTATTATTTTCTCCTATTGTGCGCTATCCAGAAACGCAGCGATCGTCGTAACAGACTTTTCAACGCGTGCTGATATGAACGTTATTTCAAAGTCGTTTCTGTCGACGTTTGTACCAACATACATCGAGTTGCTAATTTAGGTCATGGATGCGCCTTAAAACGCGACAACATAATCCATAAAACATCATCACACTTATGATATCATAAATTGTATATTTATAAATCAACACTAGCTAGGCCACGTAAACAGACTATCAAAATAGAACCGTTCCCATAGTGATATCCGTAATAAACTATTGTAGTGATTCACTATGCTGATAGAAGTCCTTAAATATTAAGTTATTAGGTTTAATTTTCTTTGTCAAAAAAGCACAAACATGACCTGATCTCTGACTGGGGTATATGGCCAGCATGGCAGGGCGCCAAGTGACCGAAATAACAGGTCCATCGTAAACAATGCGCGGGACACAGCAGTGAGCCTTGGGCGAACCCCGCTGTGAGCCGTATTAGGAATTGTTGTACCTTCTACTCTTTACATATATAGGTATATAACGTGTTACTCGTTACGTATAACGTATGTTCGCTTATAACTTAAGGCGATATGTAAAAGTTTTAGCGTCCCTGTTACTCCATAATCCATATGCGAAAAACCCCTCAGTGCGAGAGGGACGGATTCGTGGGAAAGTAGCAAAAAGTCGGTTTTTGTACTAAAGTTGCTATCAAAATTTCGTTTAACCAGGTTCTAGATACCGTTAAAACCCATCTAATAAAATATAATTGCAGTCCATATGTCATTCTAAATAGTCTAACTAGGAGAATGAGTTTTGAAAAAGACCTCATTTCAATAAATATTTCTATCGAGCCGAATTTCTAAAATCGCGTTTCTGTTTAACAGATCCCTAGAAAAAGATTCTAAAATTAATATTAATTTACTGAAGTATCTACTTCAGTACATCACTACATAGTATAAAACAAAGTCGCTTCCCGCTGTCTGTCTGTCTCTATGTATGCTAAGATGTTTAAAACTACTCAACGGATTTTGATGCGTTTTTTTTTAATAGATATAGAGTGATTCAAGCGGAAGGTTTATATGTATAATACATGCCCGTGCAACGCCGGGGCGGGTCGCTAGTATCTATATATTCTACAAGTTCTAAAAGTATCGATTTTTTTCATTGACAATAAGCACATCATTTTGCATCAAGTAGAACTAAATCTACATTATTGTTTAGAATGGGGCTGCGTGCCTGTTATTACGAAAACTGAAGGCGATCTCAAAAAGCGCGTTTTCAACAATTTTTTTTTGCATTGGAATTAATTGATATTTTTAAAAAGAAAGAAACAAAATACATTTATTTTGCCACACAATTAACAATCTTAATATTAAACAAAATTAACAATTGCTAAATGGCAAGAAGGAACAATCTCAGCATTTGTTGACAAATTGCAGGTAGACTAAATAGCACAAAATAAAAATTAAAAAAAAAACAAACATTACCAAGATCCAAATAAAATACGGAATAAATAAAACAAATTGCATTAAACAGTTAGGCTAAACTAAATAAAAGAAAAGTATCCAAGACCCAATAAAATAAAATGAAAAATTAAATAAAATCACAAAAAAACAATCAATAAAATAACATGAAAGTGACATTAGATTGGCGTATGGTTAGGTTTCACACTGTAATTAAAAAAAAAAAGTTTTCTTACATGTTTTGCAAACGTAGTGGGCGTCATTTTCTTTTGCTTTATATTGAGATCAGTTATTAAGGTTAAACGTCAGTCGCTCGGTACAAAATGCACATCTTAACTTTGTTTTTCTTGTTAATAAGTTAAAAGTGGAAGAGATATTGGTAATTGGCAAATCACGCCAATAGTTCAGTGAAAACGTAGTCGAGTAAAACCGAATTTGAACTTGCTCAATTTATTCTAAGATCAGGAAAAGTCGTTCCCAGTCGGTCGCTTCGCAGTTTCTTTAAGTTGTTTCGAAGCAGTTGCATATATAAAACTTGAGCCAAAATTACTGGTTGAAAGTTAACATAAATTGTGGAATAAACTCTGGTTTTCCCACTCGTAGCGCATGTAGACCGATTAACGGGGCTTATGTAACCCGAGAAATTCCCCTGCCAGTGAGAGTAGGTAGTGTGATAAAGTAAGGTAGTACAGATTACAGATGTCAAATAAGCTAAAACATTTTGATAAGAGAAATTAGGTATTTTTACCTAAACATGAAAATCGCTTAAAACTCTCTGTGAAAAATGTCTCAGACTGAAATACTTTCTAATAACTTCTCGTAACAAAATTTGTTGGCTTATTATACATATGTAATCTATATTACCTAACTTCATCACATGCCAAATTTCACTGGCGGGAGAATTTTTCGTAAGTCCCAATACAACAAATGTCCTCGTTGACTGGAGTAATGTTACTGATAAAAGATTAATTCTTTTATTACCAGCTGAAACCGCGTTAAGGCGATATGTAAAAGTTTTAGCGTCCCTGTTACTCCATATGCGAAAAAACCCTCAGTGCGAGAGGGACGGATTCGTAAAAGTAGCAAAAAGTAGGTTTTTTATTAATATATATATATATATATATACTGGGTGTAATGATCACCTGCTCAGAAAATGAAACCACATGTAGGGAATACCTCTACAAAGCCATAAAAAAAACAATTTCGAGAAAATATTTCTGTTTACAGAAATTTGTTTTCTCGAACAAAATAAATCGTGTTCCAAGTGTGCACCTTCCCTTCCAGTATTACTACATGTCAGTAACCTGCACGAAGCGGCAACATCGCATTTTTAAGCCTGTTAAAAAAACGTGGTTAGTACGTTGCACTTGTGAGCGAAACTAAATTAATTATTAACTTGTAGATGTATTAATAGGAATGTCGAAATGAAATTTAGTACAAAGAACCCTCATAACATCCCCTATACGTGGTTTCATTTTCTGAGCAGGTCATCATTACACGGTGTATTGGACGATGATCAAAAAGTCACCTTGTATATACACTTAATAAAATAAAATTCAAGTTACTGTGAGATATATTTCGGGCCCTATCCTGGGTCCGGCATCAGTCACAATGAAATTGACAAAAAATAAATAAAAAAAATAAATGGACACTTTTTTAGGTTGCATTTTTTATTTTATTTTTTTATTTATTTTTTGTCAATTTCATTGTGACTGATGCTGGACCCAAGATAGGGCCCGAAATATATCTCACAGTAACTTGAATTTTATTTTATTAAGTGTATATACACGGTGACTTTTTGATCATCGTCCAAATTCATACTGGTGTCTTGGTAAGTAATCAGTATCATGGATCAATAACAATTTTTGTAAAATTCGTAAAATTTTATTTCGGCTCCCCATAGTGATTTACTCGGGACTGGAACTGATTTTCTATGGGAAGCCGAAATTTGATCACTTATCAAGCCTCCAGTATGAATTTGGACGATGATCAAAAAGTCACCTTGTATATATTCACTACATTTAAAGACAAACTAGTCAATTAATAACGTTTATTTACATTTTATATTCACTGAACACTAGTCTGCTGTTTTGTAATTGGAGCTCAAAATATTGCATATCAATACAGAAAACTCAAATACAAGTATTTGTTTTGGCATTGTAAATATTTATATAGCTACGGTACTGTGATTTGTAGCCAGTTAGCAAAAACTGTTTAGCTTGAAAATTGTATTTTGTGCAACTGTAACATAATGTGAGACATTGGGACACGAGTGCCTGTTTACGAAACGAACTGAGTTTCGTAATAGTTTTGCACGAGTGTCCTGATGACTAATCATGTTCAGTTGCACACAATACCTTATCTATGACAATCAAAAACAATTTCACGAAAAAAATGAGAAAAAGAACACTCGTCATGATACTGTCGTGATACTCGTCATGATGGAATTAGTATGAAGATACCTGAGACCAATCAGAAGTGAGAAGAGTAGAGAGGCGTGTCTTAAGAAATTAAGCCATACCGTTATCGCTTGTGATTGGTTCTCTAGCGGTGTTATAATATAGTATTATAAAGTCGGTTAAACAATATAGGTACTTATAAAACCGCTTTTGATCTTGTAATTACCATATTGCAGTATCGGAGTGATAAAGTTTCATATTTTTTCTCGCCTCAGGTTTGAACAGGAGTCAGTATAATAAAGTGTTAAGAATTATCTATAATGCAAATATTTAAGTTTGTGCGCGATACGCCTTAAGACTGCGAGCGGTGGGGGCGGGGAAGAACGCATGCGTGCCTCGCACCCTTCTTACCGGTCGGCCACAGCTTCGGGCTTCGAGAGGCGCGCCAAGCGGTTCATCTTGCGACAGCGCCGGCGGAGCGAACAAATGTATGAAGTTGTATAGAGCCGGCCATGGTTCGCCGCTCGCGCGTCTTGTCCGGCTTCGAGTGACTTGCGCTCTCGCGACGGCGGTGTGCGGGTAGGCGGGGAGCCGCGCCAGTGATCAAGCGCACAGGACGAACCTAGTGTCGAGCGCTTTGAGCGAGCGAGCGCGCTATACATCCGATTCGGTGGAAGGCGCCGACGGGTGTCATGGCAGGGCAAAGCCCGTCGCAAAAACCGCCTGAGGTGCGTTCATTAAATAACCCTGGGCTGGGTAGGAACACTGGGGTTGTAACGCTGAGTTTTTGAACGGGTTTCGTCGTGTGACGACACTCCAAACGTCAGTTGTCATTTTTGCATTATATTGAGTATAATAACGTTGAGAGAACCCCCTCTGTACGAAAATTAACGTGAATGTCAGGTGACGTTTGGAGCCCATACGAACCTTGCGAGTTGATGTTGAAAAAGTCGACACCAGTGTAGCGACACTGTCATTTTTGAACGCTCGGTGTTGAGACGCGAGTTCATTTTTGAACGGATTAGTGTTGCGACCCGAGTAGGAAACCCAACTCGGTGTGAGTTTATGAACGACTATCTGGAAGCGCAGCAAGCAGCGCCGCCAGAAGCCTGAAGCTGTGGCCCTGGCGTTATGTCTCCCGCAGCTCGCTGACCTTAGGCGTATCGCCGAGACTAAATTTTTCACTAGTCTATCGACACAGACCTGTATTTGGCAGTGTGGACCTTGTTCCCGACGAACTTCTGTGGCTGCGGGCGGTTCACGAAGATAACCCGGCTCTGCAAGTCTGCCCCCCCGGCCCCCTCGCCCGTGATGCCGGACGTCGTCGCTTCATCCTCATCTGCAAACAAACACCACAAAGGGTCATTACGTCACACGCATAAACTGACATGTCTTGAACTTGATAGAACAGCATTACAGTGCTCACAAAGTAATAATGCGCATACAAATCTATAGCCGAGCGACCGGACGTACCACGTGACCTTATTGATTGTATAGAAAGTGTAAGGAAATACGAACTTTGCCGAACAGTGGCGAAGATTTGTATGCGCATTATTACTTTGGGAGTACTGTACACCAAACTTTGTTGATTCAACGAGAAATCGAAGCTGATTAGCATATGATGACGCGTTGGCCATGCCACGGAGTTCGTGCTGTGGAAACATTTGAAGGGGGCGCGGCGCGGACATTTCCGTTAGGATAACAGTTACCTACTGGTAGTTGTTACAGTGAGCGAGGTTCGTACATATACAGGAAAAACAAAGACAAGCTCGTCATTGCAACTAAATTTTGGGCTTCAGAATCGGGCTTGAAATTTCAAAACATTAAGAGTGACCCCTTTAGTAGCATCCCTTACTCTAAAAGGTACACTCGGAAAACGTCTCCGTAAGTTTTGTAAGAATTTAAACGATAAATACTGCCATGGTTACGAATGCATGCAATGATGGCAAAGCATGAACTTGGTATCGACTCGACAGCGATTCGATAAATAATAATGAAATTCTTATTTCATTGCAATAAGGGTTATCGTTTAGAATTTATCGATTCTATCGTCAAATTTATCTAATCGACGCGTACGCATATCGTATAGCAGTTGAGGAATGAGCCGAGGATCTCTTTCTCGTACACAATGCCAACTCGTAATGAAAAAATACCTATAACTTTACTATGTGCCTCTCTCTGTTTGTACTCCTTGTTTGTAACTCCCTGCTTCTTTCAACAGCCACCGATGGAAACGTAGATACAACCCGGACTTGATCTTTTTTAGCGCAAAATATAAACACGGTGTGAGAAATCTGTTTGCGGTGCTTTTTCGAGAACACAACATAGCCCTATCATGTGTCATATAAATGCGGCCATAAAACCGACCAATGTCCCCGTTAGACGTCGATTTAATTTCTCAAAGGCAAACTGGGAAGTTTTCTCCAGTGATGTAGATGCAAAGCTTGCCGACATGGAACCTACACCGCAAGAGTACGAAAAGCTCGTCGAAACGGTATATAGTACTCCACGACATTGTCTACGCAGAGGATGTCATACTCAGTACATTATTTAGGCTTAAGGCGATATGGAAAAGTTTTAGCGTCCCTGTTACTCCATATGCGAAAAAACCCTCAGTGCGAGAGGGACGGATTCGTGGAAAAATTGCAAAAAGTCGGTTTTTTATTAATATAAAATGTACTAAAGATGCTATCAAAATTTCGTTTAACCAGGTCCTAGAAACCGTTAAAACCCATCTAATAAAATATAATTGCAGTCCATATGTCATTCTAAATTGCCAGACAGTCTCTAGCGCTGATTTTCTTTAAAAAGCTTGTTGGAAACCATTAGGTACTTTTAAAGTTCACCCATACTGAAAGTGTTAATATTAACCCTTAATGTCGGAACCATTATTTTTATAGTTCATTTATATTTCTTTCAATAATTATTTCTATCGAGCGAGATTTCTTCAATCTACAGGAAACCAGAAAAAGGTTCCAAAATTAAACGGAAAAAAATCGACACTTTTAGAACTTGCATATCTATTTCAGTAAATAATGAATGATTTTGATAAAATAGTATATTATTTTTGAAATCTTTCTCTAGGGATCTGTTAAAACAGAAACGCGATTGGAGAAATTTGGCTCGATAGAAATATTTATTGAAATGAGGTCTTTATCCACACCAGTTCTCCTGGTTTGACAATTTAGAATGATATATGGACTGCAATTATATTTTATTAGATGGGTTTAAACGGTATCTAGGACCTGGTTAAATGAAATTTTGATAGCATTTTTAGTTAATTTTATATTAATAAAAAACCGACTTTTTGCTACTTTTCCACGAGTCCATCCCTCTCGCACTGAGGGTTTTTTCGCATATGGAGTAACAGGGACGCTAAAACTTTACATATCGCCTTAATATAATTATTTATCAAGCAGGTGAAACTGAAAAATTGACGATTTTAGCGAAATAGCCTCTTAATTGTAGCTTTTTACAATGCAATGGAGAAATCGTTTTGTAAACTAGTCAGGTGCTTGCTTTGACACTAAACCTACAAACCATTATGGTGAAGCGAGGCCATGATATTGCGCAGAGGCTGGCTGGCCAATTAGTGCTGCCATGAGGATGGGGGGGGGGATGCACAGCCGATGCGGTTCATTGCCGATTTCCGAAATTGAACGAGGTATTTCGGTTTCCAATATCGAATTTGTAGTAAAATTTCTGTTGCGTTTGATGCAATTATTTCACGCCTCAGTTGTTATTGCACTACGTAATACTGAAAATGATACCTAGAATTAAGCTTTTCAATTCAAAAGTGTACTTTTTAGGGTTCCGTACCCAAAGGGTAACGAACGGGACCCTATTGCTAAGACTCCGCTGTCCGTCTATCCGTCTGTCACCAGGCTGTATCTCATGCACCGTGATAGTTAGACAGTTGAAATTTTCACAGATGATGTACTCGTATTTCTGTTGCCGCTATAACAACAAATACTAAAAAACAGAATAAAATAAATATTTAAGGGGGCTCCAATACAACAAACGTGATATTTTTGCCGTTTTCATAGATAATGGTACGGAACCCTTCGTGCGCGAGTCTGACTCGCACTTGGCCGCTTTTTTAATAAGTGCACAGGTACGATTAGCGGTTCATAATGGAGTGTTGGCTCCTACACTAACGTATGGTAGTGAATGTAGGGTATGGCAAGATAAACATCAAAGTAGAGAGTGAATGCAGTCGAAATGCATTCCTTAGGGAGTTGTTTGGTGAAGTAAAAAATATCGACATAAAGCAGGGGTCGGCAACCGGCGGCCCGCGGGCCGCATGCGGCCCGTAGACTATCTCGGTGCGGCCCGCAAGCCTGAGGTCCGTAAGAAAAAAATACCGAAGCAAAAGGCCATATAAATTCACTAGAATTTATACGGCCATGCTGCTGGGCCATGAGAGTATTCTTGAAAGCTCGCTCCCACGCGGGGTGATAAAAATGTACCTCTATTTCATTTCTTAAGAACTGTTTATCAAGACTGTGATGTTATGTATTGTTTCTACCGAAAATAAATATTTGCTGTACTTATTCAATTCTTGGCAATTTCTTTTGCGTTTATCCGCCGCACGTGCTGCGGCGGGCGGCTCCTTTGAGACAATAGGCGGGGCGGCAGTCTTTGATTAGACGCAGGTGTGCGGCGGCGAAAAAATTCAAAGCGACCGGTTTTAGTTAAAATCACAGCCGCGCGAGGCTCTCGCCACATTCGGTTGTGGAAATTCGCCGGAAACTCACGTCTCATCTGGTTGCTAGCTACGCGTTTCGTTTCACCTTTCTTCCCTTCGCTGATAGCTTCTCACGCACGACGTATGAGGTAAGTTGTATGCACTCGCGAGCATTTTGTTTTATTTTATTTACTGCTTGTTAATTAAAACCTTCAGATTGATGGGTAAATGTTATAAGGACGGGGATAGTAGTTACATGACATGAAGTTAGTTACGAGTGTGTCATGTTTTAATTATTATTTGAATGTGGAGTTGAATTTGTAGGTGCTAACTGGAACATATAATTTTACAACGAATTTAATTTTTTTCATTATTGTTACAGAATAATTATATAAACATGGCTTCAAGAAAAAGGAAGATAGAAGAAGAAAAAAGAGTTTTTAACGAATTATGGACAGAATTATACTTTTTTATCGAGTTTAAAGGAAAACCGTTATGCTTGATTTGTCAAAAGAGTATTTCTGTAGTAAAGGAATATAACCTGAAGCGACATTACGACACTGAGCACAAAGCTAAATTTGACTGTCTTGAAGGAGAAATACGGAAAAGGAAAATTTCCACTTTGAAATCGTCATTACAAAATCAACAAAACATATTTAAGGTTGTGGCAGACAACAGCGAATCGAATGTTCGGGCCAGTTACAGGGTAGCAGAGATTCTTGCAAAAAGTGGACGTCCGTTTACCGATAGTGAATTAGTAAAAGAGTGTGTCTTAGCTATCGCAGAAGAAATATGCCCAGAGCAGAAAAAAATGTTTGAAAGTCTTAGTCTCTCTGCAAGAACTTGCACCCGACGTACTGAAGACTTGGGTGCTAATTTGTGTGAACAACTCAGGGATAAGGCGCAGTCTTTCGACTGCTTCTCTTTAGCGATGGATGAAAGTACGGACGTGTCGGATACAGCACAGCTACTCATATTTGTACGCGGCATTGACGAAAACTTTACTGTTTACGAAGAGCTTGTGAAACTTTGCAGTTTGAAAGGTACAACTACGGGAGAAGATTTATTTCACCATGTGGAACAAGCTCTGGATTCATTGCAATTAAGCTGGGAAAAGTTAACAAGTGTCACTACCGATGGAGGCAAGAACATGAGCGGTCAAAACAAAGGTGTTGTTGGGAGAATCATCAGCAAAGTGAAAGATTCTGGATCTACTGTGCAATTGATTTTTCACTGTATTGTCCATCAAGAGGCATTGTGCTCCAAAGTTATATCCTGGAAAGAAATAATGGATACTGTAACATCCACTGTTAATTTTATAAGAAGAAATGGGCTCACACACCGTCAGTTCCAAAAGTTTTTGGAAGATCTGGAAGCTGAACATGGTGACGTGGTTTACTACTGTGAAGTGAGGTGGCTCAGTCGAGGTGCCGTTTTGGAACGGTTTTTTGATTTGAGGAAAGAAAATGGTAACTTCATGGAGATGAAAGGAAAGCCAGTAGAAGAGCTTACTAACAAACAGTGGATTATCGATCTTGGTTTTTTGACTGATTTGACTAAGGAACTGAATCAGCTCAACAAACGCTTGCAGGGAAAAAATAAATTGATTTGCGATATGTATACAGATGTAAAGTCATTTGAAATGAAACTGAAACTGTTTATCAAGCATATTGATGAAAAAAAGCTTGACCATTTTCCTAATTGCAAGAAAGCCGTGGAAGAAGCTGGAGATAATTTTGTGTGGCAAAATATTACAATGAGAAACGTGTTAACACAACTACAAACTGAGTTTGTAAATCGATTCACCGACTTTAAAAAGAGCTCCCTTAACATGGAAATATTCCAAAACCCTTTTGCAATTGATATTAGTGAGGTACCAAGCAATTTGCAAATAAACATAGTAGATTTGCAAAGTAATAGCACACTTAAAACGGCATTTAAGGAAAGCACTGACTTGATACAGTTCTACGGAGGTTTGAGTTCTGAAAACTTCAAAGAATTGAAAAAGTTTGCTCAGCAGATAATAACTATGTTTGGTAGTACATATTTGTGTGAGCAGACTTTTTCAATTCTCAACTACCGCAAAAATAAGAATTGTTCGCGGTTAACGGATGAACATTTAGACGCGATACTGCGCGTGTCTACTACTAAAATGAAAGCAGACGTTAAAAAACTTGCAAGTCAAATGCAGCCTCAAAAATCTCACTAGTTCTTACTTTTATGTTAGTATAGTAGTTCAATTAAAAAAGACATAATTGTATGAATATATATGCGTTTTATTTCAAATATTAAAAATACATGCCCGAACATATAAATATAAGTGCGGCCCGCACTGATACTCTGGCAACATATGTGGCCCGGCTATAGCATAAGGTTGCCGACCCCTGACATAAAGGATCGATGCGCCCTAAAAGAATATGTAGTATAATACAAAAAGGAATGTTTCGGTGGTTAGGACATGTAGAGAGGATGTGACGAAAGAAATTAATGGTGAAATAGGTGTGTCAGGATTGTAGCAGATGGAAATCTGTAGTCGAGGCTTGAGTATGTGTATGTATGTATATATACAACGTGTAACAGAAAGGTGTAACCATATATGAAGAGCTTATTCAATCGATGATATAAAACAACTTTTACTATGCAGCCAACACGGAAATCTCAAAAAAAAAATCTACCCTTAATTTTTTTTTCGATTTACAGGGTTTGTTACATAGTAAAAGTTGTTCCATATCATTGACTGAACAAGCTCTTCAAATATGGTTACACCTTTCTGTTACACGTTGTATATAGAGGTTAAGATATTAGGGTTCCGCACTCAGCGGGAGCCGCGAATTGTTTGTCAGGCGCTACCATTATAGCAGCTTATTTATGTTGCCTTGGTGTTGCTATGACATCTATATTATTGTAATCTACCATGTTTTTAGGGTTCCGCACCCATATTGTGTGGTGGTACGGAACCCTTTGTTCGCGAGTCCGAATCGCACGGCCAAATTACTTTCTCAAATCTGAAATGCTTTTCCTGCATAGATCGTATCTGTAGTGACTTGAGGCCGAGGGCAGCGTGACGTCATTCTGCACGTTGCCGTAGGTCAGACGACCCTGGAGATTCCTTCTTGCTACTAGAAAGTGCATTTTATCTTTTTTCAATGCATGTGCTCGTAAAGGCCCACTTTTTATGCATCAAAACCGAACAGAAAGTCGATTATTTTGCCCTAGGGCTTTATTATTATTTTTTTTATTTATTTACAATGGTTGGCTAACCTGCAGTCTTTCCTGTGTACCATAAATGTCATACTTTTTTTCCCACTATTTAACGGCTCTGGATACAGTCTTTTTGAGCCAATTATAATTTAAAGTTCACAAAATTATATTTGTTTTATTTCCTCACACCATGCATTGAAAAACGTAGTATGATACACGGGCGTAAAAGCAATAAATTACTCGGTTACGTTTAAAACACTCGCGTAATTTATTCCTTTTCGCCCTAGTAGCATAAACTACTATTTCAATGCATGTGCTCGTAAAGGCCCACTTTTTATGCATCAAAACCGAACAGAAAGTCGATTATTTTGCCCTAGGGCTTTATTATTATTATTTTTTTTATTTATTTGCAATGGTTGGCTAACCTGCAGCCTTTCCTGTGTACCATAGATGTTATACTTTTTTTTCCACTGTTTAACGGCTCTGGATACAATCCTTTTGAGCCAATCATAATTTAAAGTTCACAAGATTATATTTGTTTTCATTTCCTCACACTATGCATTGAAAAACGTAGTATGATACACGGGCGTAAAAGCAATAAATTACTCGGTTACGTTCTCGTAATTTATTCCTTTGCGCCCTTGTAGCATAAACTACTATTTAAGTAAGGTGTTACCGAGATACGGGGTTGTAAGAGGTACATCACGAGATCACAGTTCGGAGCGAACTACTAGTTAGTTACATTATAAGAAAAAGCATATACAGGGTGCGGCGCAGAAACTTGCTGATTTGAAACGTCGTCGTGGGGATACACCATTTTATGCTGATTTGCAAAATGCATTCGCAGAGCACTCGCATGCATTCACGTCAGTTACGAATTACGATGTCGGCAGTCGTTTCCTACCGTCCACCCCAGCTGGTCGTTGCGACCGCTCAAGCTATCTTATTGTCAACGAATTGGATTACCCGATTTCTGAAGTTCCGTTCAACTTTTTCAAGCACATCGAAGGGTATGTTGGCAATCGCTTGGCGTATGTTTTTCCAGGTGAGAACTTTTTTATGGGTTTATCTGAAATCTATTGTTTACAAGGACCCTACCTGACCTAAAAAGCAAGATACGCCAATACGCTTGAGAGTTAAACGGAACTTCAGAAATCGGGTAATTCAATGCATTGATAATGAGGGCTGTCATTTGAACGATCTAATCTTTAAAACTATACATATAGGTAATGAAAAAATTCAGATTATATATTTTACAAGAACAATAAAATTATAATGATATCTCCACTGCTTTTTCTTCTATAAATCTTTCAAATTAGCAAATTTTCGCGCCGCACCCTGTATATAATAAATGAATAACCAAGAAAAACGCAACCCGTAAACAGTGTATGTGTACTGTGTGTGAGGGTGTGTGTGTAAATATATAATAAAGTACAATAATAAAATAGTCAAAAAGTTATCTGTACATTTAAATATTTTTGCGACATTTTAACCGAAAAAAGCTATTTAATATTGTACGGAGGCCAAAAATTATGTCTGTCTGTCCTTCTGTGCCGTTTTAACTCGAGAACTACTCAACGGATTTAATTTGGATGCAGTTTTCTAACATCCCGTATAACCTTTATGTTGACTAGGATTGACCCTATAATCAGGGGTGGCCAAACTTTTTAACTGTGTGGTCTACTTGTGTTCAAAAATATTTTATGCGGTCGACTGTAAGGTAGTATTTAAAAGAGGAAAAAAACAACTTTTCGGATAAGTTGGCAATTTATAAATTTATTTAATATTTAATAATTGAAAGTTCAAAATTCGCACTTTTCACTTCACCTTGCGTTTTTGGGTGGAGATTTGACAATGCATAATGCTCCACAAGTTTATCATATGGGCAGCGTAAAAACTAACTGCGATGCGCAAACAGGAAATTAAGTGGGCCTCTATGAAGCGAGAACTATATTTGGTTTTTATTGCATTTATAGTGAAAAATTTTTAAAATGGCAAATTTTAGTCCGTTCGACCGGTAGACCGCGGTTGACCTCTTGGCCACCCCTGCTCTATATAGTATTTGTTCTTACTTACCACTTGCTGAACAATGAAGGCAAACATCGTGAGGAAACCTGTATGCCCTAAAAGCGTGTACGTGGCTAAATACGGCAATAGGGATCACCACCCATCATGTTGCGACGTAATAATCGTCGGTGAAACACGGGTGTACAAAGTGTGTGGCTTGCATTTCACAGTTCACACTCGGAACACCTCTGACACCCCGTCGGGGATTCATGTCGTGACAATATACATATACAGGCTGTCCCAAAAGTCAACGTTATTCCTTGGAGGGCTGATAGACCAGCTCATAACTGTCCAGAATATCAAAATATGACCTCAGTGAAAAGTTGATAGTTTTCGAGTTATCGATACTTTTATGAATTTCATGAAATTTGACACGTTAGATGAATCTTTCCAGTGCCACAGCTACACAATTCCATATTCTGAGATTCTTATTTTTGTTTCGCAATCCTGAATAGCCTTGCTATTGATCCCAGTCCAAAATCAAACCAAAATGATACGCACTTGAAAAAATAAATTGTTCGAATTATGAGTTTGAAATTGTTTGAAACTTTGACTCTTCATACTGTGAAAAAAATGTACTACGCTTAGCTGGCAAGTAATTTTTAATAATAGGTAATTTAGTGCAGTTTCTTAAATAGACTTTCGGGACACCCTGTATGATAAAAGAACCACCAAGCCGAAAACCGTCGATAATATTTTTTTATTAATAGACATTCCCACGCGAGCGAAGCCGCAAGCAAAAGCTAGAACAAGTTTGTGAACAATGATATTTGTCCTTAACTTCTAGTTCAGAATGTTAAAATAAAAATGTTACAAATAAATCACTAAGTAACTGGTTACTCGGTGACAGTTACAGTCAAATGTAATTTATAATTCAAGCAGTAAACATGATTGTAGATTATTCCATGATAACAGCTTAACTTCATAAATTGGTAATTATTGGTTGTGCCAGCTGGCATTGACATCCAAATTCTGTTTTTTCAACCATAGAATGATTGATAACCATTGTCAAGGCCACATCAACCATGAGGTAAAAAGTGAAGGTCATTCTGAGTATAGAACACCATGTTAACAAACTTCAAAACCATTAGTTTAAAGTCACTAAAAGTTTTTCGTTACTAAAAAGTCACGTTTAGTCACTAAAAAGTTTAAAATGATTATATACTGACTATTACTGACCGATGGTACAAAAATAACAAGTAACACTTTACCGACTTCTTTTTTCCTGAAACATAATAATATGTCCTCTAGAAGTCAGCGGCGCCCTCATATTATACATATATTTTAAGAAGAAAGAAGTCAGCAAAAATGTCATTTTGGTACCATCAGTCACTAATAATTTTTAACATTTTAGTGAATGACTGCAGTTACATTTGAAGTCGGTTACTATTTTTTTTTTAAAGATTTACTTCACACTGTTTTGTTTATTGTTGACTTTTGTGGTTAAATTGTAAAATAGAATATAGTACAGTAGTATAGTGATAGTTCTTATAAACGCCCTGTTGATATAAAACGAAGGTCAAGTAAGTATATTTTCAAATTATGCCCAGTAATCAGCACCCCCATTTAAACTGATTGCCGCAATCTCAAATTATGTGCTGTCATTGAGGAGTTTTATGTTGATGAAACCAGTATCTAAGGTCAGGTGAATGTATGACAATTTCAAAGTAATTCCCTGCAATCAGCATCCTAGTACATACATATGGTATGCTGTCATTTTCTGAGGAGTTCCACTGCCTATCTCTGAAGACCTTCAGCAGATTACGGCCAATATCAAAAGAGATCTACCTGGAAGCACACTCCTCCAAACAAAAAAAAGAATCATTCAAATTGGTTCAGAAGAGACAGAGTTATGGAGTAACATACGTGAAACAAGAATAGTCAAACGGAGAATCTACTGCTTTTTTGAAGTCGGTTAAATATATGTTTATAGTAAACTACTGGTATACATTGCTCTTAGCTAAAAGTTGTATTTTGGCTGTTATAATGTTTCCTTAATATTTTGTTACAAATCCGGAGAATTGACTCTTAAAGGAACCATTTCAAGTTTTGAGTTACTTTGTCCCGTTTTGTTTTTGGTGGGATCCTCTTTAAAATTAAGATTTTTTTTATGTGCAATGTGCAAGGCGTGAAAAAACAATTTTTTTAAGAATTTAGTAGGCCCCAGCACACAAGTGGAGCAATCTGTGGTCGAACTTTAACAATTATACTGGTTCCAAGGTCCCGCTGCACACGAGGTAATAAAAAGTGCGAGCACAGTGAAACATATTACGCGCTCACTCTCACTTATGGGTCATCATGAGGCAACGCATAGTGATTGATATTGTGTATCGATATGTTATTGGTAAATGTTTACTAAATTAAAATGACACAATAAGTCTTATTTTTGTGTATGTGTATTATGAGGGTGACACTGAAAGTTTTTATAATTGGCCACTTGTAAACGATATAATAAAAAAACAAGTTAAATTGTTGAAAATGGAACTCTTTGCTAATATTATTGTATATGTATTTCATTAATTTGTCATTTGTTTTACGATTTGGTGGCAAATTGAAAATTGTCTGTGTCACCAAGATGAAGCCCCGTCTCGTGCCACTGTTTACAACTCGTTTAATGAGTTTGAACATGGTCGCACTAATCTCACCGATGATCTGCGTGAGGGATGGCCTTTTACAGAGATGACTGAAGATAACATCAGTGTTGTGCGGCGTATGATAGAGACTGACAAAAGAGTGACCTATCAGCAGATTCGGACAAACTTAGGCATTGGTATGAGTCAAATACAAAAAATCCTCCATGAACATTTAGCGGTCACGAAGCTTTGTGCCCGGTAGATACCCCATAATTTGACAGAGGCCCAAAAACTCCGTCGTGTTGATTGGTGCCGTGAAATGGTTCAAAGATTTGACGGAGGTAACTCAAATGCTGTGTTTGACATACTTACGGGCGACGAAAGCTGGATTTACTGTTATGATCCTGAAACTAAAAGACAGTCTGCTGTGTTGGTGTTTCTTTCCGAGGAGTTGCCAACTAAAGTGAAGAGAGGTCAAAACGTGAGAAAAAAGATGGTGGCCTCGTTCTTCGAAAGGACAGGTCATTACGCAACAATTGTTTTAGAGGATCGAAGAACAGTTACTGCAGAGTGGTACACTAACAATTATTTGCCACTTGTCTTGGAAAAAGTTCGGGAGAAACAACCTCGCAGTAGGATCCTCCTTTACCACGACAACACCGCGTCGCACACCGCCAAGCAAACGATCGGCTATTTGGCGACGTCAGACGTGGAATTACTGGGTCACCCGCCGTATAGCCCCGACCTTGCACCTTGCGTTTTTTAGTTATTCATGAAAATAAAAGAAAAACTTCGAGGAAAACGTTTTATGGATGCCGAGGAAGCAGTGGCTGCGTTTGAAAGGCCATCGAAGAGACCCCTAAGGATGAGTGGGTGAAGTGCTTTTCTCAGTGGTTCCATCGGATGCAGAGATGTATTGATGTGAATGGACAGTATTTTGAAAAGATATAATAAAACTAATAACTTGCTAGTTTGTTCAGTTTTTGATTTTCTAAGAACTTTTAGTGTCGCCCTCGTAACTATGAATAAATAATTTAATTTTGTTGTATTAAATTTAATTATTAACAAATAATAAAAGTGACTGTTATCTCTTGATCGTCTTTAATTGTTTTGAGGGGCAGTTACTCACTATGTTAGTTCTATGGATATTTCAATGCCAGCACACCACTACGCAAAACTAAGTGGAATCAAAATGAACTCACAAACTATTATCAGATTAGCTTCTTTATTGTCAATTTAGTCCATTTAAATGCTCTACCATTCGTTCATGAACATTTAAGGAGAGTAAATTACAAACAAGTACAAACTGATTGTACTTCATCTTAGGTCTTATCCACTATCAGGCACTGTAGTGACCAAGTGTAAACGAATTGAGAAAATTACAAACACATTTATTATTTTGTCTTGGGTCTTGCACTAATTGGGAGACCCTATTTCTAACACAGATTGTGTCACTACTTTTTACCATGCTATTGTGGCAGTTTAACACTCAGCGCAGCACCTAGGCCATTTTAGCATCTCCTTGATTAATGTTATCATTTTTTTTTACTTTTAATTGGTTTCTCGACACACATAGGTACATGGAAACAAATTACTCTAGGCCAGTAATTCCATATTTACTACACAAATAAAAGGAAATGTGAGCTGTACAAGGTATAATTTAAAAAAAGGTGTGTGTATCAAGTCGGATTCATAAGGTTTTAACACTGTGTATCCAGATAGATACACAAGGCGGAGAGCAGGGCAACCGCCAAGATGGCATTATAAGCATAGATCATAAAATCCGAGTTAAATTTATTAAGAAATCTACTTATTTTGTTTCAATCAAATCAGAATGTAGATAAGGAGGGCATTATGGAAAAAATACTTTTAATATGAAAGTGTCACATAAACATGTCACCCCCAGCACCTGTTGACTGAGCTGTTACCAACATGCAGCAGCTAAGTAGGCAGAAGGTACTCACGCCGGTTCATCTTGAGCACCATGGCTCGGTAGAGGCGCGTGCACGGCGCCAGGGGGTTGTGTTCCCGGAACCACCGCCTCACACGATTCCATCTCCTCTCCATCTTAGCTGTATTCTACACCACTAAGAACTCTTGCTTCCGACTATGTTAAACTATATTTGACACACATTATCACTGCTTTCGAAGCATTTGAAGAATTCCCCGTCCGAAAATACATAACAAGGATTGTAACGGCAATTTTTTATGAAGAAGCAGTTTTGTAGCAAAACAAGAGATAGTAGTTCTAAGACATGCTCAGTAGGTTGGTATGAAAAGCGAGTATAAAATCTAGTTATTTTGACATGACATCACAAATTCACATTACAACGCACACGAAACTACGCGATTTTCGTATCGATTTTACTCTTCGCCCGCCCGCCCAAGCAGCAGCAGGGCCAGCAAGGTTTGTTTTTGGCTTTAGTTGGAAGCTAGGTAATAGTAGTGATGTCTTACGTATCGGTAGAAATTTTAATATAATCGATAATAAATCATAGGCAGGTACTAAATGATTTTTAAACGGAATAAAGTTTTCTATAGGTATTCATCAATTTAGATGGGCTGGGATCCACTATGATCCTGGATTAGAGACAGCAAGATTTGGTACAAAATGTAGTATAGCATTAAACTAAAGTGCAGTGAACTAAAGAAAACTAAAGTGTAGCGATATACACATTATCAGCTTCGAGCTGGTTGTGTATAAATAATAATGATAATCCATCTAGGTACTGCAGAGACCAGCAACCAAGAAATAAAGCGAGCTTCTCTAACAATGTCAGCGTGGTCCTTAATAGGTAAGAGTTTACTTTTTGATAAAAGTTGTAATTTTTTTAGAACTTTGCGAATGTTAAGTTTTTTTTAATTCAGATTGTGTATAGCACTCATAACCAAGCAACTTTTAATTTTTTTTTATATTTGTTGACCAATTTTCTTTTATTCGTTGCAACGATGCAGGCAAGGCAATGGTCAACACAATAAAACTTGGTTCTAAATCAAACAACATCTTGAGCCATCGAGCATGTTGGTTCGGGTTTCAAAGTCAAACCGCGTTTGTTGTAGTTTCTACACATGCCTTTTTGCATGTGCTTATTCTGTTTATCCTTTGCATGGAATACGCGCGTTCCCATCTTTGAAGTTAAAGTACATGTAAAAAAAATAAGAACATCCAAAGACGCACGCATCGCAGTCTTTGTTTTAGCTTTTTCACGACAAAATCCATCAAATTTATGAGGGGTCACTTCGTTAATTTTATGACATCTGCTAAAGTATCGATAATAATAAAAACGGCAAAACCTTCCCCTTTCTAGATGTATTTGTCATGTGTCATTTGTAGACAAACCTATAGCAGCGCCTCGGTGGCAAAACACTTGAACTTTCTGACGTATAATTATGTTGCCATTACACAATATATTTTTTTAAGGCAATGGGATCTAAGCTCGTACAGCGATGTCGTATGTATTGTGAAGTCCTTTTCACGAAAGAAGTCCCCTATTAAAATACCTACTTACAATGTTTTTGTATTAATCTTATTGATGAATAAATATCGGAAATTCTTTCGTGTCCATCCGTCCATCAGCCTGTATTCGTCCACTGCTAGACTTTTCTATATTTCAATATTTTGTCATTCTTGCCGGTCCTCTGTCCTCTCTCCTCATCCAACCTTCATCCGCAACGTCTTTTCTGCTCGTAGGTCCAGCGGGCACGAAGGTGGCCTACGCTATGCTTTGCCGCACGTGATCTCCACTCCATTCTAACGACTTTCGGCCGCAATGGCCATCATGTGGGCGACAGGTACGGCCTGCCCACTGCTACTTCAACTTACTGATTCAGCAGGCTATAATGTCGGTCTCTTTCGATCTTCAAACGATCTCTTCGCTTCGGATTTTATCCATGACAGATATCCCAAGCATTAGCCCGCTCCATAGCTCGTTGATCAAGCCCTCTGTAGGAGTCCCCGTCTCAGCGCCGGACCTACTTCACTTCATCATAGGAAGGCCGCGCTGGTTTTAAGCCTTAGCTTTATGCACTGCGGTATTGATGACGTAAATTGTGACGCAACTTCCTTGCTGAATGCCCTGAATGCTGCCCACCCCAAGCATATTCTGCTGTCAGCATGTGTTCTGTGGCTGTAAGCCTCGTGTCGAAGTTGTTTTTACCCACTTGGTAAACATATCTTTGAATAATTGCGATGCTCACATTCTCGACGGTTACTGACCTTTGGATGATGTGACAGTTGGACATGATCATAGTCTTATCTAAATTCATCGACAGGCCCACTCGTCTTGAAGAATCGCTTAGGTCTCGCAGCATTTCGTCCAGTTCCTGCAGCGTTTCCGCCATTATAGCTTCGATGAGCTTCGCATATACAAAGCGAAGATGCGAAATGTACTTTCCATTCAATGTTTGCCTCGTCTATTCCAGTTTAGTGTTTTGAAGACGTCAAACAGTTCAAATCAAATCATTTATTTTTGTCATAAAGTTATACCCCCTAAACAAGCAAAAATTGCAGCAATATTGCTAAACATCACAAATGGGAGCATGTAACTTACAAATTAATTGAGTTTCCTTAAAATTTTCTATAGAAAACAGCAATTTCATATGTAAAGAGCTAAAATATTAACTCCTGAAAGCATACTAAATGATCCAGCTAATGTGGTGGATCAATTATTATTATTACCACAAAATACCAGGTACTCATAGCTTTTTCTTTTTCTCAAAAGTCAACGATATTAGAAGAAAGTATAGATAGGTAACCTACACAAGAATCGAACTTGTAAAACTGTGTACAACATAAATGACTTCAGTTAATTACTTACGTAATATTGCAATCTTTGTATTTTTTAAAGATTTCTCGAAACCAGTACCAGTAAATATAGTAAAAGTATATATTTTTCCAATAAGCTTTTTAATATCTACAAGTTGTTACCCAGATTGTATTTTTAGGATAATATTTTTTATTTTTCTCATTATTATTTTGGAAATATTTTTAACCCTTTCAAATTTTTCATATTTTTTTTTACACCGTGATATGTGAGCAAATTAATGCTATTTTTGTGCCAAATTTCGTGTCTTTATATTTAACGGTGATAAAGTTATGAGACTGTGACATACGGACGGACGGACAACGGAGTCTCACCATAAAGGTTCCTTTTGTACCTTTCTCCAAAACTGGTGGACCGAAAAATAGGAAAAAAATCATGGTAATATGTGCTTACGTTAAAGTTACAGGAAAAACGTAGCGGTTGAGAAATTCACAAAAAGAAAATGACAAAACTAAATGTTTTGTTCCCAAAACTGTCGACTCACGGAGCCCTATGTACGTGAGTCTGACTCGCACTTGACCGGGTAAATGCTGACGAGTGTACCTGTGGGTCTAGGGTACATAGGAAAGAAGAAATTTTTCAAATAGTATACATTTTTTAATGACAGTTACTTTTTGTGTCAAACCCCCCTAATTTTCTCATTTTAACTTTTTCAAACGTTAATATGAATGAATGTTCCTGAGATTCTACAGAATATGTGAAAGAAAGATTTTTTTTTTATCTGTGCTGTTCCACCACTTTTCCACATTTGACAGTTCTTCCCGGCTTATTTACTGGACTAAGATCCTTCGCTTCGTTCTGAATTCAAAATAACGCCCTCGATGAACAAAATATTACTTGGGCCCCTTGTAACGCAAATAACTATTACATTTGCCTCATATTACCCCTTGTTATTCCGTGCTAATCGGTAAAACGCGGGAAGTCCTTGGGACCCAACAGATGTCACTTCCGCGGTATAATCGATATCACTTCCTCTATTCCATGACGCATCCTCGTTAAAATCAATGGATCTAAAATAGATGTCGATGAGGAAGCTAGCTAGCTTCTGTTTAGTTTAGAGTTAGACATTTTGGTAGCGTTCAGAAACGTCTCGGTAAATGTTAAACTATCAAAATGAATTTTATACGGATAATAATAGGTTGACTTTCTAAAAAATTCTAGATGAGCATCTAAATTACTAAGTTGTCGTCAACTAGGTTACGTTAGATTTCAACATATTATTTTTGATGCCAACTTAGTCATTTTGATGCTGATTGTTGTATTTTTTGGTGGTCTGTTAATCACAACCAATTTTATATTTCTGATGACTCGGGTACGTAGTTGTGGAACGGGTGACAGTTAATTTTTATCTTTACCCCGGCGTTTAGGAACGTTACCTATAACCACAAAACGCAACTCGAAAATCGAACCCTCGCTCAATGAACGGCAAATTACCCGAGCGTCGTCGTCGTTGACAGTTTGTTTACTAGTAGGTACGGCGGGGGCCACAGCGAGAGAGTCATAGAGGAAAGTACATGAAATTTACTTACTTAATTGTTTTTGTTTAAATTACTAAATGTATTAGAATATACTAAGTAGTTAAACCAATATTTATAAGCTCTTCATTTTAAGGGTTCCGTCGTAAAAGAACCTAAAAGACTACGGATATTTCCAATACAAAAAAGAGAGAAAAAAATACCTAAAGATACAATATGGGTATCAAATTGTATCTGATAGTAAATATAATTATATTTACAATAAGAGACCTTTTCGGTATCCTACTGAAACACTGTACAAAGAAGCAGGCTTTTTGACCGTACGACAGATCTTCCTGTTAAAAGCTTCGTTGTCAACTCACCGCAAAATTATATCGTCTCCAGATTATACATCATTGCTGAAAAAAAGAGTATTCCATACCCCTTCTATTTTAGTAAAAACCACCTTTGCACAACATTTTTCAAAATATCTGTTCCCTTTTATCTACAACAGGGTAGTAAAACTCTGCGATATTAAAAATTCTTCTTTAAGAGAAGCACACACTACCATACAAACATGGCTTAAAACATTGTCCTACGAAGCTACAGAAGATATTCTTAAAAAGCCTACATAATATGAAAATATAACCCTATCAACTGTTAAACTGTGCTATACATAAACATATTCTATCTAACAAGAAACATAATAATATAAAACGTTAAAATATAAATATATATATTTATCTATAGTATCATATTCATATAACATACTATATATCACTTTATAAATCATTATGTCACCCAATCTTTGTTCAAAACATACATACAAATACCCTCTTACACACCGTTTCACACTCTCTCCCTCACCCTCACACTTATCATATTTTCTACATACACATTAAATAATTAAAATCAGTGTAATCATAACAATCTGTTAAACTGATCTATAGTCAATACGATTACAAATGTAGTTCTATTAGGCCCCCGCGGTTCAGGCTCGACCTAGTTTTGGGGACCACTGTTAATGTACTGAACTTTAATTAAGTTAAAGATCTAATGTAATTTTCTTTTTGGTAAATAAACTTATTCTATATTCTATAATAACTGTATTTATGTGCATTGATTTCGAGAAATCTTTCGTCGGTAACTCGTACATCCTCGGTACGAGTGTTCACTTCACTTCACTCCGTGAAAGTCCACACCTGAAAAAATGCTGAGACGATTATGTTTTAGAAAATTAATTAAACTGTTGCATGTTGGTAGGAATCGGTTTGAAATATAACCAGCAAAAATCTGCGCGGCATCTGGACACGATAACGAGCCTACGTCCCGCTAACGTGCCCACGTCCCCTATAAACGGCAATCACTTTAATTACAAAAGTTCGACCACAACTGACGTCATACACGTGGACGTAAAAGACATTGTGTTTCAAAAACATTGACCCTTATTGCATTCGATTAGAGTCTGATATTGAATCATGTGTGGTGGTGGTTTGTCGCCCCGTGTTGGGCGCCAAATACTGTTAATGTTTGTGTGTACATACAGGCAGATGGCGGAAATGGGTGTCAGTTAAACGGTCCACGCTCACTAATTGGCCTGAACTAATGAACCACGAGTAAATTACATAGTTGTGTCTATCGTATAATGGAAACCGATATGCTTCGGACGTGGATATGGAGTAAGTACAATCATATGTGAAATCCACGTCAGAACAAAGATTTCAAAGGTAAAGATAAGCCCTTACCGTAGTATGACAGCACCAAAATGTTTTCACCTTTAAATGGGTGACGTTCACACGTTTGTAATCAGTGCTCATCTGAACACAGTGATAGAATTTTTACGAGAGAAGGGCCTCAATATGCCGTCGTGTGCATTTTTAAAGTGCACTAACATTTCAAGAAATGCGAATAAAGCCAAAAGTGTGACATTTCACATTCAAAACACATTCAAAAAGAATGCAATAGATTTTAGGTGCCAGGGCTCATCTAAACCTTTGAAATCCTTGCGTCAGAAGGTACTTATGCAGATATCAAGTCTTTACACATGAAATTACCGTTTTCTATAGAGAATTTGAATTTTCAGTACTAACATTTTTGCATTTTTTTTAGGAATGACAAATCCAAATTATGTAATTTCTTTGGCGTATGAATGAGACAACATTAAGCTAACAGCAACATTAATTAAATTTTTGAAAAGTGCCAGCCGTAAAAAAATATTACGAATCGTATCATAGAAATGGATGGCATTTAGGATGAACTGTTTTTGAAGATTTAATTTTTGTAATCAAACTGAAAATAAAAACGAAATTTAATACGAAGATGTGAAACCTTGAAATCAACTTTCAAAAAAAAAAAAAAATAATGGAAATAGCAATTGAATTACAAGAATTATGAACTCATGAATCTGTAAGAAAATTTCGGCCATTTCATAGTGTAGCATTCGCTACAAGTATTCAACCTTTTTATATATTTTTAGTCTTTCTTTATCGTTGGCTGCTTTTCTGAATTTTCGAATATTTAGAATGATCTTGTCAGATTTTTTTTGTTATTTTTCTCATATCAAAGAAGATCATGACAGAGGAAGGATAAATCTTTTACAAAATAACAAATTTGGTATTTGAAAAATAGAAACAGAGCGCATTTGCTCTGAGCATTGTGTAAGCCAGTTTTTCTGCATTTCCTGCGACCCTTCGGGATTTTCTAAGGGTTCTGGTTCTCCCCAGTTTGATTATTCATTTCTACTTGAATTCCATCCGCCATCTCGTACGGTTGTACCTATTGAGGCCTGATGTAAGGACCACGTCCCTGGTGAGCTAAAGCTTCCGATATTAAAATAGAAATCGCCAAGCTTCATCGACTGCTCCCGGGAACACCGGAAACACCCAAAGTCACGAAGAGACCCTTACCAGGTTTTTAGTATCTGTAGCCTAATATTCAGCATCAATTATTTTTATTCCTTAGTGTAAAGCTAGATAACGATTGCTCGTAACACCTTAATATTACTTTTTCTTTCGGATTAAGAGTTATCAAAACTTCCGTGCAACCTTAGTTTCTGGGATCCTAAAAACTAGTTTCGCCACCAAATTTTAAAATCCATTATTTTATGAACAAATGCGTCGTTCAAGCTAAAAGGAAATCAAAATCCTAAATAAGTGGAATTTGGCATAATAATTTTTTTGATCTAATAAGTTCCTTTGTACCGATACTCTTCTGATATTATTGTTCTTTTGTATCATATTTTTCTTACTTCGGTTTTGTTATTTTTGTGTATTTAAAGATAAATTATACGGTTTATTCATCCAGGTTTACCTCTTTTTTTGGCTGTCACCAGGCTTGCCTGGTGGCAGTCCAAATTTAGGTCGAAATTACGTTCGTTAATATGTAGTGGCAAAAAATATAAAAATTATTTTTAAAAAATAACGCTACAATAGGTATTATTTGCATGTGAGCGGGTGTTATCTGTACTGTAACGCGTATACTCGGATACACCTCTGACAACCTCTCGAGGATTCGTGTCGTGATGGTGAAATTTGATCACCCGCCCGAATTTGTACTGGAGACTCGGTTAGTGATCAGGAACAAGGTTCAATGATTCTTTTTCATCCATCAGCCTAGTTCGTCCACTGCTGGACATAAGCCTTTCCAGGACTTTGCCACTCCCGGCGGTCATCCTGGAAGAATTACCCATACTCACACACGCTGGGCAGGCGGGTTGGTGAGCGCGGTGCCGGAACCCTCGCACCAGTGATGCCGCTGCCCGTCACCAGTTTGTTCCATATAAGGCCCGGCTATTAGGGATGGATATACTGCCATCCATCGGTCCCAGGCATGGTGGGCCTCCTGGTTTTTTGCCTGTGAGCTGTCCTCTTACTCTCCCCCGAATTACTTCGAGGGGGTCTCCAAGTAAGATGGTGGTACCTCCACAGTCGAGCCAATGATTCTTTTTAAGAAATTATATTAAAATAAAACTCATACGAAGAGTTGTAATACAAATCCTAGTATAGGCATCAGGGGAGCAAAAAATATTTTTTCCAAAAAATATGTTTACTGAAAATCGTAGAACAGTGAGAACAAAAATTCCCATTAGTTCTACCGTAGAACAATGTTGGTGGACAGAAGAACTAGTGGGAATAAAAGTGTCACTAGTTCTACTATTCTGTAACATATAGCATCGTAACAAACAAACGATAATTGGCTGCCTATAAATATATAGGCCGCCGGGTTGTAAAGCAGTTACCTAAATACTTTTTTTTAACTTTTCTCAGATAACTTTTCTCAGACTGTACTTCACAAAAATCAACGCGATATAAAGAGAAATCTACGAAAAGAAACGCGCGATACAGAAACGCAACGTAACGAGAACGCGGCATGCCGGTAATGATTCATTTCACCTGCCGGTTCATTCAACATTGTTCCTGATCACCCCAGGAGCGATCGGTCTACCTTCCCAATCGGTCTACTTTTGCTATTGGTCTATTTTACCAAATGGTACATTTCTTTTTCCTAATCCGTCCATTTCTCAATGCGTCTAATATTCACATCGGTCTATTTCCCGATCGGTCTACTTCTGTATCTGATTTCAGTCTCCAGTTAGAATTCGCCAGTTGATTAAATTTCATCTTATAGTTGCGTCATCCGAAAACTGGCAATAGTACTCGTGCATTAGAACAACATTCCGTGAAAAAAATTGAGAAATCGAGAAAAAAATTCATACATTTTGTTCAGGTAGCTATGTAACTTTATAGCACACCATGCGTAAAATGACCACTTTACGCACGCGTGCGCGTGCGTAAAGTCGGCATTTTCCGCACTTGTGCTATAAAAAATTATACGAAACTCGTGCGAGAAACTTTTTAAACTCACACTCGTCAGAAAACGTTTCATCGCTCTCGTATCGTAATGTACTATTTCTATAAAACAGCTGTTTTAAAAGTTATTCGTATGGACGAGTACTATTGCCAGTTTCCGGCTTCCGCAACTTTATCCATCTAGTATATTTGTCATAAAGTTGGATCATAGTATCCACAAGATTCTCATAGTAAATACCTGTACCAAAATTAATCAGTGGTATATATCTAATATTTTCCGCCATTTACCCACTAGTAATAAGATAACGAATGCGGCAGCTCATCTTGGCCTTGCGAAGCCCCTCGGTCGATACCACGTGCTCGTGACATTGGGATCGCATTGGGGGCCGCAGGCCACCAGCTCACCGGACACACGTGCACATTGCTTACTGCCTAGGTCAATAGCTTAACCCGAGAGTTCTTTCGAGGCAGGTTCTTTTCCGACGCAACATTTGCGTACATTCTGTATAACCCTGACCTCTATTTATCAAACCAGTCGTTCCCTCGGTGCCGAGGACCGGGACATTACTACGTTTGGTGGTGTGTGAGCAACTTGCCCAATTTGTTCACCGAGATCTCTTCAGTCTTGTGGTGAGTTAGCAACTTACCCAATTTCTTCATCGAGATCTCTTCAGTTTATCAGAAAGTAACTATTTCTAACTAATTCTTAATCTATATATCGTCACGACATGAATCCCCGAGGGGCTGTCGGAGGTGTTCCGATTGTGAACTGTGAACACTCAGTACACTCGCGATTCATCGACGATTATTACGTCCCAACGTGAGGGTGGTGAGCCCTATCGCCGTACTTCGGGCACAAATACACGCTTTTCAGGGCATGCAGGTTTCCTTACGATGTTTTCCTTCACCGTTCAGTGGTAAGTAAGAACAAATATTATGCACATAAATCCGAAAAACTCATTGGTGCATGCCGGACCGGGGTTGAACCTGGATATCATTATTAAGAGGCCACCTGGATATCATTATTAAGAGGCCGGTGTTCTACCCATGAGCTACCGTTCCTGTTTATTTATTTCTGCTTTTTTATATCTTCACTAATAATATAATATTGAATAGTTATAACTAGCTGTTGCCCGCGACTTTGTCCACAGTATAATGCGGCCGACGTGTAATCCCTTGGGAATCCCGCAATAAAAAGTATCCCAGTTTTTAAGTTGGATAGTAAGTTATTGAACAGTGATCTCCCTTCCTTCTTTATTTATAATCCATGGATCATTGCTGAGGATCGTACAGTGGTAACCGCATCAAAATCCGTTCAGTAGTTTTTGCGTGACGCATGAAATACTGACAAAATGCCTTTTTTTATATAATTATCCTACACCGCTATTTTTTTTAATATCATCAATGTACCGACAGACACAGTTTTTTTCTTTTACAGTTTTTTAATATAATACTTAGCTATACAATTTTCAGGTACTACCTAGCCCGTTTCATCAAAGATGGTATCACCATCTGTTATACAATTGCTGCAACTAAATTCGCATCAAAACTTTTTATTTACCAAAATAGGTGACACTATTTTATTTAAACGAAATAATTAAATATTTATTTTTGCGCGTTCCAATGATGAACAGCGCCACCTGTTGATTTTTATGTACTAAAATTTTGTACGCTTCATAATTCTAACCAAAGTAGATTATTGGTTTTTCTTTTATACAATCGTTCTTGACGTCTACAGGCCTTCATCGCCAGAAATTATTATTTACTATTTTAACTTCTAACAGTAGTAAAGTAAATTCCAAAAATCTTTAGATGACGATCACTTTTTTCCGATATTTGATTTTAATGGAACAAAGCCTATATTCTAATTCAAATAATTAAGCTCTGTCCATCTGTGAAAACTACATAAAAATCCGTTCAGTGCTTTCGGAGATGTGCGCGACAGAAACAGAAACAGACAGACAGAAAATAAGTCTAAAAATCGCTGATTTGTCTTCTATTACTCTTCTTTAGTCGCCCACATTCTATTTTTATTACTTTTCTTCAATGTACAGACACACCGAGTTCTGCCAACACCTACTGTTAGTGTACATTATAGACCACAGAACATTTAAATCAAAATGTTCTGAGTTATAGACGATGCATGACGATAACACAGCTTTGAAACCAGTATTTTATGTAATTCCCATAGCTTAATTTTTAAAAGTTTTTTTTTTTCAGAGAACAAACGCCATTTTAGGACAAAGTTTTCATTATTTGGGTATATAAATTAACCATTACTTTTTATGATTTTTTTAAAGAATTGTCCGAAGACCTATACCTTCTGGTATTTTCGGACACATTTTTAAAAGTATATTTAAGGGGAAGTGGGCGACCAAAAAGCAAATTTTGATCAAATTTTTCAGAACACCTGCTATAATTACGAAACTGAAAAAAATATGCAGTGGTATTGAAGATATGAGAAATACTTTTGTCAGCTCGAAAACGTGATTTGAAAACTTTCACTCGATAGAAAAAAATCCTAAAGATACCTCTAAAAATTTTGTTTATCACGTTTTATGTCTGTTATACCTATCGTATAATTATGAAACTTAATAACAGTATTTTCAATATAATAATTCATCATGATGTCACAATATATTTCCTATATTGTATATTTCCTTTTTTTTATGAATTTTTTTACACAATGTCGCTTACGTCGAATTAGATTAGGCTCTCGAACCATTTCTACCTTGCTCACTCGCGCTGGACTCTGGATAAGTTCGTTCTGCACTCTCAGTCACAGGCCATTCCGGGGGAGGAAGCCTTGCTGAGCGAACCTGTGCTGCTTTTTCGTAGCTCGATAAATAAGTGATATTGATTTATAAGTGATTGAAATGGGAAATAAAGGTGCCAAAAAAAAACGTGCTCAATCGACAAACTTGTTGTATCGACGAAAATGTCAGCATATGAAAGAAGTATTGAGGTAAGATTTTATTTTTACATTGTTAGGTACTAATATTATTGTGAAGAACTGAAATGTTTAGGTAATAAATTAGGGTTGAATAAAAATAGGGTTGGTTTGTAGATAAGGGGGCACAATAGGAAAAAAAGTCCTGACGCGTGCCCCCTTATCAACACGTAAATATATATCTTTATATTGAATATTCTTGTGAAATTTCAAATGAAATGTGTTATTACTAGTATTGTGCTGAGGCCAAAACTGAGGCCAAACGCCTGTGATTAATAAAATTGAGCTAACATTTTGAGCTCGCCGACTAGAGTGCGGCCCGCGGGGCGCGGGAAGCGGGGCTATAGCCACGCCTCTGCGGGGAGAGTGGAAGCAGATTTTGGCGCGAATTTCCAACGACCACTTCACCTTAAACGTAAAGATAATATCAAATCTACGCAACCCACCGAGGTACCTCTTCTAAAGCCAGTTTGTACATTTCAAATGTTTTATTTTGTTTTTTCTACGCTACGGCGGCGTAGCACTTCATTACTTTGTTTTAAAAGTCACAAATTCGCACTTTTCTTTTAAACCTCACAAACTCATTACCGACAAAAGGAATGTTCTCGCAGAAAAAATACGTTAAAAAAGTCGACGTAAAAAAACGAACAAATTATTTTTTTTCGTACGAAAATGTCCACGTTACTGGTATTAAAAAAATCGATGTAATCTCTGCGTTAATCATGCGATGGAGTATACCTGTAGTTTTCGCTTTAGAATTGGTAAACAATGATGGTGCCGGATACTCTAGGAATTTAAGGTAGTATTAATATGACTAAGGAAACCAGAAGAAGTCTTTTAAATATTCCAGGGCTACGCGTTTAACACGCCAGGTTGAGAAACTCACAAAAGCTGAGAATGTCCTTCCGGAACCATCGGTCTGCTATACCCATTGTGAATCTTAACCTTAATGAAACCTATCGTTGAAGATTCAAGCGCTAAGGAGGTCGGAACTTATTTCTCTAATATCTTTAAGTACTTAAAATAAAATTTAAAAGCCTTTTAAATTTAATGTTTATCCTGCACTCACCAAGTATTCTGAAACAATGCAACGAAGATTGCAGAGATTCCCACATGACTGATAAGTTTTCTTTCAGAAATGTTTCACTAGGTACCATTAACAGTTTCTGTCCGGAAATGTCTTACTTGCATTATCACAATAACACAAACACATATCTTCAGAAGGCCGTCAGGTAATAGTCTATGACGTGGGCAACATAGAAGAACATGCAGGTCGCGATGTACATGAAAATGAGGATCTGCACCAACATGGTGGTCGCGGGCTGGTCCGGGGAGTACTGCCCGAGGCCCGGGACAGTCCAAGTGAAGCCATACGAGTCCGAAGCAGCCGTAATAACACTTATACAACGATCAGCCTGCATGTTGGGGCTGCCAGCTTCTATAGTTAAGTGGCTTAGAGCTGTATTTTAAAGTTACCGTTATCGGTCGGATAATAGCACCAAAGGCATAGTTACTATGCCAAAGGTATTGTTACGCTTGGGTGTACTGATAAATGTTACCCCTATAGAGAGGGTTACGAGGCTCCCTATAGGGAGGCCTCCGAAACATTTTTTTTCCTGTTCTGTTTTATTTTCTTTCTTATTTTTCTTAAAGCAGTAAGTAAAAATGAATAGTACAAAAAAGAAAAAAAAAACGGATGAAAAATAATATTTTTTGTGAGCTCTTTTTCTAATATTTATCATTTGTAATAATTATTATTGGTGCAATGTCGATTCGGTGTAACAAGATTTAATTTAATTGACAGGACTAAACTTAATTTAAGCGTTCTGTCTTTTTCTTTCTGTATCGAAAAGACAGATAGACAGAATCGCAATTTCAAGTAACATTACGCGTACAGTTTCGGGAAATATATATAAGTTATAATAGGAGGGCGTGAAGTTAGCTGTCACCTGTACTTGGTACACCACCTTCATCGAAGCTTTGAGAGTGCCAACTTCACTTGGCTCGAGCTGTTATACTTATTTATGAAAGGTCTATCATTAGTTGTTATCAATTTATCAGGCATACTTAGGTTCAATTCTACCACAAGTAACTAAAATAGGCAAAACTTTGCTGTGTAACAAAATAAACAATAAACCCATGTAGATTACTACTATTGTTTTTTAATGCATTAATATATTTGTCAAGTAAAGGTCATATATAACTTTAATTGTTTTAATAGCGGTTTCTGCTATAAGGGCGAAAAGGAATAAATTACGAGGACGATTTAAAACACGAGCGTAGCGAGTGTTTTAAACGTAACCGAGTAATTTATTGCCCTTACGCCCGTGTATCATACTACGTTTTTCAATGCATAGTGTGAAGAAATAAAACAAATAAAATCTTGTGAACTTTAAATTATGATTGACTCAAAAGGACTGTATCAAGAGCCGTTAAACAGTGGAAAAAAAAGTATAACATTTATGGTACACAGGAAAGGTTGCAGGCTAGCCAGCTTCTCGTAACAAAAAAAAAGCCCTGGGGCAAAATAATCGACTTTCTGTTCGGTTTTGATAGGTTTTGATGCATAAAAAGTGGGCCTTTACGAGCACTTGCATTGAAAGATATATAAGGATGTACAAAATATTACCACTACATTGTTTTTAGCTGAGATTTGTTTTCTGGGCGTTATACGTAATTACTGCTAATAATTTAAAATACTAAATGAAGAAAAACACATTAAACTATAGGAACCAATTTGTCTTCACACCACATTTTAGTAGCCAAACATTGGATGAAGCTTTGCTGCTTTTTACATTTAAAGTTAAACATTTTGGTATACATGTTTGCGTTGAAATTTTGCTTTGTATTCTGGCAACCCTACTGTGGGGCTGTGTCGTGATACTTTACTTGCTTCGAGCTACTTTTGGAGGCAATTAACTTTCACGCTAACCTCAAGTTGACGTTGTGTCGATTCGATATAACACGATTTAACTTATTTGACTGGACTAAACTTAATTTAAGCGTTCTGACCGTTCTGTCTATTTCTTTCGGCTTCGAAAATACAAAGACAGGACGCTTAAAATAAGGTTAGTCCTGTCAAATTTATAAATCAAATTAAGTCGTATTACACCGACTCGACACATTTATTTATTTACTTTAATTAAAACGGACAAACCAATTACAATAATTAAAGTTAGTAACACAAACACAAAATGGTACAATCAACTAAAATAAATAAGAATAACACATAAAGTCAGAAACAGTCCCTCTCACAAAAACTCAAACCCTCTGACAATATTTTCTGCCATCCATCAGCAAATAACTCCTATACATATACAACGTGTAACAGAAAAGTGTAACCATATTTGAAGAGCTTATTCAGTATAGAACAATTTTTGCTATGGAACAAAACATGTATCTCGAAAAAAAAATTTTACTGTTGCATAGAAAAATGTGATGCCGCTCGGTCGAAATGTATCGAAGGGCAGTTTTTTTTTTGAGATTTCAGGGTTGGCTCCAAAGTAAAATTGTTCTATACCATTGACTAAATAAGCTCTTCAAATATGGTTACACCTTTCTGTTACACGTTGTATATATATAT
The DNA here is from genome assembly GCA_934047225.1 of Ypsolopha sequella. Classification (NCBI taxonomy): domain Eukaryota; kingdom Metazoa; phylum Arthropoda; class Insecta; order Lepidoptera; family Ypsolophidae; genus Ypsolopha; species Ypsolopha sequella. The sequence continues at coordinate 29,746,237 of OW203985.1, forward strand.
ATATACATACAGTACCATGTTCTAATAAATAGTTCATGCTGAAGTTGATATAATTTTGCTTTTACTGATTTTTATACAATTAAATCCAAGGCTTAATATTGATTATTTTTAATCAAAATATATGCTTACTACGCTATGCCGCCCGCGCCGCGCCACCGCGTCGTAGCAAAAATATGGCGCCACAGGCGTTCCCATGCTTGCTACGCCGTAGCAACATTCACGTGCTTGCTACGCCACGCTCTGTAGCAAAAATAATAGAGCCATAGCGCTCGCGTGCTTGCTACGAAATATGGAGCCAATAGTACTCTTGTGCTTGCTACGCCGCGCCGTAGCAAAATATCGAGCAATAAATAGCGCTTTCCTGCTTGCTACGTCGTAGCAAAATATGAAGCAATAGCGCTCACTTGCTAGCTACGCTGTAGTAAAAAGGAACGCATACGTGTAACAAATATGTGCCTTTTATTAGAAAATAGTAAAATAGTCTTTATTTGCATTGTACAAAATGGTTATGTTTTAGTGTGTAAAAAACGAGCGCCTTAATCAGGTTGTCTTAATTTAGCAAACAAATATTTTAGTTTGAACCCGAAGTACGGTATTGGGCTCTCCACCTATCACGCTGCGACGTAATAATCGTCGGTGAAACGCGGGTGTACTGAGTGTGGACTGTCGCCGACCCAGAGTGACGTGTGGAGAACATCTATCGCCGTCCCAGATTGACGGGTGGAGAGCATCTATCGCCGTCCCAGAGTGACGGGTGGAGAGCATCTATCGCCGTCCCAGATTGACGGGTGGAGAGCATCTATCGCCGTCCCAGAGTGACGGGTGGAGAGCATCTATCTCCGTCCCAGATTGACGGGTGGAGAGCATCTATCGCCGTCCCAGAGTGACGGGTGGAGAGTATCTATCACCGTCCTAGAGTGACGGGTGGAGAGCATCTATCGCTGTCCCAGAGTGACGGGTGGAGAGCATATATCGCCGTCCCAGAGTGACGGGTGGAGAGCATCTATCGCCGCCCCTCAGGCACAAACATGGACCCATAACGCGCCGTACAAAACACGCAAACCGAACACAAATGTGGCTCTGTGGATTTGGACCTGTGATTTCCGGTCGAGACGTCAGTCGGTCAAAACAACACCGTCTATATAGGTACACTGACAATATGTGTTGGTCAACTACTATGCTTATAATCATTTACCTCCATTTCGAATTTCGAATAAATGTTATAATTTAGATCAGACCCAGCGACATGAAATGTCCACTTACGGTTAGCAGCAGAAGCGGATGCATTGGTGGGGGCAGGCTGAAGCTCAGCCGTAGTATGCAGCCGGTCGGCGAGCAGCGCGTCCTCACTGATCCCAGGTCTAAGGGCCAGCTCCAACGAGTCGGGCGTGCCAGCCGGCCACGCCATCTCGCGCAGCGTCACCACTCACACGTTACTCGGCACATACCGACATCTTGCACTGATATGTCTCTGAGTTCTTTTCTTTTGCAGATATGGTCACTTTGGTCACTTGGTTTGGAAACGAGTACCTAATACGTATTTTGTATGTTTCGTTAGTTGTACGGTCATTTGTTATTATTATTTTTTTTTTTATTTACATTAGAACCTTTGCCTTCTTACAGTGTTTGACACTAACTCGTAAGCCAAGAGAATTTCATATTGTATGGTAAGAAGGAAACAGAGCTTTTATCGCCCAAAAGAAATGTGTTACTAGTTATATGTGGCGCAAAACGTCATGCATATACAGGGCGTCCCAAAGTTATGGGACATGAAGGGAAAGTACCTTAAATATCGTAGATAGGGTATGTTGTTGAATGAAGACTTTATGTTATTTTTAAAAGTTAGTAATTCTGCATTCAAAGATATTCTAAAAATTACTTGCCTCGTCTGGGAATCGAACCGACTTAAATGTAAAAAAATACACCCCTACTTTTATGATGCCAATCGAAAGAATGGCCAAAAAGTTATAACTCTTCTAAAGTAACATAGTATTTTAAAAGAAAGGAACAACGTGAAATGTTTGAGTCAAATTTCAAGAAAGTCATTTATTGCCGACGACGACGTTCGAAAAGTAGCGATATTATCATTCCATAGATAGCATTGATTATTCGTAAATAAGTACCCACTTCATAAAATACCTTATATCATAGTTTTCCTTATTATAAGTGGACGTGTAGATAAAATGATAAAACTTAGTATTTCAATACGTCCTCTGTAAGCTAGACAGAAGGCAAATTTAAAACAAAAATAATTAAAAGTAATTTTTAGAAAATCTTTGAATGCAGAATTACTAACTTTTAAAAATAACATAAATTCTTCTTTCAGCAAAATACCCTATCTACGATATTTAAGGTACTTTCCCTTCATGTCCCATAACTTTGGCACGTCCTGTATGTAAATGCTGATAAGTCTTTCTAATTTATTTTTCATTTATTACTTGTCTAAATGTTACCCATTCATGTGAGAAACGCACACATTGCGGTATAAAATAAGGTTTTAACGAGATTTAAAATTTGTTTGCAAGTAACATTGTAAAATCAACAGGCATATCGCGTCGAGATCTCGTGTTTGTGACACTTGCAGCACCGGGGCGCTGCAGGCAGCGTTGTGACACTTGCAGCATGGGGGGCTGCAGGCAGCGGCGGCAGCGCTGTACGCTTTAACGTTTAACTATTTTCAGTTTCAGATAAAATGTCACACGCTGGCATGAGAACAGAAATTGAGATTTTATTCCGACATTTAGATGAAAATTTTACACGGTAATACAATTTATAACAACTGGTATTTACAGGTACATATGTATATCTTGATACATACACATATCTTTACATATATGTACATATGTATATCTTGTTAAAACACTTGTATTGTTTAACTTTTCAGTTTAATTATTCGGGTTTCGCCTTTACGTTACGGCGACTATCAAGGAACACTGTTATGTGTACATAACATATATGTGTTCCTGTAATCTTATTTTACTATGCATGAAAATGTCGTTGCATGTATAAATTGTAGCCCATATTTTGAAAATAAAGAAAACTTCATTGATATCGCTCAGGTGGTTTCGAAGTTATAATGGAAATTACATACAGATATAAAAATTGAAAAGGGGTTTGAATATCTTAAATTATAGATTTACCTTATAGATTTACCGCAATTTTTAGGGTTACGTACCCGAAGGGTACCAAAGTAAGCAGGACCCTATTACTCAGCCTCCGCTGTCTGTCCGTCTGTCACAGGAGTCTACCGGTTTAGCCGTTATAGGTTAACTTGATATTTTCGCAGAATACGTGGTTCTATGGGCAAATAAAAACAAAGAATGAAAATGAAAATGAAAAATATTTTTTTCTGTATATTATATTTTTACATAGTGGGCTGTGATAACCCTAGTAAGTTTATACAAACCTGTAACAGGGTTAACACGCTCTTCCGAATAATGGGTTGTACGTAAGGAGACTCCGCCGAGTTCCTCTGTTATTCTTCCAGATTACCTTATTTTTTATTAATACCTAGATAAGTTTGATCTAACACATTATATCTGCAAGTCCCTGTTGTTTTTTTATTAACACGATGCTTTAGAACAAGAAATACACAGGCATCAGAAAACTAGTTCTATCAAACGGGACAAAACACAACTTTTGGAGTGTCACTTTTCAGGGATAAAGTACCTACTCACAATTCTAGCAGCACGCATGTCTCGTTAATATTGTCAAGATAATCATTAAAGCCATAAAATTTACAAATTGATTCATACTTATCATGAATTGGATTGGAAGTACTAACTTTAAAAACGCGTTCGTGGCACCCAAGAAACACAATGTTCAAACCCCATACAAAAATCATCGTTCCGTCAGAATTATGACAGAAGTCTATACTTGGGCAACAATTTAAAAAAAACTTTATTGGCACTGGTAAACAAAAAATAAATAAATATAAAATTATAAGCGGCGGCGGTAGCTCAGGGGTAGAACGCTGGCCTTTCAATCTTGAGATACAGATTCAATCCACGGTCGTGCATGCACCAATGAGTTTTTCGGAATTTATGTCCATCTAGTGTTTAATACTTACCACTTGCTGAACGGTAAAAGAAAACATCGTGAGGAAATCTGTCCAAAAAAGCGTGTATTTGTGCCTGAAGAACGGCGATAGGGCTCACCACCCATCACGTTGGGACGTAATAATAGTTGTCGGTGAAACGCGGGTGTACCGGGTGTTGACTGTGACTTGCATTTTGCAGTTCACACTCGGAACACCTCTGACAGCCCTTTGGGTATTCATGTTGTGACGATGTATTAAAATAAACATTAATATATACTGATCTTTTCATAATATATTTCATTATAAGGCAATCTAAGAATGTTATCAAAGTAATGTATTTCCATATAAATAAGCTAGCTGGCTATACACGTCGTCGTGGTAAAGTCAATAGGTATCCAACTTGAGCTGAGTTCGATCTAACACAGTGGAAACTTAGCTTAGTTAGATTAACTTTAAAACTTAGCTTAACTTTAAGAAGCCAGTAGGTCTCATGCTGGGGTATGCCAGTTACTGTCCTGCGGGTAGGGAAATTACCTATTCCCAGTCGGAGAGCGCGCGGTTAGACAACTTCTAGAAATACTCCTTATATAGGGTGAAATCATAATGGACGCTGGTTTCCTGCAAGTTGGTCAGGCAGACGGTCATTATTATAATAACAGGTGAGAACATAGGACCGGACATATAGGACGAAATCAGGCACGTAGCCGGAATTCTGCTCCGTAAGGGGCTTGTTGCTGGAATTAGATTAAATAAAACTGTTTTGCTAAGTTGTAAATGTTACATTTTCAGAAAGATTTGGATTTTCAGGGGCCTTCAGCCTCTCAAGCCCCATTCCTGGCTACGTGCCTGGATGAAATCATGTTTGTTGGTTTGTCCTTCTTTCACGCAGCGATGGAGCAACGGATCGACATGATTTTTGCATAGATATATGTTTTATTTAGAGTTTATGGGCCGGAGAGTGACATAGGCTACTTCTTATCCCGGGAAAATGCAAAAGAAATCTGCAAAGGCGCAGTTGCGGGCAAAAGCTAGTAGTATATAAACTATAACGAATAAAGAAATGAAAATTCCTTTCATTTCAGTCAAAAACAAACTGTAATCTGCATGTACAACTTCATGAAAATAATTTTGAAGATATATAACGTTAATAATCATATATTTCTACAATCGGTCCATAAAGCCCTTTCATTTAATAACCCACATGACAAAATCCACACGAAAAAAAAGTATGATGTCATAAAAACCAAACATAGATATCAAAGTATTATCATCATTAATATTCTTCTTGAGTTAAAAGCACTTGTACAGTAGTTTCACTTTATTTATGTTTTCTCCCAACCGGTTTCGGATTTTACACCATTTTCAAGGGAAGATGTTAATTAAAGTGCATTTCACTGACTCCAGGCACTAGCTCTGAGCAACGTAAACAATAATAATGTTGACAGAAAATAGAATTTTATACAATACATAGTGAATATATAGAATATATAGTGTTTCAAGTTTCACCAAGTGCCAACAATCGCAAGTACGAAAATTAATATTCTTATTCTACAACTTATAACGAAGTCATGGACACCTCTCCGATGCTTCAATTATAAAGGGGCCCACGGAAAAATACTTACCCTGGACTATTTGGAGAAATCATAATTTTGGATGTGACAGAGACCACTAAATACAACTTTTATACGAAATAACTCGCAGTCGTGCATTGACAATATATTGACTAATGTTGCTGAAAATAGGATAGATAATATTTTAGTAGATCATAATGGATTGGCCGATGGACATGCTGCTATATCTTGCAGTGCTATTGTTGAAAATGCAAATGTTAAACAGTCAAATGAAGGTTTTATTGAAGTGGAATACAGAAATTTTGGCGATAAAAACAATGCAAAGTTTAGAAGAGAACTTTTGAAACATGACTGGAACGCAATGGGAATAAACTGTTTCATTAGTACGCTTAATACAGTTTTTCGGGAGTGCTTTACAAAGGTTAAAAGGAAAGTAACTACAAAAAAAAATTCTAAACTTAAGTGGATAACTAAAGGCATACGTGTTTCAAGTAAAATGAAACGATTTTTAAACTCAAAGTCTGGGATACAAACTGATTCTACACTCATTACATACAGAACAAATTACATAAGGCTTTTCAAAAAAATTGTAAGACATGCTAAACAACAAACTGTGCGTACGGAAATAACTAATGCTAAAGAATCCTCAAAGTGTATATGGAAGGTTGTCAATAAACATAGAAACAAATCAAATGGTCGCTTGAGAGAAAAACTATTACTTAAGATTAATGATAAAATTATACACAATCCTAATGACATTGTTGATATTTTTTCTAATACATTTAATCAAAACACTGCGCTAACTAATAAAGATATTGACTCACCAACTCAATTGCTAACAGAAAACACAAATAGAGTAGAAAATAATATGCACTTTCGTCCTACAACTCCCTTGGAAATTACTAAAATAATTAAAGGCATGGAAACAAAGAAGTCTTGCGGTTACGATGAAATGCCTGTGACTGTAATCAAAAGTAACATTGACATTCTGGCAGAACCACTTTCAAATTTCTTTAATTCGTGTTTAGAATCTGGTGTATTTCCTGATCAGCTCAAAATAGCGAAAATATTACCTATTTTTAAAAAAGGCACAAAAACTGACCCAAGTAAATATCGGCCTATTTCGTTATTGCCCGTTATTTCGAAAATATTTGAAAAAATTATGAAAGATAGGCTAATGGTTCATTTACTTTTAAATAAAGTTATCAGTTGCAGGCAATACGGATATCAAAGAGGCGTAGGAACGACGGATGCAATTAATACCCTTATAGATGACGTTATTAAACATATTAATAACAAACAAAAAGTCGTTGGTATATTTTTGGATCTGAGCTCCGCCTTTGACTTGGTTGACCATGACATTTTACTGCTTAAGTTGGAACATTACGGTGTTAGAGGCACTATTTTGCAATTTTTCAAATCTTATTTGCAAAATAGAAAGCAGTTCATTCAAATAAAAACAATAGAAAATCAGCAAGAATTAGTGGTAAAGTCTAAATTGGTTAAGCTATTAAGAGGAGTTCCACAAGGTTCAATATTGGGACCTGTACTTTTTATTATTTTTACCAACGACCTCATTAATTACGTCATGAAAGTAATAACAGATATACAGTTAGTTATATATGCAGACGATACCAACGCTATCATCCCCTCTTCGAATTTGGCCGACTTAAGTCTTAAAGCTAACCTCACCCTTAAGGCCTTTGACACTTGGTTTAGAACAAATCAATTATTGGTCAATGCAACTAAAACGAATGCTATGTTATTCAGACCAACAGCAGGAAACAGAGATTTTATTGACATTAAAAATTGGATTGGTAGAACAGGTCAAGTTCCTAGGAATTAATATTGACTCGCTATTAAATTGGCGATGTGAGTTAAAAGCCATCGTGGGATCGATTGCGTCTGCCTGCTATGCAATCAGAAGCTTGAGAGATGAGGTTGGCATAAAGGAATTGAAAATGGTATATTACGCTTTGGTCGAGTCAAGACTTCGATATACTATCAAATTCTGGGGACATAGTTACAAATATAACATTGAAAAAGCCTTTGTTATTCAAAAAAGAGCTATTCGTACGATGGTTCGAATACAGCAAACCGAGTCATGCCGAGAATATTTCCAAAAACTAGGAATACTAACTGCTCCAAGTCTGTATATATTCGTGCTTCTCACGGATTTTTCTAAGAATATGCACAAGTTTGAAACAGCGGATGAACGGCTAATTAGGCTTAGCTCTAGACGCAAGAACTTAACAAATAACTTTAACCCTAAACTAGAGATTTCTAAACACTGCACACGGTATCAATCAGTTGTCTTGTTCAACAAGTTGCCTACGGAGTTAAAGACTATTACAAGTCATACTTTGTTTAAAAACAAATTAAGACAGTTTTTGTTGGAGAGGAATCTGTACGAAATTGATGACTTGTGACAAATTTTTATTTTGACATAATTATAAAATTTTGGACATATTATTATTGACATTAACATAAATGTGTATAATTGTAGAAATAAGTTATTAGTGTTATGTTTGTTTTATTATGTATGAAATTCAAATGTGATGTATATTGCTTGTGAATAAATAAATGAAATGAAATGAAATGAAATGGACCTTAAGGTTAAACGTCAGTAGCTTAGCGCAAAGTGCATAACTTTGTTTTCACACCACCTGCTCGACAATGTCCAATTACATATCACGCAACCTCAACGTAAAGTAACGCATTATATCTCAAGGGATACAAAGTTATATGAAAATCCCTAGGGATTAAAGTGATTTAAATTTGGAACGTCAAATTCGTGTGGAAACTCGTGGAAAACAAATGCCCATATGGGATTGTAAAGAGGTTTGTTCGAAAATCGAGCTGGCTACCTCAACAAAAAGAAAAAAAGCGTTTACAAAGAATGTGAAACAAAAGACGGTGTTTGGTGCTGTGATTGTCAGTGAATTTTATTGAATTAATAATGTTGATAAAAAATGTTGAGCTTTTTATTGTCTCGCAGAAGGTGTGAAAAGTAGAGTATGCTCCTCTGGAATAAAGCCTGTCTTTGTCTTGGGCAGTTTGAACCCCTCGCTTTACTCAGGACTCTATATAACTCCCTCGCTACGCTCAGGAGTTAACTCTAGAGTCCCTCGTTACGCTCAGGGTTCAATATGCCGCCCGTGACGTAAGACACTGCTTTATTCACTTAGTGCATAATCTACTATTTTCTTGTTTAGAAGTTAAAAATTTAAAAACTTTAATAAGTGGTAGTGGACGCCAAAAGTTCAGGGTTAGTGAGGTTTTTATTGCATGCGTTTGAAATTTAATGTACAATTAGTCATGATATTGTCCAAATAAAGTTAAAACAGCATTTAAAGTTAGTTTTGTGAAGATAATGACTAATTGTGTATATCATTTCAAACTCTTGCTTTATAAACCTCGCTAATACTAAACTATTGGCGTCAAATGCCACATACCAAAATGCTTTTAAATTTCAAAACAAGAGAAACAAAGTTAAGTTATGCACTTTGCCAAAGCATGTTTAACCTTAAAGGGGAGACGGGGCCGCCCTGGAACTCCGGGAAGGTATACGCCGACCAAATTGGCGATATACTGAAGAAGGGTAAAGCCAAAGTATCCGGAATAGATAAGCTTGTATGTATGACTAGATTGATGGATGTGGAAAAAGCAAAAAAGGTGTGTCAGGCAGGAATCAGGGTAGCAGCAGATAGAAATATGTAGTCTGTATTGTATATACATATTGTAGCGTTATTTTTTAAAAATAATTTTATGTTTTTAGATACTACATATTCACGAACGTAATTTCGACCTAAATTTGGACTGCCACCAGGCAAGCCTGGTGACAGCCAAAAAAAGAGGTAAATCTGGATAAATAAACCGTATAATTTATCTTTAAATACACAAAAAAATAACAAAACCGAAGTAAGAAAAATATAGTAAAAAACACAATAATATCTAAAGAGTATCGGTACAAAGGAACTTATTAGATCAAAAAGGAAATTATGCTTAATTCCACTTATTTAGGATTTTGATTTCCTTTTGGCTTGAACGACGCATTTGTTCATAAAATAATGGATTTTAAATTTGGTTGTCGAAACTAGTTTTTAGGATCCCAGAAACTAAGGTTGCACGGAAGTTTTGATAACTCTTAATCCGAAAGAAAAAGTAATATTAAGGTGTTACGAGCAATCGTTATCTAGCTTTACACTAAGGAATAAAAATAATTGATGCTGAATATTAGGCTACAGATACTAAAAACCTGGTAAGGGTCTCTTCGTGACTTTGGGTGTTTCCGGTGTTCCCGGGAGCAGTCGATGAAGCTTGGCGATTTCTATTTTAATATCGGAAGCTTTAGCTCACCAGGGACGTGGTCCTTACATCAGGCCTCAATAGGTACAACCGTACGAGATGGCGGATGGAATTCAAGTAGAAATGAATAATCAAACTGGGGAGAACCAGAACCCTTAGAAAATCCCGAAGGGTCGCTGCAAAGAAATAAAACAACAGCGTCAAGATATGCTTATGAAATGAGGGAAAGGAAATTAACGTGTTGGAAATGGGACAAAAAGGATTTTCAGAGAATGAAACCAAAATTACACAAAACTTACCAGGAAATGCAGAAAAACTGGCTTACACAATGCTCAGAGCAAATGCGCTCTGTTTCTATTTTTCAAATACCAAATTTGTTATTTTGTAAAAGATTTATCCTTCCTCTGTCACGATCTTCTTTGATATGAGAAAAATAACAAAAAAAATCTGACAAGATCATTCTAAATATTCGAATTCGAAAATTCAGAAAAGCAGCCAACGATAAAGAAAGACTAAAAATATATAAAAAGGTTGAATACTTGTAGCGAATGCTACAATATCCTCAAACGACACAAAAAATTTAAACTAGCTTAAAGGAAATTAACTTCCAGAAGGATAAACAATCGAATAAACACCTAGACTAATCAAAATGCCTTGAAACAAAAGGACTTGATTAAGTAAAAACAAGCCTATATTGCTCTCTGACCCACAAACTATCTTCAGGCAACAATCACGTAGAAACGTTGCTCCGTTGCTGCCTGAAGAAGGACAAACCAACACACTAACAAACCACTAACTAACAAATTAACAACCAACAAATCAATAACCAACAAACTAACAACCAACAAACAACAACCAACAAATTAACAACCAACAAATCAACAACCAACAAATTAACTATCAACAAACCAACAACCAACAAACTAACAACTAACAAACCAACAATGGACAAAACAAGAACAAACCAATTAAAAACCAACAAATCAACAAAACAACAAACCAAAAACCAACAACTCAACAACCAACAAACCAAAAACCAACAAATTAACTACCAACAAATCAACAACCAACAAATTAACTACCAACAAACCAACGACCAACAAATTAACTACCAACGAATCAACAACCAACAAATTAACAATCAACAAAACAAATAACCAACAAATCAACAACCATCAAACCAAGAGCCAACAAATTAACAATCAACAAAACAAATAACCAACAAATCAACAACCATCAAACCAAGAGCCAACAAATTAAAATCATGAGGGTACATTATTTAACAAAAAAGGAGAATTTATCAAAAATAGTGTAAACCGGAAGCCGCAATGATATGTGCAAAAAAAGGTTTTGCTATTCAATTGACCTCCATACAGCGAAAATAGTTTGTTAAAAAAAATGAAAACCAGAAAGTTCAAAATAATAGACAAATATTGAAATGTCGACTTTGACAGTTGACAAGACTGAAAATGTAAACAAAGATTTCAGAAATTGCAAAAACCTTTTCAAGAAAAAATCAACATTTGTTCTGTAAAAACAAAAAGATTAATTCGAGGATTTGCGACAAAATTTCTTGCATGGAAGAGCCAATCTCAATATTATTGTGAAAATTTTGTAACAAAATGAGATTGCCTATATTGGATTAGGGATCAACAGAAAATGAATAAAGTGACCACCCGGATCTACTGGTATCAACAATTATGCTGGAAACACAATAAATATGTTTAACTAGTAACTACCACATTTATGGATAAATTACAATAAATTTATTTGACTTGAAAACTCAGTGTAAATTATTTACTAGAACAGGTAACAATTTTTAATGATAGACATGGAAAGTAATAGGCTACTAAATATTGAAATGCACTTACCTGCAGGTCCTACCTAACTATATATAAGGAAATTAGGTTAGGGATAGGATAATATACACACACAAATAAAACAGGTAATACACAAAAAGTGTGTAAATACTTTATTCCTTTATTAAAATTTGCAAAACATTGATTTCACGAATTAAGGGTATCCATAAAGACAAAAAATATTCTTCGTGGAAAAAATTGGTTCCTTTCGACAGCTTGGTATTGGGGTTCCTTAGAAGAGAAAACGCTGCCTGAAAACAAACAAAATTTAGTAGGTTGGAAAATTAGTCTACGAAAGCGTAGACACCACCGTCGAATTGAGAAAAAAAATGTTAAAGTACAGCAAGTAATATTCAGAAAACCGTACTTACCTTTTGTTCGGGCGCCATTCTTGTAGCGTTATTTTTTAAAAATAATTTTATGTTTTTAGCCACTACATATTCACGAACGTAATTTCGACCTAAATTTGGACTGCCACCAGGCAAGCCTGGTGACAGCCAAAAACAGAGGTAAATCTGGATAAATAAACCGTATAATTTATCTTTAAATACACAAAAAAAAAACAAAACCGAAGTAAGAAAAATATAGTACAAAACACAATAATATCTAAAGAGTATCGGTACAAAGGAACTTATTAGATCAAAAAGGAAATTTTGCTTAATTCCACTTATTTAGGATTTTGATTTCCTTTTAGCTTGAACGACGCATTTGTTAATAAAATAATGGATTTTAAATTTGGTTGTCGAAACTAGTTTTTAGGATCCCAGAAACTAAGGTTGCACGGAAGTTTTGATAACTCTTAATCCGAAAGAAAAAGTAATATTAAGGTGTTACGAGCAATCGTTATCTAGCTTTACACTAAGGAATAAAAATAATTGATGCTGAATATTAGGCTACAGATACTAAAAACCTGGTAAGGGTCTCTTCGTGACTTTGGGTGTTTCCGGTGTTCCCGGGAACAGTCGATGAAGCTTGGCGATTTCTATTTTAATATCGGAAGCTTTAGCTCACCAGGGACGTGGTCCTTACATCAGGCCTCAATAGGTACAACCGTACGAGATGGCGGATGGAATTCAAGTAGAAATGAATAATCAAACTGGGGAGAACCAGAACCCTTAGAAAATCCCGAAGGGTCGCTGCAAAGAAATAAAACAACAGCGTCAAGATATGCTTATGAAATGAGGGAAAGGAAATTAACGTGTTGGAAATGGGACAAAAAGGATTTTCAGAGAATGAAACCAAAATTACACAAAACTTACCAGGAAATGCAGAAAAACTGGCTTACACAATGCTCAGAGCAAATGCGCTCTGTTTCTATTTTTCAAATACCAAATTTGTTATTTTGTAAAAGATTTATCCTTCCTCTGTCACGATCTTCTTTGATATGAGAAAAATAACAAAAAAAATCTGACAAGATCATTCTAAATATTCGAATTCGAAAATTCAGAAAAGCAGCCAACGATAAAGAAAGACTAAAAATATATAAAAAGGTTGAATACTTGTAGCGAATGCTACAATATGTATGTACCGATATGTTTTCCAAAAATAAAACCCTGCTAGATTATACAAGGTGACATTTGTTTATATAGCCATTATTCATACTGAAGACTCGGTAAGACAAGGCTAGATGACCCTTTTTGTGAAATTCGTAAATTGTATTTTTTATCACATCTATTCAAAAAGTGCTAGTTAATTCTTCGTAAAAAGGGACTAAAATAGCTCTATAATCCCTAGGGAATAAAAGTGATTTGGATTTGGAATGTGGATATTGTTAGTAAAACCTCCAATCACCAAAGAGATCAACCACGTTTTTTTTTGGTGTTTTGTGGCCTGGTTGCAAAGACCTTTAGGCCCATCAATCACGAACATTGTATGAACAAGTTGGTAACTAACTGGCTGTAAACCGCGTGCGAGCATAAAAAAACAAAAAACGCGCGAAATTCATTCCGCCTTCGATCGTTAAATTTTTTACTCAAATTCAATTTTATTTAGTTTTATAAAAAATTTGCGTGTCTTCCTCTAGCGAAAGTATTACATTAACTCCAGAGAACATTGTATCGGACGCTAAAAATGTGATACAAAGTCTTTTACCTACAAAATCCCGTGAAGAATATATGAAAGCATTAAATAATTTCATCCTTTGGAAAAATGCAAGAAAAGCGAAATATTTTTCGGAAAATGTATTTTTGTCATATTTTCAAGATTAAGCCAAATTTAAACTACCTAAAACTCTTTGGACTATATATTCAATGCTATTAGTACCAATAACGACATTAAAATCGAAACATACTCAAAATAAAATTGTAACTTCCATAATTGTTCAAATGTAAACATTAGCCTCTGATTGGAGTTCTCTATGTTTATGTCTTATTGTTACTAATTGTATGTAAATAAATAAACGTACTCTATTTATTCACAAGTTGCACTTATTTATTTTCTTATACAAGGTGATAAAAAGTAGAGTGTCCGACTCGGGAGCAACACTATTTTAAGCTTGAGTGACGTACTTTGAATCCCGAGCGTAAATCCTTCGCTCCGCTCTGGATTCAAAGAAACACTCTCGCCTTTAAAATAGTTGTTTGCTCCCTAGGTAAACAATCTACTATTTCATGTTCCCTAGAAATTCAAGCCCAGCCCCGAGTGAATTATTATGGGAGGTCAACACTTTAATTTGTGAAACTACCAAAAAGTGTTATTGATCCGTGATACTGAAAATGTAGAGCCGGGTTCGACGGTGGAGATACCACCATCTTACTTGCAAACCCCTCCGAAGTTATTCGAGGGGAGTAAGAGGACAGCTCTCAAACAGGCACAATCAGGTGGCCCACCATGCCTGGGACCGATTAATGGCGGTATATCCGTCCCCAATTGCCGGCCTTTTATAAAACAGACTGGTGACGGACAGCGGCGTCACTGATGTGAGGGTTTCGGCACCGCGCTCACCAACCCACCTACCCAGCGTGTGCAAGTATGGGCATTTCTTCCAGAAGGATCACCAAGAATGGCAAACCGAGCTTGATGGATGGATGGATGGAGATTATACCGTCAAAATTATATAGTCAAAATACATATACCAGAAATTGATTACAATTTTTCGTGTATTTCATAAAATACGCAGCTGAAACCACCCCTAGTTATTTTACTATATATGTATAAGTAAGAAATCCCAAAATTCTCGAAAATTGGGATTTTGAAAGAAAGAAAGAAAAATAAATTTAATGGCGCGATTACAAAAAAGAAAAAGAAAGAATTTCGAAGTGGCTTTAGCTTAAAATACATAATACTTAAGTATATTTATTTAGTAGCATATTGCCGCGACAGTTTGAAACGCATTTGAGTCGTTTAGTACCAAGAACTGTCTGCTTCTCGGAAGTATATTTATTTAGTAGCATATTGCCGCGACAGTTTGAAACGCATTTGAGTCGTTTAGTACCAAGAACTGTCTGCTTCTCGGAAGTATATTTATTTAGTAGCATATTGCCGCGACAGTTTGAAACGCATTTGTGTTGTTTAGTACCAAGAACTGTCTGCTTCTCGGAAGTATATTTATTTAGTAGCATATTGCCGCGACAGTTTGAAACGCATTTGAGTCGTTTAGTACCAAGAACTGTCTGCTTCTCGGAAGTATATTTATTTAGTAGCATATTGCCGCGACAGTTTGAAACTCATTTGAGTCGTTTAGTACCAAGAACTGTCTGCTTCTCGGAAGTATATTTATTTAGTAGCATATTGCCGCGACAGTTTGAAACGCATTTGAGTCGTTTAGTACCAAGAACTGTCTGCTTCTCGGAAGCAATATCTCTACCAACTTCTCACTGCATTTAAAACTTCCACTGAAACTTGTGTTGTCCATGTGCGTGTTGTCACCGTAATGAAGGCACCAGCAGACCGGTACGGGAGTAACACTTATTTATCAACACTGTTTACTACGTATATGTATAGCTAGGTATACAAGGTGAGTTTGCGATCATCGTCTGTCACAAAAATTGCTATCGATCCATGATACTGATCACACCACTTCACTACACCTATCTACTATAGATATAATTACTTGAATAAAATCATTAGAAAATGTTCCAATTAAACTTCGAATATTGTTGCTATAGAAGCCATCATGCGACGTCAGTTACTTAAACAGCCTGACTACGAACTTCGTAAACAAACTGAATTGCTAGTTCCCATGAAGGAGATAGTCTACGGAGATAAGATAGTGGCACGACATTGTATCGTTTTCAAACGATAACTATACTAACCGCAGAGTATCCAGAGCATCAACGTGGAGTGACAAGAGATGGGTGTGTCTGCGACACGACACATTGCAGAGTACACACATTCCAGTGGATCCATACTTCACACATCGGCCAACCTACGAAGATCGTGATTCTATTGTTAAAAGAAGGTACCTATTTTGATAACATTACATTTTGATACGGCTATTGATCTATAAATCTGTATATATAAAATTCAAAGTCCTGACTGACTGACTGACTGACTTATATATCAACGCACAGCCTAAGCCGCTGGTCCTAGAGACTTAAAATTTTGCATATATAGTGTAGGCATCCACTAAGAAAGGATTTTTCAAAATTCACCCCCTTATCACCCCCTAAGGGGGTGAAACGGGTGTCCAAAGTTTGTATGGGGAAACAAGATTAGTTGGACTATTTTATTCGACACTTCACAGAAGTACTCCTATTTATAAATGAAAAAAACAAGTGTTTCAGGTTTTTTCAGAATTCAACCCCTAAAAGGGGGAAATGGGGTGACAAAGTCTGAAAAACAACATGGGTATCGTTTGTATGGTTTATCGGGTCGCAGATTACGAAAACAACAACGATTTCTAAATTCAATGTAGTGGACGTGAAATACCATCATCCCCTGTTGGGGTGCGATGGGGTTAAAATGTGTAAATATCAATATGGGTGTCGTTTTTATGTTTTTTTTGGGACGTTAATAAACGAAAATGGCATCGATTTTGAAATTTAATATAGTGGACATGAACATTCTTGAAAGTATGTGTGCCAGAGCAAATCGGCTGTAACAAACGGACAGACAGACAGCCACACAAGTGATCCTTTTAGGGTTCCATTTTTTCCTTTTTCCTATATATCCACAATCTATCTATCTGTCTATATATCTATCTATCTATATCCCAGCAAAATATCTTAGGAACGGAAGGTGGCACATCCCTAGGGGTTGGACCATGGGGTGCAAAAAAAGTTTTTTTTTTAATGTCAAAACTTTGACGGCCTGTATCTCCTAAACGGTTAAGTTAGACCCATGTTGATGGGTGTCTCGGAAAAGGTCTCGACGAGATCTACCTGCCGAAAGTGTCAAAACTTTACAGGCCCGTATCTCCCAAACGGCTGATGCTAGACCCATATTCATGGTACTCTAAGAAAAGGGCTCGGCGAGATCTAGATGAAGGTAAAAAAAAGTAAAAAAAAAAATGACAAAATTTTTATCGACCATATCTCCCGGACGGCTAATTGTAAGGAGTTCGGGTTTCCACTATAGTGATCGGTCAAGCTGGGGCTACATGACCAAAAAAAAAATTCAATTTGACATGTTTTGAGAGTTTTTTGACAGGTCCAAAAAAGTATTCCGATTTGCATGAAACTCGGTATCAATGGGGCATTTGGGGTCGCCAATTACGCTGCTGTATTCAAATTTGACATTTTTGACAACTGATAGGGATTTTGCCACTTTTTCGGAAAAACTTTGATCGGTGAGTCCCCGTATTTGGCACTCTGGCGAGGCCAAAGACCAAGCCAAGTTTCACGAGGCCGAAAAACGAGCATGCGAGTTTTTTGGCCGAGCACTACACCTTGACTCCCGGAGGGAGTAAGAGCACTTATAATGTTTGTTTCTGAATTTCCTGTAGGCCACGCGGGCGAAGCCGCGGGCAGAAGCTAGTCTATTTAAATAAAATAATACACGACAGAAACGGATGGACCGCGAACATGAAATTTGGACTGAAGGTTCCTTATGAGATCAGAAAAAACGGGATGCACTCAAGCAACGCTACGGATCGTACGCAAGTGTTACAGTTATAGAGAAAAAACTTGCCAAGTTCTATATATTCAGTAGAAGGACCGTAATAAACTTTTCAATGCATGTGCTCGTAAAGGCCCACTTTTTATGCATCAAAACCGAACAGAAAGTCGATTATTTTGCCCTAGGGCTTTACTATTTTTTTTTTTATTTGTTTGCAATGGTTGGCTAACCTGCAGCCTTTCCTCTCAGACCAACCTTTCCTGTGTACCATAGATGTTATACTTTTTTTTCCACTGTTTAACGGCTCTGGATACAATCCTTTTGAGCCAATCATAATTGAAAGTTCACAAGATTATATTTGTTTTCATTTCCTCACACTATGCATTGAAAAACGTAGTATGATACCCGGGCGTAAAAGCAATAAATTACTCGGTTACGTTTAAAACACTCGCTATGCTCGTGTTTTAAATCGTCCTCGTAATTTATTCCTTTTCGCCCTAGTAGCATAAACTACTATTATTTTAAAACAATTGAAGAACGTTGCACAATATTGCAGTTATGACGGAAGGAACCTCCATAAACCTCGGCACTCGGCACCCAATTCGATTTCAACTCGTTTTTCGGTTCTGCATTAAATAAATTTTCAGATTTATTTATAAAATTTAGGCTTTTAGGTACTCTTGGGGACCTTAACATGCACGCAGAATTGCTTCTTCCTTACTTCGTATGTGTATATACCTATATATGAAATTATAGTTATGGGGGGTCAAAAGTATTCGCGTAACACTCTGCTGGTGCGGCAAACCTTTTTTTTGATCTCGGCCCTGCCCCCCTATTCTGTATCTTTAGTTGCCAACTACACGAGGTGCCTATCATCAAAAACATAGCTAAAAACTGAAATTTCAAAATTGCCTTTAGTGGGTATTGAACTATTAACAATCTGTGTCGTCACTTCAAGTGCGAAAATATCCTTAGGACATCGGAATTCGATAGTATATCTATGTTTTTGATGATAGACACCCAGTCCAGAAGGCAACTAGACATACACAATAGGCCCGCAGCTCCTGTATTTTGTATCTTTGGTTGCCAACTGGACTGGGTGTCTATCATCAAAAACGTAGTTTTACCTAAATTAAATGTTTTCAACATCAGTAGCAAGGTATCGTGATAAAAAAAGAAGGTAACACAATGAATAGACTAGACATACTTACACATATATCTCATTATTACGCGATGTCTCTCTGATACGGCAGGTACACTAAATAGAAGGTGCGGCCGGACCGTGACAGACGTAATCACGGCCCAAGCCGAGGGCACGGTGACGTCATGTGGACTCCTACCCTCGGCCTGGATTGAGCACACCTCGTTTAGGGCACGGCAGTAATAGGGTTGCGGGAAACGACCAGCGACAGCCACGAATTTAGATAAATGACCACCGGAAATACTTAATATCGTGAAGCTACCAGCTACATCAGGCCTTTACTGCATGAGCGGGGTTTATTATTATGTATTCGAAGCAATTAAGAGTCTGGCGGACGATGCTTAGTTCATTTATACAAACGGAATACCAAAATCATTTGTACATTGTACATATTCTCAAGGTAATGTGTATTTATACCGACTGGATTACAGAATATTAGGTTCCAAAATGTCTATTTTATATGAACATTGATTTAAAGACGAAATATAAAGCATTTCCAATTTCCATAGAAAACGAATGTTTTCTCATAACTATTACATATTTTTCATCAGTGTTCTTATAAAATATGTATTTGGAAACCTAGATATTCTGTAATCCAATCGGAATAAATACAAACTACCATAAGAATATGTATAATTTACAAATGTTTGTATGAACTATACATCCTCCGCCGGACTTCCCTGATTTATTGTAGTATTTCTTACATTTCGTATATGGTTAAAAATAGAACAAAAGCGAGCCCTAAACTAATCCTAGTCAAACAAGCACAATCCACTCGCCTTGTTAGCGGCTGGATATTTACTTCAGAATTGGACTCCAGACACTAACACGGGTAGGTACGCTAATAATGTTCAAATTAAAATAAAAACGAAAATCCCAGTAATGAACCAAGCAATAAATGTTCAGTTTTTCTTACGGTTTACGGTTTTACGAACATTTTATGGGGTACCATAATACTTCAATGGATAGAAAAGGGTTTGCAACAACTTTTAATTCACGAGTCGCGCTTTTTTCAGTTTTATTACTTAGTGTTAACCATGTTAGATCTTGGTCGAGGGCTAGGTATTGTAAACGATTTGAATAACTCAAAGGGAATAAAAAACGAATCACTTTGCAATATTTTACATGTTAAACAATGCTGGATGGTAAAAAAGCACGTTTTATAGCAATTTCAACAATACAATAATACATTTTATTAGAATAACTACGAAGATTCTATTTTTAATTTAGCAAAAAATATTTTAATATTTTTATACATTGTTAAAATTATTTTAAACAGATTACCAATATAAATAAAAAGTATTAACTATTTTATTTATATTTATAATCTGTTTAAAATAATTAAAAGCTAAAAAAGGCTTTAAAATAATATTTATTCAATCATTCTTAAAATTGTTTTATAATCATAAAGTATGCTTTATTATCGTGTTTGAACATATATAAACGATTGCAAAAGTGATTCGCAATTTTTTCTCTCCCTTTTCGGTTATTCACGTCATAATTTACAAATATTTAGTCCTCGGCCAAGATTAGAAGATATACTAAGTACCATAGGATGTGGTATATTTTTTGGCAAGTCATTTATATATGTCAGAAACAATAAGGGTCCAAGCACACTGCCCTGTGGCACTCCACAGGAGATAACCCTTTTGTGAGATAAATATTTTATTTGTTTTCTTGTAATAGGACAGATTCTATTAACTTCAGTCCTATCATGCCAGTTGCATAGGACTTAATCAGGCAATGAATGTTTCCTCTTATTCCATATCGGTCAAGTTTATTCAACAATACTTTATGATCAACAAAGTCGAATTCTTTCTTCATGTCCTTACACAAAGCACATATTGGATTACCTTTATCAACACTTGACATTATTCCGTATCCACCATGTTAATAGCTTTTTCTTTACGAAAACCTTTTTGTTGATTAAAATGCTGTAAACTCCTGTGAAGGACAGAAGGACGGGCCGACAGAGGAGGCTTAGTAGTAAGGTTCCATTTGGCAACCTTCAGATATGAAACTCTAAAAACGTTATGAACAACCTTGCTCAGACGTCATAAAAAAGCTGAAATAGGCCTATTAATTAATTATGTAAACCTTACGGGCGGAGAGTATGAACTAAGATGCGTGCGTGTTTGATAATCCAAATTAGAAATACCTCTATACATTCTAAACGTTGAGGTTCAAACAAAAGAAAAATATTAATAGCGATAGCTATGTATTGCAAAAAACAAATAGATATTCCATTTTTTAACCGTAAGTATATTTTACTTCTTTCTCCCATCGATCGATTGAGGACAAAGGTATGAAAGGGTAAACCTTTCGAGGCCCTTTATAAAATATTTAGTACAGAACATGTTTACAGTAACCTGCCAAACCGCCGCGCCGCGTGCCGCCTGTTTACATATAACAGAAAGGGGTTATTCCCATTGGCTCACGTGGTCCGTTGCTAGTTGCATCGAACCACGAAAAGCTTCCCATCGGCTCACGTGAGCCGTTGCAACTGCTTTATTTAATAATGTGTTCATTCTAATTTTTTTCGAGGCAAAAGTTCAATAGCTTTGCACTAGTATGATAAGATGCCTTGACACGGTGACATTTAAATGTGACCCTACCCTCCACAAGGTGAATCACCCCCCCCTTAAAATGTGTGCCTAATTGAGTTTTTATGCTATTTTCAGGAAAAAGAAATAAACTATGAGAAATTAGTTAATGGCCGAATTATCAATATCAATACATATAATAAAAGAGTAGAACCCTGTTTGTCTGTAAATTGAAGAAAAATAATAAAAATAGAAAGGGGGTGACTAAAGAAGAGTAATAAGGTTGATCAATATATTTTTGTAAAAGTAATGAAACTTCAGGAAAGGCATATATAAATTGTATTTATTTTTAACCTAATACACCTTGAATAACGTTTTAAATACTTTAATAAAGTTGCTCAATTCCCTTTAAGAAAAAAGCTTGATCCTGGGTATCGAAAAATGACCCTACAGCACACGTCATGAACTCATCATCACCGTCGAATTTAATAAGCACAATTTTTTTACCAATTTTGTAAAAAGTTGAAAATCACTAGGAGCCAGGTCCGGAAAATATGCAGCATATGTAAAAGATACTCCATATGCGAAAAAGCCCTCAGTGCGAGAGGGACGGATTCGAGGAAAAGTAGCAAAAAGACAGGTTTTATTAATAGATAAAAAATGTACTAAAGTTCTCAATTAAAATTTCGTTTAGCCAGGTTCTAGATATTGTTAAAACCCATCTAATAAAATATAATTGCAGTCCATATCTCGTTCCAAAATGTCAAACCAGGAGAATTGGTGTCGAAAATGATCATATTTCAATAAATATTTTTGTCGAGCCGAATTTCTCCAATCGCGTTTCTGTTTAACAGATCCCTAGAAAAAGATTCCAAAATTAATATACTATTTTATCAACCTAATACATTCTTTACTGAAATAGATATGCAAGTTCTAAAAATGACGATTTTTTTCCCGTATCGCCTTAACTGAAAACCAGCCATTCGGATGGCAGCACCTGCAACATCTGATCGATGCACATGTGCATTTTTATATTTGAAAAGCACGCAATTTTCCACGTCGTTTATTTTTTTATTTTTCGCGTATTTTTTTATCAATGTTGCGTAATACTCTCGTGTTATTGTCTGTTCTTTTGTTAAATAATCAACCATAATGATACCGCATCCCAGAATACAGAAGCCATTAAATCTCTTGGCTGGCGGGGAAGAAGATATTTTTCATAACTTACTTCGGTTCTTCGTCTCCGGGTTAAAATGTCAAAAACCCACATTTGATCAACAGTCACGAAACGTAGTCGAAAATATTCTGGGTCTTCATCAATAATTGCTTAGTTTTGCTTCGAAATGTTTACTCTTGCTTTCTTTTGTGCGTCTGTTAACATTCAATGAACCCAACGCGCGGCCCCCTTTTTGAATTTTAAGGTATGAGTTAACATGAATTGAACCGATCCGAACGAAAGCTAAATAATTTCAGCTAAATAACGAATAGCCACACGTCAATCTGTCTTAACAATTTCTTAAATTTTTTAAACGTTGTCTTCAGTAGTGGCACTCAGAGCGAGTTTCGAAGAATAAAACGGAGCATTGTCTGCCAAAGCAAATTGTAAATATTCAAAAACACATTCAATAGAAGAAAATTCAGGCAGAAATATTTAATAACCACGCGAACTTCAATTTTCTCCGTTTTGGACACGAATAAAGACCCCGCTAAATGTAAATGATAAAAAATTGTTGATAGCTATTTTTCATAGTAGTTTATGCTACAAGGGCGCAAATTGCTTTTAGGCCCGTGTATCATACTACGTTTTTCAATGCATACTGTGAGGAAATGAAAACAAATATAATCTTGTGAACTTGAAATTATGATTGGCTCAAAAGGATTGTATCCAGAGCCGTTAAACAGTGAAAAAAAAAGTATAACATCTATGGTACACAGGAAAGACTGCAGGTTAGCCAACCATTGCAAACAAATTAGCCCTAGGGCAAAATAATCGACTTTCTGTTCGGTTTTGATGCATAAAAAGTGGGCCTTTACGAGCACATGCATTGAAAAATTCTTTTTGGCACTGGCCACTACTAAATTTAAAATTCGAATAAAATATAATGTATCCCTATAACTTAATGTAAGGAATCCGATTCCATAAACTTATTGATCAAACCTAGTAGAACACAAATCAGCGATTTTTTGAAAGTAGAGTGATAAAAGAAATGTGTAGTGCACAAGTGGAAGGTAGAGCTTCACCAGGCCGCCCTAGAAGGACGTATGTTGACTAAATTGGCGACATGCTGAAGAAGGGCAATGTCAAAAGTAGCCGGAATAGAAGAGCTTGTATTACTAGACCGATGGATGTAGAAGAGGTGTGTCAGAAACGTAGCAGATGGAAATCTGTAGTCTCTGCCTGCCTACCCCTCTAGGAGACAGGCGTGAGTGTATGTATGTATGTATGTTTGTGTGTAAAACTTTACACAATGAATAAACAAAACAAATAAACAAAATTATTTTCCACTTCTAAATCTACTAATCTTTTGGCCTCGAACACATAAATCATAAACGATGAATCGCTGCGCCTCGTAGGTGTCCCAGTACTAGACGATACCGTTCCCAGATTCACTTGGAAAAATTAAAAAAATGGAGGAATCATCTAGTTTTCTGAAAAAGACAAGACCACACATAGCATGAGCATAATTAAATTATGTCCTTTTTCGCCAAAATTCACGTACATGCTACGTTGTAGCACCCTTTTGAAACATTCCTTAATTTTGACCCGTATAGATGAAATATATATACGAACAACTTTGGAGGAAATCTTGAACTGCCTTTTATACGACCGCAGCTGGACCCAAGCCAATCCAATTTGGCGGTTTAGGTATCCGAAGGGTGTCCACCGTGGCACTCCCTGAATTCCTGTCCTCAGCTTACAGCACACTGGACCTGTTTGGTAGAACCATAAACGCATCACTTGGTGATATTGAGGTCACGTGCTTGGCTGAGGCCAGGAGTGCGTGGATTGATAGTCCGAGTACTAACGTCCCAACGACTCTGGCTTCGCAGAGGTTATGGTATGAGCCGCTCTGTATTCAGGTTCAAAAGAACCTATTGAATACCTCACTAAACCCTGCAAAGCGAGCTCGTCTTTTGGCGTCCAGTAAGCCGGAGTCTGGTTATTGGTGAAACGCTCTTCCATCGGCTAATATACGTACTCTCCTTGACAGAACATGTTTTACTTTGGTCACCTGACATCGCTGCCGTTATCGTAGAGTCGTCGATCAGCTTGGTCATCATGGCCTGGCGTGCCAGCTCAGTGCCGGTCACCTGCCGCGTCATGCTGCTCTTAATGACGTCATCCGTAGGGACTTTTGACCCCTTTGGAGCCAAAAGTTCTCATTCGTGACGATGGCAAGAGGCCCGACAGAATAGCGCTCATAACTTGGAAGAATGGGAGCTCGCTGGTGTGGAACGCCACATGTGTTGATACGATGGCAGCGTCCGATCTCCAAGCGACCTTGCTCAGGGCGGGCGTGGCTGCGGCATCGGCGGAGGGCTCCAAGAGGCGCAGATATGTGATGCGGCCCTAGGGAAAGGCTACATGTTTGTGCCCTTTGGTGTAGAAACCCTCGGGTCTCTTTTGTGAATGTTATTTTTACTTTTACTTTAGGTAGGCATATACTTAAAATTTTAATTCACAAATAAACTTTAAAAAACATAAAACAAACAAAAAAATAAATCAACAAAACTGTTGTCAGTTTCTGGATGTATCAAAAGTTGATGTCAATACTGAACACACAAAATGAACTGCGAAAAATAGTTTAAATCACATACTCGAGAATAAACTTTCACAGACGTAAAGAAATAAACAAAACAACAAAGTAAAATCATCATTCAAGAACATGAAAGCTTTGTAAATCACAGACTAAACTACAACAAATCACATCACCCAATCGTCCAATCAACGACATAAAACCCGCACCCCCCCCTTCGTCGACTGGTAATGGTACTTTGATTCAAAATTCATTACATTTAACACAGGTACATGAAAATTATGAATAACAACCGGTGAATGTGATAAATTTATGTATTATGTATTTGTGTATTAATAACTACCGACTATTAATAATTTACAATTAATTACTCTCACCGTGACATCTACACCGGGTGTAATTGTACTGATATCTTTAAATAAAACTACACAATTTACTGATCATAGTGAACATCTTTCCAAAGAAATATTCCCGCGCAAATTGCAACCCGTTTGTTTGTAGTCGGTATAATATTATTGAAACTATAAAAAAATGATAGGGAGTGTAAGTAACGTCCTAATATTTACTGAAGCGATGTTCGTAATGCTTATTATAATAAATATAGTATAATATTTAAATGACGCGTTTTTAATAGTAGTTTATGCTACTAGGGCGAAAAGGAATAAATTACGAGGACGATTTAAAACACGAGCGTAGCGAGTTGAGCGTAGTTGAAAATACTTTTTCAATGCATGTGCTCGTAAAGGCCCACTTTTTATGCATCAAAATCGAACAAAAAGTCGATTATTTTGCCCTAGGGCTTTATTATTATTATTATTTTTTAATTTATTTACAATGGTTGGCTAACCTGCAGCCTTTCCTGTGTACCATAGATGTTATACTTTTTTTTTCCACTGTTTAACGGCTCTGGATACAGTCCTTTTGAGCCAGTTATAATTTAAAGATCACAAGATTATATTTATTTTCATTTCCTCACACTATGCATTGAAAAACGTAGTATGATACACGGGCGTAAAAGCAATAAATTACTCGGTTACGTTTAAAACACTCGCTACGCTCGTGTTTTAAATCGTCCTCGTAATTTATTCCTTTTCGCCCTAGTAGCATAAACTACTATTAGGGCATTAATGGTATATGTTGTCACTTCGTGATGGAACGTTTTAATATATTTAATCACGATTATGCTACCGGTTTCATCGATTTAATCGACATCTTCAGGCGAAAACAATTAGAAACCAGTCACAATGTAAACATAATTTATATTTATATACAGACAAATATGTGATTGTAAGTGGTTTCTAATTGTTTTCGCCTGAAGATGTCGAGTATCGATGAAACCGGTAGCGTAATCGTGCTTAAATATATTAGTGGAACATAGTACACGTATTTTTAAATTTTCTATCATTATAAATTTAAGGGTAGTTCATTTTCGGCCAAAAGAGCTCTAGATCTTGTGTTTTATCTGCCACTCCTGTAGATACCTACCACTGGTACCGTTGGATTCGTCTGAAGGTTAAACATCAGTAGCTAAGCGCAAAGTGCGTAACTTAACTTTGTTTTTTTTTGTTTGGAAATTTAAAATTGAAAAGCATTTTGGTCTGTGACATTTGACGCCAATAGTTCAGTATTAGTGAGGTTTATTAAGCAATAGTTTATAATTGTATACACAATAAGTCATAATCTTCTCAAAACCAACTTAAAATGCTGTTTTAACTTTGTTTTGACAAGATCATGACTAATTGTGCATTAAATTATAAACTCATGCTTTATAACCCTCAGTAACACTGAACTACTGGCGTCAACTGCCACAGCTCAAAAAGTTTTAAAATTTTTAACTTCTAAACAAGAAAAACAAAGTTAAGTTACGCACTTTGCGCTAAGTACTATACTTTATATTCTCTGGTTCTGGTACGCCATCTTTTATCGCTATCCCCTCCCCTCTCCACCACTGGGGCGCTCTACGACCGACAGGTTCGTGTTGAAGACATCAAGACTAATCCATTTAGAGAATTCTCTTGATAAATGGTCACTGCTGCGGCGCGAAGCTCTATATAGTGCGGCTTTTTCGTGCGCGACCTTCCTGCGGGGTACAGACGTTGGCGGAGGCGAGGTAGCTTCGACTGCGCGACTGCGACTGTCGGTGAGTGAAACGCAGCAGCACGCGCTTCCCTTCCCCGCTACACCACCCGCCCCCGCTAACATCATCGTACCTCGTCTCCGCCAACGTCAGTAGTGTGTTTTCGCCGGTTCTGGACCACTGAGTAATTAGTTAATGAGATGTGTCAACATTTGCCAAAATAAAACTCAAGTTAATTGACTATTCACTTAATACTGGTTTATGTGCATGTAATTTATTTATGGGATCATTATTTATCTGTTGATAATGAAATAATTAACACGAAAGTTTTGTTATAGTCATTCCAAAGTTATTATTCACTTAATACTTTATGTGCATGTCATTGCCATTTGCAGTTTTTTTTTTCTACAGCTGACACTTTTCTAATGTTGTCTCATTCTAAACATAAAATTTTATAAAAATGTGGATTTACCTCCCATTCCTAAAAAAATGTTAGTACCTACTGAATATCAAGTTTTCTTCAAATTCTCCATACAAACGCCAAAGTTATTATTTTACGATATGTTTAAAATGATTCAATTATTGTATGGTTTGTTTTGAAGATATCTCCAGATGAATGTTACTACACGATATAAAAGTTGATTTACTTTGGTCCAGTGACTGACGTCAATCATATATGCAGACGTAACGTCTAAAACAATGCTCAGGTCACGTTTAGGTTTACTAAATTAGTATAGAACATTGATGTAATAAAATTGTTCTGAGGTGTAGACATAGTAAAACTGATAGTAGTTAGATTTCAGGTAAAATGATTTTTGGAAAGATGAAAACACAATTGTTTCATCTCATTACTTTTCTGTTGATGATGAAATGAGTAACGCGAAAGTTTTGCTATAGTAATTCCAAAGTTATTATTCACTTAATACTGGTTTATGTGCATGCATGTAATTTATTAATGAGATCATTATTTATCTGTTGATAATGAAATAAGTAACACCAAAGTTTTGTTATAATCATTCCAAAGTTATTATTCACTTAGTAATGGTTTATGTGCATGTCATTTATTATTAGGATACTTGTTTATCTATATCATTTATTAACGATGTAAATTGTCTTTATAAGCAATACAGATCTCTGACGACTTATCAGTCTCGTTCTAGTTTTCGAACTTACTTTGTTATTTATAAAAGAAGACTTATTTTATTATTATTATAGTGGTGTTTTTGATCCCTGTCAGTCTATAAAAAACGAACAAATGGAGGTAAGAATAACGAATCTTTATTTATTTTTTTACGTTTTATTCATAACCAAGTTTGATTCCTCAGGTTGTTTATTTTCTTTT
Source organism: Ypsolopha sequella (assembly GCA_934047225.1). NCBI lineage: Eukaryota > Metazoa > Arthropoda > Insecta > Lepidoptera > Ypsolophidae > Ypsolopha > Ypsolopha sequella. The sequence continues at coordinate 29,774,932 of OW203985.1, forward strand.
CTTCTTATTTTTGTGTTTTTAGTTGTTTTATCTTTTTTTTTTGTTTTGTTTTCAGAATTCAGGGGAATTGTACATCAATGACGTGCAAGAAGATGAAGTGTTTGATCCAGTTAGACAGAACCCATATTATTATGCTCAGGACCCTTTAGCCAACTTTGAGGAGGAAATGGCGTCTAGAGTTAAGAAAAGGAAGATTAATCAAAAGCCTGATACTAATATCGATGCGTTTTTCGATAAAAAGGTGTCAATAAAGATCAAGAGAGGAATCAGTTCGAATGTTGGGAAACCTAAAGAAAATGGTATACAGTACATAGCATTACCAGAAGAAGACAATGCTACGCGTCTTATAAAAATTGAGTTATTTGATTTACATAAGATCCGTGATATAACACATGAAGAACAATGGAAACATGCTGAAGTTCGAGTAAAATATGTTAGTAAAACCCCTGACGATGAAATTAAACGAATGAGTGAAAGTATTGTATACAAAATTACGAAGTTTATAGCTGATAACTCTAAATGTAAGAGCTATTTTATTGATTTTGGAAAGATGAAAAAATAGACGTTTCACTTCCTTACTTTTGTAAAATACGTTACAACTAATATTTTTATATTGCTCACATATAAGGTTTATTAAGTTAAAATAAAACAACTTGGATTTATCTTAGAAGTTGATCTTGAATATCCCATTGAAAAACATGATCTACACTCTGATTTACCCTTCTGTCCTGAGCTCATAAAAACTTCAAATAATGCAGGTGAAAGATTGATCACAAGTCTTAATCCAAAATCAAAGTACGTGATTCACTACGTTAACTTAATACAATGTCTAGAACATGGATTAATTTTAACAAAAGTGCATCGTGTATTGCAATTCAACCAGAAACCTTGGTTAAGATAATATATAGACTTAAACACTAAATATCGTTCCCAGGCTACTTCTGCTTTTGATAAAGACTTCTATAAATTAATGAATAATTCTGTTTACGGTAAGACGATGGAAAATGTTGAAAAGAGGGTTAATGTCAAACTTGTAACACATTGGGAGAACAAGTCTGCGTCAAGTCTGTCAAGCAGACCGGAATATCAAAACCGAACTGTGTTTTCGAAAAATTTGATTGCGGTCCAATTAAAAAAAAACAAAACATGTCTATAACAAACCAATTTATCTCGCATTTTGTATTCTAGACTTATCCAAAACACTCATGTACCAATTTCATTACGACTACATGAAAATAAAATACGGTCAAAATGTAAAACTAATGTAAAATACGTTACAACTAATATTTTTTATACTGCTCACATATAAGGTTTATTAAGTCAAAATAAAACAACTCATATCACATAACATAATCTTTTATTTATAATATCATCAAAGCAATCTGTTATAATAGTAGTTTAACATAAAATCGTTTAATATGGTATTATCATGAACGAACAGATTAATAAAATAGTCTAAAGAATACCTTTACATTTTAAAATAAAAAAATAACAAAGCATATTCCCCCACATACTGAAGTAAAAATACTTTGAAGAATCTTAGTGCTATGTATCCAATTATCCATTGCTTACAATTTCTATTTAAAAATGATAAATGACTTCCTGTTGGTTTCCTTCCAAAACTGTCGAAATATTCTCCATCTTTATTTATAAAATGAATCAATTTAATATTTCACATGCTTTTTATTGTATAATTTTATTTATTAAGATTGTATATTTGACATATCTGGTTATAACTATTTATAACACAACGAATATAACATTGCACTATAATATACGAGTACGAATACAACAATTATTTTTTCACAACAAAAAAAGAAATTATAGCTTTTGAGAATGTTTTATAGACTTGTCAATTCAAGCGATACTCTCAGGAGAGAGATATCACAAATTAAATACAATAAAAAAATATCGTGTAATCTACCCAAACAACTCAAATCATTTTGAAAATAACTGAACATTATAAACAGATTAATAAAATAGTCTAAAGAATACCTTTCCATTTTAAAATAAATAAATAACAAAGCATATTCCCCCAAATACTGAAGTTAAAATACTTTGAAGAACCTTAGTGCTATGTATCCAATTATCCATTGCTTACAATTTCTATTTAAAAATGATAAATGACTTCCTGTTGGTTTCCTTCCAAAACTGTCGAAATATTCTCCAACTTTATTTATAAAATGAATCAATTTAATAGTTCACATGCTTTTTATTGTATAATTTTATTTATTAAGATTGTATATTTGACATATCTGGTTATAACTATTTATAACACAATGAATATAACATTGCACTATAATATACGAGTACGAATACAACAATTATTTTTTCACAACAAAAAGAAAAAATATAGCTTTTGAGAACGTTTTACAGACTTGTCAATTAAAGCGATACTCTCAGGAGAGAGATATCACAAATTAAATACAATAAAAAAAATATCGTGTAATCTACCCAAACAACTCCAAGCATTTTGAAAATAACTGAACATTATAAACAGATTAATAAAATAGTCTAAAGAATACCTTTCCATTTTAAAATAAATAAATAACAAAGCATATTCCCCCACATACTGAAGTTAAAATACTTTGAAGAATCTTAGTGCTATGTATCCAATTATCCATTGCTTACAATTTCTATTTAAAAATGGTAAATTACTTCCTGTTGGTTTCCTTCCAAAACTGTCGAAATATTCTCCAACTTTATTTATAAAATGAATCAATTTAATAGTTCACATGCTTTTTATTGTATAATTTTATTTATTAAGATTGTATATTTGACATATCTGGTTATAACTATTTATAACACAATGAATATAACATTGCACTATAATATACGAGTACGAATACAACAATTATTTTTTCACAACAAAAAGAAAAAATATAGCTTTTGAGAACGTTTTATAGACTTGTCAATTCAAGCGATACTCTCAGGAGAGAGATATCACAAATTAAATACAATAAAATAAATATCGTGTAATCTACTCAAACAACTCCAAGCATTTTGAAAATAACTGATTATAACACATGAAAAAAGTTATAATTCAAAAAAATATTAAACATATAAATAAATCACTTAACTATACACGAGAACTTAACTAAATAATACATTTTTATTTATGATATATAATTATGTTACTTAAGCATCATTATAAATTTATCCTAAAGTGCCCCCATGGTAAAGTGTCCGTAGAATTCGATATCAAATACCTTTTAGAATCATCAGATGCCAATGTATTTTTTTTTTATCTTACAAATAACAAATTTGGTTTATTTAAAGATGAACATGAAGGTGAAATTTTATTGGAGTTTGTAGGATTGCAATCGAAATTGTACTGCATAAAAACTGAAAGTCAAGAAATAAAAAAAGCAAAAGGTACAAAAAAGTGTATCACGAAAAACCTAGAGTTTTCAGATTATGATAACGTCTTATTACGTGGCAAGGAACTCAGAAAGACAAACGTACATTTCAAGTCAATAAAACATCAGTTATTTACACAGGAGCTTAACAAGGTGGTATTATCACGCAGGGACAACAAAAAAATTATTTTAAAAGATAAATATCGACACTATCTTGGGGGCATCATTTACTATTTTGAGCGGTACTTTTCAAAATGGATGCAGGGTTTTTGAGAGATGTGATGGTATCAAAACATACATACATTCACAGAAATGGTACTAAAATTACAACAGGACTATATGCTGCATCAGATTTTAACATTTTTGTTAAAGTAAAGAAGAACACAGATGTATTATTTCTATCGTTTGTTGAATGACAGAGGATATCCGATGATTTGTATAAATATTATGTTGGTGAAATTTATAATCTTAAGTCGTTTACATACTTATTTTGTGAAAAACGATGTTCTTTAACTTTTATACATTTTATTTTCATAGCTCTATATGAATATCTATTATATATAACAAAAAAGAGTTCAGAAACTCCAAAATGATTATGAAGTTGTTTTAAACTTTATAAATAAAATAACAAAATATTTGAAAACAAATTGTATCTCAAATAACAATGTATTAAAAAGTATACTAGCATTTAATGTAGACTCAAACTCTATTGTAGAATTAGAACTTATAACTAACTGTTTAGATTACTTTTACATTTTTACTATTACATAAGTGAAAAATAATTTTTGATACCTATTAATAAACTGATTATTATAAAATTGTTATATTTTTTATTTATTTCTCCTGCATCTAACATTTTTTTTGTCTTTAATGTACTATTAGCTGCAGGTGTGAACTTGATCAGCACATATCATGTTTTCATTTATGCTAAACGATAACAATCTTGATGTTCTCACATAGTCAGCATTTTTGATATTAAACAAGTCTCAGCCTGTGTGAAACCTACACCACACAGTTTTGCAATGTAGGTTGATTTTTTGTTTCGAGGCCAGCAAACATATACAAGAAAGTGGTGAAAATATTAACTAAAGTGTACTTAAGTGTAAAGTGTAAAGTGTAAGTAAGAGTTATGAATAAATAAAACATTTGATTGATAAAAATTATATCTTTTTATTTATTATATGAACTAATTAATTCTAAACTTGATAAAACAATTATATAAAAATCTACTTAAAAATAGAAAATTTATCAATATGGTTGTCATAATACCATTTCTTAATACAACATACATTTCGAAGAGCACATTCATTTTCATGAAAAATACAATTCATTTTTTTGTTAGTGTTTACATAGTTATCAAACAATTTTAAAAAACTTGGACATCCCTTATCACCCATATTTATAACAGTACAGCTGTTACAGATTTTATTTAACCATTTAATTTTTTCTAAACCTTTAACAATAACGTTTTTATTTTCTGAAATAGGCACTATTACTATTTTAAAATCCTTATAATCCATATATCCTTGTGACCAAATGATACCCCTGTTTCTTTCTATCCAGGCAACTTGCTTCTTTTCTCCTTTTGTTAAACATTGGAAAGGAAACGGAGGTTTTATCAAAAATACTTGGTTTCGGTCATTAGTTATCAATGCGAACTCTTTTAAAATAAACTCATTTTGATAATCTTTAAATCCTTGAATATCAACAAAAATGCAATCAGTGCTCATGCTATTTTTTTAATGATGTTGCTTAGTGGTTTTTGTTCAAATATACAGTCGTTCAGTATAAGACAAAAGGCAGCTGTTTGGTTTGGTAATTCACGATCACTCTCTATCTCAACACGTACATCAACCGATCCTGACTTCAGAGCAATCAATAACAAACAGCGGAGCTATGTCCTTAAATTCTTCTAAGCTTAACAACGGTTCAAGTCGACGACCATAGTACGACTGTTGGAATTTAACAAATTGATCATATAATTAGCTGTTGTGCACTATCCAAAACGCTGTCTCCATCTTCGTACACAACGTGTTGAAGTTTTAGAAGTTTTCGTGCTGTTATATCAGTATCTGTTGCAACGAAGTCACAAATTTCGAGCTTCACCACATATTTTGGTGTTCTATCACTGATTGTAATCAAATATTTAGCGAGTTCTGCCTACAAAGAAAAACAAAAATTAACATTATATCAAAACAAAAATATTATATGTATATAATTTATAAGCATTGAATATAAAATCCTATAAAAGTTATACAAAATTACTCACCGAAGACATTTTTCTAACGTAATGTAAAGCCTGCGACTCTCAGTAATTATGACAATCAAATGAAGCGTTCTAGTCAGGGAAACAAAAAATCAACTTACATTGCAAAACTGTGTGGTGTAGGTTTCACACAGGCTGAGACTTGTTTAATATCAAAAATGCTGACTATGTGAGAACATCAAGATTGTTATCGTTTAGCATAAATGAAAACATGATATGTGCTGATCAAGTTCACACCTGCAGCTAATAGTACATTAAAGACAAAAAAAATGTTAGATGCAGGAGAAATAAATAAAAAATATAACAATTTTATAATAATCAGTTTATTAATAGGTAATCTAAACAGTTAGTTATAAGTTCTAATTCTACAATAGAGTTTGAGTCTACATTAAATGCTAGTATACTTTTTAATACATTGTTATTTGAGATACAATTTGTTTTCAAATATTTTGTTATTTTATTTATAAAGTTTAAAACAACTTCATAATCGTTTTGGAGTTTCTGAACTCTTTTTTGTTATATATAATAGATATTCATATAGAGCTATGAAAATAAAATGTATAAAAGTTAAAGAACATCGTTTTTCACAAAATAAGTATGTAAACGACTTAAGATTATAAATTTCACCAACATAATATTTATACAAATCATCGGATATCCTCTGCCATTCAACAAACGATAGAAATAATACATCTGTGTTCTTCTTTACTTTAACAAAAATGTTAAAATCTGATGCAGCATATAGTCCTGTTGTAATTTTAGTACCATTTCTGTGAATGTATGTATGTTTTGATACCATCACATCTCTCAAAAACCCTGCATCCATTTTGAAAAGTACCGCTCAAAATAGTAAATGATGCCCCCAAGATAGTGTCGATATTTATCTTTTAAAATAATTTTTTTGTTGTCCCTGCGTGATAATACCACCTTGTTAAGCTCCTGTGTAAATAACTGATGTTTTATTGACTTGAAATGTACGTTTGTCTTTCTGAGTTCCTTGCCACGTAATAAGACGTTATCATAATCTGAAAACTCTAGGTTTTTCGTGATACACTTTTTTGTACCTTTTGCTTTTTTTATTTCTTGACTTTCAGTTTTTATGCAGTACAATTTCGATTGCAATCCTACAAACTCCAATAAAATTTCACCTTCATGTTCATCTTTAAATAAACCAAATTTGTTATTTGTAAGATAAAAAAAAAATACATTGGCATCTGATGATTCTAAAAGGTATTTGATATCGAATTCTACGGACACTTTACCATGGGGGCACTTTAGGATAAATTTATAATGATGCTTAAGTAACATAATTATATATCATAAATAAAAATGTATTATTTAGTTAAGTTCTCGTGTATAGTTAAGTGATTTATTTATATGTTTAATATTTTTTTGAATTATAACTTTTTTCATGTGTTATAATCAGTTATTTTCAAAATGCTTGGAGTTGTTTGAGTAGATTACACGATATTTATTTTATTGTATTTAATTTGTGATATCTCTCTCCTGAGAGTATCGCTTGAATTGACAAGTCTATAAAACGTTCTCAAAAGCTATATTTTTTCTTTTTGTTGTGAAAAAATAATTGTTGTATTCGTACTCGTATATTATAGTGCAATGTTATATTCATTGTGTTATAAATAGTTATAACCAGATATGTCAAATATACAATCTTAATAAATAAAATTATACAATAAAAAGCATGTGAACTATTAAATTGATTCATTTTATAAATAAAGTTGGAGAATATTTTGACAGTTTTGGAAGGAAACCAACAGGAATTCATTTACCATTTTTAAATAGAAATTGTAAGCAATGGATAATTGGATACATAGCACTAAGATTCTTCAAAGTATTTTAACTTCAGTATGTGGGGGAATATGCTTTGTTATTTATTTATTTTAAAATGGAAAGGTATTCTTTAGACTATTTTATCTGTTTATAATGTTCAGTTATTTTCAAAATGCTTGGAGTTGTTTGGGTAGATTACACGATATTTTTTTTATTGTATTTAATTTGTGATATCTCTCTCCTGAGAGTATCGCTTTAATTGACAAGTCTGTAAAACGTTCTCAAAAGCTATATTTTTTCTTTTTGTTGTGAAAAAATAATTGTTGTATTCGTACTCGTATATTATAGTGCAATGTTATATTCATTGTGTTATAAATAGTTATAACCAGATATGTCAAATATACAATCTTAATAAATAAAATTATACAATAAAAAGCATGTGAACTATTAAATTGATTCATTTTATAAATAAAGTTGGAGAATATTTCGACAGTTTTGGAAGGAAACCAACAGGAAGTCATTTATCATTTTTAAATAGAAATTGTAAGCAATGGATAATTGGATACATAGCACTAAGGTTCTTCAAAGTATTTTAACTTCAGTATTTGGGGGAATATGCTTTGTTATTTATTTATTTTAAAATGGAAAGGTATTCTTTAGACTATTTTATTAATCTGTTTATAATGTTCAGTTATTTTCAAAATGATTTGAGTTGTTTGGGTAGATTACACGATATTTTTTTATTGTATTTAATTTGTGATATCTCTCTCCTGAGAGTATCGCTTGAATTGACAAGTCTATAAAACATTCTCAAAAGCTATAATTTCTTTTTTTGTTGTGAAAAAATAATTGTTGTATTCGTACTCGTATATTATAGTGCAATGTTATATTCGTTGTGTTATAAATAGTTATAACCAGATATGTCAAATATACAATCTTAATAAATAAAATTATACAATAAAAAGCATGTGAAATATTAAATTGATTCATTTTATAAATAAAGATGGAGAATATTTCGACAGTTTTGGAAGGAAACCAACAGGAAGTCATTTATCATTTTTAAATAGAAATTGTAAGCAATGGATAATTGGATACATAGCACTAAGATTCTTCAAAGTATTTTTACTTCAGTATGTGGGGGAATATGCTTTGTTATTTTTTTATTTTAAAATGTAAAGGTATTCTTTAGACTATTTTATTAATCTGTTTATAATGTTCAGTTATTTTCAAAATGCTTGGAGTTGTTTGGGTAGATTACACGATATTTTTTTTATTGTATTTAATTTGTGATATCTCTCTCCTGAGAGTATCGCTTTAATTGACAAGTCTGTAAAACGTTCTCAAAAGCTATATTTTTTCTTTTTGTTGTGAAAAAATAATTGTTGTATTCGTACTCGTATATTATAGTGCAATGTTATATTCATTGTGTTATAAATAGTTATAACCAGATATGTCAAATATACAATCTTAATAAATAAAATTATACAATAAAAAGCATGTGAACTATTAAATTGATTCATTTTATAAATAAAGTTGGAGAATATTTCGACAGTTTTGGAAGGAAACCAACAGGAAGTCATTTATCATTTTTAAATAGAAATTGTAAGCAATGGATAATTGGATACATAGCACTAAGGTTCTTCAAAGTATTTTAACTTCAGTATTTGGGGGAATATGCTTTGTTATTTATTTATTTTAAAATGGAAAGGTATTCTTTAGACTATTTTATTAATCTGTTTATAATGTTCAGTTATTTTCAAAATGATTTGAGTTGTTTGGGTAGATTACACGATATTTTTTTATTGTATTTAATTTGTGATATCTCTCTCCTGAGAGTATCGCTTGAATTGACAAGTCTATAAAACATTCTCAAAAGCTATAATTTCTTTTTTTTGTTGTGAAAAAATAATTGTTGTATTCGTACTCGTATATTATAGTGCAATGTTATATTCGTTGTGTTATAAATAGTTATAACCAGATATGTCAAATATACAATCTTAATAAATAAAATTATACAATAAAAAGCATGTGAAATATTAAATTGATTCATTTTATAAATAAAGATGGAGAATATTTCGACAGTTTTGGAAGGAAACCAACAGGAAGTCATTTATCATTTTTAAATAGAAATTGTAAGCAATGGATAATTGGATACATAGCACTAAGATTCTTCAAAGTATTTTTACTTCAGTATGTGGGGGAATATGCTTTGTTATTTTTTTATTTTAAAATGTAAAGGTATTCTTTAGACTATTTTATTAATCTGTTCGTTCATGATAATACCATATTAAACGATTTTATGTTAAACTACTATTATAACAGATTGCTTTGATGATATTATAAATAAAAGATTATGTTATGTGATATGAGTTGTTTTATTTTGACTTAATAAACCTTATATGTGAGCAGTATAAAAAATATTAGTTGTAACGTATTTTACATTAGTTTTACATTTTGACCGTATTTTATTTTCATGTAGTCGTAATGAAATTGGTACATGAGTGTTTTGGATAAGTCTAGAATACAAAATGCGAGATAAATTGGTTTGTTATAGACATGTTTTGTTTTTTTTTAATTGGACCGCAATCAAATTTTTCGAAAACACAGTTCGGTTTTGATATTCCGGTCTGCTTGACAGACTTGACGCAGACTTGTTCTCCCAATGTGTTACAAGTTTGACATTAACCCTCTTTTCAACATTTTCCATCGTCTTACCGTAAACAGAATTATTCATTAATTTATAGAAGTCTTTATCAAAAGCAGAAGTAGCCTGGGAACGATATTTAGTGTTTAAGTCTATATATTATCTTAACCAAGGTTTCTGGTTGAATTGCAATACACGATGCACTTTTGTTAAAATTAATCCATGTTCTAGACATTGTATTAAGTTAACGTAGTGAATCACGTACTTTGATTTTGGATTAAGACTTGTGATCAATCTTTCACCTGCATTATTTGAAGTTTTTATGAGCTCAGGACAGAAGGGTAAATCAGAGTGTAGATCATGTTTTTCAATGGGATATTCAAGATCAACTTCTAAGATAAATCCAAGTTGTTTTATTTTAACTTAATAAACCTTATATGTGAGCAATATAAAAATATTAGTTGTAACGTATTTTACAAAAGTAAGGAAGTGAAACGTCTATTTTTTCATCTTTCCAAAATCAATAAAATAGCTCTTACATTTAGAGTTATCAGCTATAAACTTCGTAATTTTGTATACAATACTTTCACTCATTCGTTTAATTTCATCGTCAGGGGTTTTACTAACATATTTTACTCGAACTTCAGCATGTTTCCATTGTTCTTCATGTGTTATATCACGGATCTTATGTAAATCAAATAACTCAATTTTTATAAGACGCGTAGCATTGTCTTCTTCTGGTAATGCTATGTACTGTATACCATTTTCTTTAGGTTTCCCAACATTCGAACTGATTCCTCTCTTGATCTTTATTGACACCTTTTTATCGAAAAACGCATCGATATTAGTATCAGGCTTTTGATTAATCTTCCTTTTCTTAACTCTAGACGCCATTTCCTCCTCAAAGTTGGCTAAAGGGTCCTGAGCATAATAATATGGGTTCTGTCTAACTGGATCAAACACTTCATCTTCTTGCACGTCATTGATGTACAATTCCCCTGAATTCTGAAAACAAAACAAAAAAAAAAGATAAAACAACTAAAAACACAAAAATAAGAAGAAAAGAAAATAAACAACCTGAGGAATCAAACTTGGTTATGAATAAAACGTAAAAAAATAAATAAAGATTCGTTATTCTTACCTCCATTTGTTCGTTTTTTATAGACTGACAGGGATCAAAAACACCACTATAATAATAATAAAATAAGTCTTCTTTTATAAATAACAAAGTAAGTTCGAAAACTAGAACGAGACTGATAAGTCGTCAGAGATCTGTATTGCTTATAAAGACAATTTACATCGTTAATAAATGATATAGATAAACAAGTATCCTAATAATAAATGACATGCACATAAACCATTACTAAGTGAATAATAACTTTGGAATGATTATAACAAAACTTTGGTGTTACTTATTTCATTATCAACAGATAAATAATGATCTCATTAATAAATTACATGCATGCACATAAACCAGTATTAAGTGAATAATAACTTTGGAATTACTATAGCAAAACTTTCGCGTTACTCATTTCATCATCAACAGAAAAGTAATGAGATGAAACAATTGTGTTTTCATCTTTCCAAAAATCATTTTACCTGAAATCTAACTACTATCAGTTTTACTATGTCTACACCTCAGAACAATTTTATTACATCAATGTTCTATACTAATTTAGTAAACCTAAACGTGACCTGAGCATTGTTTTAGACGTTACGTCTGCATATATGATTGACGTCAGTCACTGGACCAAAGTAAATCAACTTTTATATCGTGTAGTAACATTCATCTGGAGATATCTTCAAAACAAACCATACAATAATTGAATCATTTTAAACATATAATAAAATAATAACTTTGGCGTTTGTATGGAGAATTTGAAGAAAACTTGATATTCAGTAGGTACTAACATTTTTTTAGGAATGGGAGGTAAATCCACATTTTTATAAAATTTTATGTTTAGAATGAGACAACATTAGAAAAGTGTCAGCTGTAGAAAAAAAAAACTGCAAATGGCAATGACATGCACATAAAGTATTAAGTGAATAATAACTTTGGAATGACTATAACAAAACTTTCGTGTTAATTATTTCATTATCAACAGATAAATAATGATCCCATAAATAAATTACATGCACATAAACCAGTATTAAGTGAATAGTCAATTAACTTGAGTTTTATTTTGGCAAATGTTGACACATCTCATTAACTAATTACTCAGTGGTCCAGAACCGGCGAAAACACACTACTAACGTCTGCACCCCGCAGGAAGGTCACGCACGGAAAAGCCGGACTATAGTAACTAGCTACTCAGGTGCCCTCCCCTCCCCCCCATCACTCCGCCAAAGCAGAGAATTTCATCATGTTTGTCGTACATTAGACGTTTTTATGTTGCCCCCAAAATATAAAAAGTTAATTTACGAAAGAATCATGGTTTTTTTTTCGTCATCAGTATCGTGAATACAATCTACCCTGAGATGGAAGTTGCTGACCAAATCAAAGTTTTTAGGCATTACGGTAGACTCTCGTCTTCAGTGGGGTCCCCACATAGAAGCCCTATGTGGTAGACTTAGTTCGGCCGCATACGCTGTTAGACGCATAAGACAAATTACTGATGTAGATACTGCTAGACTAGTCTATTTTAGTTACTTTCACAGCATTATGTCATACGGCATGCTGTTATGGGGTAGAGCCGCGGATACAGACGCAGTCTTTGTTTTGCAGAAGAGAGCAATTCGGGCTATTTATAATATGAAGCACCGGGATTCATTAAGACAAAAGTTCAAAGAAATTAATATATTAACGGTTCCTTGTGAATATATTTACCAAGTCCTTAGATATGTCAGAAAAAATGTTGAGTCTTTCCCAAGGCTTGGTAAGCAACATTGTAAGGAGACCAGAAATAAGCATAAACTGGCTTTTCCAAAAATCAGACTCGCTAAGGTGAGTACCTCTTTTGTAGGACATGGTATAAGATTTTACAATAAACTTCCAAAGGAGGTCCTTACTTTGTCAGAGAATAAGTTTAAACTGTATATTAAGCAGGGCCTATTGAAAAAGGCATATTATAAAATAAATGAATATTTGGATGATGGTGAAGCATGGTGTTACAGTGATAATGATAGTAAGTTATAATTTAATTAAATAGTATAATTTCTTAACTTATGATTCCTCTAAGGTGTAAACATTAATTGATTACAGACTGTAAAAGGAAAAGGACTATATGAGACAGGTAGACAAAGATATATATGTTTTTCTTTTTTTCATTAACCTGAATTCCTGCTGTCTTGTATTTTCTTATCCCTTGGTTAAAGTAGATATAAGTCATATATTGTATAGTATAAGTTTTATGTTGAAAAAAAAGACATGATCTTGCTAAGTTTCTTGCCCTTCTTCTTAGCAAGACTAATCGAATGGGCGGAGGTAGGCATGTATTTATATATGTAACCTATTAGTATGTAGTATATAGGATGGGGTTTGGTCGGCCGCCTGGATTCGTGCTGGGGGCTCGGTTGGTGATCATTGAACCTTGTTCCTGGTCCCTGGCCGGGTCTCCGGTATGGGTTCGGGCGGCTGATTGGATTTTACCTTGTATAATATATATTTTACCTATCATTTTAATCGTAAATATATTGCTACATAAATTAAATAAACCTTTAATGTAGTTCATGTACATTTATTATTTTATTACATATATTTTCTTTATTAGATTAAATTTGACGTGTAAAAAGTGTATATATCTATACCTGCTTTGCAAAATAAACTATTTGAATTTGAATTTGAATTTGAACATTTGTTTTATGTATTGCACTTAATTTTCGGAAGCGTAAACCACGCAATAGATATCCAACTTAATGACTTTCTCGCCTGGTACAAAGTTAGATGAAACTAAGCTGACTTCAACAAGTCGGCTGACAAAGTAAGTCGGTTAGCAAGTTTGGAAGATGAGTGCTCCTCGGAGAGTGAAGTGAGGCAGCTGCTATGGATGGAGGTTGGAGCTAAGCCAACTGGCGACCAAGGATTGACCGTGGACTAAATAACCTGTGTCTGTACCCACTTGGACCGTGGAAATTGGGGTTCTTCACGATTACTTACAATTAATTATAAATATAAAGTTATATAGATATAGTTAGGAGATAAAGTTTTCTCAAAAATGGAAAACTTTAGCAATCTATATCGGGTAATATTTTAGTAGGTTTAAAGTTGAGTAGGTATTGAGTTTAAGTTCCAAAACGAATATACTAGTTTCTTCCTCTACAAACGCACCAAAGCTCCAAAAGCACCGCGCCGTAGCACTTGCTACGTACAACTTGCTACACCGCAATACTTGCTACGCCGAAATACTTGCTACGCCGCAATACTTGCTACGCCGAAATACTTGCTACGCCGAAATACTTGCTACGCCGCAATACTTGCTACGCCGAAATACTTGCTACGCCGAAATACTTGCCGTAGCACATGGCAGCAGCAGACACCTAGCGCGGAAAATTTTCATTTCGCATTCAAATCAAAGCTTAAATATTCACTCAACTTTATGCCTATGCTGAAGTTTAAAACCGAGTCATTTTACGCTAAACTTCACTTTAAACCACAGTAGAGTACCAGATCGGACAGCCGACTGTAATTACAAGTTTCCGGTACCATAAACTGAGGTAAGTAAAAGTTGGTCCCGAGTACGTGTGATATGTAGTGAGCGGCAGCGGTGACGCACGCGGCGTCGCTCGCGGCGTGTGCACTGCCTACTGCCTACACCACTCCGTGTATTGCCTATCCCGCCGCCACGCGCCGCCGCCGCCGCTCCCAAAGCTTTGAGCTTTTCATTGTATTTTCACTGGCGATTTGTCAAAGTTAACTGGTACTTTTTTATAAAACGACTAACTCCAACAGTCGGCTATGCTCGCTCTGGAGGAATAACAAAAACGAACATCAGGTTAACATCATACCTCTTTAATTTGACTTCTTTAGAATCCTTTTTTAGGTGATACCAGACTTCAAGATTCTAGACAATTGAATATCTTATACTTCATGCCGTTAAACCAGCCAACATACTAAAAAATAAATCGCAGTCGCTATTTGGCGAACCAAAGGGTAAAATTCATGCGCCAACTTTTCCCCACTACGCCGTTTTGCTCAAGATGTTTGTCGGTACCTGTATCATACCTTTATAATTCGAGTTTAGATAAATCCTTTCTAAGCGGACGCCTGCGCCTGCAATAATTTAGTATGCATAACAACATTTAAGAACATCCCAACAAAACTGTGCGATTACTTGACCGTTTATAATTGGAGGTGGTGAACGATATCCCCTAGTCCCTAATTGGAGGACTGAAACTTTTGATGAGTTTTGAGCCATGTTCTATGAAAAAAGTTGTTAAATTTAATGTACAGATTAACACGCTCGAATATGACTACATCTTTTTGTAACACCTTGTACAATTATGTATATAAACTTGTGTGCTATCAATAATTTAAGATGTATACGTCGTGACCATATCGTAGAATTGACCATTTCATGATCTGGTTGGGCAGATCGTAAAGTATGAAATCAAAAATCTTTTACCAAATTTAAAAAATAGGTGCGACGACGAGCGAAGTGGAGCGAGGAGGAGGGTGTTAGGTTTACATGTAAATACATTTGGAGAGCCGAGCGAAGCGGAGCGGAGCTAGGCGACCCTCCCAATTTTAACACAAATACGATATGGCCAACCAGATCATGAAATGGTCAATTCTACGATATGGCCACGACATATACAATACAGTCGCAATTCTAAAAATATTATGCTCCTCCCAAATATCCAAATGTGCTCTAAACACTATGTCGACAATTTGAGTACTCACACCATAGCTCTATGATTCACACCAAAAACACAAATGGCACCATAAACCGAACCACCTTGTGAAAAAGTGTAAATTAAAAACTGAAATTGACCTTCCTACAAACACGGATACACCACAGATTATCATAATTTACCCTCTAGTGCTAGTCTCCCAAATTGTGATTCTCAATAATCAACAAAACAAGAACAAACGTCGTGCTCCCCAATTCCGAAACTCAGGCATAAAATATTTTCTCACAATTCCTCACATTGTGCGGGAAAAAATATATACAACAAAAAGTCAAAATATTATACCATTGTCAGAACATACGTTACCTAAATTATGTACACTAAGTGAATCGTTTTGAATAAAATTATCCTTGTACCCTCGTCTCCACGAGGTTTTAACCCATCCCTCTGGATTAGGTACTAAGCTGAAACCGAGCACTAGCTAGGTCACATAAAAGTATTCCAAAAGGTGGCATGGGCTGATAGAGTAAAGTAGACAGCGTGAGCCAGTCGCGGCTCAGGGCGGGGCCGACGATATCTAATGGTCTCCGGAAGGAAGTGGGCAAACTACCGCTGAAACTGTTCCGATTCTTGTCAGCTTCTGATGTGTTGATCTATTTTGATAACGCTTCTTGATTTTTTACTCCAAACGTTGGTGCAATAGTGACTGTAATAAAAGTTTAAATGAATTCACTTGAAAAAAAGGAGAGTTTTTGGAATTTACGATCATGTGTATGCGATCAAAAACAAAATACTCCCTTTGCGATTAAACCTGCATGCCCTAAAAGAACAATAGTATTATGATATCTATATACAATTTCGTTTGTGGAAGCAGCGAAAAGGTCTGACCCAGCATAAGCATTGCGATAAAAAAACACAACGCGCTGTTTTTTGTCAGTAGTAAAAAAGTCTTGTCTGGACGTCTTTTTCAGAATTTTAAATAAAGGTGGTTGCGTCAGTTTCCTTTCGCAAACGCACAGCTTATTATAGTTTCCATTATTTTATTTATGGCATTTTATTTATTAAACAATAGTTTAATGTTTGTCAAGCTTTTATAACAAAGGTGTGTTATTTTATATACAGGGTGGAAATAATTTAAGGGCCCTGGAGGGGAGCTACCTTAAATCGTTAAGTTAGCTCATTTTACTGAAAGGAAACATTCCTTTATTTTTTAAAAGAAACAAAACTGCATTCAAAGATATTCTAAAATTCGCTTGTCTCACCCGGGAATCGAACCAACTAAAAATTAAAAAAATAAACCCTCGCTATTTTATCATACGAATTGGTAGGATTATTGTTCAGAATAAAATTTGTCTAATAAACATTTGGTCTTACACTCATCTGTTGTACGAGATACTCATGAAATTAAATATTTATTACAAGTTCTTTGTTAACAATACCTAGTACTGTTCACTTGTAACAAGTAAATGAAACGTTCTAATTTTCTTATCTATCTTACATCCAAAGACATCGTATGAAGTACAAGCTTGCTAATGTTATTATTTATCTTAAGTACCTTGTTGAAGACTTCAATAAGAAAATCGTTAAATGGTAATAATAAATGTATGCAGAGCACAATTACTTCTTGCACTAGGCGTACTGACGAAAAGTTTAAAAAAGGAACGTATTTTTTTTGCAACGCGGAGTAACAAATTTGAAGTTCGAACCATAAATTTCGTTCCAAATTAAAATTTCGTTTTGTTTTGCTTTCATTCCGTGCTGTCATTGTGTAAAAATGTCGTATAATTATTACTTTACAAGTGAACAGTACTAGGTATTGTTAATAAAGAACTTGTAATAAATATTCGATTTCATGGGTATCTCGTACAACAGATGAGTTTAAGACTTTAGTTTAGTAGACAAATTTTATCCTGAACAGTAATCTTACCGATTCGTATAATAAAATAGCGAGGGTTTATTTTTTTAATTTTTAGTTGGTTCAGTTCCCGGGTGAGACAAGCAAATTTTAGAAGATCTTTGAATGCAGTTTTGTTTCTTTTAAAAAATAAAGGAATGTTTTCTTTCAGTAAAATGAGCTAACTAAAGGATTTAAGGTAGTTCCCCTCCAGGGCCCTTTCATTTTTTCCACCCTGTATATTACTTCTTTAAGAGGCAAACCTCCATACAAACGCTGTCACCACATTGTGGGGTGTCTATGGAATGTTATTATAATATTTTAGACTGAGTTCATTAACGTTATCTAGATCTATGTTTAAGTCGAACTAAAAACTGTGAAGTTTGAGTAATATCTTAACAAAACTGTGAAGTTTGAGTAATATCTTAACAAAAAACTGTGAAGTTTGAGTAATATCTTAACAAAAAAACCCTAAAATACGTAAACTCAACGGTTTTTTACCAAAAGTGTAGCCGAATGTGCTTTTATTGTTTTAGATAAAAATCAAAAAATTAATACGAGTTAAACATCGAAAATGTTGTCTAGATTAATATTAACCAAAAATAATGTTTGAAAACGTCCATACAGTCTTGCCAAAATGTGGTTTCTCCTGAAACAAGTTTTCAATTTTGCGCCGGCGACGATATAGGCACGATTGTATTGTCCTCGCAAGTTTCATGGAGCATGCACCTTACAGCGAAATGAAACAGCATGACATTTGGCCACGCCCACAACTGAGTTGGTCGCGTCATGACGACCATCCTTAATGATACTGCACATTAACTTTAAAGCGTGTTTATAGTTGTTGTAGGATAATTTAATGCTTTTTATGAAAAAATAATGAAAATGTGCGTTTGATTAATATACTTGTAACTTCTTACGTCGTAAGCTTGCGTGAGATAGACATATTGGAAAAATACTTCGCAACCGACACGTATATTGTTTTTTATTTTTCAGATAAGACTTTATGATAGGTATATACACAGAACATTTAAATCAAATAGAAAGGCTAAGTGGGCGTGTCACGCGCGCCACAACTACTGTTGAACATCAATACTTAAACCGAAACACGCGATCGCTGCTCATAGTCGCACGCGAACCGTGACTCTGTGAACAGCTCTGCCTAATTTAAAGAGAAATGCCGTCTTGTGCAATAATTACTTGCAGAATCACGAATAAGAAAGCAAACCGGAAAAATTGAGATATTTCCTTTCACCTGTAATTATAAAAACTTTGTATAATAAGACAATTTTAGATAAATAACTAATTTACTCATGGTGACAACAAAAATATACATTACCGGCAATGTACGCTCACAATTTTGGCTAAGATGTAGTAAACAAGTAATGTATGCTCTCCCTACTTGTCAAACTTGCTCGCTAGTGTTGTGCCGTATCGTGGTGTCACACAATCGATAGACGTTTTTTATTCCTTGAGCGATATTCTTAAATTAAGATTTAAGATAAAACTTTTATAACATTCGAGAAACCGTTGTCAGTTACCCCAAAATCGGCCGGATAACTGTACAAGCAAGGAAATTTTTTTTAATATAAAATGTATGAGAAAATATTTAAAAGTGAATAAGTGTGCGTTTATTTCCTCTACGGTGTAATTCTTGGCTATGCATAAATACATATTTTTCAAAATAGATGAGATATTTGTACAGTCGAGAACAAAAGTATTCGTGTGAAATGTATGAAAAAAAAAAAGTGTTAAAGCGTGTTTTAATTACTCCACAATGTAATTCTAAGCTACGTATATGTATGTCTGAAAACATTTATCAAAATATATAGGGTAAAATGTACAAACGACGTCAAAAGCTTTGGGATAAAATATTTAAAAATGTATGAGTGTGTGATTATTTAATCTATAGGGTAATTCTGAGCTATGCACATGTCCAATTGATTATTTATCAAGATATAGGGAATCTGTATAGTCAAGGAATAAAGATTTTGCTAAAATATTTAAAAGTATATAAATGTGTGTTTAATTATCCAACAGGGTAATTCTAAGCTATGCATGCATATCTTGAATATATATTTACAGTAGTTACAGTATCAGAGTTGGTATAATATACTAAAGGTTTTTACAAAATATATAGAAAAAAAGAGCTTGGAATTACACTGAAGAGTAAATAAACCCACACTTCCAAGGAAGACAGTCAAGACTGTGCAGATGCCTCTTATATGTTGATAAATAAGTATTTAATCATATGCATAGCTTAGAATTACCATATAGAGTAAATAAACATACACTTATACACTTTTTAGACATACATATGCATAGCTTAGAATTACGCTTTTGTTCTCGACTGTACAAATATTTGATAGATATTGAAAAATAGGTATTTATACTTATGCATAGCTTAGAATTACACCGTAGAGTAAATAAACACACACTTGTACGGTTTTAAATATTTTCTCATACATTTTATATGAAAACTTTTCTCCTTGATTGTACAGTTACCCGATCGATTTTGGAGTAACTGTTAACGGTTTCTCGAATGTTATTATAACACCTATTTATGTCACCTAACACAAGTGTATTGGTGGTATGGACCAAAACGCCCGTTCTCCTTTGAAATGGGATTTTCCATAAGAGTGTTTATGAAAAATCCAATTATTTTGAAGCTACCATAATATAATTTAAAATACGTTAAATCTTAATATATTCGTCGGTGAAACGCGGTTGTACCGAGTGTGGACTGTAACTTGCATTTCACAGTTCACACTCGGAATACCTCTGATACCCCCTCGGGGATTCATGTCGTGACCATATATTATCATTATTACTGATCACTTACAAAGTTTTAAGTATGAATTTGGCTATATCAATGAAATCACCTTATATACACCTGATACACGTTAAAACCATTTTTCTAAAATGTCTAAAACAAGATAATAAAAATTGAAAAAAAAACAACACACAAATTGTCTCAGAGCAAATTGGTTTCTCGATTGATTATAAAAAAAGTTAGTCGAAGTTTTACGTTAAGAAAATACATCTGTTCCCATCCCTAGCAATAAATCATCACGTCATATAATCAGACTGTGTTTAATATTAAGTTCGCAATACCGCTCCGGTCAAGTTATCAACCACCTAAAGCCGGTAGGTTTATAATGGTCACATGGTATCAAAACTAAAACGTCGTAAATGAAATCGTTTGTTTGAAAACCGTTTTACACAGAGATACGGTAGTTTTTTCATTTGATAAGTTTTCGATATAAGTCATTTGTTGTGCGTAGAAAGAACAACCACTTGGATTAAAGTTTTGATAGTATTTCAATTACGACAAGGTGTGTGCCTGTGGGTGTGAGGCGACAAAGGTTCTGGTACGCATACAACTCCAAGGCCTTTCTAACTATTTAAATGTTTTGAGGGTATATATGTATAAAGTACCTATATATATTCTCTTAGTGCTGGTTAAATACTCGATACGAAAGTACTTTTTTCCACTCAGAAAACTCATTGTTTTAATAGATATAGATTCTTAAATACAAAAAATTGCACTCCAATTTTCATATTTTCGTTAATATTTCAACTTTTCTGTATAAAACTATGTACAAATTGTCTCAAAAATGAATTCCTCGTTTTATAAGAAAATGATACCACACTTGAGATGGTGGGTAAATTGAAGCCGATATGAATTTTTGTCTGGAGCGCTATTGTGTGAAACTATGAGTGTAGCTCTCTTGGCGGGTGGAGGGCCACCGGGATAAATCAACTTATATTGACCAAGTGTACATTTGTGCCAAATGAATTCATCCGATACCAGACGGTGACCTCGACGGCAAGACAAACTTAGCTAATTGTACTGGTCCTCTAAAAAGGCCACTATGGATGAATCATATTATGATTCTGTTGAAATGCCGTCTCTTTTGCACGCATGGAAAAACTCTGACTCTATCCTACTTTCAAATCATTTCATGATTCACCCAAGTTGGCCTTTTTAGGTCCCCTGACCCTGGTCAGCATAGAGGATATAAGGGGGTGTTGATAAAATAAATATTGAAAAACGCGGGCGGAGCCGCGAACGAAAGGCTAGTGTCATATAGTGTTTAATACTTACGTACACACACATTACTGAAGTGAATAGCAATAAAAGATCGATATCATAGCGCGCTAACAGTTCTGTTATTGGTTTCGGAATGTGGGGTGATTTTTAAAGAGCGCACCCATTTTTGTATACCTTTATAACTTTTTTACGCGATTAACACCTGAATCTCATACTAATCATTTAGAACCTTGGTGTTCCAAGGCGATATTAAAGCCGATTCTCAAGGCTTTAATTCTAGTTTTAGTGCTGTCAAAACTAAATTTTCTTCATTGCAAAATAGTCCTTAAAATTTATAGCAGAGAAACTAAATTACTTTGGAAAATTTTAAGTTTTGACAGTACTAAAACTAAAATTAAAGCCTTCAGAATCGGCTTTAATATCGGTCTAAACGGTATTCCACGGACCCGTTTAGCAGCCGGATTGTGAAAAACCCGTTTCGAACACTTATTTTCAAAATTTACTCAATTGTTCCTCAACAAAAACTTATTACCTATGTATTGTGATATGATTTGCTACCATAGCAAATCTTCCATTGGTTTCTGTAAATTAGAATATTAAAATTTATTTTTGAAATTCTAATTTACAGAAACCAATGGAAACTTTGCGATGACAGTTTACACAAAACATAGTATAGCATTACATTTAAAAATTCATAAGCTACTTGAGAATCACGAGTGTAATTTGGTCGATCTGGCCTAAATTAGGATAAATCAGGATAAAGACACTATATAATTTTTTCGGATATACTAAAAATAACAATACTGAAGTAAAAAAAAAAGGTATAAAAACACAAGTATATCACAAGAGTATTAGGTACGTCGGAACTTCGAAAATTAACACAAAAAAATACCTAGTCTCTATCTTGTTTTAGGATTTTGTTTTAGGAGCTTTAACGACGCTATTGGTTTACGATATTATGGATTCGAAATTGAATGTTAAAACCAGTTTATAGGATCCCAGAAACTAGTATTTCGCGGAAGTATTAGTAACTTCTAGTCGAGAGAAAATATAACTTTAAGGTATTAAGAGCAATCGTTATTTAGCTTTACATTAAGGAAGAGAATGATTGATTCAGGGTCTATTAAATGCCAGGCTACAGATATAAAAACCTGATAAGGGTGTCTTTGTGACGTAGATGTTGGAATTCTTCCCACGGAGTAGTCAGTCAAACCGTGACTGTCATGCGCCAACTTCAGAAATAACTTGGGAAACGGACTTTACCAGCATACGTGATCCGTCCCTTCAACCTCCGCTTTTACGTAGCAAACTCTTCAAGCTTCTGATGCGCAACCAAACAGGATGAAAAGGTGGTGCGCGGAAAATGGAAGAAATGGAAAACCCTTAAAAAACCTGAAGGGTCGCAGGAAAAGAAGAAAAAAAGGCTTCCATGGCTCTAGGGCAAATGTGCTCCGTTTTGTGAATCCAATGGGATTTAAAATTTTATATATTAATTTTCTATTGCAAATTTTGTATTATTTCATCGACGATACTTTTCGATATGAGAAAAATAACAAAAAAACATGACAAGATTTTCTAAATTTTAAAATTTGAAAATTCAGTAAAGAAATCAACGACAAAGAAAGACTAAAATAGATGAAAAAGGTTGAATACCTGTAGCGAATGCTACAATAGGTATTGTATAATAATGATTATTACATAGGTAGATTTTGTTGAATTACTATAGAGTGAATTTTGAATGTTTTGAACTAAGTGTTCTGTTTCGATTAATTGGAAAAAGGCGGGATTTTCACAAACTGGCTGCGAAACCGCTTTTAAGATTATGTAGGGATCATCCAGGCTCAAGTGCAGTTTCAAGAATGGTAAGAATAAGGTTTTTTTTAACAAAATTAAAAAAATAAACAGAAACTTTAATCACAAACTATTTTCTATTCGTTTAAGAAAATCGAGTGTTTATTTTTGAGACATCAGGGGTGGTCTGTCAGGAATTTTTCCTCCAACAGACGATAATTCACGGGTATTCAGAGAAATCTGTCCTGCTCCAATACTTTCATTTTACACTTGTCTATTCTGCTCATCGAAAGAGGGCCGCTCAGAAAATTCGCTTTTTCGAGGTGTTTTTATTCATTATTTTGGAGTTAGAGGAATGAGTTTTCAATATGACGGTCGTTTTACATCCCATTTTATGACGTTTATTTTGGTACTTATAAATGCATTGCCCAAAACCTAATATAACTCAAATGAAATTATGTTTAGATCATAATTTAGGTCTATCTTTGCAATAAGATCAATTAGTGAAAAATTATATAATTATATTTTTTCCAACATTTAAATCCTTTTTATTTACAAATAAAACATAAAAGAATATGACGTTTATCCAGAGAAACAATAATAAACTAACTAACAGAGATCTTTCTGCAGTTGTGTACTTATATGACGGGGTCTCAGAATTTCAAGTAACGTGTTGATGTTTGAGTAGACGACAGCACACAACGGTTTAAATGTTCGTAAGCCGTCAAATTTCAGGATCTCTTTGAATAAGATTTGGGAGTCCCCCAAAATTTTGACCCTTGAGCCTTCCACTGTCCACAAATGTTAATTACCAAAGTAACGCGGAAGAAGGCGGGCGTGTCACGAAGCAATATCAAACCGTCCTGGTATTGTGACATCTTGTGACTGATGATTGTCTTGACCTTTCTATTAGAACTTGAAGCCCACCCACGAAAGCATAAATCATGTTGAAATGTCACCTCCATACGGACAAATATCCGCATTGTGTCCATAGTTCGATAAAATTCCTTATTCTGAGGATAAAATAGTAAAAAAGTGGTTACTGTACATTGTTTTTTTATTTTTTTTTATTGCAAATGTTGTAACTACGTAGTATCGTACGGAGGCAACACCGTCTAATGTACACTGACAGTAGATGTTGACTGAGGCTACAACTACAATTTTTGTCTATCTGTTTGTTTGTTAATTTTTGTTTTAATTCGAGATCCACTGAACGGTTGCGGTTTTCTTTATTATCATCTTAGTGACCCTGACCCACATATAGGCTATAAGGGGTGTTGATAAAATAAACACCAAGCCGAAATCTGTCGATATTGAAAGACACTTCCACGGGAGCGAAGCTGCGGGCAAAAGCTAGTATTTAATCGCCTATCAAATTTCACGACGTTCCGATCAACGATACTTGAGTTATCGTCGGACAAACATACATACATACATACATACGTATACAGGGTGGAAAAAATTTAAGGGCCCTGGAGGGGAACTACCTTAAATCCTTTAGTTAGCTCATTTTACTGAAAGGAAACATTCCTTTATTTTTTAAAAGAAACAAAACTGCATTCAAAGATATTCTGAAATTCGCTTGTCTCACCCGGGAATCGAACCAACTAAAAATTAAAAAAAAAACCCTCGCTATTTTATCATACGAACCGGTAGGATTATTGTTCAGAATAAAATTTGTCTAATAAATATTTGGTCTTACACTTATCTGTTGTACGAGATACTCATGAAATTAAATATTTATTACAAGTTTTTTGTTAACAATACCTAGTACTGTTCACTTGTAACAAGTAAATGACACGTTATAATTTTCTTATCTCTCTTACATCCAAAGACATCGTATGAAGTACAAGCTTGCTAATGTTATTTATCTTAAGTACCTTGTTGAATACTTCAATAAGAAAATCGTTAAATGGTAATAATAAATGTATGCAGAGCACAATTACTTCTTGCACTAGGCGTACTGACGAAAAGTTTAAAAAAGGAACGTATTTTTTTTTGCAACGCGGAGCAACAAATTTGAAGTTCGAACCATAACTTTCAACATTTTTAAAATCGATAAAAGTATTCGTTCGAAATTCAAATTTTGTTTTGTTTTGCTTTCATTCCGTGCTGTCATTGTGTAATAATGGCGCATAATTATTACTTTACAAATGAACAGTACTAGGTTTTGTTAATAAAGAACTTGTAATGAATATTCAATTTCATGGGTGTCCCGTACAACAGATGAGTGTAAGACTTTAGTTTAGTAGACAAATTTTATCCTGAACAATAATCCTACCGATTCGTATAATAAAATAGCGAGGGTTTATTTTTTTAATTTTTAGTTGGTTCAGTTCCCGGGTGAGACAAGCAAATTTTAGAAGATCTTTGAATGCAGTTTTGTTTCTTTTAAAAAATAAAGTAATGTTTCCTTTCAGTAAAATGAGCTAACTAAAGGATTTAAGGTAGTTCCCCTCCAGGGCCCTTTAATTTTTTCCACCCTGTATAGTTCACCCCGAACTGTAAACTCGCGGAACCCCACCTCATATCTCGGCAACCCCTTGACCAATTTGGCTTATCTTCGAACTTGAAAATTCTTTTTATGTCATTTACTCGTGTACCAAATTTCAGGACGTTCCGATAAATGATACGCAACTTATTGTCGGACAAACATTAATACGTACATATATACAAACGCCAGATTATTCAAGTAGATTTGGAGAACTTCGCTCACTCGTTCCACTAATCTCGTCGACACTCTCGGCGCTCGTTGACCTCTGATAGCGTCAGTAGCACAAAACACAATTACTCAATGTGATCGGTCCGGATCGCACTACGGGGTGAATGAATGAACTGATAAGAGTACTCGTAAAAATAATATCATTTTTGGTATTTTTTTTATCGTGTCGGGGTATATTTATCCTCCTTCGTCCCTAAAAGTAGGAATTTATTTTCGGTGAAAATTCGTCCCTCTTTAGAAAATATATTCATAATATAAAATTCGTCCTCTTTTTGCATGTCGATTCGTACCCTTACACTTAAATTTCCATTAATTTTATATAAGAGTATCAGTCAGTCACAAATTTCAGAAAAGTATCAGTCACAAAAGTTAGAAGGAATTTGTGACCAACAAAATCCTCGAAATTTTGTATTTTTTGACGTTTACTTTTTTCATCGGGCTTCTGGACTAGTAGCCCATAATCCCGCTCAAGGCCAAGCGTGGAGGATGTCCCACAAACATCTACAAGATGCTGGTAGATTACGCTATGTTATGAATCGCCGTGTGGGCATTATATCTAGTTCTAGCTAGTCCAACGACTTCCAAAATCGTGATTAATTTTGCGTGTTGCACTCGATCAAACGTTTTTTCGTTAAAGAGATACGCCCTATTTTATTTTCTAAAGCAGTTGGTAAAAATAATCGTGTCTAAGTTTCCAAAACAAATTCGTAACTACCGGTCAGTCCAAAGGACAAAGAAGTGGCGTTAAAAGCTACTTCCGGCCGCCTATAAACATCCAACTTTGTGCGGTACTTTGCTAGCTCGGTAGTTATTATTATAGATATACTACTCTGTGTAAAAAGAACGCGCGGTAAACATATCGACCTATTTTTTTTTCCGTAAGTTGTTAGCACTGTACTGAGTTACCGCGCGAACTTTGAGTGCAATATGTCACTCAGTGTAATTACAGCTGCTGTTTTTGTATTGTAAGCGTTCTGCGATTTTGCTATGGAAGCATTTGTTGAACAAAGAGTTTGCCTTAAATTTTGCGTATCAAACGAGATTTCCTGTGCCGTATCACTAAAAGTGTTGCAGAAGACTTACGGTGATTCGTGTATCTCAAAAACACGGGTTTATGCATGGTATAAAGTATTTAAAGAAGGCCGACAAGTTGTAACTGATTTGCCTTGTTCTGGTCGACCCTCAACCGCTGCGAATGATGAAAACACCAATCTAGAGTCTAGTGCTTGAAAATCGTCGTATGTGTCTTAGAGAGTTAGCTCTAGAGGTAAACGTATCTTTTAAGTCCGTTCATAATATTCTGACGGACATTTTGGGCATGAAACGCATCGCTGCACGATTAGTTCCAAAAGAGCTCAATTTTGTCCAAAAAGAGCATCGAAAGCAGGTTGTTGAAGACATGATTTCCTGATCTTCTTCGGACTCCACCTTCATGAACCGCATAATAACTGGCAAAGAGAAATGGGTTTATGAGTACGATATGCAAACAAGTCAACAGTCTTCAGAATGGCGCCTCGAAAACGAACCGAAACCCAAAAAACCGCGTCAAAGCCGCTTGAAAATCAAGATTATGCTGATAGTTTTCTTCGATTGCCGCGGTGTAGTGCACTATGAATTTCTTCCAGAGGGACAAACGGTGAATAATGAATGTTATTTAGGCATCATAATTCGTTTGCGTCAGAATATCCGCCGAAAACGGCCAGATTTATGGAACGACAATTCGTGGATTTTACACCATGATAATGCACCATCGCATAAAGCCATAATCGTGCAAGAGTTTTTAGCCAAAAACTCGACGAATGTCATCGACCAAGCACCGTACTCACCTGATATGGCTCCGTGTGACTTTTTCCTGTTCCCGAGACTAAAGTTACCACTTCGAGAAAGACGTTTAGAAGACGACTGAAGCTATAAAAGAAAATTCGCTGAAGGAGTTGAGACCATACCCAAATCAGCTTACAAAATATGTATGGAGGTCTGGGTCAAGCGCTGGCGTAGCTGTATTGCAAGCGAAGGGGCCTATTTTGAAGGCCAGAACTGATCACTCTGACCATACAGATAGCATTTGCAATTACTAGTAGGAGGACTGCTGCTGCAATAGTCTACTAATGTATGGGTGCCAGCACGACAGGCTATCTATGGGCAGTTCCTATTAGAACATCGTTAAAATCGTTTACGAATAGGGAAGCCTAAACTGCAGGCGATTGCAAGACTTTACAAAATGTAGTCTAATAAATGCATAAAATAAATGGTCGCTGTTTTATTCACATGCCTTTCTAAATAATACAAAGTTTTGGATTCTGTCGTCGCATATTTTTAGAAATATAGTTTCATAAACGACTAAAATTATTGGAAAAATATGCAACAATAAAATGAAATTTAAATGGGCTTTAGAATCGACTCCATAAACTAATACACCATTTGCGGCTCAAAAGTGGCCCACCAATAAAATTTAATTAGTCCTATCGGTACGCCAAAAAAAGCTGCAAATGGTGTTTAGGCGCTACGTAAATGAAATTTCATGAAATACACAAAAAAATTTAATAAATTTCTGGTGTATGCATTTTGACTATAATTTAGGGTTCTGATTTTGGAAAACAGGTTAGAATAAATTTTGTTCGATAGAAATATTATTGAATATGGTGTCGAAGACATCCTAAGCCATGAAATAAATCATCATCCAGTATTCAGTTATACTCACAGAATGTACCCTTTTCACGTCCCAAAAGGCTTTGAATACGAATGTTTGCTACGGAAAACTCCAAGTTCAACAGTTTATTGTTGTGATAGAAATTAAGATTACATATTCCTCCTACAGGAATGGTTTCACGACTAAAGAAATGTAACTGATTATTTTGTTTCACTATGAGTTTTAGATCACAGCCTAAAAACAGACATTTCTCAAGGGAATTGGTATTTATATTATCCCGATCAAAACAGTTAATTGAGGTAAACCGTTTTGCAATAATTATATTTATATTGGCTGGCACCACACCAGTGTCAAGTTTAAAACGTTCACTGCCAAACTCGCCACTTAATGTTTCAGACCAACCAATCATCCTTTACCGTAACCTTCTCCCGTGCAGGGTAGGCAGGCAGAATATAATCTTATCTTATGTTACCCCGGAAACTCCGGAATGTAGTCGGTAGTTCGGAACTTACCAATAAATTATTGAATTCCCGATGCCTTTGGATTTAATTCCTACCGACGTTTCCTTTCCTCTGGTATCAATAATGATTAGTTCAGTTTTCAATTCGCTACACGCGATGGTATCGATTGTGGCTAGGCCTTGATAGTGTTAAGTGTTCGTATTTAGTCGAAGATAATCACATTATTCGAAGAGTATCTATCTTTTTTGAAGTCTTTCCGATATAACGTTTTTTCCCGATACACTCGATACTGGATTAGTTTCTCAAGTGGGCGTGGTTGGCCAAATCCAAAACTATACGGAAAAACAAAAAGTAGCGGGGTCCGGGGGCCGATTTTGATGCCGTTTTCAAAATCTATTAAAAAAAAATAGGCCCCGGAACTCCTTTTAAAATTTCGCCATTCCCTTTAATTTTCTGTGGCCATCCACGCCCACTTGAGAAACTAATCCTGTGCCTATGTAAGGTATAGATATATAGATTTGCCAAAAGCGCCTAAAGGCTTCAAAAACTTACTTTTGTTGCTTTGTGATAAACCTAGTCAGAATGGCCCCCCACAAACTCTAATCCTGGATCCACCCTTGCTATGTAGTATACAGGGTGGAAAAAATTCAAGGGCCCTGGAGGGGAGCTACCTTAAATCCTTTAGTTAGCTTATTTTACTGAAAGGTAACATTAATTTATTTTTTAAAAGAAACAAATCTGCATTCAAAGATCTTCTAAAATTTGCTTGTCTCACCCGGGAATCAAACCAACTAAAAATTTTAAAATAAACCCTCGCTACTTTATTATACGAATCGGTAGGATTATTGTTCAGGATAAAATTTGTCTTTAGGGCACTTGAATTTTTTCCACCCTGTATATAGCTCACGAGATAAGTATTTACCTATTTTCTAGAGCATTGCAATGAAGTTCTCAAGTATCCAACGGAACATCAGACATATTATTCTAATCGTAAGTAAATAAGAGATAACTCCGGTATACCCGCTATCTTTCTGAACTTCGTCGTCACCTTACCTCATGTCTATCAAATGGTGACTCATCAAATCAAATAAAATAGCATCAGACAAATACCAAAGGTAAAACATATAAAAGAGTACTCACCGCGGCTATCAAGGTCTTCATATTCCCTCCTACGGAACCACGATCCCCAGGGGCTCATTGTCAGAGTCGTTGATTTGCCTCTAACAATAAAAAGTACCTAAGCAAGGCCGGCAGCGTATGCGATGCGACGCGATGACATTTCGTTTCGCGCGCTAATGTCAGAACTCGAGTGCGCCGCCGCCATCTTTGATTGCTTTTGTTATAAATTAAAATAAGAATTAAGTTGTTATCAGGTAGATAAGAAACGGAATATAATAATAAACCCTAGCTAGTGACCGGAATATTTATTTGACAACAAGGACATAATTGGAGGAACAAAAAAAAAACAGCAGGTTGGTGTCGGAGATACTACCAACCGAATACTTCTTGCCATGTACTTACCTTTTGCCATCATGTTCAGCTTTGGGAAAGCATCATTGGTTTCTTGATATTTTCCGTTTTGGACTAGTACAAAGAAAAATACACAACAATATAATAATAATACAGTACAAAGTAAAATTACTGTTTTTTATTTTATTTTTATAGTATAGCGATTTAGCATAAGCTGTGATGTTGTACTTTTATATTAAATAAATAATATAGGGATGTGACGACCCCATCGCCCTCTGGTATGTCCTGTACGTCCAGTGCAATCAGCCACCGCAGGGCGGCTTGTGGCGAGCCGATGGTGAGTGGCGACACCACGGACCCTACCTCCAGGGGACACTATCACACATGCGCTTACACACACACATACACACAGCAACACACCCCCTGCCACTGCGCTTGCTTTAACCAGCCGGCCAGAGTGGAGATGCAAGAGCGGAACCTATGCTCCAGGTTGGAAGTGTAAAATGTCATAACGCCGGGGGCACTTGACTGTATAAGGATCTTGCGCCCCGCAGACTCACCTCTCGACAACCTTAGCTGCTTATATAGTGTTGCCCCCTGGCCGCCCCATGGTGGCTAGATAGGGGGCCCACAACGGCTATCCTGTTGGATAGTTATCAAGCAGCAAGTCACCATCTGCCATACTTAAATTTGTGAGAGATTTTCGAGGCAGATGTCCGTTATCTCACTCCATAGCCCTGTTATCCGGCCCATTTAGCATCCCATCCTCATAGCCCACTCCAAGTCGCTTCCTTCCTGGCAATAGTTTGGCAACTGTGGGGGACTGTCCGTTAGTGTATCACAATGATACATTGAGGGAGAGGCCTCCATGGATGCAGCCATCTCACATTTAGATTAAATGGTACCAAAGGCCTCTTCAATGTTGGCTTCGGCCCCATGAATGCCTTTCAAATGACCGGGTCCCTATGGGCCCGTGACTGAAAAGTGTACCTACATAATAATAATGATAATAACTTTTCCATATAAGTAGTAGATATGTAGCGGGTAGTGTGGTATGTTGCCATAATGTTCACCTTGGGACAGCATAGGTACCTTGAGAACAGTTTTTCAGGATGTTAATTTTTGAGGACTGTGGTAACAAATTCTTATGGCTGCTCAAGCGTGCCTGTCGGTGCTTGAAACTAAGTACTTTGTACTAATGTTCTTGCTATTTAATTGAATTGTGGTGTTGGTTGTAATTTTCAGAAAAGTACTATTTATATTCGTATTTATTTTTATTATCTTGCCCGCGACTCTGTCTGGGGCGCGTTCATAAACTAGGGTTTGCGACACGGGTTCTATTGCCATCTCTGTCGCACAAGTCGAAAATTGTATACGCTATCCTGCTGTCAGTGTTGGAACCTGTCGCAAATGTTAATTAATGAAGGGGGGTCTGTGGAGACAAAAAGTAAACTTTGTCCTTCCCTAAGGTTCGAGCTGTCTTTATATGAGACCAGCTCTTAGCAAATATTAATAAAATCACATCAATACTGATACTTTCATAAATAAGTTTATCTAAATTCTAGACTCATATCGTATGAACTCAAAAATAGTGCATAATATGAAATAATGGTAGTTTGGCATATTACACATTTTTGCTGAATTAATTTGTCAGCTTTAATTTGGTTTCAGTGTTAGATAACTTGTCAAACACTTGCAAATAGCCAAGCAGCGATGGCGAAAAAGAATTAGCCAAAATTTGAATAGGTACTAATTTGTACTCTATACAATATATATAGGATATTTGTTTTGCAATCGTTACATACTAACGATTCGTTAGGTACTATGTTTACTTTTTACCCTTTTTACCTTACAAGCTCGGAAAGGTTCTATTTATTATTCCAAATCTGCGTGGTAAAGTAAAGTGCTTTTTATCCGATAGCGTTGAAATAGTTATTTTTCATGCAAGGCTAGAAAGTTAATTTTTGGCGCGAGTACCTTGTATTGAAACCTTTTATGATTTCTTTCGATTTTATATTCGGCCATAGATTTTATCAAAAAACCTCAGAATAAGGAATACAAATAGAAGCCTGACTAAAATAAGAACTGGGCATTAGCCATTGTACTCATCTAACGTAAATTACTCCTGTGTACGAGTGAATGAAACGACGGACCGCACTTACTTTATATTTTTTCCTGGTGTGTCACTAGTTTGAACCAAACAAATGTCAGATGGATGTAATTTGGATGTATTTTAAATATTATAATACCATCAAATTAAATATGTCTCATCATTGTATCGTTGTGTTGTAATATCGTTCGTTGCGTGCATCACATCTTAATTTGGTGGCATCGAAATGTCTATTGCATTTTGCGAAAGTTTACAGCTTCACCGAGAGAAATTAAATATTTTGGTGCTCTTCCTCTCAAAATTCGTGAAAGTGTGATTTATTATTGTTTGTGTTGATTGTTTTTTTAACATTGTAATAAAATGTCTTGTGCGATTGAAGGCTGTAAATCGCATACAGGAAGAAAAGAAAACAACAATGAAGCAATATCATTTCATCGGTGAGTTCTGATAGTTTTTATGTTAATAAGTTTCAGGATCATACATAAAACTCAGTAACAATAATAGTAGTTCTTGTAAATCATACTCGTGTTCAATTCTACACCGATATTTGCCTGTTTTATATAGATTTTCTGCCGACTACGAGAGGTTATGTTTTTTCGTATAGTGATGTACTAAAGTCCGTGTGGCAAACTATCGAACATTGGTTCCCGTGGCAGCCGTGCATAAAGGATAATAGATTAATGAGAGGTTTTCTTTTTGAGTATTAAAAAAAAAACATAGTTTCCCAGAACTCTGTAGATGGTGTTGAACTGACTACGTTGCTAGGTGCCAAAGCCAAAACGATTGAAAAAAAAAACATTGCGTCACGTCACGTCACGTCACATACGCTCGTTGGTTGATGACATGTGTGCTCAGCATATTATTTGCGAATGCTTTGTTATGGTCCGTCCAGGTTTAAAATGTACCATGGCTTGTACTCATTGCGCTTTACGACTTTCATCTTTAGGAAAAAGATGTATGCCTCCATTTTTATACAAATCCACAAGGCACAGACTTCTCTTCTTTTTCTCTTGGGACATTTTCTTTCTGGCTTAGAAAACTCATAAAAAGACTGCTAATTATTTTTTTCTTTTTCCTTGTTGTTATCGTATTTATTTATTTTCAAAATGTCATTGTGATGTGATGTGACAATGACATTAATGACTTTTTTATGTACGTTTCGTTTTACGATCTCAAAATTACATCCAAGTGCAATAATCAAAAAATTATGTGACGTTCCGTTCCTTGCAGTAACTTACCAAGTTCAGCGCCATCTATCCAGCGACTAGGGAAGAGTAAAAAAAAAAAGAAAAGAAAATCCCTCATTGCAGCGCGAGTTAAAAGAAAAATAATGCCGAATAAATATCGCTATATTTTTTTGTTACAGATTTCCAAAAAGGGAAGAATTAAAAAGTGAATGGCTTAGACGAATAATTTGACCAAATTGGGCAATTAAAAAAAGCGGTCATATTTGTTCGAAACACTTTACGTCGGATTCTTTTGGACCAAACGAAAATTTAAAATGGAGACTTTTAAAAGCAGATGCCTTACCAACGTTATATTTACCAGATACAGACACATTGGTAACCTTTAAATAATTATGTATAATTGCATTATTAATCTTGTTTGTAGGTACGTGCTTGTACTATACTATAGTATGTTAACTCGATAATTTTTCAATTTTAGGCAACAGAACCAGTACCTATGGATGTCTGTGGTTTGGAAAAGTTCATACTTCTATGTTCACAAATCGTTCTGAAAGGCCTGTTCGTTCACGTTACTGCCGTGATCGACTTCACGAAGAAATTCCGCAGATCAAGACATTTTCGTACTTAGTGGTTGACAATAAAAGTACTTTGACAGGGTAGTTCTATCGTGAAATGAATTTTGGGAATGCTTATTGACTTGAACTGCGCATAATTTGATTTCTTATTACAGGTTATTAGGTATTTTAATCGTTCATTATTTGTTATTAGTTTTTATTCAAGATAAGTTGATGTTTATTTGATATATTTCTATTGTTGCGATTAATTCCTTCTTCCTTGATTGAACAAAGACGCGACATCAACGAACATCTATTTGATTGAGTTAAGAGGCTACTTAAAAAGTATCCACTTAAATAGTTTACGGTTGTATCTCTGATACAAGCTATAGCAATTTTTGTACTAGAAACAAGCACAATTTTGGACTTAACTTATGTACCTACCTGCCTACGATATAGTAATTTGTACTTAATAAAAAATATTATGCTAAACGAAAGATATCCTTTTATTAATTCCTTATTTACACAATATAACATGTGTCCCACTGGGGTAGACAGAGACCACTTTGCTATTTATTCTCTTGGCCTCCTTCCAAAGCAAGAGGATGTCACCAGAAAGGTCGGTGCCTCCTGCATTCTCTTTTTTTTCACACTTTGATACGATATGATGTGTGGTAAGGAGATTGGTCGCGGTTCATTTCGATTTGGTTTATTTATCGTAGTCAAAAATCGACATTGTTACATCACTAGCAAAGCATCGAACTAGTGACAACCTACCTAATTAAGAAAAAACTAATACATATCCATCTCTCTCTAACTTACTAAAATGTCGTAAGAAAATCAAGGATAGGTGTCTGTCTCCGCGTATTATTTTAGCCAGCATAGCTAACATGGCAAAATTGTATCGACTCTTTTATTTCTACAAGATTATTTCTAAAATCCCGATTTATCTACTTTTGCTAACATGGCAGCAAAGAAAAGAAGAAAAGATCGTGTCGAAAAAATGTTTTCTCGCTATATCGCATTCACAGAATAGTTTGTCTAAAATTGGATTAAATCGAAAAAACAATCGATTATTCTCAATGAACGCTGACCTTTACATTATTAAACAACCAATTTAAAAAGGCACTTGCGATTTATAATTTGTTTGAAACAGCACTCTTTTTAAAATGGTAGTGTAGCATTGCACTGAATTGACATGACGACACAAGACATTTATTTAAAAAGTTTTGTTTTCTTTCAAGATAAAATTAATTTGTCAACATAAAATGCATAATTGTTATAATTTGTGCATAATTTCCTCAAGAAAGTCAGCACACAGGTTTCCAAGCGATGAACAATTAAGAAAAAGAAGGATTATAGCCAATAATTTTATTTAGAAACCAAAATTTTGTACAATCAGAGCCTCAGACAGCCTCTGGATTCCGGAAACGTAAGTAAATAACCTGCCAATTTGTATTAATCTACAATAACAATAAATAATTAGGTATTTTATAACCTCACTTATTTAAGGATTTCTTTTCTAATTTACAGCCAAACCAAGGCCGAAGAACCAGCCAGTTTCATTGCACTAAAAAGACGTTTTGTATTGAAAACATCCAGGCAGAAACCAACAAAGAAGAACTCAAATGTTATACAAGATTTGACTGTCAAGACCATTTCCAGCTTGTATTCAATATCTTAGTGCATCATCTCATTTAGTATCCATCAGGCTGCCTGGATAATGAACAAGACTCCTGCCTATGAATCTTTTCTTACTATTGTAGTTATGGCGCAACATGCAAAATAAATTGTTTTTAGGTTTGATATCAGAATGAAATTAAATGAAAATGATAATAAGTGAGGCATTAGTAAGCCGTGTATTTATAACTTGGAGCAACTTTTTATACAGTTACTTAAAAAATGTAAACATATGGGTGCCGTTTAAACTTGCTGAAGAAAATCTATAGTTTGCAGCTTGACCGTGGTAAGAAAACATCATCAAGCAGAATTCACATAAAAGGATTATTGGGCTTGCCAAAACATACAAGATTCTCAGATATTTATTAAGCAGCATAGTCTCTTTAGTGTATGCTTTATGCTTGGAAATATAATGTTGTGAATGGTGATAAGAAATAATAAAATTAATGTGCTCATGTACAATTTATTTACTTTTATTTACTAAGTACCCTCAATATTAGAATGATCTATTAAATTAAAAGTTATAAGGAATATTTTTTAGCTAGTGCAGAAACCAAATGCTCATCATGAAACTGTATTGAATTAATTAAAATATAAATAACATACAATATATTGGGTGTGCGCGGGTTCATTACAAAATTCATATTTTATCAACAAATTGTGTTTCGTTCACAAGTATTTTTCACCTTTTATTTAATTTTCACACTTAAACTATACATTTTTGCTGAAAAATTCGAAATTCATAGCGGTATAAGTCCTAAATTAACTCTTCACGATGGTGGGTGTTGTGCACTTCAGCTAGGGCAGGTCCTTGAAGTAGAGCTGAACTGAAACCTTGTCTTTTGTATTGTATCTTCAGTTGCAGAGCAGTGGAATAGTAATGCTCCACTGTCTCTTCCTCTTGAAGGCATCCTCTGCATAGTGGGCTATCGGTGCCACCTGTAGTGAAAAGGTGCTTGTTTTAGTTAAGAGTGGTACCGATTCAGTGAAGCACATCTTAACTTATTTGACAGGACTAAACTTAATTTAAGCATTCCGTCTTTGTCTTTTTGAAAAAGACAGGACGCTTAAAATAAGGTTAGTCCTGTCAAATAAGTTAAGATATGTTATGCCGAATCAATACCATTGTCTGTCCATTTATATCCATATCCTCTACCATCATTTATTCAATACATTATAACAGTTAACGTTTTACAAGGTAAGTATTGTGTTACCTCACCATTTGACTGCGGTAGGTATCATTATCATTCAGCAGTCTATTTGTTCTGCCTACTTCCTGTTGTGCGTGGTTAGGGTGTGTTTTCTCATCTCTCAAAGTTTCTCTCTTCCACCAAGTTAATATCCCGTGTCGTTTTCTTCATGTAAGATTCTAGTTTAGCAAGAGTCGGCTTGTTTGTTACCTTGATTCCCCTTGTGTGCTTTGGTCCAGTGTAGCTTCACCTTGCACATGTTTTGTAGTTTTGCAGTGTTTTGCAGTTCTGCATGGCAATTTGCTATGATTTTGGATCTGCTTATCAGAATGAAATGAAATGAAAATGATAATAAGTGAGGCATTAGTAAGCCGTGTATTTATAACTTGGAGCAACTTTTTATACTGTTACTTCAAAAAGGTGAACGTATGGGTGCTGTTTAAACTTGCCGCAGAAAATCTATAGTTTGCAGCTTGACCGTGGTAATAAAAAAAACAACATCAAGCAGAATTCACATAAAAGCATTTTTGGCCTTGCCAAAACATACAAGATTCTCAGATATTTATCAAGCAGCATAGTCTATTTAGTGTATGCTTTATGCTTGGAAATATAATGTTGTGAATGGTGATAAGAAATAATAAAATTAATGTGCTCATGTACAATTTATTTACTTTTATTTACTAAGTACCCTCAATGTTAGAATAATCTATTAAATTAAAAGTTATAATATTTGTTGGCTAGTGCAGAAACCAATGCTCATCATGAAACTGTACTGAATTAATTAAAATATAAATAACATACAATATATTGGATGTGCGTGGGTTCATTACAACAATCAATGTATTTTATCAATAAATTGTGTTTCGTTCACAAGTACTTTCCATTTTTTCACCTTTTATTTAATTTTCACACTTACACTATACATTTTTGCTGAAAAATTCGAAAATCACAGCGGTATAAGTCCTAAACTAACTCTTCACGATGGTGGATGTTGTGCACTTCAGCCAGGGCAGCTCCTTGAACTAGAGCTGAACTGAAAAGTGGAGCTTGTCACTATCCTTGTCTTTTGTATCGTATCTTCAGTTGCAGAGCAGTGGAATAGTAATGCTCCACTGTCTCTTCCTCTTGAAGGCATCCTCTGCATAGTGGGCTATCGGTGCCACCTGTAGTGAAGAGGTGCTTGTTGAAGTTCGAGTCGGACCGATTCAGTGAAGCACATCTTAACTTATTTGACAGGACTAAACTTAATTTAAGCATTCTGTCTTTTTTTGAAAAAGACAGGACGCTTAAAATAAGGTTAGTCCTGTCAAATAAGTTAAGACGTGATATGCCGAATCAATACCATTGTCTGTCCATTTATATTCATATCCTCTACCATCATTTATTCAATACATTATAACAGTTAACGTTTTACAAGGTAAGTATTGTGTTACCTCACCATTTGACTGTGGTAGGTATCATTATTATTCAGCAGTCTATTTGTTCTGCTCACTTTCTGTTGTGCATGGTTAGGGTGTGTTTTCTCATCTCTCAAAGTTTCTCTCTTCCACCAAGTTAATATCCCGTGTCGTTCCCTTCATGTGAGATTCTAGTTTAGCAAGAGTCTGCTTGTTTGTTACCTTGATTCCCCTTGTGGGCTTTGGTCCAGTGTAGCTTCACCTTGCACATGTTTGACAGGTTTTGCAGTTCTGCATGGCAATCTGCTATGATTTTGGATCTGCTTACAGGTTTGCCTGGTGCTGATAATGCAGCCGCACTCTCTGTAGACCGGTCTGTAGCTTTATTGTAACCTCCTCTATGTCACAAGACCTGCTTGTGCAGATTGTACAATTTGTAGTCGTTAGGTAGGCACTATGTGTTCTTTACTTTCGCAGAAAAAGAAAAGCACTTGGGTTAGAAAAGTGACTGCCCGCTATCGATTCTATATGTACCTCATTATATGTAAATAAGTGGCACAAGATGTAAAAACCAATTAACCAACACACCTTTCTTTCTAAGAAGTTGCTATTTCGTATTTCGGGCTATATCACCGGGTCCTAGGGTCGGTGATATACTTTTCGGGTTTTCTCTACGAGAAATGTCAAAAAAATCGATAAAGTGTGTTTGCAATGTTAGCAAAAGAAGAAATTAAAATTAAAAAAAAAAAAACTCTCTCTAAGGCTACGTTTCAGAACGTGTGATCTTCGTGCGAAATTTCACTCGTTTTTAAGAAAGAGACAAAGCTATATACTAGAAAGAGAAAGAAAGATCTGGTTTTGAAACGCTTGCGAGTGATTCCCGTGAGAAAAGCGTTTTGAAACGGTCTGGAGTGACATACGTCAAGTAAATATATAACCTCAAATCAAAATAAATAAATTAAGTAAAGTACCTAAATACCTATTACTTTTA
Organism: Ypsolopha sequella; assembly: GCA_934047225.1. Taxonomy (NCBI): domain Eukaryota; kingdom Metazoa; phylum Arthropoda; class Insecta; order Lepidoptera; family Ypsolophidae; genus Ypsolopha; species Ypsolopha sequella. The sequence continues at coordinate 29,814,930 of OW203985.1, forward strand.
ATATGGATTGCATTGCAACCTTTGCATTTGCAAGCCATAATCCTGTAGAAGCAGTTTCGAAACATTTTCCCGTATTCGTACGGAAATGTTGAATTCTATTTTCAAAAATTGTCCGAATCCCGCGAAAACTCCGAAATGACAACTGTCAGGCGAATTTTAACGGTACCCAAACAGAGTTAGAAATCGCACTTGTCAGTGCGATATTCACATTCCCCGAAAGCGTTTCTAAACACTTAGCGCAACTGTCAGGTAACAGTTCGTTTACCCTCGGTTTCACTCGGGTCGATTTTTGAACGATGCAGGGTAAAATTCGCATCGCTCCGAGTGATAATCACACGTTACGAAACGTACCCTAACTGTCAAAAAAAGAGCATTACTCTTTTTTATCTTGACACCATGTTAGCTAAAGAAGAATAAAGCTTCCATCTTGGTTTACTTGTCAAAATGAAGAAATAACAACGTTTTATCGGGCTTTTTCTTAGGTTTTCTTCCTGCCATGCTAGCTATGCAGGTTTCTATTTGTATTCCTTATTCTGAGCAAAAAACAAACCAAAATAATGGAAGGAAAGTGAATTTGAATAAAGAGAAGGAAATTTTATAGTTTTTGTTTTTAATCAAATTTTCTTACTGGCCAGTGCGTTTATTCTTTAAATGAGACTGGCGCATGACATGAAATAAGTATTTGCATTTAATATAAATAGTAATGTAAATATGTGTACTAATATAGTTTTTAAGCAATTCTGTTACTAACAAAATATGGACTTGGTCTGAAATAAAATTATATTATTATTATTATTATTTCAGTGAACTGGCTGCAGAGAATATAAACTATTACGAAGCCAATGAGGTTCTATATATATATGTAATATTATTGTACAAAACCTTTATTGAATAAAAATATTCGAATTTTAAAAACACTTTTCACGCTAGCGGATAAAATGCGCTTTTCCACCCAGATTTCTAATGATAAACAGAGAACAGAGCCTTTCAGAGCTTTTGAGGTGAAAAGGTTTTTTAAATTCGAAACTTTCAACCAGAAAAGGTTTCTATATTGCCAGCCCACATGTCAGTGCGCCAGCCTTATTTTTAGAACAACCGCACTGGCCAGCACGACGAATGCACAAAAAAAGAAAACGGGTTATTTTTTCCTTTTTTTTTCCTACACCACTGACGCAATACAAGAACACTGGACTGGCTATTGACGACCTGATAATGAAGCAATATAATTATCGCCATTTTGACGCTGATAGCAGCAGTACCGTGAGCGTACTCGGAACTAATGATAAAGACGAGACAATTACATATGTACGTTTTCTCTAGTGTCAGTTTAGTTCCCGGTACGCACTTTGAATCGGCACAAAAAGTAACTGTCATTTTGTATGGCATGACATGTCCAGCGTATTTGTATTACTACATGTCAGAGTCTTGCAACTAGCATTTTCCTCGCTGTAGTGAGGTGAAAAATTGTGTTTCGCAGTTTCGCTCGGCGGCAGCAAAGTTATTTTGCGTCTCGTACCTTTGAAACTCTTCAGGTATCAATAAAAGTACTCGCGCCAAATAATATTTAAACAATTAAACAACTTTGCAGCCTTGCAAAACAAATAACTATTGTTTTTCATACGTATGTATAGGTATTTTTCATGTAAGTATTTGTGTTCAAAGATAACTATCGATAGTGACATCTTGATTATTCTTGATATATACTTAAATAGCACTTTTTTCAAAAATTAATATCATAGTTATACATTTTTTATTTTTGTTTTGTCTTATATTGCACCGTAAGGAATAGAAAAAAATAAAAATATGTCAAATAATTTATTTATTTTGATCTTTGACTGAGTCTGAGTACCTCGGTTAACAGATGCTTAGTTAATCTAGCCTTAGTATAAATGAACCATAGAGCAGTAGCTTTCTCTATGGTATGATGGAAACACACGGTTACAAACACACAACATTAATCATAAATATGCGTGTACATATACGATACATGAACCCCCATGACAAGCAAGTAGCAAATTGCATCCAACAATCACAAACATCGCAAGTGTGTAAACGAAATTAAAATGAGCTCGTCTCCTGTAGTGAAATATCAATATATTTTTTATTGAACGCAAAGCACAACACTATTTCAGTACGCGCCGTTGTGTACGATGAGTGACGTCACAATCTAGGCAGTAAAGCTCACTCTGAATTAGTCTGAATCCCATTATCTTCGTAATTTTTCAAGATACCTATCGAAAAATAATATTTTTCAATGCTTGTGCTCGTAAAGGCCCACTTTTTATGCATCAAAACCGAACAGAAAGTCGATTATTTTGCCCTAGGGCTTTATTATTATTTTTTTTTTTTTGTCATTTTTTTCCTTTATGGAAAAGGCTAAGAGCTTAAGCCCTGTTCACGCCACAGCGTGACGGATCCGCACGCGCATAAGTAACTCGCGACACAGCGCGCCGGGGACTCGTGCGCTGGCTCGCTCTCTTCCGCGCGAGACGTCTCCCGAAACACACGTGTGCATACTCGCGCCGCCGACACAACAAATATCGCGTACCTACCAGTGTTGTGTTCACATTATATACCAGTGTTGTGTTCACATTACTCCACGAACCAAGACATTCTGCTCATTCCTGCCCAAGGCGCCTGCTCAACCTGCCCAACAAGAAGGGACGCCACGCAGCGCATTCGCCGGCCCATCCACAACCATACAAAACAGGTTAGTTCACTCACAATCTTTTCCAATCACATCCTCAAATCCCATCAGCTCTGCATTCCTGTAACCTCGCGGTTACAAGCCCATACTGCCTGTAAATTTTTTTTTTATTTATTTACAATGGTTGGTTAACCTGCAGCCTTTCCTGTGTACCATAGACATTATACTTTTTTTTCCACCGTTTAACGGCTCTGGATACAGTCCTTTTGAGCCAATTATAATTTAAAGTTCACAAGATTATATTTGTTTTCATTTCCTCACACTATGCATTGAAAAATGTAGTATGATACTTGGGCGTAAGAGCAATAAATTACTCGGTTACGTTTAAAACCTCGTAATTTATTCCTTTGCGCCCTTGTAGCATAAACTACTATTACTACTGTTTTAAGAACCCGCTCCGTATTTTTCGTCCGTTTGGTGCGAATTATTTTTTAAATATTTTTCTCATCTTTACCGCGATGGTTTTGTAAAAACCAGGGAATACACCAATTCATATTGATTGAATTGTTTTTCCTTTGCGAATTATTTTGGTACTTAGACATTATGACGAACTATTCGTAACGGGCTCGTAAGTACCAAAATAATTTGCAAAAGAGAAACAATTCAATCAAATAATTTTAGGCATTCATTTCGACGGCCAATGTGAAGTGGTGTATGTCCTTAGTTTTTCCAAAAACGTCGCGATAAAGGCTAGAATTTTTTGTAACAAAATGCTTTGCATCAAAGTTGTCGTCGTCGCGGACCGGGTTCTTAAGCTTTGTGAATGTACCTACCCAAATGATTTTCATAAAAATCTTTATGCAGGAGACGAACTCATTATCAAGAAGCTTATTCCGAAACAACAAAACAAATAATTCTCTAGTCGCTGAACTGTACCAATGTCGAGATAATTTTATATTAGCTCTGACAATTATTGAGTATTTGGTGATAGTAATTTGAAATGTTCTAATTTCATGAAATTACAATTTTTATAGGTTTGTATTTCCTTGTACCAAAGGTTAAACGTCGGTAGCTAAGCGCAAAGTGCATAAATTAACTTTGTTTTTCTTGTTAAGAAATTTAAAACTGTAAAAGCATTTTGATCTGTGCCATTTGACGTCAATAGTTCAGTATTAATGAGGTTTATCTGCGGAAACTTTAAATCTTGAATTAAAGAATCTTGAAACCTTAAATGACTAGCTAGTGTTAATTTAAGTTTTTTACCATTGTTATTAAAATAGTCGCTAGTTTTCCAAAATAAGTAGTAAATAAATAAATTATAAAGCAAGAGTTTGAAATTGTGTGCACAATTCCTATTTGGACGTCGTCGACACAGGGGACTGTGCCAGGAGTCTCTTTGGGATCACGGCCTGCAGCAGTATGGCAGACGGAAGCTTCTGCCAACGGCAGCAGGCCGTGGTGTGCCTAATGCCCCTGCCAGTGCCGAGCACGCTCACCCAGCCTGGCCGACGACGCGGTTGGTGCTATCACCCAGCCTGGCCGACAAGGTGCACTAGCACTCTAAAACGCATCTTGTCATAACATCAAACATCTACAAAACAACATCAACCGTATAGCACTCACGGACGCATCTTTGTCACATGTGTCGAACAACTCTGCATACCTGACTACAAAAACCTACACTGCTTTCTACTTTTATTAGTTGTTTTCTTTTTCTACATTTACTCAGTAATGAATCTCCTTTGGCGGCTATGCGTGATATCCGGTCTACCGACTAGGGTTGACCAAATTTTCAACTTCTTCGAATTTTCCACATATTTAAAAAAAATTATGGGCGGCATTTTAATGTACCCCCTAAGTTTGTTTAAAAAATATGAAAAAATAATTCATTCAGTTAAAGCTACAGTAGAGAACACATTGAAGGGCTAGTTGAAAATTCGGCCAATACCTACTCCCGTTTCTAATTCTATATGTTTGTTTAATTTTAAGGACTCAATTATTGTATTATGCTCACACATTAACTCAGTATGTATGTTAATTTTGTTTGGCATTTTTCGTTACTCAATTCATTTATTTGCTCGACAGGCTCACTATCTAGGTTAATTCAGTTTCACCTTGTTTACATAGTTATCCTTCTCAAGTCCCTTCCATGTGTTGATATAATTTTAAGGTCATTTAATTTTAAGGACTTAATTATTGTATTATGCTCACACATTAACTTAGTATGTATGTTAATTTTGTTTGGCATTTTTCGTTACTCAATTCATTTATTTGCTCGACAGGCTCACTATCTAGGTTAATTCAGTTTCACCTTGTTTACATAGTTATCCTTCTCAAGTCCCTTCCATGTGTTGATATAATTTTAAGGTCATTTAATTTTAAGGACTTAATTATTGTATTATGCTCACACATTAACTTAGTATGTATGTTAATTTTGTTTGGCATTTTTCGTTACTCAATTCATTTATTTGCTCGACAGGCTCACTATCTAGGTTAATTCAGTTTCACCTTGTTTACATAGTTATCCTTCTCAAGTCCCTTCCATGTGTTGATATAATTTTAAGGTCATTTAATTTTAAGGACTTAATTATTGTATTATGCTCACACATTAACTTAGTATGTATGTTAATTTTGTTTGGCATTTTTCGTTACTCAATTCATTTATTTGCTCGACAGGCTCACTATCTAGGTTAATTCAGTTTCACCTTGTTTACATAGTTATCCTTCTCAAGTCCCTTCCATGTGTTGATATAATTTTAAGGTCATTTAATTTTAAGGACTTAATTATTGTATTATGCTCACACATTAACTTAGTATGTATGTTAATTTTGTTTGGCATTTTTCGTTACTCAATTCATTTATTTGCTCGACAGGCTCACTATCTAGGTTAATTCAGTTTCACCTTGTTTACATAGTTATCCTTCTCAAGTCCCTTCCATGTGTTGATATAATTTTAAGGTCATTTAATTTTAAGGACTTAATTATTGTATTATGCTCACACATTAACTTAGTATGTATGTTAATTTTGTTTGGCATTTTTCGTTACTCAATTCATTTATTTGCTCGACAGGCTCACTATCTAGGTTAATTCAGTTTCACCTTGTTTACATAGTTATCCTTCTCAAGTCCCTTCCATGTGTTGATATAATTTTAAGGTCATTTAATTTTAAGGACTTAATTATTGTATTATGCTCACACATTAACTTAGTATGTATGTTAATTTTGTTTGGCATTTTTCGTTACTCAATTCATTTATTTGCTCGACAGGCTCACTATCTAGGTTAATTCAGTTTCACCTTGTTTACATAGTTATCCTTCTCGAGTCCCTTCCATGTGTTTATATAATTTTAAGGTCATTTAATTTTAAGGACTCAATTATTGCATTATGCTCACACATTAACTTAGTATGTATGTTAATTTTGTTTGGCATTTTTCGTTACTCAATTCATTTAGTTGCTCGACAGGACGACAGGCACACATCTAGGTTAATTCAGTTTCATCTTGTTTACATAATTATCCTTCTCGAGTTCTTTCCATGTGTTTATATAATTTTGAGGTTACCACATACTCAATATTTAACACGTGTTAAGTTCTCAATAAGGTTAAATTGTAAAGGTATATAACAAGGTATAAAATGTATCATTGTAAGTAAGATTTTTCATAATTTTTTCATTTCCAAGTGTTTATTTAATTTTAAGGTTACATATATATATATTTTTGGTGTTTTCAATAAACATATTTTCAATTAGTCGTGATCTTCTCAAAAGAAACTTAAAATGCTGTTTTAACTTTGTTTGGGCCAGATCATGACTAATTGTGCATTAAATTTCAAACTCATGTTTTATAAACCTCACTAATGCTGAACTATTGATGTTAACTGCCACATACCAAAATGTTTTTCAATTTTTCACTTCTAATCAAGAAATACAAAGTTAAGTTATGCACTTTGTGCTAATCAACTGACTTTTAATCTTAACGTCACCGGTGAATCTTAGGCAGAATAATTTATTTTGCTCGCTGAAAAAATATTTATCATGATTTTCTACAACAAAATATAGACAACTTAAACACAAATTTAAGATGAATGTGGACGCACGCAACGGAGTTAAGCACTTTTTTTTCCTTCACATACTACTTAGTGTCCTGGCTTTAGATTTTTGTTAGGGACCAGCGGTTACATTGTTTTTTTTAGCGGCAGTCTTTAAATGTCGGTCCCAATGGGGCCTGAAACCCTGTGATATCGAAAATGTATATTTTGGTATATATACCCAAGCTTGTTATTAAAAGAGGTTTAGAAGCCAATTTTTTCATATTGTGGCTATAATAAAATTTAAGATGGCCACTGGGTTCTATCAAAAATTAAAAGCCTTAAATAATATGTGGTTAAAATTATTGTGCCTTTTTTCCGGTGGGTTACTGTTTGTACAGAAACTAAACCAGCCATTTTCGACGTATTTATTTTTGTTTTTGAATATTTTTTCATCAAAAAATGGGTCAGTTTACACATAACGTAATAATGGCGAAAACAATATATTTTATAAATATCTGAAATCATAAATAAAAAATGCTCAAATTATCTAGTTCAGCTCTTAATGGTTTTTGTATCAGCATACTTTTGTGTAAATTACTCATGGTCACTCATAAACAGTGGTATTTAATACGATATCAGAAGTGGGATTTAGATGCCGTTTCCGGATTGTTACTGACGTCACTAACTTTGTTCTTAAGTACAACTGGGCCAATTTAATTTGATACCTGGCGAGCGAGAGGCAATATGCTTTGTAGTATGACGATCACACACAGGAAAAGGAAAGCAAGATCTCAAATTTACTTAGCCGGGTCATCTTATCCCACTTCTAATGCGACGTAAGTAAAGCTAGGGTGCACTTAGGCAGTATGTACTATTAACTAATACTGTTGTTATTTAGAAGCGGCAATATATCTTCGAATTCCGACTTTTCACTGTCACTCGCCGCTGAAATAAAAACATTTTTTTTTTATTTCTCCCGTACGTAAATCAAACTTAAACTACGCTACATTCAAATATGTAACAAAGTATACTATTATGTAGTAACTAATGTGCAGGTTAGTGTTAAGTATGCATGCAGCACGAGAATAAGCAAAAGGCAATTTAAAGAAAGATTAATTGAGGAAAGTTAGCAGTAACTTACGTACGATACAATAAGTGCGCTGAATGTTAAGTTAACAAACTACACGAAAAAAATACCACAACTATTATTTCACAAGCTAACTAACCTTAATAGCATCCAAACTTGAATAAAGTAATCCAACACCATATTTTGTATATACTTAACATATTTATTTGTAAAATTGTATCTAATTATTTAGTACACCACCTCTACACCATATTTTTTTTTCTTTACCCAATGTTTGACTGGTAGAGACATCGTTAGTGATAATTAAAATCGAGCTGTGTTTTTAGCTTATATTTATATGGGTTCCGTAGCCAAAAATCAAAACAGCCCTATTCATGTCACTTCGTCCGGCCGTCCGTATGTCACGGGTCTCTAGCTCGGACGGATTGAGATAGAGATCTGAAATTTTGGTCTGTTATGTAGAATGTTGACACAAAACCGAAATAGAATTAAAAATTTTACTAAATTATTTTTCATTGGGATTACTTGCATAAAAAGGAGCCGAAACATTTTTTTTTTCTTACCCTATCGTGTGGGATGTCATTGTCTAGAGCTCATTGAGTAGAGTATAATTTTTTTTTTATATTTAAAAATAAAGAAATGGGGACCATCATAGCTGTCAGTTTTAGACCATTTTTGGTTTGTAATTTCTTTATATTATGTTATATACTATGATGTATACAACAAACACTAAAAATGCCGATTTATAATGTAGTTTATAGTGTTACGTCCACGGGTATTCAATCAACTGATTTTGCAGTTTTCTTACATACATTTTGTAGGCAATGACAAGTTTGTAATTTTTGTTTAACTTATTTAAGTATTAAATTATTAATTACATGTTACTTATTTAAATAGTACGGCTCTCAGGGCGCGAGTTCTACTCGCACTTGACCGGTTTTGTTTTAGGTAAAGAAACGCTTCAAGTAAAATTAGCTTCGCTAGTTTTGTTATAATATCTCGTTGGATAAACAGAAAAAACAAACAGCATGTTACTAAAATATTTAACGTTTACAATGAAACAAGTTTTGTCGAAAATGTACATCGCTTATATTTCACATAAAAATCCACGTCACATTCAATACAGGCAACTTTTATGTTTGTATAGATGTTCTATTTCACGAAGTACGTTTGGCTATAGTTGTAGTAGTACACGCACTTTTGGGGCCGTCCATTAATCACGTGATGTTTTTTTGCAAATTTTAATCCCACACTCTTCCATGGTGATACGTGGTGAGGTTTTAGACTACCTCTCCCCCCTACCCAAAATCACGTGTATTTTATAATTTAATTAAAATTATTTATTTTATTTTTCGGTTTAAGAATTGCGCGTTCAAAGAAAAAATAAATACACGTGATATCTCACTACACCCTCCTCCCTAGTGATATTTGGTGATTTTTTCCGAACCCCCTCCCCCCCTTTCGAGCCTCACATGTTTAATGAACGACCTCTTTTCTAGTGTGCGTAATCTCGTGAGCGCTACAAAACGCGCAACACACACACAAAGCGCGCTTATCTGTACACCTCACTACTACAACCATAGCCAAACGGACTTCGTGAGATACAACATCTGTAACTCATCTACACTATGTACACGTTGCATTTGCATGGCAGCAGCTACATCCCTCCTACTTATGTATTAAAAGTCTCTCAATACCTCTTCGTTTCTGGCGATTTTCAGAAACATACAAAGTCATATCCGATCCCGTTTTGTTTAATGTTTAATAGAATTGTTTTAGCATGTTATTGAATACTTTAAAAACGTGATACTTATGTATTGTTGTGGACATAACTATAACGATATGATCATGTATACTTCTCATTTAATTGCTTAACAACGTCAGTTTAATTAATGGCACAGGCTTTTCATTAAACTGCTTTTAAACTAAGATGTAAGGGCGGTAAACTTAATGCCACCGTTGAGGTGGGACATTCGTTTAAAGTGAAGGAGGTTAAATTAAGAGGTGTTCTTAATGTTCAAATACCACAAAAACAAAAAAAAAGTTATCAATGGTTCGATATACGCAACTGATGGCGGATCCCCAAAAATGTACAATTGATATGTTTGGCGAATCACATTTTATGTGTTTTTATTGGTCTTTTTGAGAATGGCAATATAACACATGTTTTAATAAGTAACCAATCTTAAGCTTTGAATTTATTACGGATTATTAAAAAAAGAGCTGTGTATTTGAGCCGACAATTAGAACCGCAAAACTGGCGCTTCAAAATACCAACTTTGGTATAATTTTCAAAATGGAAGGAAATTACCAAGGTATTAAACAATTTAAATTCAGTAACTTACCTTAATTAACATTATATCATTGCAGTATAGAAACGCAGAAAGAAAAGTAAATATGTATGTAAGGAGCTCTGAACCGGGATATAATAATATATAATGTTAATTTATATCTCCTTGCGATGGATACATCGCCAAGTGTTCAAACATAGAAATTTATTTCTGTCATAGTTTCTACCTTAATTCCTCACAAGAGGAATAAAAATTCCACTGTTAAATTTAGAAATTTACCATTTTAATTCCGATGTTTATTTGGTATTTTGTTGTTTGAGAAGACCAAATTGTTTTGTTGTTTTAACCTCATTCACCAGAACTTTTGGTCCCAGAACTCACTCGCTATTGTATGGATGGTTCACTAACTGTAAATATTAGGCTATTTGTTTCGTATAAAAATTGTGCTAAAATATTTTTTCTTAGACGGTAATTTAAAAGCCTTGTCCTAGCATACGCCGACTATCACATGTGAAATAAAAGAACCATATACATACATATATAAACAATACATACAAAGAGCATGACTATAACAGTAGTATATAGAAGTACAATAGAGCTTAGTAAGTAGATTAACAGCCAACACCAAAAACTTGTACCATTTTTCTTTTAAACCACAAAAGACGAGTTTTGGGTGAAAAAGAAAACTGGCCCTAGAAATGTAGTTAGTGTTGCGAATGTAGCTTATACTAAGTGTTATAAAGTACAAAACTAGCTTCCATTCGTTTAGAGGATGTTATTGCTATAAGATAGTTGATGCAACTTGCATGCAGTGACGTCATGGCGAGCGACTCATTGCTGCCGCGTTCCGAAATAGCCGACAGAAGTGACAGGTTATTAACGATTCACAGTTCAAGCTTACCAACAGCGCGTTCCGAATGATGATATAATCGATTTTATCGCGTCAATGGTCATTCCGAGTCAGTGTTAGCGCGATAATGATAGCACTACAACGGTCGCTATGACGTCATATATGACATCATTAACGACGCCATGTTGTGCTATTACCACCCATGCTTTTGCACTGGGGGCGATCTATGAAAAGTGACAGCCGGCTGGCGGCAATTTCAAAAATAGGTTATTCGGAGAATAAGAGTTTATTATGATTCAAAGATTGAAGTTTGAGAAAGCCACTTCTTGGACCTAGTAAAGTAGTATACCCTTTGTATTCACGTAACGTAAATCAAATTCCTACAAATTCTGTCACTTTCAAGTGTCAACGTCCATGTCGCGTTCAAAAACGTTCGAATGGATCATAAGTATAAGCAGTGATGGACGCCATTGTTCATTCGGAACAACTTGATGGGCGTGAGAAGTTTGAAGGTAGTGTTGGCACTATTAGCGTCATGCGGAACGCGCTGCAAGAAGGCGAGCTAGAAGTTACTCTTGGAGGTTCAACGAGGAACAAATGTGCGCAAGTAACAACCAACTACACGCGTGCCTTCTATATTGGCCAGAACTGTAGCGAACTTATTATTTGGAATGTTTGTTAGTTTTAACTCTATTGACGGACCTTTTAGAGGTGAAAACTCTGAAATTTTCCTATTTTGGACAATTTCCAGAAGTATTCCGGAAAACTACCAGAATATTTCCAAAACTTCCGTGATACCGCTCGCTCCTAGATACGACACTCGTTGACTCGCTGCGTTTGTATATTTGTATCAGTTTGTTTCATTTATTTGTTTCATTTGTATATACGACTTAAGTAATAAAGTAAGACCGCGCAAAACGGACCTGACGCAGAATGTCCAATTCACAAAATGTCATCTTGACAAAAAAAGTCATAATCGTGGAACGTCCGCTTCGCAAAAAGTCCGATTCTCGCAATATCCTTTACTCAAAAGGTCCCGATTCGCATAGTCTTATTCCGACACTCAAAACGTCCTACCTACTCTCTAGGAGGCGCTGAATAAAAAAAAACTCATTTTGACATTGAAATGGTTTCCTTCTCCATTATTTAAATCTAGTTTCAGTTACTTATGTCAACGTTTCGCTAGCTACAGCTGTTGCGTTTACCTAGAACGGGTCAAGTCTAAGTTTGATGTCATCATGAACATTCTACGTCAGATCCCGCAAAACATCTGAGCGACTCTGAACTTGGGAGAGGAGCTAATAGGTATCAGCGGGAAAATACAGTTGAAAGAGAGAGTGTATAACACATTTTGCTCCTGCTCCTTGATAACCAATAAGTTTTTCCATAACTGAATAAAAAACATAAATTTTCGTCACGAACTTTTTTCAAAATTTTTGAAAATCTCTAAAGATAAGCCTAATATGAGTTTTGCCAAATGACAATTTCGTCCGAACATTCGGTTCAAAAAAATGCCGAAGTTCCGCCGAACTTCGGTTGTTTTTGGCACACTTTGACAAGGCATGCAGATTAGTACATGATTTGACTAAGACTTAAGTATTAATAATTTATACTGTAAGGTGTGACTCCTTGATGGAACTTCATTATAACAATAATCAAAGTCTTCTTGTACGAGTTCCAGTATTTTATTTCCTTAATTATTGCGACTAGTTTCGTCTATTTGACATCGTCGGGCTGATTGGATCACTGTTAACCTATTCCAATCAGCCCGACGATGTCAAATAGACGAAACTAGTCGCAATAATTAAGGAAATAAAATAGTGAAACTCGTACAAGAAGACTTTGATTAGTCTTAAGTATTAAGACTGTATTACGTTTTTTTTTTATTTGTTGTTTGTACAGAGTTGTTTCTGTTTTCCTTCTTTTTTCCGTATCTCTTCCCTACTGTCAATTATTCGTCAATTCTAATAGCTGGTTATGAATACTTTAGCAAACGCTCCATGTATTTAACACGCTTTTAATAGCTTCACTTGTCATTCAACGTCGGCCGAATTTCGATAAATGTAACCGAAGTTCGGCAAAAGTGCCGAACTGCGGTAATACTTAATGTGAAACTACTTTTGGCCCATCCCTAAAAAAATTCAATGTTTCTGGAAAATTTCCCAGAAATTTTCACCTCTAAACCTTTTGTCGAAAGCATTAAAGAATTAATAACACACGAATTTACAAGAATGTGTGGCACCATTAATAACATCGCACAAAATCATGAAAGAATTACATTTAGCGTGTTTTCTCTGCTGTTAGCAATTTCAGAACGAGGTATCTTTGGCTTGCAATCTTTGTTATCCAATATTTTAGGTTATATATAAGTCACTTGTAATGTATAAATCACAACTAGTGATTTCAAATATTATATTTTGATCGAGATGGTGCTATAACACTTACCTATTTCACATTTCAAATGAGAAAGTACAGATTTTACAGTAAATACAAAAGTGAAACTTGTACGCATGTTGAAAAGGGAAAAACACACAACAATAATCGTCTAGCGTTAAGATATTTATGTACAGATATACTTAACACACAATAATGAAACAAACTGGCAAAGTTAACTCTCACAACATAAGTTACTGGACATTCCCTATAACTATATCTCATAACAACTCTTTGCTAAATCGTTCCCTCCGTCTAAAACAATAATGTTAATTTACTTTCTTCTTTTATATTAAAAATAGAGCTATAACTTTTGGCATATTTTAGTAAAGGGTCTAATCTGGAGCGGACGCTACCAAAAAACTAACAAAACCTAATTTAATATAGAGAAAGTTTCAACAATCCGCTTAAACGAGATATCAACCATTCGATACCAGAACGCGTGTCAATAATACAACACAACAGTTTACAACTCGCGTTCGAAACGTCATCAGAAGCACCGTACTAAGTACAAAGTGAGCCGTGTCAACTAGCATAGGGGGCGTGACCATCACTGGGCCCGCCCCCCGCGACGCGCGCTCCCCGCACACTACACGCGCAACGGACGCCTACGAGTTCTGTCGCTTGGCGTGTCGCGGCGGGAGGCGGCGGGTGCTAGTACCGTTTCTGTCGTGCTGCGGCGACGTCTTGACGGGGAGCTGCGGCGCGACGAGCGGGGGGTACGGGATCTTAAATAGACGTATCTTCAAGTGTTCGCAGATCTCCATGCAGATCTGTCCACAGTAGCGCACCAGGTCTACGCACACCCACAACTGTGGACAACATTCGTCATTACGTGATCATAAGAAATATCTTTATCTTGTTTTATGCGATAAAAATAGTATTTTGTGTACCTGTGACATAATGAGGGCCATTAGGACGCTAAGTTTCATAATAGGCTACACCAGTGTCCCAATAGCTAATTAAGTTCGGTTGGACACAACAGAGGAAGACCTTACCGCAGCGAGCCACATCACGAAGTACTTCGGAATGGCGTTATTTAAGTACTGATTGAGAATCAGCGGGTCTACCGCGTAATTCTGATTTTCATCAACATCAACTTGAGATTGAAATTAGACGTGCGTGCAAAAGAGATGACATGTTAGGCGGGCGTCGTCGCACGCACGTCAAATTTCAATCTCAAGTTGATGTTGATGAAAATCAGAATTACGCGGTAGACCCGCAGTACAGACTCGGCCGGTAACCTTACCGCAGCGAGCCACAGCACGAAGTACTCCGGGGTGGCGTTGTTGAAGTAGTGATTGAGGAACAGTACAGACTTAGGCGGTAACCTTACCGCAGCGAGCCACAGCACGAAGTACTCCGAGATGGCGTTGTTAAAGTACTGATTGAGGAACAGTACAAACTCGGCCGATAACCTTACCGCAGCGAGGCACAGCACGAAGTACTTCGGGATGGCGTTGTTGAAGTAGTGATTGAGGAACAGTACAGACTTAGGCGGTAACCTTACCGCAGCGAGCCACAGCACAAAGTACTCCGAGATGGCGTTGTTAAAGTACTGATTGAGGAACAGTACAAACTCGGCCGATAACCTTACCGCAGCGAGGCACAGCACGAAGTACTTCGGGATGGCGTTGTTGAAGTAGTGATTGAGGAACAGTACAGACTCGGCCGGTAACCTTACCGCAGCGAGCCACAGCACGAAGTACTCCGGGGTGGCGTTGTTGAAGTAGTGATTGAGGAACAGTACAGACTTAGGCGGTAACCTTACCGCAGCGAGCCACAGCACAAAGTACTCCGAGATGGCGTTGTTAAAGTACTGATTGAGGAACAGTACAAACTCGGCCGATAACCTTACCGCAGCGAGGCACAGCACGAAGTACTTCGGGATGGCGTTGTTGAAGTAGTGATTGAGGAACAGTACAGACTTAGGCGGTAACCTTACCGCAGCGAGCCACAGCACAAAGTACTCCGAGATGGCGTTGTTAAAGTACTGATTGAGGAACAGTACAAACTCGGCCGATAACCTTACCGCAGCGAGGCACAGCACGAAGTACTTCGGGATGGCGTTGTTGAAGTAGTGATTGAGGAACAGTACAGACTTAGGCGGTAACCTTACCGCAGCGAGCCACAGCACAAAGTACTCCGAGATGGCGTTGTTAAAGTACTGATTGAGGAACAGTACAAACTCGGCCGATAACCTTACCGCAGCGAGGCACAGCACGAAGTACTTCGGGATGGCGTTGTTGAAGTAGTGATTGAGGAACAGTACAGACTTAGGCGGTAACCTTACCGCAGCGAGCCACAGCACAAAGTACTCCGAGATGGCGTTGTTAAAGTACTGATTGAGGAACAGTACAAACTCGGCCGATAACCTTACCGCAGCGAGGCACAGCACGAAGTACTTCGGGATGGCGTTGTTGAAGTAGTGATTGAGGAACAGTACAGACTTAGGCGGTAACCTTACCGCAGCGAGCCACAGCACAAAGTACTCCGAGATGGCGTTGTTAAAGTACTGATTGAGGAACAGTACAAACTCGGCCGATAACCTTACCGCAGCGAGCCACAGCACGAAGTACTCCGAGATGGCGTTGTTAAAGTACTGATTGAGGAACAGTACAAACTCGGCCGATAACCTTACCGCAGCGAGCCACAGCACAAAGTACTCCGAGATGGCGTTGTTAAAGTACTGATTGAGGAACAGTACAAACTCGGCCGATAACCTTACCGCAGCGAGGCACAGCACGAAGTACTTCGGGATGGCGTTGTTAAAGTACTGATTGAGGAACAGTACAAACTCGGCCGATAACCTTACCGCAGCGAGGCACAGCACGAAGTACTTCGGGATGGCGTTGTTAAAGTACTGATTGAGGAACAGTACAAACTCGGCCGATAACCTTACCGCAGCGAGGCACAGCACGAAGTACTTCGGGATGGCGTTGTTAAAGTACTGATTGAGGAACAGTACAAACTCGGCCGATAACCTTACCGCAGCGAGGCACAGCACGAAGTACTTCGGGATGGCGTTGTTAAAGTACTGATTGAGGAACAGTACAAACTCGGCCGATAACCTTACCGCAGCGAGGCACAGCACGAAGTACTTCGGGATGGCGTTGTTAAAGTACTGATTGAGGAACAGTACAAACTCGGCCGATAACCTTACCGCAGCGAGCCACAGCACAAAGTACTCCGGGATGGCGTTGTTGAAGTACTGATTGAGGAACAACATCGCCGGGCCGAGCAGCGACCAGTCGTAGTACTCCATTTCGCTCTTCGTCATATGCGCCACCTGAAACACCAACATAAATATACTTAGTATGGTTAGGAAAGGGTTGAAGTGCAAGTGGTAAGAAGAAGCTATACTGTTGTAGCGAAACTTGAAAGTCATGTTCATCATGTATTCTATTCTTGAAGAACCTATACAGTTGTAGAGACACATGAATGTCATGTATTTATGCCCGAAATACGGCGATAATGTTCACTCACTGTCACGTTGGGACGTAAAAATCGTTGGCGAAAAAAGGTGTACAGACAAACATTGACAGTCCACACTCGCAAACACTTCTGACACCCGTTTGGGAGTATAATGACGGCATGGTTATATTATCCATTTATGATATACGTTTATCTACTCCCATACAGTCACAGTTGCACAAAATACTATATTGATAAAGGTACACTGCACTCACCACGAGCCTGTTGGTCACCTTAGCAGCGACCATCCCGAATGTGAGTATGTAGAGCGAGGGATGATTCTCGTAGACACTGGACTCGCTCTTTTGGAAGATTATGAAGGCGGGTACCACCACCAGCGAGAACGGGATCACCGGAGACAGGATGCTGGTGCCCTGCGGACCGGGGAGCAGCTGTAACTGGGGCTCAAGACGAGCGAGACTACCCCCGACACTCACTGCATGCGAACACGTTTGTGTGTGCGTGCACGCAGCGGACGGCCGGCAGACAAGCTGTAGCCCAATTATCGTATTTATATGACACGAACGCTACGCTAAAGCGTGCAAAAGTGTGTCACCGCGCAGGCGAAACTTGGTTTTACACTTTGTTTGTTAATACTTATTCTAGCACCATGAAATTTCATTATGGTAATAAATAAATATAAAAATGTTATACCAAGTTTCGCCTGCGGTGTGACGGTCACTTTTACACATTTCAGTCTCGGGTTAGCGACATAGAAATACGGTAAATGGGCTGCTGCGCGTACCCTGGTCGTACTTCTAATTTGCAACGTTAAACTGGCGGGGGGAGGTGTCGCTTCTTTACGTAGTAACAGTTAATATTATTTGGTCGAGGGGTCATTCAAATCCTGTAATACTTACTATTTAGCTATTTACTAAATAAAAATTATAATCGTTTCTAAGCGTATTTAGAAAAGGACAGCCCCTTAATAACGGCGCTTTTAGAAATATGACTCTATATTTTTTATTTTTACAATTTTATATCATAACTACTGCAAATTAAATTCAAAATCAAAAATGTAATGCATAACACTTACATAATGTCTTGGGCATATCGTAGAATAGGGTATATCATGACATGAAGTATGAAATCAAAACTCTTTCAACAAAAAAAAAAACAAAAATAGGTGCGGGGCTAGGAAGAGTGTGTTAGGTTTTACATGTAAATATTGGGGAGCCGAGCGGAGCGAATTTAACAGAATTCATGATATGCCTAGACATAGACAGATCATGATATGCCTAATTCTACGATGCGCCGGCGACATTTACAATTAATCCCGCGATACGCGACATGTTTCAATTTCTTTCCGAAATAATATTCAAGCGAGCGAGTGTCTGTCTGTCGTCAGTGGACACGAACACTGCATTTATATGTAAGTGTTAACCGTTACATATTTTAATACTTTAATACTTGCAACTTTATTATTGTTTTAGTAAATTCAAGATGTGTGTTTTAAGTGTAATAAGAGTTAATATATAACAGACATAAAACATCAATTCGTACTGGTATATTTAGAGTCGCTCGCACATTGAATTTTAAATTGTATTTAAATGTGCTAAACTATATTGTTTATTATTTATTATAAATTGCCTTATCTTATTAAAAAAAAAAAACTCTTAATCGGTGTCAGATTCGTCCAAGGAAAAATGTTTTAACTAATTTATCGTGTAAGGTATCACTTGAAAGAGCTATACCCAAAATATTTTATTTATTATTTTTGGTACAGTAGCTCAAAATTTGCTAGAAATGACCGTTCTCCAAATTTCTTGGAATTATAAAGCTAGAATTATTAATTAGTAGATATTAACTCATGGCATGGACAACCCGGAAAGTGCAGATTTTTTCGACACATATTTAATTAAATTCACGCATCTTGCAAATTTTAATAAGATATAAATAAAAACATAAAAAACGTATATTTACCGTACTACTGGTACGTAACACTAATTGTGCGAGTTCTACTCGCTCTTGGCCGGTTTTTTTTCCATGATTTGTGACGTGTGACAGATTAGCCTCTTGAATTTACTAATTCAATTTCAAAGTGTTGAACCATAGAAATATAAACGTCATTTCTAATGTGCAATCGTTACTAGGCGTTATCCTTCATAGCAAAATAGTAACTACTTGGGGGAGATCTATCAACTAAGAACATGCAACTACATGACATGCGATGGAACATTCCGAAGTAGCTGGGAAAATATATTTTTAGTACATCTAAATATCTAATATTCATTGTTTCATTCTTTTTTGCGATTTCCACTGTTTTCTCTGCAAAAATTCTAGCTATAAAAAGACGTTGCTTCTGAACACGATGCTATGTAAAAATAGTTAATTGCTATTTCTAGACATTAACTTGAGCAGATGTTCAATAAATTATTATAGCAAGTAAAAAAAGATTGTTTTTAAGTGACAGTACTTTCACATGTGGTAACTCCTTAACTGAACTCCCTATGCTCACTTGCCTACTGAATCTGAATCATACGAGATCTTAGATCAGTTGAGATTGTACGGGCAACCTTCCGTACATTCTGAAGTGCGTTCATTAAATAACCCTGGGCTGGGTAGAAACACTGGGAGTTTTTGCACGGGTTTCGTCGTGTAGCGACACTCCAAACGTCAGTTGTCATTTTTTCATTATATTTAGTATAACAACGTTGAGAGGACCCCTTCTGTACGAAATTTAACGTAAATATATCAACTATAACGTTGAGAAGACCCCTCGGTACGAAAATTAACGCCATGTCATTTACGAAAATTTACGTGAATGTCAGGTGACGTTTGAAGCCTATACGAACCTTGCGAACCCTGCTCAGAGTTGATGTTGAAAAATTCGACACCAGTGTAGCGACACTGTCATTTTTGAACGGTCGGTGTTGCGACGCGAGTTAATTATTGAACGGGTTAGTGTTGCGACCCGGGTAGGAAACCCAACTGGAAGTGAGTTTATTAACGACTATCTGCTACGTTGCGACCTAGTTAAGTCCAGCGTGTACTTCACTTTATACATTTTATTTATTCATCAACTGAATACCTACTTAGCTACCGTACAGATCACAACTACTTTTCTCTATAATATAATAAACCATCTTCAAACTACCAGTCTGTTTCCACTTTCTACACCACTCCACTTCATCTAATGACAGCAACAATCGTACGGCCAGAACTGATCACTCTGACCATACAGATATAGTTTTAGTTCCGCTAATTAATGTTAGATGAGACACTTCAAATTAGAGTAGAATCCGGATATAACGACGGTGAAGGGACCGGTGATATTACGTCGTACTAACTGAACGACGACGCACAAAACGAACTGCTATCCCTTCATAGTAAATTGTACAATTACGTCCACGTCGTTGAAAACGGTTGGTCGTTTTAAACAGAGTCGTACTAAACGGATTGCACTGTACATAAAAATATCATATCGATATTTTTACGACTTTTTAAACAGTTTAATTACTAGTTGTTGTTGTTATATTTATATATTCCTTCCCCCCGGACCTCTGAGGAGTACAGACGTGTTTTCTGTGAAACTAACTAGCATTTATTTCAATCAATTCTAATAAAATTAACTAGAGATAATACTCGGTGGATAATAGGAGTGCATAAACGCGACGAGTATCAACGCACCGCTGAGCTGCGGATGCGCATGCGCATCTAACCACCTCATAGAAGAAATAAACACTGACAAACTACGCTACGCATGTGTGAGTCATACCTACTTTCGCTGTCTCATACCTCATAGTCCACGAGTCGCCCCGCGAAAGAATAAGATAGCACTATTCTACAAGCTACAAGAGGATAGAGGTCTTATTACACTGGACGGAAACAATTTATGTATAAAACTGTCGATTGCTACCAGTTTATCTTGACCCCTGCAGTACAGTACGAAACCCGATTTATACTGAAACACAGAAGAAATAAGGTCTATTTTGGTGAGTGCTTGTAACACTTAAGCTTTCGTCTTGACTAGGCTTACGCTCTGTGGCCCTGGTGTTTGGTGCCAGTACACTACGCGAACGCAATAAGGATTAATTTGGCGTGCCCCAAATAACCGTAATTTACATAGCTCTGCCTACACTATGCCTAGTACTTGAATCTGCGAACGCAGACGTCACTCAACTCCTAATCGAGTTATCAATTCATCTATCTGCTCTACGCACAGTGACGCGCCCACCCTCTATTTGCTTCTGCTGTACTCCATCCACAATGCCGCTTAATAGAACGCCTCCGCACACCCCGACAAACTTAAATATTGGCTCAACTCCTTCTCTCACTCACTCAGATCCGAACTTAAGCATGTCAATAAACAAAGAGGAAGCGCAGAATAACGTCACACACCGCGTTACTAAAAGAAAGAGAGAAGATCAGGTGGAGAAAAGTGATTTAGATGAGTTTAAATCGGTTATGCTGGGCATGCTCCAAGAAATGAAGAACACAATGATCGAATTAAAAGAACAAAACAGACAATTACACGAATCAGTAAAGTTTACAGCGGACAAATATGAAGTAGTTATGGAAAGTATGCGAAACACTGAGAAAGAAAGGGCTGAAGAGAGGAAATACATACATCAGCTGGAGGAAAAAGTTGAACAATTAGAAAGACAAGGGCGATCCACAAGTCTAGAAATCAGGAATATCCCAAAAACAAATGACGAAAGTAAGCAGGGCCTATCAGAAAAGGTCATCGAACTTGCAAAAATTGTAAACATGCCAATGGATGAGACAAACGTGAAGGATATATTCCGCATAAATGCAAAGACAATGAACAAACCGATAATTGTAGACTTCACTACTGTACTGATTAAAGAGAAGTTTTTGAACTCAGTGAAAAAATTTAATAACGACAACAAAAGCAACAAATTGAACACTGAGCATTTGAAAATGGATGCACCAAAAGTCCCAATCTTTGTATCGGAAAACCTTACTACAAAAACCAGAAGACTCTTCTTTTTAGCACGAGAATTTGGTTCACAAAACGAATTCAAGTATTGTTGGACGTCATACGGTAAAGTGTTTCTCCGAAAAGAAGAAGGAGCCCCATTTATTCGCATTGACTCGGAGGCCGATGTTGCTAAACTAAGAAACAATCTATGACTAAGTTCACAGCATATTATTGTACTTCTAAACATTTTTTTAATTTTTATACTAGTATGTTTTCAAACCTTTAGAGATATTATTTTAAGTTATGTATTGCTGCGCCTGTTTTATACACAAACACTCACAAACACATTAAATTTTACACTACAGATCTATTGCCTAGACACACACATAATTCTTACACAAAAACACCACACGACTAATGAGGTTACCCTTTCTAACACTGCCGTAAAAACACTAAAACACAGCAATCACACACATTTATCACCAAACACACTTGACAAACACAAGTTTTTTATCACACTGCTGCTAATGCCTAAATATGAATCTGGATTGTACTTAGTTATTCTACAAAGTATAATTTTATTTACACTTGAGCTATTTGTCCCTTACATTTCATTATTTAAAATTCGATAAATTCAATAAGGATTTGATTAGAGACATCGACACTGCTGGTGATATAAATTGTACAAATATCAATATTGACAATGATCTTAGGTGCTTGGATCGTAATTCCTTAAACATTATTTCAGTTAACATACGTAGCATACAACGGAACTTAGATCCGTTTCTAATCTTTCTATCAGAAATAGAAATCCCAATTCACATAATAGTTTTGACGGAATGTCGGCTGAATGAAAACTCAATTATACCGGTAATTGATAACTACAACGCTTTTAGTACTAAGTCAATTCAGAATCAGAACGACGGAGTTGCTATTTACGTAAAAAATGACATTAACAATGTACAAGTGCATGAGCCTAAATTTGTTGATGGTAGTGGTCTTGTTCTAAAAATTCAAAACAGTATTTCAGTAATTGCCAGTTACAGATCTCCAAGTTTCAGAAACCCATCAGCGTACCTTAATTCCATTGATAATATACTGAAAGATATCCACAGTGAACAAATTGTGTTCACAGGAGATATTAATCTAGATATCCTGCCCATGAACCTGAACAACTACTCTTCAGACTACCTAACTCTTATGGCTGCTTACGGTCTTCGCCAAGGTATAGATAAACCTACAAGAAAAAATAGTTGTCTGGATCATTTTATGGTCAAAAGTAATTGTATGCTGAGAACATTTATATTTGAGCCGTTCACAGACCACTGTCCTATACTTTTGCAAATAGGTAACTCAAATGTGAAGATATCCACCAATCAGTACGACAAAGCCATAATTGACTTCGATGGTCTGGACAAATCACTACAAGAGCTACCTTGGGAAAAGTACTACGACTTAAACACATCTGATGAAATGGCAAATTTTTTGGTATCTGGATTGCAAGACTGTATTTCTAAAAATAGCATGACAAAAAAAGTTTCAAGCAGATGCAAACCACTAAAACCATGGTTGACCCCAAGCATTGTTAAATGTATTCGGAAAAAAAACAAGCTATTTAAATCTTTGCGAAAATCCAGCGGGGATGACAACCTTAGGAAAAACTATATAGCTTATAGAAATACATGTCACTCGATCGTACAATCTTTAAAGCGCAAGTATTTATCAGAGAAAGTTAGAAGAATCTAATGGTAACTCTAAAAGAACTTGGCAAATTATAAAAGAAATTAGTAATTTAAAAAATAGTAAAACAGTGCCTACAGAATTACTAAACATTGAAAGCAGTCCTGAACAGTCTTTAAACAAAGTAAATGAGTATTTTACCTCCGTTGGTCGTAACCTAGCAAATGCAATTCTTGAAAAGAAGACAACAAATGAGAGTAAACCAGCCATAGCACCACCACATAGTACCCCACTCAAATCTATGTTGTTCAGTCCAGTAGATCACGGTGAAGTCAAATGCGTTATTAGTAGATTAAAACAGAGCAAAGCCACAGGTTGGGATGGAACATCCACTTGTGTGCTAAAAAAGTTTCAGGATATATTAGCAGAACCAATTTCACATCTATGTAACACTAGTTTTATCACAGGCTCCTTCCCAGAATTATTTAAAAAATCAGTAGTTATTCCAATCCATAAAGCAGGAGATAAATCCCTAATCTCCAATTATAGACCCATTTCACTATTATGTGTTTTATCAAAAGTTATTGAAAAATTAGCAAATAAAAGATTGATAACCTATTTAGAATCAAATAACCTCATTTCTAAAAATCAATTCGGTTTCAGATCAAAAATATCAACAGAAGACTCCATACTCAAGCTCACAGAAAACATAACAAAATACATAGATAGCGGTGATAAGTGCATAGGTGTTTTCATTGACTTGCAAAAAGCGTTTGACACCGTCTCAATTTCCATCCTGCTAAATCGATTGGAAAGATTGGGAATTAGAGGTGTGGTTCTGTCCTGGTTTGAGAGCTACTTAAAAGGAAGAACTCAGAGCGTGAGAATTAATCATCACACGAGTCAGGAATTACCTTGCTCGTACGGAGTCCCGCAGGGCAGTACCCTTGGACCGACTCTGTTCTTAGCATACATCAACCAATTATGTGAACTTCAAACTGATGACGCTGATATTACCATGTATGCTGACGACACAGCAATCTTATTTCATGGTCGGACATGGGACCAAACCAAAAGTAAGGCTGAAAAAGGTCTCACTGAGGTAGCCAATTGGCTTGAGGACAGCCTTCTTACTCTCAATGCCACAAAAACCACATACCTCTGCTTTGGAAAAACGAGTGTATCGAGCCCTAAAGGTGACCTTAGGTTACAAATACATACAAAGAACTGCTGCAAACAAGAACAAGCCATTATTTGTTCCTGCCCAGTTCTTGATAGATCTAAAACAGTAAAATACCTCGGTATCACAGTCGATGACAATTTAAAGTGGTCACCACATATCAGTACAATCGCAAAAAGAGTCAGAAGACTGATATACGTTTTTAAATCATTACGTCAGGTAGCTGAATCGAATTTAATGCTAAAAATATTCAATGCACTTTGCCAATCTGTCATCACATATGGGATCTGCTCTTGGGGCGGTGCAGGGAAAACTTTTCTTATAGAGGCGGAGCGAGCACAACGAGTCGTTCTTAAGGTATTGCTTTCCTTGCCTTACAGACACCCCACTACATTGGTTTATGAAAAGGCACAGGTGCTTAGTGTTAGAAAGTTGTTCATATACCAGTGCATCAGGCGATTCCATAAATGCTCTGCAATTAAGCAACTTGAAGTGCAAAGACCTGACAGAAGAATTAAGGTAGACAGATACGTAGTCCCTAGAGCTAATAGTGCATTTGCCAGAAGACAATACTACTATCTAGCTTCGTTCTTATATAATAAATTTAATAAGGTGTGCATAACCAAAACTTTCAGCAATCAACAAATAAAAAGTAAAATAATAGGTTGGCTACAAAATATTGATTATGAAGATATCGAAAACCTTATCAATAATTATTAATTACTTTACATCTTATGCATATTACTCACAAACATATTCACATACACCTTCCCACACCATCACTCTCACCTCTCACAAACACACACACACCTCACACAAATACCCTCTCTCACACATACCCTCCCACACACCCTCACACTCTCGCACCCTATGACAGGTATCCAAACACGCAGTGGAAGTTATGCTGTTTTTGGTTGTTTTTATTATAATTATTCTCTTTTTTTTTTATACCTACCTTTTTGTTTTGTAATAACTCTTCATTGTTTTATCATCACTGAATGTACACATAGGAAGGAACTGGCTTCTGTTACACGGTGTTTCCTTTTACAGAAGCTAGGGCTACAAAAGTTAAGATAAGATGATTGTAACAATAAAGATATTTTTATTTTTTTATTTTTATTTTTTATATTATATGTCTACCAATAACTTGATTATCTATATGTTACAATAGTTGATATTTTACTATGGATATGTAATGTACCTAACAGTATTCGCACTAAATAATATTCACTGGTACCCCAAGTTACTAGCCTAGCTAAGTTTGGGGACCCCTGGTTAATCAGTATTGTTTAAGTTATGTGTAGATGTATACAATGTGTAACAGAAAGGTGTAACCATATTTGAAGAGCTTATACAGTCAATGGTATAGAACAACTTTTACTATGGAGCCAACCCTGAAATCTCGAAAAAAAAATCTGCTCTTCCATACATTTCAGCCGAGCGGCATTGCATTTTTCTATGAAAAAGTTTTTTTTTTTCGAGGTACAGTGTTTGTTCCATAGTAAAAGTTGTTCTATACCATTGACTGAATAAGCTCTTCAAATATGGTTACACCTTTCTGTTACACGTTGTATACTAAATATATTTTTGTTAATTTTGTATTTTAATTTTATTTTTTTGCAATAAACTGATTATTATTAGTTTCAAATAAAAAGTCACAATCACCGTCTTCTTAGAAACAATGTTCAATAAAGAATAAAGAATGAACAATCTCTTTTAGCAATATACTTCTGGTTTTCCAGTTTTTATCCAATCAGAAAGTTTGGAATGTCCCAAAAGAGCGTTAGGCAAGCCTTAAAACTAGTGCACACAAGTAATTACCTAAAATAAAGCGTCCACATGCAAGAAGTTATGATGAAAAGGAAGCAATTTCGAATTAAAGACAAACGTGTTACATACAATTAATTATATAAAGCTTGTTAATTTTTTAACTGTTATTTTACTCCGATTGTTATGTATATTATCGGTAAATAAAAAATAATACATACAACAAAATAATACAAAATCCATAAATAAAACAAACCCTGACAAACTAAAACAAATGTACACGAAAAGTACAGAATATGAAAAACACAAAAATAAGTGGCCTTAATTTGCTAGTACGATTAATTTGTGACATATAATAATTACAGAACGACGTAGCGCAGTGACACGTGCAGCTCACGAGCACGTATATAGTAGTGACACGTGCAGCTCACGAGCACGTATAGCGCAGTGACACGTGCAGCTCACGAGCACGTATAGCGCAGTGACACGTACAGCTCACGAGCACGTATAGCGCAGTGACACGTACAACTCACGAGCACGTATATAGTAGTGACACGTACAGCTCACGAGCACGTATAGCGCAGTGACACGTACAGCTCACGAGCACGTATAGCGCAGTGACACGTGCAGCTCACGAGCACGTATATAGTAGTGACACGTGCAGCTCACGAGCACGTATAGCGCAGTGACACGTGCAGCTCACGAGCACGTATAGCGCAGTGACACGTACAGCTCACGAGCACGTATAGCGCAGTGATACGTACAACTCACGAGCACGTATATAGTAGTGACACGTACAGCTCACGAGCACGTATAGCGCAGTGACACGTACAGCTCACGAGCACGTATAGCGCAGTGATACGTACAACTCACGAGCACGTATATAGTAGTGACACGTACAGCTCACGAGCACGTATAGCGCAGTGACACGTACAGCTCACGAGCACGTATAGCGCAGTGACACGTGCAGCTCACGAGCACGTATAGCGCAGTGACACGTACAGCTCACGAGCACGTATAGCGCAGTGATACGTACAACTCACGAGCACGTATATAGTAGTGACACGTACAGCTCACGAGCACGTATAGCGCAGTGACACGTACAGCTCACGAGCACGTATAGCGCAGTGACACGTGCAGCTCACGAGCACGTATAGCGCAATGACACGTACAACTCACGAGCACGTATAGCGCAGTGACACGTACAACTCACGAGCACGTATAGCGCAGTGACACGTGCAGCTCACGAGCACGTATAGCGCAGTGACACGTACAACTCACGAGCACGTATAGCGCAGTGACACGTACAGCTCACGAGCACGTATAGAGTAGTGACACGTACAGCTCACGAGCACGTATAGCGCAGTGACACGTATAGCTCACGAGCACGTATAGCGCAGTGACACGTACAGCTCACGAGCACGTATAGCGCAGTGACACGTACAGCTCACGAGCACGTATAGAGTAGTGACACGTACAGCTCACGAGCACGTATAGCGCAGTGACACGTATAGCTCACGAGCACGTATAGCGCAGTGACACGTACAGCTCACGAGCACGTATAGCGCAGTGACACGTACAGCTCACGAGCACGTATAGAGTAGTGACACGTACAGCTCACGAGCACGTATAGCGCAGTGACACGTATAG
Organism: Ypsolopha sequella; assembly: GCA_934047225.1. Taxonomy (NCBI): domain Eukaryota; kingdom Metazoa; phylum Arthropoda; class Insecta; order Lepidoptera; family Ypsolophidae; genus Ypsolopha; species Ypsolopha sequella. Next base: position 29,842,904 of record OW203985.1, read on the forward strand.
CTCACGAGCACGTATAGCGCAGTGACACGTACAGCTCACGAGCACGTATAGAGTAGTGACACGTACAGCTCACGAGTACGTATAGCGCAGTGACACGTACAGCTCACGAGCACGTATAGCGCAGTGACACGTACAGCTCAAGAGCACGTATAGCGCAGTGACACGTACAGCTCAAGAGCACGTATAGCGCAGTGACATGTACAACTCACGAGCACGTATATCGCAGTGACACGTACAACTCACGAGCACGTATAGCGCAGTGACACGTACAACTCACGAGCACGTATATCGCAGTGACACGTGCAGCTCACGAGCACGTATAGCGCAGTGACACGTGCAGCTCACGAGCACGCATAGCGCAGTGACACATACAGCTCACACACAGACGTTGTGCTCAAAAACGAGACATAGTGACACATCTCTAATATAAAACAATGTTCTTACTGCGACCGTCGAGCCGTTTTTCCCGACTCCTCCCTTCATTATGACTCTGATGTATCCGTAAAGTAGGAACAATCCCACCAAAACCACTGCATAATTAGAAACCAAGTTTAAACTGAGGTCGATCTTCGGCAGCTATATTCGTGAACGTTTCGAGAGGCGCACCGCATGCAATCAAGTCACAGCAGAGAATAAATGGTTCGGTCACGTGACGCGTCACAGATGATATGTCGGATCATGCGGTTAGGTCCAGAGATGGCGGTGACCACGGCGGTGAGCGGGCGGTGGGCGGTGGGCGGCGACAGCAGCCATAACAGAAACAAATAGAAACATGCCATTCATTAAATAGTACACAATAATATAACAAATGATATGGAACGTCATTTTATAAACAAATAACTTTTCTACTGCATTCAATTGATTTAACTTCTAAAATAACTCGGCCGGAATAATTATTTTTTGTGCTGTCTTCACTCATTGTTCTTTTAGAAATTTAAAACGTCATACGAGTTATACATAAATAAATAATCAAATGATACAAATACACAAAAGTAGACTAAATTAATTAAACATCAGTAAAGATGATAAAAAAATACAATATGTATTATAGTTTATTTACCAGCTTACTAATCACACCAAATTTTCTTTATATAAATAGTTTAGAAGTATTGTATTATAGTTTGTATGAAGATATAGAAAACTAGATGTGCCCGCGGCTCTTCCCGCGTTGAAAATATAATAATTATTAATAAAAATGAAAACCTTGAAACACTTGAACATTAGAGAGGAGATGGCTGTGATTGACGTTGGATGTAGGAGATAATCTCTGGAATTAATAATTATTATAAAATTAATTCTCTGAAAAAAATAATTTGATGTTCAATTTGCGTTTAAAGTTGCGCTGTATGATGTTACGTTTTTGCAAATCCAAAACATAAGGATCTGACGTTTCTGAAACGCGGAACATTTTGATTTCATGATTTCATTCTTTAATTCGCGTAGCTTAATTAAAAAAAGTATTTTTTTTTTATTTTTTTTTAGAGAATTTACGCGCTTTTAGATCAAAGTTTTCAATATTATGGTATTTAAATTAGTCATTATTTATTTATGATTTTTTAAAGAATTTCCGGATGTTACGTCACATGACTCATTTTAGGCCTGATACTGAATGCGGACTTTTGCCTTGCTTGTAAAAAAAAAATCTGTCATCCACAGAGTACTATATTGCTACATCTGGCAATAAAAAATCAAACAACAACAACAACGGAACTATGTTGAGTGTTACCAACGCCTGCAAAAAAAACCCTAAACTGGTGCCTATTAATCACGTGACGTATATTTGGCTGAAATTTAACGCCCTACCATCTCGGTTATTAAATTTTAAAACGCAAATAAACTAGTCGTTCGCCACGAAATATGAACTCGCGATTCGATCTTGACCGATTTGGCTCGAACTTAAAAATTCAAATTTCATGTCGTTCCGATCAACGATACTCTCGGACAAACACACAACAATTCATACATACATACATACATACATAATTATATTTGGTATCTCTCATGTATGATTGTCAATATTAATCCATCACAGAAATTGTTGTCATCAAAAATTATATTTATTTTAATAATGCGTTACTACATAACAAATAAAATTAACCGATCAATCTGGGATTTCGTAACAAGACAGCAACACTTACTGCGTTCAGTTATATTTATACTGTGACCCAGACATGGACTTCATGTTCTGTTCTGTGACTCTGACAGTAATATTTTTTAACTTGATGGCAAGCGACACATTTCTATACAGCCTTCAGTCAAGTGACGTCACACGAAGGTCAAATGAAAGTTGCAAGCTTTTTCGTAAAAATATTCATCATCATAAGGTTTTTCAGAACAAAAGTTCTAAAATACGGCTTATTAAACCTAAATCTCGAAATGGTTTTCGAATTAACACACCTTAACATATTTTAATCTATGCGAATTATTAAGCGATCACTTATCCAAGCCCATATTGTTTATACCGTTCATCATTGTCACAATTCAAGGAATATAATTGCATATGTTTTTTTTTCGCGATTTTGACGTTCGTGTGAGTCATACGCGAACACAAAGGTGTGTAGAGCGCCATATCACTCTTTCCCGTGAATGTTTTCCCTTTCTAGCTTTTCGATTTTATATAATAGATAAGGAAATTTGTACAAAATAATGACTTTTGCTAAAGGAAGAGAGTAACCTGAAAGGTTTTATTCGGAGGATTTCCCAAATTTTGTTTTATATTAATACCAAATATCACTAATACAGTGTGCAAGAGCCCTAAATATCTGAAAATGTGTTTTGTGAGGAAACCTGAAAGTCTGCTGTCTACTGGCACTATTATAACCAGGACATCAAATGTAAGAACAATATGTGAGGAATTCTTCAGATGATATCCTTTTTTGGGTTAATTTTTTGGGAATTTGTGGTAAATGCGAAAAGCAATATTAATGTGGGTGTTTCCATCCATTACATGCATAAATAATGCCCATACCTTAATGATTTATTTACAGTGACAGAATAAGATAATTTCATATAAATAATACAATTAAAATTAATGATAATAAGATCGACAATATTTACCCGACAGCCAAATAAAGATGGTTTATAGTTTAAATACATTAAGGCCTCCTTTCTTTATTTTACATAGCAACGTTTTTCAGAGACGATTCTATCAAACATAAAACATGCATGAATTGAACCAAAAGGAATGAAAACATAGTGGAAATTATTTCAAAAATAAGCGTATCAAAATAGAAAACAATATAATTAAACAATTGTAATTTGAATGCATCTGAACTGAACGATAGAGTCGCCTCCGCATATGGCGCGTTGAACCCTGTATGTGCGGTATGCATGGGATGCGATCTTACGGCGACAGTGGATCCGTTCTTGCCGCAGCCCCTAACTCGGAATGTGCTCGCGAACTCGATAGCGAAGTTTAGTTGCGCCGCGAAACAAGCGCTGCACGTCACTAGCGACCAGGCCACGCCCACACCGGGGATCTGCGGTGCACACTGACTATGAGCTCCTGGTGGTTCAATACAGGCCCAAGTATTGTTACCATTGTTGATAGTGTGCGTATGTATGGACTGGGAGTTAATTAAGACTAATTGTAGCGTTTGTTTTTTTTTTATTGATAATGAAATATTTGTTACAGTTTCCAACTTTGTGCTGAGGACGCCTGCGGGGCGTAGACTAAGGCAAGGACAAGGCAGTAAAGGTCACAGAAGGTGCCAAAGGGTTGCGGGCGGTGTGTGGGGCAAGGACGCGGACATGTCGCGTGCGGCACGCGGCATCAGTCGCTCGCTCGCTCTCGACGCGGCAATAGACGAGCGTTATTATTTTCGACGCACACGGCACGGCGGCGCAACGTACGATCTCAAGATGAGTAAACCAATTGGGCGGCAGGGCAAAGAAATGTTGTACAACGTATACGTATATTTTAGGGAGCGTGAAAAAGATCGCTCGTCTTTAGAATATGTATATTAATTTGACAAAATTAGTGGCCGCAATTACAGGTATTTCAATAAGTACTATAACGAGAATTACAAATAAGGAAAATAAACAAGAAAACGGCTCTGTCCATTTTAAATCCCCAAGAAAACAATTATTTAAAAAACAAAATAATAGAAATGGATTAAACATAAAAATACAGACACGACGTTCTTACTACTTAATTACTCGTATTAGTATAGACTCAGTATAAAAAATGAATCAAAATAATTAGTGTTTGCCAAATAAATCATAAGATATATTTCAACGAAATCCTTCCGTGTGTAGCGTGCGTTATAGCGACGCGCTCGCACCTCGTCCCTGCCTTCGTCTCCGCCCCAGGCGCCCTCAGCACAAATTTGGAGACCTATACAAATCGGATTCTTGACTTCCAAGCTAGGATTTTCTGTTCAATTGGTAGCCAGCTATTTTTACTAGTACATATGATATTTAAGAGTTAAAACCATGATTGTAGTTTAAGTGTAAATGTTGTAATGATTGTAGTTCATACATATATATAAAAAAATGTAAATCGTAAAAATGCTGAAAATAAACACACCATAAGTAAATAAAAACAATTATACTTTTCTGATACAACTCTACAGTACACAAAATAAGAATAATTTAAAAACATTAATATCTAATTACTTAAAAAAAACACCTTCCGGTCGCCACTTTAACAACTTTGAACATTTCGATAAATGAGTGAAGACACACAAGGATACAATGATCGACGCACCAGCCACTGACCAATTTGTTTTTATTTTATATAAAATTAATTAAGATCCAACATCTACATGATACAGAAATGTTTTATCATGATTATGCTCACCGTTGTAACATTTCAAGAAAAAAATATCTCCTAGGATCGTCTCGTAAGATCCTAGTAAAAATTTCAGGCAGAACAATGAGCATAATCAAATTAACTAAAATATATAAAGACATGCTATTAAAAAAACCCACATGATGATAAGCGATGGACCAATAATTCGGTAGACCGAATCGGAGTGACATTTAAAGCTACGATAGTTAAAGACGACTGTATGTATTGCAAATTAAACCCAATTCATTCATTGCTTATTTCTACTCGGGGGTCACGGTTTGGGAAAACCTTTTTCATCCTGGTTACTGCACCATTTTGTAATCACCAAGACGCTATTACATCGGAAAGATTAATGGCTGATGTTCAGATCGGTTGTCAAATAAAGAAGTCCGTCCCCGTGACCGCCACTACACCAGCAGCCAGTTGGCGAGTGAGCTCACAGCAACAGTGGAGCCGTTTTTGCCGACGCCGCCGGCGACGATGGCGGCGGCGAGCGCTCCGAGCGTCATGGCGGCGGCGAGCACGGCCGCAGCGCCCACACTATACCGCATCTCCACGCCGCCACCGATCTGACGTCACCATGAGCCAAACATACCACACAATCACACGTTATACAACGCCTACTGACGTTATGGTGCGGGGGAAGGGAGAAACTTGACGATAGGGCTGATATTAGCACGAACGTAAGGGAAGGTTAAATACGGATGCGAGTTACATTAAGGCACACAAAAGGTCAACAACGTAAGGCTGTGCTTCTCACTCGTGATTCGTGATATATAAAAATAATTTTGGAACGACTGATTTACCATTTTTAAATTCATGTGGGCATTTTTAAGAAAAACGGTTTTATTCACAAGATTGTATTTTGAAAATCTATACTGTTCTATTAATTTCTTTCAATGTATGCTGTTACAATTATACTGTTGTAGTATAAAAAATTAGCAATGATAAATAAGTGAACTTTAAAAAAAAAACTGTTGATAATATAAGGTGAAATTTAATCAACCGCCTGAATTCATACTGGAGACTCGGTTAGTGATCAGGAACAATGTTCAATTAGTCGTCAGGAGAAATTCGAAAAAAAATTTTTTTTCCTTCTTACTGCCTATACTAGGATTTGTATTTGAACTAATAATAATAATAATAAAATTATTTATTGCACAAGATAAAAATTTCGTACATAGGCGAGCTTAATACTATTTAGTATTCTCTATCAGCTAACCTAGTCCAGTACGAATGGGAAGAAAACATTTTTTTTATGATTTCGAAAAAAAGAGTCATTGAGCCTTGTTTCTGATTACTAACCGAGTCTCCGGTATGAATTCAGGTGGTTTATTAATTCACCTTGTATAATCAGATAATCAACCAAAATTATTAAAAAAAAATGAAAGAAATTATAGAATACGTACATTTATCGGCAAACATTTTGAAAAATGACCTTCTCGCGTAGTCTCTCTTTGGCATACGGGAAAGCGAAATTCATGCGCCAACTATCCCTTACTACGCCGCTTTTTGCTCAAGATGTTTGCCGGCTTGTGCATCTGACTGTTAATATGTCAATTTATTTTAAATTACATACGTTTATACTACACCTGCTCAGAAAGTAAATTCTTGCTTTTTTTTAAACGATTCTAAATATATGTACGTCATTAGTAGTCATCTAGTAATTTACATTACTATCATACAAATATGCGGGCGGAAAAAGTGTATGAAAATCATAGACAAAGTATTACTACGTATAGACTAGCAGTTCCCATATATCAGTTTGTACCAACAAAAAGGTGTGAAATTCGAACGAAATCTAGATGGCGTTGCTAAATTCTCTAACGAACACGATGTTAAAAAAGACCGATTGGTGACGCTAGTGGCACAGCCACGTTACGTAACATAAAAATAATTCACACTTCGATAATAGATGGCGCTGAAATATTCACTGTTAATGTTGCCAACTTAGCGCCATCTAGTTTTTCTAAGTAAAGCTATTACAGCCACATGTTTACTTGGTAACCATGAGAGTTTACTTGCAGCCAATTCACGAATTATGCTTATTTGCAACATTTGGCGACACCTAGTGTTGTAAGGGCGCGTAAAAAATTTGCTACGCCTTGATGTATGGGAGTTGTCGGTCTATACTTAGTAATACTTAGTCTATGATGAAAATCCATTGTCAACGTACTGTTTTTTATTTTATGTTTTGATAACATCGGTAGGTAACCTAATTTAATCATAAAATGCCAGAAGAAAAGAAGTTTTATGTCCAAGTTCGCAAAATGATACTGGCCACTTGCTTTTTCTGTACATTATTTAAAAAAAAGAATGTGAATATCGCGCGCGAATCGCTATCCTTTATGTTATCTGAATTTTCATTTTTTTTTCATTACTAGCTACACACAATGTCGTCTAATAGTGATACTGAAGATTTCAGAAATTTTCCTTTTTGTTTTCCTCGTAGGTGTAGTATAAAGCGCTATGTATCACTCTGGAGAAAGTGCGATTACCCAACTCGTGTGTATTAAAGCCCTTGGCTACCACTCGTTGGTAATCGGCCCCTTCATCCCTCGATTAGCAATGTACTATTTAATCATTCCTTGCGTCTCGTTATTAATCTGCAAGCTCAAAAAATTGACAAAGTGGCGAGTTCAATCGAAACCGGTTCATAGGTTGTAACAATTATCAGTGGACCATTGAATTTTCAATTCTTTTAAATAAAATCACATTTTAAAGTACGCACTTTTGATAAAGTAAATTTTACTGGAAATAGAAAATTGTTTTAGGGGGTAACAGAGGATCTCTGTTCAAAATGCACATCTTATTATTGTTCTTCTTATAATTATTTTTGAATTAAAAGTATGCAATATAAATGCGTTTAATGGCAATTTGCGTAAATTGCTTAAGAGCGGTATCGCAGCCGGATTGTGAAATACCGGCCTTTTTCTAATTAATCGAAACAGAACACTTAAATTCAAATTCCACTCAATAGTTCACTCAAAAACTTATTACCCATAACCTATGACTATAAAGAGTGTTTACAGTTGTATAAAATGACTTAATTTTCTTGTGAACACGTAGACAATTATTATTAATCAATTTGCGCAAATTACCATTAATAGTAGTTTATGCTACAAGGGCGAAAAGGAATAAATTACGAGGACGATTTAAAAAACGAGCGTAGCGAGTGTTTTGAACGTAACCGAGTAATTTATTGCTCTTACGCCCGTGTATCATACTACGTTTTTCAATGCATAGTGTGAGGAAATAAAACGAATATAATCTTGTGAACTTTAAATTATAATTGGCTCAAAAGGACTGTATCCAGAACCGTTAAACAGTGGAAAAAAAAGTATAACATTTATGGTACACAGGAAAGGCTGCAGGTTAACCAACCATTGTAAATAAATAAAAAAAATCAATAATAATAAAGCCCTACGGCAAAATAATCGACTTTCTGTTCGGTTTTGATGCATAAAAAGTGGGCCTTTACGAGCACTTGCATTGAAATGGCATTTAATGCATATTTTTATTCAAAAAGAAAATAAGATGTGCATTATGGACCGAGATCCTTTGTTAGTACCTTGAGATTAAGAAAAGCAGTATAATAGAGACGCAAAGAATCATGTCTCAGGCGCGTGCCCATCGATATATTTCAGAGAGCACATTTGCTTTAGCCCGTTACACAAGGTGACTTTTTGATCATCGTCCAAATTCACACTGGAGGCTTGGTAAGTGATCAGTATCTTGGATCGATAACAATTTTTGTGAAATTCGTAAAATGAAATTTCGGCTTCCCATAGAAATTCACTTCCAGTCCCGAGTGAATCACTATGGAGAGTCGAAATTTCATTTTACGAATTTCACAAAAATTGTTATTGATCCATGATACTGATCACTTGTCAAGCCACCAGTATGAATTTGGACGATGATCAAAAAGTCACCTTGTATAATTAACCTAACCAGCTTCGTAATTAGTGTTTTATGCTATCTCCAAAACCAAAAAATCAACTAACTCGATGATTGACAGTTGAGATATCTTGACTTGGCGCCAATAGCGTTATATTATAACTAATAAACGTTACTATTGGACAGATACGCATGAAATAACGGTTATAGACATTAATTTACATAGCTAAATTCATACTGAAGATTCGGTAAATGCTCAGTATCAAGGTACGGTGACCTTATATGAGAAATTCGTTAATTATTATTTTCGTGTTAACTACAGACGCAATCCGAACCCCAAGTAAATTAATATGAAAGTCAACATTTTATTTTTTATTATTGGCAAAAATTGTTACCGATCCTTGATGCCGATCACTTACCAAACCTCTAGAATGAATTTGGCTGCATTAATTATTGTCACCTTATATATCGGTAGTACCTATCTCGTTTTGATACATCATAAATTCATCACGTTATTGTTAACAAAACGAACTATAAAACAGTATATTTATTCCGGTATAGTTCACGTTACAATGGACTGGGCGTGGGCACGCGCTACTGATGCCCTGGGTTCAGTACGAGCGGCAGTAGCGGTGGGTAACATTACCTGAGTGGTCCAGAACTCGGAGCCGAAGCACGCGGTGAGCATGTGGATGAGGATGATGGAGTACTGCGCCTCGGTGACGTCGATGCGGCCCATCTTCAATGTGCCCGTCACGTACGCCTGCCAGTGGGCGCAGTAGAACAACGTCATCGCGCAGAAACACTGGAATTACGCACAATTCACATGGCTAAATTTTTAAAAGATTCTTTTTTATTTTTTTCAGAGAGTTTACTTTGTTTTAGGGCATAGTTTTCATTATTTTGGTACATAAATTAACCATTATTTTTTTATGATTTTTTTAAAGAATTGTCCGAAACGACGTCACTTGAGAATTTTAGACATTACACAGATTGTGACGTGTGATTGTAAATTTAGTTTTCTTTTGTATTTTTTAGTTTTTATCATCCAGTTCATTTTATAATTTTTTTCTTTATCATTTTAGTATATTTAAGTAAAGATTATATAGGTATAATGTAAACCCGTTATTGGCCTATGTTTAGTAATGCTTATGTGTCTTATAGTTGTAAATTGTGCTGTGGGCCCTAAAAAGTGTGTATTCGTGCCCGAGGAACGGCGATAGGGTTCAACACTCATCACGTTGGGATGTAATAATCTTTGGTGAAACGCGAGTGTACCGAGTGAGGGCTGTGACATGCATTTCACAGTTTACACTCGGAACACCTCTGACACTCTCTGGGGGATTCATGTCGTAACGATATATATATTATTTATATTTAATATCTACAATTTGATGCCCAATATGCCCATATTGTATTTTTAGGATAGTTTTACTCTTTTTTCTCTTTTTTGTATTGAAAATATTTTGAACACTATGACAGAAATAAATTTCTATGTTTGAACACTTGGCGATGTATCCATCGCAAGGAGATAGAAATTAACATTATTTATAATTATATCCCGGTTCAGAGCTCCTCACATACATATTTACTTTTCTTTCTGCGTTTCTGTACTGCAATGATATAATGTTAATTTATACTTTGAACAATTTAAAATTTCTCAAATTATTTTTTGCGCCATTTTAAGTGGACACAATAAGACGTTATTTTTGTGCCAAATTTCAAGTCTTTATCTTTAACGGTGCTAAAGGAGTCTCACCATAAAGGTTCCTTCTGTACCTTTTAGGTACAACGAAACCCTAAAAACCTCGAAAAAGAAGCATTCTTTTAACGCTATCGTGTCTTCCCGCTTATCTCCGAAACAAGACCGAATAATATGAAAAAAAAAACATGGTAATAGGTAATTAGTGATTACGCAAAGATTACAGGAAAATTAGGGTTCTGTACTAAGCGGGAGCTGCGAATTATTTGTTACGCGTTACCATTTTAGCGGTTTGTTTGTGTTACTAATTTACTATGACATCTATATATTTATTGTACGTAATTTACCATGTTTTTAGGGTTCACCCTTATTGAGTGGTGGAACGGAACCCTCTCTGTGCGAGTCCGACTCGCAATCGGGCAAATCAATTAAAACTTCATTATTAGTATAGAAAATTTATTTGTGTGTAGATGGCAGTTTGTTTGTGTGTAGATGGCAGTTTATTTGTGTGTAGGTGGCAGTTTATTTGTGTGTAGATGGCAGTTTGATTGTGTGTAGATGGCAGTTTATTTGTGTGTAGATGGCAGTTTATTTGTCTGTAGATGGCAGTTCATTTGTGTGTAGATGGCAGTTTGTTTGTTTGTAGATGGCAGTTTGTTTGTGTGTAGGTGGCAGTTTGTTTGTGTGTAGATGGCAATTTGTTTGTGTGTAGATGGCAGTTTGTTTGTGTGTAGATGGCTTACACATTTTTTCATTTTTTGAGGATTAAAGCTATCGGTTTTGAATTGCTTAAATGATACCCTAATAATTTGTCCGCAAAATGGTAGATCTGTCACCAAAATGTAGCCACCAAATAATATAAAAACAATTTATTAATAATTCATGGATAAACTTGGGGATATACAAGGTGAATTTGTGAACATCGTCCAAATTCATGTTTGAGCCTTGGTAATTGATCAGCATCATGAACCAATAACAATTTTTGTAAAATTCATATCGTGAAATTTCGACTCCCCATAGTGATTCACTCAGGACTGGGAGTGAATTACTATGGGAAGTCGAAATTTCAATTTACGAATTTCACAAAAGTGTTATTGATTAATGATGCTGATCACTTACCAAGCCTCCAGTATGAATTTGGACGATGATCAAAAAGTCACCTTGTATAAGGTCTTTCAATTTAAATGGAAAGTAATTTAGGAGGTGATTTAGTATCGTTAATACATCACATTCCACTGCAAAGTACTTTTTTTTGCGTGAACTTTTTCTTCACTTGTCCATACAAACTGAGTCAGCTGATCGGGCCACGTTATACTGAGTGAAAGAGAAAAAAAAGTTCGCGCAAAAAAAAGTGCCTTGCAGTGGAATGTGATGTATTAACGATACTGAATCACCACCTAAATTACTTTCCATTTAAATTGAAAGACCTTATATATCAAGTATTCAAGCCGTTTACTATGGAGAATTTAAAGAAAACTCAATTTTCAGTACGAACATATTTGCATTTTTTTTAGGTATGACTAATACAAATAAAAAAATAATTGTGTATGAATAAGACAACATTAAGCTAACAGCAACTTTAATTTAATGTTTTAAAAGTGTCAGCTGTAAAAAATTATTAAGAATCTTATCATGGAAATGGATGACATTTAGGACGAACTGTTTTTGAAGATTTAAATGAAAATACAAATTTAAAGAAAACTAAAGGTCGAGATGATAAGAGGTTGACCGACCTCGACCTTCAAGATGAAGTGGCACAGAGCTCCAAGTTTAGGTAAAACCAGATCGCTGAATCACCGCCGCCGTTGGCACAACTCCAGCCCGTCAGACACGGCCGACTTTCGGTAGTTTGGCAACAACCCCGAATGAGATTTTCCAACAATGCTTCCCAATTAGGGTTGCCAGGTGACCAGGACCCGACTGAATTGTCCCGGAATACTAAGACAGGCCCCGGATTTTTCAAAATTGTCCCGGGAACATCAAAATCGCAAATTAGGTAGGAATGATGTTTGTGAACTGCGTATAACTAGTCTTTCAAAGGACAACGACAAAATATTGGCAATTTTTGTCAAAAGAGTGTGTCTGTACAGTGCGCGCCAATCTTTTAGTCGCCTCTGAATGAGTTACGAGTGCAAGCTTGCGCAGGTACAGGCAAGAAAACAATAAAGTCAACGGTTGATTATTAAATGTTTACTATAAGTGGGAAGGTCATCAGGTGTACTTGTTGTACCTACCTATTTAATTATTTATTTATTATTTTAGTGCAATCTTAATCATATAAATAAAACGCATTAATATAAACACCATTTTCCGACATTGTAAAACGCTATAACGTCCCTAAAATGCTATAACGTCCTTAAAACGCTATTACGTCCGCGAGAAATAACAACAACAATAAAATTTAACAAACTAAATAAAAAAACAACAAATAAAGGCAACAAAAACAATAACAAACAGATTCAACGATAAACTTAACGAATCATAGATTTTTTTTCCTCGAAGGTACTTTTCATGCAACGCGCGCGTGTGTAGTGTACGGACGTAGCACTAACACTAACGCATAATGTTGATACCTGCTAAATGGCGAGTGGGGGGTGTGGTGCGGCACGCAGGCGGGTGTGCTCTGCGCCCTCGCCCCTATAACGTCCCCCTGACACCGTAAAACGGCTATTACGTCAATTCTTGCGTATCTTCAGAAGCGACTAAAAGATTGGCGCGCACTGTAATAGTCTATACAATGCGGCCCATGAACCACTTTGATGTGGCCTGCAAGGTTCGCAACCACTGCATAATAACTATATTTGGTAGTACATATTTGTGTGAGCAGACATTTTCCATTCTCATGTCAGTCTCACACATATTCTCCGTTAAAATAGTACACAAAATACGGCCCCCGCTGATCCCTGGTACATTTGTGGCCCGCCTATACCATAAGCAACTTTATATTCACTGCCATAAGGTTGCCGAACCCGGGTCTATACCCATCAATAACGCACTGTTTCAGTGAAAGGGTACTTAGTAGATACAGTAGTATCACTTCATGGACGAAGAAAATAAACCGCCAGTCCGTGGAACTCGTGAAAGCGGAACTCCAGGCACAAATACATTTTAATATGACTTGATCTGATTTATATGGACCCAATGCTTACAATTCACAAAGGAGTACATACATACATACATATACTTACGCCTGTCTCCCAGAGGGGTAGGCAAAGACTAAAATAATAAACTAAGACTAATCGAATGGGCGGAGGTAGACATGTATTTATATATGTAACCTATTAGTATGAAGTAATATGGATGTGATTTGGTCGGCCGCCTGGATTCGTGTTGGGGGCTCGGTTGGTGATCATTGAACCTTGTTCCTGGTCCCTGGCCGGGTCTCCGGTATCTGATCGGGCGGTTGATTGGATTTCTCCTTGTATAATATTTATTTTACCTATCATTTTAATCGTATATATATTGATTTATATAAAAACGGCTCACCTCAATACGTGTTATGATCGGGAAAGCCGACCAGTTTCAGCAGATTTAGACTGCCTTCATCTGGGCGAGTAAAGACGTTTACGCGACGACGTTACGCCTCACACTGTAAACGTCTTTACTCGCCCAGATGAAGGCAGTCTAAATCTGCTGAAACTGGTCGGCTTTCCGGATCATAACACGTATTGAGGTGAGCCGTTTTTATATAAATCATGAATTATCCTCAAGTCTCATTTAATTCTATAATCGTATATATATTGCTACATAAATTAAATAAACCTTTAATCTAGTCCATGTAGATTTATTATTTTATTACATATCTTTCTATTAGATTAAAATAAAAAAAACCTACTTTGCAAAATAAACTATTTGAATTTGAAATTTCTACAGACAGATTTCCATCTGCTACGATCCTGACACACCTGTTTGGCAAATCCACATCCATCAATTTAGTCATACAAGCTCTTCTATTCCGGGTCCTTTTGACATTGCCCTTCTTCAATATGTCGCCAATTTGACCAATATGTCCTTCTAGAGAGTCCAGCATGTCGGCTCTACCTTCGGCTTGCGTTGCGCATCATAAATTTCTTTCGTCGCTCTACTTTCATTCATCCTCTCTACATGTCTCTACAAAGGAGTAATGAATGATAAATATTATTTATAAAACCGGCCAAGTGCGAGTCGGACTCGCGCACAAAGGGTTCCGTACCATTATCTATAATAATACAGATCCCACCAAACTTCTAGTACGCTCGGAAGTTGCTCTTCCCAAGAACGGCCCATACATTTTGTTCCTGCTGATGCGAATAGCCCGTGTTTAGAGGGGACTAAAAGTTTGGCGCGATCTGTACTCGTTAACTTGTAAAGCCGACTTAGCTGTCATAGTTTTCCCTTTTAATTTCCTTATTTATGTATAGGTACTACTGGCAGGAGGGGGGACACTTGACTCTAACAAATTAACACTTTTAAGCTTAATATTTCGCAAACGGAACCCTAGATCGAAAAACACCCCAAATATTAAATTACCTATCCAACGACACCCCACACTAGGGTATAGATGAAAAAAAAAATCATCCCCACTTTACGTGTAGGGGAGGTAACCTAAAAAAATCTTTTTCAAAATTTTACTGTACCACTTTATCAACGTGATAAATATGTAAACCCATGCGAAATTACAGATTTCTAGTACTAATAGTTTCTAAGCTAAGCCGCGGACAGACAGACAGACAGACTGACATGGCGAAACTATAAGGGTTCCTTGTTGTTGTACTACGGAACCCTAAAAATAGTGACTTGTACGCCAAATTTTTAGGAAAAACACAAAACAAAATTTAGGCTTCCTATACTAATTGAGGTTGTTCTTAAACTAGTATAGGGGCACAACTAAATATTTGACAAGGGTCGTTGAGCCTTGGTTCTGACCACTTACCGAGTCTC
The DNA here is from genome assembly GCA_934047225.1 of Ypsolopha sequella. Taxonomy (NCBI): domain Eukaryota; kingdom Metazoa; phylum Arthropoda; class Insecta; order Lepidoptera; family Ypsolophidae; genus Ypsolopha; species Ypsolopha sequella. The sequence goes on from OW203985.1 coordinate 29,858,215, forward strand.
CAGAATGAGTTTGACTATATCTACATAGTAGCTTTATTAAAAAAAAACGTTTGTTTTACTTCTTTTTTTGGTCAAGCCCCCAGTCCCGGAATTCATGCCAGCAAATCTGGTAACCTTATTCCCAATACGTAGATAACTCGTATCTATTGTTTTATGTATGTATATATACACTATATTGTTATGTATGTATGTATGTATACAACATATTGTTATTTACGTATGTATGTATGTATACACTATATTGTTATTTATTATTATCTCGTCGGAAACGCGAGTATGTTGATGAATGCACGGCAGTTGTTTCAGCGGTAGATATCGCTTGTCGACACTGACTGACTGAAACCATATCATTTCCTTGAACAGAGGATGATGATATCGGTTTGTTTTCATCACTAATAACTTATTTTAGAACTTAAACGGACCATTGTGGTATTGAAGCACTTCAATGAACGGAACATTCTAGCACCCCCGACACTTCATAGTCCTCGCTCAAGTTATTTACCTACACTCTCGCGCGCGCATCTGGCTTGTCCACACACGCTTGTGTGTGTGCGTGAGCTAGTCTAGGGCTGGCAGCAAGCGTGTGAGCATCGTCGATCGAGAGGGACAACACTTTTTCATAACTTTAAAAATAAATTAACATAAAAGAAAATGGCTTAGTTCATCGGAAGGAAGCAAATTTGAAAAATCTCTGTTCTTTATTGGTTGCTCCGTTTTTTTAGGCATTCATATATACCACAATAACGAACCATATTGATTAAAAATCAGTATCGTAATAAAACAAAACAAGATTTATACTTGCGATTGTCGGCACTTGATGAAACATAAAAAGCATCTCGATTTTGAACACAAACACTTGTACTATTTGTTTCATAACATAAAACAAATGTTATGAAACAAAGAGTACAAGTGTTTGTGTTCAAAATCAAGAAAAAAAAACAAAATACGCGCGCAGCGAACGAGTGCTACTCGAGCTCTGCCTACCTCCAGATTTGCCACTAACTTGCGGGGGACGTTAAATTCGCGCGGGGAGGTGAGTGTCGCTTCTTTACGTAGTAATACTTTATATTCTCTGATTCTAGTATGGGATCACGCATATTGATTTCAATGATGATGTAATTATTTGAAATTGACCAAAATGTACAATATTTTATTGGTTTTTAATGCTTTGTGACATCGCTACACATATCATCACGACATATAACCCCGAGGAGGTGTCAGAGGTGAATTCGAGAATGGACTGTCAGTAGAACCTTGTCTCAAGACTGACGTCTTAAGGTTGATGCGACGGATCGCGTTCCCAAGAGCTAAACTTATGATTGTTTTTCTTATTTCTGAATAAAAGTTTTAAATAAATGTGATTTATGGCTTTTGGCGATCTTTGCTTAATGTTAATTGACTTACGGTGCCGAAACGTGAACACTGACGGTTGGACTAGTTCACCGATTCAAAGTCGCTCAGCGAGCTATGGAGCGGGCTATGCTCCGAGTTTCTTTGATGGATCATATCAGAAATGAGGTGATTCGTCAAAGAACCAAAGTCATCGATATAGCCTCTAAGATGAGGAAGCTGAAGTGGCAGTGGGCTGGCCAGATCAGCCGAGGAACCGTCAACAGATGGGGGAGAAAGGTTCTCGAGTGGACGGCAGACGCAGTGTAGGACGCCCGCCAGCTCACTGGACTGACGATCTAAACAAGATTGCCGGTAGTAGCTGGAGGAGGATGGCCGAGGATAGAAAAATGTGACGTGCCCTTGAAGAGGCCTATGTCCAGCAGTGGAACGATAGTGGCTGATGGATTGGATTGGAGGTTTTTCTAGCAAAATTGTGTTATTTATTGCTTTTCGTTTGAAATGATCCCACACAACATCTGTAAACACGCTTTAAAGTTGTTGTACAGGATCATTAACAAAGTTATTTATAATTTGCAAGAAAAACCTAATTGACACAAAACTAGGTGAATCGTCCAAGGCAATTTATATACAAACTTGTTGGAAACAATAACGACGACAGAAGTATGATAATATCGTTCTGTTAGTTTTTTATACACGTTCAATTAATTTTATACTTGCGATTAATTCGTTTTTTTACAAACAAACAAAACAAAAACATTCCAAAAATTTATTGAAAAAGGCGTTACTTTGCGGAAGTCCATCAGCAATTTGCAATTTGCTGTCAAGCGGTCGGGCGGATTACACATCCCGAGGATGCCTCGTTTAGAGGCGAAACACGTGTCGATAAGTTTTCTTGCTTGTTATTTAAGATTGCTTTATTTTGTGCTCGTACTGCTTGCTTTGCTTGTGCATATTCTATGCGGGAGGGCGGACGGTGCTTGAGTCTTCATTTTGAATAGCATGGTAAGAGTGTTAGCGGAATATTGCGAATTATTAATATATCCACAAATTTAAAAACATTCCAAATAAACCAAGAGGGAGAGGACGACCACCACCAACCTGGTGGTCCAAAATCGAGAGGGAAATTAAGGACCAGAACCTGCACACAATAACAACCCGGGATAGAATATCCTGGCGCCGAAATACGAGGAGGCCCGACCCCAGCTGAACTGGGAAGAGGGCTAGAGAAAGAAGACGAAAATATTTTTTCAGTCTAATTTTTCGCGGGTGTAAAATTAATGGAAAAAACGAAATTATGATATTTCTGTCGTCGTACTTGGTTCACACAAGTTTGTATGAAAATTACCTAGGACCCATCCACCTAAACACTTTTTATTTAAAATCCGTCCATTGTAATTTTTGAAAATTTTCTTTTTACTTCTCCAGATACATTTTATAAGTATCTACTTATTCCCTGAATCGAAAAATGGTTTTCACACAACCGCAATATTTTTGAACGACCTATACAACGACACCCCACACCACGGGATTCGGTATAGACGAGAAAAAAAATCATCCTCATTTTCTGCAATTAAAAAAATATATTTTTTCAATGTTTTATTTTACCACCGCTTGGGCGGCGTGATTAACGTGTGCAAAATTACAGATTTCTGCTACTAATAGTCTCTGACCTAAGCCGCGGCCAGCCAGACAGACAGACGGACGGACATGGCGAAACTATAAGGGTTCCTTGTTGACTATCGAACCCTGAAAACAATCATAAGTTTTGCGTTTGGGAACATGTTCCATTGCATCCACTTTAACAATTGAAAATTATATCGGTTTGTTTTCATCATAATGAACGCACGTTTAAATTTTAGACATCGCTACATTTAAAACGAAAACACCACATACATCGACTACTGGCAACAGCCGGGATGTCTGATTGATAGTCCAGCAACATACGTCTGTACAATTAAATCCAAGACACAACTAGCATGCTTATCACTTTGATCTATATCTGATAGTAATGGTGCAACGCTTGCATCAACAAGCAGGGGCCTTATCTATCACTATCACTTTCAAAGGTATCATGTGTAAACTGTTTATTAAGCAGGGCCAATTGAAGAAGGCATATTATAAAATAAATTATAACTTAGACGATACTAAAGCATGGGGTTATAATAGTGATCTTTGTCATAATAATAGTTAACATAATTTCCTAACTTATGTTTTAATTCCTCTAGAATTAACGTTCAAATTCAAATTCAAATAGTTTATTTTGCAAAGCAGGTATAGATATATACACTTTTTACACGTCAAATTTAATCTAATAAAGAAAATATATGTAATAAAATAATAAATGTACATGAACTAAATTAAAGGTTTATTTAATTTATGTAGCAATATATTTACGATTAAAATGATAGGTAAAATATATATTATACAAGGTGAAATCCAATCAGCCGCCCGAACCCATACCGGAGACCCGGCCAGGGACCAGGAACAAGGTTCAATGATCACCAACCGAGCCCCCAGCACGAATCCAGGCGGCCGACCAAATCCCATCCTATATACTACATACTAATAGGTTACATATATAAATACATGCCTACCTCCGCCCATTCGATTAGTCTTGCTAAGAAGAAGGGCAAGAAACTTAGCAAGATCATGTCTTTTTTTTCAACATAAAACTTATACTATACTATATATGACTTATATCTACTTTAACCAAGGGATAAGAAAATACAAGACAGCAGGAATTCAGGTTAATGAAAAAAAGAAAAACATATATATCTTTGTCTACCTGTCTCATATAGTCCTTTTCCTTTTACAGTCTGTAATCAATTAATGTTTACACCTTAGAGGAATCATAAGTTAAGAAATTATACTATTTAATTAAATTATAACCTATCACCGTAACACCATGCTTCACCATCATCCAAATATTCATTTAGTTTATAATATGCCTTTTTTTATTAGTTAATATATGAAATGACTGTAAAACCAGATGGACTATATGGGACAGGTAGACAAAGGTATAATATATTTCTTTTCAATGCAAGTGCTCGTAAAGGCTCACTTTTTATGCATCAAAACCGAACAGAAAGTCGATTATTTTGCCCTAGGGCTTTATTATTTTTTTATTTTATTTGTTTGCAATGGCTGGCTAACCTGCAGCTTTTCCTGTGTACCATAGATGTTATACTTTTTTTTCCACTGTTTAACGGTTCTGGATACAATCCTTTTGAGCCAATCATAATTTAAAGTTCACAAGATTATATTTGTTTTCATTTCCTCACACTATGCATTGAAAAATGTAGTATGATACACGGGCGTAAGAGCAATAAATTACTCGGTTACGTTTAAAACACTCGCTATGCTCGTGTTTTAAATCGTCCTCGTAATTTATTCCTTTTGGCCCTTGTAGCATAAACTACTATTATGCCTTCATGACATAATTTTCTCCTGTCTTGTATTTTTTATCTCTTTATTCAATTAAAGTATAGGTTTACTTTTTACATTTAGTTGTTGTATATGTATTGCATATGTTTATAATATTATTTATTCCTATATTTTTATTTTATTCAAGTGTATTTTTTTGTATTAAATTTAAGTAAACCAAACCTTTATTATTTCACTGTGTATTTCCCCATATTATTAATTATTACATAAAACTATTACCTAAACACGTAGATTATTTAATTACTTATATTACATAAAAAACCGACATGTAATAAGTGTATGTTATACCTACATTACATAAATAAATATATTTCATTTCATAATTGGTTAAAAATTATATGTGATGTCATTTCTAGCAAATCACGTTACCTTTTGTTGAAGTTAGACAATAAAGGCTCAGGCACAGATTTATTATAATAGGTTTCTATAAACAAACAAATTTTATGTACAGGCATCGGCACGATTTTTGACGCACGAGCAAAAGTAGTGGGGGAATGCGCAGAACTCATTTATTAGGACTGTTTGGAGGACAGAAACAGCGGCTGAAAAATGCTATCAATTTCATCACGTCGAGGGGACGCGCAGGGTACGGTATTTTAGTTGTTTAGCCCAATAGGAACCCGTACCGAGCTAGCTCTCCTTGGGGGACGTACAGAAGACAGGCCCTTGGGTACAGTCGCGCACACAAGTATTTTTAGTAGAGCGTTTTGTGACCTAGATGCTGAAAAGAAACTAACCTTTTTCCTTAAAACGGGGTGTTCTACCCATTAATATGAACAACTTTTACTATGGGACTAAGGGCCGTCCATGTATCACGTCACTTGAAATTACGGGGGGAGGGGTCTGCAGATGATGTTAATATCATGAGCATAATTGGCAATAATGGGGCGTCTTGCCGTAAGAAAAACACCAATGTTTAAACAACAATATTGATTTTATACAAATAACGAAATTTACATTTGTTTTGTGAGACGTGGGGTCATTAGATAATGGCGATAATTCTTAGAGGGGTGTCGAATATCAGCAAAAATCGATGACGTAATATATAGACAGCAAAAATCCTAAAATCGCAAAAAATAAATCAGCTGCTCATACATTTTGGTCGCTTATTCTATTGAACAGCTGATATTTTTTTTCGCGATTTCAAGATAGGCTCCATAGTAAAAGTTTTCATATTCATGGGTAGAACAACCTGTTAGAAGGAAAAAAGCAATCAAATCAACACCCGGTATTGGTAAAGTTTTAGTATACCGTTTGGTAAGAAGTTAAAACTGTATTTTTCATTTGTGTACCTTTTACTCATATTATTTAATTAAGTCATATAAGATATAATATAACTATCTCATATTTTACATATTCCTTATCCATCAGGATTATGTCTTAACTATACACAAACAACTTACCAATTCCATTTACACGATAAAATATCAATAGTTAACATACTTAACATAGGTATGTTTATTCATAAAATCCGGCTAAGCAATTACGTGCGCGAGTGTAAATATGCGCAACTATCCCCCACTACTTTTGCTCGTGCATCAAAAACCGTGCCGATGCCTGTATGAATCACTCAATACCCAATGGCCTGCCTGTGTCTCTTTCCGCATCAAAATATTCTCTGACTGCTTATTTTTAGGGTTCCGTACCCGAAAGGTACCAAACAGGACCCAATTACTAAGCCTCCGTTGTCTTTCCATCTGCCACAAGAGTCTGGCTTCAGCCGTTATATGTAGACAGTTGAAATTTTCACAGAATACGTGTTCCTATGTGGCGTCTATCACGACAAATAATAAAAATAAATTGAAACCCAAGGGGAGTCCCCATACAAAAAACGTTACGTTAACGTTATCATGTCCCCCGTAAAGTTATTATGTCTCTCCGAAACAATACGATGAATAAAATCATGGTACAGTAGTACACAATTAATATGGCGCGTCGACAATCTTCGTGCACGCAGACACGAACAAACGATTTCGATGATACCCGAAAGCGGGATTAAAACTTACAATCAGACTTATATCTTATAAATTAATAATTATAAGGTACAAATTATCACGCGAGCCGCCCTTATATGTAAAATGCCAAAGCAACCCAGTCACCATATTCCTCACTCTCTCGCCGATTAATATAATATTTAAGGCGCTCTTATCCCAGAAGAGTGACTCTCTGTCTTTTTCTTTACGTGTAAGGAGTAAAGAAAATAACCACACTTTTGTACTTTTTCGTTGTTTTTATCGGTTTTTAAATTGTTTAAAAATAAGGGATATGTTTATTAAAACCCACTTACGTGGTTGACCTAGAAAATTTAAAGAGCAATATTACCAGATATTACCAGATATTACCAGATATGTTTTGTTAATAAAAAAGTAGAATTTTGGAAATGGCATGATTTGAAAGGTCTTATTACATGCTGTGTTCGTGAATTATTTCTATCGAGCAAAGTTTATCTGATCGTGTAACACATGCGTGGAAGACCTAGATAAAGGTTCGAACTATATTGCGTTTTTTTTTTTTTGAAGTTTTAGACGATATTTGAAAGTTCTATCTGACTTTAAAATTACTGATTTTGCGATAAGAGCGCCTTAAATTAACTTAATAGTTTCGTATTAAATTAGTTTTAAGTAAATAATTACTATTGTGACATAATTTGTTTAAATTAAAATTATAATTTCATTATTTATAGTACAATGTTAAAAATTGTCAAAGTTTTGTTTTGCAAAATTTTGTAAATTAATTATGGGTCTGAGTAAGTGCCTGAAATAAATGAATTTTATTTTTATTTTATTGCTGGTGCCTTAACATTTCCCGCGGTTCGAAAACTCGTCTTCTGCGCAGGTACATCGTTAAGCCATATTACTTGTGTACACCTGTAATAGATGATAACGTAAAGATTACAGGATAGATGACAGGAAAAGTATAGCGGTTAGGATATTATTAGGGTTCCGTACTCAGAGGGCACCGAATAGTTTACCATTTTAGCGGCGTGTTTTTGTCGCCTTGATGTTGCTATGGCATCTATATTGTTGTTATTTTCCATAATTCCTTTTTCTGCAAAGAGATCAAATGGTTTCCTATCCGTCAGCGTCATGATTTTGATATTCTCACTCAGCTTTTTAGCATTCTCAGTAATCCTCGGTAAGAAGGGGTTCTTACCTTGGTGAACAATTTATACCTCTACTTTCTTAATTTAATTTAATTTAGTAGTAAAATATTTAGGTTAGTGTACACGTATGTATATCTACTTATTTATTATGATTTTTATTTATCAAAGGGGTTTCCGGAAGAAATCTCTGCTAAGAGATAAGCTCGCCTATGTACATGTTATTTCTAAGTGCAATTGTTAACAATAAAGAATAAGAATAATATTTTAGGGTTTCGTACCCGTATTGTATGGTGGTACGGAACTCTTTGTGCGCGAGTCCAACTTACACTTGCCAAAATGATTCTCCTTCATCAAGACAGTCGCTACTCAGCTCCTTATGTTATTATAGTCACTAATCAATAAACTAATTATAAACGTCCGTGAAGGTTAATTACTAACAAGCAGATAGACGGGTTAGACATTGAATTGTACAATGTAAAGCGATAGATATAGATGTACCCGAAATCAAAGATTTCAGAAGTTTAGATGAGCCCTGGCACCTAAAATCTATTGCATTGTTTTGAATGTGTGCGTTAACATGATGCCGACGCGCGCACAATATGAGTGCGCAATCTGTCTACCTACGGTCAGCAAACTGATCAGACTACTAAAGTCGTAAAAATTCAAAACTTTTAGTGCACGTATGGCGTCCAACTATCACTGTGTTCAGATAAGCACTGATTCCAAACGTGTGAGCGTCACCCATTTAAAGGTGGAAACATTTTGGTGCTATCATACTACGGTAAGGGATTATCTTTAATTTTGAAATCTTTGCCCGAAATAGTCCACTAACGATCCCACCGCATCGTGGTCTAGGACTCCTCTGCCACCGATGCTAATGACATCGTGATAATGGCGGAATCGCGACAAGAACTGGAGGAAATGCTGCGCAGCCTAACGCCAGGGCCACACCTTCAGGCTTCTGGCGGCGCTTCCAGGCGGTGTTTGCGAGGGGCTTTGCCCTGCCACGACACCCGTCGGCGCCTTCATGTATAGCGCGCAGTCGCTCGCTCAAAGCGCTCGAAACTAGGTTCGTCTTGTGGACTCGATCACTGTTTCGCCACCCCGCACACCGCCGTCGCGAGAGCGCAAGTCGCTCGAAGCCGGACAAGACGCGCGAGCGGCGACCCATGGCCAGCTATGTACAACTTCATACATTTGTTCTCTCCGCCGGTGCCGTCGCAAGAAGAACCGCTTGGAACACCTCTCGAAGCTTGAAGCTGTCGCCGAGGGGTAAGCGATTCTTCCAGACGAGTGGACTTGCAGATGAATTTGGACAAGACTAAGTTCATGTTCTGTCATGGCATAAAGGCCAGTAACCGTGTCGACAATAATGTTGATTCAGTCTAACACTATTTAACTTATTTGACAGGACTAAACTTTATTATTATAGTGCATTACAAACTAGAAAAGATCAATCAGAAACAAACCCAAAGACAAGAATTTGAAAAAATTCCCTGCGCCAGGATTCGAACCTGCGACCTCTTGTTATCAAGACAAGCGCGCTACCAATTGCGGCACCGAGGTTCCTACCCAGACCGGTGAATTCTTCCATCATACGCGTTGTAGCGAGTAGCATTGAAATTAGACAATATTTTGTCCATTGCAGGTTATAAAGAGTGTCACACATTGAGTTAAAATATTAACGCAGCAATGTATATTTTTTCAAACAATATCAACACGGACCTTACTGTGTCATAGTACGGCCGCTGGTCATGGCTCTTTACACATATTATTATGTATAATAGTTTGGCACAGTGCCATGACGTGTTTGGTATTTTAAATCTAACCTTCATAGAAATAAGGTGTTATTTTGGCTGTATGAAGACGGGTGAATCTATGTGTGCTCCGCGTATGTTTACTAACTAATACTACTAACGTTATTCCAAAAACCGGCGACTGAGGTACTGGTATAAAATTTGTGTCACGCCATCCCCGTGGGTCTTACACAACTATTGCTTGGTATATTTTTAGAAGGACGTATGCTGACCAAATTGGCGACATACTGAAGAAAGGCCATGTCAAAACTACCCGGAATAGAAGTAAAGAGCTTGTATGACTAGATTGATGGATGTGGAAGAGGCTAAAGAGGTGTGTCAGAATCGTATCAGATGGAAATCTGTTGTCTCTGCCTACCCCTATGGGCGTGAGTATATGTATGTATGTATGTATATTTTTTTGTATTCGTTGTTTAAAACCACCCAAATTAAATAACTTCTCACCTGAAAAAACATCCAGGTTGGATAGTCCCCGAGCCGCACCGCTATGCAAGCGCCGACAGCGATGAAGACCGTGGATATTGAGTCGCAGCCGTGGTCGAAGAGCTCCCCTAGGGGGCTCTGGCTGCCGGTGCGACGCGCCTGCTTGCCATCTATCGCATCCAGGCTCTGGTAGATGAACACTCCGAGGGCGCAGAGGGCGCACGCCCACCGCGGCGGGTCCGACCTCGCATCCGGACTGTACCTGAGGGGAATGGTCAAGGCCATTGTTGTATAAGTATACAATATACAATAGCCGATTCTGAAGGCTTTAATTTTTGTTTTAGTGCTGTTAAAACTAGAATATTTCTTAAGGCGATTACCATCGCCAAATTAGCAGCTCGATATTTGTCACTACAAATATCAACGGAAACGACATTGAAATAACGTTCATATCAGCGCGGGGAAAATAATAGGGGAAAATTATACTTTTCACTTGGACGTGATTACTCGATTGAATAATCTTATGTCATGTTTATAGCTATAAAGTTTATCTATTTATCAAAGCATAGATGAATTCAATCGGCCAAGCAACTCAGGAGCAGTAGGGAATTTTAGGTCAAAAAACACCATTCAGTAAAAAAAAAATTCATGTAGAAGTTTTGGTGGTATGAAAAAGAAAACTGTTGCATATGTTGTCTAAGAGTTGATTATTCATAATACATTTTTTCATTATTTTTGTTTTGGCCATAAACGAGGAGTAGGCTTTAGAAAGTACCCATTTGGCAATAGTAAGGGCCTTAACGCTTGCTGTAACGCTTTTGTTTTTTAACTGTCTATCCTGCTCTAATCAAATTCCGCGCACGCAAAACTTCAGTTATTTTGAAATCGCAGCTCCATTAGGACATTAACTATAATTTCTTTATGGAATAAAGATGTTTTTTTCTAGTTAGTATCTGCGTGTGTTGGTTTCGTTTCAATCGGTTTTGAAATATGGAAACTGAATCACATTTTTCGTGAAATTCATGCTTTTTAAAATGTAATATAATTAACAGAAGATCGAAAGTATATTTATTTATAAAGTGTAATTAATAATTGTCTTGAGTCAAAAAACACGCCATATTTTTTTTTTATTTTTACTGTCTACATTGACGGAACTGAATCCAATACAAAACTGATATTTAGCATTGTGGAGCCCTTTAAGTAATTTAGCTTTTGTTTTTAACACTTGTGAAGAAAATTTAGTTTTGACAGCACTAAAACTAAAATTAAAGCCTGCAGAATGGGCTACATAGTTAATTTTGTTCAATGAAAGTATTGGCTTATCTCACTTAACTCCAAAGCGATTGTTCTCAAAACTTTACTGTCAATATATCGTTTCCACTTCGACTTCAAAATTATTATTTTAGGCATTTAATTTACTAGTAGAAATATTTACGTACCTACTTCAATTCCACTCGACTCCAAAACAGTTTTGGTAGAGTCGACAGCAAAATTGCATATAGGTGTCGATTTAACTTATTTGACAGAACTAAACTTACTTTAAGCGTTCCGTCACAATTTAAAATTTTACAAAAATAAAAACAAAAAAAAAGAACCACATTCTGTCTTGTATTTTTGTATTAAAAAGACAAGGACTTAAAATAAGATAAGTTCGTTCAAAAAGTCGTTCTTCCTTCGAATCGACACCAATACGATAACTATGTCACGACACAACAGTAATCGCAATGAAGCAAACGTCTACTAATTAATTTGCAAAAGTTCATCCTAGTCCAGGACAAATGTGAGATAAGAAATCATCTCTTGATTGGTTGAGAAAGCACAACCCTTTTCTGAGTGGCCGGCGTTGCGTTTGTAAGTGCAAAACGTTTTCCACATTTTGCACCTACAATCCTTTTGTACCGCGCCGCTGTAGCTGCAGTGGTCATAAAAATCCATTAATTTTTTTCTAATCTTTCGATGCTAACACTTGGGCAAAATGAGTGCGTTACAAAATAATACTATTGTTATATGATATAGAAAACTGATTTGGTTAACTGAATACTCGGACTGACGATGACTGCGAAAATACGACGACGACGCGACGGCGAGACAAATGTTCTCGCCTCACGCGCGGTGGCTAAATATTCAATTGCTGGCTTTACTTCTTGAAATGTCTTGGAGTTAAAGTGGAATAATTTTTGGAGTTGAGTGGAATAAACAAAAATAATTTTATATTTTACCAGAGGAGAGCTATATTTTATTTGTTTTTTTTTTATCTTCCTATAATCTAAGACTGAATATTTTTCAATCATATTACCAAATGATCATGATAGGACTGAACGAATAAATAAATGAATGAACATTTTATTGCACAAAAATAAGAAGATAAGATACATACAAAGAACAGATAGAAGGCAAGGGCGGAAATATTCCTATAAGAAATTTCTTCCAGTCAACCTTGGAAAAACATAAAAACATTTTTATCTTAGAAATTTAAACCTAAATTAGTGCATAACATAATAATAAAAATTTATTATAAACCTATACTGATTACTGATTGATTGTCGTTTGTTAAAAGAACTAGTTCATTTTGTAACAAAACTGTGATTAATTTAGTAATAAACAATTAAAATACGTAACGCAGTTTTTTTTGTTGTATTTGGCATGTATTTTTTGTTGGTATTAATTTTTAGCACTGCCGGGGACTATTAAAATATGAACTCTAAACAAACATTTAGAAGTTAGTCTGTCAAACTGTGTAAAATTGTCACCTGACTGTGCAGTAAACATTTACACCAACAGAAAATACATGGTTGTATGTGTAAAATATGTAACGAAGTTTTTTTTTGTTGTAATTAGCATGTATTTTTTGTTGGTATTAATTTTTAGCACAATCGTGGGACTATTAAAAATATGTACTCTAAACAAAACTTTAGAAGTTACTCTGTCAAACTGTGTAATATTGTCACCTGACAGCAGTAAAAATTCACACCAGCAAAAAATACGTGTATGTATGAGTAAACTAGATTTCAATTGAACTTTTGTACAATATAAACAAAGCGCTATATTGGCAGTGGCACTGCATATGATTGATGAACTTACTAGTGACAGGGTAGTTATTGAAATAGTATTTTGTGCAACTGCGACATAATTTCATATTTGACCCAAAGACTAATTGTGACCATTTAGCCACAATACTTTATCTACGACTAAAAATGTTAACCCTTGACATAATTTTTTATAATTCCACAAACAAGCTTTAAAAGCTCATTTTGTCAATGAAACAAGGAGAACTTGGCCATCAACATACAAGAGGCATTTTATAAGTAATGAACCTAGCTTAATTTCATATTCACAATCTTTTATAATTTAAACAACTATCCACAAAAACATGTTAAACCATTCAGTCTATGCTCTGTTAATCCTGAAATAAGCACTAGAATTATCTTAAGAGAGATTTCAGGGCCCCCACCAGGAGGCTAACTGGCTACTCATACGGACAGTACTGTCCACAACTCATTACTCACCGTTCTATCGTAAGCCTATTCTAAATTACAAATGCACAAAACACCTTTTGGTGTTTTTGCTGACACTTTTCAGATTTCTTCATAAAGAAAATAACTGATCTACGGAATCCATATCTATTGGCAGAATATCCATATTATGGCATCCGTATCAAACTCATAGCTGTTAAAATTGTTTAAAAATAGGAAGTTTTGAGTTTTATCATTTTCATTTGTTATTTACAATAATGTTATTATGATATCTGTCATTTACGTAACCGTCACCAACCTTCAAAGACATCAAAAACATTAGATGAGAAAAAAATGAACAGCCTATTTGATGCACACACATAATTCACTTAAATTGTGTTAATTCGAAAACCATTTCGAGATTTAGGTTTAATAAGTCATATTTAGAACTTGTGGCCTAAAAAAAGCTGCAACTTCCATTTGCCTTTATGTGACGTCACTTGACAAATGGCTGTTTAGAAATGTGTTTATAAAAATTTGCTGCAGACTGACTTGACAGATGGATGACAGATGAGTAGACAGACAGGGACAGACCACTTTTTTATAAGCAATCACACATCACAATCAGTATAATGTCTAAAAGTGACATCATAGCCAACAATTCTTTAAAAAATCATAAAAAATAATGGTTAGTTTATATACCAAAATAATGAAAACTATGTCCTAAAAAGGCGTATATTCTCTGAAAAAAAAAATATATACTTTTTGAAATTAAGCTATGGGAATTCAAGATGTTTGCTTAATTTACTAGTTTTTAATGAATATTTCAAAGTTAAATGCAGCAAGACAAGCAATAAATAGTGCCATATGAATAAGAATTATATTTAGCAAGATCCTGCCAAAGATCATTAAGCAAAATTGAGAAAACGGTTTGTTTACTAACAATACAAATTCTATTAAAATAGACTTTATGTACACATGCAGTTGGGATGGGAATCTCAATTCAATGCCATTTCATTTGACTTTCGATAATGTGACACCACATATTATTTCCGCCAATGTCGTAAAAAGAATATAAGTAAAAAGAATGGGAATCTCCTTTCTTTCTCTGGATGAATGAAGCATCTAAGTTTTTCAATATACTTTATTCATTAATATTAATTAATCTGTCTGACCCTGGAATGGAGAACCAGGAGAATTATTGAATATCAATAACAATTGATTTACAATGGACTTCTGGCATGATCATGCTTCCAGCCACTTTAGTAGTTAATGATTTTCCTTGAAAAAGCTTTTTCCCATATTTTAGATACTTATTCCTTAACCACTCAAGTCCAAATTTTAATAAAACATGTTACTTTGCAGTTATATTGGGTTTTTGTTTGATTAAACAATATACAAGTAATTTATTTAAAGACATGCAGGTTCCTAATGAGCCTAGCAAATCAAGAAATAGTAGGTGGCAACCATGTAGTGGGGTGAAGGTTCTGGTGCCACTCTGCATGCTTCAATTATTTGTATGGTCATTAAAAAGGGCATAAAATAAGCAAACAATATCAGTAAGTCATAAAAGTTATAATAATGGAGTATTGACACCATAATTGATTCCATATAAGTTGTATTTCAATAAACTACAGACTTATCTTGTTGTTATCGACATGAATTTATTGTTATCAGGAGAGAGGGTGGTGTGACTCTCTAACAGCCAATCGCTTATTCTCCACTAATATTGCTCTTTTATCTATTACAAGAAATACCAGACAATAAATGTGAGAAAATAAACAAAACATGAAACCTGGGTTATGAAGAAAGTTACGGCGGGCAATTTGATGACAAAAACGAAAGTCGTTACGGTCGGTGGTAAAAGCATGACACGGTTTCACAGATAGTTGTACCTTCATGGTATTACTCACCAGACTAATACGAGAGTTGTGACGACGTTAATAATTAGACCTAAGATAGTGATGAGATTCGGCGCGAGCCACAGTGGGGTCTTCGAGACCAGCCAGCACCACCAGGGCTGCAGCCATGCATCCAGAATACTAGCACTTGTACAAGAATATTTGTGTTCACTTAGTCTTTTCAGCTGCGCTGCATTGAGAATTCTTTCCTTATAAAACTGCATTTTCACTGTCACGACATCAATACTTATTATCACCTATTTAAGACTAAATTTAAGGTTTTCGCACTAGAATTATCTTGAACGAAAAATAAATCGCACACACTTCAACACCATCATGGCACCATAGACTAATTAATTTCTTTTTTTTTTTGTTTTGTTTCATTTCTAGGAAGACGAAGGGAACTTAAGCCATACAGCCATTTCTGAGGTTATACCTACCTATTGATCTGTTTAGTCAACAATTGATATCTATGGTTTAGTCACCATTTTTTCAATACTATCTAGGTAGTGTTATGAGGATCATCTGAAAGGTCTGTCGTATATACAGTGCTTCAAGGATCAAGGCGCGTGAATTGGTTGTGTCCTAAATCCGAGTGAACGCTGCTATCATACTCCTTATTTCACAGCATTTTATTGAAAGTCACTGACCTGCCGTTTCGCGCTATAATGAAAGCCTGCAAGGGCGGATCCAGGATTTAATTTTAGGGGGGGGGACTCTTCTGACAAGGGTTATCACAAAGAAAAAAAAGGGAAGTTTTTTAGACATAGGGTGCTTTTGGCAAACCTATCTTTATTTATACTGTGTAAAAATGCTCCCAAATCGAATTGAAAAGTTGAGCCAAATATATACAATACCTAGATGTTTTGGGGGAAGGGGAAGCCATGGCTCCCAATGCCCTCCCCCCCCCCCTATATTCGCGAATACAACTGTGTTAGGAAAAACACACGAAAAGGCACAGCTTACACTTCTGTTCCATTGAATAACGCACCTTACTGAACAATATTCTATCACTATAGTTCATCAAAACACCCAAAATGCAATTTTTTTTTCAACAAAACAAAAATTGCCACCTTTGCCACTTCACGCCTTTTTTCAATTCCTTGAACAACTTATTTTTCATTTGTTAAGATATTTATTATGCACGTCTCTCGAACACACCCAACGTCTATGTAGTCTTTGGTATATCTCTCTGCTTCCGCTTGTCCTTGAAAATATGGCTACAAACAAATAGCCACATAATTTGATTAACTGAATAAATATGTACCCGTGAAGTTATTAGTGCCTATCATTCCATAATAATACCTAATAGGTTATGGGCCATTAAAATAGTAAGTAATAAAGTGGAATCAACAAAAGGCACGAACAAAATTGTAGCTTCAAGTAGCTTGTAAAAATGGCGTCAGCAAATAATTATCCACAATTAAAAGCAGAAAATTTCGATAATTGGATATTCAGAGTAGAGAGCATATTGGAAGAAAAACAACTAAAGAATGTTGCAATGACGGATATTAACGATATCAAGGAAGAAGGTATGAAAGATTTTTTGGTTCAAGACGCCAAAGCAAAGTCAATCGTGATACAATGTATTTCAGACAAGCATTTGAATTTGATCAAAGATTGTAAAACAAGCAAGAATATGATTAATTTACTAAAAGAAATGTTTCAAAGAAGGAGCGTCATCTCTAAAATTCATCTAAGGCGAAAACTATTAACCCTGAAATGTCAACCTAACCAAAAATTAGAAGAATACTTTGCGGAATTTGACAACATTATAAGAGAGTTAGAATGTGCGAAAGAAAAAGTAGAAGAAACTGATAAAATTTGCTACTTACTGACAGGTCTGGACGAGAAATATGATACCGTAATTACTGCAATTGAGACCATAAATAATGAGGTAAAAATTTAATTTGTAAAAGCACGACTGTTGGATGAAGAACTTAAAATGACAAATCGTGGAAGTGATTTAACAAACTCAAGGGAAATGGCTTTTATTATAAAGTGTTATAAATGTCATAAACCTGGACACATTGCATCGGAATGTAGATTCAATAGAGGATCAGGACGTTCTCGTGGATTATCCAGAGGAGGAAGATACTTCAATCGAGGAAGAGGACAATATAGTCAAGGTCAAGGACAATACAGTCAAAGTCAAGGACAACACTATAGGACAACGAGTCAAACAGCGGCGACTACCGCAGAAGATGGGGCTTTCATGTTTATAGCAGGTATCGATAATGTATATTGTAACCAAAGTAATAATGAACAAATTGAATGGATTATAGACTCAGGTTGTACAGAACATCTCATACAAGATAGTTTTGAAAAATATATGACAAATATAAAAATGTTAGAGCAGGAAATTAAAATATATGTTGCGAATGGTCAGTATATTACTACAAATAAAAAAGGTAAAATCGAAGTAATGTGTAATAACACGCTTGTAACAATAGAGGCATTAATAGTTGAGAATCTTTCTTTTAACTTGCTTTCTGTGAAGAAAATTGTAAATGAAAATTGTAAGGTTCAATTTAACAAGGAGAATGTCAAAATATGCAAGGAAAACAGTAATAAAAGTCTAATAGGTTACTGCAAAGGGAAACTTTATGTCTTATATACAGAAATAAGCAATAATGGTACTGTGTTGTGCAATCATATTTTTAGTAAGGAAGAAACATGGCACAGGCGACTAGGTCACCTCAACCGACGAAGTCTGCACATGATGAAATTACCAGTAAGTAACAAAACTTGTGAACCATGCATGCTAGGTAAATCAAAACGTCTACCATTTCTACCGGCACCGAGACCAAGATCATATGGTATAGGAGAGCTACTTCACACCGATGTGGCAGGACCAGCAAACGTCCCAGGAATACATGGTGAGTTATATTATCAGACTGTTACAGATGACTATTCACACTTTTGTGTAGTGTACTTGATGAAGAACAAAAGTGAAGCCACAGGAAATCTGATAGAATACATAAACAGATTAGAAAATGAAAAAGAAATAAGGGTTAAGAACATTCGATGTGATAATGGTGGTGAATTCAAAAACAAGAAAATAGAGAACTTTTGTAGAGAACGTGGAATATATATACAGTACACACAACCATACTCCCCACAAAGTAATGGAGTTGCAGAACGGATGAACCAAACATTGTATAATAAAGCGAGAACTCAAATGATAGAAACAAATCTACCAAAACATCTGTGGGGTGAAGCCATTGCATGTTCAACATATCAATTAAATAGATGTCCTTCAGCAGCAATAAATTTCCAGATACCAGAAGAAATTATGAGGGGAAAAACTGATATCTCAAAGATGAAAATATTTGGGAGTAAAGCGTGGGCAGTTAACTTACCCAGAGGAAACAAATTTGATCAGAGGTCTACTGAAATGCGAATGGTTGGATATTCTAACATAGGATACCGTTTATGGGACCCTGAGGCAAACACTATTGTAACATCACGCGATGTAAGATTTGACGAAACAGACATAAAATATGAAGAAAGAAAAGAAACACAGAGGAACATCTACTATGAATCTGATGAAGAAGAAAATGAATATGAGGAAAACAAAAAAATAGGACAGAAAAACAAAAAGAGAATCAAGAAAATCAAAAAGAGAAAGAAATACAAACAATTGAAGATGTAGTACAAAATAATCAACAAATTAAAGAAATACAAACAATTGAAAATGTAGTACAAACTAATCAACCAAATAGACCACAAAGAGAAAGAAAACTGCCAACATATTTACAGGACTATGAGACAAATGAAGACGAATTGAATGAAACAAACATAGCATTCTGTCTATGTATAGATCCACAGACTTATGATGAAGCGATCAGAGAAGGAAGTGAATGGAAAGAAGCTATTAGTAACGAACTGAAATCACATGAAGAATTACAAACATGGCAAGAATCTGAATTACCTAAAAACAAGAAAGCTATAGATACAAGATGGGTTTTTAAGACTAAGGAAGATGGAAGAAAGAAGGCAAGACTTGTAGCAAAAGGATTTCAAATGGATAATAAATATAACATCTACTCACCAGTTGCAAGAGTATCAACAATACGAATGATGTTAAGCAAGGCAGTACAAGATGACCTTCCAATGAAACAGCTGGATGTTCCAACCGCATTTTTAAACGGTCAGCTAACGGAAGAAGTTTACATAAAACCACCTGAAGGAGTGACAGTTAAACAAGGAAAAGTACTCAAGCTGAACAAAGCCCTCTATGGACTTCGTGAAGCTCCAAAATGCTGGAACGAAAGATTTCACAAATTCATAACAGAGCAAGGATTTGAACAATCAAAATATGACTTTTGTTTTTATACAAAGGAGGGTGTATGGCTACTGTTATGGGTCGATGACATACTGATAATGGGAGAGTATACAGAGATAATTGAAAAACTCAAAAATGAATTCAAAGTGAGAGATTTAGGAAAAATTAAGGAGTATCTGGGCATGGAGATAACAAGAGAAAAGGGAAAGTTAAAAATCAACCAAAGTAAACTGATACGAAAAGTACTAGAAAGATTTGGTATGAATGAATGCAGAGGAACACAAACTCCTATGGAACAAGGAATCTATACTATGGAAGAGGATATTATTCATGATGTACCATACCGTGAGCTGATAGGGTGCCTCACGTACATCTCCACCACATCAAGACCAGATATCACATATGCGACATCTTATTTGAGTAAGTATTTAGACAAACCCACCAAATCATTGTGGACAGCAGCAAAGAGAGTTTTAAGGTATTTAAAACAAACAATAAATAAATGTCTCACATACACAAAACATACAGGTGAAAATCAATTACTGGCCTTTACGGATGCTGATTGGGCAGGAAACAAACAGGATAGAAAAAGTGTAAGTGGCTGTGCTATATTTTATAATGGTAATTTAATATCCTGGTTTTCCAAAAAAAACAAACAACAGTTGCTCTATCTTCAGCAGAGGCGGAGTTCGTAGCAGCAGCTATGACAGCATCGGAGCTCATATATCTGAAAGGTATCATAAGTAACTTTAATTGCAACAACATAGAATCATTCCTTTTGATTGACAATCAGAGTGCAATAAGGATGATTGAATGTAACGAAAATAGCAAACGCACAAAGCATATAGACATTAAGTTTTATTTCATTAAAGATTGTGTCAACAAAAACATGTTTTACATTTCATATGTGCCTACAAATGAGAACATTGCAGATATTTTTACTAAACCACTAAATGTTATAAAACATAATTATCTAATGAACAAGCTTATGATAGTCTAAGGATGATTGATACTAAAATTAAACTCTTAAAATTGTTTAATAATTAAATTTACTGTTTAAACAACAAAATGTAACAAGGAGTAAATTAAATGGACATAAAGAAACTGTAACAAGGATTAAGTTAAATGGATGATAAGTAAAATTGTAAGTGTAAATGGTTAATGAACATGATTGTTATAGTATGTAATAAAATAAAATTAAAACATAAATAATTTAGAATATTAACTTAATGTTAAAACTGGCTTATTGTTAATATTTCTTTTAAAGTGCTCTTTAACATGTATGCAATATCAAATTGAAAATTTAATATTGAAGGGGGGTGTTAAGATATTTATTATGCACGTCTCTCGAACACACCCAACGTCTATGTAGTCTTTGGTATATCTCTCTGCTTCCGCTTGTCCTTGAAAATATGGCTACAAACAAATAGCCACATAATTTGATTAACTGAATAAATATGTACCCGTGAAGTTATTAGTGCCTATCATTCCATAATAATACCTAGGCTACGTTTCGTAACGTGCGATTATCACTCGGAGCGATGCGAATTTTACCCTGCATCGTTCAAAAATCGACCCGAGTGAAACCGAGGGTAAACGAACTGTTACCTGACAGTTGCGCTAAGTGTTTAGAAACGCTTTCGGGGAATGTGAATATCGCACTGACAAGTGCGATTTCTAACTCTGTTTGGGTACCGTTAAAATTCGCCTGACAGTTGTCATTTCGGAGTTTTCTCGGGATTCGGACAATTTTTGAAAATAGAATTCAACATTTCCGTACGAATACGGGAAAATGTTTCGAAACTGCTTCGACAGGATTATGGCTTGCAAATGCAAAGGTTGCAATGCCATCCATATTAAAAGCAATAGGTATTTAGGTACTTTACTTAATTTATTTATTTTGATTTGAGGTTATGTATTTACTTGACGTATGTCACTCCAGACCGTTTCAAAACGCTTTTCTCACGGGAATCACTCGCAAGCGTTTCAAAACCAGATCTTTCATTCTCTTTCTAGTATATAGCTTTGTCTCTTTCTTAAAAACGAGTGAAATTTCGCACGAAGATCACACGTTTTGAAACGTAGCCCTAATATCATTAATACAATGCTTGGTTTATGACGTGACATTTGCGGGATTAAATATGTTAGTGACACACATTATAAGAAAACAGAAACAAGAAAAACCTCCGCTGCCGGCTCCGGTACTTGGGACGGATGCGACCTCCTGTGATTGAGATCCTCGCAACCTCGCAATCCCCGATTAGTCCCGTGCGTACTTTCCGGCATGAATGACGTTAAAGTGACAGCTTCCACTGAGTTGTATGCTCTTGCATAAATAACATAAGGCTTCTTGCAAAAAAAAAAAAGAACAGACAGTCGGAACCTCAGAATAAGGAATACAAATAGAAACCTGACTAAAATAATACGCGGAGAAAGACACCTATCCTTGATTTTCTTACGACATTCTAGTGCGTTAGAGAGAGATGGATATGTATTAGTTTTTTCTTAATTAGGTAGGTTGTCACTAGTTCGTTGCTTTGCTAGTGATGTAACAATGTCGATTTTTGACTACGATAAATAAACCAAATCGAAATGAACCGCGACCAATCTCCTTACCACACATTATATCGTACTCGTATCAAAGTGTGAAAAAAAAGAGAATGCAGGAGGCACCGACCTTTCTGGTGACATCCTCTTGCTTTGGAAGGAGGCCAAGAGAATTAATAGCAAAGTGGTCTCTGTCTACTTCAGTGGGACACATGTTATATTGTGTAAATAAGGAATTAATAAAAGGATATCTTTCGTTTAGCACAATATTTTTTATTAAGTACAAATTACTATATCGTAGGCAGGTAGGTACATAAGTTAAGTCCAAAATTGTGCTTGTTTCTAGTACAAAAAATGCTGTAGCTTGTATCAGAGATACAACCGTAAACCATTTAAGTGGATACTTTTTAAGTCGCCTCTTAACTCAATCAAATAGATGTTCGTTGATGTCGCGTCTTTGTTCAATCAAGGAGGAAGGAATTAATCGCAACAATAGAAATCATAATAATCATAGACTTATAGGATTCGTAAAAATAATATTATGTCAATGATGAGCGATGACAGCGCAATTACTACAGAGGTAATTTCAATTTTTTTTTTATTTCTATCAAATAAACAACAACTTATCTTGAATAAAAACTAATAACAAATCATGAACGATTAAAATACCTAATAACCTGTAATAAGAAATCAAATTATGAGCAGTTCAAGTCAATAAGCATTCCCAAAATTCATTTCACGATAGAACTACCCTGTCAAAGTACTTTTTTTGTCAACCACTAAGTACGAAAATGTCTTGATCTGCGGAATTTCTTCGTGAAGTCGATCACGGCAGTAACGTGAACGAACAGGCCTTTCAGAACGATTTGCGAACATAGAAATATGCACTTTTCTAAACCACAGACATCCATAGGTACTGGTTCTGTTGCCTAAAATTGAAAAATTATCGAGTTAATATACTATAGTATAGTACAAGCACGTACCTACAAACAAGATTGATAATGCAATTATACATAATTATTTAAAGGTTACCAATGTGTCTGTATCTAGTAAATATAACGTTGGTAAGGCATCTGCTTTTAAAAGTCTCCATTTAAAATTTTCGTTTGGTCCAAAAGAATCCGACGTAAAGTGTTTCGAACAAATATGACTGCTTTTTTTAATTGCCCAATTTGGTCAAATTATTCGTCTAAGCCATTCACTTTTTAATTCTTCCCTTTTTGGAAATCTGTAACAAAAAAATATAGCGATATTTATTCGTTACTGCAAGGAACGGAACGCCACATAATTTTTTGATTATTGCACTTGGATGTAATTTTGAGATCGTTAAACGAAACGTACATAAAAAAGTAATTAATGTCATTGTCACATCACATCACAATGACATTTTGAAAATAAATAAATGATAACAACAAAAAAAAAAAAATAATAATTAGCAGTCCTTTTATGAGTTTTCTACGCCAGAAAGAAAATGTCCCAATAGAAAAAGAAGAGAAGTCTGTGCATTGTAGATTTGTATAAAAATGGAGGCATACATCTTTTTCCTAAAGATGAAAGTCGTAAAGCGCAATGAGTACAAGCCATGGTACATTTTAAACCTGGACGGACCATAACAAAGCATTCGCATATAATATGCTCAGCACACATGTCATCAACCAACGAGCGTATGTGACGTAACGCAATGTTTTTTTTTTTCAATCGTTTTGGCTTTGGCACCTAGCAACGTAGTCAGTTCAACACCATCTACAGAGTTCTTGGAAACTATGTTTTTTTGATAGATGGATTATCCTTTATGCACGGCTGCCGCGGGAACCAATGTTCGATAGTTTGCCACACGGACTTTAGTACATCACTATACGAAAAAACATAACCTCTCATAGTCGGCAGAAAATCTATATAAAACAGGTAAATATCGGTGTAGAATAGAACACGAGTATGATTTACAAGAACTACTATTATTGTTACTGAGTTTTAGGTATGATCCTGCAACTTATTAACATAAAAACTATCAGAACTCACCGATGAAATGATATTGCTTCATTGTTGTTTTCTTTTTTTCCTGTATGCGATTTACAGCCTTCAATCGCACAAGACATTTTATTACAATGTTAAAAAAACAATCAACACAAACAATAATAAATCACACTTTCACGAATTTTGAGAGGAAGAGCACAAAAATATTTAATTTCTCTCGGTGAAGCTGTAAACTTTCGCAAAATGCATTAGACATTGCGATGCCACCAAATTAAGATGTGATGCACGCTACGAACGATATTACAACACAACGATACAATGATGAGACATATTTAATTTGATGGTATTATAATATTTAAAATACATCCAAATTACATCCATCTGACATTTGTTTGGTTCAATCTAGTGACACACCAGGAAAAAATATAAAGTAAGTGCGGTCCGTCGTTTCATTCACTCGTACACAGGAGTAATTTACGTTAGATGAGTACAATGGCTAATGCCCAGTTCTTATTTTAGCCAGGCTTCTATTTGTATTCCTTATTCTGAGGTCGGAACTGCAAACAGAAGTGAAAACTGCTTCACAATAAATCTATTCATTCAAGTATTTTCTTATTTAACGGCCATCTGAATAAGTGGGAACACAAAAAGAAAAAATATTTCTGGAATGCTGTTCTACCTATTTTTCACAGCAACTACTAAATCGACCTTAACTTAAATATTTACATGTCATTCATCATTATTCATGATCAAAAGTGCTCACAAAGTGAAAATAATAAAAACAATTTGCTCAAAAAGACGTGCATCCAGAGCCGCAAATCAATTTAAAAAAATTGCAAGTGACAGTAGACAGTAGTTGACATGACATGACAGACAGTATGACAGTTAGGGATCACTCATAAAAACATCGATAGATCAATATTTAAACAAAAACATCGAAGTTCTCAAATTTTTTTTTAAATGTTTGTAATGTTTTTAAAACATTACAGAGGTATTTGTTTTTTAATTAATGTCCCGGTTCAGAGCTCCTCACATCCAGATTTACTTTTCTTTCCGAGTTTCTATACTGCAATGATATAATGTTAATTTTTATGTCACAGAATTTAAAAACAGTAATTTGAAGAGACGTTTCCTCACTTTTTAATTCACTCTATAGTCCAAACATGCAACTTTAGACACATTTTTCCTCAAATTATTTTTACTGTTCTGTACACGATTATTTCACATGAATGAATTATGCCTTTTACTGACCTATACTCGTGATAAAAACATCGGTTTAATCGATACATCGATGTATCGTTTGTTTACATCCCTAATCACAGTACGTACCACTTACCAGATAGTCGTTCATAAACTCACACCGAGTTGGGTTTCCTACCCGGGTCGCAACACTAACCCGTTCAAAAATGAACTCACGTCTCAACACCGACCGTTCAAAAATGACAGTGTCGCTACACTGGTGTCGACTTTTTCAACATCAACTCTGAGCAGGGTTCGCAAGGTTCGTATAGGCTCGAAACGTCACCTGACATTCACGTTAATTTTCGTAAATGAAATGACGTTAATTTTCGTACCGAGGGGGTCCTCTCAACGTTATAGTTGATATATTAACGTTAAATTTCGTGTAGAGGAGGTCCTCTCAACGTTATTATACTAAATATAATGCAAAAATGACAACTGACGTTTGTAGTGTCGTCACACGACGAAACCCGTTCAAAAACTCAGTGTTACAACCCCAGTGTTCCTACCCAGCCTAGGGTTATTTAATGAACGCACTTCAGAGAGAGCTGAGCATGAGCTGAGAGTAGGTACATGAATGAAATAGTAGGGTACGTAAATATATATATAAGTTAATATACGAGGTTATTTTTGTTTAGGTACGTAGGTACAAATGTATTTTAATTTATACAAATCTACTTTGCTATGCCAAATTGTTAGAATAAACCTACAAAATTAAAAGATTCGTAAGTATCTACCTGTTCAAATGTTATTTTGAAAAAGCTTAGTACTAAATAATGTTTTCGTAAAGAACCAACCCGAATCATTGCCCCCACTGTCCCGAAGGCAAATAAAATTATGAAACCCAAAAATATGCTTTTTTTCAGTAATAATAAAATCAAACAATGTTGCTGAGTCCTTTAAAGAAACATGTTTGTCCTTACGCGTACTGCCATTCATCATTTGACAGACCATACAGGCTTAATCAGCACCTTCTTGCACATGAGAATTTGGTGAGTAGAAATAACATTCTATAAAATAAGTTTTATGGAATCCCCCTTATCGACACTCCGACCGAAATTTCCTTTCAGATTCATGAATTAATGATTCCTGTAATTCAATATCTATTAAGTTGATTTCAAGGTTTTACATCCATGTATAAAATTTTGTGTTTATTTTCAGTTTGATTATAAAAATTAAATCTTCAAAAACAGTTTGTGGAAGGGCATTTGATTATTTCCTAACGAATTTAGGAGTGGGGTAGAGGGGGGTGTACCTCCCTTGATGGTACCTTCCCCCCACACCTTGCGAAGACCAACCATTTTTTTTATTAAGCCCAAAAGTTACAGACTAGTAGGGGATGCTTCGCTCTGCTCTGACATAATGTTGAAACCTAATGACCCTTTTCTAAATTAGTTTTGTTAGTGTTTTGATATTGCAAATAAAGCAAAAATTCATTGAATATCAAAATTATCAAAAACTTCTGGTTTCCGCAAGTTGAAATTGTAGGGTAATGTATCTAGTAACCATATCTACCTAACGTAAAAATGTGAAGTACGTAGCAAGCAGGAAATAATCAAATGACAAGCCCAGTTCGTCCTAAATGCCATCCATTTCCATAATAAGATTTGTAATAATTTTTTACAGCTGACAATTTTCAAAATTAATGTTGCTGTTAGCTTAATGTTGTCTCATTCATACACATAAGAAATTACATAATTTGGATTTGCCATTCTTAAAAAAAATTCAAAAATGTTAGTACTGAAAATTGACTTTCCTTCAAATTAATTCTCTTTAGAAAACAACAATTTCATATGTAAAGATCAAATATCATTGCAATATAGAAACACAGAAGAAAAATAGCTTGATTGGGACATGAAGAGCTAGGATTTTAAGCTGGGAGGTCTCAGTCTAAAATTCCAATAAATTTGAGAAAGCCACTGTTCAAGTTTTGAGTTCAATTTTTTTTTTAATTTTGAATTATTTTATTGTATTGTATTGTTTCTTAAAAAATAAAGTACAAAATGCAAAAGCTTGGATTGCTATGATGTAAATAAGAATTTATTAAATTTATTAAATATTTAAATCATGAAGCAAATCTTGTGAAAATGCCCACCAGGAAATAAGTACTTAATTAATTTGTGCGATACTTAGTACAAGTGATATTATGTTTATTTTGCGAAATCCATCGCTATGAATACTCTAAATATTATTAGAGTGCACTACAAACTAGAAAATATCAATCAGAAACAAACCCAAAGACAAGAATATGAAAAAATTCCCCGGGCCAGGATTCGAACCTGCGACCTCTTGTTATCAAGACAAGAGCGCTACCAATTGCGCCACCGAGGTTCCTACCCGGACCGGTGAATTCTTCCATCATACTTGTCCACTGTTATTTTTTTTTTTTTGCTTCTGCCTGATATACCAGCTTGTACAACACATATAGAACGCTCACAAGGGTGTTATGTGATTTCACGCCTTGTTCTTATTCTTGTCTTCTCTTGGTTTGATAACAAGAGGTCGCAGGTTCGAATCCTGGCCCGGGGAATTTTTTCATATTCTTGTCTTTGGGTTTGTTTCTGATTGATATTTTCTAGTTTGTATTGCACTCTAATAATATTTACAAGTGATATTATTCAAAAAATATTTCAAATTCCACAAGTGCAAACAATCAAGTATCAACATTTATTTTGATTATTTTATTTCCAGCGAGATTTCAAATGTGCAGAAGAGAACTGTTCAAAAGCATACACTTGCAAATCTCATTTAGATCGACACATGCTCACTGCCCACAAGGAGCCTGAAAATGAGGTCATATACAGGTAAATAACACATTACCTAAAAAAAAGATCATGCAACTATATGTTTTGAAATGGTCATATTAATGTTATACTGATTTCACTTAGTTGCATAGTGGTTTTATTTAGGATAGAAAAGTTGTGGATAGAAAAAAAGTATAGGATAGAAAAATAGATTTGCAATTTCAGTGTATGTGACTGTACCAAAAAAACATGTGTGTAGAAGTTTACATGTTTCCTTAGCATATTTCTACTTAGTAAACCAGGTAAAAATTTGGTATTATTTGGGTGGACTAGAGTCTAGTCACTAGACAATAAACAAAATATTTTGATACCAAGTTCAAAATGAAAAACGTAAGCGTTTTGCAGAAATCAGATGATGTAAAACCTTCACGGTATAATCCTCACCAAGGTACCTTTGTAACTCTGGAATCCTTGAAGGACTATTTTTGAGATTGGGCCCATGCCCATTATCATGACTATTTATGGACTATTTTTTGTAATTGAAACCAAGTCAGTACTACGTGCCGTTTGCTCGCATGAGTGGTGAGGATTACACCGTGACCTTCACACCATAATCCTCACCGACATATACCAATAACATCGGAATTATGATAGGACTATTTTTTACCTTGTCGACATTGACGTCAAAATTGATTTTTATGAAGTTGTAAAAAGTGAGGAATATACCGTGAGGGACACTAACCTTTTTACTATGATGTATCTTATTTTATGAATAAAAAATGGTTCCTTGTATTAGGTATTGTATGTGTTTGAAAATCCAAATTGGTTGCTAGTATACATATTCTAAAATTGTTTCAGCTGTCCTAGTTGTCTTGAAAAATTTTCAAACCGACAGAACTTAAAGAGGCATATAACCAGATTTCACATAGAGAAGAAAGACGTGTACTCTTGTGCTACATGCAATGTTCATTTCAGAAAGAAACATCAGCTCAACACGCACATGTACCGACATACTGGGATTAAAGCATTTAGGTATGTATTGTTTAGTGTTCTGTACCTAAAGGGTAAAGAAACATCAGCTCAACACGCACATGTACCGACATACTGGGATTAAAGCATTTAGGTATGTATTGTTTAGTGTTCTGTACCTAAAGGGTAAAGAAACATCAGCTCAACACGCACATGTACCGACATACTGGGATTAAAGCATTTAGGTATGTATTGTTTAGTGTTCTGTACCTAAAGGGTAAAGAAACATCAGCTCAACACGCACATGTACCGACATACTGGGATTAAAGCATTTAGGTATGTATTGTTTAGTGTTCTGTACCTAAAGGGTAAAGGAACCATTATGGTAAGACTCCGTTGTCCATCCGTCCGTATCTCACAGGTTCATAACATAACTTTTGAACCGTTAAGAGCAGTTTCGCAGCCGGATTGTGACAACCCCGCCTTTTTCTAATAAGCGTTTTTCTCGTTGTTTTTTTTTTCTTAGTTCTTGACTTTCCGCCAGATGTCACTGTCCATGTCACCATAGATAAAATATGTCCCGTAGCAATCAATGTCAAAGTGATTTTTGGTTTGTTTGGAATCTGTACAAATTTTGTCTATGATTCTGTTGCTAAAGTATATGACAGTGCCATCTAGGAATCTTATTTAACACTAAATTTGACACAAGGAAAAACGCACATTCATTGAAACAGAACACTTAAATTCAAAATTCACTCCATAGTTATTCAACAAAACCGCTCTTAAAGAGAAAGATAAACCACAACGATTTTCCGTATAAAAGCTGAAAATGGTGTTAAAAGCATGAAAATTGTTGCAATTGGTCTTAAGGCTGTACTTATCAATTTGAACCGTAGCAATCATTTTACAGAAAATAAGAAAAAGATAAATAAAGTAGTTGAAAAAAATAAAGCTAAACCTTAGGTTATAATTTGATATTCTCAAAACCAACTTAAAATGCTGTTTTAACATACATTTCAAATTCAAGAAAAACCTCACTAATACTCAACTATTGGCGTCAAGTGCCACATACCAGATACCAGAAGGTTTTTCAATTTTTAACTAAACAAGAAAAACAAAGTTAAGTTTTGCACTTTGCGCTAAACCAACTTAAAATGCTGTTTTTACTTTGTTTGGACAAGATCATGACTAATTGTGCATTAAATTTCAAACTCAATTAATAAACCTCACTAATAACCAATACTTTGTATTCTCTGCTAAAACTGAACTATTGGCGTCAATTGTCACATACCAAAAGGTTTTTCAATTTCTAACTTCTAAACAAAGAAAAACAAAGTTAGGTTATGCACTTTGCGTTAAGCGATTGACGTTTAACCACAAAACTATTCGTTTAACCTTAACCTTAAATATAATTATTTGTTTTTGTAACAATAAATTTCAAATTGTTTTTTTTAAATCCCTTTAAATTATAGCGAATAATCAGAATATTTTTAACAAATAAAATTTGTGTAAGTAATTATTACATTATGTAGGCAGTTTTCAGGTTTGACACAAGTATTATCAAGAAAAAATCCTGAAAAATCACGAAAAACGTAATTTAAGGCAGAATCCAGAAAAAAAGAATTAAGTTACAAATGGATTTTTTTTTTTAAGGTAAAGAGATGAAAATGCCTTATTCATGTAACACTTTTTCATTCGTTACCTAGTTTAAAAGAAATAATCAAATATTTAATTTTTTTTGCTTGATTGTTCTGTACATTAAAAATGTTGAATGATTGAGTATTTCTTTTAAAATAAAGAATGGAAATACAAAATAATAATAATCTGAAAAGGCAATTTTAATTTCTTTATTCTATAAAAAATATTTTATTTTATAGTTAGATCAGTAGACTGATCATACTAGTTCCAAAGCAAATAACGTTTTCTGTGATTTTACTGATCTTTCCGATTTTTTTTCTCGATGATTGTGATACTTGTGTCAAATCTGAAAAATTATAATGTAGTTCAACAACATTTTTTTGTTGAAAATATTTTGATTAAATATGCTAAATTGTCCAAATACCAAAGCATGTTTTGCGGAACTGACGTAAATTTACATTTACACTCTTAAATACTTTATTAAATTGCTCAACCAACTGCAGTTATTTTTTTTATTTAAGTTTTTGTTATTTTAGTTATGAAGTTAATATAAATAGTGTAATTTTATTTGAAAAAATAGCCTCTAAATATGACACCCAATAAAGACTAAAACATAGAGCAAATACAGTGTTTTCCTTGTAAGAGTGCACATCCGTAAAAGAGGATGGAACAAAACCTTATCTTATCGACAAATAAATGGAAAATAATATTAGAAAAAATCGTTATTATATACATGATTCATAACTATAAAATATGTCATAACTTTGATCCACCGCGAGTAATGCAATGAAATAAATCTATTGTGATCCTTAAGAATATACATTGCATATAAAACCAAAAACAAACCATAATCAACCACCATTACCATGAAAATAATATAAATTTTTTTTTATTTTCTTTTTCTGTAATAGACATTTTTTTCAAAATTATGTCCCATACTTTTATTCCTATCTATAATCACTCCCTTTTCCATAACCCTTCTAACAAAAAAATCCAAGGTTCTATCATAAATACAATAACTTATACGAGCGGTTAACAAAAAGCACTGCGCTTGCAGTTAGATTAGATTAAAAATCTAATATTTTTTTTCTTAATATTTGTCGGTATATTTTGATCTAATTTCACCCCCTTTCGATGTGCACTCTTACGAGGGACACACTATTTGTCAATAAATGCCATTTACAATAAATATCTGGCAGAGTATTATTTTTTTTATTTTTTTTTATTTCGATTTCGGCTTATCCCAATTTTGTCTCTTGTCTGATTCATTTTAAACCATGAAATTGTGATATTTTGTGTCTGAAAAAATATGTATTTTAGATACATTCTTTCTGCAGATTTTTACGGTTCAAAACGCGATACGTTATACTTTGCTCGATCGAAAAAAATATCCGAAACTTGGTCGTTTATTCATGTTTTTTTCGTTTTATATAAAATTTACATTACCAAATCGTAGGAAAATTACAGGAAATTAAGGAAAATTAATTTCGAAAGTACTTTGCGGATAGTTTTCTGAAAAATTCACCGTAAAAACGTTTTTTGAGCGAAAAACCTGTTTGCTCAGAACGCGCTATTTTAAACTATAATAAAAGATCACAGAGTTCAATTCTACTTGTTGTGAAACGAGGTGCTCAATGTCAGGGATAACGGGCCTTTAACATATTCTATTTTTGATTTCAGTTGTGAACTCTGTTCAGAGAGTTTTGTCACCCAGTATGATAAGAGGAGACACATGAGGAATCACAAAACGTATACATGTGAACACTGCTTCGTCGAGTTCAATCATTGGTCTCTGTACCAAAAGCACAAGAAAAGCGAACATGCAATAACAGGTTAGTGAAAAGGATGTGCGTATTGTGCCTGCCTACATTCTTGATTTTTTTTTCTTGTCTCCTTTCTGGTCAAAAGGCGTGGAATCGACCAAAGCGGAGATGTGTAGAGAATAGAGGATTGGTGGCTAGGCTGTATCCACTGTGCTGACTAGAGCGGAGCCGAATTAGCATTATTGCTTCGGTTTGGATAATACTAGATAGCCCAAATTCTCAGGTTATGGTGTAGTTAGCAGACTTAAGAAACACACTACTTTTATACTTTCGATTTTATTAGCTAGGGTACTAAAATCGAAAGTAAAGTTAGGGCCTGAAATCCTAGAAAGATGAAATTTGGTATGCAGACTAGGATTAGCACACAAACAATATAAAAAATAAATCTCTAAAGACGGGTCCGATTCCGTGTTATATATCCTCCAACCCCCATAAAGGAGGGTACAGCGGCCCTACCGCGTAATTCTGATTTGTATCAACTTCAAGCAAATGCATGCGAAATTCAACGCGTGCAAAAGAGATAGCATGTTAGGCGGGCGTCGTCGCACGCACGTCAAATTTCAATCTCAAGCTGATGTTGATGAAAATAAGAATTACGCGGTAGACCCGCTGGTCTGTATATAAAATTTCCTTACTAAAAAAAATGAAATCCCAACAAAATGTTAAAAAGTTATCAGATCTCATGTAGAGCCAAGCCTCTAACTCTACAAACATCTTGTTCAAAAATTATGACTTGGCCGTTTTTTTCGCGATTTTTTGTCGCGATAAGGGCTTAGCTCTGCATGAGAACAAATAACTTTTTAACAGTGAAAGCGTTATGAGCTTATGAGTTTTTGGTGGGATCTGTATTTCATATTTCCCCTCGTCTACGCTGCGAACCGCGCCAAACAAATATTAGACATCTTCTCTTCGCTTGAACCGTGTCCACCACCACGGAGATACCCTACTGGTTCTCTGCTTAGGTGGATTCCGGGCCTAAGTGTGCCATAGCTATCAAAAAGCACACCTCAAATTTATTTTTATTTTTCAGAATACATTTGCGATCACTGCCAGAGGAAGTTCAGAGAAAGGGGCCACATAGTACACCACTTGAAAATACATAATGAACCTTCACCTATAGTTAAACTATTCGCCTGCCCCTACGAGGATTGTGACAGGTAACTATGAAAAAACGTTTCATATAGCTGTTCACTTGGTGCGCAAATGCCTTCACGAGAGTATCGTCTCGCCTGCTTCCACTCTCCGTCTTTGTGGTCGAACTGGGTCACATTGACGTTTTTCATTATGTTAAGTAGATACCAAGCGTAAGCTTTATCATATACTAAGTATTACTACGTATGGACCGACAACTCCCATACATCAAGGCGTAGCAAATTTTTTACGCGCCCTTATTACCAGGTGTCGCCAAGTGTTGCAAATAAGCATAATTTGTTTAATTGGCTGCAAGGAAACTCTCATGGTTACCAAGTAAACATGTGGCTGTAATAGCTTTGCTTAGAAAAACTAGATGGCGCTAAGTTGGCAACACTAACAGTGCATA
This sequence comes from Ypsolopha sequella, assembly GCA_934047225.1. Taxonomy (NCBI): domain Eukaryota; kingdom Metazoa; phylum Arthropoda; class Insecta; order Lepidoptera; family Ypsolophidae; genus Ypsolopha; species Ypsolopha sequella. The sequence goes on from OW203985.1 coordinate 29,892,470, forward strand.
TTTCAGCGCCATCTATCATCGAAGTGGGAATTATTTTTATGTCACGTGACATCGTCACCAACCGGTCTTTTTTAGCATCGTGTTCGTTAGAGGATTTAGCAACGCCATCTAGATTTCGTTAGTATTTTACACCTTTTTTGTGGCTACAAACTGATGTATGGTAACTGCTAGTCTATACGTAATAATACTTAGTCTATGGCTGCATAAAGACAATCCAGCTTCCGCAGAACTCGTAGTTTTCCAACAAGATCTTTGAACATTTCTAACTTCACGCTTATGGAAAATCCAATTATTTTGAAGCTACCGTAATAGTATTAAAAAGAAGTATATGCATAATATAGAAAACTATTGGTATACGTTGCTCTTAGCTAAAAGTTGTATTTTGGCTGTTATAAAATGTTCCTTAATATTTTGTTACAAATGCGACTCTGCATAAAATAGGCTTTCGTCACGTATTTTTTGTTACTTTAAAAAACCTGATGTTTTTCTTGGCGAAGTATTGCATTAAATTTTAATATTTGTAAAAATATTCAAGACACTACTTGACATATCATTACCAAAAATTAATTCTACGTCCCTTATTTACCCGAAAAAGACACCCATCTTGATGTAGTAGACAATCTCAGACAGTTTCATTTTGTTAAATGACCACAAATTATAGAGGGATACTAAATGACGCTTGGCGCAGTGCATCGTTGACCCCTCCTCCCCCCCTTCCCCCCAAATTAGAGAGGCTCCCGAAGGCTAACGATCTTTGTCGGTGGATATTGGTCCAATAAACAACTGTGGCTAGTGGCATCCTTTCTTCTAGAAAACTAAACTGGATGAGCTAACGAATCCTATTATAAATAACATATTATGTTTTCCAGGGAGTACACAAGGACTAGTAATTTGAAGGCACACATAAAAATGAAACATGAAAAAATAACATTTAACTGTACCATCTGTACTGCAAAATTATGCACTAAGGTAAGATATGATATTTCCTTGTTTGTTTTTTAACAAAATCCGATTTAAGGTGGAGTCACTAAAAACTCTTTGTAAATAACGTTTTTTATTTTCATGTCCCCATGCCACTTTATAAGCAGTTACAGTTTACAGTTAATCATTTTAACAACTTTAATAGCCTAATCAGTTTGCTGACCGTAGGTAGACAGATTGCGCACTCATAAGTGTGCGCGCGTCGGCATTATGTTAACGCACGCATTCAAAAACGATGCAATAGATTTTAGGTGCCAGGGCTCATCTAAACTTTTGAAATATTTGCATTACGAGACAACAGCTTAAGTCCGAGTACGTGAAAGATCTCAGATCGAAAGCGAAGATCTTTGGCTTTGTATAGTGCGCGCCAATCTTTTAGTCGCCTCTGATTGAGTAACGAGTGCAAGCTTGCGCAGGTACAGTCAAGGAAACAATAATATCAACGGTTGATTATTAAATGTTTACTATAAGTGGGAAGGTGTACTTGTTGTACCTACCTATTTCATTATTTATTTATTATTTTAGTGCGATCTTAACTATATTAATAAAACGCATTAATATAAACACCATTTTCCTACATTGTCGCCTTAAAACGCTATAACGTCCGCGAGGCATAACAACAACTATAAACTTTAACAAACTAAGTCAACAAAACAACAAACATAGGCAACAAAAATAATAACAAACAGATTCAACGATAATCTTAACGAATCATGGAATTTTTTCCTCGAATGTACTTTTCATGGAACAGTGTACGGACATAGCACTAACACTAACGCATAGTGTTGACACCTGCTAAATGACGAGCGGGGGGTGTGGTGCGGCACGCAGGCGGGTGTGCTCCGCGCTCTCGCTCCTGTAACGTCCTCCTGACACCGTAAAACGGCTATTGCGTCGCCTCGTGCGGCTATCTTCAGAGGCGACTAAAAGATTGGCGCGCACTGTACAAGCGTAATCTTTTTCGACCGTTTTGACTTTTTACTAGATTCAGTTTAGTGAAACGTCCTTTCACTAGATTTTTTCAGTTAGAAGAGGTAATCGATTGGAAAATTCGACATCTTCCTGGATGCATAATCCCTGATTTCCTCTTTTCATTGCGACATGTACCTACACCCGTAGACATAGACAGTATTCAATATACTCTATGGACATAGACTCCAGCTAGTCTCCCTGACGGGTACTTGCACTTGCACTTAGTACCATCGTGGCACGACTTTGTTTAAAATATCGCACGCATGTTCGTAGATATACTTAAACCTGTATCTGTACTATTTTAACTGTCGCACGCATGCTCGTAGATATACTTAAACCTGTATCTGTACTATTTTAACTGTCGCACGCATGTTCGTAGATATACTTAAACCTGTATCTGTACTATTTTAACTGTCGCACGCATGTTCGTAGATATACTTAAACCTGTATCTGTACTATTTTAACTGTCGCACGCATGCTCGTAGATATACTTAAACCTGTATCTGTACTATTTTACAGGCGACACTTCAGAAACATTTGAAACTTCATGATAAAAACGTAGTCAAAATTCAACCAAAAACCAAGGCCACCGGTCGCAAAGAAAGAAAAGATAAAGGTATACTGAGAGGATCCACGGCCCTTAAACTCTCAGAAATCTCCAAAGAGGCGCTGGAGGATGCTGGCATTTTACAGACGGAACTAATCGAAGATAGGTCTGAAAATGTTAATGTTGAAATACTAATTGAAGTGGAAACAGTTTAAGTAAATATTGTGTTAAAATTTTACTTTGTTTATTATTTCAAAATATTAATGTGATCTCTTTATTTCAGTAATGAAATAATACTCAACTCCCTGCCAGCAAGTCTTATTTAACTACAGAACTCAAGTGTCATCCATCACCATCAGATCATCTTAAAGAATTTTTATAAGTAAGAACAAGCTATGGTTTTCAATATACATAATATAAGACAGACATTATGTTTTGAATTTCGTCAAAGAAATCTACTCAAATGTTTCATTTTGTCATTATGACGTCATTTGCTCTCAGAGCATTGTATTGTAGGTACTTGGTTCTTGGTAAAGGTTCGGTCTGGCGCATATGATCTGGCGATACCGTAGAGGTAATTTTGCTCCCTCTACGGGCGATACCAGCGATACGTTGCGTTAAACGGTGTGCGTCATTGAAAGAATGAATGTAGTGGAATCTTCTAGACTGGTCGTTCGTTCCGTCGATGTTTGCGTCAGCAGTAAGGGGCTGCGGCGTTGCGTGGAGCCATTAACTGCGGTGTGCATCAATGCATCATGTGAGTTTGTGCGCTGGCTTGTGCGTCAATGTGGATTTAGGTTACTTTCTTTGCCAAAACAGAATTAATATGGCAACACCTGAGATCTTTTGTATGGGGAAATCAGGTGTTACCAGTGAAAACTATTTTAGTTCCATTTCATGACTTTTTAGACAAGCTTTTATCCTATCCTACATCCTACTGATATATAAATGAAATAAAAGGCATTTCTTTCCATGGGGGTAGGACTAACACCGTACAGAATGTACTACTAGTAGATGTTGGTAGGACCCATAGTCCCATACTACTAAAATAATCCCAGAAAATCGAGCAGTTCCCTAAAGACGACTTAAAATACGAATGATACCACGTGATATTGGCTTGGAGATCGTGTAATCATTGTACTGTAAGAACGACGCTCAGTTTAGTGCTGTTATTTTCTAAAGCTTTTCCACGGAGTACGTGTAGGCTATACATTATGTCAAAATATATTGTAAAATTATTGGTATATACCAAAAATATTGACCGATTTGATAGGACTATGTACAAAAAAACTAATTTTAGGCGGGCAAAAGCTAGTTTATGAATAAATATCAGAGTTTTTTTCTCTGAGATATTAAACCGAATGGCGCTAACCTTGTAAATTTTAGGTTCTTTAGATAGGATGCTAACATTATGTACTAGTACTACCGGAAGTAACTGTTCACCGGTGCCCTCGACGAATAGTAATATTTGCCCTTGCAACCTGCTCAAAAAGATTTTTTGAAGTGGATACCAAAGATCTCAAAAGCTTTGGTGGATAACTATTAGTAGATTGCGGAATTTTTTAAAAATATAATCGCAGTCAAGCGAAAAGTTATTAGTTTTTCAACCCGTAGAATTATAACAGGTCCGATAGGACTTCGTAAGACTAGATCGTGGCAAATGCAAAGTATAAGAAGTAATAGACTATTCCACAACATTTTTTTTTGTTGAATGTACTTTTAATAACTTAAACTTTGGCAAAAGTTTCATTGTTATACGATAATAATTGACGAAAATAGAGAAGTTTAAAGTTCATATCTTTAATGCGCGGGAATAAACGATAGCTCCCAGGTGGCCTCTCTGAGAGTGACGTCACACTTCACAAACTACTACAGCGCCCGGAGAGAGCAGTACGTAAAAATGTCTCTGTCTAAGCAGTCAGTGACTCAGTGTTACGAGTTCGTATAAATATTGTGTTGTTCTAAAGTGTCAGTCAACAACGAAATCTACACTTGTAAAAATATTTATAATGGTACCGAAAGAGATTAATCTGCGAAAGCAATGGTGTGAAGTCATGAGAAAGGATGAGCTGTCTCCCAAAACAGCAGCGTATTGTTGTGAGGACAATTTTGACGTAAGTAAGTACTTACCTTTTATATAAATACTTATTGTGAACTTATTATACTATATTACAGCCACCGATTCTGTAAGTGTTTGTAATGTGATAAATAACAAATTTATTACATACCTGTGGTAGGTGGTACCTACCATTGCTGAAAATGATCGTCATCAGGTGACAATTTTGTCAGTACAGTTTTTGTCTCCTCTTTCGTTAGTTTAGGTATTTATATTTTTTCATGAACGTTAACCCCTTACTGTTAAGTATAATTAGCATAAGAGATGAACATGATTGTAACAGCATGTAGGATGAACACGTGAAAGTGCTGCCCCTAGCGAATAAAATGTGTAACTCTCTCTGCCTGCTTGTGGGACCGAATGGAGTCCAGTCATGTAATTATTTACAATAAATGAATATCCAAAGAATATGTGCACTCATTCCAATAAACATTAACAGGTTATGTGTCCAGGACTTCCAGGATTAAGCCAGATGGCAAAGATTAACAGTAGCAAGTGAAACAGTGTGAAAAACAAAAATCAAAGAAATTTTTACAAGGAACCATAATGGCGTCGGCGTCGTCAAACATTGCGAATTACGGAACTTTACCTGTATTTAATGGAGAAAACTTTTCAAGCTGGTTATTCAGAATAAAAAGTTACATGGAATTTAAAGAATGCATTGAAGCATTGTCACCGAAAGTTGAATTCAAGACAAATGAAGAAAAAGAATCCTATAAGAAAATGGACGCCAAGGCGCGAAACATTATTGTGCAATCTTTATCTGACAGCCAACTGGAATACGTAAAAGACGAAGGAACAGCAAGTAACATGATGAAAAAACTATGCGAAGTTTATGAAAGAAAAAGCACGTTAACGAATATATATCTACGCAAAACACTTATTGGGATGAAGTGCAAAGAAAACGAAAATTTAAAGGACTATTTTTACGAATTTGACAAAATAATAAGGAAAATAGAAGATATTTCAAAGATGGAAGAAACTGACAAAGTTATGTATCTTCTTATGTCATTGCCACAATGTTATCAGCCCATCATCACAGCCATGGAGACATCTACAGAAATATTAACAATGGAGTATGTAAAAAGTAAATTATTAGATGCTGAATTAAAAATCAAGAACAGAGAGCAAAATCACACAACATCATACAGTTACACAGCGCTGCAAAATAAAGAATGTTTTAACTGTGGACGACCAGGACATATTGCAAGAGAATGTCGCAACATATTTAGAGGAAGACAAGCTAGTGGAGGACGAGTTCAGTCACAAGGTATATTTCAAGGACAAGGACAATTTCGAGGTCAAGGACAAGGGCATAGACAATTTCAAGGACGAGGACAATTTCATGCACAAGGAGGACAGTTTGGACATGGACGAGGACAATTTGGTAATCGAGGCAGAGGACAATATCAAGGTAGAGGACGAGGACAAAGACAAGGCTTTTGGAATCAAGCGCAAGCAGCAGTCGAGGAAGAAGATGAGGAAAGATATAGCTTTTTAACAGGTATTGAAGAGAATTGTAATATTGTAGGCATTAATATAATAGAATGGGTTATTGATTCAGGGTGCACCGAGCATTTAATACAGCAAAGTTTTGAACCATACATGAGTAATATTCACAAATTAGATAGGGAAATGAGAATTTATTTGGCCAATGGGGAATTTATAACGGCTACTAAAAAGGGTACTATAGAATTGAGATGTAATGGTAGTGAAGTGTCAATAGAGGCAATAATTGTGGAAAATTTGCAATTTAATCTGTTATCTGTCAAAAAGGTTATAGAAAGCAACTGCAACGTTAAGTTCAGTAAGAATTTGGTGGAAATTTTTAATAATGGAACCATGGGAAAGTTAATCGGTAAAAGTACAGGAAAACTATTTACTATGGAGATGGAAATTTGTTCTGAAAATGTATTATTACACGAATGTCATTCAGACTTATGGCACAGACGTCTAGGTCACCTGAACGCGAACTACTTAAGAATGATGAATCTACCAACGGGTGAAGGAACATGCAGTCCCTGTAAAATGGGTAAGTCTACTCGTTTACCATTTAACCCAGTACCAAAGCCGAGGTCATACCAGATAGGAGAACTTTTGCACACGGATGTAGCAGGACCGATGTCAACACCTGGAATTAACGGTGAGTTTTACTACCAGTTAATTATTGATGATTATTCACACTTCTGTGTTGTATACTTATTGAAACAGAAAAGCGAGGCTACAAGTAATTTACTTGACTATATAAGACAGTTGGAAACAGAGAAGGAAATTAGAGTAAAGAAGATAAGATGCGACAATGGTGGAGAATTCAAGAATCATAAAATAGAAAACTTTTGCAAAAACAGAGGTATTGTAATCCAGTATACTCAGCCATACTCACCTCAATCTAACGGAGTTGCTGAAAGAATGAATCGAACGTTGTATAACAGAGCCAGGACTTTATTGATTGAGACAAAACTTCCAAAGCATTTATGGGGAGAAGCAATAGCATGTGCTACATACCAGCTCAACAGATGCCCGTCTGCAGCTATAAATTTTCAAACACCGGAAGAAGTTATGTACGGAAAAGTAAATTTATCAAGATTAAGAGTATTCGGAAGTAAGGCATGGAAAATAATCTTACCAAGAGGAAATAAATTTGAAAAGAGAGCAATTGAAACACGAATGTTGGGATATTCATCGGCAGGATATAGATTATGGGATCCAAAAGAGAATAAAGTGATATCTTCTAGAGATGTAAGATTTGATGAGAATGACTATGTATTTGAAGAAGAAAAGACAATAAAGGTAAACAATAGTTATCAATACTTTGAAGAAGAAGAGGAAGAAATTAAAAATGCAAATGAAAATACAAGAAGCCCAAGTGAAGCAGAAGGACAAATAGGTCAGAATAATGAAAAGGAAATGAACAAACAAGTGCAGCAAGAAACAGAAAATATAAAAGAGAATGAAACAGAAAAAGCCAATGAAGATGAAATAATAACAGGAAGAGAAAACAATATTCATCAACCAACTACAACAAGAACGGGAAGGTTAGTAAATGCGCCAAAAAAGCTAGACGATTATGAAGTTTATACAGCATATTGTTTACTCACTGGAGATCCAAAAGATTACAATGAAGCAATGAAAAGAAAAGAAGAATGGGAAGAACCAATAAAAAAGGAAATCAAATCACATGAAGAATTAGGAACGTGGGAAGTAGCAGATTTACCAAAGAATAAGAAAGCAATTGATACAAAATGGGTATTCAAGACTAAACAAAATGATGTTAAAAAGGCAAGACTAGTAGCGAAAGGCTTTCAAGAAGAAAATACATACAATTGCTATTCACCGGTAGCGAGACTTTCAACAGTTAGATTACTGTTAAGCCATGCAGTACAAGAAGATTTACATGTTAACCAATTAGACGTGCCTACAGCTTTTTTGAACGGAAACTTGGATGTAGAAGTCTACATAAAATGTCCACAAGGAATAGAAATACCTAAAGGAAAAGTACTTAAATTGAGAAAAGCTTTATATGGACTACGAGAAGCGCCGAAATGCTGGAATCAACGTTTTCATGATTTTATAATAAAACAAGGATTCACACAGTCAAAACATGATTGTTGTTTGTACACGAAAGATAAAATATGGCTACTCTTATTTGTAGATGATATTCTGACAACAGGCAAAGATCAAGGAATCATATCATTATTGAAGAAAGAATTTAATACAAACTATCTTGGAGAAGTCAGAGAATATCTTGGAATGGAAATTAAAAGGAAGACAAATTCTATTGAAATTAAACAAACAGAGATGATTAAAAAAGTTTTAATAAAATTTAATATGCAAGATTGTAGACCAATCGATACACCAATGGAAGCAAACTTCAGTGGAAGCTATACAGAACAAGAAATAATTAATGTACCTTTCAGAGAACTCATAGGATCACTTTTATACATTTCTCTCATCAGCAGACCAGACATCACATTTGCAGTAACATTCCTGAGCAGATATTTAGACAAACCAACAAGTCAACTATGGAAGGCAGGTAAGCGGATCTTACGATATCTCAAGAGCACCATTGATAAAGGTTTAGTATACACAAAGTCTAATGCACCAAAGAACATAGCAGCTTATTCAGACGCGGATTGGGCAGGTGATACCAATGACAGGAAAAGCACAAGTGGTTGTGCAATTTTTTACTGTAGTAACTTGGTTTCATGGTTTACTAAAAAACAGTCCACCGTAGCATTATCAACTGCAGAAGCAGAATACGTAGCAGGAGCTTTATCTGTAACAGAATTAATTTACATAAAAGGCATAGCAAGAGATTTTAACAATGTTAACATAGAGTCATACCTATTCATAGACAACCAGAGTACAATAAATATGATACAAAATAATGAGAATAGCAAACGAACTAAACATATAGATATAAAATATCATTATATTAAGGATGCTGTGAAAAATAACTTGATTAAATTGTCATATGTACCAACGAACAACAATATTGCTGACATTTTAACAAAATCACTATGTCAGAACAAACATATATATTTTTGTAACAAGCTAAATGTTGTTTAACTGCCAACTAATATAAAATAAAATTTAAATAAACATACTTAAATAAAGAAATCCATGTATACTTAAGATAATAAGATGGATAGTTCTATGTATACCTAATATATTTTGGTAATAATAATAATAATAAAAATGTAAACATAGATAAGCATGATGTTATACTTATAAATCTAAAAGAAACTTATGTAAAAGAAATTTGATTAAACTTTAAATGGGCAACATTAAATTTATGATAAATTAATGTTGAGGGGGAGAGAACTCAGAGAACCCTATTATTTTCAAAATATGTAACTAAAATATAGTTAAGTTTAGCTTATATTTTCTTATAACTGTTTCATGTACAAGTATGTATACAATTACAAGATAATGTTTTTTTTAGTTAATGATTCAACTGGATGTTAATTTTATAACACTAATAGAACAAAACATGATCTTTGTAATTGAGGGGGAGTGTTAAGTATAATTAGCATAAGAGATGAACATGATTGTAACAGCATGTAGGATGAACACGTGAAAGTGCTGCCCCTAGCGAATAAAATGTGTAACTCTCTCTGCCTGCTTGTGGGACCGAATGGAGTCCAGTCATGTAATTATTTACAATAAATGAATATCCAAAGAATATGTGCACTCATTCCAATAAACATTAACACTTACTGCATGGATTTTTAGATCGCTTTGAGAAGCAATAGGAAAGCCGTAAAAAATATTAAAAAAATATTCCACTTGTACTTTTTGAAAAATCCTCAAAAAACTGTCCGTCCCATATATGGTACCTTATGCATTAAGGGTGTAAAAATTGTGGTGTGCAAATATGGAACTTCATGCATATAGCTACGCGGCCATTGATCTCTTTTATATACCTATTACCAAAAAAGACGCAGCATACCCCTGGGCGCAAGAAAAGCAGAAAGCAAAAACTGTTAGTGACAAAAATTTAATAAAAATATAAATGTATTTTATTAAAGATTTATTTAAAAAATACAAAATTTTATTTCTTAGTAAGTACACCATAAAGTTACTTATATTATTTAGAACCACAAAGTTATGTTTTAAGAAGTTTTGTCCAAAAAGCCATTGCAAAAGCAGAAAACAAACAGATAGAAGAAAATAGTAAATAAATAGAGACATTTAAGTATTACAAAGACAATTAGGCTAAATGTGCTAGTATCCAAAGCCGTAAAAGTTAATCTTGAAAAAAAAAAAGTTTTCTAAGGTTATGTTTTGCAAAGGTATTTTTTTACCATATTTATTATATTAACGCTATCTTTACATAGGTACATCAGTAAAAGTTATAAGTAAAATCGTCCAAAGTAAAGTTATACGTGTATGATTATTCAAATTTTTGCCAAGTGTAAGTATAGTTTCAATACATTGCCTTGGATTCTTTGCTCATTGTTATTGTGAGTCAATAAATCATAATCGGTTTCTAGAAGGTCGTTTTATATACCTTGAGTTAACTGCTATTTATTTATCTTTCAGAATAATGTCTTTCCAATCTCCAATGCCAAGCAGGGAATTTCTGTGGGACATTTTCAGAAGGTATGGAATAACTTTCCCATATTATGCAATTTATTTACTTTTTGTCACGTTGTGAGTAATATCAACTGTTTTTATACTTTTAGAGTGGACAAGGACCGAAGTGGCTACATTTCAGCTGATGAGTTACAGCAAGCATTATCTAATGGAACATGGAACCCATTTAACCCAGAAACTGTTAGACTAATGATCGGTAAGATACCAGTTTGTTTGTATGAGTCATGGGAAACACCATTTATAACTATATTTTAGAATTCATTGTTTAAAATGAGAAAAAGTAACTTGTGTTTCCGTTATTGTTTTTAAAAGTATTTTTATTTACATTTATTACAGTTTATAATTTTGTACTTTTATTTTTGATTGCATGCTATCAAAAAAGGAAAATAAAACAAGTATATTATATAGAACATGTTCATGAATCATAAATAATTTAACACATTGTGGGACAATACCGCCCACAGGCATCACAGTGGATTCCAGAATATGACAGTATGCCTGTCAATGATCGATTTTTCATGCGCATTAATACAGTATGTCACACGGTGACCATTTTTCCTTACTGATATAAGGGACAGCATAAGTACTGTCACCGCATAAGTGATTTGTATGGACCTACTGTCACAACAAAAGTTCTTATGGTACAAGTTTATAGTTTGTCATACATTTTATTATTATGCCTATAGGCAATGTATAAAAATTAATAGTGTCACAGCAGGGTAAACCAATGGGTTAATACTGTCCCTCAACGTGTTAAGTATGTAACTCTTGATGTGGATCACATTCCCATTGATCTGAGGCCTTATTCTAGACTAAGTTCTCTTGACATACACCCTTCAAATAGTGAGCAAAGCATGAAACTTGGTACAGGTGTAGCGTAGGTCAAAATGAGCACATTAAGGCCTGCCCCCAGTAGTTAAACTTTCAGTGTAAAAAAAATATATGGAAAAATTTTAATTGTACAAAATATTTTCAAAACAAAAGTGAGAAAAATAAAAAATATTATCCTTAAAATACAATATGGGTATCAAATTGTAGATATTAAAAAGCTGATTGCAAAAAATCTTTATTTTTACTATTTTAAAAAACCTTACCTTTAAAAAACCACAGAAATATGTATGTCCCCCCTTATCTCCAAAACTGGTAGACCGAAAAGTATGAAAGAAATGTTGATTATAGATCATAACTGGCCAATTACAGAAAAACTATAACATAGAAAATAATAATATAATGTTTATTGTTGAGCACAAATGAGAAATATAAAAATAGAAGAAAAATAAATAAAAAAAGTATTTTATAAATAAAAATACAATGGGTATCAACTTGTAGGTATTTAAAAGCTGATCGTAAAAATATATAGTTTGGCTATATTTAATAGCGAAAAAAAATGACGAAATTAAATTTATCATTCACAATAGGGAACCCTAGGTACTTGAGTCGGACCCACACTTGGCTGGTTTTTTTATATGGAAGGGCATTAGAAAAACATAAAATTTAAATTCCTTATCCTTATTTATAAGAAAATTATACCAAATATGTGAAATCATGACGAGTTAGTATTTTTTGTTTACGGAGCGACATGAGCGTACTCAGACACCCATGCCCCCCGCACCCAAATACTGTAACTGTTAGGGGCAGGCCTTAATGTGCTTATTTTGACCTAGGCTACATCTGTACAGTGCTCCCAAAGTGATAATGCGCATACAAATTTTCGCTCCTGTTCGGGAAAGTTCGTATTTCCTTACACTTTCTATACAATCAATAAGGTCACGTGGTACGTCTGGTCGCTCGGCTATAGATTTGTATGCGCATTATTACTTTGGGAGTACTGTACCAAATTTCATGCTTCGGTCACTATCTGATGGGTCAAAATCTATCGCTATTGCTTTCAAAGGTAACCTGATTGGCTAGAAATTACGTGACACATTGTTTCTTGCCAAACAGGGGCTCTACCGCGTAATTATCATTTGTATCAACTTCAAGCAAATGCATGCGAAATTCAACGCGTCCAAAAGAGATGGCATGTTAGGCGGGTGTCGTCGCACGCACGTCAAATTTCAATCTCAATGTTGATGAAAATGAGAATTACGCGGTAGACCCGCAGGCGTATCTTTGAAAGCGATAATGACAGATGTTGAAATAAGGCGCCACGTGTTTTTAGTTTATTCATTGTTGTGTATTTGCTCCTCACATTTAGTGAGAAAAAAAGCAATATGTTCTGTTTGTGTGGATTAAAACTGAACCAATATTTTTCGTATCTTAAATTCACTGACCTTTGTGATTAATTGACAAAAATTCTTTTCAGAACCCCATAATAAAATATAATATTTAGATTATAATTCATTAATCTTGATATTCCAATACTTTTTCAGGAATGTTTGATAAACAAAACCGGGGCGCCATATCTTTTGAAGATTTTGGAGCTTTATGGAAATATGTGACAGACTGGCAGAACTGTTTTCGTTCTTTTGATCGTGACAATTCTGGCAATATTGACAAAGATGAACTTAAAAATGCTTTGACTGCATTTGGCTACAGGCTATCAGATAGTGTTGTCTCTGTTATGGTTCACAAATTTGATAGATTTGGCCGAGGTACTATTCTCTTTGATGACTTCATTCAATGCTGCGTCACTTTATACGTAAGATCTGTTCATTTTTAAATATGATTAAAAAGCTTCCGGTTTTCAAAAGCTCTATATTCTTTTGTTTCCTTTTTCAGACTTTAACATCAGCTTTCCGGCAGTATGACACGGATCAGGATGGTGTTATCACAATACACTATGAACAATTCCTGACCATGGTGTTTGGATTAAAGGTATAAATAACCTTAAAGACTTTAACCTTTGTTGTATGGGACCCAATTTCCTAGTATTATTTTGGCATGATTATCTTATTTTAGATCAATGGTAGCCTGTCCATTACATGTTTACTTTATTTTATATTATATTATTATGTAAAATGCACAATTAATTGAGTTTACACCAAGTTAATATCAAATGAGAGTTGACATAGCCATTTTAGATAATTAAGTTAAAATCAAAGATTTCAAAAGTAAAGATAAGCCCTTACCGTACTATGACAGCACCAAAATGTTTCCACCTTTAAATGGGTGACGCTCACACGTTTGGAATCAGTGCTCATCTGAACACAGTGATATTTAGACGCCTTAAGTGCACTTAAAGTTAATCATTTTAACAACTTTAGTAGTCTGATCAGTTTGCTGACCGTAGGTAGACAGATTGCGCACTCATAAGTGTGCGCGCGTCGGCATTATGTTAACGCACGCATTAAAAATCAATGCAATAAATTTTAGGTGCCAGGGCTCATCTAAACTTTTGAAATCTTTGGTTACAATATTGTGCAGGCAAACTTTTTCAAAACCTGTACTTTTTACAAGATTTTGCAACAAATAAAAAAAAGAGAAATGTAAAAACATAAGTATAAGTTTTTTTAACGCTTTTACCTGTTATATAGGAATGTTGAATATATTACCTAATATTTGTAGTTGGAATGCATTTTATGCAAGTCATGTTCTATAAGTTTAATATTTAGAACTAAACAGTTAAATCTTTGTAATTGCATGGCTGGTTAAAGTTTCTAACATTGTGTGCACTAACAGAATCTCTTTTTATCTCCACCTAGTGCTGGCCGTGAACGTGATTCTTTCATCAGGTCGAGAATACTTGTTAGTGCCTACATACAAATCAAAAATATATTTTTCTTTCTCTATCAATTATTATTAAGATGATTTATATACAAACGGCTCACCTCAATACATGTTACACATTTGAGTGTGAGGCGTAACGTCGTCGCGTAAACGTCTTCACTCGCCCAGGTGAAGGCTGTCTAAATCTGCTGAAACTGGTCGGCTTTCCCTATAATAATACGTATTGAGGTGAGCCGTTTGTATATAAATCATCAATTATCCTCAAGTCTCATTTAATTCTATTATTAAGATACATATTTTTTTATTCATTTGATCTAAGTGAGGAGCAATATAGCTTCACAGTAATTTTTTTAATGGCTGTTGATCGTTATTTTAGCAAAGATTTAAAATGTCACTATTATACATGTTAAGGGTCTATTCTGTAGATTTGTAACAAATTATCAATTCTTTTCTGTCTGTCTGTTTGTTCACGCACATCTCCGATTTGGATGCAGTTTTTTTATGATCATCGTAGTAACCCTGTTCAACAGGCTATAAGGGGTGTCAATAAAATAACGCCTGAGCCGGGGTCGCGGGCAAGGCACGTACCTACTATAATACTTTACACACTACCATCTGAATCTATTCGTTCAGTGAGTAATTGTGCGACTTTAGTTTATAAAGTTCTTGGCAGCGTCGCGGAAGCCAGGAGTATCTAGCGAGGCCGAAAAATTAGCATGCGAGGACGGAGAATGAACCCGCGAGGCCGAAGGCCGAGCTGGGTGCGTTCGTAGACTAGACATGAGAGTTTTTCGGCCTCGCCAGCTTTGTTTGAGATATTAAAGCCGATTCTGAAGACTTTAATTTTAGTGTTAGTGCTGTCAAAACTAAATTTTGTTAGTTGTAAAATAGTCCTTAAAAGCTAGGAAGAGAAGCTAAATTACTTTGGGATAATTTTTCTGTAAAACTAAAATTAAAGCCTTCAGAATCGGCCACAATGTCAAGTTTGTATATTCAATTGAGAGGGAGTAAGAGCCCTTATATTTGTTTCTGAAAAAAAAAGTCATTTGTTTCCTGTAGGCCACGCGGGCGAAGCTGCGGGCAGAAGCTAGTTTCTTGATATTTTTTTACAAATCCGGAGAAAGGACCCTTAATGTGTCACACCATTTTAGTAATGTATTTTCTAAATTTGTATATTGCTTTATTGTCTATCTTGCTCCCAATGCCAAATTTTTAATAGTTCATGAAGATTAGGTTTTATATCTTTTGGTAGCTCAAAATGATTGGGACATGTTATGTATTTGATTAACTTAGAATCTCTGCATAAATAATGTATTTAATTCTAAATGTACATACTTAAGTCAAGATTTACATGAAAATGCTGTGATTGTTAATTCAAGTGTAATTCTACTCAGCCACGAAGCAAAGTTATTGTTGGTAGCTCTTTGATAAAAAAAATAGTTTTTTATTTGCACCGTTTTTTTTTTTTTAATATCGTTATTAAAAGTTAAGTCTGCTGACTTTGTAAAGCTCCAGAGTGAGGGCTATCTACCTACTTTATTTTTTATCGAAGGGCTAACAGGAACTATCAAGTTACATCAGGTACCTAGCAACGAAGAGCTCTTAGTCCATCCACTCGCACCAGAGAGAATGAAATAATGGTCATTGATCTGTAAAAATGTACTCATGGACGTAAAAAAGGTGGACGGAGTCGCCACTAAGCAACTACTGAAGCATAGCAATGGCGGCGGTTTGTGTGTGAGTGGACTTACTATGGGTGCTTGAGTTGTTGGTTAGCAAAACTCCAACCGCCTTTTTTATGTCCATGCTGTGTAAATGTGTTAAAGTGGTTAGGTAGTGTAGTGTTCAACATAAATTCGCGACCGCCTATACTTTATATAGTAAGAAATGTATAGAAATTTCAAGATCCACCAAAATATCTGAAATTAATTGGCTTATTATTTTCCGGGCACCTAAAATATAAAACAGCTACTTTTACTAGGCATATAATAAATAAAATGGCTGCGTATTAATATTTTGGTACCAATAAATTTAGATAACGCCTCGAAAATTTGCTACTATAATATTCAAAAAATGGCTCTTCCCGCGGCGCCATAGCCGATGCAGTAGTGAATTTGTGTTCGGCGACCAGCCTCAGCCACTCCGGCCTTAGCTTTGCTACGGCGGGCGGGGACTGCACTTTCCGCAGCGCCGTAGCCTATGCAGAAGTGACTTTGTGTCATAAAAGTTACTTCAGTACTAAGCAACTAAAGAAAACTTCAAAAAAGAGTACAAGTAGTTTTTATGGATCCTTTTTTACCTTAGAGCTCATGTGAAGCTGCTTTAGACACAAATGTTAAATGTATATTTCACATTATTTTCTGCCTAAATATTTTAAAAGAACTCAATTGGCCTCTTTTCAATAAAATGGTCTTCTTAAACATGGACATATAAATTCAGTTGCCAAAATAATTACTTGATACCCGCATATAGTTAAGAGATCCCTGTAACGGCATTAAACTGCAACTAAAATTGAGATGTTATTTGACTCTGAATTAGATGCCAACCTATTAATTTTGGTTATATTTTTTTAAGCTACCAGAATATTACTTAGCTGCCTGATATATTACATGCCGAATAAATTTTGTGATAAGTATGTTATCCATAATATGTTTATCTAGCTAGCCTGTCCGGGTCTGAATGATTGACAAAATTCTATAAACAGCTCCCAATATACTGCCGCAACGGTGAAGTTATTACTGTTTATGGCGTAATTATGGTCTGGTATTTATGGTTAACAGCTTGTTAATTAAAGTTATTTCAGATTTTCGAAATGTTTTCTATTTTTATATTTAAATCCAGTTTGGGAAAATAACTTGGCACCCGAAATCCGCAAAGTCTCTGGCTATCTTTGCGGGTAAACTAAAGTGCAGAGTTAACTTCTGCGAGTCGTACCTATGTTTATTTAAACCCAAGTCTGAAATGGTCAGACGTATTTATTATAAATTACGTAGTTCTATTATGCATTTATGTAAGTATCAAGTGTACCTATTCTGTAATTTATCTATTTTATTGTTGTTGGTACAGATTGCGCCAAATTTCTAGTCCACTCTGAAATTGCTCTTCCGAAGATCGTCCCATACATTTTGTTGCCTGATGATGCGAATCGCCTCGTGAGTGGACTACAAGTTTGGCGCGATCTGTCTCTACCTATTAATTAATCACATTCAATGTACCTACCGACTTTTTCACAAACCTTTATTATAAAAAAATATTTTCTTAATATAAAATGTTCTGCATCATTATAATAACAGTTTTATTTTTAGAGTGGCTTCAAATTCAAAATCTTTTTTGGTTAGATCAATAACTGTAATACAAATATCATTAAATACCAGGTATTGTACGATAAAATATTTCACTTGCATAATTATTCTACTTTATCACTCTTTAACTTCCATGCGCCTATTGTATATTTGAGCCAGATGAGGCCCAAGTCACATCCCATCTGAATCCAAGATAACACAGGAGTCACCTTCGAGCCCTCGATCTCTGTCCATCTTACTGGAATTTCTGTGATTGGAATGTTTAGTTTTTGTGCAATTAATAGAAGTTCAACATCAAATGCCCTGAAAAAAAAAAAGTTTTGTAATTCATTATTATTATTCCCTCTCAAATAATTTAATGTCTTTGACATTCCCATTTATTATGGGGGTAGGTGTAGTTTTATTCTTGACATTCCCGTTTGTTATTTATGGAAGGGTGTGGTTTTATTTTACGTAATTTGGCCGTGCTTTACATTGCAGTAAAAGGATATAACATACATCATATGTTCTAATCTTGACATGAAAAATATCAAATTAATAAAATTAAAGGGGTGGGTCTCATTATTTCCACTGAGAATAACCATTGACGGTTATTCTGATACTACATGTATCACTATTTCCATTGCGTTTTTAAAATCGCGACGCCGACTTCACGGTCGCTTATCAGACGCCGCAATTTCCTCTACCAATAGATAGGTACTGGTACATTAATTGTCAATAAGTCGACAGTGATTGTTTGAGAAATCGGGTATCACTATTTCCATTCGATGTTTTTCACGTCAATGGCTATTGTGAGACGGATTTGCATAAATCTGGCAGTATCAGAATTTCCATTCCAATGGAAAATGGAAATAATGAGACCCACCCAATTAAAGCAGGGGTAGAACGCTGGTCTCTCAATGTTGAGATCCAGATTCGATCCCCGGTCGGGCATTCACAAATGAGTTTTTCGTAATTTATGTGCTTAGTATTTTTCTTACCACTTGCGGAACGGTGAAGGAAAACATCGTCAAAGTTCGGTCAGGCTATCCTGAGGCACGACGTTGCGGTGAACGGTTCCACGCAACGTCATGACGCAGCGTCACGACGCCTACCCACTTAATGGTCATTCGATTCTGTCGCAGCTAGCGACGCCGACGTGGGTGTAAATCCATATTAACGCACAAGTCGCGACGCACACTGCAGTCAATGACTCCACACAACGCTGCCGCTGCGGTGTGCAGTGTGCGTGCTCCCCGCTACCCCGCGCATGGGTCTTACCGCTGACGCAAACGGCCACGGAATGATCGACCAGTATAGAACATTTCCATACATTTTCCAGACGCACAACGTTGCGTTGAACGGATCGCCAGACCGAAGCTTAATGTGCCCGAAGAACGGCGATAGGGCTCCCACTTATCACGTTGGGACATAATAATCGTTGTGTAAAGTGTGGACTGTGACTTGCATTTCACAGTTCGCACTCGGAAAACCTCTGAAACCCCCTCGGGGATTCATGTCGTGACGATATATATATAAATATTGAAATTCAAAAGTTATTGTTATAAAGAGTAGTACTATCGAAGACCTAGAATTGACAATTGAACTAAAGAATTGGGTATGGTTACCATCTGTTCACATGAAGACTCTGGAAACAAATATCAGCAGCCTTCCGAGTGAAGAGTTTGAAGCCACATTGTGTGTCTTTTATCCCTTTCACTGTAAATATCCAGACTAAGAAGTGGAAGCCATACATCAATATGTTTCTGAAAGCAAAACATACCAGGGCCTGCAGTCTTGACAAAGATAGCGATTGATCCTACTACCGATTTCGGTTATGTCACTGAATAACTAATAGTAGGTACTACATAGATATGTGATAAAAATATATATTTAGAGGTCCGAGCCTTCGGCTTGCTTGACCCACTTGAGAATACAACCCCGCTTTTACCGAATGCGCATGCTCTTCAAGCCTAAAACCCCCTAAGATCCACATCTCTTGGGGTACCTAACATGGCAACCCCATGATCACCGGATTCGACGCCATCTTGTAACTAAAGAACTCGCACGTTGGCAAGCCTGTTCTTCAGTACGCTTTGTCTTTTACCGAATGCATTACGTAAAAACTTATTCTATTTGATATTTAATAGAAAAACGTTGTTAACGTTCGTTATATTGAAATAATAGTTATAGTGAAAGTAAAGTTGCTCTTCGAGTCAATTCAGAGAAAGGTATGATTTATTTTTCATTTTATTTTTAGGTTAGGTATCAAAACGCGTGCTAAGAGCGCGTGGCTTCGGTTGAAAAACCGAGCATCTTGGGCAAACGCAGGTGCTAAGAGATAACCTCAATTGATTTAAATTCGTGGCGTGCGTTTTCACCACCTACGATACCACTTGTCCTGCGGCCAACTTGCCTAGGCGCAGTGGTTTAGTCTAAAAACCGGTATAGACTCAATTGATGGTTTGCCTGCCTCATCTCTTTGTACAGCCACCTGCTAGAGAGATGACCCAAAAGTGGGCCGTTGGATGCCCCGATTCCCCCATTCGATTACCTAGTCGACGGAATGGGACGTCGACGGCTCGAATGAGGGATGTCGACGGCTCGATGGGACGTCGACGGCTCGAATGGGACGTCGACGGCTCGAATGAGACGTCGACGGCTCGAATGGGACGTCGACGGCTCGAATGGGACGTCGACGGCTCGAGTGGGACGTCGACGGCTCGGATGGGACGTGGACGGCTCGAATGTGACGTCGATGCCTCAGATTCGCCCGAATGCCTCAAAGCGATACGACTCTTTTGCTCTATTGACGTTCCAAATTGGAGCTTACACTTTGTTTAGTGTTTAGATGGACGCTCAAATTGCTCTATCAATAAAGTTTTTGTCTTTTCAGGCGGAATGCCGTCCTTACTTGAATTAATCAATGCGTCAAAAGAAGATGAAGAGGCAGAACCGACAATCGCAACGATAGAAGATGCCATAACTCCATATTTGCCGGAGGGTTGGCATAGCTGGCAGGTCAACGAAACTTCCGATTTTCTGGATGACCCTCCAGAAAGTAAAGTGGCAAACAAGCTTCGATTTGCTATACCAACAATAGAGTTGGCCCATGCTTTTGGCGTAGAAGAGCTCACAGAGAAGGTCTATAAGCGAGTCAAGGCTAAGCTGTGGAGATGGCCGTTTACCAGGGCCCTCATATTCTCACCCCACTCTCTAGCAGTGAAGATACATGGCGAGAGCCTCGGCTTATTTCTGGATGCAGTGGAGAATATGAGGCCGCAGATCGTAGCCCGTGGAGAAGCTGTCAAATCGCTGCGGAGGAAATCGACTACACCGGTATCCCCAGAGGATAACCGCAAAA
The DNA here is from genome assembly GCA_934047225.1 of Ypsolopha sequella. Classification (NCBI taxonomy): domain Eukaryota; kingdom Metazoa; phylum Arthropoda; class Insecta; order Lepidoptera; family Ypsolophidae; genus Ypsolopha; species Ypsolopha sequella. The sequence goes on from OW203985.1 coordinate 29,913,499, forward strand.
AGAAAAGGACAGAATCTTGTAGCAAAACTGTTGACCGAGAAAATGTTTGGGTAGATGCCATTACAAGACAAACAGAAATGTTTCGCGAAATGATGGTAATGTTGATGGAGAAGAAAGCTACCCCAGCAGTCCCAGCAGAAGAAATGGTAGAAGCTGATTCCTCGTTTTCGGACATAGAAGAGGGCATAGAGGAATCAGACTGCGAAAGCGTAGAAGTGGTCGACTCTCCAAGAGCTACTACACCACCTTCAAATAATGTGAATGAAAACAAAGAAGTCAATGTTTTTGATTTCGAAGCTACAACGGTGGAAGCTGAGCCTGCAGTGCCTCGGGCGTCAGACAATATGATTAGAAAAGGCATAGCTTGTCAGCGCTTGGGTTTACCGGGCTGGAACAATATCAGATATAAAGAAGCCGAAAAAGCCCTGCAAGCAGAACCAATTTTCTCCGTCCTTAAAATTAATTCACAATTAAAGCCTGTAGCACCACGAGGGAGCAACTGTGAAACGCTGGCAAAGTTCGACCAGACACTGGGTGTCATAACCCATGGGCTGCTTCTACAAAGAGAAGCCTTTCAGGAGGCCTTGATACAAATAGACTCTGAGGTCGGATCGGAAGCCCTTACAACATCCATACAAAAATATTTAACGGGCCCCACCAAATTTCGTCAGTATTGTGATCATACGATGCAGTATGTTTGCGGACGTCGCTCGGATGTATTATCGGCGAGAAGAGCAGCATTCCATTGCAAAAGCTTGGCAATGGGAAACATCCTTCAAGAGCTCCCGATATCGACTTCCCATCTGTTCGAGTCTGAAAATCTAGGTGAAACTATGAAGAAACATGGAGGTCTCTATAAGTTTTTTCCATTCCGAGCACGGGAAGGAAAGTCCGAAAAGTCAACTGGGAGACAAACCCAACACATATCTCGTACAACGAAGAAATCAAAATTTGGGAATGTGCAAGAGTACCGTCCGCGCCCAAAACAAGCATCAGGTGGCCCAAAGTTCAAGAAAGATTCTAAAAAGCCGAGGGAGTCCAACAAGAACCAAAGACGTAAATATTAAAGATGGATCTTTTCGAGTGGGAGTTCTGAACCATAAATTAAATAATTGGATAAAATTTGGCGCAGATCCCACTCTGTTAAATATAATTCAAGGTTACAAGATACCTTTTGTGAGCATGCCTCCTTTGATGAATATTTGTCTGTCAACGACAAAGGCTTTAGAGACCAAACACAGCGCCCAGATGGAGAGAGAGATTCATGAGCTACAAACAATGGGGGCAATAGAAACGGCAAATACTCAATACGGTTTCGTCTCTCCCATGTTTCTAATTAAAAAATCGAATGGTAGTAACAAACAAATATTCAACTTGAAAGCTCTCAATAGATATCTTAAAGTCAAAAAGTTCAGACTAATCAGCCATCGTCATATTCCAACTTTCTTACAGCAGAAGGATTACATGTTGAAGATCGACATTTCGAAGGCTTATTTTCATATCCCATTGGCAAAGAGTCACAGAAGGTTTCTGATACTAAAATTCAAGGACAAATACTACCAGATGACATGTTTGCCCTTCGGGTTGGCCTCGGCACCGCATGTTTTCGCAAAAATTACAAACTGGGTCGCAGACGTGATGCGTCAGAACGGGTTACGAGTGGTAGTGTACCTGGACGACTTTTTACTGGTATCACAAAACCCTGCTACATTGCACCAACAAGGGGTTTGGGCAAAAAATTTCCTGACAGATCTCGGTTGGAATCTAAATCTGGAAAAATCAGGCTCAAAACCAAGTCAGAAACAAGAGTACCTAGGGGTGTTTTGGGACACCGAGAAAGGCATAAAGTATATCGGGGAAAGAAAGATCAGCCGAATAGCGTCTCTACTTCAAAAAGTATTAAAAAAGAAAAAATGCAGTTGGTGGTAGGCGAAGAGGGTTCTAGGTCATCTAACTTTCGCGTCCTTTGTAGTAGATCAAGGCCGACTGCATTGCCGTTACTTCCAAAGAGACAACAGCAAGATGTCACGTTATCCAAAATCAAGGGAATACATTCTCAGCGAGGAGACCTTGCGGGATTGTCAATGGTGGCTCGAACATCTGACCGAAGTATCACCAATTCACAGCAATCCAACAACGATATTTATAACCACGGATGCCTCCGACATCGGCTGGGGGGCGATCATAAACGGAAGGCATTTAAAAGGAGTTTGGAATCAACAGCAACAGGATTGGCACTGCAACAGGAAGGAGATGTGGGCAGTATACACAACAATAAAAAGCAACTGCAGACTGGTAAGAGGAAGTACTTGCCTTATACAGTCGGACAACCGATCTGTGGTAGCTTACATACAAAAACAGGGTGGTACCAAGTCCCTTACGCTTCTCAAGTTAGTTCGGAAAATATTTCTCTTAGCCGACAAATTGAAAATGAATCTACTTGCTCGATATCTTCCGGGACGCTACAACGCCACAGCGGACAGTCTGTCACGCAGCAAGTGTTTACCAGAATGGTCACTTTCGAAGCAGGTAGTACAAATGATATTCCACAAGTGGGGTACTCCTCAAATCGACCTTTTTGCTTCGACCAGATCGGCAGTGGTGTCAGTTTATGCGACAGAAGATGCACGAGACCCAGAATGCCCTATTTGTGGATGCATTCTCAAGGCCGTGGAAGTGGAGTCTAGCATGGGTGTTTCCCCCTCCTTGTCTAATGCCTCGGGTTTTAAGCCACTTGAATCAAGCATCAGGAACTTACCTAATAATCTGTCCACGGTGGCATCGGGTCTTTTGGAGATCCGACCTGAAATTGAGAGCCAGTGCACCCCCCCTTACAATTCAGAACTTGGAACACAATTTGATCGACAGGCGAACAAACCTGCCGCCACCAGAAACGAAGGAATTACAGTTGGAAATATGGAGGGTACGGGGTGGACCCGTGAGATAGACACCTGGCCTACAGAATACAGAGATCTGTTATCTAAATCCTGGCGTAAAAGTTCGCTTAAGACTTATCAGGGTGCTTGGAATCGATGGAAGCAATGGGCGAGTGAGAACAACTGTACTGTTACTGACCCAGCAGCAGAACAAGTTGCAAAATATTTGTGTTACTTACGATTGTCGTTGGGCCTATCACCGGCAACAATTTTGGTTCACAAGTCTGTAGTCTGTACCTTCTCTAACCCACAAAATTCAGTCAACCTATCAGCGCACCCTCTGGTACGGCATGTAGTAAGAGCTGTCTCAAAATAAAAAGTAATAAGTAAAAGAAGAATTTGGAATTTAGACCACATTATAGACTGGTTGAAACAGATAGAAATTGTAGAGAATAATTTGTATCAAGTATCTCGTCACACAGCACTTCTTCTCTTATTACATTCGGGAAGACGCTTGCATGATTTAACCTTGTTATCGATTGGAGAAGGTAACATTGAATTCGCAAGTGATAGCAGCTCATTGATTTTTTGGCCGTGTTTCGGATCAAAGACAGATTCCATGACACACAGACAGTCGGGCTGGAAAATCAATAGCAATCGTGTTAAAAATTTGGACGTTGTTTTTTGGGTTCGGAAATTAATTGTCATTTCGGAATCCCGGCGCAAGGCTCGGGATGACTTAGAACATCTATTTATAACAACTAGGGGAATTGTGAAGGCAGCTAGTCGCACGGTTATTAGTGGATGGATTAAAAACTGCTTTAAGGATGCAGATCTAAAGGCTTCACCGGGCAGTATCAGAGCTGCGGTAGCCAGTGATAATTTTTCAGTGCGTGGTCTAGATATTGACGAAGTAATTAGTAAAGGAAATTGGAAATCAAAGGAGACTTTTCTAAAATTTTACTTCAGAGAAATACAAAGGCCAATCAGGCAACAGGACAGGCCGTCCTCATACTTTCAAGCTCTATGATAAGATAAGATATTGGTTTATTGTAATTAACAATATCTTTGTGTATTTTGGTCCTGTAAATGTTGTGTTTGAGTTTGACCAAAACGATTATATTATTTGATTATATTTCTCGAAGTTTTGTTTTTCAAGTCCAATAAATCTATCCTCCTGTCACAATACGCTTTCGAACTCGAACGCCGGCAGAAAACAGACATATCTCAAGTGGGTCAAGCAAGCCGAAGGCTCGGACCTCTAAATATAACCGTTTTTCCCCCGAAGGGATAAAAACGGATATTTCGAGTCCAGCCGAGGCTTGCTTGACCCACCAATTTTTTGACGCCTTGCCGGCTCAAGGTACTGAAGAACAGGCTTGCCAACGTGCGAGTTCTTTAGTTACAAGATGGCGTCGAATCCGGTGATCATGGGGTTGCCATGTTAGGTACCCCAAGAGATGTGGATCTTAGGGGGTTTTAGGCTTGAAGAGCATGCGCATTCGGTAAAAGCGGGGTTGTATTCTCAAGTGGGTCAAGCAAGCCTCGGCTGGACTCGAAATATCCGTTTTTATCCCTTCGGGGGAAAAACGGTTATATTTTTAGTCTACTGTCAAAACAAAACTGAACTGAAATCGGAAGCGAATTCAATATGCTTCCCGCAAAATTCGCTTCCAATTTCAGTTGATAGTTTGACAGTAGACTATAAAAAATCCTTAAAATTAGATGTTAATAACTTAACAATCGAAATTTAGGATAATTATCTTATCTTTGTCGAGACTGCATACCTTTTATTAACAAAATATGCGTATAAATGCATAAAATTGTGTCTGCCCTCTGCTTCAATGGAGAATAATTTTTATGGCTATTGATTATAACATTTGAGTAAACTTTGCGGGTTACACCTGTAAGTAAATGTCACCAACTAAACCTAGCTTTCACTAGTTGATATTTTGATAAAAAAACTCGAAAGGATAGTTACTTGAAGTAAATCTTTGGTCTTTCCCCAAGTAGTAACTTACTTAATGAGGAAATACTCCCAGTGCGAGAGAGATAGATTCTGGGAAAAATTCAAAATTATGACTGTACATGATTGATGACATGGCAGGATCATATGAAATATCTCTTCCGTTTAGTAATAATTAATCTTAAACCTTTAAAAATTTCCTAATCTTTAGTTTTTAGGGTTCCGTAGTCAACAACAAGGATCCCTTATAGTTTCGCCATGTCTGTCTGTCTGTTTGTCTGCGGCTTAGCTTAGAGACTATTAGTACTAGAAAGCTGTAATTTGGAATGGGTATACATATTTGTCACGTTGATAAAGTGGTACAGTAAAATTTTGAAAAAGATTTTTTTAGGGTACCCTCCCATACACGTAAAGTGGGATGATTTTTTTTCTCGTCTATGCCCTAGTATTGGATGTCGTTGTATAGGTAATTTAAAAATATTTGGGGTGTAACAAGACCATTTTTCGATCCAGGGTTCCGTTTGCGAAATATTAAGCTTAAGTGTTAATTTTTGTTAGAGTATATAACGAAATTAAAAGGAAAACTATCACAGCTAAGTAGGCTTTACAAGTTAACGAGTACAGATCGTGCCAAACTTTTAGTCTCCTCTAAACACGAGGCGATTCACATCAGCAGGAACAAAATGTATGGGTAGTTCTTGAGAAGAGCAACTTCCGAGCGTACTAGAAGTTTGTCGCGATATGTATTAGTCGACAAACTTATAAAATGTACTTGGAGAAGTCCGCAACTATGGAACCCTACACTGCGCGTGGTCCGACACATACTCTGCCGGTTTTTTTAATTTCTCAATATTGCAATGACTTCTGAAGATTCTGTGTCAATAAGAGTGTGCATTATATTCTTGGCAGAAGTACCATTTTTTAAAACATGTAGTATTGCTAGATTCTTCAAACAAGGATGGGTAAATCACAGTTTTGTGGGGCTATCCTCTCAAAACCAAAACATTCATCATATCTAAATTAATCACATAAGTACCTAAATATGCTTCTAGTTGCTAACGATTCCTTCTCAAGGTGAGCTCTAGAGCCTATGACCAATGCAATGGACTTAGATACATCGTCTGGTTGTGTAAGAGAGTCATAGTTGATGGTTTCCTTTAGACTCAGCTCCAGTTTAGTCAGGTCTTCAAATTTTGATGCTCCATCAGCATCTGCAAATAGAACCGCTGCACCTCTGGTACTTTGAACACCCTGCAAATATTTTAATAGTTTTGCAAACAAAATGACGAAAATGTGTCCAATTTTTAGTTGTAGTCTGTATTACCAATCTAACAGCTCCACCCTTTCCTCTATTTTTTAAAAGCTTGAGGCATCTGACTTTTTCAGTTCCATATTTTAATGCATATGATTGTGCTACATCCACAGTCTTGTCTTTACTGCCATCACTCACAACAATGATTTCATATTTGTACAGTGGATACTCTTTCACTCGGTTTTCTAGGAATTCTAGAGCCTCATCTAGCATTGGTGGTACTGAAATGTAAAAAATAATAAATGTAAATTTAGGTAGCATTCCTAAACTCCAGGTAAAGGTAAAACTTAACTGTCACCCGTTCCGCAACTAGCCGAGTGAAAACAAATAGTTCAAAGTATATGATTAATACTTACGTTTGTCAGCACTTGGTGAAACTTTGATAACAACATGTAGCTCAAAGTATTTTAGTAAACCTTTTAAGAAATGTAAAATTCACTTTAAGTTTTACATTTACCTGGTTGTTTAGAAACGCAATCTTAAATGCAAGTAAAGTTGAGGAAAAAGTGTGTATCAATTTTATTGTTTTTCTATAATATTTTGAAGTATTTTTATTAAGTTACTTCGAGAGAACATTATTACATGAACATTCCTGAAGCTAAATGTTTTAAGGTTATTTGTTTTGTAGTTTCCCCCAATGTCAAAAATTACACTGGGGAGCAACAAAATTAAACGAGAATATATAAAATTATTATCTTGAGAACTCACATCTTTCCTCTTCATTATATGCAGGTACCACCACACTCAAATTCAAACTGCATCTATCATTTAGAGTTGGGAACTTTAATTTAGCCCCAGACTTTGGGTCTTCATAGCAATCTTCATCTTTAAAGTGTTCCACTATAGGGTGAGGCTTTGTAATTAAGCATAGTATTACTGAGAGCTGAAAACAAGGTAAATAAAAAGTAAGCCCAGCCCAGGTAAGGTTGCTGTGTAAATTAAATAAATGTATTTTTTTTAAAAAGGTGATATATTCAGGGTATGATGGATAACGGATTGGTTGTATAAATAGCGAGTATGACAGTGAGTATATGATATACTGCAACAAATAGGTTTTTATTAAAGAAAGTAACTGAATTAATAGACTCAAGTCATGAAATCTCGAAAAATACTCACAGAAACTATGAAAACTATGGCTGCTATTAGAGCATAGACGATCAGAGTCCAAAGAATTAACAGCAGATCCATCATTCTAAGTGTCTATCACAGTTTACTGTATTATTAAAGATTACATATCATGTTTTATTAAATTTCAAAGTGATAGTGCCTTTTTACCGACAGACGACGGACCAACTTTTGTATTGACTTGTGACAGGCAGGACAGACATCTGACACGTAAAACCTCAGTTTTTTTTTTTTATACATTGTTTAACGGCTTTAGATACTAGTCCATTCAGCCAAAACTAAGGTAAAACCACAGATACAAATAGCGTAAATTTTAACTCCGAGATACGTCAAAGGTCCAGTCATGAGATCACAATAAACATTTTTTTGTTTATAAGCAAACACCCACGTTACCTCTTACCCTCAACAAACGTCAAAAATCGTGGGGAAAAATTAGCTAGGTATCAAATGTGATTGTGCAGCTAACTTCAGGCCACTAAAACTAAACTATATTGTATGTAGGTACAATGGTGGTTGATTTATTTTGCTTATTTACGTAATCGACTTACCTACGATAGCTGAGTGTGTTTATTTTGTTTAATCTGATGACCACTCCCAACATTATACGCTGAGCCTTAAGCGCCGGAGCCGGCATCTAAATCAAGTGCCGGCAGTACAGACAAAATTAATTTACAATTTACAGTTTAAATTTACAGACAGTTTTTTTTTAACATGGCTTAAAGGTATTTCTAACCAGGCTATAAAAATAACAAAAGAAAAACCTAAAACGACCGTGTCTATGGTATGGAAGCGAAATATAGTGTTGCTAGATTGGGGTTCTTTTTCGCGATTTTAAGGAAAAATTAAGAAAATAGAAAATCACTGACCACGACCAAAAGTTGGTTAAAATGTACATATCTCGGATATAATTAATGCTTTTTTATTTATATTAATGACCTGTTTAAAATAATTTAAAGCTAAAAAAGAGGCTTTAAACTAATATTTATTCAATTAAAGAAAAATTTGCTATTTCAGGAAAATTTGGGGAAAAAATTTGACTTTGGGGAAATGTAGATTTAACTAAGAATCAAAGAATTATTATAAGAATGCATTACAAACAAGGAATCAATCAGAAACAAATTCGAAAGTACAAATATTTTTGAAAAAATTCTTCGTGGCAGAATTGGAAGCTGTGACATCCTGCTTACAATTTTTGTGATTACTTGATGTACCAGCTTGTAATGCACATACTGAACGCTGACGAGGGCGTTATATGATACCACGCTTTGCTCATTCTGAACAGAAGGCACTGTCGTTGCTACAATATCTGTTGCATCAGAAAGTTAAGAAATTCACAGTTTTCAATAACTTACTCGTAGATTAAATGTTTTAAATGTGAAATCCATCGCTTTGAATGTTGTTATTATTATTAGAATGCATTACAAACTAAAAACCAATCAGAAACAAATATAAAAACATAAATACTTTTGAAAAAAAAATATGGTGGAAAAATTCGTCTTTCCATACGAACCTTGGTAGCGCAGTCGATAGCGAAGGTCGCATTTTGACCTGAGGATTTTTTTTTTCAAAAATGTTTGTGCTTTTAAATTTGTTTCTGATTGGTTTCTAATTTGTAATGCATTCTTTAATAATTAGAGTATTCAAAGCGATGGATTTCACAATAAAACATATAATCTTAATGAAGTATCAATTTATTATAAAACTAAAGCAATCATTTTACATATTCAAATGGCTGAAATTTACGATTTACCGTCGGTGAAACGCGGGTGCACTGAGTGTGGATTTCTACTTGCATTTCACAGTTCATACTTGGAACACCTCTGACACCCATTTGGGGATTCATGTCGTGACGAGATATTTATTTTATGAAATCTATGACCCGCATTTAAAAATTCAAGACGCAGTCTAAAAGAATATTTATTCCAGTGTTCGCCTGTGTTCGACCACTGCTGTACATAGGCCACTTCAAAATTTCGTCACTCTTGGCGGTCCTGCGTCATCCTCATCCAGCCACTAGGGACAACGCCCTTTATGTCGTCGGTCCAGTGGGCACGAGGTTGGCCCTAAGATACGCCTTGGTGTACCTACGTGGTCTCCATTGCAACGCTTGTCGGCGACAAATATGGCCAGCCCACTGCCTCTTCAACTTATTAATTCAGCAGGTTATGTCAGCCACTTTAAATCTGATGGATCCCTTGTTTTGGATTTTATCCATCAGAGATATCCCAAGCACAATCCGCTCCATAGTTCGATGAGCGACCTTAAATCGTAAAATCTAAAATACAATTGAATAAATGGCTAGACTGGTTTTTAAAGTCAAACCTCAGTTTTCTGCTGAGTTTTTAACATAGTCATGCAGCGTTCTATTGATAAGTTTTATTACCAGGATTTAAGATGATGGTTAAGACGCCCTTTTTTTTTTAGATCCGAAACATGCTGAATTTCTTTTCCTTATTGTTTCAAGCAGCTATTACGATACCTCGAAGAACACAACATTGTCCTACCCATCTAAACAGCCCCTCTATAATTTGTGCATCTAAACAAAATTAAGAACATAGGTTAGACGCTTTTTATATTTTTCTTTGTTAATTACGCCAAATCAAGTTTGGGGTATTTTTCTGAAAAACTTATCATTTTGGGGAAAAAATATTTTGAACCTGGGGAAATTTGGGAAATCTATCGTATTGGGTAACCCTGACAAAAGAAGCACCGAAAAACTGAAACTAAAATTGTGAATCTTTTATTTTATAATAAACTTACCTATTTCTTATATTTTTATCTAAACATTTCACTGTTATCAAACAAAATTAATCAAAACTAATAGTAAATTAACACCATCAAGACAACTCAATGAATTTAACTTGTGCCTTATTTTTTGTATGGTTGTTCGACCACCGAATGCCGACGCATAAAAAATAAACACGAACTTTTTCGATTTGTTTTCATTATGAATAAACGCCGTAGAATAGTACACGCTGACAAAATTGTACAAAATGTGGTTCATGTATTCTGTTTACTCATGTTTCTGCAGTTGAAAGGTTTGTTTTTTGTTCAATTCCCTAGTTCTAAGAAGTTTATAAATTTAAAAAGTAAATAAATATACCTATTTTTCAGGTTATTATTCATTAGCTAGTCATCCTATGTTACTGTACTCTACTGCCTCCGACATCCGTGTGGCGAATATATCTAAACCTGGAAAAGTCACATCCATTGTCAAGGGTTTAGAGCAGGGATCAGCAGTTGACTTTCTTCATCGGAAAAACCTTATTTGTTGGTCAGATCAGACAGCTGAGCTGATCCAATGTACAACGTACAATGGGACTAGTGCTGGAGACAAAGTGAGTTACTAAACTTTTGGTCAGAGTTTGTTTCTATTGGAACATAAATAAATAATTTATTGGTAGCCAAAAAAAAGACTTACCATGTCTCATATAGACTGTGTAAATTTAAAATCACAATTTTTTTTTTTCAGATTTCAGTAGTCTCTGAAGGCCTTATAACTCCGACAGGGATTGCAATAGATTGGTTTACAGAGAAGATTTATTGGACTGATGGAGAAACTAATAAAATAGAAGTAATAAGCATAGATACTAAGTATAGAAAAGTATTATTTTGGACAGAAGTAGATTTAGTTAGAGCTATTGCCGTTGTGCCTGCCGAAGGGTAAGTTTCTGATGAATTGTTTTTGTTGATATAAGAGTCTTAAAAAATTATTTGCTTTATGCTTTTGCAATTCAAAATGCAAACTCAAGCATACCTAAGGGGCACTTGCAGACAGTACAAGATATTGATTGAGTTCTTGCCCTAAATGTCGAGGTGCAATAAAACCTCATAGTACCAAATATTGGAAATTAATTTTTAACAATCCAGATAGACTTCTGCAAAGTAAAGCCCCTATTAATAAATTTTAGATAAAATTTAACTGTTACCTGTTCCACAACGACCCGAGTGAAAATGAACAGTTCGAAGTCTATCAATAAGCCTTGTCAGAAATGTAAAATTCACTTTGACAGTTAAATTTTACATTTACCCGGGATTTTAGGAATGCAATCTTAAATTAAATAATCTTATTTTCAGATTGATGTTCTGGACAGACTGGGGAGAGGTACCCAAAATTGAAAGAGCTGGTATGAATGGAGATCCTTCCACTCGGAAGGTGATAGTGAAAGACAACATAATCTGGCCCAATGGTATCACCATTGACTACATTTCCAACCTCATCTATTGGGTTGATGCCAAACTGCAGTTTCTTGATGTGATAGACTTTGACGGGCAAAATAGAAAGAGTGTTGTTAAAGAAGGCCTGGACTATCCTTATGCTCTAGCCTTGTTTAACGATAAGCTTTATTGGACAGATTGGAAGACGTGGTAAGTGGTTCTTTTCTAGAATATTAGTATTTAAGTTTACATATCACGTCATCTCATATATAAAATTACAAGTCCTGACTGACTGACTCATCACACAGCCCAAACAGCTAGACCCAGAAACATGAAATTTTGACAGTAAATAAAATAAAAATAAAATAAAAAGACATTTATTTAACACACCATTATGGACAAAGTAGTACAATGTTCTTAAACGTAAAGTTGTATGGCACTGTTAAAAAGGACGGTGACTCAGCATATGTAGGTTACATTCAAAATGCAGACGCACACCAAGAAAGGATTTTACGATATTCATCTCCTAAAAGAGGTAAAATAGGGAATGAAAGTTTGTAAGGAAATTTCGTTAGTTTTGAAGTTAAAACCTTCTGATTGAAAATAAAGAGTGACGTGTTTCATTGTTTTTGGAAAATCATCCCCTATAAAGCAAAAAAGGGGATGAAAGTTTTTAAGGAAAATTTGTTACCATGAAAACCATGAAAATTGGTACCAAGCTTTTTGGTAACAAAGTAATTATGATGGGTTTCAGCGTTTTTGTAAAATCATCCCTTAAGTGAGTAAAATAGGGGAAGAAAATTTGTGTGGAAACGTTAGTTTTGTAGTTAAATCATGAAAATTGGTACAAAGCCTTTTGGTTAGAAATTAAGAATGACTTAATTAAGCGTTTTTGAAAAATCATCCAAATTTCGTTAAGTTCTGTAGTTAAAACCAAAAAAGTGGTATTTAGCCTTTTGGCTAGGAATTGAGAATAATGTGTTTCTGAGTTTTGGGAAAATCATCCCCTAGAGAGCGAAATAGGGGATGAAAATTTGTACGGGAATTTTGTAGTTTTGTAGGTAAAACCATGAAAATTAGCATGAAGCATTTTGGTAAGAAATTAAAGTGAACATGTCAGCGTTTTTGCAAAATCATCTCCTAAGAGAGTCAAATTCAAATAATTTATTTTGTAAAGTATGTATACATTAGTTATAAGTCAAATTTATATTTACAAGTCAAATTTAATCTTATAAAAATATATTTAATAAAATAATAAACGTAAATGAACTAAATTAGAGGTTAGTATACAAGGTGAATTTGTGAACATCGTCCAAATTCATACTTGAGCCTTGGTAAGTGATCAGCATCATGAACCAGTAACGATTTTTGTAAAATTCATAAAGTTAAATTTCGACTTCCCATAGTGATTTACTTAGGACTGGGAGTGAATTACTATGGGAAGTCAAAATTTCGTTATACAAATTTCACAAAAATCGTTGTCGGTTCATGATGCCGATCACTTACCAAGCCTCTAGTATGAATTTGGACGATGGTCAAAAAGTCACCTTGTATATAATTTATGCAGCAATGTATGCTGGGTAACATAGGGGATCAAAGTTTGTAAGGAAATTTCGTTGGTTTTGTAGGTAAAACCATGAAAATTAGTATGAAGCATTTTGGTAAGAAATTAAGAAGTAGATCGTCGTAGATTCTTCATCATGAAATTACATAAAAAACATCGGTCAGAAACAAAATACACCTCCAGTACACCTTACCTGGGGATCAAATAAAAGATCAAAGTATTGTTTCGTTCGGAAATGCGGCTCGGCCTTCGGCCTCCCCAAAAAAACTTCAGCAGAGGATTAATTCATAGAACAATAAAACAGAAACTTTACTATGGAATCATATCAGTGACAAAAAAGATCGGTCAGAAACGCGGCTTACCCTTCGGCCTCGCCAAAGACACTTAGAAGTGGATCAATACAGAAAACGAGAGAGAGTTTCGTTCGTTAACGAAGACACGTCACATGAAAATATAATTAGAGATCATAATATAATTTCGTCCGAAAACGGCCTTCGGCCTCGCCAAAGATACTATAACAGAGGAGCAATTCAAAGAATTAGAAATAGTTTCGTTCAAAAATGCGGCTCTGCCTTCGGCCACGCCAAATACAGAATCAAATCAGGGAATCAGAGTTTCGTTCGTAAATATAGATTCTTCCTTAGGCCTCGCCAAAGTCACTACACCTGGGGATCAAATAAGAGGTCAAGAAATAACATACCTACTTTTTTCTTTCGCCCTGAATACGCCCATCTCGCACTTAAAGCTTAGGAGTGACAGTGACAAAAATAAAATTCACATAGCCTGCTCAGCCTTGGTTAAGTAGTTAGTTGACAAAAATGGGATAGTTGTTCACAGGGTAATGGAATGCTTAGAACCTAGCTCGCTGTTTATCTTTTCGAAGCCCTCACAGAACAACAAAAACTAGTCAAAAGATAAATAAATAACCAACTGTTATTACCTTCTAGGGCTATTGACACATGTGATATTTCCATGGCTGGACCCAAAATTAAACAGCTAATAAAATCCGACCCTGTGCCGGTGGACATACGGGTGTATGATGCAAGTAGACAGCTGTTGCCATCTGAAGACTACCCTTGCAAGGTCAACAATGGTGGCTGTTCACACCTGTGTTTACTATCGCCAAATCCTCCAGGTAAACTTACATATTGTCATGACATACATCCTCGAGGGGGTGCCAGAAATGAGTGTGGACTGTTACAGAACAGTCAGCACTCGAAACACCTTGTTTTCACCGATGATTTTAACGTCCCAATGTGATAGGATGTGAGTCTTATCGCCGTACTTCGGGCACAAATACACTAAGTATATGTACATACAAATATATATATGAATACTATAAATAAACATAAATGCTGAAAAACTCATGCAACTGGTGCATGTTCGAGCGGCGGGATTCGAACCAGAGTCTCAATATTGAGAGTCCCTTGTCCTACCGACTCAGCAACTAAACATCAATGAAATGTGGCCACAATTTTACATGTAGAGAGGATGAATGAAAGCAGAGTGACGAAAGAAATTTAAGGTAAGTTGAAGGTACAGCGGGTCTACCGCGTAATTCTGATTTTCATCAACATCAACTTGAGATTGAAATTTGACGTGCGTGCAAAAGAGATGGCATGTTAGGCGGGCGTCGTCGCACGCACGTTAAATTTCAATCTCAAGTTGATGTTGATGAAAATCAGAATTACGCGGTAGACCCGCAGCTCGACACCGCCCTAAAAGGACGAATGCTGACCAAATTGGTGACATACTGAAGAAGGGCAATGTCAAAAGTACCAGGAATAGAAGAGCTTGTATGACTAGATTGATGGATGTGGAAGAGGCGAAAGAGGTGTGTCTGGATCGGAGCAGATGGAAAGACAGGCGTGAGTATATGTATGTATGCATATATGTATTTCTAGCGGGCTTCATTATAAGAGTTTGCCACCCCTGTTTTAATACTGTATTAATGTAAAAATAACCCTTTGGTTTTTTTAGCCTACGTCTGCGCCTGCCCAACAGGCATAAAATTAAAAGAAGGCAGCAATACAACTTGCTATAACAGCCCTCAATCCTTAGTGCTGGTTGCACAAAGATCTATGATATCAAAGATATCGCTCGATTCGCCAGATTTCACTCCATACACAATACCGCTGAAAGATGTGAAGAGAGCCATCACTGTAGATTTTGATCCAAAAACTGAGTTTATTTACTGGGCTGATAATATGGTAAGACAATTTCTCCAATAAATTATTTCTAGGCTTTATTTTTGACTCCCCCCTGCTATGAAGGTTTGTTCACAATTATGTAGCAGACCCCCTAGCACCGAATCCTGGATACACTTATCCAGTAATAAATACTTTACAATGCACGATATTGTACTGCGTGGAGAGGCGTTCGTTATTCTCAACTATCTAAAATACGCTATTTTACGCTAAAATACGAGTAGCTGGCGGAAGTGTACGTAAGTATTTATTTATTTTTATTGGTCTGCCAACAGAAATGACACTTACAAAAGTTAATAGGTATGTAAAGACAAATACACACATGTATGAGTGTATTCCCAATTATAGGCAAACACAGCATGCCTGTGGCACCACTTAATAGCGCTCTAAGCGACTTGGTAAAACACAAAAGACTAATATTCTAAATAACTTTAAATTAACTAAAAACTAAAAAAGTAAAGTAAACTAAAAAAGTAAAGAAGTATAACTCCAATATGACATTGGTATATTCATTTACAGTCCAAAAGCATATCCCGCGCACGTCTCGATGGCTCCTCTCAAACCACCATTATACAGCACGCAATAACCGGAGTCCCAGAGAGCATCGCAGTGGACTGGCTCGCTCGGAATATCTACTGGACCGACCCAGTTGCCGACTGTGTGAGCGTGCAACGTCTCGCCACGCCACATCACAAGGTACGTACTATAAAGAGCGGGCTACCTCGCAGTGGGATTCTTTTTGAATGATACAACGTATTGCACTTTGGGTGTTTGTTTTATTCTTTTCTCACTACTCCCTGGTTAGCATAGGTATAAATTAAGGTACGGGAGCTCTGAGCTTCGTAGAACACTCGATTGTCGTGCGGGAGGCACTGGGGCGATAAATTAACTATACTCAAAGAAGACGACACCGTGTCTCCAAGGAGAGTCCAATGGAGAGTCTTGGAGCAACACCTTTACTTAGAGAGGACTCGAGAAGGAATCTTGTTCGTGTTTTATTTGAAAGATCTTTTATACTGGATCTGTATTCATTTTTGGAAAAAACTAATTAAATCAGTCAATACGACGTATGTCGATCCATAAAGGTTATCGGTTGCCAATTAAATACGAACAAATAGTCCTTTAACCTGACTATAAGACCTAACCTTACCTAAATCTAACATATTGCCTAGCTATATGTTACAGTACATAGCCGTCTGTTTGAGAGTATGGGACAGCTTGGGACAGCTTCTGGATCGACCAGCGACTCCGCCGCCGACTGTGTGAGGGCTTTAGACAATTTGCCAAGAACTAATACGGTTATTTTGTCTGAATGTGGTTGTAAAAAGACAAAGGAAGAACATAGTTAATAGATTTTCCCGAAAAGAAACTTGACACTCGTATAACTTTTACAGTGGCGGAGAATGGTGAGGATATGGTTGTTAATTTTGCAAGTTACCCCCAGGTGGTGATTCACGATGACCTGTACGAGCCCCGAGCAATAGCCCTGCACCCCACAGCGGGTCTCATGTTCTGGTCTGATTGGAACGAGAAGAAACCGAAGATCGAACGAGCGAACCTCGACGGCAGCGGTAGAGTCATGGTGGTCTCCGAGAAACTCGGCTGGCCTAATGGACTCGCTCTGGATACGCAGAGTAATAAGCTCTATTGGGGCGATGCGAGGACGCATAAAATAGAAGTAAGTAGAGTTTATCAACTAGAAATGTTTGAGAGGATAATTATGTTTTGACCGAAGTCCATCGCATCTAGTTCGCTCCGAACTGTGAACTCGCGGACCCGCAACCCCATATCTCAGCAACCCCTTGACCGATTTGGCTCATCATGTACGAACTTGTCTCATTTACTCACCTACCAAATTTCATAACGTTCCGATTAACAATACTCGAGTTATCGTCGGACAAACATTCATGCATCCATACATACGTACAAACGCCGGATTGTTCAAGTAGACTCAGAGAACTTCACTCACTTCGCTCGCTCCTATAATCCTATAATTGAACGAGTTAGCACATTACAAGTTAGAAAATCGATCGGTAAACAAATGTGCTTGGCAGGCATAGTAAGGCAACTTGACCCAGTGTTATTTCCTGAATTCCATGATGATCAATTCATTTAATCAATTTAAATGTAGAGGATTCTTCCGAAATAAAAGCCGTATCGAAACCAGAAATGTGATATTTGCTGTTAAGAACAGACATCATGACGCGACCAACTCAGTTGTGGGCGTGGCCAAATGTCATGCTGTTTCATTTCGCTATAAGGTGCACGCTACATGAAATGTGCGAGGACAATACAATTGTGCCGATTCCCCATACGAAAAAAATGTTTCTTATTAAATATCTTCACAGATATCAACGTTATAAAAAATGTCAATCAACAACTTTGAAAGCCAGTTATTAACTGCACCAGATGGCATTATCAAAATTATTTAATTCAATTGTTTACTTTTTTCAATCCCTAAGTCCAAACCTATCCATACACTCGCGCCACTGTGGGACATGGCGAAACTATAAGGGTTCCTTGTTGTTGACTATGGAACCTAAAAAAGTAGTAGCCATATCATTATAATTTAATTTTTCTTGTAAAATACATCGTCTGAATTTTTTCATAACATGGTTTTAAAGATTAGATCGCTCAAATGACGGGCAAAATCGCTGTTTCTCGGAAAATATAGACCTGAGTTCTGTGGTTGATTGTATAATGTCTCTGTGCAGCGGCCAAGTGTCCATAGAAGCCGATTCCCCGAGTCCATAGAATACCTTCAATCGCAACCAACTAATCCTGAATCCACCATCCATATTATTTTTTGTCAATGTAAAATCTTTTTTTTGAAGCAGTTGCATGTAAACTCACAATAGCATGTCATGTGACATGCTATTGTGAGTTTACATGTCATGGCCCCGTCGGTATACAATAAACTACCAGCTGAAGTGCAAGCCGCAACCACTATCAGTTCGTTCAAGTCCAGGCTGAAGTGCTGGCTTCTCGAATTGACCTTATATAATGTGAATGATTTCTTACAACATTAATGAGATTTTTTTTTAATAACTCTTATTAAGTATTTGACATTTGTATCTATGATTATTCTTTGACATTTATTATTCTGTATTTGACGTATAATTATAATCATTTATTTTTTATTACTAATATAGTTAATTTTTGAAGAATTAATGTATATTGGTATTGTGCTATTTTTTTAAGACTACTTCTGTAGCTGTATGCAATGACTGCTAAATAATTTTACAATTTCTTGACGTGTAATCTAAATAATTATGAATAAAAATGTCTTATGTCTTATGTCATGTTGCATTCAGGTAAGCAACTTAGACGGGACAGAGAGACGCGAGCTTCACAACAGCGACATCCTCCACATCTTCGGGTTGACGTTACTGGGAGACCAGCTCTACTGGACCGATATGCAGAGGAGGACTTTGGATCGTATCAATAAAGATAATGGTGAGTCGGTAGTAGCCAAGTAGCTTACTGTTTAAGGAGATTTTAACGAATACAGTCTTTCATTGTACAGTTGTACACAAAATACACATGATAGTAGATGGGCCAGGTAAAATGTCGGTATAACCGCAGTTAGACAGGTTAATTAGGATTTAAGGCACCAGTTTTCTGAAAGGGAGTACTTTATTATATGGCTATTTTTTATTATTATTATTACAGCTTTATTTTCCACTTAACAGTTCTTAAAATATATACATCTAATTATAATTATTTCTATTAATTTCTTTGCTATGTGGCCCCCCTATGGGTAAAAGCCTCCTCCATTCTTTTCCACCTTTCCCTGTCTTTGGCTGTATGCATCCAACTTTTTCCTGCTATGTTTATTATGTCGTCGGCCCATCTCTTCTGTCTTCCCACATTTCTTTTGCCATTTATATGGCTATAAGAAACAATAGTACATTGTTCATCGAGGGAAGAAAGAGGAAGATTACCAACGAGGGTGTAGTTTGAGGCCTGAGGTGAAGCCAAGGGCCTCAATACACACGAGTTGGGAATCGCACTTTCTCCCAAGTGATACATAGTGCTTTATTCTACACCTGTGAGGAAATAGTATAATTATATTAATTATATTACTATATTACTTTATATTAATATATTGCTTTTAATCAAGATACAATAAAAGAAACCGACTGACTCGCGTGCGATTGTCACTTTTTATTTCCTTCTTATTTTTTATTATGTGCAGGAAAAGCAAGTGGCCAGTATAATTTTTCGAGTTTTATGTACGAGTTCGCAAAATAATACTGGCCACTTGGCCACTTGTTCATTCTCTATGTTATTAAAAAAAAAAACAGCACGTTAACAATGGATTTGCATATACTTTTTCTGCCCGCTCAAGCACGTTAACAATGAATTTCCATACACTTTTTCCGCCCGCATATTTGTATGACAGTAATGACGTATTTTCTGCATCGTTTTCAAAAAAGTAAGAAGGTACTTTCCGAGCAGGTGTAGTATAAAAAAACATTGTTACACCAACTTCCACCTCAACGGGATGGTCACTTTTTTGCACTTCAGTCACGCGTTCGCTTCATACAAATATGGTAATTGGGCTGCTGTATGTGCCATGTACTCTACTTTGCCATTGGTAGATCGAAGATTCCCGCGCTACTCAAATTGGTCTACTGCACTGGTACACCGGGAGGACTTATATTTTGGGTAAACGCCTGTAAGTGCTTTTCTCAGTAAAAACATTTCTTTTTTGTATTCAATCTCAGCCTCATATTAATTACAATGGAAAGTCAAAACTTCATTTTGTGTGCTTGGGTTAAATGGGTTATTAAACCTTGTTACTGATCACTTACAGAGCCACCCGTATGAAATGTAAAAAAGTTACAAAGCTGATAATCACATTTTTCTTCAAACAAATTCCACAATTATACAGACTTTCTAAAAAAAAAGAAATAGTAATAACTTTTATATTGTTGGTATTCTGACCTATACAACTTTATCTGATAATAGGAGGGAACACTAAGAACGTTCACCTCAGTACAATTTTCTGGAGCCCTCGGCTCAGGACGTTGATGATGTGTTTATCAGCTGGCCTACCGTGAGTTTGAGTCTCGATATAGCGACTGCGTCAAATATTTTGTATTAGAAATTCTGGTTCCTCACGTAAACCGCTAGGGGTGCTGTACCATTTCTCATATAAATATTTTTTCAATGCAAGTGCTCGTAAAGGCCCACTTTTTATGCATCAACACCGAACAGAAAGTCTATTATTTTGCCCTAGGGCTTTATTATTTATTAATTTATTTACGAGAAGTTGGCTAACCTGCAACCTTTCCTGTGTACCATAAATGTTATACTTTTTTTGCACTATTTAACGGCTCTGGATACAGTCCTTTTGAGCCAATCATTAACTTGCATAATTGTAACAATGTAACATTCAACTTTAATAATTAAATTGTTTTCTTTGATTATTTTTGTTTTATCTCCTCACACTATGCATTGGAAAACGTAGTATGATACACGGGCGTAAAAGCAATAAATTACTCGGTTACGTTTAAAACACTCGCTACGCTCGTGTTTTAAATCGTCCTCGTAATTTATTCCTTTTCGCCCTTGTAGCATAAACTACTACAACGCCGTCGCTATAGCGAGTATCGAAGCTAAACATATGGTAGTCCTACAGAGTGACTCATATTGCTGGAACCCGTTCATTCATGAAGAACAATTGACAGATATATAATATCCTGGCACGTTAATCTACTTCCAGGCGCGGATAGACAACCAGTGGTAGACCAGATGGCGAATATGATGGGGCTGAAAGCGTTCCGTCTGGGCGAGCAACTAGGTTGGAACCCGTGTGTGGACGGTAACGGAGGCTGCTCGCATCTCTGTTTCAATAGACCGAAGGATTTTGTGTGCGGATGTCCTTTGGGTAAGTTCCTGAGCACACAAACATACACACGCTTGTCTCCCAGATAGGGTTACCTCATCCAGTAACGTGAATTCCCAAGAAAATTTCTGTAATTTCAATAGATTTCCTGTTATTTCTAGTAAAGTTTTCATATTAATGAAGAGGCAGTGCGATTTTCAACAAATACAATGTAATAAGTCGGATATTGCTCACTCCATACATTAGAACAAAGCCCGCGTAAAACTTATTATTTTCGCCGGTACCTAGTAGTTCGACTTATTATTTTTGATGTCGCTACTATACTAGATAAATTGTGACATACCTAGTGCCATCTATCGAACAGTTGATGATACGAAATTCGATGTGTGTGTGCGTAGCAACTATACTACGCCCAGAAAAACAAAAATTTGCTAGAATACGACAATACGCAACACATGGCATACGATAAATCTGAGAATAAATCACTCAACCGTGCATAACAGTTGAGTCAAAGAGTGAAGTTATATACAGGTATGTATGATTAGTGTGTGTTAGGTAAATAAAGCGTATTTTAATACACATATTTTGTTTTATTGATCGTTGTACGCCATCTACCGGAATCCAGAATAATCATCTGCACGCTTAGTTAGATTGCCAGCTTACCACCGAAAATTTAATGAAAAAAATGTTAAAAACACCTGATTAAGAATTCACTATTTTCTGATGCGATGTTATGAAAATTTTGTGATTTTATTCATAAAATAAATAAATATGATGAACCAGAACAGTAAAATGCTATATTTCGTCGATTTCAGACAAATTTTATTTCCAGCGAGACAAGTAACGCCATCTAGCAACGTTACTTTTAGTATTGCGAACAGTACAAGGAGATAGCAATCTATCCTTCCTGTATTTATCTATGACCCTACTGACCAGAACGCTCGTTACATTAAACAATCAGCTATTACCGTGCTTCTGCCCTTGCTGATAGAGATGCTTTCGGCCTTTTTGTCCGACTTGTCTCATTGTCCAAGCTCCCTTAAATTATATCGTAATTAATATACTTTAAAACCTTCCGTATAAACCGTTTTAAAATGCAAATGCTTGGTAGGCCGAATACGTTCTTCAGGAGATATGCCAATATATAATAAGTTTGCGTTTACAGATCTAGAGTTAGTAAGCGACAGAAAGACGTGCGTAGAACCGGAAGCGTTCCTCATCTACAGCCGGAAGAACGTCATCGGTCGAATCAGTATAGAGAACGAGAACAACGACGGGATCCTGCCGCTCAAGGAGTTGAAGGAAGTCAGGTACGATATTTAGTTTATATTCACACGGTATTGTATATTTTGGTAAAACGCATTTTTTTACAACCCTAAACCGACAATAAAACTGTCATAAAAACTTTTTATGACAAATAAAAATGAAATAAAATTTTTTATTACCTTGGGAAGGGACCTTGTCAAAATAACTTTTTAATACAAGGTCCCTTCCCAAGGTCAACTAACATTATTGGCTCAGTTAAAGAAGTTATTTGCCTATTGATATAATTAAATGTCTATATTTGTATATCTTTTTATTCTTTTTACCCTATATAACATACATCTTTGTAGAAATATTGATGTATTATCGTATTTATGTAAATAATGATATACTTATGTTTAATTTGTAAGTAGTTTAATTATGCTATATATTTTTTATTTATTTGTTTAAATATTGAGCCCTGTTTGTTTGTTCTTAGTCTGTATGTACCTTTCTCGTGTGAAATACTTTCGTACTCTCGGAATGGAAATACTGTTCCCCAAAAGACAATGAGCCCGATGAGCCCAAAATCAATTGCATTTAAAAAGCTATAAGCAGCAGTAAAATTATTTTTTAATATATCTCAAAAAATTACGAAGTAATTGGCAATCAAAGTGAGTTTAACGGCATGTTGTGTGAGCTCATCTGATACGATTTCATACTAAAAGTGATAAATATCGCTATCGCCAACTTCGGTAATAATTGGAATTTTTGAAAAAGTTTACTGCTTTGCTACAACTAATTAATCTAGTAGATGCTAGTGATTTTTGGCACTTGGTGGAATTTATAAAATATTGTTTTAAAAGACACTTGTAACTTTATTATGCCCGACCGGTTTCGCTGTAAAGCATTTTCTAGGGCTTTTTGCACATCCTAACTAACAAATAAATAATATACACTACAATCATGTCTAAAATGACGTGCAATAAATGAAAAAACCTAATTAATCAATATATATTTAATATTATAAATATATATATTTAATATTTAATATATATTTTATATAATTAATTAATATATAATAATAATTAATTAATAACCTAACTAATTAATCAGTTACTATAAAAACTATACTGATATTTCACTAGAGGACACGCGTTCATTGTATTAGTTTCAGAGTCAAAATTATTATTTTTGTATAACTTTTTTGTACAATAAAGCCTTATGTATTGTATTTGTATTTAGGAGATAAAAAATGTTGTAAGTTTGTACATCACACTGATACTCGTATGTTTGAATTATTTAAACGTTTCTTGTCGCAGTGCCTTAGCAGTCCACGTGTCTGGATCGCAGTTGTACTGGTCTGACAGCAAGACCAGAACCATTAACCGGTGCTCGGTCAATGGAACCAATATGGAAAAGATTTTGGAGTGGACAGGAATCGTTGAAGGTATGTATTTAAAACGACATTAATACACCCTCACTTTAATTTTATAAATTTTTGTCGTGTTGATCTTGCTCTTTGTTAAGAGCCGTTTCGCAGTCGGATTGTAAAAAACCCGCCTTTTTGTAATTCAACAAAAGTGAATACATAAATTTAAAATTTGCTCAGTATTTCCCCAACAAAACCTGTCACCGCAAAATTTTCATTGGTTTCTGTAAATAAGAATTTTAAATTTTAAAACTTTAAATTTACAATTTACAGAAACCAAAAGAAAGGTTGCGACGACAGTTTACATAATATATAGTTTATAAGATTTTGTTGAGAAACTATTGAGTAAATTTTAAATAGAAGAGTTCTATTTCGATTAATTAGAAACAGTCTGGTTTTACACAATACGGCTGCTAAACGGCTCTTAACGCAAAAAATGTATAAAATCCATCGTTGCAAGGAGTATTTTACAGTATCTACAGTGTCCCATAATGAGTGAATCTATTATTATTTCTCGTCAGTTTCGACGCGAAAGAGGTGTGTCGAGATCGTAGCTGATGGAGATCTGTAGTTTCTGCCTTTTCCTCTAAGAAAGTATATGTATGTATCTTGCTTTTGTAGGTATTGCTGTAGATTGGTCAGGAGAGAACGTGTACTGGACAGACACGGCAGCGCAGCGGATAGAGGTCGCCCGTTTAGACGGATCCAGCCGACGGACGCTCCTGTGGACAGGTCTCAAGAAACCGAAGAGTATCGCCTTGGATCCTAAGAAAGGGTATTTATCTTATTTTATATCTATCCATACGATATCAATTAAATATACACAAAATAAGTAAATTTCAAGTCTCTGTCTAATATATTTTTTTGTGTAAATACCTGTTTGTTCGCATATGCTCTGCTTTAAACCAAAAGAGCCGGGGGGTGCTGAAAACCAGCGCTGGGGACCTCCTACAGGGTAACCAGTACCTTAGCTGAGCTCTCTCCCGTTGTCAAATATGTTGTTTTGTATATTTTCGTGTTAATTTAATGTACTTTTGTCCCAAATAAGTGTTGTTTGTGAATACCTATATATACCTGTGTCTTTTTGTTTCATGTTTTTTTTGACATTAAATGTATGTTATTCTTATTTCGAAATATATGCTTTTTTTTAAAAGCACGTTACAAAAACTCCCAAATTGTCCGTTTGTTTTGGCTTATCTCAGAAATCGCCGATTTTGACAGGACTCGCATTACAAGTAGAGGAGAGAGAGTAATCTGACATTCATTACTTTTGACATCTGTCACTTATATCTGTCAAATTCACAAAAACAAAATCAACGCTGGCGAAGTTAAGAAGTATCTGTTCGATCATTCTTCTGTCTAAAACATAAAATGCTTGGTTTTCTAGCTACATGTACTGGTCGGATCTCGGCTTCAAGACGATTAAGCGAGCCGCCATGGACGGGTCATCGCCTACCGTCATTATAGAACAAGTGGGCAAGGTCAACGCCCTAACCATAGACTACGACAAACGCGCCATCTACTGGGCAGGTGTGTATATTCGAATCGCAACCCCTGATCGTAAAAAATGGATGATAAGTTTTACAGTAGAGGTGTCCGAAAATGAGGTCTTAATTTTGTACATTGTATCTCATGTATATGACGGGGAAAAGTGAGGGTTCAGGTAGCTGATGGTCCGAGTTACACGTCACGTGGTCATTGTTAGGTCGATCTTGTAAATAACAGCACATATAGTTCAAAATGTCTGTATTAATAATCGTTATTTAATTTTACAAACTTTCAAATACAACACTAGATAAAAGGCGATATAAAACAATAACGAAATCTGAATAGAAGGTGCACCGCACACGCCGTTCCGTTTGTGTCTAAATTCAGTAAATTAATGGCGTTCCCGCTCGCCTCAAAAGGCCATGATGATCGAGACCGCGCGTGTAGCCCGCGCGCACGTGTTTCCGTTTTCTTGTTTTACCTCCGGAAACAGGAAGTCAAGTTTTCTCGTTTGATCGACTGCCATGCATGACATTTGGCCACGCCCACAACTGAGTTTGTCGCGTCATGACTACCATCCTTAAGGACCTGTGGCTTGTTAATAGTCTGACATTCGATTGGTGTATCATTTGATATGTGTATCAGACGTTATTATGTACATTATATCATCGTATATAGCAAAAAGCTACAATAAAATCATCAAAAATAATAATTTTCAATGGATAGTTTATATCGTGTATTTTTCTGCTAATCTAGTTCGTCTTATAATATGGACAATGTGACTCTGTCATCGATATAATACTCGAGTGACCTACTTCATACAAAATATTACAAAAATCACGTCTCAAGTTTGCTACGCAATCGCAATCAGCCAATTACAAAAGAGTGATAAATAAATATTCTTTTGTAAAGAGATTTGAAGATATTGGCCTCTACCGACTTATCGCTATTTTTATTTATCTTATAAAAATCGATTGCTGACATCAATGCAAAAAATTCTTCATCGTAACCTCATAAAGTGTCAAGTTTCGAAGATATAAGCAACCAAAATTCTGTTGGTAGCAACAGAAAAAAAATACGTTTTTGGAGCGTAGCGCAATAAAACTTTGTTGGTCATATTTTTACTAGATTTTGTCAAAGAATATTTTTTGTTTGTATTTATGTCAACTAAAATAATTAAAATGATAATTGACCTTTCTTGTCTTTTTGATTAAAAATATTATATATATATATATATACGAAAACACAAAAAATATAATTATAGGTAGCAAAATATATTTAATCAAAAAGACAAGAAAAGTCAATTATCATTTTATGTTGTTTCTCGCAAAAGCGATATATATAATTCTAAAATAATTAAGAGAGACAGCCATATCAAAAAAAAAAAAAATGGCTTTCGGTATGGGAGGCCAGGATCCATACTAAAATCCCTTGCAACTTTATTAGAAAAAGTTAAGATTTAAAATCGAAATGCGCGAATGCATGCTTAGAATTCTTTAAGCATTCCGGCGCGGCGGGCAATGAATCCATGTACTATTTTTAAAAGGAACCGTTCATAAACAAAACAATTTTTCACTTTGCAGCATTGGAACCGCCTGCCATAGAGTATGCTCACCTAGATGGGTCGGGCAGAAGGAAGATCTTGGGAGATGATATACCGATGCCGTATGCGATGGCTTTGTATAATGATAAAGTTTTTTGGGGTGATTGGACTACTGGTAAGTTTAGTTTCTTATTACATACAATGGGGTCGATTCGGCTAAACAAAATTTAACTAATTTGACAGGACTAACCTTATTTTAAGCGTTCTGTCTGTGTCTTTTCGATACGGAAAGAACAAGACAAAAGGCTCAAATTAAGTTTAGTTCTGTCAAATAAGTTAGCCGAATCGACACAATTATCCTATTTGTGTGCTGAAAAGTGACCCAATGAAAACTGTGCCGGGCACATGTTTTAAAGCGTCGGCCCCTATGGCGTTTAATGTCACTGTGAGTCGGCCAATAACGGCTGGATCAGTGTCGCTTGACGAACCATTTTCGTATGAAAATTAGTTAGAAACTCGTCTTCTATGGCTATAATAAATCTAAAAACAATAAGAATACAATTATTCTCTTTAGTGTGCGGTCCTTTATTTGTAGTAAGAATTCTCTTACTGGAAAATAAAAACCTGTAAAGTTGATTCCAACAGAATTTGTGTTTTTGGTGAACAAAGCGCCATATTGGCATTGTTTATGAATTGACGAACTTACTAGTGTCGGAGTAGATATCGAAATAGTATTTTGTAAAACTGTAACACAATTTCGTAATAGGCTGCACAAGTACACAAATGTCGCAATGGCTAATTAGGTCCAGTTAGACACAATACTTTATCTGCAAACATAGAGAATATTATCGACTTCCCGTGACGTAATCCGTACCTCCGAACCCCTATTAGCAATGCGAAATTAGTTCGTTTTTCCGAATTTATAATTCGGCTTGTTTTCGGGAATACGATCTTCGGCGAAGATTTGTATGCGCATATATCTTTATATCTTTAGCAGATCTGTATTTTTTACATGGTGTGTTTTAGAAATTGTTTTTAGTTCTCTTTTAAACAGTTAAAAACTTTTTTTTTCTGTTATTATGTGTGAACCTAATTTTCTAAATTGTAACTATTAGGGGAAACTTTTAATTTGCTGTAAATTGTTCAATCTGTTTATTTTTTAAGTTACTTTGTGCTGTTAGTTTTCCTTAAATATAAATAAATTTGCAGGTGACATAGAGTCGGCTAACAAAACCGACGGCTCCAACCGGCACAAGATCCACAAACGGCTCGACTTCATTTCCGACCTAAAGGTGTACCACAAGTCGCGCAATTCCGGCGGTAACCAATGTGCAGTGGACAACGGCGGCTGTGAGCACCTGTGTCTAGCGCTGCCCAGCGACGAGAGTTACAGATGCGCCTGTCCCACGCATCATAAGCTCAATAGGGACAATTTGACTTGCTCTGGTAAGGAATAATTATTTTTCCGAGGTGGCTGGAATACCTTAAGGATGGTTCTTCGTAATTGGCACTGAATCAGAAGATATAACTATAACATATACTCACGCCTGTCTGCCAGAGGGGTAGGCAGAGATTACAAATTTCTATCTGCTACGATCCTAACACTTTTTACGCCTCTTCCACATCCATCAATTTAGTCATACAAGCTCTTCTATTCCGGGTACTTTTGACATTGCCCTTTTTACGTATTCATGAGTTCATAATTCCTGTTATTCAATAGGCATTTCAATATATATTTTTTAAAGATGATTTCAAGATTTTACATCTACGTATAACATTTTGTTTTTATTTTCAGTTTGATTATAAAAATTAAATCTTCAAAAACAGTTCGTCCTAAATGCCATCCATTTCCATGATAAGATTCGTAATATTTTTTTTTACAGCTGACACTTTTCAAAAATAATTGTTGCTGTTACCTTAATGTTGTCTCATTCAAACACATAAGAAATTACATAATTTGGATTTGTCATTCTTAAAAAAAAGCAAAAGTGTTAGTACTTAAAATCAAGTTTCCTTCAAATTCTCTATAGAAAACGGCAATTTCATTCATATCCATCCACTCCCACTCCCGGCGGTCATCCTGGAAGAATTGCCCATACTCACACACGCTGGGCAGGCGGGTTGGTGAGCGCGGTGACGGAACCCTCGCACCAGTGACGCCACTGCCCGTCACCGGTTTGTTCCATATAAGGCCCGGCTTTTTATTACAATTTCATATGTAAAGACCTTAATACAATATAGTCATTGTTTAAAAAAAAAAAACACTTGTACTTATCCACATATTAATTATAACTTTATTATGCCCGACCGGTTTCGCTGTAAAGCATTTTCTAGGGCCTTTTACACATCCTAACTAACGAATAAATAATATATACTACAACCATGTCTAAAATGACGTGCAATAAATGAAACAACAAACAGACAATGTTTTATAAATTCCACCAAGTGCCAACAATCGCTAGCACATCTACTATACAATATAGTATGTTTCAGAACCTGAAGATTACATATTGTACGCACAGAAGAGCGCAGTTGGACGACTGATGTTCACAAACGGAGAGTGTACGGACGCGCCCGTCCCACTGTCCGGACTCAAGAACGTGAAGGCGATCGATTACGACCCCGTGAGGAAGTATGTCGATCACTTTACTACTATTAGTGAATAGCGTAATGGGTAGTTTTGCGATTTTCATCGATGCATATACAGGGTGATTGGTAATTCCACCAATTTGATGTATAATATAAGTTTAAAAAAAGACATGATCTTGCCAAGTTTCTTGCCCGTTTTTCTTAGCAAGACTAATCGAATGGGCGGAGGTAGGCATGTATTTATATATGTAACCTATTACTATGTAGTATATAGGATGGGATTTGGTCGGCCGCCTGGATTCGTGCTGAATTCCTTGAAATTCATTCAAACCCGTGCGAAAGTTGCCATTGTTTGTATCTTTTTAAAAAGCTTATTTTTATGATGATGTAATTTAGATGTAATTTCCATAATCTGTCGCATATTTTTTTCAAATAAATCGCTAAAATGGTAACGGCATTTTCAATAAAAAAAAAATCACGAGATATAATTTTGTACCTTTTTTCTCCGAGTTTATGGGGAAATTGGGCATGCATTTATTTTCACAGCAGTCACTCATATCAGTTAAATGGCCGGAGTAAGGGTTTTTTTTTGTAATAATGGACGGACGGGCCTTGTCTTTACAATTTGCTCACTCATAACGAGTCTAAGCAATTGGATATATACTATCCTTCAATACATAATTGTTAGTCTTTATTTTGCTTTTTGCGCTTTGGAAATGCACAAGAAGGCATTTTTTCGTTAGTTATTTGGATGACATTTAATAATAAGCGTACTTGTCACTCTTCTAACAGACAGAGACAGAGATGAAGTGAGAGCCGGCGCTCACTTTACAAACTTCAAAAATCTGTACGCTGTGGCCCGTCCATTAATTTTATTTAGGTCGAAGCTCTTGAAGGGAATTACTGACAACCCTGTATTGTACTTTTCTCGTTACTAAGTAGAACGTGCGCGGAAAAAGTGTTCTCGGGAACTTTAACACAGTGAAAATATTTCCAACAAGATCTTTCATCTTTCAGACTCCTCTACTGGATGGACGACGACGCCATCCGTCGCGTACCCATCTCTTACTCGGCCACATCCACTTCAGAGTCGAAGCCGGTCGTCATCAACATCGTCAGACCCTTCCACATGGTGTTGGACCTACTCGGGAGAGTGCTGTACTGGACCTCTCTGGACAGTGACTCGATCAATGTGACCTCCGTCGATAACGACTCGCTGGCGGTCGGGGTGATGTTGAGAGGGGATAGCATGATGCCCAGGCATTTGGCGATTCACCAGAATAAAAGGTTCGTTTTTTTCTCTGTTTTTTAGGGCTCCGTACCTCAAAATGAAAAAAAACGGAACCGTTATAATTTCACTTTTTTGTGTCTGTCAAGAAAAAGTTTCAAAAATTTGAAACTGATATCTCCTAAATATATATATAAGGTGACTTTTTGATCATCGTCCAAATTCATACTGGTGGCTTGGTAAGTGATCAGTATCATGGAGCAATAACAATTTTGGTGAAATTCGTAAAATGAAATTTCGACTTCCCATAGTGATTCACTCGGGACTGGAAGTGAATTTCTATGGGAAGCCGAAATTTCATTTTAGGATTTTCACAAAAATTGTTATTGATCCAAGATACTGATCACTTATCAAGCCTCCAGTATGAATTTGGACGATGATCAAAAAGTCACTTTGTATATATTTTTTAGATGTTGTTTGCTAGCTTTATTGTTATTTATTTCAGCCCCTTAAGAGCTATGCTCTAAAGTATTATTATGTTTTTGTTTTTAGTACTAGAGTATTATAATTTATGTTGTTTCTGTTTTTTATATTTGTTTAAGTTTTTAAGATAAGTTCACCAATTATCCTGCAATATTTGTATAATTTTTTTATATGCTTTTGATCCGTTATTCGGAGTTAAAGGCATGGAAAAGTGCTGCATTGTAAATCTTTGCAGCAAATACTGAGTCGGAGCCCTTTTACCATTGTAATATGTCCATAATTAAGTATCTGTCTCGTTATTGTCATTGTTAAAACTTGTTCCGTGTCTTTTATTGCTAATGTAAATATTTAATTGTGTTGAATGTGAATTGTGTACGTATTGTAATAGTGAATAAATGTTTTATCTATCTATCTATCTATCTATCTATCGAAAATAAAGCAATTAATATTGATATCTCCTACAGGCCCCATAGTGCGGTGAAAAAATCAGGCTTCGAACTCAATGCGACAGAAAGTTATTGCACTTTAAATAATCAATTTTATACAAATTTGCTCACCATTGAAAACCTACAGGGCACATCCAGTTGACTTAGAAACTTGAAGGTTCCGTACCCGTGTTGTGTGGTGGTACGGAAGTCTTTGTGCGCTAGTCCGACTCGCACTTGGCTGGTTTGGTAATTTGGTAAACCGAGGACGTTTTCTTTTGGTTCGATCAAGCACAACAATGAGTTTTTATGAATTTATATGCATAGGTTTTGTGATATAGTGATTCGAGTACACTGCCTGTGTTCTAATGGTTTGAGTACTTGGCCACTAATACAGATGTTATGGGTTCAAATCTCGTAGGGGCGTCGTATTTGTGTTCGAACTGTGGAAGGTATGTTAAGCTGTGGGTCCATGTTTGTGCCCAAAATATGGCCATAGGGTCACCACCTATCACGCTAAGACGTAATATTCGTTGGCGAAACGTGGGTGTACGGGTGTGGACCGTGACTTGCATTTCACAGTCCATACTCGGTAACACCTTTGACTCCCTCTCGGTGATTCATGTCGTTACGATGTATTTATTTTTGTATACTTACCACTTGTTGTAACAGTCAAATGAATAAAAATATATTTATTTTTTCAATCTAATGTTTTATCAATACACCCCAACAGATTGTTGGTATGGAACGATATCGGCCTCGGCGGCATTCAGCGTGCCAATGTCGACGGCACTACCCGTACCGAGCTGTCGAAAGCGTCGAACGCGACGGCTCTGACCGTCGACCAATCAACGGGCACCGTCTACTGGGCGATGAGCAGACAGATACACGCAGTGGACATCGACGGGAATAACAAGTTAGTAATAAAGATAACAGTTTTACATTACATGATGTAACATACAGGCATAATAGGGTGGCCCTTATTTTTCGAAATATTTAGTGTTAATTTTAAAATGTATAAAATTGAATAAACTCCCCAAGACATAAACTCACGCTTGTGTTCGAGAGAGGTAGGCAGAGGGCGACGACAAGTATAACCCGTGCCAACGTAGAAAAGTTTTATAAATGGCTGCCGAAGAAAACATTTCTGCCAGAATTCTGGCAGAAATATTTTCTTCGGCCTTCAATATTTCGGCCGCCATTTATAAAAATACAGGTTATAAATGCCAAATAAAAGGTGCAAGTGACACCTGTCATTTTACTTAACTCAGTTTTATTCGACTGATGACGTCATGTTAGTCTCATACAGAGGGCCGAGATATAATTGTACCAATTTTTTTTTCTTAATTGTTTTTATGCTAGAACCAAATATACTTTTATTAGAATCTCTTGCAGCTCTTCCATTATTCCTCCACAGACGTATAATCTGGCAAGGCGGGTGGGCGGGGTCGCTGTCAGTGCAGTCCGGGTGGGTGTACTGGACGGGCGCGGCGGGTGCGGGGGGCGCGGTGATGCGAGTGCCGGCCGCGCGGCGCGACGTGCCCGCCGCACCCACCACTCGACTCGCTCGGGTCTTGCAAATAAAGGCTGTAGAACAGGTAATTACTATTTCTCAAAATTATGTAAAATACATGGTAGCTTTTTTTTTCAAAAAAGAAGAATAGAATAGAGTAGAATAAAATAGAATAAGTCTTTATTTGCATTGATAAGGGTACAAAATGGTGGTGTTATAAATTATAAAGAAAATGAGCGCCTTAATCAGCTAATATTAATTTAGCATACAAATATGTTGGTTAATGAAGTTAAGACCTTAATATATTTAATTAATTTAGCATGCATGTCAAATCTAAAATGAGGTCCTAAAAAGAAAAGAAAACATTAAACAGATTACATTTACACAAAGTCACATCCTACAAATTATATATAAATGTTTTAATTTGAGTGTTTATTATAATTTCTTATTATTCTAAGTAGGCTTTCAGACTATAGTAACATTTATCTAATAGCCATTGTTGTAACTTATATTTAAACATATTTAGAAGACGGGAAGAGCCTCTGTTTTGCTCTCTAGGGGAAAAATAAATGTACAAAAATCCATTTACGTCCTCAGGGGAAATGGATTTTCATGCATTTTTATATGAAAATACGTTATGACAAAACTTTAAAAAACAAAGATCAAGGGAAAAATGCCACAAACCGACTGCTCGTTTTTTCAGTTTTGCTCTGACGTTTTTATTTTTAAATGCTTATCCTGCTCTAATCAACTCTCGCACACTGGAAACTTCACGTATTTTGAAATAGCGGCTACATAAAGACATAAGCTATGATTTTTTTTGTAATAAGGATAGAGTTAGGGTTCCGTACCCAAAGGGTAACCAACGGGACCCAATTACTAAGACTCCGCTGTCCGTCTGTCTGTCCGTCTGTCACCAGGCTGTATCTTATGATAGATAACCGTGATAGATAGTTGAAATTTTTACAGATGATGTATTTCTGTTGCCGCTATAACAACAAATACTAAAAAACAGAATAAAATTAATATTTAAGGGGGCTCCCATACAACAGACATGCTTTTTCCCCGTTTTTGTAGATAACGGTACGGAACCCTTCGTGCGCGAATCCGACTCGCACTTGGCCATTTTTTTTTGTATCTGCATGTGTTACGTTTCGTTTTATTCGGTTGTGGAACATGGGGGCTGAATTACTTTTTTTCGTGAAATTCATATTTTTAATTGTAAGAAGGTTTAAAGTATGTATATTTTTGAAGTGTAATTAATTATGGTCTTGAGTCAAAATACACAGCATATTTTTTCAAATTTTTGTTATCTACATAGACGGAACTGAATCCAATGCAAATGCTGAAGTTTAGCATCGTGGAGCCCCTTAATCCTTGTCAATAAACGAACATGTTAATTTCATAATAAAACCGTTTCCCATAGGTGGATCGGTCCCACCCTTGCTTCGGCGGTACAGTGTGCGGGGGCGGGCCGGGCGCCTGCCTCGCGGGGGGCGAGTGTGGCTGTGGCCCCTCCTGTCCCCGCGTGCGCTCGTGCCCCGCGAACCACTTCCTGTGCGCACTGTCGCGGCACCCGGCGGCCGTCAACAGTGAGCCGCACTGTGTGCCGGCTGCGTGGAAATGTGACGGACAGTTGGATTGTCCCGACGGGTCCGATGAAGCGCCACAGGTATGCAGTTTGGGGCGGCTATGCTCGCTACATTTTCAAATGCTTAATTAATCGCGTAATTAAATGCCGCGTGCTGATAACTCTACTCAGTAAAACTCTTTAAAAGACATGGTATGAATCAGAGCAAAATTTTTTTTTGTTCTTAAAAGCTTCATACGTTTCTGTTTATAGAGCTTCTAAAAATCACCCGTCTTTGCGCCTTCGCAAATTTACGCGTGTGTCAGAATTGCCGTCCAAGACGGCGATTCTGGCAAGTGCGAAAAAATTTGCTACGGTAGATTTAGAGTGATTTTACAGGGATTTTCTATGGAAACTATTGATTTTTGATTGATTGGGGCCAGAATCGCCGTCCTTTTCCACTAAGTTTGCTGCTTCGGTTGCAGAACTTAATAACTTTACCAAAAATGCGAACGAAAGAAACAGAAAACTCGTTTCTAACAAATTGTCGTTCCTAAATGGTACTAGACACTCAAAATTGCAAAAGACTTATGATTGATCAGTCATACTGTATGCAATGCGACACTGGGCCAGCTGTGATTTGTCGATTCACAGTGAAAGCTATAGGAGCGGATGACATACTACACATGTGCCCGGCACAGTTTTCTTCTTCTTAATTCTTCATTGCACATAATTTTTAAAATTTACAGCAACTGGACTTAATGCTAAAAGCATTTTCTCCCAGTCAACCTGACAGCAACAAAAAAATAAAAATAAATGTATATCCATTAAATCTCTTTTTTCCTAATAAAGTTATAAATATTTTCGTGGGCTAATTTTTTCAGCATTAGTTAGACTTTATGTATTTTGGTTCGCTGAGAATAAGGGTTTTGTAGCGTTCTGATTGATTAGTTTCGTTAACAATAAAGTTATGAAGTATCAAAACGAGATCCTACTACCGATATTTATAAATAATAAAACCTGATTATAAATAACGTTCTTTGTGACGTTATCTCAAGGTCTGAGTAATCATTATAAATCGAGATCAAAACTTGGATTTATTCCGTGTAGTTTTTTTTTAGTTTTGAAACTATAAACAAAACGGAATAAGACCCAGCAGCATCATAAAATGTTTGTGTGTGTGTATGTGTACAGGAGTGCGGTGTGTGTGCTCGCGGCGTGCGCTGCGCGGACGGCGCGTGCGCAGAGACGCTGAGCGAGTGTCCCGCCGGCGCGCTCTGTGCCACCGGTCCGCTGCCTGACGCTTTCAGGTAACTGTCATTTATTATTTTTTAGTACAAATGTATGATCGATAATTCGGGTTGTGTACTATTTATGGTCTCAAATACATATCACAACATGAATCCCCGAGGGGGTGACGGATGTGCTACCGAGTGTTGGCTGTGAAATGCAAGCCACTTTTCACTGATGTTTCATAGAGGATTATAATCCCTATCGCTGTATTTCGGCCGCAGATATGTACCCACACGTTAAAGTGCTCTACGCGATTCGAACCAGCGACCTCCAGCTCAGTGGTCCGGTACTCGAACCACTAGAGCACAGAGGCGATCTGTAATGAACTTATGGATATATTATTAATTTGCAATATTCCGCTAACAACTCTAACCATGCTATTCAAAATGCAGACTCAAGCACCGCCCGCCCTCTCGCATAAAACATGCACAAGCAAGCAGTACGAGCATAAAATAAAGCAATCTTAAATAACAAGCAAGAAAACTTATCGACACGTGTTTCGCCTCTACACGAGGCATCCTCGAATGTATTGCTCGCTTGGCTGAAATGGACCGGTGGGACCGCAGGGAAAAGAGAAAAAGTCGGTCGAAATAAAAAACACCGTAATTGGAATCCTACTTCTGATCATTAAAAATCTCAGATCAGCGATTCCAAATGAAACATAGGCGGATAAGTTATAAGAGGTGTTCCCAGGTGTGAACTGTGAAATGCAAGTCACACTTGTCCACACTTGGTACACCTGATTTTTACCAACGATTATTACGTCCCAAACATGATGGATGGTGAGCTTTATCGTTGAACTTCGGGCACAAATAGACCAACGGCTTAACGTGCCTTCCGAAGTATGCAGACCAAATTATTGTGTACCACGGGGATTGACCCCTGGGTTAGCAGGCGAGCGCTCTATCGCTCGGCCACAGAGGCGGTGCATTTCATTTCACTATTATATATTACAAATACAATACAATACAAATACAACATTATTTCATTATTTCATTTATTTCATTAACACAATCATAGGTTTTTACAGGTTGTTGGAGCCTCCTTTTAAGTAAAATAATACCTGTAGTAGGAGACTCCGCTCTTCCATAGTGGACAGCAAACTTACTATTAGGTTATTTATTTAACTTAATTAACACAATATATGATTAGGTAATAATGTATGTGAATAACTGAGGGGTGGTGTGTATAGGTGTGACTGAGATTCCCTAGCCCTACGACCGAAGTCTTGGGATCAGTATTGAAAAGGTACTAGGGAGGATGTTTATGTGTAATGTGTGTATGTTTGTGAGTGTGGTGTATTACACTATGAAAATTGGAAAAATGTGGAAGTTCGTCCCACACAACTGTTCAGTTTTGATTTCTTACTGTGATGCAATGCATGCGCTAGATCAGGGGTCGGCAACCGGCGGCCCGCGGGCCGCATGCGGCCCGTGTACCTCTTCGGTACGGCCCGCAACTACTGCATGATAATTATATTCGGTACATAGTACATATTTGAGTGAGCAGATTTTCCATTCTGAACTATCCAAAAAGCAAGCATTGTTTTCGGTTAAATAATGCACAATTAGACGCAATACTGCGCATTTCCACATTTAAAATGCAAGTGAAATACAAAACCTTGTAAGTTAAATAAATGCAGCCGCAAGAATCGCATTAATTATTTTATTAATTAATACTTAAAATGTTTGAAACTACAATAGATATGATATTTATTTAAATACAAAAATGAGATGCGGCCCTCGCTGATCCCCTGGTAACATTTGTGGCCCTCCTATATCATAAGGTTGCCGACCCCTGCGCTAGATGGTCCACAACCCGAAAGTTTAACCTCATCGTGCTTGTTTACAGATGCGACGAGCGGCTCTGCCTCCCGGCGCCATTGTTGTGTGACGGGCTGCGACATTGTGAGGACGGATCGGACGAGGCGGCCGCCGCTTGCGGAGCTTACACGCAAAAAGATCGGGTCTGTCGATTATTTACTAGCTTTACCCTCGCGACTACGTCTGCGCTGAACACGAAACATTTTCAAGGACAGCTGTCACGGGCAAACCTTATAAACACGAAATTGTGAGGCGTGCATGGAATGTTTTATAATATTTAGGCTGCGTCTATTGACATTATTTTTATCTAAGACAAATTACAACTAAAATTCGGGAAATTTGTATCATATCGTAACAACAAACCCAAAAAAAAGTTTTTCACCAAAAGTGTAGCACACGTGAGTGTTCAAGCCGTATGTAATAATAATTTGTCAGCTCACGCGAGTTTTAATACTATCACAAATCAAAAAATGTTTACTATAATTTGGCATCGAAAATGTAATCTTGATTAATTTGAACCAATAATATGTTTGAAAATATTTACAGTATTGCCAAAATTTTGTTTCTTCTGACACAAATTATTATTTGGCGGGCATAAGTCTTGTACCACCATACACCCAGATTTACTTTTCTTCTGCTTTTCTATATCATTGTTATATCTGTTATTGTATCACCGCGAAGATTACCGATTTTTACGTTAAAAAATACAAACCGTGCGAGCAGTGAATAAAATGGTACCAAACACTCAAAAGAGAAAAAGGCTCATGATTGGTCTGTACTATGTGTCATGCGACACTGGGCCAGCCGTTGATTAGCCGATCCACAGTGTATATGTCGTGACCATATCGTAGAATTGACCATTTCATGATCTGGTTGGGCATATCGTAAAGTATGAAATCAAAAATCTTTCACCAAAAGTAAAGAATAGGTGCGACGACGAGCGAAGCGAAGCGGAGCGAGGATGAGCGTGTTAGGTTTACATGTAAATACATTTGAAGAGCCGAGCGAAACGGAGCGGAGCGAGGCGACCCTCCCAATTTTAACAGAAATACGATATGGCCAACCAGATCATGAAATGGTCAATTCTACGATATGGCAACGAGTAACGACATATATACAGGGTGCTCTGAAATTCGACCTATTCCTTGAAAGGGGTTATACTAGAGATAATTTCCAACAAATAATGATAATTAGGGGTCGAAAATGATAAATTATTTTCAAGTAAAACACGTCGATATTTCAAAAATTACAAAATAAAAATGGTTTTCTTTCCAGTTAAGACCATTTACTTCTGGGATTATGGGAATTCTAGGCATGTGTATTTTTTATAAATGATCACCCATTTAACATTAATCAGAAAAATAACAAATAAGTGCCGAGAGAGGAATTAATATTTTAGAATAATTTGTTTTTCGTTACCAGTCTGAAAGTTTGAAAAATATCTTAAAAACCTTCGTAACTCGGCGACCATTTATTTTCGACCCCTAGTTGATAGGGTTTAATCTGTTGGAAATGACCTCTGGTATAACTCCTTTCAAGGAATAGGTCGAATTTCAGAGCACCCTGTGGAATAATAGCACTTGTTGCATAATAAAATCTTTCGAAAAGCTTTCATATTTTCATGTACTAAACATGTGCTCAGCACAGTTTTCGTGGGGTCATTTTTCGGCGGTAATCAAAGTTATATGTTTTTTTTCGTTCGCGGCGATACAAAAACTTATTGATACCTATTCTTCCAAGGTGGTGCCTCAAACACGGCACTCCAACGCGTTCGCGGCTTGCGGAGCCGTCGCTGGCATTGTAGCGTCGGTGTTGGTGGCGTGGGCCGGACTCAGGCGCTGGCAGCACGCGACTCGCAGGCGCCAGGCGAGGCATGACGTCACGAACACGCACCGCCTGTACCCGAGGAAGCCGCCCGATGAGAGATCCAGGCCGACCGGCACTAGTTGTACCGAGTAAGTTGATATCCCGCCAATAACACACATTTGGGGCCAAGTTTGGTACAAAGGCTTGCCGATAAAAGTATTGAGATCTATGTATGTAGGTGTTAAGTTCTTCACTTGTTTTGAGGGTTCCGTACCCAAAGGATAACCAACGGGACCCTATTACTAAGACTCCGCTGTCCGTCTGTCTGTCTGTCTGTATATCTGTCCGTCTGTCCATATGTCACCAGGCTGTATCTCATTAATCGTGATAGTTAGACAGTTGAAATTTTCACAGATGATGTATTTCTGTTGCCGCTATAACAACAAATACTAATAAACAGAATAAAATGAATAGTTAAGGGGGCTCCCATGCAACAGACATGTTTTTTTTGCCGTTTTTATAGATAATGGTACGGAACCCTTTGTGCGCGAGTCCGACTCGCACGTGGCTGATTTTTAAAAGAAAGTTTTAGGTTCCTTGCTACTGAATATGTATATCCCTACATACAATTTTATTATTAAAGTGTAGATAGGTGACTTTGCTTATATAAACTTCTTTAAGAAACCTATTAGTGAATTTTGTCTGTGGTTATGTCTGTACTCGATACAAACTCGTGGTGAATGACCCTGCTTTTCCAGGACGTCTGCGAGCGACAGTCTGTGCGAGCGGTACCCGCGACCGACGCTCAACCCCCCCCCGAGCCCCGCCACGGTGAGCGGGGGTAGCGTGGCGGGCGCGGTCGCGGGAGCACAGCGGCGGCGAGCGTATCGACACTATCGGTTACAGGTATACCACTTAAAGGCGTGCTTTTTGGTATTGAAATTCAACCCTTTATTTATGGGGCAGTAAGTAGGGAAAATAAGCTTAATACGACATTTCAACCCCATCGCACCCCAACAGGGGATGATGGTATTACACGTCCACTACGTTGGATTTAGAAATCGTTGTTGTTTTTGTAATCAGCGACCCGATAAAACATACAAACGATACAGATGTTGATTTTCAGACTTTGTCACCCCATTTCCCCCTTTTAGGGGTTGAATTCTGGAAAAACCTGAAACACATGTTTACTCATTTATGGATAGGAGTACTCCTGTCAAGTCTTAAATAAAATAGTCTAACTAATCTTGTTTCCCCATACAAACTCTGGACCCCCGTTTCACCCCTTTAGAGGTAGAATTTCGAAAAATCCTTTCTTATTCCTAGTCTACATTACAAAGGAAAGCTCTGTGCAAAATTTCAGCTTTCTAGGTCCAAGGGTTTGGGCTGTGCGTTGATGAGTCGGTGAATGAGTGAGTCAGTCAGGACTTCTCTTTTTATATATATGATGATGATATCATGAGGACTGATTAACTCTACCAAATTCATACTGGTGGAGTGGACTTTGTAAGTGATTGGAAGCAACGTTTAATGAGGCCAATGGGAATATTGTCAAAAAAGTAATATGGCTCTTCATACAAACAGACCCGACTTTGGGCCTGTAGAAATTGTAGATCGGTAAAAATATTAATAAAGAATAATTGCTATGTTGAAGCTTATTATTTAGTTATAAATTAAAACGATATTAGAAATAATAATGAATTATATTTTTGATTTTGAAACAAATAGTACAAGTGTTTGTGTTCAAAATCATGATGCTTTCTATGTTCCATCAAGTGCCGACAATCGCAAGTATATATCAAATTATATTTTGGTTTAGTAAGCTCGTTCGATGACGGCCCCATACCGAGGGTCGAAATTATCGAGTAATATTTTTTTATTGTTTTAATGCTAATAATAAAAAAAAGAATAATAAATATACACAGACTTGTTTGATATTTTTCTTCCTTTTCAATGTGGCCGAAAGATATCGAAAAAGTCTATTATTTTAATTATTTATAATGTATTCCTTTTAGTTTTTATTACTAGATTGTTAAAAAACATTATGAGCATAAGATTCGGGTCTTAATCGCGTAAACATACAACATAACTTAACGGTTATGTGCTTGACGTTGCGACGCCTCTGTAGGCTGTCGTGGTCACAAGCGAAGCGACCACTGTGACCACGACAGCCTACAGAGGCGTCGCGAAAGTTTAAAGTTTACTGTTAAAAAAACATTCTTAAAAAGCATATAGTCGGGTGCGCGCGTTCAGTGACAGTCTACGTCTGATGTTATTGGCTTGTAGATATGAATAAATCATAACTCTGTTTCAGAACCGCCCCCCACCACCAACCCCGTGCTCCACGGACGCGGCAGAGTCTGACTGCGGCGCGCACCGCGCTCCCCCGCCCACGCCGTCCCCCCCCTCGCCCGTCACCGAGACGCCGCATCTCTACTTCGACTCTGCTTGACTGTTTGTCAACTCTGTCGTAGCGCGTATCGTACAATTTTTGGAACACACGACGGGTTATCTGCTCTTCATGTTGTAAAGACGATTATACTTCAAATAAAAATAGCTCCCTACGTGTCAAATTTCATAATGCTGGAATAAGTAGAACTTACAGTACTCCCAAAGTAATAATGCGCATTCAAATCTTCGCCACTGTTCTACAAAGCTTGTATTTCCTTACACTAAGGTCACGTGGTACGTCCGGTCGCTCGGCTATAGATTTGTATGCGCACTATTACTTTGGGAGTACTGTACTTTATTTTTGAAATGAAAACTTCTTTAGTTTTTCGGTTGCGCGTTGAGCGATTTTTGGTAGGGAAAAATAATATGAGTTCGCGTCACCGACGTGTTGCACTTGGCCAGCAGTGAAAAGTTTTCACTTCCGTCGGCAGTCCCCATGAATGCCCATGTGTTTTTTATATAATTTGGCACGTAAGGACTGCTGTAAGTTGAATTCATAATGAATTATTTAAACAACGGATGGACTCACATGAATTATCTGTAACATCTCAGTGCAGAGACTGCGCCCTCTGACGACAGACACTCGCTTGCTTGAAAACTAATTCGGAAAGAATTCGAAGAATGTCGCGTGTCGCGAAATAATCCGTTATTTAAATAATTACCTAAGAACTGCTTTATATCGAGGGCATCAAACTGAAAAGGCGCTTCTACAGATATTACGAATTCCGAAAATTCCGACTTTTTTGGGCGAATCCCATATTTATTAGCTCTATGATATACTGAAATAGTAACGGT
This sequence comes from Ypsolopha sequella, assembly GCA_934047225.1. Taxonomy (NCBI): domain Eukaryota; kingdom Metazoa; phylum Arthropoda; class Insecta; order Lepidoptera; family Ypsolophidae; genus Ypsolopha; species Ypsolopha sequella. The sequence goes on from OW203985.1 coordinate 29,956,242, forward strand.
TGCTCCACTGGTTATAGGTACTATTATGCCTAAGTCTACGACGTGAAAATACGTATATATGATTAAAAAGAAATATGTACGAATAACTAGTCGATCCTTTTATATTTTTGTAGATACGCCTTTTCAGCTTGATGTTCTCGATATGGTAACTAATAAAAAAAAAACAATGTTATACAAGGTTTCGCTTACGCGATGTCTGTCACTTCAGCCTCACGTTCTCGTCATAGAGACACGGTAATTATGCTGCTAAACGTCTGATAAAAGCATCGAGCAACTAACCCAAAGAGGCGCAATGACCTTTGGGTTGGTTCGAAATAAATTCCGCTAACATTTAACGCGCCCTGATTGGCTAAGACACATCTCTACCACGGTGGTAGAGATAGTGATCCCCGGGAATTGGGAGTGAGATGAATATTGTAATATTGTGGAATCAGACGGACCGGCTTTCCTCTTCTAGGGAATAATTCAGTGTCAAGAAAACTAAACAAAGGGATCTTTGTAACCATTGATGTTAAATATTGAAAGAATTTCGTTATTCGGTTCTCATTTTAATTAAGTTAAGTTACTAATAAAATTTTGTAGAATGTGATTTTTGTAGATAGTCAAATCGAATTTTTATAAGAGCGGAAGTACCGGTACCGCCAAACATGCGTCTGCGACGATTTAGCATATTAAATCAGAATATTTTTAATTAAAATTATCCGTTATCTAGATCTATGCTAAATTAAAACAAAATAACCGGGAATTTTGAATCTTATCTTAACAACAAACCCCTAAAAAACGTAAAGTTAACGGTTTTTCACCTAAAGTGTAACTGAATGTGTTTTTATTGTTTTAGATAAAATCATAATATTTAACTAATTAGGCATCGAAAATTTAATATAGATTAATTTTAACCAATAATATGTTTGGAAAACTTCACAGTATTGCCAATATTTTGTTTCCCCTAACTTTGTGCCCGCGACGAAATCGGTACGATTGTATTGCCTTCGCAAGTTTCATCTAGTGTGCACGTTATAGCGAAATGAAATAGCATTACATTTGGTCACGCCCGCAACTGAGTTGCTGCGCTCATGACGACCGTCCTTAAGCTTAAAAGTGAATAAACCGTTATAATTTGACCCAGGTCCTGAAGTTTGAGTTGCCTAACTTAGTTGACCTAACTTGAACGCCCAAAAGAAAATGATATTTTGTGATCAAGTATTTATAATTCTGGCATACTTATTTGCACTGGGCATAGACAAAGTATGTGTAACATTAAATTATATAGTAAAAAATGTCAACATAATTATGGCATCGTTGTGGCCTGAAAGAAGATGTAGTGACTAGAATAGAAAAAACAATGCTTCGGTGGTTTGGACATGTAGAGAGGATGAATGAAAGTAGAGTGACGAAAGAAATTTATGGTGCACAAGTGGTACGTAAAACTCGGCCGGGCCGAAAGAAAGACGTATGCCGACCAAATTGGCAACTTACTGAAAAAGGACAAAGTCAAAAGTACCCGGAATAGAAAGCTTGTAGGACTAGATTGATGGATGTGGAAGAAGCGAAAGAGCTGTGTGTGTGGAAATTTGCAGTCTCTGCCTAGATGGAAATATGAAGTCTGCCTACCCCTCTGGGAGACAGGCGTTAGTATGTGTATGTATATTTTATATCCGGTTTTACTCTGATATTTATTTATCCGGAAATGGTTTCAAAATTTAGATGGAAATATGAAGTCTGCCTACCCCTCGAGAGACAGGCGTGAGTATATGTATGTATAGACAACGCCTCTCTTACGGCGACCGCTTAGGGACCAAAATCGGTTACGTAAGTGAGTTTAATTATGTTCATAGAGGTCAAGCAGTGTATACGGGTAAAGGCTACAGAATGAACGAACTCTTCGAAAAAAAAAAAATTGCTTTGTGTTTGGCATGGCCATAAATATTCTTACTTGTTGATTATGCCCAAGGAACCAAAAAAAAAAATGTATCTAAACGGACTGAGTTGCATTAATAATTAACGTTGGGACGTAATAATCCACGGTGAAACGCGGATGTACCGAGTGTGGACTGTGACTTGCATTCCACAGTTCCCACTCGGAACACCTCTAGTACCCCCTCGGAGATTCATGTAGTGACGATATATTTATTTATTTTATTTTTCATTGAAAAATACGTATCACGTAATATGAAAAATACATCACTGTTGCCCTTTTGCATGAGGACCGAACGGTTTTTTATCTTATTGAATTGGTATTATGGCTAATTACATAATATTTTGAATGATTAATTCGTGCAATCTTCTAGAATCTGCGCGACCCACTTACGTTAAAGTACATTTATTTTGTCCATATATTAATTAATTAATAACTAATGTATATACAGTGTGTCCCTCGTACAAGTGGACACCCGAAAGTGGGTGAAACTAGATCTAAATACATCGACAATAACAAAGAAAATAAAAAGTTTTGATTTTTTTTAATCTTTAAAAAATACTCCACCTGGGTATCTTTGTATGGGACGCGAGCGCCAGTGCCTTTGGTTAACCGCTCGTAGAAAATATTGTATTTATGATAGAACGTTGTATTTTTTTTTTGTAAGAAAGATAATGGAATAGGCAATTATAAATAGGAATAAAAAATAGTAAACCGGGGACATTATTTAAAAAAAATACTATTACTAAAAAAAAGACAAAAAATTAAAGAAATAACCCTTTAGGATATTATTTTTATGGTAATGGTAGTTGATTATGTTTTGTTTATGATTTGGTATGCAACGTCTATTCTTAAGGATAATAACAGTTTTATTTCATTGCATTACTCGCGATAGATCAAAAGTTATGACATATTTTATACATAGTCTCCATGGTAGGCAAAAAAAATTTTAAAACGTAAATTTATAAAACAATGATTTTCAAAAAAAAAAATCATTTTTTGTCGATAAAATAAGGTCTAGTTTCACCCACTTTTCGGTTGTGCACTTGTGCGAGGGACACACTGTATATATATCGCACCCAAATAGTAAAACTCGTCAGTTACAAACTGCGTCGTCAGTTTCTAAACGCTCGCTGTTTTGCAATTTGCGTCGTCGTTCTCATGGTCATATCGTAGAATTCGGAATTTTAAAATTTGCCTAGGCGTGTCGTAATTCAGTTAGAGCTATTGAGGGTCTTTTCGCTCCGTTCCGCTTTGTTCGACTTCCAATATGTAATTACATATAAACCTAACACGCTCCTCCTCGCTCCGAACGGCAAATTGCAAAACAGCGAACGTTTAGAAACCGACGATGCCGTTTGTAAACTAACGAATTATACAATTTGCCTGCTACATATATACATGAACCCATGGTACAATCTAGTCCTTACTGTAGGCGGGAATAGTTTTTAATTTTTTATCAATCCGACGTTTTTAATCTTTGATTACTAAAAATGTTAAAACGAAAGTTTTCTTCGGTGTTGAATCGTGTAGGATTTAAAAAGTAGGTACAAAGTTATGTTTTCTTAAATAACTTATACAACGTGTAACAGAAAGGTGTAACCATATTTGAAGAGCTTATTCAGTCAATGGTATAGAACAACTTTTACTATGAAACCAACACTGAAATCTCAAAAAATAATCTGTTCTTCCATACATTTCGGCCGAGCGGCATTGAATTTTTCTATGAAACAGTAAATTTTTTTTATTCGAGATGCAGGGTTTGTTCCATAGTAAAAGTTGTTCTATACCATTGACTGAATATGCTCTTCAAATGTGGTTACACCTTTTTGTTACACGTTGTATATAAGGTCTTTCAATTTAAACGGAAAGTAATTTAGGAGGTGATTCAGTATCGTTAATACATCACATTCCACTGCAAAGTACTTCTTTTTGCGCGAACATTTTCTTCACTTGTCCATACAAACTGAGTCAGCTGATCGGACCACTTTGTACTGAGAAGTGAAAAAAAAGTTCGTGCAAAAAAAAGTGCTTTGCAGTGGAATGTGATTTATTAACGATACTGAATTACCTCCTAAATTACTTTCCATTTAAATTGAAAGACCTTATATATAACCAATTAATATTGGTGCTATTTCACTGTTTGTGCCTCCGTTACTATTAGATTAACGTATATCATCGCGACGATAAGTGTAAAAATGTTAATTGTAAGTTGTAAATAATGTATTAGTTACACTGTAGATTTTATTACCTAGTTATGTATAAATAAATAATATGACTTAGCCAAATTAAATTTAGTACTTGAACTTCTGCTCACCTAATTACATAGAAAAGGCCTCAGGTGTTTGGCACGTCTTGATAGGTTTAATCCGAAAACTATTTTAAATACTTGGCGATTTATCTATCGCAAGATACAAATGAACATTATATCATTGCGGCATAGAAACGCGAAGAAAATTAAATCTGCCCCCCTATTCTGTATCTTTAGTTGCCAACTGAACGAGGTGCCTATCATCAAAAACATAGATAAAACCTGAAATTTCAAAATTGCCTTTAGTGGGTATTGAACTATTAACAATCTGTGTCGTCACTTCAAGTGCGAACATATCCTTAGGAAATCGGAATTTGATAGTATATATATGTTTTTGATGATAGACACCCAGTCCAGAAGGCAACTAGAGATACATAATAGGCCCGCTGGATGAGAGGTGTTCTGAACCGGGGACCTCTCGATTACCAGGCGATTGCTCTGCCGTGTTCTAAGGTCCTCACATCCAGATTTACTATACTGCGCGTGCCTATACCGCAATATCTGAATTAAACTCTGTATCTTAAAATATAATGTAAGTATGTATGTCTCGATGAACGTGAATTTTACAATAATACTGCAAAATTAAACTGTTTTTAATTGCCCATGAAAACCTAAAAAGAAATCATTTTCTGAAAATTTTGTGGACTTTTTCGAAAAATTCGTAAAAAATTTACGAAAATGTTATTAAAGATCTGCGGGTCTACCGCGTAATTCTCATTTTCATCAACATCAACTTGAGATTGAAATTTGACGTGCGTGCGACGACGCCCGCCTAACATGCCATCTCTTGCACGCGTTGAATTTCGCATGCATTTGCTTGAAGTTGATACAAATGAGAATTACGCGGTAGAGCCCTAGATTGGTCATGCATGACGTCACAAACACGTAAGGCTTTTTGTATGCAGCGATGAGTTCAGTGGTGCGTACGAGCTGCTCTTAAGGCCTTGTCAACCTTTGATTCTCGCTCTAGCTCTAAGTTGAACTTCGTATTGCACAATTTTTTGAGAGCCACGCGTGAAAACGTATTTTTTTTGTTAGTTTTATTTTTATTATTTTAAAACTAATCCACAAATAAAAAAAGTGATCCGGTAAGACTTTATTGTCATATAAAAAAAGTGTCAGTTGTCGATCTAAATTTTGAATTCCCAAGTACGAAAAAATAATTTGTAATTGTTTTGTCTATATTATATACCTACCAAACTACTTTTTTTTATTCATCTCCGGTAAGACTTTAGTTAATATTCATAACTGACTACTGTATTCTTTGCAGAATCAAAATTTTATTCTGACACATCAAAAAAGATCTTCAAAAATTGCATTTTTTAGAGCGAGACGAAGAAAGTTTAGTATTCAACTCAATATTATTTGGTTGACAAGGTCTTAAGGGTAACTTGTAACTGCATTAATGGGTGTCAAATAATATTCTTGTTTTGTACACTTGAGTGCCATTCTCTGAATGTACATATTGTTTTATGAAATATTACGAGTATAAGTGTAACACAATTTTGACGTAATTTTTGTGAAAAATAGAACTTAAAAACTGAGATTTTATTAAACTTTTGTACCTGTTGCTTGTAAACAAAGTATTTTATTTTCACTCAGAAAACCAGTCTATTATAAAAAAAGTGTAATACAAAGGAAACCGTTTTCACGTGGTAAGTTTATTTAAACAATAGTTTATTTTAATAGGATGATGAATTTTAAATACGTGTATTTATATTTTTTATGTTTTGTTACAGATTCCAGCATTTGCAGTTTGAATCAAGTTGAATATCATCGAGTCTGTCTTACACATCTTAAGGCGGTTATCTAATAGAACGTAAGATTATTAAAATAATTATTTTCATTAACTCTGAACATTGAGCAAGTTTATCTTTTCATAACAAATAGCGATGAAGTCCGCCCACACCGCCTCCTACCTTATTATCTCGACAAAATTGACCACATGGCCTCACCCGATTTATTGTTGCGCCGAAATTTGACACTTTTCGGGGCGGATCACGTATATTCGAGTATGTACGTACGCCCTCTATTTTGATAACCCGATTAGCAATCGAAAAATTTAGTCTATTTCGAACTGCCGGCCGCGCTCAAATGGACAATGTCCAACTTAGTACTCGAACTTTTGTTTATAACCATCTTTATAGTGCATCTTGATTGTGAAGTGTACAATGATAGACCGAAAATCAAGGCAGAAAATGGTCACCTCATTTTGGAACCCGCTTTCGGTAAAAACATTTATTTACGTCAGTCCGGACCTAAATCTGGAATCTTCATTAATGAAGTCAACATCTTGCACATAAACGCTTCACAAGCTTTACCATACACTTCCACAACTTCCGCAACTATAAGCGGTGACACCGCAACAGGGCGCGATGATATTTTACGAAGACTTGAAAGATTGGAAAACAGAGATGTCCCGTTCGGCCTTGCGTTGAACATCTCTCTTCTCTGGCGAAAGGTTGACCGTATGACGACAACAATACGCCGTCTTCAAACTGAAATCAGAAACAGTATTACTACCGACCGATGCGTATCAAGACCTTGTGAAAACGGTGGGACCTGTCTGAACTTAGTTCACGATTATCACTGCCTGTGCCCGTCTAACTTTGAAGGCAAGGACTGCAACATCGACGTTAATGAGTGCCGTAACTTTGCTGGAACTGATCTTGGATGTCAGAATGGCGCCACCTGCATCAATACTGCTGGATCTTACGAGTGCCTCTGTAGGAGTGGGTGGTTCGGAATACATTGCACGAGGAAAGCTAAAGACTGTTCCGGCGGCGATTTTGAAATGTGCGGACACGGCATCTGCGTACCTGTCACTACCGGTTCGGGCATCAAATGTATCTGTGATCAAGGTTGGACCACCAACGGCACTGATGTCACCTGCCTTACTGATGTAAACGAATGTGAATCAAGCCAGGGACCGCATTGTTCTGTAAACCCTAAAGTGAACTGTATAAATCTCCCTGGATCATTTCGTTGCGAGTCCTGTCCCCGTGGTTTCGAGGGCGATGGCTATATATGTTCAGACATAGACGAGTGTACGATGGACAATGGTGGCTGCAGCACCAGCCCGATGGTTGCATGTCACAATACCCTTGGGTCCCGAATCTGTGGTCCGTGCCCTCCTGGGTACATCGGTGACGGCGTTACATGTTCTTGGAGAGGATCCTGCAGCATAAATCATGGAGGATGCCACCCCTCCGCTCGATGTGTAGAAAATGCTGCGCTGGGACAAATGTCTCAGTGCATCTGTCCTGAAGGAATGAACGGTGATGGCATCGGAATCAGCGGTTGCTACGTGCAATCCAGTAATTCTTCTCTGCACTGTGAGAACAATCCTTGCGGCATCCACGGCAGATGTCACCCTCTTCGACAAGGCTACACCTGTATCTGTGTGCCGGGATATGGCGGCGCACACTGCGAGGCACCAGTCAACTACTGTTCCAGTCGTCCCTGTCGCAACGGCGGCATCTGTAGACCTGACGACACCACGCTCAGAGGATTCAGATGTGAATGTCCCGCTCGCTTCACAGGTGACTTGTGTCAAGTTCTTACTAGAACTTGTGGTGGTGTAATTGACGCCCAAGAAGGTAGCATCTTTTATCCTTTGACAAATACCACTTATAATCATAATTCTAGATGTGCATGGGTAATTCGTACTTCTCGCGATAAAGTTTTAAACATAACATTTACTAAGTTCGATATAGAAACGAACCCGGAATGCGGTTTTGATTTCCTGCAAATTCACGACGGTCGTAGTTCAGCAAGCCAGCTGGTAGGACGATTTTGTGGCACTTCTTTTCCTAAAGGCGGTAATATCATATCCACTCATAACAGTATGTACTTTTGGTTCCGGTCGGATGAGACGATCACTAGGGACGGATTCAGTTTTCATTGGAATAGTATTCCGCCGTTTTGTGGTGGTGACGTAGACGCGTCTACTCATGGCCGCTTTAACTCTCCCGGATCCCCCGGTAAATATCCTTCAAATCGTGATTGTTTCTGGTCTATAACAACAACTTTTGGAAAAAGAGTACAACTCCACTTCTTCGAACTAGATCTTGAAAAGCATCAAAACTGTAGTTTTGATTACTTAGCTATTTATGACGGTGAACACGTAACAGATCCTCTTATAGCTAAATACTGTAACGCGAGTCAACCTGCCCCAATACAGTCGTCTGGCTCTGATATGTTAGTTCATTTCCACTCAGATGCTTCCGGCTCTGGTAACGGTTTCCAAATATCCTACGCTACGGTCGAAGGGGTACCTGGGTGTGGAGGCTTACTCACCGGTGATAAAGGCGAAATAACTTCACCTTCTTACGATGGCAAATATCTGAACAATTTGATTTGCGATTACAAAATTCAAGCGCCACCTGAATCAAGAATTAAAATAGAATTTAAATTTTTCTTACTTGAAACTTCATTTAGATGTAAATACGATTATTTGAAAGTTTACGATGGCTCATCAGCAGACTCGCGTCTTGTTGGTAGGTTTTGTGGATCAAGATATCCGCAGTCGTATGTGTCATCTTCGAATTCCTTATTTATTAAATTTAAAACCGATCGCAGTATGGCTTCCGAAGGATTTAAAATTTCGTACGAAATAATTTGTCGGCAAACTTTTACCGGAGACAGTGGTATTATCAAGTCTCCTGGATATCCATTTAACTATACAGAGAATAAGGTGTGCGATTATATTATCAGTACGTCGCCTGGTAAGGCAATAGAATTGACGTTCCAAACCTTTGATATCGAAGATAATAAATATTTCAATTGTCAGTATGACCACGTAGAGGTCAGAGATGGTCCCGACATTAACTCTACGTCTATGGGAAAGTTCTGCGGTTCTGAGACTCCTCCCGTCTTGATTTCAACTTACAATTATATGTATATACGCTTTAATTCTGATTTGAGTGTTTCTGGAGCTGGTTTTCTAGCAAATTACACGACAGTCGACGTCGCATGTGGTGGAATATATAAAGAAACCACAGGACTGATCAATCATCCGTCTGAAACTGTTAATAAATATGAAAAAGACCAAAAATGCTCGTGGATTTTAATTGCTCCTCCAGGGCAACACATAAAACTGACGTGGAATAGATTTGAATTAGAGGATACACCTTCTTGTCAAGGCGATTATTTGATGATTGAAGAAATCGATGAGCAAAATAATAAATATGCGATGCCCAAGTTCTGTGGCCACAGAGCACCGCCGACAACGACAACTGCAACCGATAGGGTCAATATCATATTTCAGTCTGATAGCAGTGTTCAAGCTGCTGGTTTTTCGATGTCTTACACGTTTTTGGATGATAAATCTCATTGCGGAGGTATTTTTATAAGAACTCACGGGACCATTTCGAGTCCAGGTTGGCCTCGGCCTTATGATTCCAACCGAGAATGTGTGTGGACCATTACAGTACCATTTGGTCAACAAATAAAGCTTAACGTTTCCCAGTTTGATTTAGAGAGATCAATCAGGGATAAATGTGATCTTGGAGATTACTTAGAAATAAGAAACGGTGCTTCAGAAAATTCACCTATAGTCGGTAAATATTGCGGTACAAAAATACCAAAAAGTATAATCTCCACAGGAAACTCATTTTATATCCGGTTTTACTCTGATATCTATTTATCCGGAAATGGTTTCAAAATTGACTGGGATGGCACATTGCAAGGATGTGGTGGCACTTTAACAGGATCTAAAGGCTCAATATCATCACCAAATTATCCCAATAAGTATTATGACAACGCCGAATGTTTTTACAAAATTATCACTAGTCACGGATCTAAAATGAAGATATCGTTCAGTGATATAGATCTAGAACAGACTCGTAATTGTCTTGACGACTACGTAGAAATATACGATGGTCGTGATAGTAACTCTCCCAACCTTGGAAGATTCTGTACCGTGACAATTAACTCTAGTAATATCGAAACATCGACTAATTACGCTTTTATAAAATTTCGCTCTGACTTCCTCATCGGTGGAAAGGGATTCTTGCTTAATTACCATACAATATGCCAAAATAATTTAACGGGTAGTTATGGTATTATAGAGAGCCCTGATTTTCCTAATAATTATCCGATACACTTAAATTGCAAGTGGATAATAACAGTTCCCTTGGGTAATACAATAAATATAACTTTCAATCATTTTGATGTTCTTAAAAACTACTATTCTTTGAGATATCCACAGCGTCAAATAAGATTTCAAGCACCATACCAGTCACAAAATTCGCAAGATTTATGTCGGAAAGACTTTGTGCAAATAAAAGAAACATCAGATAACAGCTACATGAATAAACTATGTGGATCCAATAATCCACCAAGGATCAGCACCCACAGTAACTCCATACAAATTGAGTTCGTGACGCAATCATTCACACCTAAATCAGGATTCCGGTTAGAATGGGTTAAGAATGGTTGTGGTGGACACTTGCAGAAAAATTACGGTGTTATAAACTTCAATAAAGTATCAACAGGACCGATAGAATGTGAATGGATTTTAGAGACGTCTCCAGGTACTGGAGTATCTATTAACTTCCTCACTGTGTACATGGCTGACACATCTAATTGTACAACCGATGCTCTTGAAGTATATGGTGGTCCAACAATTCAGTCTCCTTTAATAACAAAGATTTGTCACAAGGGTATCTCATTGGCACGGTCTCCCACTAACATTATGTTACTGAGGCTCGTTAAACATTCTACGCTTCGAGACATTCAGTTTATGGGTCAGTTTGATTCCTCTCACACGGGATGTGGTGGCAGGATCGATGCTCGCTTTGGCACTATTTACTCAACTAATTACCCAAAAAACTATGACAATAACATGGATTGTTTGTGGAGTATTACAGTACCAAAGTTTCATAGAATAGAATTTAACATCCTTGATCTTGATTTATACGAAGAACAAGATTCTGACTACGAGGAAGCAAGTTCTAAAAAATGCGGAGATTTTATAAAAGTGTTTGATTCTGATTTGTCGTTTAGAGCAAATTATTCCCAAATTATTTGTCCAAATTCGCGGGTGTCTCGAATTATTTCAAAATCAAATGTCCTTGGCGTGCAGTTTGTCACAGATGAGCACGGTACCGCAAAAGGATTCAAAGCTAATTTTACAGTTATTTGTGGTTCAGAAATTACAGCTAAATACGATGGCATATTAAGAAGTGGTAAAACTGCCACACATTCAAATATAAACTGCACTTGGACTATAGTTGCTCCTAAATTGGAGCAGAAAGTTTCTCTAACTCTTACTCAATTGTCTATTCCTAAAAGTAATGACGTTGAAACTAACCGACATTGTCCATCATCCTTTGTTAGAATATTGGACGGCGGCGACGAGAACGCTCCGATAATTGATGAATACTGTGGTCATAAAGTACCGCCTATGATTGTAAGCCACGGCAATGCAATCACTGTCCAATTTGGTTCTTACGTTGGTCCTAAAACTGGCCAATTTTCGGCTCATTACACAGCTGTAGATTCAGCTTGCGGTGGTGAACTTTTTTCAGAACAAGGTAGCTTAGCCTCACCAAACTATCCAAACTCATATCCTGTCAATTCGAACTGTGAATGGTATTTAAGTACTTCACCAGGTAATCGGGTTTATATAACGTTTGAAAAGTTCGATTTAGAATTTTCAGAAGGTTGTAACGAAGACTACCTTGAAATTAGAGAAAATAATGGGGGAGGTCATCTTCTGGGAGTCTATTGTGGCACCGAAATCCCTACAAATGTAACCACAGCCACCAAAATGTACATAAAATTCCATAGCGATAACAAGAAACCTGGTCAAGGTTTTTTATTACATTACGAGTTTCTTCATGGGAATGATATTACTGGACAAGACAGTGGTGAAGTTTCATCACCTTTATATCCGCACCCTTACGAAAGAGATTGTGAATATACATGGCGAATAATTTCTACTGGAAGTGAGCCCATAATCATAACTGTTCATCAATTAGAAATTCCCGTCAATGGTGCAGATTGCTACAACTTTTTATCATTTTATGATGGGTACGATGATGAAGCGCCTTTATTGCAAGAATTTTGTGGTGTACTGAGATCTGATAGTCATGTAATAACAACGTCATCAAATATTGTGTATGTGAAATTAAAGCTAGATAAAACGAACACTGGGTCGCTATTTAGTTTCCGATGGCAAAAAAAAACGGTAAGTCATGATGAAAATGACTCCGAGGAAAGCGTGGCATGTGGTTCAAATGTGACAGAAACCGTTTTACCTGGAACGTCAATTAAGGTTACATCGCCTAATTATCCTAAAGAGTACGATAACAATCTGAACTGTGAATGGGTCGTAAAGGCCACTCCAGGACGTCATCTAGCTTTAACATTTACTGAAGTATCACTAGAAGAACAACCAGAGTGTTTTGCAGATTACATTAGTCTTTATTCGTCACCAGATTTGAAAGTATGGAAACCTCTCGAAAAAAAGATTTGTTTGTCAACTTTTGCAGGTAACGATCTTACTGCATCTGCCTCCATCAAAATTAAATTTACGACTGATTCAAGCTTGAGAAATAAAGGTTTCCAAGCAATTGTCAGATCTGTTTGCGGTGGAATAGTTTCAGGTTCCAACGGTGTAATCGGTCCCAGTTGGCAAGATTGGCGCAATGGACCTAATACTATGATGAAATGTGAATGGGTTGTCAAAGTCCGACCAGGACGAACGATAAAACTTATATTTGAACACTTTAATATTACAAATACTAACGATCACTGCGAAAGCTTTGTTTTTCTTCGAAATGGTGATTCTAGTGAAGCTCCCATGTTAGGAAAAATTGGAAAGTATTGTGGATTTTCAAATGAGAAACTTGATTCAATAGAAACTTCAAGTAATGCTCTTTTTATAAGCTGCAACCTAAGAACGACCAAGTTCGAAAACTTCAGGATCCGCTACGAAGAAAAAAATGTAGAATGTGGAGCAACTTCGAGTTTGGATTCCGATCATAAATGGGAAGTTATAAGTTCACCGAATTATCCATCAGTTCCTATTTCATTTTCAGAATGTGAATGGGTATTTACAGGACCACCAGGAGAAATTCTGAGAATAGATTTCATTGATCGATTTGATTTAGAAAGAGACAGTGAATGTACCAAAGAATTTGTTGAAATTCGCGATGGAATGTCAGAGTTATCCCCACTAAAGGGGAGATATTGTGCTGAAAAACCTGGATCTATCAAAACAAGCAGTAATGCAGTAAACTTAAAGTATTTGACTCAACTTGCAGAACCACGAAATGGATTCAAAGCTAACATATCGATTGATATTTGCGGTGGTACTATTATTGCAAACAAAGGCGAAATCATGTCTCCTGGATATCCTCACATGTTAAATTTACCCGTAGGATCTGTATGTGAATGGAAAATCGTTGGATACAATGGCCGAGTTTTTAAAATTAAACCTCAAGATATCCATTTACCTGACACAGAAGCTAGTTGTGCAACAAAAGTCACAATCGAAGAAACTTTAAAAATTAATAAAACTGTTAACCGCTTGAAGACTTTTTGCAATGATGATGAAGATGATCAAAATTCTCAAATTATCGAGACATCGACAAATATAGTCACAATGAAGTTGTATATTGGAAAACCCAGTGAATGGAAGTCCATTTCAGATGCGAGAGGATTTCGTTTTACGTTTAATTCCTCAAGGCCCTTATGTGGTGGCTCAATTTCAGCATCTGAAGGATTTTTAACCACTCCTGGATATCCGCTTTACACTTCACAAAGGTATTGTCAGTGGCTGATAACTGCACCGGACAGCTCCCGAAGAGTTCGCTTGGAAATTATGGATGGTGACATAGGTTCAGATAAACAAAGAATAGGAGTATTCAACGATATCAACTTCCATACAAGTATAAAGAATACGACGGCGCCGAATGTTTATGAATCTTCTGGGAATAAACTGGCAATATATTTATGGTTGTCTCCCCTATTATCGGAACATCGGTTTAGAGCAAAGTTTACATCAGATGATGCGGCCCTTTGTGGTGGCACTCTTTTAGGCACAAGTGGAGATTTATCCTCACCAGCCCTGGATCGGTCATATTATTGTGAATGGTACTATGTAAATGGTCGATCAGCAGATGACGTACAATATAATACAATATACATCAACGCTGTAATTAATTCTTCATCCCCGCAGACACGATGCCGATATTCGGATCCGAAACTCAGCATAAAGGCTAAAATTGGAAAAATTATGTCATTCTATCGCACTATATGCGGTAACATGGGACAAGTCTCTTATAGTATACCAGCCTCTAATATGGAGTTAAAAGCGATTCAAAGCGACATAGCTTCCTTTGACTTCCATATTACTTGGAAAATACAACCATGTGGTGGATTGATACATGTTGGAGAAAACTCTCAAAATGTATTAGAAATTTCAAGTAATTTTAGTGGCTCCCTTGATTGTGCTTGGATTGTTATGGTACCCTACAACAATAGAATAGAAATGCAACTGCAAGGATCCTTTAAATTGGATTGTAACAAAGAATTTTTACAGATAAAACAAGGTCTAAGTGACCACCCAGTGGTTCTTCGTGAGTACTGTAAAGACAAAACGCAGGATCCCACATTAACCATGCAATTTAGTTACGTCTACATTCAATACCATACGGAAACGAACAATAGTGACATCAAGTTAATGGTAAAAACTATAAATAACCAATGCGGGGGATATCTAACTAAGTTTGAAAACATTTTCACTTCGCCTAATTATCCGAAAAACTATTTTGAAAATCAAGAATGTGCTTGGGAAATTAAAGCGGACTTGGGAAGTCGAATATCACTAAAGTTCATCGAACGTTTTGTCGTTGAACAACGACCGAATTGTACCAAAGACGCGGTCATTGTGTATGATTGGGTGGATACTAGTTACGTTCAGTTGGCAAAATTGTGTGGTCGTGAACTACCACCGGTGGCGTACAACTCTACAAGCAATCAGATGAAGGTTGTTTTACGAACTGATGCGGACGTTAATTTGGATGGTTTTAAAGCTGTATGGGCACCGATTTGTGGAAACAACATACAAGCTACTAATAGAGAACAATTCTTGTATAGTCCGGGTTATCCTAATGAATATTCACCAAATCTTTCATGTGATTACGAAATATTCGCAAATAATGAGAATATTGTTTTAAAATTCTTTGATTTTGAGGTTGAAGGATTTTATCCCAATTGCGACTATGATAATCTGACTATCAGCGGAGTAGATAACGAAAACGAATGGAATGAAGAAACTTTATGTGGAAGTAAAATCAAGGAAACGAAAATTTTCTCTGATAAGGTTAATTTGTATTTCAGAAGTGATGGGTACTTGCAGAAGAAAGGATTTAAACTATCGTACAAAATATACTCATGTGGAGGTGAAATAAAAGAACCAACAGTCCTTAAATCAGGTGAAGATAAAAGTGATGGTTACAGTTCAAATCTGAATTGTACTTGGTTAATTGAAGCACCGACTAACAAAGTTGTTGTTTTGAAATTTCTCTATGTAGATCTTGAAGATTCAGAGGATTGTTATACAGACTATTTGGCTGTATATAACGGAAAAAGAATTGTTGATGACAAACGTATTGCAATACTATGTGGTCATGTCAATTCTACCAGTGTGTTAAGAAGCACCGGCAATAAAATGGTTTTACAATTTGTTACCGATTTTGCTTTGAGTTACAAAGGTTTTAGAGTTGAAGTTTTCTTTAGCTATAATGAAGCAGTGGGATGCGGTGGACAAATAGACTTATCGACAACCTCTTTTGCGACGATAAAATCACCACTGTTTAACGGAAGTTTAGTCTATGAAGATTTCTTAGATTGCCATTGGACTGTCAAGGCTCCCGAGGACAAAGTCATCAATATTGAATTTACATCATTTCATATTGCCCCTTGCAAAAATGTCAATCAAACAGCTTTGGGATACAGTAAGTGCAAATGTGACTTGGTTGAAATAAGGGATGGTATAAATCCAAATAGTCTCCTGATCAATTCTTATTGTGGCCACACAATGCCACCAAAACTTGTGTCATCCGGCAATCTAATGGGAATAAGATTGTACACAGACGGTGATATAGAAAGTAGAGGATTCGAAGCACGTCTTAGTATATCAGAATCGTCGTGTGGCCCGACTAACTTTCAAGCGGGAATCACAGTACAAAAAATAAAAACACCAGGATTCGATACGGGAACCATCCCTCGGGGGTTGCATTGCGTCTTCAGGATTCATACCCAAGACTTTTTCAGAACTCGTATCAGGATAAACACCCTCGATTTGCAAGAAGGATCCGTTGACAAAAATGTTTGCGATGCGGACAGGATTGTTATAATGAATTTACCCAGTAGCCATAACCAGTCGCTTGGGACAAACTTTACACTGCAGTATGAAGGTTCTGAATTCTTAAGTGCCTACCTTCCAACGTGGACAAGTAACTCATATCTGCCTCAAGAATACATGTATTGTGGCACAAAAGAACCTATGGATTTGTATGTTTCAGGCAGTTTGCAAATAAGTGTACAAACATCGGCACAGTCAGATGCAATAAACCATAAAGGTGTTGAACTTGAGTTTAGTCACGCTTCTGCTTGTGCAGGAAATTATAGTAGGTTACAGGGAAGGGTAACTGTTTATTCTTTCTTGGACTCCGATCCAAAAGAATGCTATACTCTAATTACTGTTCCTGAAAACTATACCATATCTATTTATTTCTTCTTAGTAAGTCCGGCTTATTACGACACAAACGTTTATTTAGATATATTTGATGGCGACAGAACTAGTTCCAACAGGTTAGTAAGAATAGCTTCAGAATATGAAGAAAACCAACCAGTTTTTTCAACTGGGAGGTATTTGCTTCTTAAAGGTGTTAGGACTGACTCTGATCAAGTCACTTACGATTTCAATTATGTTGCAACGGACAAGGGTCGTGGTTGCGGAGGGAAATTAAACAATATTTATGGGAAAGTGACCAGTCCGATGTACCCAGACATTTATAGGGAGCTGAAGACTTGCGAGTGGGAACTTGAAACTCCTGTAGGCACAACTTTGCGTCTCCATTTCAGCTCCTTTAATTTTGGTGTTAATATGTGTGACCAGAACTATATCCAGCTTGTAAACAGACAAGGTGATGTGATTTCCTCTTATTGTTCCGAATCTCCGGCTGACTACACAAGTATCGATAATTACGTTAAATTAGTTTTGAAAACAACAAAGAATAATTCTGGCAACGGATTTGTGGCCATGTTCGTTGGGACTAAGTAAGTGGGTTATAAAACGAACCAAAGCGATTGTTTTACAAGTAGAAGCTAGTTACTTAACCTTTACAGGACTGAAACAAAAGGACAATAGTAAAACAATGGAAGATGGTACATATATTCCATAAGTCTTATAAGGATTATGGGACTAAGGGAGAGCGATAAGATAAACATATCTGCTAGTTTTGGCGAGCGAATGAAGTGGGCTCAAGCTACGCTACACGATACTCGTCGCAAGAGATCGCAGTCCGTGGCAACGTCGCATAGCACTTTCATTTCATTCGTTTGTCATCATTAAACATAATATAATAATAACTAGTAAACAAGTAAAGTTTGTATGTACACTGGTGGACATAAAAA
The DNA here is from genome assembly GCA_934047225.1 of Ypsolopha sequella. Lineage (NCBI taxonomy): Eukaryota > Metazoa > Arthropoda > Insecta > Lepidoptera > Ypsolophidae > Ypsolopha > Ypsolopha sequella. Next base: position 29,974,121 of record OW203985.1, read on the forward strand.
TCGACTCAAGCATTTTTGTTCTACATTTAAGGAAATAACTCAATCATACAAACATAAACATATGAAATATATAACATATCATTTGAAAGGTATAGGTCTCCACCTTTGATTAAATGCATTTTTGTCTTAAAGTATTTGCTATACAGGCTGTATTTTTTTTTAATGTGATGAATTAATAAATATTGAAATATTCAATTAGCGAAAAATTAAAAAAAAACCTTCTTTTACAAAATCATCAATTTATTCATTAATTAAGTTTAACATTAATACTTCGTGTTCCCCCCTCTAGCCCTTTTAACTGCTTGCAGCCGGTTCTTCATTGACCTAATAAGTTTTTTATTAATTAAATGAATTTCACGTCCTGTATAGCGAATACTTTTAAACCAAAATGCATTTATTCAAAGGTGGAGGCCTATACCTTTAAAATGATATATATTTCATATGTTTATGTTTGTATGATTGGGTTATTCCCTTGAATGTAGGACAACAATACTTGAGTCGATTTTTATGTCCACCAGTATATTTGTAATCGGGTTCTAGAAAACGGCTCTAAGGATTGCGATAAAATTTACAGTTACGGGTTTTCGGAGGCGAAAATTTGGTCTAGCTAGGTCACATCTCTGTGGAAAGTCATTTTCTGCTAGTCTCATGCATCAGTTGTTAAGCACGTCAGTAGCTAAGTTGGTAGAGCGTCAACTTAGCGCGCAAGAGGTCCCTGGTTCGAACCACGCCGGCGCCGGAGTAAAATCTTAAATTTTTCGATAGCTATTTATCCCTCAAGTTAAGTACATTTTTCTTTTCCTCTTGATGTCTCCGAAGATTTACGCTTTTCCTTTTTTTGTACGTAATTTTTTGTAATAACGAAAGATTTAAATATAGGTACTTACTTAGAGCCACCTTAGCGCTAATAAAGTCGCTTTGATTTTTCATAGATAGTGCTGAGTGGAGCTCGGTCGCCCCGGTACTGTTAATTATATACCTACGAGTGCTATGAAAAGTACGAGTACTATAAAACTTTATTTAAATCCTTCGTTTCATACTCGAATATCCAAAATTATTTTGGCAATGATAATTAAATTCGTATTAATTAAAGTAGCTATATCGATCACATGCAGTTCAACGAACCCATTTTCATATTGTTTATTATAACCGATATGGCAGTGAATTAAGAATAATTTTTAATATTTATATAATACACATACACAAAAAATCCTTACAAAGTTCGTAGTTTTGTAAGGATTTTTTGCTTATGTACGGTTTCCCGCACGAATAACTGTATGCACGAATAAATTTTCGTTGCCATAACGTCATTATAACAAAATAATGGGTTGATTAAACTGCATGTGATTGGTGTACCTTACTTGATATACAGTGTGTCCCTCGTACAGGCCCACAAAGTTATCTGACCCGGTGACGGCGTCGCTAGAGTCGAACCCAGTGTTGCCGTCAATTGAAAGTTGGCGATTTTTAGGTTACAATTAGTTCGGTCCGGTTCGGTTCCTTAAAAAACTAGATTAACGTTGATAAAAATATTATGTAGTGGAGACTTTTCAAGGAAAATATGTAAATACATATTAAATAAACCACCTGTAAGGAAATCTTTAAAGGAAGTGTTTTAAGGAAATGTTTATAGGAAGTTTGAAGTTTTTAAGCATGAATAAAAAATTTAACACAAAAAAATTACCAATTATATTTTAATATTATAATTGTGATCAAGTAAACAATTTAATGGTTTAATTCCAGATATTCCCGAACCCGAATCACCTGTTTCATCATCCTCAGAATCGCTACTTTCACTTTCACTGTCATTGTTCAAAGTAATGATGAACGGTTCATCTAAATAACCATCTTTATATATATATTCGTTTTCAATTTTTTTCACATGTCCACAATGCTTTTGCCATTCTTCTGCCGATATTGCATTAAATCCATTTGAGATTAATTGCGGCATTTCTGAATCGATTTTTCCAATATTCGGTCGGCAACATTCACAGAGTGACATATTCAAGATGGCGACTTTATTTCCTGTTTTCGCCACCGGTTCAGATAAGTTTGTAGCGCTGTACAAGTGCACATCCGAAAAGGGGTGAAACTAGACCTTATTTTTTTGACAAAAAAATGTTTTTTTTTTTAGAAAATGTTTGTTTTATAAGTTTACGTTTTAAATTTTTTTTGCCTACCATGGAGACTATGTATAAAATATGTCATAACTTTTGACCTATCGCGAGTAATGCAATGAAATAAAACTGTTATAATCCTTAAGAATAGACGTTTTATTCCAATTCAAAAACAAAACAATCAACTACCATTGCCATAAAAATAATATCCTAAAAGATGATTTCTTTAATTTTTTTGTCTTTTATTTCAGTAATAGTAATTTTTTTCAAAATAATTTCCCTATTTTACTATACTTTCATTCCTATTTATCATTGCCTATTCCATTATCTCTCTAACAAAAAAATACAACGTTCTATCATAAATACAATATTTTCTACTAACCAAAGGCACTGCGCTCGCGTCCCATACAAAGATACCCAGGTGGAGTATTTTTTCAAGATTAAAAAAAAAGTTCACAAAATTTTTTTTCTTAATTTTTGTCGATATATTTAGATCTAGTTTCACCCACTTTCGGATGTGCACTTGTACGAGGGACACACTGTATATTGGTAGTTTTTATTTTGATGATTCGAGTAAGAAACGGAGAAATACATTTTTTGGAAAATTTTTAGGGTTCTTTTGCCGTGTGCAGTCATTGTTAAAATTTTCCAAAGATCTGACCTTGTTTCTTATACTTTTGGGAGTGGGGGTTGGGAATTGTATGGATATACAATTACCTCTTTATATACAATTTCCTCTTTATGCCGATATACTAATATTGTCATCAAATTGTAGTAGGTATAATCTCTCTCACTTTAAGTAAGTTCAGTAAAAACGTCTTCTACTTGGGTAAATAAAAATAATTGGGTAATAAAAATAACTACTTTTTACGATTGAATTGCTAAAATCAAGCCATTATAATACTCACTAAAGTCATACGAAATTTACTTTGAAAATGTTTCCAAACAAAATGTTCTCAGATGCCCATGGAGTACAAAATGTTCTCAGATGCCATGGTGTACAAATGTTCTCAGATGCTATGGTGTACAAATGTTCTCAGATGCCATGGTGTAAAAAATGTTCTCAGATGCCATGGTGTACAAAATGTTCTCAGATGCCATGGAGTACAAAATGTTCTCAGATGCCATGGTGTACAAATGTTCTCAGATGCCATGGTGTACAAATGTTCTCAGATGCCATGGTGTACAAAATGTTCTCAGATGCCATGGTGTACAAAATGTTCTCAGATGCCATGGAGTACAAAATGTTCTCAGATGCCATGGTGTACAAATGTTCTCAGATGCCATGGTGTACAAAATGTTCTTAGATGCCATGGTGTACAAAATGTTCTCAGATGCCATGGTGTACAAAATGTTCTCAGTCATGGTGTACAAAATGTTCTCAGTCATGGTGTACAAAATGTTCTCAGTCATGGTGTACAAAATGTTCTCAGATTGTGTTTTTACTATCTATTATGTTGTTACTTTTTTGTTACTTATATTGGAAAATATGTTCAATAATTAAACATAAGTAAAATATACATTAAGTTAAAACTTTTAATTGAACTATAAATGTGTTATATGTATGTCAACTGAGGGTGAATAGCTGCCTTAACTTAAGAGGCCGGCCGAGGATGCATAGTTCATACAAACGGAATACCAAAATCATTTGTAAATTATATTCTTATGGTAGTGTGTATTTATTCCTATTGTATTACAGAATATTTAGGTTCCTAAATGTCTTTTTTATATAAACACTAATTTAAAGACAAAATATAAAGAATTTCTTATTCCAATAGAAAACTTATATTTTCTCATGCAGTGTTCTTATAAAGTAGTTATTTAGGAACCTAGATATTTTGTAATACAATCGGAATAAATACACAATACCTTAAGGCGCTACGGAAAAAAAATCGTCATTTTAAGAACTTGCATATCTACTTCGGTAAATAATATATTATTTTGTTAAAACAGAAACGCGTTTGGAGAAATTCGGCTCGATAGAAATATTTATTGAAATTAGGTCTTTTTCGACACCAATTCTCCTGGTTTGACAATTTAGAATGACATATGGACTGCAATTATATTTTATTAGATGGGTTTTAACAGTATCTAGGACCTGGTTAAACAAAATTTTGATAGCAACTTAAGTACATTTTATATTAATAAAAAACAGACTTTTTGCTACTTTTCCACGAATCCGTCCCTCTCGCACTGAGGATTTTTTCGCATATGGAGTAACAGGGACGCTAAAACTTTTACATATCGCCTTAAGAATATGTATAACTTACAAATGGTTTTGGTATTCCGTTTGTATAAGCTTTTCATATCGAAGAATATAATATTGTTGTAATAAAGTTAAAGAGAGTAATCCAGTCGTTTTATTATTGTTATACCTTGGTTTCTTGGTTCTTATTATAAAATAGCTACCGGGCAAGTGTGTCCCACGTACCGAGGTGCGAGGGTTCTTTACGTGAATTAATGTATTTAAGGTTAAACGTCAGTAACTTAGCACAAAGTGCATAACTTAACTTTGTTTTTCTTGTTTAGAAATTTAAAATTGAAAAGCATTTTGATCTGTGCCATTTGACGCCAATAAGTCAGTATTAGTGAGGTTTATAAAGCATGAGTTTGAAATTTAATGCACAATTAGTCATGATCCGGTCCAAACGAAGTTAAAACAGCATTTTAAGTTTGTTTTGAGAAGATCATGACTAATTGTGTATACAATTTCAAACGCTTGCTTTATAAACCTCCCTAATACTGAACTATTTGTGTCAAATGGTAAAGATCAAAATGCTTTTCAATTTTAAATTTCCAAACAAGAAAAACTAAGTTAAGTTATGCACTTTGCGCTAAGTTACTGACGTTTAACCTTTACTAATAGTTAAGTAGTTAGTAAATAAGTCATGTCTGTACATTGAATGTTTTGCAAAACTTAAATGAAATGGGTACCTCCCTTTACGCCTGGATTTTTCTTAAGTTTCATACAAAAGGTAAAAACTGAATGTGAAGTCAACAACTTATTTTCTTGATATTTTTTTCTCAAGTACCTATTATCTAGCGACATCTAACTACATATCTGTACAGCCCAAAAAGCAAAATTTGATGAAACACCATCATGATAGCTATCAAAATATTGAAATTAATATTGTACTGAGTTCTATACTACAATTTTTGTTTGTCTGCCTGTCTATATTATTATAATGTATGTATGTATGTTCCGTTTTAACTCGAAAATCACTCAATGGATTTGGATACTGTTTTCTTTATTGATAATAATAAAGCCTCCGAAATTTAACAAATTAAATCCCAGCAAACTGCTGCACACTGTTATACTATCTGAGCAGCGGGAAAATTAGTTATAGAAAAATATACTAATTTAACAGTGTAACATCTACCGACAAAATAAATTAAAAATAGCAAACTAAAATACTAAAGAACTTATGAACCAAAAGTCAAAAATAGGGGCGCCGACGAGCGAAGCGGAGCGGAGCAAGGCGAAGTCTCTAGTTTTAACAGAATTCATGACATACAAAAAAAAAAATCGGAGATCTATGATAAACATGCCTGATACTAGTTTTCGGAATTTTCAGTATTTCTTTCGGTAGTTTTCGTATATTTATTAGCACATAAGTTTTCGGTAGATTAGTATTTAAAGCGGTAACATTCATAAATTGAACATCCTCATTTTTAATTTAGTTTTCGGAGCTTTTATTATGGCCCTTTATTTATTATCATCGTAGTGACCCTTATCTACATAAAGGCAAGTATATGGCAAAGAGTGAGGAAATTTATTTTAAAACTTTTAGTTCATAAAATTCTAGGGCAAGACAAAAATCAGGTTTATTATGCTAGTACCCCGTTTCTGACCTACTAATAATGAGATGGTATCTCTGTGTACGGGTCTGTTCTGTCTATGAACCCCCCCCCCCCCCTTATTGCCTCACGGTAAAGGTTATTTATTTAATAAACAAAATAAAATATTACCGCCTAAAACCCGTTAAATAATTTTCACGAAAGAAGTCCTCTGTCAAAGTATCCCAAAATGACTCCTATTAATAATGTTATTTCTCTTAAACGGTATGTTTAATGAAATAAATATTAGGTCTTTACCTATGAAATTGCCGAAATTTTCTTACAGATTCATGAATTCATAGGTCCTGTAATTCAATAGCTATTAATATTATTTGTTTTTTGTTTGAAAGTTGATTTCAAAGTTTTACATCTACGTATTAAATTTTGTTTTTATGTCAGTTTGATAACCAAAATTAAATCTTCAAAAACAGTTCGTCCTAAATGCCATCCATTTCCATGATTCGTAATAATTTTTTACAGCTAACACTTTTCAGAAATTAAATTAATTTTGCTGTTAGCTTAATTTTGTCTCAATCATACACAAAAGAAATTACATAATTTGGATTTGTCATTCCTAAAAAAAATCCAAAATGTTAGTACTGAAAATTGAGTTTCCTTCAAATTCTCTATTTCTATAGAACACGGCAATTTCATGGGTAGGTAAATACCTATTATACACTCACTGTCACACATAAACTGCATCAAAATGCTGACTTTCAAACTAAAATATATTTTGTGAATATACATACTATAGACATATTGGTTTATTTTACTGGAGAAGTAAAAAGAAGCATTTTATACTTCTCCAGTAAAATAAATCTATATATAACTAAGTATATCTATAATTTGTATACTCACAATTTAAGTTTGAAACTCATTTAGCATTTTGATGCAGTTTATAAGTTAGTGAGTATATGTATATGTTATATATATCGTCCCCGAGGGGGTGTCAGAGGTGTTCTAAGTGTGAACTGTGAAAATGCAAGTCACAGTTCACACTCGATACACCCGCGTTTCACCAACGATAATTACACGCTTTTTTGGGTATGCAGGTTTCCTCACGATGTTTACTTTGACTGTTCAGTAAGTGCAATGGAGTCACACTAACGTCCGCCGACGCCGCCGCCTACACGGCGGCGCGGCGGCTTGGTGTCGGCACCAGTCGGCGGTTTCATTTTGTCGGCGGCTTGCGCCCGCGTGTGTCACTGTGGCGATATGTCGGCGGCATGTCCGCGACTTGCGGACGCGCTGAGTCGCTGATTTCGTGCCGCCGACTAACCCACTGACACGAAGCCACCTGAAGTCTGAAGAAGTCCCCGACTAACCCGCCGCCATCGTGCTCAGCGGGCGTAGTGTGTATGCTCCTTTACCTAAGTATTAGGTAATACATACAAATAATATGCACACAAATTCCGACAAACTCATTGGCGCATACTTGACCGGGAATCGAACCTCAAGTCTCAAGATTGAAAGGCCAGCGTTCTTTCTACCGCCTGAGCTTATAGTATTATTTAAACTATAAAGAACAACTTCATTGTAGGAAATTATTCTCACGTATAAGAATCAACATGAAAATGTCCAAAGTCAAGCTTTTAGACTAAAATTGGTTATTTCTTTGAAACTGCTAGTGTTATTTTTGGTCTGAGCGTTCTTGCACTCAAATACAAGGAAAGTATTTTTCATTAAAACAGTTGATGGAATTTTTTTTTCGTTCATCGCGTCACGCGTCTGTATGAAAAATATTATTTTCTCCTATTTTGCGCTATCCGGAGACGCAGCGACGTGACGTCGAAACACCCACTTTGCAAATTGCAGTGCGCGTTGATACGAACGTTACTTCAATGTCGTTTCTGTCGATATTTGTACCGACGCGACGCACGTATGAAATACTCGTATAAATTAAATTAATAAATACGAAAATGCCTCAATCCGCGGGCCTACGTCCGTGAAAAGAATTATTATTTTAGCGATAATGAGAAATCAACATTGAGATTATCTTGTAAAATAAATAATGAGCATCTGTCATTTGTGTTAGTTAGTTTGCATGGGACGTCGATAAATTGAGTCATTTGCTCCAAAAATATTGCTTGGATTTTTTAATAGCTGTAAAGTCGAGATCTATGAAGGTAAATTTCCTTTTATATATACATCCTTTATAATTGTCTTCTTCTACTTCTTTGGCGAACTCGGTTTCCGCATCCAGTGCCCTCTTTTGTTTCAGATCCCTTTGTATCCTTACCTCGCGGATGTTAGAGTGGTCTGTTGGTTCCTCACATAGTCGGACGTTGTACTGTCTGTTAAAGACATGCTTTTTAGGGATTCTAACACAGGGCACCCATTAGGGACTGGTGCGACACGGCCAGCTTAAAAATGCGCATTTGTGGTGCCCTGTCATCACTTTTCCACTGTCCAGCCTACCTGAGTACGCTGCAACCACCGCCTACTGTTGTATGAACAGAAGTAGCGACGAGATGTTCAAGATGGTCTTGAGGGACGCGGATGCAGCGATCCGCATGCAACCCAAAAAGGTATCCCATCACTGCTTTTTGTAGCCATGGCATTTTATTTTGCTCATCAGGCGTTTGCACTGCCATAGTGCTATGGTCCCCATTTTCAGTTTGTTGTTCATGTGTTTTGTCCTCAGAATAAGTATTCTGAGGTTTTGTCCAATACAACCTGTTTTCAAGTGTCATTCCCAACTTCAGTTGATAGCGTTAATTCAGTGTCGAAGAGTTTTGCCATTTTCCTTTTGTTGTCGCGGGTTCAAATCACCCAATGGTAAAATATTTTATTAACAGACCTCTCAAGTTTGGGCTTATTTGATTGGTCTTGATAAGTACTTTAGCACAACATGATAATTAGGGTCTATTATTATTAGTATTAACAAAAAAATATTAAGCGACTATTTGGGGAATTTTTTAGGGAAATTTATTTAACTTGGCAACCCTCCACCTACTCGTACATTTTTAAGTCGCTACCATTGTTGTGCTTCACTATTTGCTTAGCGTAGACTACGTCCGGGAATTTATACGTCCGTGCTAAGAGCATTGTCTACGTTGAAAACCTATAGATAGGGTACTTCCAATTGATTTAGGAACTTGAAATTTTGTCTTGTAGTCCATGCATAGGAAAAAATCAGAAAATTACCAATATTTAAAAATTTTGGAATTTATATTGCCAATTTAATTAGACCCTTTAGATTCATAGAGTTGAATAGATCGTAAGTCTCAAGTTAAGTTGGTCTCTTCTGGAATTATTTACTATAACGTTTTTACGGTTCCGTACCCGTATTGTGTGGTGGTACGGAACCGTTTGTGCGTGAATCCGACTCGTACTTGGCCCTGTTTGAAAACTAAATAATCTAAAGAATAAGTGGCTTGGTAAGTGATCAGTATCATGGATCAGTAACAATTTTGGTGAAATTCGTAAAATGAAATTTCGACTCCCCATAGTGATTCACTCGGGAGTGGAACTGAATTTCTATGGGTAGCCGAAATTTCAATTTACGAATTTCACAAAAATTGTTACTGATCCAAGATACTGATCACTTATTAAGCCTCCAGTACGAATTTGGACGATGATCAAAAAATCACCTTGTATAAATAACATTACTATATTTTTCAGTATTTTAAAGAGTGCGGAGTAGCGAGGGTTAACGTATCCCAAGATTTTCCTTAATTTGAAGATACGGCGGTTTATAAACTACCCTTTCAGTAAAGTATTACGTAACTATTTGCAAATTAATAACTTTGGTTCTCTAACATGTTGTTCGCGGAGTTGTTTCCTAATGTATATTAATGTACTCCACTTGTTATGCTTATGGTTGCTTTCTCAACGCCTGTTTCGTTCTAAAGTAGACCCAATTGCATAGGAATACGATCACAGTTGAGTGAACATTATTATTTATTATTTTGATGGAAACATTTTAATATAAGTATTGTATGACACGCCAAAATAACTCAACGTAACTTCACTAAGGCCCATAACACTATTCTTGAATGAAAACATGACATTAAGTAGGTATTATGGTACCGTAAAGTAGGGCCACTGAGTGATGGCACTTATGACAGCTGCATTTAGTGATGACGTACATTTTAAATTTCGGTTAAAAATAAAAATCAAGTGTGAGTTTACTGAACATTAGACACGTCATTCAACATTCAACATAATGATACAAAAGGAAAATGTGCCAAAACCAGTGGCGTAGCTATCGGAGGGCTATGCGGTGTAGTGCCCCGGGGCCCCCAAGAGATGTTTAAATATCTAAATCGAAAAAAGTATTTTACTATCATTTATTTTCGTTTAGTTTAACTTCGACATTGTTTTGTTTTTAATTAAATATTATTGCGTAACTTGGCGACCTCAAACACGACCTATAAAAAATGAGAAACTTTTATAAAAAAAAAAAATGTTTCTATACGAATTCTATTGCACAATAAAGCAACATTCAAATCGAAAAATAATAACCGAAACAAGTAGTACATCACTATCAACAATGAAGTAAAGTCGCCGTCAATAGAAATTGTGGACTATGTAAACAAACCGTTTTCTCAATTTTTCTCAAGGTTCTGTCACGGAGTCTCATTGAACATTATTCCAAATCATGAAGCATCAAGTCTTACCAGTCATTCACTGTATTTCATCATGAAATATTCAATAATCACCAGTTAATTACGGAAAATTATAGAATCAATAGTCAATTCTGTACTGCGTCGAGATTGCTGTCATATTTTTTTCTCATCGAATCTGTATTGTCTTTGAAAATTGGTGATGTACGAATCTATTTGAATATAAACCTATTTTATTCGTAATGTTATTTTATTCCGTAATTTTTTTTAACAGCGTTACTTCGTAATCTTTGACATAAACGTGTGTGTGATTCTATCGAGAGCTGTGTGATCTTCCAGCGTTGCTCTAAAATGTGTAGCTCATGTCCTAAAAGTAAAAGAAAAAATGAAAGAACTGGATGGGATAATAGATACGGCCAACGACTCTGTGACGGAACCATTTGTAATTAACGTGGGCGATTTGACTAGCGATTCATCAGAATATTTTAGCGATGAATCAAATAAAGAAAACTAATTAAGCACCTAACATATTTTAATCACATACTTACCCATCTCTAGATAGTTCACCTATTCATAGACAAAGACAACATGGCGCTTTGTTTACATAGTCCACAATTTCTATTGACGGCTACTGCACTTATTACATTTTTTAATTCACACTTGCTTATAAATAATTACGATCTTTGTAGGCATTTAAACGTCATAGGCGCCATCACTCAGTGGCTCTACTTTAGTATGTATAACATGACATTAAGTATTATGGTACCATACTACGTATAACAGGAGAAAAAAAATCAGAAAAGGATATTCCAGAATATAACTACAAAAAATAAATCGCCACGAAATGTCACGACACCACCATCTCACTCACACCTTCGAAATTATTGAAGGAGAGAAAGAGGACAGGTCTCTCAAACAGGCACCACCATCAGGTGGCCCATCATACCTGGGACCGATTGATGGCAATCCATCCCCACATATATGTAAAACCTTTATGTATAAAACATGCCTAGCATGTGTGAGTATGGGCATTTCTTCCAGGAGCACTGCCAACAGTGGCGAAATCTTGGAAAGGCAGTCCAGCAGTGGATAAACGCGGCTGATAGTTGGATGGATATAGTATAAGAGTCTGCAAGGGTACTGCCAAGTCAAAGCGCAGACATACACACACTTCTCACAAGCTTAATTTTTCATCCGACTTTGTTAATCGCGTGATAATAAGCGTTTTTCTCGTTGTTTTTTTTTCTTAGTTCTTAGCATGTCACCATAGATAAAATACGTTTCGTAGCAATCAATGTCAAAGTAGTTTTTAGTTTGTTTGGAATCCGTGCAAATTTTGTCTTTGATTATGTTGCTAAATTATACGACAGTGCCATCTAGGAATCTTATTTAACACTAAATTTGACACAAGGAAAAACGCTCATTGCCTTGTGATGATAATTCTACCAAGTTGAGCGTCTTGCAAAATATGTAAAACATGTTAAGGATCCGTGAAAAAGTATTTTATGTCTAGAATTGGAAAGAGCTTCTAAAAATCACCCGCCTTTGACCTTCGCAAATTGTCGCGTTTATTAGAATAGCCGTCTTGGACGTCAGTTCGGGCAAGTGCGTAAAAATTTGCTGCGGCAGATTTCAATTGATTTTTTACAAGGGATTTTCTAGGTAAATGGTTGACTTTTCTGCTTTCCCAAAAAACCACGTTTTGCGCCACTTTTAAAATACCCATATTACCCAAGCAAGTCTGGTCGGCTAGGGTGACCCAGACCAAACCTCACTGAAGAAGTGAGAGACCTACCATGTCCTGTAAATGACTTGCTATAAATTTGACATTTCGATCAATATTTTATCACTGATTTGTAGCTTGTGACGTGAACATTGTGCTGTTAAAGACAAATAGCCCATATAGCAAATGACCTATGTATTTCTTAATATAATTAATTACGAAATACGAAATATTTATTAAACAAAAAGAAAAAAACACAAAATGTAATTCTGTTACGCGGGAACCGAGATGAAACTTAACATACTTAAATCACATTTAATAATTTTACAGGCTACTAGACTTAAAATAAACAAAAACTACAAAAATATGAACAAAAATAACTAAAACTAAAATAAAAAAAGAGACAAATTAAAATTAAAAATAAGACAAAATTGCAATTAAACTAGTAGAAGTAGACAAAGTTAGGCATACATGAACAGTGTCGGTATATATACATACATACATGATTTAACTTGTTTTGAATTGTATACGTAATTTATATTTAATGAATTTTGCATGAATTTTTGAATGTACAACAATGTTATTTTTGTTGTAAATTTACTGGAGCTTTTTGTATGTATATATAAGAATTTGGTATAATTTCAATGTCAGTGCATGTAATTTTATTATTTTTGTGGGAAATAAAGGCTTTTATTATTATTATTATATCATATTGCGGATTGTAGATGATAGATATCCATCCATCAATCAGCCCGCATTCGTCCACTGCTGGACATAGGCCTCCCCCATATTATGCCACTCTTGGCGGTCCTCAGTCATCCTCATCCAGCCGCCACACGCAACGTCCTTCAGATCGTCAGTCCTGCGGGCACGAGGGCGGCCTACGCTGCCCTTTGCTGTACGTGGTCTCCATTCCAATGCCTTACGGCCCCAACGGTTATCTCGTCGGCGACAAATACGGCACTTACAAAATTCAATCACCTGTAATAACAATAACGTCTATGCGGTTACAATGCGAGTGCTTCGGATAATTGTAATAACCGTGCACCATGCAGCCAGTTTTGATTTTAGCTGAACAAATTTACATTTAGTGCAAATTCAAATGTTAATTAGAGAATACAGGAATTATCCTTCTCCGCAGGAAAAATAAAAAAAATAAGTGCTTGCTGCTGCGGTCAACCAATGTGACAATGAGGACGGATTTAGGATTTGATTTTGCGGGGGCAGAGGGCATTTTGACAAGGAAAAATAAAAGGGCTTTTGGCAAACCTGGCATACCCATGCTGTTTAAAAATAATGGTTTCCATATTTCAAATAATAATAATAAAAAATCAATAAGCTTTGTTTAAAAAACCAGCGCAGAAGAGAGCCGGTAGGGGTGGGTTAGGTTTGGCGACGATGTATGAAATATAGTGGAACGACCGCCACACATAACCTTCGTGGTAATTTTCCGTCCCGTGCTCAAAATAAGGTTAGTCTTGTCAGATGTGTTGCGCCGAATCGACACCAAGTCTACCCTGGCGTCATACAATTTTTTTTTTCAAAGTGATATTTAAGGTGGTAACAGAGGAGGCCTTTTCATACAAACTTTCTGAGTAATATATATGAAGACGCAATAAATTCATGAATTTAATTGGGAATATAAACAATGTACATTTAACATATTTTTCGCAAACTTATTCAAATTGTATAATTATTGCTTAGATACTCGAATATCAGGTTTTCAAAAATGAACTCATTTCGTCTGATTTGCGTCGGTGTGCGGCTCACGAACACGGCACTTACAAACACAAACACAGCAGTCTTGTGTAAACATGAGTGCATTCTCAAATCTAAAGCAACATGATTCCATCTTTGAATGTAATTTTTAATCAAACTTAAATAAGACAATAAGTTGTAATGAGATAATAATTGTTGACCAATACCTAAATAAAGCAAAATGAATGTTTTTCATTCATTTTTATTAGATTTATTCAGTATATAATAGATTTTATTCAGTATATTTATTCAGTATATATATTCAGTATATATAGTAGTATACTTGTATTAATTCCCGAAAAATATTATATTTTTGAACGATTCTTCATCGTAAGCCGTCTGTCAATTAAATGTCGATTGTCGATTTCATATTTTTAACCGACTTCAAAAAGGAGGCGGTTCTCAATTCAACTGTATGTTTTTTTTTTTTTTGTGGCTTTGTTACTCCATAACTCCGTCATTTCTGAACCGATTTGAACAATTCTTTTTTTGTTTGAAAGAGTGTACTTCCAAATTGGTCCCATTTTAGGTTTGGTCATGATCTGATAAAGGTCTTCAGAGATAGGCAGTGGAACTCCTCAGAAAATAACAGCATACCTCTCGAAATTGAGGTAATCGCTTTGTACCTGGGTGTTGATTACAAGGTATTACTTGAAAATCGACATTCTTCCACCTAACCTTCGATCCTGGCTTCATCACCATATTCACCATAGAACTCCTCAACGGATCAGAGCACATAACTCGAACGACGACGTGAAATACCATCATCCCCTGTTGGGATGCGATGGGGTTGAAATGTGTAAATATCAATATGGGTGTCGTTTTTATGGTTTTTTGGGACGTTAATTATAAAAATGGCATCGATTTTGAAATTTAATATAGTGGACACGAAAATTCTTGAAAGTATGTGTGCCAGAGCAAATCGGCTGTAACAGACGGACAGACACACAAGTGATCCTATTAGGGTTCCATTTTTTCCTTTTGAGGTCTATCTAAATATCCACAATCTATCTATCTATCTGTCTATCTATCTATCTATCTATCTATCTATAACTATATCTATATCCCAGCAAAATATCTTTGGAACGGAAGGTGGTATATCCCTAGGGGTTGGACCACGGGGTGCCAAAGAAAGATTTTTTTTTAATGTCAAAACTTTTACGGCCTGTATCTCCCAAACGGCTGGAGCTAGACCCATGTTGATGGGTGTCTTAGAAAAGGCCTCGACGAGATCTACCTGCCAAAAGTGTCAAAACTTTATAGGCCTGTATCTCCCACACAGCTGATGCTAGACCCATGTTCATGGTACTCTAAGAAAAGGGTTTAGTGAGACCTAGATAACGGTAAAAAAAAGTCGAAAAAAAAAATTGCCAAAATTTTGATCGGCCATATCTCCCGAACGGCTAATTGTAGGGAGTTCAGGTTTCAACTAAAGTGATTGGTCAAGCTGGGGCTACATAACCAAAAAAAAAAAAATTGAATTCGACAGGTTTTGACAGTTTTTTGA
Organism: Ypsolopha sequella; assembly: GCA_934047225.1. Taxonomy (NCBI): domain Eukaryota; kingdom Metazoa; phylum Arthropoda; class Insecta; order Lepidoptera; family Ypsolophidae; genus Ypsolopha; species Ypsolopha sequella. The sequence continues at coordinate 29,989,631 of OW203985.1, forward strand.
CAGATCCAAAAAAAGAATTCCGATTTGCATGCAATTCGGTATCAAGGGGCATTCGGGGTCGCCAATTACGCTTCCGTATTCAAATTTGAAATTTTTTGACAACCGATATGGATTTTGACTCTTTTTTGAAAAAACTTTGATCGGTGAGTCTCCGTGTTTGGCACACTGGCGATGCCGAAGGCCGAGCGAAGTTCGGCCTCGCGGGCGCGTTCTCCGTCCGAACATGCGAGTTTTACGGCCAAGCACTACACTTTGACTTACAGAGGGAGTGAGAGCACTTATAATGTTTATTCCTGAAAAAAAAAAATTGTTTCCTGTAGGCCACGCGGGCGAAGCCTCGAGGGCGCGTTCTGCGTCCGAACATGCGAGTTTTACGGCCAAGCACTACACTTTGACTTACAGAGGGAGTGAGAGCACTTATAATGTTTGTTCCTGAAAAAAAAAAAATTGTTTCCTGTAGGCCACGCGGGCGAAGCCTCGAGGGCGCGTTCTCCGTCCGAACATGCGAGTTTTACGGCCAAGCACTACACTTTGACTTACAGAGGGAGTGAGAGCACTTATAATGTTTGATTTTAAAAAAAAAAAATTGTTTCCTGCCCTAGGCCACGCGGGCGAAGCCGCGGGCAGAAGCTGGTTTACTTATATATTCGCATATTATTTATACAAACACACATATATACTCACGCCTGTCTCCCAGAGGGGTAGGCAGAGGCTACAGATTTCCATCTGCTACGATCCAGACAAACCGAAACCAGTCACAGTGTAACTCGGTGGGACAAAAAATAATAAAATGTCCCAACCAGACACACTGTAACTCGATGGCACAACTTTTTATTTTTCGTCCCAACGAGTCACAAAAAGTTGTCAACGTGTAACAGATTTTAGTCCCAACGAGTTACTTTCTTGTTTTGGGGGTGTGACTCGTCGGGACGAAAAATAAAAAGTTGTGCCATCAAGTAACAGTGTGACTGGTTGGGACATTTTATTATTTTTTGTCCCAACGAGTTACACTGTGACTGTTTTCGGTGTGACTCGTTGGGACCAAAGGGAAGAGCTTGTATGACTAGATTGATGGATGTGGAAGAGGCGAAAGAGGTTTGTCTGGATCGTAGCAGATGGAAATCTGTAGCCTCTGCCTACCCCTCTGGGAGACAGGCGTGAGTATATATGTGTGTTTGTATAAATAATATGCGAATATATAAGTAAACCAGCTTCTGCCCGCGGCTTCGCCCGCGTGGCCTAGGGCAGGAAACAATTTTTTTTTGTTTTTCAAAAACAAACATTATAAGTGCTCTCACTCCCTCTGTAAGTGAAGGTGTAGTGCTTGGCCGTAAAACTCGCATGTTCGGACGGAGAACGCGCCCTCGAGGCTGAACTTGGCTCGGCCTTCGGCATCGCCAGAGTGCCAAACACGGGGACTCACCGATCAAAGTTTTTCCGAAAAACAGTCAAAATCCATATCGGTTGTCAAAAAATGTCAAATTTGAATACGGCAGCGTAATTGGCGACCCCGAATGCCCCTTGATACCGAGTTTCATGCAAGTATGAATACTTTTTTGGATCTGTCAAAAAACTGTCAAAACCTGTCAAATTCAAATTTTTTTTCGGTCATGTAGCCCCAGCTTGACCGATCACTTTAGTTGAAACCCGAACTCCCTACAATTAGCCGTTCGGGACATTATGGCCGATCAAAATTTTGGCATTTCTTTTCGACTTTTTTTACCGTCATCTAGATCTCACCAAGCCCTTTTCTCTGAGTACCATGAACATGGGTCTAGCATCAGCTGTTTGGGAGATACAGGCCTTTAAAGTTTTGACACTTTCGACAGATAGATCTCATCGAGACCTTTTCTAAGACACCCATCAACATGGGTCTAGCTCCAGCCGGTTGGGAGATACAGGCCGTCAAAGATTTGATATTAAAAAAAAAAAAACTTTCTTTGGCACTCCGTGGTCCAACCCCTAGGGATGTACCACCTTCCGTTCCAAAGATATTTTGCTGGGATATAGATAAATAGATAGATAGATAGATAGATAGATAGATAGACAGATAGATAGTTAGATAGATAGATAGATAGATTGTGGATATATAGATAGACCTCAAAAGGAAAAAATGGAACCCTAATAGGATCACTTGTGTGACTGTCTCTCTGTCCGTCTGTTACAGCCGATTTGCTCTGGCACTGGCACACACACATAATTTCAAGAATTTTCATGTCCACTATATTAAATTTAAAAATCGATGCCATTTTCATAATTAACGTCCCAAAAAACCATAAAAACGACACCCATATTGATATTTACACATTTCAACCCCATCGCATCCCAACAGGGGATGATGGTATTTCACGTCCACCACGTTGGATTTAGAAATCGTTGTTGTTTTCGTAATCAGCGACCCGATAAACCATACAAACGATACCCATGTTGATATTCAGACATTGTCACCCCATTTCCCCCTCTTAGGGGTTGAATTCTGAAATCCTTTCTTAGTGGATGCCTACACTATATAAGTTATCTATATGCAAAATTTCAAGTCTCTAGGACCAGCAGTTTTGCTGTGCGTTGATATATCAGTCAGTCAGTCAAGACTTTGAATTTTATATATGCAAATGAGACAAAATTGACAATTATTTTATTGATATGGTTACTATACAAGGTGAATTTGTGAACATCGTCCAAATTCATACTTGAGCCTTGGTAAGTGATCAGTATCAGGAACCAATAACGATTTTTGTAAAATTCATAAAATGAAATTTCGACTCCCCATAATGATTCACCCACGACTGCGAGTGAATTACTATGGGAAGTCGAAATTTCATTATACAAAATTCACAATTATTGTTATCAATTTATGATGCTGATCACTTACCAAGCTTCCAGTATGAATTTGGACGATGATCAAAAAGTCACCTTGTATAGAAAAAGGTTGTTATATTAGCTAACCCATCGCATAAAGAAAGCATATTATCTTTTCCCTCTGTCAGTATTGTTCAACATTCAAATCAGTATTTTTATAAAAAGATATTTTTACGATCGACTTGCGACTGAATCTACCATAATCATGGATGAATGAAATGAAACCTGCATACTAGGTAACTAAGTACATGTCCAAGACAAATGACGAAGACTTTATTACCTTACAACAGAGGCGATTATTGGTTGGCCCTTTTGTCCTTGGACCCGTAGTAATTGTAAAAAAAGCGCGCGACGCAGCGCAGCTGATCTAAACTTTTTTTCACGAAAGAAGTTCTGCGGATTAAGGCATTTTCGTATTTATTCATTGCAAATACGGTCTTAGACAGGAAACTTCTTTCGTGAAAATAATAATACACGAGACATGACGTGTTGACAAATACGCACACAGTTACAATGAAGTATTGCACACTCAAGCATTTACAGAGTTTTTGTAATGTATGTCGTGTTGAAATAGGTAATCGAACTTTTGCATAATCTTTACATGTTCTGTTTTAATACAAGTTTCGCAAATGGAGCGAATCCATTAAAATTTTGGTATAGGATGAGTTATTTACATTTATGTACATTTTGCTTCAGTAGCGCCATCTAGTTCAACAATTTCAGATTGGTTTCCTCTTTTACCACCTTAAATTTTTTCATATTTTTTTTATTGTTGTTCTTGACCAATTGTTTGCTTTTCCAGCAAAAAGTTCTGTGCACGCCACTGCCTGAAGGAATTCCTGGCCCGGCGAATTTTTTCTAATTCTTGTCTTTGGATTTGTTTCTGATTGATCTTTTCTAGTTTGTAATGCACTCTAATAATATTTAGAGTATTCATAGCGATAGATTTCGCAAAATAAACATAATCATAATTTTCTTTGTTTACTCTGTGCCCTAGTGTAGCTTGCCGCGATATTTAATTATATAGCACCCATTCAAATAATAATGCACCGAAACTGGCAATTGTCCTCTACTTTCCGGCTGCGGGTTCCGCGTTCAGTTAAAGCCGAAATTCATTATTATCATTCATGTGGTTTTAATGAAATTTCAATTAATTACATAATTTGTGTGAATACTCGATGTCAATTCTGCGGTGAATTGATTTCGATAATACACACGGCCGCGCGTTTTTATATAACTTTTGCACGATTATAATCTTCCCTGGGTGCCGTCTAAAATATAATAATTCTGGACTGACTGCAGCCATGACCAATTCAATTCAAATTTATTTGCACCATAATGTTTGAAAGGTCTTAAATAACATTTATAGTATCAACTATCAATTACGGACCCTGTCGGGCACAACAAAGTTACCTAAAGCTAGTAACACAATTATTGTTATTGTACATAGGTAGGTATATAAGTATATATATGGGATATAAAGAAACATATCCATCTTATATTTAAGTAAGTAAGTATCATAAACAAGGCATGCATTTGTGCTTAAAAATCTAGGTAAATACAATTTCTTTCTTTTATATCTATAAATCTTAATATTCTAGTTATTTAAGTATTCTTCAACTGTGTAGGGACATTTTTGTATTAAATATGTTTTTAGTTTGTTGTAAGTTTTGGTTAATTTTTTATATCACTTGGTAGTTTGTTAAATAGTCTTATTGCCATATAATATGGGCTACGGTTAAGCATTTGAGTTCTAGATTGCGGTAAATTTAATCTTTCCTTATGACGTGTATTGATTGTGCTACGCACTGGCCAATCTGACCATAGTAACAGAACGCTAAGCTAAGTCTTGTCATCATAATATTAATCGATAAAGTGATAGGTACCTGCGCACACCACTGATCGTTTTTCCAAATCATTTACGGTCAATGCACTTCGGCTCTGGAATGAACTTCCGCGAACCCTCAGAAATATTCCTTCTGTGTCCTTTTTAGGGTTCCGTACCCAAAGTGCAAAACGTGTCACTTCGCTGTCTGTCGTCTCCGATTCGTCCGTATGTCACGGTCTTAGACGAAAAGGAATAGTATTTTTGATATGTTGTGTAAAATGTTGACCGAATCAACAGAATATTGATTTAAAAATATAATAATATTATCTTTCAGGAGGCGATTTTTTTTTCTTACAAGACAAGACAAATACGGTGTTACTACAAAACGGTGTTTAACTTTAGACAGTGTTAAAATCTGTTGTTGTCGCCTTTCCTTTCATATCGTAAAAAAGTGACAGCAACAGATTTAAATACTGTCTAAAGTTAAACACCGTTTTGTAGTAATACCGTCTCTCTTTATTGTACACCAAAATAAATAAATCAGGTAAAAGAAAAAACTTATAAAAAGGTAACAATTGGCGGCCTTATCACTTATATCGATTTCTTCGAGACAACCTTTGGGTGGAAATTAATTGTTGGAAAAAATAACGCGAAGGTGGTGCACAAAATAAATAATAATTATGAAATGGATAGCAAATACCTAAAATAAATACACAAGTATAAAATTGTACATACAAATAATTAGAATACGATAAATATACAACGTGTAACATAAAGGTGTAACCATTTTTGAAGAGATTATTCAGTCAATGGTATAGAACAACTTTTACTATGAAACAAACCTGAAATCTCAAAAAAAAAAATCTGCCCTTCCATACATTTCGGCCGAGCGGCATTGCATTTTTCTATGAAACAGTAATTTTTTTTTTCGAGATAGAGGATTGGCTCCATAGTGAATAAGCTCTTCAAATATGGTTACACCTTTCTGTTATACGTTGTATACACTAATATATAACAAAAACAAATAATATTGTTTTATAAATTTTATAAGTAATGATAAGTTTGTAATTTCTGTTTAATTCAAGTAAGTAGATTAATTTATTTAAATGGTACCGAACCCTCAGGCCGCGAGTGCTACTCGCACTTGAGCGTTTTTTTTTTATATAATACCCACAGGGCACCCCATCTCAATGGGCCTTGGATGGAAAGTATTTTAAATATTGGAGATAGACAAACTCACTTCATGGAGACGTCATTTTAAATATTGGAGATAGACAAACTCACTTCATGGAGACGTCATTTTAAATATTGGAGATAGACAAATTCACTTGATGGAGACGTCATTTTAAATATTGGAGATAGACAAATTCACTTCATGGAGACGTCATTTTAAATATTGGAGATAGACAAATTCACTTGATGGAGACGTCATTTTAAATATTGGAGATAGACAAATTCACTTCATGGAGACGTCATTTTAAATATTGGAGATAGACAAATTCACTTGATGGAGACGTCATTTTAAATTTTGGAGATAGACAAATTCACTTCATGGAGACGTCATTTTAAATATTGGAGATAGACAAATTCACTTCATGGAGACGTCATTTTAAATATTGGAGATAGACAAACTCACTTCATGGAGACGTCATTTTTTTCAAGAAGATTCGCATTCAAATATTTTTTAACAATTGCCTACTTGAAACGGCAATCGAATAATATAAGGAAAATTTGTAGGATACCAATCAAAAGTGCCAATAATGAGGATCAATTCTTTCTTAACAATATAGTGACTTAAATTAAAGGAAGACCATGAAATTTACATTTAATTAAAAAGTTTGTTCCATGAAATATAAAAAGATATGTCCATAATATTTTTATTAGACATCTTACATAACTTGAATGTAAATTCAATGAATAGGTACGTAATTAAAATGCTAAGTAAATAGGTAGTTACTACAACTTTAATTAACCTTTGTTCAAAAGAATGTTGCTGGTGTTGGATTATCGCATAAATTAAACAAAATGTTTGATAATCAAAAAGACGCTTGAAGTTCTAAATAATTTTTCAATGCATGTGCTCGTAAAGGCCCACTTTTTATGCATCAAAACCGAACAGAAAGTCGATTATTTTGCCCTAGGGCTTTATTATTTTTTTTTTTTTAATTTGTTTGCAATGGTTGGCTAACCTGCAGCTTTTCCTGTGTACCATAGATGTTATACTTCTTTTTCCACTGTTTAACGGCTCTGGATACAATCCCTTTGAGCCAATCATAATTTAAAGTTCACAAGATTATATTTGTTTTCATTTCCTCACACTATGCATTGAAAACCGTAGTATGATACACGGGCGTAAAAGCAATAAATTACTCGGTTACGTTTAAAACACTCGCTACGCTCGTGTTTTAAATCGTCCTCGTAATTTATTCCTTTTGGCCCTTGTAGCATAAACTACTATTAAGTGCATTACAAACAAGAAAACATCAACCACAAACAAATATCAAGTACCAAATATTTGAAGGACTTTCTCGGGCCAAGATTCGAACCTGCGACCTCCTGCTAACATGACAGGTTACAATACCGATTGCCCCATCTGAAACGAATCTGGCTCGAATCACGTACAGCATGTTCAAATGACAACACTCGCAAGGCCATAACCATCGGTTCAACAAGTTTACTTATAAACGAATATTACTTTTGATCCCATGAGTCCCAAGGGGTGCAAATGCACCATCTGGCACCCCCTTGCCGGCACCCATCACCTCTGTGACGTTTCAAGCCGCCTGAGCCGTGACTGTTTAGGTGATCCGTTTTGCATACTAATGTCACAGAATAGATCTATACTGTGCTAATGTATTTAAACCGTAGTCTATGATTTAAACATTCATCGGCGAATAGGGCATGAACATCGCGCGCTCTAAAAATGACGTTTTCACTTAAAAAAACGTTCTTACTATGAAATTTTCTACTATATTACTATAGTATAGTACTAACTATATTAGGTGTTTACTTAATAGTATAAATAGTTTATGATTTATATAAAAACGGCTCACCTCAATACGTTTTATGATCGGGAAAGCCGACCAGTTTCAGCAGATTTAGACTGCCTTCATCTGGGCGAGTGAAGACGTTTACGCGACGACGTTACGCCTCACAGGGTGAGGCTCACAGTGTGGTTATCCTCAAGTCTCATTTAATTCTATAAGTATATAATTTGGTTTTGTAGATTTTATAAAAATTAAAAGTCTATGAAAAATCGACAAAGTTTCGTTTTTTTTTTCAATCAAACAAAGTATAAAGTATCATGTTTTGAACCGTTGAAAAATCTGCAGAAAGCATGTTTTATCTAAAACGATTTTTTTCTCGGACATAAATGTCGCAATTTCATGGTTTTAAATGAATTAGAGAAGAGACAAAATTGGGATAAGTCCCCTTAAGGAAAGCCATTCCTCAAAACGGTTTTCGAATCGTAAATATTGGTGAGAAATAGAAGAAGCTAATTGAAAGTAAAATTTCCTGTTCTTCCTTTATTATGATACTATGTTATTTGGAAATAATCGATCTTTATAATTAACCGTTTTAATAATAAAATATATTAAAAAACACGCCTGCCATAATTTCAAAATGTACTAAAAAGTAAAAAATTTCGATGAGTACATTACAGGCAGCGCCATCTAGTGTTATGGCTGGTGTTTTTATTTTGTTTATGTCGGTAGCGCTATGTAAAATACACGCAGCGCCATCTAGTGTGTTCAATAGATATTTTTATTATTTTTTCGTTTTTATGGGGTTTTTTACACCCCTGTATATAGCGCATGACACTCTTCAGATTATCATGAATTGTTTGAGACCATTTTTATCAAAATCCATACGGTAGTTTAGGTTAATAGCAACATTCAATTTATATTTTTTACATTTGATGGCTGTTATGTATTACACCCTGTATATATTTATAGCTTATTCCACTCAGGAGGCTATAAGGATTCTAACGATACCACACATTTCGAAATCGGTTCAAGCGTTAAGTAGTTATGGTGGAACTAAGAAAAATACCCACATGAACCCTGAACACATAACACTCCTTATTTTGTGGCAGTCGTGTAAAAATGCAGAGGACTTTTTTTTTAAATTTAGCAGATTTCATTTCTATCAGGCAATGTGCAAAAATTTTAATGATATCTGATGCGAAACTGCCTATCGTCAATATTTTAAATAGTTTCCCTCTTATAAAGCAGCGGTAGCTCAGGGGTAGAACGCTGGCCTTTCAATCTTGAGATCCAGGTTCGATCCCCGTTTGAGTTTTTCGGAATTTATGTGCATAGTATTTGTTCTTACTTATCACTTGCTGAATAGTGAAGGAAAATATCGTAAGGAAACCTGCATGCCCTGAAAAGCGTGTATTTGTGTCCGAGGTACGGCGATAGGGCTCACCACTCTTCACGTTGGGACGTAATAAATAATCGACTTTCTGTTCGGTTTTGATGCATAAAAAGTAGACCTTTACGAGCACTTGCATTGAAAAAACTGTTTTAGGTACATATAATGTATCAAATTATGTATTATAGTTAGATATAGTAACACTCACATAGTTATGTCCCATAATAACATTAATTTGAAAGTATCTCGAGGTCTCTTAATAAAGGGATACATCCCTTTAAAGTCCCGGGCAAAAGCTAGTGATAAATAATTCTAAGTTACATTCAAAAGAAACCGACAGACGATTACAAAAACTTGTACTCTTCAAGTAAAGTTTATTTAAAGCTAAGATCAAAGCCCATCTCAAACCAGAACTTTATGTTAGCATCGCTCTTTGAGAACTGGCAAATCGAGTTTATCAAAGATGAACTTTTCTTCTATCTAGCCATTGCGTCATCCAGTCTTTCTGTACTCGTAGTTTGTACTATCGCAAAACTCTCATAACATTAGTGCTTTAAGGGGCCTGGTTCTCTAAAAAGGCCGGTTTGGATGAATCATATTATGATTCCGTTCTAATGCCGTCTCTTTTGCACGCGTGAAAATCTCCGACTCCATCCTACTTTCAAATTATTTTATGATTCACCCAAGTCGGCCTTTTTAGAGCTCCTGTTCCAGCGTCATCCGAAATCTCTTACTGATAACGATATTTCTCTTAAATGAGATGTTTAAAGATTATGAAAAATATTGATTTCTGAAATTTATTCTCACGTTAAAAGAACTGTATGAAAATATTGTTCGATTCAAGCTGTTTTAAGACTAAAATTGAGTAAAATTGGTTATTTCTTTGAAACCACTAATGGTATTTGTGTGGTTCTTGCACTAAAATACAAGGAAAATATTCCTTAGAAAAATCAGCTATGGATTTTTTTTCCGTCCATCGTGTCTACATGAAAAGTATTATTTTCCCCTATTTTGAGCTATCCGGAGACCCAGCGACGCGACGTCGTAATGCAGTGTGCGCTGATATGAACGTTATTTCAATGTAGTTTCAAGCCGACTCAAGGTCGTTGGCGACTACCTGCCCCTTAATATAAAGTGACTTTTGTACCTTTATACACTCTTCCGACAAACTTATCTTGGGTTGGGAGTTTGACTGTTGGGTATGGCAAGATAAACATCAAAGTAGTGTGAATGCAGTGGAAATGGGTGCCTTACGTAGTATGTGTGGTTTAACATTGAATGACAGAGTGAAAAATATCGACATACGGGAACGTTGCGGCCTGAAAGACGATATAGTGACTAGAATAGAAAAGGAATGCTTCGGTGGTTTGGACATGTAGAAAGGATGAATGAAAGTAGAGTGACGAAAGAAATTTATGGTGTGCAAGTGGAAGGTACAGCTAGACCAGGCCGTCCTAGAAGGACGTATTTTGACCAAATTGGGAGCATAGTGAAGAAGGGCAATGTCGGAAGTACCTGTAATAGAAGAGCTTTGTATGACTAGATTGATGGATATGAAAGAGGCGAAAGAGGTGTGTCTGGATAGTAGCAGATGGAAATCTGTAGTCTCTGCCCACCTCTCTGGGAGACAGGCTCTATGTATGTATGTCTTTGACTAATTCTTGTATTTGTGTACGTACCGCCTTAATGAATGGTGAAGGAAAACATTGTGAAGTAAAAAGAGGAAATCGATTGAAGTATTGGATATTATCCGGTATTTCGTAGTATCCCTATAGATACCATGAAATCCCTGATATCCTCATTTCACTGCGATATTATATACCGGAAGACTATAAGAATTGGTAGTTCATAAACTTGAGGTTTTTTAAGGTGTTTATTAATTGCTTAGCAAAACCCTATAGTGTTTTATAGTTTTGGTGAGTTAGAATGATTGTGATTAACCCACGGGCCCACATCGTCAGTTTTCCAGTGACTAACGAACTAATAAGAAATAAAAGAATAGTTATTTGTTATACCAGGCTGCAAAGCTGTTATTCGGTGTGAGTACTTGTATTTAAATCTGAACAAGCGAAGGATTCTAGGATTGAACCACGAGAAAAGCGCGATAGTTGTTCAAAAATAGAATTCTGAGCGTAGCGAAGGTTTCAAAGGTACGAGATGCAAAATAACTTTACTGTCGAGCGAAACACACAATTTACAGCGAGGAAAATGATGGGTGCAAGACCCTGACATGTAGTAATACAAGTACGCTGGACATGTTGTGCTATACAAAATGAGAGTTTTGTTTGTGCCGATTCAAAGCGCCCCCACCGAGCGTACCGGGAACTAAGCGAACTAAAATTGATCATTAGTTCCGAGTAAGCTCACGTCACATACTGCAGCGATCAGCGCCAAAAAAGCGATAATTAAATTACATAATTATCAGGTCGTCAATAGCCAGTCCAGTGTATTTGTATTATTAGAGGCCAGTGGTGCAAGAAAAAACAAAAGAAAACAAATAAACTTTTTTCCTTTTTCGTGCAAACTTCGTGCTGGCCAGTGCGAAAATTGAAAAATGAGGCTGGCGCACTGACATGAAATAAGTAGTATTGCATTTCACCTTTTTTGAATAACCTTTTCTAGGCTAGCGGATAAAAAATACTTTTTCAACACATTTGCTCAAAAAATGCATTTACAAAGCCTGTATACATTGTTCGAAAGTTAAACATTACGCAACATACAATGGAACGCGTGCGGTACCTAAGTACCTATTTTATCGCATCCTCCGTTGTATAGCGCCTTGCGTATACTTTACGGTTTTTTTTTTAATTTCCATAAAAAATATAAAAGAATTCCACCAAGGAGTTTCACATTACGAGAATAAATTAGCTGAATGACCGAAACTCCTTGGAAGCGCTTTTGCTCAATACGTCTGTCTCACTTTAATACTAAAGAGAAAATGAAACGAAAGATGTAGTTCTAATTTTTACCACATGCACGTGGTGCCATTGGCATTGCAAATGCGCGCCATTGTAGTCAGCCCATGGCCGAATACCATAAGTCAGCCCATTTTCATATCAGATTAGAAACGTCAAAGATTGTTTGTTGCGACTTTCCGAATAATAAACAAAATAATAATATGAATTCAAGTGACGAATCAATCTACTACAACTGATATCATGATCATGAATGAGGCGCAAATTGCAGAAAATGGTATGTTGCCGCCAAAATCGCGAGAGTGCTATTTAATTACTTACAATAATTTTGTATCATGGAAGACTCGAAGAAATACTCAATCATTCTCTGAAAATGTTTTGATGGCTTACTTCAATGAATTACTTTCTTTCCAAGAGTAGTGACCTATGTGTATAATTTCTTATTTGCTATTAAAAATAGTTCAATGAAAAAGTTTGTTTCATTACCTATTGTACAGTTTTCTCGCAAATGTGTTGAAAAACGTTGTATGTTACACAAGTTTTACATTAGTTTTACAAACTTGTGATTATGGTAAGCCCTCGACTTCGTCTCGGCATAGGTCTCGGGCTTACATTCGTCTACTCGTTTGTAAAAACCAACTTACCGCACTAATATCATAAATAACTATTACACGCAGGTTTCGAATGATAAATATAACCATTCCGAGCTTGTGAGGTGAAAAAGTATTTATTACAAGAGAAACTCCCGTATGTACAATCATGCCATATAACCCAAATAGACACTAAAAAAACCGGCCAAGTGCAAGTCGGACTCGCGCACGAAGGGTTCCCTACCATTATCTATGAAAATGGCAAAAAAACATGTCTGTTGTATGGGAGCCCCTTTAAATATTTATTTTATTCTGTTTTTTAGTATTTGTTGTTATAGCGGCAACAGAAATACATCATCTGTGAAAATTTCAACTGTCTATCACGTTTCATGAGATACAGCCTGGTGACAGACGGACAGACAGACGGACAAACAGACGGACAGACAGACGGACAGCGGAGTCTTAGTAATAGGGTTACCCTTTGGGTACGGAACCCTAAAAAACGATGCTTTTCTTTCGTCTTGCTTAATAATAACAAGCACTATTCAACGTCACAACCAAAATAAAAAAAAAATGCGTTGCCTCGCTATATTTTAGTTAATGAACGTCCATATCGTTTAAAATTAGTAGCCGTAAAGCGAGCTTTGTTTAACGGCCATCGACGTAAGCATAATTTTGTTATTTGGAGCTTTGTTATTAATTTTATGCTCAAAGTGTATATTAAATTAGACCGTAAAATATTTTGATCACGCCACGAGGGGTCCTTAATAAAAATACTAAGGGAGCGCAGCCCTTATTGAAATAGAAGGGTGGAAGTGATTAATATAATAAACAACCTTATTAATAAGTTAAGCTTCGCTTCGTTTCGTTAGCAAGCACACGTGTCTCAATGACTTTCATTATGTCACAGTAAACAAAATATGTACCATTAGCAAAAACGGGTTATTATTTTTCGATCCCAGTAATGTTTCTTGAAATTTTAAGGCTATCATTGAGGATAGGCCCTGCAAAAACATCAAAGTTCCCTAATTTATACTTCGTGGTTTGAAGAATCTAGCAAATACAAATATAAATTCTTTATTGTACAAAAAAAGTTTACAAAATAATAAGGTTGACTCTGAAACCCCAAACTAATATAATTGTCTTTTGAGGAACAGTATTTACGTTTCGAGGGAACTAAACAATTTTACATGAGAAGGTACAGAAACTAAATTAATTTATAGCACACTGTGCGTAAAATGACCGCTTTACGCACGCTGCGCGTGCGTAAAGTCGGCATTTTCCGCACTTGTGCTATAAGAAATTATACGAAACTCGTGCGAGAAACTTTTTCTCGACTCGTGTGATTGCAAACTCACACTCGTCAGAAAACGTTTCATCGCTCTCGTATCGTAATGTACTATTAATTACAAACAAACATGGCTCAATAGTTAAACATATAGATAATAAATAAAATAAAATAAATAATTGATCGCACTGGATCGCACTGGCTGATGTAAACTATTTATTGTGTAATTAAGATCTTATATTAATTCCTTTGATAATGCCATAAAGGCGAAACCGGTCAGGAAGTAATAAATAAATTTGTGGGATAGTACAAGTGATTTTCTGTTCATTATAAAATAAATAATATAGTTAAACTACTAATAAATATTATCAAAGTATGTCATTCATGTGATAAATATGATTACTTTGGATAAATACGATAATACAATAATAAAAGTGAAAAAAAAAAAGTATTTCTGCCTATAATATAATGCACACACTTAGCGAAACAGAATCATCTGAAATCATTCCAGTTATGTATAAAAAACAACTTGAGTGCTCTTAAAAAAGTTGCCAATCGAGGTTTAAGGCCTTACGCATCCAACACAATAATCGTATTAAGTAATTTTGAACTCGATGATATTGTCAGAAAGTCTACATTAGAACGCTCGCTTCGTGCGCTGCGAGCACGCATAATCGGTAAATTTGCGAGGTTTTTCTGGAATTTCAGAAAAAGTATTGAGAAATAAATAAAAATGGGTCAATAAGTGTCTTTAGTTATCTGTAAAAAAAATTCAGGAAAAGTTTTAATTCTCTCCGTTGAACACCTTTGCTATAAACACATTTATTCGCAATTTGAGGAGCTTACTTTGTGATTTTTTTCTATTGAGTAAAGTTAATTCAATTACGTTTTTAGATCAACTTGTGTTTAGAGTATATCCTCTTTTGTAACATATATTTAACTTGTATTTGAAGGAGATATCGAACTGACAATATTAATTAAACAAAATGGTCATTTTGGAATGGCAGGGCCTTAAGGCGTATGACCACGCTAAATAAGCAACTCGATGTGTGTCGATACAAATATCAACGGAAACGACATTGAAATAATGTTCATTTCAGCGTGCCTTGAAAAGTGGCTGTTACGACAACCACTGCGTCTCCGGCTAGCGCAATGTAGCCGCTGGCTACAGGATGCAGGGCTGATGGAATTTGAGTGGGAGAGCAGACAGGATAAGAAAAAGATTGTGGGTAAACTGACCTTTGTTGGAATGTCTGTGCACGGGCCGATGGGAGATGCGGTGACGTGCTGAGCCTTCTTGTTGGCTAGTTGAGCTGGCGTCTGTGCAGGGATGTATTGAATGTCCTGGTTGGAGTGATGTACACAGCACTTGTACTAACACAACACTTTAGGTACGCGATATTGTTTGTGCTGACGCGAATGTCTATTGTTTAGAGCTGTCGGCTGCGCGGGCGCGCGCGCGTGCGCCTAGAGAGGCTCGTCGATCCGAACAGACCGAACGAGCGCCCGCGCGCGCCTCGACCGGCGCGCGGCGGGGGGGGGGTCATCCCCGCCTGCGGGTGCGAATCATGCGTCACGGTCTAGCGTGAACATCCTGGGGGGGCCGGGGCTGCGGCTCCATGGGCTGTGTCCAGATCCACAACCTGGACCACTCCATCCCTGCCAGGCATTGTGCGGAGAATTCTCCCCAACTTCCATTGGAGCGGAGGCAAGTCATCCTCTTTGATGAGGACCAGTTCACCCACTTGAGGAGGGGAGGAAGGGGAGAGCTGATTGGGGCGGGTTTGCAGGGTATGGAGGTAGGATCTGGACCAGAGAATCCAAAAGCGCTGAGAGAGCGCTTGAATGAGCTGAAAGCGCCTAAGAACAGATATGGGTCCGTCGTAAAAAGACTGCTCAGGTAGAGCGGTGAGCGGACGACCAACAATGAAATGTCCGGCCGTGAGAGGGTCAAAGTCCGTAGGATCGGATAAAATCGGACAGAGGGGTCTTGAGTTGAGTATTATTTCGTGCAGAGCGCCGAACCAAGTTATGTGCTGATTCGCGAGCTTGTGAGTGATTGCATCATTGTTTGACCCGAGGAAGTTCTGAACTTCAATGAGTTGATCCCTAGCACCTACACAGCTTGTGCCGACTCTGAGCGAATGAGAACTAGAGTACCGCGACGTGAGATAAAACCTAACAGGGCTCGTGCTGAGTGAAATTGAGTGTGATTGAGTGAATGTACGTCTGCTATTTCAAGTGATACGGTTGGCAACAAAATTGGTGTGTTAGTGGCGTTCACTACACGTTGTGCGGGGTTACAAGAATTCTCTGTTGGAGTTGAAGTCATTGAGTGAAAATGAAATGAGTGTGTATGTGATGAGTGTGTGTGTGATAAGTGTGCTGAGTGCGTTGAGTGCTGGTTTCATTGAGTGAAAAATGAGCTGAATGTGTATCTGATGAGTGAATGTGTGAGTGAAAATGAGCTGAGTGTGTCTATATGTGCTGATTGAATGTGTGAGTGAAAATGAGCTGAGTGTGTATGTGCTGATTGAATGTGTGAGTGAAAATGAGTTGAGTGTGTATGTGCTGATTGAATGTGTGATGAGTGTGACTATATGTGAAAATGAGTTATTAAAAACTTGAGCGCTACCAACTCCAACGTGCGGATAGCTTGTAACTTGCGCGGGCCGAAAAAAAAAAAAAACAAAGGCTATGTTCAAACGGAACACGGAAAATAAACACGAAAGAGAGAGAAAAAATATTTTTTTTTTAAAAAACAACCTGTATATGAGCTGTACCAACGTGGAACACCCTATATGTGTACCATTAACAATAAGATCAGAGATGAGAAGAGAAAAAAAACAAATTGTTTACTATATTTGTGCTATATATATATACCCGGGTAAAAAAAGCAGACAATAACACAAATAAACGGTCCGGCAATATATTACTGCGACGTGAGATTACCGCAACACAAAAATATCGAAAAGGGCTGATGAACCTGTTCACTTTTATGTTATTTGCCTTGAAATCACGCTTTAGTAATATACGTAATACGTATGTATATGCACGAAATAAAGCGAATTTATACTCTCACAAAAAAATATCTCGCAAGATACGAGAACTATCTTTGACAGTGGGTAGATTTGCACCTCTTCGCGCGATAGAAAACAAAGTGAAGTGTAGGTACTCAAAACGTTGTAACACGATATGAAACTAAAATGTGAACTATGTATTTACGAGCAAAGTTGAATCACTTCGAGAACATTTGAAAAGATTGGGTCGGGAATTACATGTAAAAAATGTTGAGCAAAATGCTGACTTTGAGTTTAATTAATTTTACGTATGGGGTTTATAAGGGCTGATAATTAATCCCTGGAAGTGACGGGGGGGGTTTAATAAAGAAATATAGTGGACTGTAATAAACAATTGGGCCGAATGGATATAATTATATTATCTGAGCTGAACAATAATTACAACCGTGATGAAAATGAGTTATTCTGTAAAGGGGCGTGGGGGGGTCGGTTCTAACCGATAAATGGAATGTTCCAGGCGGCGGTTCTAATTATCTACCCGCGATAGGTATTCGAAACCACAAAATATTTTTTGCCGGGAAAAGGGGCAAAATATGTAACCGGGTGAAAATGGACTGTAGTAAATCGACGGGGGCTGGTTCAAAACAAAGTTATGGGCCGGCGGGGGATAGGCGGGGGGTGATATAAACCAAAAATTTTCTTGGATTGAAAATGGACTGTAATAAATCGACGGGGGCTGGTTCAGTAACGGTTCGAGGGGCCAAAAATGTGAAAATGGACTGTAAGGACCAGAATTCGATCCGGCCGAAGGACCAAAAATGTAGCCGCTGGCTACAGGATGCAGGGCTGATGGAATTTGAGTGGGAGAGCAGACAGGATAAGAAAAAGATTGTGGGTAAACTGACCTTTGTTGGAATGTCTGTGCACGGGCCGATGGGAGATGCGGTGACGTGCTGAGCCTTCTTGTTGGCTAGTTGAGCTGGCGTCTGTGCAGGGATGTATTGAATGTCCTGGTTGGAGTGATGTACACAGCACTTGTACTAACACAACACTTTAGGTACGCGATATTGTTTGTGCTGACGCGAATGTCTATTGTTTAGAGCTGTCGGCTGCGCGGGCGCGCGCGCGTGCGCCTAGAGAGGCTCGTCGATCCGAACAGACCGAACGAGCGCCCGCGCGCGCCTCGACCGGCGCGCGGCGGGGGGGGGGTCATCCCCGCCTGCGGGTGCGAATCATGCGTCACGGTCTAGCGTGAACACGCAAAATAGGAGAAAATAATACTTTTCACATTAAATTTTTTAGATCTTTTCCAAACAAATTTCCTATAATTTGGTGAAATAATAATTAAAATCGCTTTAGGCGTTCGGAAGGAGTAAGAGAATTCTTTCGATGACTTTCGATTTTTTTTGTCAAAACTTACAATAGAAAAACAGTTTATGAAACTTAAAATTTATGTTTGACTCTATACTCTATAATGCCTATCATATATTTTTATGAAAGTTTTTGGACCACCCGTGTGGGAGGAGTAGACCTTCAAAGACAGGTCCAAATTGCAGTTGGCGTATCCATTCGCCTTAAGATTACTCGAGCTAAATTCCATACATATTAATTATGGATTAAAACCTGTATACACATATATATTACAATCTGAAGCGAACAGATTACTTAGCGTGGTTGTACAGTGTTATGTCAAATTGGTCTTTATCTGCTCAAGCGACGGTTGAGTCTCCGATCTCCACTGCCCACGGTTTATCGCGGCCGCGGGCTCTAACTCAATGATTCCCTTAAGGGGATCGAAAATACAAACAGAAATAAAATGTCAGCTTTCGGATGATTTTGTTGCAATAATTAGGTTACGTATAGCCATAAAAAAAATACATGTTTTTGGTTGAACTTTAAGGTATTCATTTTCCACAAACCACGTTAATCGATTCATATTTGTACTGTCAATGAATTTTTTTGTAACCCTCTATTGCACACTTTTTATCGATTTTGTTTCAGGTATCGCTTTCGCGATTTTGTTGGTTTTTTTTAAATAAAATTAGTGTGAATGATATCTATTCATTTTCCAAATACCACGTTATTCGGGTCAAAAAAAGCACCCCCTTTTTCCAAAAATACGTAAATCCACTGATGCAGTCAGCGGCAGCAAGATATTGTCAGTCTACGCCTAGCGTTGGCGCCCGTAAGACGTGGAACCTGTGCCCTTTTTTGCAAGCTATAAATATCTCCCAAAACTACTTCAAAACACATTGAAATTAATTTTATAAAGTAATATTTCGAGGAGCATCATATTCCTGCCGTTAAAAACTCAACAAAATATGCGTATGAGTGATTTAGCTACATCGTGCCATAGTCATAACAACAAAACTGAATGAATTTGGAATGAATTCATACTTTTATGCGGGAAAATAATATATGTTACTCTAAAAGAATAATTTTGTAATCGTTATTGAAACCCAAATTAATTTACTTATACTTACTGAGATCTGTAACAAAGGTCAATGACCTTTTCGTGAAATTACCCTGTAGTATTGGCTCACCATTTCAGGTCCAAATAAGTGAAGTTTTTTGCAAATTATATAGGTACACTTACTTGGGATAAATCGCCAAGCATTTAAAATATAGAAATTTATTTTGAAATATTTACAGTGCATGGCAAAATTACTAGATCGTAGATAATCCTGTCGGTACATGTTCAGGTTCTGTTACGCAAAATGAAAACAATGAAACTCTTTTAGGATTAATTTGTTATCCCTATGTTTGTCTGTCTGTCCGTTTGTCTAGACAATTTTTTCTGGGTAAAATTAATAAATACCAATATAAACGGCCCTCTATAGAGCTGTAAAAACATACTTTTGACGTTTTTATTTATATTACGTTTTAGGTTTTTACGTTATTTTTTTTTACGTTTTTCATACAAATTTTCTCACTATGAAAATGTAGGGATGAACACTTGAGATAATATTTTGCATTTAAAAGTCAACACAGAAAGGAATTGTTGAACAAATAATGTAAAAAATATGAAAACCATGTTGTTCTATTCTAAAGGGATTAATTATCTACTGTTCAATGTGGCGATAGCTTTGTTTATTTTTTTCCTTGAATTATTTTTTACTAAGATAACAAATAGTTTAATACAAGGTTTTCCTTAAGAGGTCCCTTTACCCCTGTATTTTTCTTAAAATTCATACAATAGTTATAAACCGAATGTGAAGTCTACAGCTTATTTTCTTCATATCTTTTTTCATGAGTATATTCTAGTGACATCTAACTACGTCTATATACAGCCCAAAAAGCAAAATTTGGTAAAACACCATCATAATAGCTGTCAGGATATCGTCAATATTGCCTCGTTTTTACGCAAAGTTTAACAAGTTTGTATATTTTTATCTATACCGGAAATAAAAAAGACAGAAATACAGGCGTCGTTCATGTTAAGATGACTAAGTTTACACACTTTGCTAAGTATAAACAATTACCGTTTCATGGAAAACTGTTTTGACCTGAAACCATTTCACAAATTCAATTAACTTATTTTGAATATCTTGTCATTTTGCACTTCTTGATGAGAAATACAATTTCAATAAGTAAAAATACAACTTTTAGTTAAGAAAACTTATAGTTAAAAGTCTGCTGTATGCATTAACATATTTTTAATTATATTACAATAGTAATAAAATAATTGGCTTATCCGTCGTCGTGATACCAGCCGTAAATTTCTTAAATAATCTGATATCACGCTTATGGAAAACCCAATTATTTTGAAGATACCATAATATCATTAAAATATGTTTATGCATATAGCAAACTTTTAACAATAAATTGTCTTAGCTAAAAGTTGTACTTTACCGTTATAATTATTTCTTAATATTTTGTTACAAATTCGGAGAAATAGCCCTTAAGGAAAACGTTGTATGAAAATATTTGTTATCTTTGTAACAAAGAAAGAAAAAAATAATAAACAAAGCTATCGCTACATTGAACAAATAGTAAATTATTAATCCCTTTAGAATAGAAAGATATGGTTTAATATTTTTTACATTATTTGTTCTAGAGTTCCTTTCTGTGCTTTCTTTCAAATGCAAAATATTATGTAAAGTGTTGATCTCTATATTTTCATAAGGAGAAAATTTGTATGAAAAAGTTAAACAAAAGGCCATAAAAACGTTATAATATGTATATTTTACAGGGCTGTAAATATTAGCATTTATTGATTTTACCCAGAAAAATTGCCTAGACAAACGGACAAACAGACAAACATAGGGACAACAAATTAATCCTAAAAGAGTTTTGTTTTTTCATTTTGCGTAAAGAGACCTGAACATTTCAAACACTTGGCGATTTATCGCAAGGGTAAACAGGTGTCCCAAAAGTCAACGCTTTCCCTTGGAAGGCTGGTAGGCCAGCTCATGACTGACCAGAATATCAAATTATGACCTCAGCAAAAAGTAGATAGTCTTCGAGTTGATGGTACTTTTATAAATTCGAATAGATTTTTGAGAGTCAAAGCTAACCAGTTCTAAATTCTAAGAATAAAATTTTTGTTGCGCAACTCTGAATAGTCATGCTATTGATAAAGTCAAAAATAAACCTTGAAATGCTGTTACATCAGGAAGAAAAATAAAAACCCAATTTATGAGCAATTTTTTGTAATTAGGTTAGTTCGATACCACACCCTGAAAAAAAAATGTCCTATGTTAGTTTTGCAAATTGTCTTAAATAACGGCTCATCAAATATTGTTTTTCAAATGATCTGGCAATTTCTGTGTATTACTTTTGAAAAAAAAGTTATTGCTATTTTACTACCAAAGGAGCTGCGTATTTTTTAAAATAATTAGAATTTAGAATGAAAGAGTGGCGGGCAGTAAAAATATTTGACGTTCATTAGAAATGCCATTTAACACGCGTTAGAGTGAGATAAATAGTGACGCTATTTAAAATGAGTTGGAATGAGATAGGAACGCAGTTAAACGTGGTTGAATGAGAGAGGCATAATTGATATAGGCTACAGTGAGATAGGTAGTGACGTGGTGCATTCCTTCCGAGAATATTTGTTAGTTTCCACTTTTTGTAATAACAACTTTAGTAAAAATTTTTTGTAAAGAAATTTTTGGTCCAATTTATTTTCCCGCAAGTGTAAAACCAGCTCAACGGGCGAAAAATATTTAAAGAATGGGTAATGGTGACAATCAACCGCCACAATATTATTATGTATCTCTAAAGGAGTGTCTGAAATGTTCCGAAGGTCAACTGATAAATCAAACACTCAAAAAACCACTTTTAGCCGACCATAATAAATTTACGTCCCGACGTGATAGCAAGTAGGATCAATGCCGTGTGACGATGATCGAAATACACTAATAAATTAGATAAAATAAAATACGTATTACTTTTGACCCTGCCTCGTCCACTCTATTCGTATTTTTGCTATGGTGACGCGAACTTAGAGACCGGGACGAATTTCCCCCCACGCGCTATCGTAAAATAGAATAAGCCACGCCCGGAACTGGTTTTTGTTTTGGCTATGTCATATTCTTAAGGTGATATACCGTGCTAGCAAAGGTCCCCGTTACTCCAGGCAGAAAGACCCGCAGTGCGAAAGGGACGGAATCGGGGAAAATTGTCAAAAAGTCGGTTTTAAATTAATGCAAAATTAACTAAAATAGCTATAAAAAATTCCATAACCCAATAGGTGTAGTTAAAACCCATCTAAATAAATATTTTTCAAGTCTGTGTGCTATCCTAATTTATCAGAATATCAAAAAAAGTGTAATTTAGACCTGATTTCAATAATTATTTCTATCGAATGAAATTTCTCCTATCGCGTTTCTGATAGACCAAAATCTAGTAAAAGGTCCCAAAATTGTTATACTAATTTATTTTACTTGGAACTTCATTAAAAGAGCAGATAAATAACTTCAAAAAGTGTCAATTTTCACGGTATAGCCCCTTAACGAACGAAAATTCAGTGCACAGGATACTAAATAATTGATTTGCGTATACGTTTTGTTTTTATTTGCCTTCCAGTCGCTAAGAATAAATAACCCAAAAAAGGTTTCTAGAAAGATTTTGAAACATTTTTCATTGTTATACATTCGTAGGTGACTATATAAGTTTTGAGATGCTCGAAATTTAAAAATGCAACGCACCTGTGTTATATATTTTTAAATAGCAAATTTTATTTGAAAATCGAATCTAAAAGGCCATTTACAGAAACTTAAAAAAAAATGCATTTCGCGGTATTATTATGTCTTCGTTTCCCGCTCTTTCTTCAGGTACGATGAAGCTAAAACGAGAAAATTTGCGTGCTGTGATATGTTACGACTTTAAATGTGATTTATCTGAAGGTTTGAATGTTTAAAATCTTCTTTAGGGGAATCTGTTCCATCACGGGCAACCATTTTTAGATGGTTTAACGAATTTAAAAGCGGTAAAACTACACTCGAAGATGGTGACAGAAGTGGACACCCGCCAACAGCAGTTACTGCAGAAAATGTGTGGACTACTGAAATGGTGGTGCGCGAGAAGACCCACGAATCTCATACAGGGACATAGAGAGAATCTTAAACGTCAGTTTGGTTAGTGTTCACACCATATTACATACATCTTGGCATGAGCATCTTGACTTGCATTTTACAGTTCACACTCGGAACACTTCTGACACCCCCTTGAGGATTCTTGTCGTGATGATATATTATATACTGGGTGTTAATATGAAGTTGCGGAAGCCATAAACTGGTGATAGTACACGAGAAAAATCGAGAAAGCGTAAAATTAAACAGTTATTTTTACGCGTTTTGAGGTTTAGTTCCATACTAAAAGTTGTTCGTATGGACGAGTTCTATCGCCAGTTTCCGGCTTCCGAAATTTCATATTAACTCCCAGTGTACAAGGTGAAATTTATCCAACTGCCCAAATTTATTCAGTCTGTGAACCCAATCTCTACCATATACTCGTAATATGATAACAAACGTGAACATATTAGAAGCTCCATCTATGGGAAGAGTTGACAAACGACCCATCAGCCATTGGGACATTCGTGCAGCTTATTATCTCGTGTCCCAATGGCCGTTGTTATGTCACAGTTACACGAAACATTCTTTATTGCACATGAAACATTAAACATATTACATAAAAAAACAACAAAAAAACTATACAAAGGCGAGCTTATTTCTACTGAAATCTCTTCCAGCCAACCTGTAGGTGTGGTAAAATACAAAAATACAAAAAGGTAGGCAAAGTGTACAACAAAATAACATACAATTTTGTAAGGAATAATTAAATAGATAATTTTACAACAAGATAAACTATCTACTAAATTGCTAAATGAATATTATGATATACAGGGTGGAAAAAATTTAAGGGCCCTGGAGGGGAGCTACCTTAAATCGTTTAGTTAGCTCATTTTACTGAAAGGAAACATTCCTTTATTTTTTAAAAGAAACAAAACTGCATTCAAAGATATTCTGAAATTCGCTTGTCTCACCCGGGAATCGAACCAACTAAAAATTGAAAAAATTAACCCTCGCTATTTTATCATACGAATCGGTAGGATTATTGTTCAGAGTAAAATTTGTCTAATAAACATTTAGTCTTACACTCATCTGTTGTATGAGATACTCATGAAATTAAATATTTATTACAAGTTCTTTGTTAACAATTGTTAACAACAACTGTTCACTTGTAACAAGTAAATGAAACGTTCTAATTTTCTTATCTCTCTTACATCCAAAGACATCGTATGAAGTACAAGCTTGCTAATGTTATTTATCTTAAGTACCTTGTTCAAGACTTCAATAAGAAAATCGTTAAATGGTAATAATAAATGTATGCAGAACACAATTACTTCTTGCACTAGGCGTACTGACGAAAAGTTTAAAAAAGGAACGTATTTTTTTGCAACGCGGAGCAACAAATTTGAAGTTCGAACCATAAATTTCGTTCGAAATTAAAATTTTGTTTTGTTTTGCTTTCATTCCGTGCTGTCATTGTGTAATAATGGCGTATAATTATTACTTTACAAGTGAACAGTACTAGGTATTGTTAATAAAGAACTTGTAATAAATATTCAATTTCATGGGTATCTCGTACAACAGATGAGTGTAAGACTTTAGTTTAGTAGACAAATTTTATCCTGAACAATAATCCTACCGATTCGTATAATAAAATAGAGAGGGTTTATTTTTTAAATTTTTAGTTGGTTCAGTTCCCGGGTGAGAGAAGCAAATTTTAGAAGATCTTTGAATGCAGTTTTGTTTCTTTTAAAAAATAAAGGAATGTTTTCTTTCAGTAAAATGAGCTAACTAAAGGATTTAAGGTAGTTCCCCTCCAGGGCCCTTTCATTTTTTCCACCCTGTATAATTATATGAAAATACATTATGTATAACTATAAAGGGAAAAGAAATACTATAGTGACAACTTTGCAAACATGTTTTTTTATGTCAATCTACGCTAAAAACTGTGCAAAAGCGTAACTAAAAGAAGTTTTTTAATTAAAATACGAAAATTAAAGAAAAATTGAATGTTTTCAAAATCACGACATTATCAACCAACCGTAAATGATGGAATACGAAAACATTTTTAATTAAATTTTCCCCTTTAAATAGGAGGCTTCTTGAGATGTTTATCACTTCATACAGGACCTCTCACACCATGGCAATCTCAATCTCCATATTTGTTTTGGGTAAGTAAAATTAGCTTTCGAGAAACTATTTAATTTTCAATAAAATTTACTAAGAAACTTTACTAACAGAATATTATAAAATGTACCTATGAAATTGTCGTGACATACATACAAATTCAATAAATTTTAGTATGATTATAATAATTTTGGTATAGATGTAAGCAAATAACAGACCTGAGTCTCAGTTTTAACTTTTTGGGACACATCGAGTAATAATCAGAAAGTATTTTAATCAGAATGTATTTTAATCAGAATGCATTTTAATCATAATGTATTTTAATCATAATTTATTTCAATCAGAATGTATTTAAATAACAATGCGATATATTTAAGGCTGCATGGCTGGTTCGAACGAAGCCGCCAAGACCGATTTTTTATATGATTTTGAGTTAAGAATAGTTTTCGAAGTTTTTTTGCCCCCAAAAAATATATGTTAAATTAAGTTATTACTGAGAAGTTGATCTAAAGAAAATCGTTATTCAGTACTCGCAATGATCAAATTCATTCGATGATGAAATGTCCTAAAGTAACCCCTTCATAGAGATTTCAATCCCATTATTTACGGAATTATGTTTATAATTAAAGGCATAAATTTCATACTTCAATGTAAGGCGTAAAATATTGTATTGGATTAAGATATCGTCATAAAATAAACATTAAAAATTTATAAACGCCTCGAAATCGCGAGTTATCTGAGTGGGTAGGCAAGTGCAAAATGAAAGCGTTGGATTTCTCCGAACTAGCTTATTATATTATGATTCAGTTCTAATGCCATCTATTTTGCACGCGTGAAAAAATCTGACGCCATCCTACTCTAAAATAATTTTTCAATGCATGTGCTCGTAAAGGCCCACTTTTTATGCATCAAAACCGAACAAAAAGTCGATTATTTTGCCCTAGGGCTTTATTATTATTATTTTTTTTTTATTTATTTACAATGGTTGACTAACCTGCAGCCTTTCCTGTGTACCATAGATGTTATACTTTTTTTCCACTGTTTATCGGCTCTGGATACAGTCCTTTTGAGCCAATTATAATTTAAAGTTCACAAGATTATATTTGTTTTCATTTCCTCACACTATGCATTGAAAAACTTAGTATGATACACGAGCGTAAAAGCAATAAATTACTCGGTTACGTTTAAAATACTCGCTACGCTCGTGTTTTAAATCGTCCTCGTAATTTATTCCTTTTCGCCCTAGTAGCATAAACTACTATTATGATTCACCCAAGTTGGCCTTAATATGATGTTAATTTGAAAGAACTTTGAGACAATATAGGTATACAACGTGTAACAGAAAGGTGTAACCATATTTGAAGAGCTTATTTATTCAATGGCTTAGAACAACTTTTACTATGGAGCAAATCCTGTATATCGAAAAAAAATATTACTTGCTTCATAGGAAAATGCAATACCGCTCGGCCAAAATGTATAGAAGGGAGATTTTTTTTTTTGAGATTTCGGGTTTGATTCCATAGTAAAAGTTGTTCTATACTATTGACTGAATAAGCTCTACAAATATGGTTACACCTTTCTGTTACACGTTGTATAAGGTTAAATAATATTAATTGGCGAAATTCAAAACATAGGTAGTAAATATGAAGAACTGTTTGTATGGGAGCTAAGCGAAATTCGCAACTTTTTTCTCTTCCTCCCATACAAATTGCCCCGATCAGCTGACTGGTCCAGTATGGAAAGGTGAAAACAAATTTTAAGAATTTCACTTAGCTCCCACACAAACAGTTGTTCATATAGATTAGTACTACCTATATTTTGAGTTTCGCCAACTAATATTATTTAATCTTATATTAGGTCTTTACAATGAAATTGCTGTTTTCGATAGAGAATTTGAAGGAAACTCAATTTTCAGTACTAACATTTTTGCATTTTTTTTACGAATGACAAATCCAAATTATGTAATTTCTTATGTGTATGAATGAGACAACATTAAGCTAACAAAAGCATTAATTTCATTTATGAAAAGTGTCAGATTACTACGAATCTTATCATGGAAATGGGTGGCATTTAGGACGAACTGTTTTTAAAGATTTAATTTTTATAATACAATTGAAAATAAAAACAAAATTTAATACGTAAATGTAAAATCTTGAAATCAACTTTCAAACAAATAGTTGAAAAAGCTATTGAATTACAGGAATTTATGAACTGATGAATCTGAAAGAAATTTTCGGTAATTTCACATGTAAAGACCTATTATACTATATATATAAATATAATATCATTGATGACGATTGCAAGATAACTTTTAACTAGCCATGCAGTTTTAGAAAACGGAAATTTCGTAGGAACCTAATATTTGATGTAAACCTAAAATTATTTATGAATATAATATAATAAAGCC
Source organism: Ypsolopha sequella (assembly GCA_934047225.1). Classification (NCBI taxonomy): domain Eukaryota; kingdom Metazoa; phylum Arthropoda; class Insecta; order Lepidoptera; family Ypsolophidae; genus Ypsolopha; species Ypsolopha sequella. The sequence continues at coordinate 30,017,557 of OW203985.1, forward strand.
GATTCTGAATGCTATAAATCAATACTGTCAAAACTTAAACTTTCCGAAGTTATTTAGCTTCTGTGCTTAACAGTTAAGGACTATTTTGCATTGAAGACAATTTATATCTGATAGCACTAAAACTAAAATTCCGCTTTAATAAAGCCGATTCTGAAGGCTATATTTTAGTTTAAGTACTGATAAAACTAAATTGTTTTCATTGCAAAATAGTCCTTCATTGCCAGGAACAAAAGTTAAATAACTTGGGAAAAATTTAAGATTCGACAGCCCTAAAACTAAAATTAAACCCTTCAGAATTGGCTTTATTATATAATTTTGAAGTCTATAGTTAAATTAATACAACATGTCTTGCAATCTGTTGCAGCGCTGATCATATCCACGGCCTGCGGCGTACCAATTGGCTCTGCGACAACTCTCTGTGACACCATTCCTAATTATGGACTAGGTGGTTTAGGATTGGGAGGGCTAGGATTGGGAGGGCTAGGAATGGGAGGGCTAGGATTGGGAGGGATGGGATTAGGAGGAATGGGCCTTGGAGCCACCACTGCTTGTGAAACTGTCCCAAATATAGGCCCATACGGTGGGCTTGGCTTAGGTGGATTGGGAGGGCTAGGGTTTGGAGGATTGGGCCTTGGAACCGCCACTGCTTGTGAAACTGTCCCAAATATAGGCCCATTCGGTGGGCTTGGCCTAGCTGGATTGGGAGGGTTAGGATTGGGAGGGATGGGATTGGGAGGGTTGGGCCTTGGAACCGCCACTGCTTGTGAAACTGTACCAAATATTGGCTCATACGGTGGGCTTGGTCTAGGTGGATTGGGTGGTCTCGGATACCTTGGTGGCCTAGGGAGTACTACCACTTGTGAAACTATTCCGAATCTAGGCCCATATGGAGGGCTAGGTTTGGCTGGATTGGGAGGTCTTGGGTATCTTGGCGGTCTTGGTATGGGAGGTCTAGGTTGTGGAGGCTTGCCAGCCACTACGGTTTGTGAAAGTGTACCTAACTATGGCTTTGGCGGATATGGTCTCGGTGGGTTAGGCTGTGGTCTGCCATGTGGTGTCCCTGTATCTTCTACAACTGTCTGTGAAACAACACCGAACCTCTTAGGAATGGGTGGTTTAGGGGGTCTGTATGGAGGGCTAGGGCTAGGCCTGGGTGGTATGGGACTCGGTGGGCTCGGTGGCCTCGGATCTTTAGGAGTTCCTTTTTTATAAATAGCTCATCTTCCACTGCGTTAACGACAACGGAGAAAAACTTAACGCGGTTCGGAAGATTAGGACTCCTTGGCCCTTCACTTATAAACAATTCCAATTTTGAAAAATCATTTATTAACGACATTTCTTTTTCAAAATTGGGTTTATAAATGGATAAACGTTTTCAATGGTCTCTCTCTTTAATTCTTATTTGAAGCAAATAAAAAAATATTCGGACGTTTTAAATTGTAACTGTCATTACAGATGTTGTGTTGTACTAGACAAGAACTTTAGCTAAAAGTATTTTGTCAATAGCAATATAAATAAATTAAACTATTTAACTATGTTTAACTATAACAGAATTGTTTTTCCACCTTCGATTAAACTGAATTGAATCTAATCTACGTATGTCCGAATGAAAAAAAAAAAAAACTATATACAAATATAAAGTAAAAATTTTTATTGAGAATTCACTTCTTAACCATGTATGTTTGAAATTCTGTATTATGTATATCTATTTGGAAATAAAATGTATGTATTTTACTTTGCGTTTTATTTAAAACTAGCTTTTGCCCATGACTTCGATTGCACTGAACTCCCAATACACTTAGTCTGTGTAGCGTCATCTAGTTGTTCACCAAATAAAATATTTAACATCCGCTCGAACGATTTTGGGGTGGAATTAATCCCCAAAAAACCAGTTTTCGATTGCAAATTTTAAAATTAATCGCTCGAGCGATATGTATCCCAATACAGTATACAATTACTATACATCAATCCGTTTGAAAAGAAACCAATACAATGTTGAATACATAAACTGAGTTTGGAAAAATAGATATTTTAATGCGCGTGCGTCTGTTTCTTTCTGCGTCAAAAGTTGTTCAGCGTAATCAGAAGAGAATATGGTTTTATTGAACAAGTGAGTGAAGCGAACGAAGTTCTCCGAGTCTACTTAAACATTTGTATGTATGTATGAATGATTGTCCGACGATAACTCGAGTATCGTTGATTGGAACGTCATCAAATTTGGTAGGCGATTAAACGAGACAAAAAGATTTTTTAACTTTAAACATGAGCCAAATCGATCAAGATCGAATCGCGAGTTCACAGTTTGAGGCAAAATACTAGTTAATATTATTTATACTAAATTAAAATATCGCATAATTTAATTAATATATCTTTCTTTCACCCTAAGTTTGCCTGGAAGATATTGAAATGTTTTTTATTATAATTAAGCCATTTAATTTATTTTTTCTTAGTTTAATACTTTCTCTGGAAATGTGCAAGTGTAATAAATAAATAAAATAAATAAAATAAATAAATATTTAAAAAACCTTTGTTTTTAATTTAGTTTATATTAAAGTTATATTAATTTTTATACTAAATTGTAAATAATAATTGTAAATATATGTATATTTTTCAAAACTTAGTTTATATCTTCTAATTGTGGTTTTCTGATTGTTTCGTAATTAAAGTGGCAGAGGTAGCTCAGATGGTAAAACGTTGGCCTCTCACTCTAGAGTCCCAGGTTCATTACCTGATTCACCAAGTTTTCCTGCTATTTCAAGCCAAGCAGCATCTTGTGCATTTCTGTTACTATAGTTGGACCTATTTTAATCGTAAAGACAAGGCCTTTCTTGAACTAATTCAGTTACTAGAAATTAAAATGGTAGATCATCTATCATTTAGCATAGACGAGTTACTTTAAGTTACGTGTTCGTGCCACTTCGATGCGTCACTAGTAACCCGCTGAGTGGCACGTCAGGGGCTCTACCGCGTAATTCTCATTTGTATCAACTTCAAGCAAATGCATGCGAAATTCAACGCGTGCAAAAGAGATGGCATGTTAGGCGGGCGTCGTCGCACGCACGTCAAATTTCAATCTCAAGTTGATGTTAATGAAAATGAGAATCATGCGGTAGACCCACGTGCCAAGCCACGCCACGTGAATGGGCGCTAATAGCCGCTCGCTCGCTACTCCATACAATTGCTTTGAATGTTGAAACGAGTGACAAAGTTACGTGCCAGATCACGCGTCAGATGACGGAAGTGACGCGACGATATGTAAGTGTAAGTCAACCGGAAGTGACGTGCGATATGTATGTGTAAGTCAACCGGAAGTGGTGCCGATTGCTTGTAAGCAAAGTCTACCAACCACGTTTTGAATGATATCTCTGGTTAGCTGGAACTACAGGAGTTTTTCATAATATAATAAGTTTGCTTAAGGGGGTCCCCGAAAAACCATTATTTATTTTTCCTTGTAAAAATCTGCATTTAAAAAAAATAGTACTTCTGCCAAGAATATAATTATCGAAGCAGAATCTTCAGAAGTCATTGCAATATTGAAAAACAAAAAATCAAAAGTAGCTCTAAAAAAAGTTTTCATTAGGAAGTATTATTGCAGCAAAAACCAGGACATATTAAAACTTGTCATCAACTTTTTAATCATCAATTAAACTCTGAAATTAACAGATATTTTAGGCATCCCTTACTGTTTAAATAATAAAATGAATGAAAAATGTCGTCATTTTGCTATTATCCAGAATCCATCCCTCTCGCACTGCGGATATTACCGCATGGAGTAACAGTGATTGAAGCAAGCGCGCACTAGTGGAGAGAGCACTAGGTATTCCAGGTTTTTGGGTGCAAAGCACGTCGGAAGCATTTTTCGTGTTTTTTTAAAAGCACTAGGAATTAATAAGAAAATCTTTCAATATGAAGTCAAAAATAGGTGCGACGACAAATGAAGCGAAGTGGAGCGAGGAAAAGCGTATTATGTTGGTGTAAATAAACTCAGGAGCCGAGCGAAGCGAAGCGACTCCCAAGAAAATGCTAAGCCCTTTTTTTTGCTTCCTTTTAATTCGTTAGAGGATTTTCAATTAAACTTAAGAGCTGTGCTCTTGTCGGTGGAGTCCACTCCGTTCACTTCTCCACTCCACATTTTCTTAATACGACTTTCGGTAAGAAATTTAAATTAATAAAAATACAGCATTCATCTCCAATATCTAGTCATGAAGTTCTTCAAATCATTTATTTTTTGAACACACATATACATTATTATATCTGCTATCAAAATAAAGACGAATGATGTAAGAAATAATTATTGATTTCATGCGTGTAACCTCAAATTGAGGTAATTTATTTTCCAGCAATACACTAATGGTTAGATAATCTAATAGATAAAATATTGCACAAAATATATTTTTTGAAAGAACAGCACGTCCATAGGGCTGTCTTTATATTAAGAGGATGGCATACCCTAGCAACTTTTTTTATTACCCGTCCAGCACAATAAGTCTAATGGCAAAGACCTTATTTGCTTTTCATAGAGGCGATTATATGTTGGCTCTTTGGCCTCTTTTTCTTGGACCCGTAATACTAGTGATCACGCAGCGAAACAACAAATTGGTGTGTTTTTAGCTAATACTGAAATATTTTGTAGAGAAAAAAAATATTGTATTTAGGTAAAATCCCTTCATATTTCTATTGCCTATTTTATAAAAAAAAATCAAGTTGAACCGCGTTTTTGAAACGAACGTATGAAAACCAAAAAAAGAGGGCGGGAAACATTTTTTTTTGACAAAAGTATAAATCTTAATACATTGTTTATAGGTGGAATCCTTCGATAAAAGATCGATAGATCAAATATATTTTCTTCAATATGAGGAGAGACCTAGTTTCTTCCAATGAACCCTTGAAAACCTGGTGTTGTTAATGATCTAGCGTCAGGATTTTTGCCAATTTTCGACCCGCTCCTCTAGAAACATCCTATCGTCATTATCCAATGACCCCACCGCCTCAGAAAAGTGATGTCATTTTCGCTATTCGTATTACAAAATAAATATCGAGGTTTAAGCAATAGTTTTTAAACTAAAAATTGTTTAAACTATAGTCTAAAAATTAGTTTTAATATTGTTTGACTAGATTGGTAGATGTGGAAGAGGTGAAAGCGGTGTGTCTGGGTCGTAGCAGACGGAAATCTGTAGTATCTGCCTACCCCTCTGGGAGATAGGCGTGAGTATATGTATGTATGCACAATAGTTTTTTGCCTTTGGCAAGACTCCCCATTATTGCCATCTATGACCCCCCCCTAATTTCAAAAGGCGTAACAGTATGGACGGCCCCTATGCGAAAAGTATGAAACGGCCTTTTAGAGGACCCGATATAAATTATACGTTATTTCAATCCATCGAAAGGTCATGGATGCGCCTTAACAGAATTAATGATAAACGCAAGTACACGCTGTTTTGTAAAACAACTATCTGCAATATTAGACAGTCATTGCTTCATGCACTTTTTTCCAAACATATAGCTGAGATGCCTTGTATAAGTTGTGTCGTATATTATGAGAAGGTTCTAACATGATTTAGTACATATATATTTTAATGTTTCAAAGTACTAGCGGGTTGCGCAGTTAGCATGTTATTGTACGAGTACTGTGTTCAATTCCCGCAATAACAGTCCGATTTCACGGATACTAATTAGGAAAATCCGAGCGCACCTGCACTCGAGCGGTTAAATGGAAGGCTAATTAACTCATTATTATTCCCTTTTAATTTCCTTATTAACCGTTGTGGTGCCACACCAGCGCAGCGCCGCTGCGGTGCCGCTAGGAGCGCATTTCGGCAGTTTTTAGGGTTCCGTAGCCGAAGGGTGTCGAACAGGACAACAGAAATACATATCTGTAAAACGGGACCTATTACTAAGCCCCCGCTCTCCGTATGTCCGTCCGTCTGTCACAGGGGTTTACAGTTTCAGTCGCTATAGTAAGCCAGTTTAAATTTTCACTGAATACGTGAGTTACTACGGCCTCTATCAAGGCAAATATAAAAAAAAACCCACCAGAGTCGGACTTGCGCACAAAGGCTTCCGTTACAACACACAGTACGGGTACGGAACCCTAAAATACTATGATAAATAATTCCACTTGCAGTTATAAAAGACCAACTTAACTTGACAATTACGATCTATTAAACGTCATGTACCTAAAGCGTCTAATTAAGTTGGTCATTCATAACTTCCTAAATAATTAAATATTTGTAATTTTCACATTTTTCCCTTGTGTGTGCTATAAGACTTACAGACAAACAAAATTTCAAGTGTCTAAGTCTACTGGACTGGAAGTGCCCTAAGTTTTCATGGTGAGCAAATTTGTATGTATGTAATTGATTATATTATGTAAATAGAATCTTTTTAGAATCTTTTTTTTTTACGGCACCATGGCGTGGTAGAGATCTGTATAAGTGGTGTCAGTTTCAATTTGATATATCAGGAACCGAGCGAAAGGGTCTTGACAGACAGACAGATAGACAGACGAACAACAATGTGATCCTATAAGGGGTCCGTTTTTTAATTTTGAGGTACGGAATCCTAAAAATTGAAGTCCCTTTATAACTTAGTAATATTTTTGTACATACTTTAAAGTAAAACAATAAATAATAAAAATTAGGGTTCCGTACTCAGAAGGTTCCGAATTGTTTTTCAAGCGCTTTTTGACTCGCACTTGGCTGAATTATTTATTGTATTTTTGTTTGCTTTTTGGAATAAATATATTACTTTAGGTCTGTGGCGAGCACAGAACTTTTTGCTGGAAAAGCAAGCAATTGGTCAAGAATAACAATGAAAAAAATGAAAAAATTTAAATATCACTTTGAAAAAAATAAATTGTATGACGCCAGGGTAGACAATGTCTACCCTAGAGTGAAAGTTTCCAATACAATTTTTTTTTAAAGTGATATTTAAATTTTTTCATATTTTTTAAATTGTTATTCTTGACCAATTGCTTGCTTTTCCAGCAAAAAGTTCTGTGCACGCCACTGGATTAGGTATGTTATTTCAATAATAAATTTTTTCGTGTCTTTAAACAGATTTAATAAGTGTTTTAGTATATGCAGGAAGTGACGTCATCATATTAGATTAAATGGTCAGATCCTTGTCAAACCTTAGGATGCGTTCAAGAGAAATAAATATGTCTATGGAAATGTGTGAATGATGAAGTCACTGAAGGTCAAATGAAAGACATCGCTTTTTATGTATAACTACGCCTCCGCTGTCTGTCTTTCGGTCCGTTTGTCTGTCTGTCTGTCCGTCTGTCACAGGGTTCTACATCTTCAGCCGTTATAGGTAGCCAGTTTAAATTTACACAGAATATGTTTTACTACGGCATATATCACGGAAAATAATTAATAAAACCCAAGGAGGGTTCCCATATAAAAAACCGGCCAAGTGCGAGTTAGACTCGCGTATCTAGGGTTCCGTATTATGGATGATAAATTTAATTTATGTTTCCTTGCGATGGATAAATCGCCAAGTGTTAGAACATATAAATTTATTTCTATCATAGTTTTAGCATTTTTAGCATCATATCCCTCTTATTCCTAAACAAGAGGACCGAAAATATATAAAAAAACATGGTAAGTGATTACTGATTACGTAAAAGTTACAGGAAAAATATATCGGTTCAGATATTAGGTTCCCGTACTCAGCGGGAGCCGCGAATTGTTTACCAGGCGCTACTATTTTAGCAGCTTGTTATTGCTATTGCATGTATAATGTTGTTATTTACCATAATATGTTTAGGGTTCCGTATTGTGTGGTGGTACAGAACTCTTTGTGCGTGAGTCCGACTTTCACTTGTCTAGATTATTTAAATTTATTGTTGTTTATTTTGTAAACCAGCTTAAAGAAGAATTGACTTGAAGACTTAAATCTAAAGATTTGTTGGTTCGTTTGTTTGTAACGTCTTGTTCAGTAGATAAGATACCCGAAGGAAATGTTTTCGCCATAATTCATGCATAAGTCCCTTTGGAATATCTAATTTATTTGTATGATTTATAGGTACATTCACTCCCTTTCTCTTCTTTTAAACTTTGGCAATAATACGTGCCGAGGCCTGCGGAAGCTAACATTGAGTTACTAAAAACTTTGGAAAGTGAAAACTCCAAGCAACTATGGCGTAATGCATCAGAATTTAATCGAACTTATTTTGTCAGCGTTTTTGTTATATATTTAATTGATTTATCTTGGTTAGCGCAATTTATGTAAAACTAGAGTAAAGATCAGATAAAGACACGGTTATCTAATTAAGAACAAACTTTTCCGGTAAATGATTGCTATCCAATCCAACAACATGCAAAATGTTATATAAGAAAATTGTAGTTTATGCTACAAGGGCGCAAAGGAATAAATTACGAGGACGATTTAAAACACGAGCGTAGTGAGTGTTTAAGCAGGGCCTATTGAAAAAGGCATATTATAAAATAAATGAATATTTGGATGATGGTGAAGCATGGTGTTACAGTGATAATGATACTCGTAGTAAGTTATAATTTAATTAAATAGTATAATTTCTTAACTTATGATTCCTCTAAGGTGTAAACATTAATTGATTATAGACTGTAAAAGGAAAAGGACTATATGAGACAGGTAGACAAAGATATATATGTTTTTCTTTTTTTCATTAACCTGAATTCCTACTGTCTTGTATTTTCTTATCCCTTGGTTAAAGTAGATATAAGTCATATATTGTATAGTATAAGTTTTATGTTGAAAAAAAGACATGATCTTGCTAAGTTTCTTGCCCTTCTTCTTAGCAAGACTAATCGAATGGGCGGAGGTAGGCATGTATTTATATATGTAACCTATTAGTATGTAGTATATAGGATGGGATTTGGTCGGCCGCCTGGATTCGTGCTGGGGGCTCGGTTGGTGATCACTGAACCTTGTTCCTGGTCCCTGGCCGGGTCTCCGGTATGGGTTCGGGCGGCTGATTGGATTTTACCTTGTATAATATATATTTTACCTATCATTTTAATCGTAAATATATTGCTACATAAATTAAATAAACCTTTAATTTAGTTCATGTACATTTATTATTCTATTACATATATTTTCTTTATTAGATTAAATTTGACGTGTAAAAAGTGTATATATCTATACCTGCTTTGCAAAATAAACTATTTGAATTTGAATTTGAATTTGTTTTAAACGTAACCGAGTAATTTATTGCTTTTACGCCCGTGTATCATACTACGTTTTTCAATGCATAGTGTGAGGAAATGAAAACAAATATAATCTTGTGAACTTTAAATTATAATTGGCTCAAAAGGACTGTATCCAGAGCCGTTAAACAGTGGAAAAAAAAGTATAACATCTATGGTACACAGGAAAGTCTTCAGGTTAGCCAACTATTGTAAATAAATAATAAAAAAAAATAATAATAAAGCCCTAGGGCAAAATAATCGACTTTTTGTTCGGTTTTGATGCATAAAAAGGGGGTCTTTACGAGCACATGCATTGAAAAATCATTTATTATATTATGAAAAATGGAGGCGGACATTTTGTGTATTTCAGATTATTTTTAATTAATTACAGGATTAGTTTATGTATTTCAGTAGTGGATACAGTATTTAAGGCAACACCAAAAAAAAATGGGGTTATTTCAAATCCATTTTTTCCACTATAACGTTATCTATGTATTTAATTTTTGGGTAAATTTTTATTGAGTATTTGATTAAGATTTTCATTGAAGGAAAACGCGATTGGATGAAATTTTCTCGATAGAATTTAATTCCGAAAAGACCTCTAAATTGTTTTATTTTTTCCCGTAATTCTGAAATTCTAACTAATTACATTGTGAAATTGCATTCAAAATGTGGATATTATGTATTTGTAAAGTCTCGTTGAAAATCTTTTTGACAAAATAGCTTAGTAAATTCTATATTAATAAAAAACCGACTTTTTGTTACTTTTCCACGAATTCGTCCTACTCGTACTGAGGTTTTTTTTGCATATGGAGTAACAGGGACGCTAAAACTTTTACGTATTGCCTTAAGGATCAATTAGGTATATTGGTTTGGTACACATTGCTTATCGCACCTTTGTTTGCGTAAACAAATTATAAACTTAAAATTTTTTAAATTAATGAAATCGATAAAAACCACTTCAGATGAAACAAAACTAGTCAGTTGATATAATAAAAAAAAAACACTTAAGAGGAGTCGAACACGCTCCGAGGGTTCTAATCCGAGTATGTATTGTGATCGAAATTGCAATTTCATTATATTTCTTCATTAGAAGTCTCATAGCGAATACAGAACAATGACTGCAAATCCGTTTGAGACAAAGATGTCAGTTGATGAAGTAACCTAACTCATTTATGTACCCAGTCCCCAGTGGCGTGCACAGGACTTTTTTCCGGAAAAGCAATCAGAAGGTCAAGTACGACAATAAAAAAAATATGAAAAAATTTAAATAACACTTTGAAAAAAAAAAGTTTGTATGACGCCAGGGTAGGCACTGCCTACCCTAGAGTGAAAATTTTCATACAAACTTTTTTTTTTTCAAAGTGTTATTTAAATTTTTTCATATTTTTTTTATTGTCGTACTTGACCTTCTGATTGCTTTTCCGGAAAAAAGTCCTGTGCACGCCACTGCCAGTCCCAGTCCAGGCTGAAGCGACATCCTTAACGAGATCAAGGTATTTGCGTAGGACGCTTAAATTAACTCTAATGCCTTAACGTCGTTATTTCAGTTAATATAAATTAAATTTTCGCCATGTTTACGTAAACAGCTCCAACGTTGGAAACATGCAGCGAACAAACGGGCTTGCAAATAACTCTACATTCTTTCTTTAGCTACCAACACAAGAATTTAGTTAGAGGCTACATATTTAAAACTCGCTTTGGACGATGATGAATTTAGCGTAGCATATGAGTAAATCACTTGGCCGAATAAGCCAGGTTAATTATAATAGTCTACTAGCTTTCAGACTTGCAATCCCGTATTAGCGTGATTACTGTGATCAACTGTGATTGATTCAGTGTCCGGTATTGAACACGTCCTAAAGGCCTTTTAATCAATCAATCAATCAATCAAATAATTTATTTGTAAAACATAGGTTTACATCCGTAGATCACAAACATGCAACACAAGGAAGGAAGCGTTGTTTGTGCCCAAATTTGCAGCTGTGTGAAGTTTAATACTGCTTAAGGTGGTATATCGTCAAAATCGACACTTTTTGAAGTTATTTATCTGCTGTTCAAAAGAAGTCCCATCTTAAATAAATAAGTACTCGTATAACAATTTTGAGACTTTTTTCTAGATTTTGGACTATCAGAAACGCAATTGGAGGAATTTCACTCGGTAGAAATAAATATTGAAATGAGGTCTAAATTTACAGTTTTTTTTAATTCTGACAAATCGAGATAGCATACAGACTTCAAAAATATTTATGTAGATGGGTTTTAAAAATACCTAAATAACTGGTTATGGAAGTTTTCAGAGCAATTTTAGTTGATCTTGCATTAATTTAAAACCGACTTTTTGTCAATTTTCTCCGATTCCGGATTCCGTCCCTCTCGCACTGCGGGTCTTACCGCCTGGAGTATCGGGGACCCTTGCACGGACGATATGTCACCTTATTATTTTATATTTTAGTCTTTTATGATTATCATAACAACATAATATCATCACGACATACATCCCCGAGAGGTAATCAGAGTCACTCCAAGTGTGACCTGTATACATATATAACACGAAGAAATAATTGTAGAAATGTGCTTACTAAGCCCTTCGTACAGAAGATTTTTGAAGCTTACCTTTACAACAAAGTTGACTTTGCACGAGGGTCTACAAAATCATTAAAAAAGCTTATACAGGCACAAGCCCTTCGCCCGGGGCTTCGCCCGCGTTTATTTAATCTTTGCCTCGCTTTTGGCTTGGTGGTCAATTATATTAAAAAAAACGCATCCAAATCCGTTGAGTGGCTATCGAGTTAAAACGGAACAGATAGACAGAAAAAATCTTACTTTAAAAATTGTAGTTTTGGTTTCAGTACTATACCAATAATTAATTTCATTTAAAATTTCGCGAATATGTTCAATAAACAGACACGACTTTTTTACTACCTTTTTATTAATTAGTATAGATTGCAAGCACGGAGCAACACTCAGTTGTGATATAGGTTAGGTAAGCCTGTCATATATTAATATTATAAACTTAGAACTTTCAACAAGATAAAATAAAAAAAAAAAGGTAAGTTTGGATTGGCTTCTATGCATTACGCAAAAGCCCCCAAATCTGACAAATAGAAACAATATGAGAGGCCATGTTGTGATATAGGTTAGGTAAGCCTGTCATATATTAATATTATAAACTTAGAACTTTCAACAAGATAAAATTTAAAAAAAGTTAAGTTAGGATTGGCTTCTATGCATTACGCAAAAGCCCCCAAATCTGACAAATAGAAACAATATGAGAGGCCATGTTGTGATATAGGTTAGGTAAGCCTTTCATATATTAATATTACAAACTTAGAACTTTCAACAAGATAAAATTTAAAAAAAGTTAAGTTAGGATTGGCTTCTATGCATTACGCAAAAGCCCCCAAATCTGACAAATAGAAACAATATGAGAGGCCATGTTGTGATTTAGGTTAGGTAAGCCTGTCATGTATTAATATTACAAACTTAGAACTTTCAACAAGATAAAATTTAAAAAAAAGGTAAGTTTGTAGAATCTGTCTCATGTACCTTCCTGCTTCTATGCATTACGCAAAAGCCCCCAAATCTGACAAATAGAAACAATATGAGAGGCCATTAGTGCTCTTTTATGTTCCGCAACATGCTAGTTGGTGTAATCTGGACACTTTTTACGAGCGGTTTAAGTAATGCCTAGTTGGTTGCAGGTATAAATCAAGTGCACAATAGTTGCCTGATTTACATAAAACGGGGCTTTGTTCCCGAAATTGCTGCCAGATTAATTTAATATTGTGTTCGGTAAATTTATATAAAACTGGAACAACCGCGTAACTTAACTCAAGTTCGGGCAGGCCAGGTAATTATGAGGATCAGTTGCTGAATATGCATGACGATGAAATATTATTTAAAAACTTTGAGCAGCAGTGCAGAAATGTAAAACTCATTGGCTTTTAGGTGATTTAGGGCGTAGCACGACCACATGTGTGAAAAAACTCATGGATAACAAACTTATAACAAACGTTCAAAACGTGTATAATTTTAAAGCCGGGTCGTAAATAACGACCAAATTTATACAATTTTTTCTCGATGACGTGTTAAAAGAAGAGAAAAGATGACCAACTGCAAACTATTTGACGTTTAGTGTGCTTCGGAAGTACACATTTATGGAAAATACTTATTTCACTTCTTATGCTCTAAAAAGTACTGGTTTATGCTTGCTACAAGCGGACTAAAACTACGCTTTATGCTCTTAAAAGTGTTTACTTCTTCTAAGACTATGGTAATAGGCCATACAGCCAGATACACAGTACAGCTTCATAGACAAACTTTTTGAAACTCAATATGGCTCGTTTTATGCATTCGTATAACAATATAATATTTTTACGTTGAGTTAGAAGCCTGATTTTTCATAGCATCATGGATGGAGCCGTTGACTTTTCTAGGAGGTATTAGTTTCTTTCATGCACTTATCAGGGGCTCTACCGCATAATTCTCATTTGTATCAACTTCAAGCAAATGCATGCGAAATACAACGCGTGCAAAAGAGATGGCATGTTAGGTGGGCGTTGTCGCACGCACGTCAAATTTCAATCTCAAGTTGATGTTGATGAAAATGAGTTTTACGCGGTAGACCCACAGTTTCAACTTAATATCTCTCAAGAGGCCCGAGCATAAAGATCTTGACAGACGGACAGACAGACAGACGTACAAACGGACAGACGGACAAAAAGTGATCTTATAAGGGTTCCGTTTTTTTATTTTGAGGTACGGAACCAAAAAAAGTTTATTTTCTTGTTTTTTTGAAACGGCTTCCATGTATGTTCCTAAACATACTAAGTATTGAAAAATGTAAAAGTTTTGAAACTATTTTGAGAGACCTTTCCAACAAAAGCTCTTCAATATTTAAAATTACGATCGTACTTTCATGATAAGTTGATAAGTTCTTGCTTCAAAATATTTAAATTAAGTACAAATATGTCACAACATGTATGTGTACCACAAAAAATTCAAGTATTTTTAATAATCAACATGCATTTTGGCGCAGAGTAGAGTGGGCTATCGGAAAACGATACGCTCACAGTTATTATCAGTTCGAGCGTTGCGTAGTTGAATTAATTTTGATACATTTAATATAGTTATTAATTGAGGAGAAATAATAATTATTTCCGCTACAAGAGAGCAAAGTAAATTTTTGTTGCGAGTGCCGAGTTTGAATCCCGAGCATACGAAGGATTCTATAATTAAATCCCGAGCAAGCGAAGGAAGCATAGCGAGTGATTCTAAGTTAGAATCCTGATCGTAGTGAGGGATTAAAAGCAAAAGAAACAAATCACTTTGCTCTCGTGAGACACATACAACTATTCACCTCACTAGCGAGAAAACACAAGATGTAAGAAATTATGTTTTCGAACGAATTAACTGACACACTCGTATTCATTAAAACACGTTGCTTGAAGTTAACGAATGAAATAATAATTTTTTAATTCCATAGAATTAAAAAATCTTTAATAAAAAATCAAAATTAAAAATAGCCATCGCTGTTTGTCAGCCAGCCATGCTCATCGCTGGTTCACATATTATCTAATAGATGTCGCTAGTAACCTTTTGATGTATATATTACCAATACCCCCACTATATCGAAATAACTAACAAAACAATATCAGTATAGCATGTTTAAGTTACAACAAAAAATATTTTCTAACTAAACAGAGAGTTTCCATAAATTTGTAATATGTCAGTCCTGTAACCCTTTGGTTAAAAGGCCAGCGGGCATGTTAGCAGTGGCCCAATACTTCATCTCAACCAAGTCATCATTGACAGCATTTCTGATTAAGTTATACCGTACATCTATGTGCTTCGAAAATATATGAGACTGATGCCAACTTCAATGAACTTCAATACAATTTTTTTTACTAAAACCTGTTATTTCATATTCTAAATTCTTCAAATAACTCGCTTCACGACAAGCTTCTGACAAAGCCATGTATTTAGCTTCACAACTGCTCAAGGCAACATTTCTTTGTTTCTTGCTCTCCCAAGAAACAGAAGGGCTGGATTTTGTAAAGCAGAATGCTGTGTGTGAGCATCTATCAATGGCATCTATCATACAAATCCTTCCAGTTCTGCTTTTCCTTTGGAATATTTTAAACAATAATATTTTGTTTTCATTAAGTATCTTAAAGTCCTTTTAGTAAAATTCCAGTGAACAAATGAATAAGAATTGTTAAACTGACTTAAGTAACTAACTGAATAAGCTATGTCTGGTCGGGTCAAAACAGCTACATACATCAAGTTACCTGTTCATTTTTGTTTTTACAAGTATTGGACTTATCAACATTCAATTACTAAAACTCGCCTGAGCTGACTTACTTAATTATTATTATTATATTAATTATAATTATTATATTCATTATTATATTAATTATTATTATTCTTTATTACCATATTCACTATCATTCCGTGCCCGTCGAATATACAATACACAAAACGCACTACTTAACTATCAGAACGAACTTTATATTTCTCAAGAGAAAATACCCAGATCACTTTTTAAGAAAACATATATTCAATAGACCAAGATTTCACCAAAATAACATCATCATCAACAACAACACCAACAACAACAACATCAATACTTCTTTTAACCAAATACGACTAATAACAACACATGTCCATGGAGGTCTGGTTTCGATTCATTAGAAAAAGGCGGGCTTTTCACAATCCGAAGCCGCTCTTAAATACATAGGCTGCTACTTCGGTCTGGAATTTATCGGATGATTATCGGAAGCCGGACTGTGGACAAACGTTCTGGAGATTACGCAGGTCCGGATCCGATTTCAGCTGGTTATACCCAGTAACATTGGGTAATGGAGTTAGAACTGTTAACAGAGAGCTAAGTACATTCAAAGCTTTTAAATTTTAAAGTTTCATCTTGACGGATCCGTGACGTTCCAAATTTTCTTATATTTGAATAAAACATAATAACATTGATGTGATTTGTTGCAATACGTGACAATAGTTTAATAATAATTAGGCTTTTCTAGCGAAGTTTTGTTATTTTTTAGGGTTCCGTACCCAAAGGGTAACCAACGAGACCCTATTACTAAGACTCCGCTGTCCGTCTGTCTGTCCGTATGTCTGTCCATCTGTCTGTCCGTCTGTCACCAGGCTGTATCTCATGAACCGTGATAGTAAGACAGTTGAAATTTTCACACATGATATATTTCTGTTGCCGCTATAACAATAAATACTAAAAAATAGAATAAAATTAATATTTACGGGGACTCCCATACAACCCATCGTGCGCGTGTCCGACTCGCATTTGGCCTTTTTTTCATTACTTTGTAAATTAACCTGCACAATAAAGTTGTTGTACAGGATCATTTACATATTATATCTACAAATTAAAAAACCACCAGGCTAGGAAAGCCTAAAAGACATTGAACTTTTGTCTCGTAATGCCACAAATCACATTAATTTAATACTTTTTACTCAAATATAAGAAAAACAAACATAAGTTGTGCGTTTGGGAACGGGATCCGTCACATCTACCTCAATAATTACATTCAACTACCGGACGGTCCGCAGGTAGGAATTTCCTGAAATCCCTTCTTAGCAGATGTCTACGTCGTTCAAGGAACCTGTCGTCTAAATTTCATGTCCCTAGGGCCAGCCGTTTGTCAGTCACTCAGTTAGTCAGTCAGTCACTCAGTTAGTCAATCAGTCACTCAGTTTGTCAGTCAGTCACTCGGTTAGATAAAATAAAATCAAATAAAATTTGTAGCTCATAAGAAAATGTTACTTGTTACCATACTTTATGGTTATTCTAAAAGACCAACTAGAAAATAGAATGTCTACTTGAATAAAAATAAATGCCTAAAATAACATCTACATATCGCACTACGGATCTACTGCACTCAGAATCGAGTGCAGCGCCACATCTACATATCGCACTACGGATCTACTGCACTCAGAATCGAGTGCAGCGCCACATCTACATATCGCACTACGGATCTACTGCACTCAGAATCGAGTGCAGCGCCACATCTACATATCACACTGCGGATCTACTGCACTCAGAATCGAGTGCAGCGCCACATCTACATATCGCACTACGGATCTACTGCACTCAGAATCGAGTGCAGCGCCACATCTACATATCGCACTACGGATCTACTGCACTCAGAATCGAGTGCAGCGCCACATCTACATATCGCACTACGGATCTACTGCACTCAGAATCGAGTGCAGCGCCACATCTACATATCACACTGCGGATCTACTGCACTCAGAATCGAGTGCAGCGCCACATCTACATATCGCACTACGGATCTACTGCACTCAGAATCGAGTGCAGCGCCACATCTATATATCACACTGCGGATCTACTGCACTCGGAATCGAGTGCAGCGCCACATCTACATATCACACTGCGGATCTACTGCACTCAAAATCGAGGGCAACGCCACATCTACATATTGCACTGCGAATCTACTGCACTCAGAATCGAGTGCAGCGCCACATATACATATTGCACTGCGAATCTACTGCACTCAATTGGGGGCTCGGTTGGTGATCATTGAACCTTGTTCCTGGTCCCTGGCCGGGTCTCCGGTATGGGTTCGGGCGGTTGATTGGATTTCACCTTGTATAATAATATTTTACCTATAATTTTAATTGTATATATATTGCTACATAAATTAAATAAACATTTAATCTAAGTAGTTCATGTACATTTATTATTTTATTACATATATTTTTATAAGATTAAAATTTGACTTGTGAAACGTGTATTATATATACCTACTTTGCAAAATAAACTTTTTGAATTTTGAATTTTGAATTTTGAATTCTGAATCGAGTGCAGCGCCACATCTTCATATCACACTGCGGATCTACTGCACTCAGAATCGAGTGCAGCGCCACATCTACATATCACACTGCGGATCTACTGCACTCAGAATCGAGTGCAGCGCCACATCTACATATCACACTGCGGATCTACTGCACTCAGAATCGAGTGCAGCGCCACATCTACATATCGCACTACGGATCTACTGCACTCAGGTTCGAGTGCAGCGCCACATCTACATATCGCACTACGGATCTACTGCACTCAGAATCGAGTGCAGCGCCACATCTACATATCGCACTACGGACCTACTGCACTCAGAATCGAGTGCAGCGCCACATCTACATATCGCACTACGGATCTACTGCACTCAGAATCGAGTGCAGCGCCACATCTACATATCGCACTACGGATCTACTGCACTCAGAATCGAGTGCAGCGCCACATCTACATATCGCACTACGGATCTACTGCACTCAGAATCGAGTGCAGCGCCACATCTACATATCGCACTACGGATCTACTGCACTGCTCTCTTTTTGGGTGACCATGATGTCTGGGAAGAAAAGAAATCAATGATACCCTCAGTTATTATTATTTTGTAATCTATTAAACTATTGGGGCCAGGTTAAAAAACATCCCATATATATTTTTACTTCTCTTAAAGTGCTGATATATTTTTTATAGGTAACAACCAATTTCTTAGGCTGCAAATCTGTGCAATAAATGCGGTTCGATTGCGAATCGTCCACTTAATAGTCGTACATACTCAAAATGGTAATCGAATCGCATTCGATTCGGCAGACCTCGGTATACTGTGCCTCAGTGCCTCGGTTGTCCGCGTCCCTTCTGTGAACGGCGGTATTTATACAATTTAACAATCAATCGAAACACCTTTTAGACTCCAGTTCATACATAAAAACAAAAACGAATTACCTAATGCATTTATCATTAGCTCAGGGGTAGAACGCTGGCCTCTCAATCTTGAGATCCAAGTTCGATACCGGTCGGGCATGCACCAAAGAGTTTTTCGCAATTTATGTGCATAGTATTCGTTCTTACTTACCACTTGCTGAACGGTGAAGGGAAACATCGTAAGGAAACCTGCATGCCCTAGTAAGCGTGTATTTATACCCGAAGTACGGCGATAGGGCTCACCACTCATTACGTTGGGACAAGATAATCATCAGTGAAACGCGGGTATACCGAGTGTGGACTGTGACGAATTTCACAGTTCATATTCGGAACAACTCTGACACTCCCTCGGGGATTCATGTCGTGACGATATATATATATATATAATCAAAATTACACTGTCGTTTAGTCGCAATACAGTGCATCGCACTTCAGTGCTTTCGCAGGTCCGTGTTTCGAAGGTTGGTTTGTCGATCTTCAGTGGTGGACTCACAGGTGGAGTGATGGCTCACGAATCAGGTTAATAAGTAAATCTGTTTATTGTTGAATAAATACAGAAAGTACTTAAGACGATTACTGGAAACTTTCAGGATAATTACCCGTGAAACTTAGTAACGAACGGTGTAATTGGGTTTCATGACTTTGATAGCAAAACGAAACTACGAACCAACATAATTTTCCTCCAACTTTTAACCAAAAGTTCGATGAAATTGTTTTCGAGGAAACAGTGTTGAAAACAAACCTTAAGGGTTTATTAATATTATTACAACCGGTTGCGTTTAACGTTAGATCGATTGTTCTAAACCTATATCTTCTATACTAATGATAAAGCTGTAAAAAAGTTATGTCTGTACATTATATAGGTAGAATTAAATGAAACTTGAGGATTTCATGGTTTAAACTTGAAAACTTCAATTGTTTAAACTTCAATTGTCTGTACATTGAATATTTTTGTGAAGTTCTAAATGAAAGGCATAAGGGAAGGCATAACTTGCA
Source organism: Ypsolopha sequella (assembly GCA_934047225.1). Lineage (NCBI taxonomy): Eukaryota > Metazoa > Arthropoda > Insecta > Lepidoptera > Ypsolophidae > Ypsolopha > Ypsolopha sequella. Next base: position 30,037,489 of record OW203985.1, read on the forward strand.
GTTTTTAGAATTTTCGTATGTCTGTATGTATGTTCTGTTTTATCTCGAGAACCACTCAACAGATTTGGATGCGGTTTTCTTTATTATCATCGTAGTGACTTTGGTCAACCTAAAGGCATTTTGATAAAATTGAATAAACGTGGGCGAAGCCGCGGGCGAAAGGATACTTGGTGAATAATATTGGAATGCGAAAAGGAATTATTTTCCTTTCCTTTGCCAGCGGGGAATGGTTTTAGCCCCGTTCTGAACGAGAATCTGTGCGGCGAGGGAAATAATGGCATTGGAGGTTTTACAAGTCTCTTTCAAAACCTACGTACATTAACGCGTACATGTGTTAACGGGACACCTGACGCTAGAACATCAACAACACCAGGTTTTCAAGGGTTCATTGGAAGAAACTAGGTCTCTCCTCATATTGAAGATTATATATTTGATTTATCGATGTAGGGATTCCACCTACAAACATATTTATACTTTTGTCAACAAAAAAAAAAAATGTTTTCCATCCTCTTTTTTTTTTGTTTTCAAACGTTCGTTTCAAAAACGCGGTTAAGAGATGAAATTGTTTTTTTTTTATAAAATAGGCAATAGAAATATGAAGGGATTTTACCTAAATACAATATTTTTTTCCCTACAAAACATTTCAGTATTAGCTAAAAACACCAATTTGTTGTTATCGCTGCGTGATCACTAGTATTACGCGTCCAAGAAAAAGAGGCCAAAGAGCCAACATATCATCGCCCCTATGAAAAGCAAATAAGGTCTTTGCCATTAGACATATTGTGCTGGACGGGTAATAAAAAAAATGCTAGGGTAGGTGGGGTCCAGGATGTTGGCGACTGGCCGCAGCCGGCCGGTCTATGGTTTCAAATGTTTTTGAGCTTTATGTCATTGTCATTGTGTTTTTGGCTTGTAATCTTGAAATAGATCGTAATTTCCTAATTATTCGTGTTTCTTTTAATTTCTACTCTTTTAGTCTGTGGCGACTCGCCCATCACAAATAAAACCTTCATGCGCATTCGTACAAATGCATCCATAGAGTCACAAAATGACTTCTGATGTCAACTCTTGTCTTGAACTTAGAAATAATATTCTTGTAACAATATCAGCAATAAAATGTGATACATAGGACCATAAAAACATCCTACAAGTCCATTTTTAATAATAACATTGGCAATCCTCTTAAAAAAAGAACATCGGTGCATTGACTGCGCTTCGGTGATGTCTCCGGGAAAACCGAAGATTTTGTCTATACCGTGCAGGATCAGGTCATGGAAACGCGTTACTATCCAGAAATAAATTATTAAAGATGGGACCCAGGACATCTGCCGGGAATGTGCCTACTCTGGAGAGTCACTTGTACATTTATTTTCGGTTGTTCCGCTCTTGCTAACAGCAATATGTAATTTATATGTAAGACCAGCAATGGTACGATTATTATTTAATTTAATTTGTATTGAAAAGAAGCTATTCACCTTCCACACAACGTCTTTTTTTTTGTAACTATTTCAACTCAAATACATGTTTAGTCGCTAAAAACTTTTACAATAATATTGATTATTTTTAAAAGTACATATTTATAAAACTATTACAGCAAACTTTACGTAATAAATATTGTTATTCTAACACGCTTGTGTTGGGTTCAGCGAACTTTGTGATCCACGCACGCCCTTGTGTGTTTAGTACCTGCCCAACATAGGTATTAAAGCCGATTCTGAAGGCTTTAATTTTAGTTTTAGTGCTGTCAAAACTTAAAATTTTCCAAAGTAATTTTAACTTCTAACCCTAACAGTTAAGGACTATTTTGCAATGAAGAAAATTTAGTTTTGACAGCACTAAAACTAAAATTAAAGCCTTCAGAATCGGCTATATTACCTATAGATGATGACAATGGGCAGGGTGACAATAAATCTTTCACTGAAATAATGATAATAATTTACTTTTCCTTCTCAATTATAAGAGAAATTAAAAAAACCGACCAAGTGCGAGTCGGACTCGCGCACGAAGGGTTCCGTACCATTATCTATAAAAACGGCAAAAAAACATGTCTGTTGTATGGAAACCCCCTTATATATTTTTTTTACTCTGTTTTTTAGTATTTGTTGTTATAGCGGCAACAGAAATACATCATCTGTGCAAATTTCAACTGTCTAACTATCACGGTTCATGAGATACAGCCTGGTGACAGACGGACAGACAGATGGACATGGAGTCTTAGTAATAGGGTCCCGTCGGTTACCCTATGGGTACAGAACCCTAAAACGTAACCGTTTTCTAAAGTAGGTACTATCGTCTGCTTCCGGCCTCCACGAAATCAACATAAAGTGGCCATATGGAATTCATTATAAGGGCACTTATTTCACAAATTCATAGTCGCTCATAGCCATAGAGGAAAACAATCCCCTCTATGCTCATAGCCTATATATGAGTCACAGGACAGATGTTAGAACGCCCATTTAGGGTTCCGTACCCAAAGGGTAACCAACGGGACCCTATTACTAAGACTCCGCTGTCTGTCTGTCTGTCCGTCTGTCACCAGGCTGTATCTCATGAACCGTGATGGTTAGACAGTTGAAATTTTTGCAGATGATTTACTTCTGTTGTCTCGATAAAAACATAGTAAAAAACAGAATAAAATAAATATTTAAGGGGGCTCCCATACAATAGACATGTTTTTTTGCCGTTTTTATACATAATGGTACGGAACCCTTCGTGCGCAAGTCCGACTCGCACTTGGCCGGTTTTTCTAATCTATTATTGTAGCCGATTCTGAAGGCTTTAATTTTAGTTTTAGTGCTGTCAAAACTAAATTTTCATCATTGCAAAATACTTCATGAGTGTGAAGAACAGAAGCTAAATTACTTTGGAAAAATTTAAGTCTTGACAGCACTAAAACTAAAGTTAAAGCCTTCAGAATCGGCTTTAACGTTTACTTTATTTTTATTTCAATATGGAATAGTTTCTCAGTAACCACTTCTTAAATAAGATTCCATTTTGTTCATAATCTGATTTAGGTATGACTGTGTCACAATAAAGTTCATTAAACCTAACCCTTTGTAGGGCGGGCAATTTAACTTCGTGAACTAAAGTTAGCTTGTAATAAAGGGACCCCGTTACTTAGGTACCTTTACTATTGTAAAGTTTGTAGGTGTTGACTCTCGCCCGTATCATTCAAGTACTTGAATAAAATTGTAACAAAAATTAAAAACTTAATGTACCTTCAAAATGTATGAAACAAAACTGCAAAACTAAGTTGGTCAATTATTATTCCATGTAGATTATTACTAATCTATATCTAACTATAAGAAATATTTTGGATTTATTCCTTCACTGGTGCCAGAAAACTGTAAACTTAGTTTCTAAGTCAATTTGCATGTGCTGTTTAGGTTTCATGAAAATGCTTACTTAAAAGGCAGTAACTTTTTTTTGCGTAGAGTTAGAAGCCTGATTTTTGAACTGAAAAACTTCATTAAACGCGTTGAGCTATTTTTGGTAGTGGAACATCTTATGGATTCCCGTCACCGACATGCTATGACGTGTTGCGCTTTGAAAAGTTTTCACTTCTGTTGGCAGTCCCCATGAATGCCCATGTTTTTTTTATAACTTGGCACGTAAGGACTATTGTAAGTTGAATCCATATTTTTTTTTTGTGATAGCTGTGTGGTAGCAGTTACAACTTGATATCTCAAGATGTCTCGGGCCCGAGAAGTAGGCTCTTGACAGACGGACAACTAAGTCATCCAATAAGGATTTAGAAACAAAGCTAGTAGAGTATAAAAGGTTAAATAATAATAATACAGGTGGTAGAGCTGATGCCGGGCTCGACTGTGGAGGTACCACCATCTTACTTGGAGACCCCTTCGAAGTAATTCGGGGGAGAGAAGAGGACAGCTTACAGGCAAAAAACCAGGAGGCCTCCCATGCCTGGGACCGATGGATGGCGGTATATCTATCCCTAATAGCCGGGCCTTATATGAAACAGACTGGTGACGGGCAGTGGCGTCACTGGTGCGAGGGTTCCGGCACCGCGCTCACCTACCCACCTGCCCAGCGTGTGTGAGTATAGGCTATTCTTCCAGGATGACCGCCGGGAGTGGCAAAGTTCTGGAAAGGCTTATGTCCAGCAGTGGACGAACTGGGCTGATGGATGGATGGAATAATAACTGGCGAAACACAAAACATATAAGCGACTCTCTTCCATGAACAACTTTAAGTCACATGAAAACAACATCATAATACGCTATGTATAGAGCAACAAAATCGTCAGACATGATTGGAAATTATCGTAGTAAGAACTCTAACTGCCTTCAAAGTCAAACAAGACACAAGTTGGTCCGTTTAGGGTCATTCCCGCATCAGTAGTCAAAGTTCATCAAACGTTTGTGCGGGTCTTCCGCTTTCGAATGACTGGTCCATTCTAACATGTCTGGGAAACTGGCAACAACCCGTCAGGTTAAATTCAATCTCTCGTATGTTTCTCACAGGACAATTAATTAGAAATTCAAGGAATTGTTGTAGGATATGGAAAGCCAATGTGCCCGGGTTTTAGGGTTCCGTACCTCAAAATGATAAAACGGATTTTTCACTTGAGGACGCGCGTCAATAACCGCTGAGGACCTGCGATGCGTGCATCTCACTCATCTCATCATCTCACACGAATCGTCCTGCACTCAAAGATTTCAAAAGTAAAGATAGGCCCTTACCGTAGTATGACAACACCAACATGTTTCCACCTATAAATGGGTGACGCTCACACATTTAGAGTCAGTGCTCACCTGAACACAGTGATAGTTGGACGCCTTAAGTGCACTTTGAGTTTTGAGTTTTTACGACTTTAGTAGTCTGATCAGTTTGCCGACCGTAGGTAGACAGATTGCGCACTCATACGTGTGCGCGCGTCGGCATTATGTTAACGCACACATTCAAAAACAATGCAATAGATTAAAGGTGCCAGGGCTCATCTAAGATTTTGAAATCTTTGCCTGCACTAATGTCTCCGTCGTTCGAGAAGAAATTAAGCTGAGAACGCACTCAATGACGCACGCAACTTACCTTAATAAATATTTCTTCACTTGTTGCAATTATATCTTCAGCTCGACCAAATTTCAATTTGGACTTTGATTTTGTATTTATTTAGTCAAAGTTCTTGATAAAAAATCAAAACACTAATTAAGCCATCTCATTTTAGACATTCTGTAGTTATTCATATAATTTTTCATTTTTTTTACTACAACATCTGAATTAAACCTGATCATATCGCAGCTTTTCAGGGTCACCAGAGGTAATTATACCCTTAATATTTTTAACAGGAAAAAGTTAAATCAATCAAACAACCAGAACTCACATCTGAAAATATGTATCTAAGGTAACCCAAACACCGCAGCAAAACTTTCATTTATAGCATCTTAAAAGCAGGCAAAAACATTAAGCACCCCATAAACACTCTTAAGAATGACAATGCAAGTAATTCCACGTAATGAAGTTGCAAGACTAGTGTCCTGAACTCCCGAGTCTCCTCACTCTAAAGTTGCCGCCATTTTGTAAGTTACGAAGTCGGTGCAACAAGATCTTAATACTGACTCGTACTGTCCTTGACATAAGGCAATTGTTTTAAAGTTCACATATTTTCCGCGGGACCAGTTACAAGGCGCGGCGTGTAGCGTGCGCCTGCATTCTCCAAAGTACCGAAGCTTATCTTAATAAAGATACTCTGAAAAGCGGATAATGTTGCAGGAGAGTATCTTAGCCAAAGTAACGCGAGGCATGCTGGGGTCGTTTATTTGGTAGTTTTAAACGACCTACTTAACTTAGTTTTAAGTACATTAATTTTAATATTTTAAAATCACTACATAATTTCATTATCTTATACAACCACATTTTTTAAAATCCAAATATTGGATACTTTAATTCAGATTTAAAATATATGTTTAAGGCGTATGGATACGCCAACTGCAATTTGGACCTGTCTTTGAAGGCCTACTCCTCCCACACCGGTGGTCCAAAAACTTTCATAAAAATACATGATAGGCATTATAGAGTCAAAAATAAATTTCAAGTTTCATAAACTGTTTTTCTATTGTAAATTTTGACAAAAAAAATCGAAAGTCATCGAAAGTTTCACATGATTAACACAAGAATTCTCTTACTCCTTCTAAACGCCTAAAGCGATTTTAATCATTGTTTCACCAAATTATAGAAAATTTTTAGATCTAAAAAATTCAAGTTCAAATTTTTTTTTTCGTTTATGGCGTCCATGTGAACAGTATTATTTTCTCCTATTTTGCGCTAGCCGGAGACGCAGTCGTTTCCGGTGATATTTGTACCGACACACATCGAGTTGCTTATTTAGCGTGGTCATACGCCTTAATGGTAACCACGAAATTCTCCTAAAATGGACAAAAATCTAAGGCGCTGCGAAACGCGCGTTTTTTCAGGGAAACCCACTAGTAGGTGCTGATTTGACCATCCCACGCGCTTGCATGTGAACAATAGATAGCAGGCAAGATCATGGCTCGAATCGTGATTTCACACAAGGGCATATTTGGTATTATTTTTGCATAAATTTTGGATGAAAAATTCAAATTTTATAATTTTGTAATGTTCTGAGATTTTACCGAAGAACTGAAAATGAAGTTAAACTATTTTCTTTTCAAGTAGATGTTACGTACATAATAGTTACTTTTAAAAAATTAAAAAATATATAAATATAGCTTAGTTATTGTAGTTTATGAAAATATAATTGACTTCACAAAAATAAGCAAAAAAAATCATTTGAAAACGCCTCGCGTTTCTCGCTTTGCTACGAACGGCAGCGAGCGAGCTATCCACTCCGTCAACAAAAAATGCTAACGCGTTTCGGTTTCACACAAGGGCATATTTGGTATTATTTTTGTGTAAATTTAGGATGAGGAATTCTAATTATTTTGAGGTTTCCTTTTGCTAGAAAAATTTAACTATTCTAGTTTATAAAAACATACAATTTATATTATGTACTTATTGAATAAACGATGCCAGAAAAGATCCAAAACACTAGGTGGCGTCGAGGTCGAAAGACTGAAAGAAAGACAGAAAAGGCGAGAAACTCTGGTTTAAATATAAAAAACATCTAGTTTGGTTAATTTAACATTATTTTTACTCTACACTAAAATAAATACTTGCAAAAGTTAAGCTTATCCTTAAAACTTATGACTACATTGATAAGTTTGTTTCGTATTTATAAACAAAAAATACAATTTTAATTTTGCGGTAGATATGTAGTTAAAGCTATCGAAGTGAGCATATTGTAAACGAGAATAATTGACCTATTTTGATGTCTTTTTGGATATATTATAGTTGTATCGTTTTCGATGCGGACAGATTCTTTTAATTTCTTTTTAGGGTTCCGTATCCAAAGGGTAACAAACGAGACCCTATTACTAAAACTCCGCTGTCCGTCTATATGTCCGTCTGTCTGTCCATCTGTCTGTCCGTCTGTATGTCCGTCTATCTGTCCGTCTGTCACCAGGCTGTTGTATCTCATTAACCGTGATAGTTAGACAGTTGAAATTTTCACAGATGATGTATTTCTGTTGCCGCTATAACAACAAATACTAAAAAACAGAATAAAATAAATATTTAAGGGGCCTCCCATACAACAGACATGTTTTTTTGCCGTTTTTATAGATAATGGTACGGAACTATTCGTGCGCGAGTCTAACTCGCACTTGGCTGGTTTTTTTCTTCAACATGTTTCCTGTCAGATAGCATGTTGTAATAAACAAATGCATATAATTATAATATTATTGAAAAATGTTGATTCCTAGTTTTGCTTAATACATAGTATATTTAGAAGTAATGCTCATTTGAGTTAATTTTGTTTATTAAATTTTTCATTTTTAATGGGTTTTTAATGGACCAACCTTAAGGTCCCGTCTTGCCCAACCTTCCCCTACAACCTAATAAATACAACATTCTTTTTAAAAACATATTTAGATGCTGATATAATTTGCTCTTAAATTGGTTTATTGTAAGTTCAGCTTTAAATTTTACCGTACTGCCCTTTTTCAACGCGCCACCTGGCACCTCCTTCTTACATTTGTAAATATTATTATTTTAAAATTGTAATGGAGTTTCACAAGTTTGTACAAAGTATTAGGAATATAACATAAGGGATATAAATAAATGAACCTTAATAATAATTGTTCGTACTTTAAAATGCATTAGCTTTAAAGTTCATACTTTGCACTATAATATTAATACTTTCAGCTTTAAAATTTGTCTTTAAAAAAATAAATTTGTTCAATAATCAAGTATTTTATTGCATTGCTTACGCCATCACGTCTGTACTATTTTATTTATTGGCATTAGGAAATTTACTAAAATCTTTCACAAAAAGTCAAAAATAGGTGCGATGAAACGCGAGAGTTTAAAGTTATATATTTAAAAATAAATAAATTTTTTGCCATTTACCTTTGAACGGCTTTCAATTGGTTAATAATTATTAATTTATTATACATATAAGCAACAAAATAATTTAAGAATAGAATATAATTTACTTTAATTATGATAAGTAAAAGCCGAATTACAATATTATAAATTCTACCTGTTTAAACAAAATGTTAACTAAAATAATAAAAATTGTAAAAATGAAACAGTCCAACAAAGTAACATCAACTGAATATAACATAATGACGGACCGTAACAATCTCATCACTCACACACCTTTTCACTAAATTAAAACATTTCCTTTGAAAAGCGTTCGCTCATTTGTTGTCGCGGCCAAAACAAAATTCTCATTTTTCACCGACAAAAATAAGATACAAGATGTTTTACATTTCGGTGGCGCGTCGCAAAATATTACGTTATGTAGATGAGGAATATATTAAGCGCGCGATAGGCAACACGTGAATATTTAAAGCCCAACCAAAATGTGCCGGTCGAAGCTCGAGAAAATCTCAAATAAAATTCAGCTGCACGCTCCATTACGGGGTATCATAATTTTTGAATGTATATTTTGGTCTGTTTTATACGTGTCTTGCGTTTCAATAGTATGGTAAAACGTAATTCGTACAACATATAACTCCGGCATCTAGAATATTTTACGAAGGTGTTATTTCTCTTTGTTTTTGCACATCGTCTTTTTGTTTGCAGTGACAATGCTTTTTTGTAGAATATTTTCTTGATTAGGTTTATTTTTTAGGCATTTTAATCTTATAGTAGTTTTAGTTTCACTTATTTTTCAAGTTTTAAATTTTTAAGTTGTCTAGAATTTTAGATGGATAATGTTATCTAAGTCATTACTTATATTTTACGAACATGTTACATTGTTTTTGTTGTTGAACATAGTCTTTTTGTCTGTCGTGACCGCAAACCATGTGGTCCTGACAATGGTTTTCTGTGTAAAACAAGTTGAACAATACTTAAACACGTGCTTTTGTTTTGCAATCCACAATATTTCAAACTATTATTTATAGCCCGCTAATTTTAGATAAAATGAATGAAGGTAAAAAGATAAGGGATATTAATTTTAGCCTTTCCCAAAATTTGGGTTTCAACATATTATATAAATTAATTTTTTAATCTTGGATTTTTAAACAAAAGCCTTGTAATGGCTTTCGTACTTTAGCCGGCTTTTATATGTATTAAAAAAAAATGGCATGACCATAGCATGTTATATCAAATGTCAGTGACACTTGACATTGTAGCCGATTCTGGAGGCTTTAATTTAAGTTTTAGTGCTGTCAAAACTAAAACTTTTTCAAAGTAATTTAGCTTCTGTTCCTAACATTTAAAGACTATTTTTTAATCAAGAAAATTAAGTTTTGACAGCACTAAAACTAAAATTAAAGCCTTCAGCATCGGCTTTATTGACAACTAGTTTATTCATTTACTGTTAGGCAAAGGTATTGTAGCTCTTCAGCCTATATCCTTAGACTATGATTATTTTTCAAAATATCTTTAAAGCTAATGAATTAAAATATATATTGAAACGTGTTAAGTAATTAAGACATCTCTATGGATTTTTTATTATCTTACCTAACACGAAATGAAAACTTATTGAAACCAATATTAATGAGAAAGTTTTTAAAACAATTCCTTTTTTTTTCAAAAATATCAAAATCTGTATTAAAATATTTTTGTTGATAAAAAGCATTACGAAATTATTACGAACGATGGGTAATTATTTTGAAAAAGAAAAAAAAAGTTTTAAACCTTGAGGTTCGGAAATAGAAACTAACCCACGTAAATAATTTGCCCACGTAACAAAGTGTAGAAATAAATTCGAAAAATTTTAAATTAATCAAAATATTTCCAAAACAAAAGAGAGAAAAATAAAATAATTATTCTAAAAACGCAATATGGGTATCAAATTGTAGTTATTATAAAGCTAATTGTAAAAATATATACTTTTACTATATTTACTATATAATCCTTGAAAAACCACAAAAAATTATGCCCCCCTCCTTATTTCCAAAACCGGTGAACCATAAAATAAGGAAAAAATCATGGTAACATGTGCTTACGTAAAGATTACAGGAAAAATATAGCGGTTGAGAAATTCACGAAAACAAAATGACAAAATTTCCAAAACTGTCGAATTAAGGAACCCTAGGTATGCGAGTCTGACTTGCACTTGACTGTTTTTTTTTACAAAGAGTGCAATCTATGTTTGCCCATAATAACTATATGCACCAAACATTGTACACAAGTATCAAGACCGTTTTGCAGGAGTGCATGCTGTGTGCTGCTGTGTGATTTAGATAATTAAAACACACAATTTTATGCGCACTATAGGCCTTTAACGTCATTTACGTCCGTAATTTTCATTGCTCAATACATATGTAACCTTAAACTAAAAAAAAATCGGCCAAGTGCGGTCGGAGTCGCGCACAAAGGGTTCCGTACCACCACACAATACCGGTACGGACGGACGGTACATGATAAATAATTCAACTTGCAATTATGAATGACTCTTACGATCTAGCAAGGTTGCCAGATGACAAATTTTTTTTCTCGTACCAGGGTTGCTAAATATCTCGTAATTTCAACAGATAATCTCGTAAAAGCATAAATTTAAAGAAACTCAAATAAAATTAATGAGTTTATGCTATTTACTGTACTATGTAACTTGTGTAGTCATATTCTTTGCGCTTGGGGCTGTTAAATTCAAACAAAACAATTAAAAATCATATTTTTTATTAATTATATTCGACATCAGGGATGTTAGTAAAATCATCTTTATTTTTAGAGTATAGCTTTTCAGCTGTCATTCTGGCGTACATTTCTTTTGATGGTTCGAAATTTACGCAATTACCTTTGCGATTTGGACCTTTAGCGCTTTCGGAAGCTAAAAGTGTACCATTTACTGTATCTGTAATAAGACGATTTCTTAAATCTGTTTTTATTAGGTTAGTCTTACTAAATACCCGCTCACAGTCTGCATTTGCATGAGGCAAAGCCAAGACTGCGAGGGCAAAACTGGCCAATTCGGAGAAATCTTCTGTTTTATGTAACATCGCCCAAAACTCATCAGGCTCTGTGGTATTTTTAAGCTCTGCAGGATGGCGGGCTTTTGCAATCGGTAATCTTCTCCACTGATCATCTATTTGTTGTTTTTTAGTGTCATCAAACGATGCAATTATACGTGGCACGACTTCCATCAAAGGCATCAATGTTGGGACGTGTTCTCTGAAATCGTTGGAGAGAGCTGATGCTGGTCCGAGAGCTTGGAGTTTGGAAAGAACGGGATCTTCCATGTCGTAACGTTTTTTTATTTCCAACGCACCAGTCCTGAGGAAATTTCTGCAGTTTGTAAAGAACATTGTTTTCTTCAGGGGTTGCCTAACTACGTCAGGGTGTTTAAGCATTTCATATACTTTAATGCCGAGATACATTGCAGCTTCATTTAACATGAATTGCTCATTTTTAGGGTCTACTTGAGTTATATTCGGCTGCATGACGTACTCTCGTTTTAAGTAACGCAGAAGAATTTCTTGGTATAGATCTCGAATTTTATCGTGCAGCTTGTGAATAACAACTTTTTCACTTTGGAATTCTAGATTGAATTGCGTGAACAAAGGCAATGACCATTCCAAAAAACAGAAGTATAACTTGTGGAAAGGATCACACAGTTTTTCTAAAATTGATACTGCATGATTTTTCACCTCAGCTTTTACTTTATGAGTTGGGTTTGCCGTAAAATCAATAAAAAATAAGCGCAAAGCATCCCATTGCTCCAGGATTCTTCCGACTACTGCAGCCAGCGAAAGCCATCTTGTTTGAGACGGTTTCAATATTTTGTGTGGGTCAACTTCAACAAATGATTGAAAATTGCGAAAATCAAACTGTCTCTTGTCACTGTTTTTGAAAAAGTTATATATGTCACGAGCAAGCTGTTCTACAGATTCCGGAATTTCTTTACAAGCCTGGCTTGCACATAAGTGGGCTGAATGACAAACACATTTTGAAATTGTTATCCCTGGTAAATCTCGCAATAAACGAGTTTTGACTGAATCTCTGTCGCCCATCATAACATTGCATCCATCAGATCCAAAACCAATCATATTTGTTAGTGGGATATTACGGTTATTAAATGAATCCATCAGCGCTCTGTATATATTTTCAGCGTTCGCTGTAGGAACGTCATCGGTGCCCGTCTCTTTAAAAATCTTATACAGTTCCCAGAACACGCTGCAGATTTTTTGAGCATCATTGTCAAAATAGCGAACAACCACACAAGCTGTCTTAATTGTTGATACGTCAGTAGTTTCATCAGTAAGCGCAGAAAACTGGGTGGTCGTCAATTTCTTCGCTAAGTCTGCTTTATGACCCTCTCCAATTGCATTTTTTACTACAGCTGTAACTTTTGTGCGCTTAAGTTCAATTTCTTGAACTAATTTTGAATCCGTAAAAATGTCTTTAAGTAGATCCGTTAAATGGTCAGCAACAGAAAAAGCAATATTATGTTCTGCAAAAAACGCAGCTAGTTTTATTTCTGCACGATCCTTTTGTTTGTTTTTTGGAGTTGCGCCCATCTTGAAACCAAATGAAGTCAACTTTTGGGACGAACCAGGTTTGTTTTTCAAATGTTTTTTCGATTCGGCATGAGATTTCAGATTTGTTATTTCAGCAACCAAGGAACTTGCTGGACAGAATACACACTTCGCTTTCTTTAAATCTTTTGGGTCTGGCTCTAACCAGTCTCTTAACATCGGATGTTTTAACCACTCATCCCGAAATTTTTGTGCATGATGTTCAAAACGTGTCTCACCTTTTTTCTTTGCAGTCCATCCTCCCTTTTTAGGTACTTTTTTAGGTGGAGTGGACGACGATTCACTGTCACTGCTGTCACTCATTTCGTAATTAAAAACGTTAAATAACAAAATACGGAAACTTGCGAAACTTCAACAACAAAAGCAGACGGTAAAGTAAAAATCTACTAACTAACCTTCATGTTCAGTGTTGCCACCTTGGTTTTTGAAAAAGAGCAGTTGGACAAGCTAGAAAGGGCTAGATTTAGCAAATTTTGCCATCAAAAGTGCTAAAAATTGTTTATTTGAAATGTAGTAAGTAATTTCAGAAAATGCAACAGAGTAATTAAAACTAAGTTATTGAATTAGTTAAAAATCGTACCTGCTGAAGCAGAAAAAGTTGATGGCTGATTGACATCTGCGTTTTTTGCGGATTTGAACGAAAATTTCAAATGAATCCTACAGTTTTTTATTATTTCAGTTGACGCCTTGTGTGAACAGCAAGACTCTCTCAGTCGTTGTAAACCCCATCGTATACGTAGTATGGATATCATTGTTTTTAGCCCCATTTTGTTTCTGGTTTTAGTTTTAATTAGGTTCACAGAACTATAAATATACACATAACGAAAAGGGCTAGATTGCTCTTTTCGGGCTAAATCATCAAAAAACGAGTTCAATTACAGTAAAAAGTGCTAGATCTAGCCCGAAAAGGGCTAGGGTGGCAACACTGTTCATGTTTCAGTGTCAGGGGAATCCCCGTTCAATATAGCTTTTAGTAAGAGAGACACACAAATATAGCAAAACATTAGTATAATAAGGACAACAACAAAAGAATATTATGAACGGGAATTCCCCACTCAAAGTTGTCAAGTTTCATTTAGTGATGAGGTAGTGCATTTAGTGATGCGCCGAGTCGATCGTTTTGTGTTGGATGGATGGATAAGAAAAAGTAAATAAATTTGCATATTTACTACTACTACTAACTAAACTAACTTTTTGGCTGATATAGGTATGCGAAAGAAGTCGTCATTGTTAAAATCTCGTAAAAAAGTGTACGAGATTTTTGTTAATCTTGAATCTCGTACAGACCCTCTAAATCTCGTAATGGTACGAGATTTCTCGTACGTCTGGCAACCCTGCGATCTAGTAAAATATATAAATCTAAAGGGTCTAATTAAGTTGGTCAATTATAACTTCCTAAAAAATTTTATATTTGTAATTTTAAGATTTTTTCCTGTGTGCAAGACCTACCGGTAAACGAAATTTCAAGTTTCTTAGTGAACTGAAAGTGCCCTATAGGTTTTGATTCCCTTACGAGTGTCAAAAATTTGTATGAAATTGAAAGTGCAATTGACTTTTTTTCGCGTCAAGTTAGAAGACTGATTTTTTTACAGTACCACGGGGTCGTACACTTCTGTAGGAGGTATCAGTTTCTACTTGATATCTCACACGGGGCCCGAGCAAAAGGGTCTTGACTAATATGACAGACAGACGGACAACAAAGTGATACTATAAGGGCTCCCTTCTTAGGGTTCCGTAGTTAACAAAAAGGAACTCTTATAGTTTCAAAATTTATACTTGCGATTGTCGGCACTTGGTGAAACTTGAAACACATCTTGAATTAAAACACTTGTACTAATAGTCTCTAAGCTAAGCCGCGGACAGACAGACAGACGGACATGGCGAAACTATAAGATCTTGAATTAAAACACTTGTACTTGTAGTTACACTTTCTTCTTAAGATCTTAATTAAAATATTTTACATGACTCCGGGCACTAGCTCCTTACAGGAGTCATGTAAAGAAAAAAAAAATATTTTAATTAAGATCTTCCCTTGAAAATGGAGTAAAATCCGAAACCGGTTGGGAGTTAACACAAATAAAGTGAAACTACAAGTACAAGTGTTTTAATTCAAGATCTTATAGTTTCGCCATGTCCGTCTGTCTGTCTGTCCGCGGCTTAGCTTAGAGACTATTAGTACTAGAAAGCTGTATAGTAATTTGGCATGGGTTTACATATTTATCACGCCAATAAAGCGGTACAGTAAAATTTTGAAAAATATTCTTTTTAGGGTACCTCCTACACGTAAAGTGGGGATGATTTTTTTTTCTCGTATATCCCTTAATGTGGGGTGTCGTTGGATAGGTAATTTAAAAATATTGGGGGTGCAACAAGACCATTTTCGATCCAGGGTTCCGTTTGAGAAATATTAAGCTTAAAAGTTCTAATTTTTTTTAGAGTCAAGTTTCCCCCCCTGCCAGCGAAACGGTTGTGTTTGGAGACGTGAAAAAATCACGGCTGTAGTATACATAACGAAATTAAAAGGAAAACTATCACAGCTAAGTAGATTTTACAAGTTAACGAGTACAGTGGGTCTACCGCGTAATTCTCATTTTCATCAACATCAACTTGAGATTGATATTTGACGTGCGTGCGACGACGCCCGCCTAACATGCCATCTCTTTTGCACGCGTTGAATTTCGCATGCATTTGCTTGAAGTTGATACAAATGAGAATTACGCGGTAGAGCCCCAGATCGCGCCAAACTTTTAGTCCCCTCTAAACAGGGGTGATTCGCATCAGCAGGAACGAAATGTATGGGTTTGGTGAAGAAGTCCGCATATTGTGCACGGCAACTACGGAACCCTACACTACGCGTGGCCCGAGACGGACTTGGCCGGTTTTTTTTAATTTTGAGGTACGGGGCCCTAAAAATAAAAAAAGAGTGAAATTCAAAATTCCCCAAGTAAAATCGAGAATATCTTGTTGTGAGCGCCACTTGGCTCAAACGCAGCAAAATTCACTAAATGTTACGGCAGGCTGTATACACAATTTCATCCCGAGAGCATCGTGTAGGACGTGACGTTTTAGTTTCAGACTTCACTAACGAGGTCTTGTTCACACTGAGCGACCGATCCCTCAATCAGGGGGCAGCTTAGAGAAACTTGCATACGCTGATTCCTGTTCACACATTGTGCACGAAGATAATTTCAAGTGTGCGAGGGAAGAGCTGTCAGTTGCTTTCATTTACCCAGGGTGTATTCGATACAGACTTCGCACGATGTTGATGTTTCGTGGAGATGCAAAATCTTAGTTTCAAATTGGTTTTTGAAATACGCACATTACGTCGTATATTTTTAAACATATTTTTTTATTATTTAGAGGACATTGTACAGATTAAATTATAAACAAACTGCAAGTAGGACAAGTATTTTGAAAAAAGCCCCCGGGCCAGGATTTCAACCTGCGACCTCTTGCTTACACGGCAAATGTGCCACTGACTGCGCCACCGAGGTACTCATCCTAGCTCCATGTTGATGTTTAGAGGAGATGCAAGAACTTAGTTTCATATTTGTTTTTGAAATACGCACTTTTTAAATGTTCTTTTTCATTATTTAGAGGTTAGTAAAGCCGATTTTGAAGGCTTTAATTTAAGTTTTAGTTGTGTCAAAACTAAATTTTCTTTATTGCAAAATAGCCCTTAAATATAAGGAATATGAATGAAATTACATTAGAATAATTTTAGTTTTCACAGCACTAAAACTAAAATTAAAGCATTCAAAACGGCTACATTGTACAGATTAATTATAAACAAACACTCATCCTTGAAGATATGTTTAGAGTATCCAAAGTGATGTATTTGACGTAAGTTTTTTTTTCATTACAGATACAGATTACAGATTACTGATTACAGATCAGTATTTATTGTGTAGTAATTATGAATGTATTACATAGCTGTAATATGAATCCAGTCTTATCTACGTAGTACATATAGATCAAGAGAAATATTTTTTTCTTTTACATAAATACCATACAACTTTAATATTTTGAACACTGCCAAAACTTAATCAAAGTATAATTAATTTATGAGCTTAAAAATTGCCACTAAACTGCTATGCGGGACTTTGGCGAATAAAAAAAAACAAAAAAAAATAGTTATCTATAAATACATAAGTTACCTTAGTGTCGATTTCATATTTAATACAAGTATATGCTGATTGGTGATTGCCGATATCAGGTTGGATATAAAGTTATGTACCCGAACACTCGACCAGATTAATTTTGCAGTTTCGTTTCATACATTTTGTAATTGTCGTTCAAATTATTTAAGTCTATTAGCTTATTTAAATGTAAAGGAACCCTCAGGGGGCTAGTCCTACTCACACTTGACCGATTTTTGTAAATTTTTTGTTAAATGGTATACGGGTTAAATTGATTATGGCCGTAAGTTTTTACAAATTTTCGTGTTTTTAACACCATTTACAGTTTTTTTGGCTTACTGTAAAAAACGTAATGTCAAATGTAGGACTCAAGCAGCCAAACTGTTAAATGTTAAGTAATGCTTAGGTTAAATACCAATTTTTTTCCATATTGCGAATGTGAAACCAAATATGCACAAATCGACATTTAAATAGAGTTTGAGGAAATGCTTAGCTAAATTTCGAATTCTGAAACTGGACTACTATTAAAAAATATATATTATATACGGTAAGTTCTTGATAATAATTACTCCAATTCTAATAACATTTTGGTGTACATTAAAAATACAAAAAGGGTAGTTTTTGGCAGTAAAAAAATATTTCCTATCTATTAGGGTATGAAATAAAATCTGGTCTAATGCGGCCTTCATTATATGGTACAGAGTAAGTGTAGAATAGATAGATAAGATTATCTAGTTAAAACCTATGGTCAGAACAAATTAATTTTACACACCATACCACAGAACAATTAAAAAGGCCATGAAAGCCGTGACTGCGACGCACTGATAATGATCAATACGTCAAGACATAACCCAAGGGCTTCTCATTTCTCAACCGAACGCGTTAGAACAAACATATTGTAAAAATGGTGTATTGCAGCGTGGCAAATTGTTCTAACTCTTCAAATAACACAAATAAGACATCCAAAAGAATTTCATTTCACTCGTAAGTAATTTAAACATGAATTTACTGTGATATTTACAGAATAAACCTTGCGGTAAATGAAATTTCAACCTTACCATAAAATATTTAGCATTGTAGCGAGTAGCGTTGAAATTAGACAATATTTTGTCCATTGCAGGTTATAAAGAGTGTCACACATTGAGTTAGAATATTAACGCCGCAATGTATATTTTTTCAAACATTATCAACACGGACCTAATTGTGTCATAGTGCGGCTGCTGGTCATGGGTCTTTACACACATTGACACAGTGCCATGACGTGTTTGGTATTTTACATCTAAGCTTCATAGAAATACGGTGTTATTTTGGCTGTATGAAGACGGGTGAATCTATGTGTGCGCCGCGTATGTTTACTAACTATGTAATACAACGTTATTCCAAAAAGTGGCAACAGAGGTTCTCGAATAAAATTTGTCTCACGCCATCCCCGTGCACCATACTAACAATATATTACATTATTAACAATAGATACTTAAACTAACAAACGTTGGAGAAATTTGTATGGAACTACACTTCTGCGATGTTGCAGAGTTTGGCAGGATTGTCCGGTAGTCCGGTCCTGTCCATTTGAACTATGCGGAGTACTAAAAGGCCGCGCGACACACAAAATTCCTGTTTTTGACGACCGACGTTCAAAGATAACGAGGAATGTGAACGGCGTAGTTTGTTTTAGAATCGTCCATGTAATTTAATTTTATCTTTCTTTGGAATGGTCTTTAGCCCTTTTGACTATTGCGTATTTTTGTGAATGCTTTTGCTTAGAATTCAATTTTATTTTTGGAAAAACGTAACAGCGTCATTGTAATTCGTGGATTCGCAATTTTCTTGAGGAATTAGGTGATTTTTATTCGTATGTCTGTAAAATGGGTTAGTTAAAGGAATATTAGTCGGTTCTAGATTTGTAGGTTACTAGCCGTCCGCGGTCCATCCGGTTATTTTATCAACACCCCTTTTACCCTTAATGTTGACCAGGGTCACTATGATAATAATAAGGAAAACCGCAAACAAATCCGTTGAGTGATTCTCGAGTTAAAACGGAACATACAGACAGACAGACAATTCAAAAAATTGTGGGTTTTACCTCAGTACAATAATAATAACCCATTTCATTGAAAATCTATTGGTATAGATTCAAATTCTCGTATTTATGGAACTGCTATATATTACGTCATTTCAAATTAGGGGGGGGGGAGTCTGGTCTGCGGATGACGGTAATATCACGAGCATAGATGGTAATAATGGGTGGTCTTGTCAAAAGAAAAAATCAATTGTTTAAACAACAATTTTGATTTTGTAATACGAATAACGAATATTAAATCAGTTTTATGAAACGGTGAGGTCATTGGATAATGACGATAGAATTATTGTAGAGGGAAGTCGGAAATCGGCAAAAATCGGTGACGTTAATATATGGAAAGCCCCTAAATGCCGGAATAATAACTGAAAGAAATAATAATTCTCTATATATGTTTAGTTGATCACCAGTTTCGATAAAAAGACGCAAAGTTTTCACAGATGTACGTTTTCTTATTTTGGATTACAGGTGAATGTACGGGAATGTTTTAGATTACAGGTGGATAAAAGGGAATGTTTTTCAGCTGAAATACTAAATTTGGCCAAGTGTCATTTCAATTCACGCACCTAGAGTTTCGTACTTCATGCACCAGCCATTACATTTATAAGCCTTGCTAGATCGCCCTCTGTTTCAAAAACTAAAACCTTTTTTTCTCTAACCTATCAATATCTGTAACTATTCAATAACAAACACTTTTGACCAAAACAAAAGCCGATACATGTGTTGTTGTGTTGTTTTGTAACTGCATTCACAGAAATTGCAGTTGGCCACATTTATTCATCCTTTACAATAATATAAAAAATGCAGCTTTTTTTCTTTTGTTTAAAAATAATATATTTAGCAGCATTTATACTAAAAAAATATATTTTTATTATATTGAAAAACTGATCCAAAAGTAAGCAATTTCAGGCGAATCATTATAATAAAACAATAAATTCGATTACTACCTGCCCGTTATCAATGTGGATTGAAGTGGCGAGTAACACGCGAGTGATAACTACCGGCACTAACCACGGATATAAATCTTGTTGAATTTACGAGTAGCAGTGCGCCATTGGTGATTAGCATCATAAATTTTCTCTTCTTTCAACACGTCACTACTAGTAGAGAATGAAACTGTCTAACGTTTCTATACCCGTATTTTGTCTGTCAATTTTGTTAGCTCATTACAAAAAAAAGAAATGTTTTACAAAATTGTACCCAAAGAGTGAAAAAAGAACCATTTTGGTGAGATTCCGTTGTCCGTCTATTTTTGTCTTATATTAGCTTTTATTTTGTCTTAGATTTGTGTTAGGTACCTATATATTTTTATAAATAAATGTTATTAATTGACTAATGTGTCTTTAAATGTAGTTTATATATATATATTTATATATATACAACGTGTAACATAAAGGTGTAACCATATTTGAACAGCTTATTCAGTCAATAGTATAGAACAACTTTTACCACGGAGCCAACCCTGAAATCTCAAAAAAGAAAACTGCTCTTCCATATATTTCGGCCAAGCGGCATTGCATTTTTCTATGAAACAGTTAAACATTTTTTTCGAGATACAGGGTTTGTTCCATAGTAAATGTTCTATACCATTGACTGAATAAGCTCTTCAAATATGGTTACACCTTTCTGTTACACGTTATGTATATTATATATATACATATATATATTTTATTAATTAAAAATATATATATATATATATATATATATATATATATATATATATATATATATATATATATATATATATATACATATATTTAATTAATAAAATAACATGAAATGAATGTGAGATATATTTCGGGCCCTAGCCGGAAACTGGCGATAGACAAACGAGGAAAGAAAAATTAAAATTCTGTTGTTTCATACCTTTTGGTCGAATTGTAACATTTCTATGGAACTGAAAATTAACTGACTTCTAACAGAAGTAAGCTGTCAACACCATCAGCTTAAACTTTAAGTTAAGGTTTGTTTTACCCTGGCTTGTTTGGTTTCTCAGTAATTATTCCATATTATTTTATGCAATATTTTAGAAATAATTAAAGACTGTTCGTAGAACGATATTAATAAGTAAAGAGTAAATCAATATTGATACCGTTTCCTTAAATAAGAATAACTTACTATTTAACTTATTACTGTTTAACACTCTATTAAAAATTACTATTTTCCGAAAGCTCTTAAAGCTCCTGTTTATAAGGTAAGCGAGAGGAAAGTAAGAAATATAGGCCCATACCAAGTTATCTCCACCCCCGCCACCATATTGCCAGTGGTTGGTATATGTAACCGTTCTGTTGATTATCTCAAAGAAATGGATGCACTCTCAACAAGACAATACGCATACAGACCAGACCAGGTGGCATTACTTAGCTGTGATCAGTCACGAGCCTTCGACGTATGTAACCATCGTCTTCTCGAGATGAAGCTGGGGTACGTGATACAGCCGTGACACTCATGGCTGATTTCATGCGGCATAGACAGTACATTCTAGTAGATTCTCGCGGTTCACTAGGATTTGAGTCAAGGATGCTTGACATGGGTGTCGCACAAGGATCTAGAGTCTCAAACTGAACGATCCCGAACGAACGATAAATTATTCATTCTCATTCCCCGACTATGCTGTGGCTGCAACGTCACTGTTCCAAATCGGGATTTGCTTGGGGTAAAGCTGAAAAAAACTGCGGATGAACTAGTTTAGGTGAGGATACAGACATTAAAATGGAGCTAAGGGCATTACCCGTCAGAGTAAATTTGATAGCGTGCAGATATAGTCGCTGCACAGCTCAATTAACATTAGAGTATACTGCACTTCTTTCTATTCATAATAGTAGTTTATTATAAGAGAGATAGATGGTACTCATACTGGCAGAATGAGAGCGATAGACGGTACTCATACTGGCAGAAGCACAATCAATCGGGATTCAATAAAATCATTATCAAACATCAATAAATTATTAATAAACATAATGTTTACCTTGTAGACGGCACCGCTGGGTTATTTGACCCACGCGATGTTTATTGAAGTTAATAATATCAAAATGCTTGTAGATCATAATATTTATAATTGCTATATGAACTGAAGAAAGAGACGTTACTGTTCCAATTCTAGTTGTAAGAATAAATCCAATAGCGTATGCGATATTTGTGAGAAAGAGGACAATGCAATCAGCCAAAAATATTTTTTTGGCAAATTTGCAAGTAGCTGTAGATGTTCAAGTATATAAAACCTTTGTAATTACAAACAACATTTGAGTTTTAGTGTTTTTCCATTTGCTTTTAAAACGCGTAACAAAATATATTTTTATGGGCGGCGGCGGGTTGAATGGTAGTGTTAATTTCTCAGCTCTTAGAATGTTCTATCAAGAGCCAACAACAACAAAAATAAATTTCCTGACCAAAAAGTTGACTGATTTTTCAGTCAAACGGGTAGATTGGAATCCTTTTTCTTTCTATTTATTGCTGATAGAAAATCTTGTTTCTTTCGAAGCACGAGGCCTTTGTTAAATCAGCCATTTGAAACAAGTAATTTATGCTAAGGGAGACAATTTCTAGAAACTATTACGTGTCTGGTATTTCTTTGTGTCACGGAATAAATAACGATGACTTGTGCTTTTAAAAAGAAAATTCTGGTGACTTTTATAGAGTATACATCGCATGCAAAGATTTCAAAAGTTTAGATGAGCCCTGGCACCTTAAATCTATTGCATTGTTTTTGAATGTGTGCGTTAACATAATGCCGACGCGCGCTCACTTATGTATGAGTGCACAATCTGTCTACCTACCGCCAGCAAACTGATCAGACTACTAAAGTTGTTAAACTGATTAACTTTTAAGTGCACTTAAGGCGTCCAACTATCATTATATTCAGATGAGCACTGATTCCAAATGAGTGAGCGTCACCCATTTAAAGGTGGAAACATTTTGGTGCTGTCATAGTACGGTAAGGGCTTATCTTTACTTTTGAAATCTTTGATCGCATGTAGTAGTCGGATTAATTGTAGCAATAAATAGTACTTACCCTCGTTGTTTTACTACTTACTAGCCAAAATGTAGACCCTGCTTTACAAACAAAAACTTCCAGGTAGGGTTCAAGGGTTGAGGGCTTACACACTAACTCACAAGCAAAATTGAAGAAAATTTTAAATATTTGCATCTCCAGTGCAGATATACCAATGAATATCCAACTCTATGTCGGACTGTTAAGGTTCTAACTAGTTCCAGTAAAGCTAGTCATGTTGTAATACTCGTTAGTAAGTGCTTACTTCCATCTTGTTTTGCAAACCAAGTTGCGGTGACACGACCAACTCTGCTACTGCTAGATTGTCTTCTTAGTAAAGCTGTTAAGGTGGATGCGACGGATCTCGTTCCAAAACTTGTGAATGTTTTTCTTAATTTTTAATAAAAAATATTAAATAAATGTTATTTACAGGCAATCATAGTTTAATGCCAATTAGGCTTTTCTAGCAAAAATCTTGCTTACTGCCACTCATTTGTCTTACTTGAGCTTTATTTCTAATTTATCTTTTCTATCATATAATGCACTACAAATAATGTTAAGAGTATCCAAAGCGATGCATTTTGCTATAAATCGTATAGACTTTTCTAGCAAAGTTGTGTAATTTCACGCATTACTTTGTAAATTGTCTACAATAGTACATTGTTCACCGAGGGAAGAAAGGGGAATCGCACTTTCTCCCGAGTGATACATAGTGCTTTATACTACACCTACGAGGAAATAGTATAATTTTACTTTTAATCAAGATACAATAAAAGAAACCGACTGACTCGCGTGCGATTGACACTTTTTATTTCAAGCAAGGAAAAGCAAGTGGCCAGTATCATTTTTCGAGTTTTATGTACGAGTTCGCAAAATAATACTGGCCACTTGGTCACCTGCTCATTCTTTATGTCATTAAAAAAAAACAGCACGTTAACAATGGATTTGCATATACTTTTTCTGCCCGCTCAAGCACGTTAACAATGAATTTTCATACACTTTTTCCGCTCTCATATTTGTATGACAGTAATGACGTATTTTCTGCATCGTTTTCAACAAAGAAAGAAGGTACTTTCCGAGCAGGTGTAGTATAAAGAATATTTTTAGCGTGTTTATAATTATTGTGTAGGATCATTTAAAAAGTAATGCACACAACTTTGCTACAGTGATATTAAGCTATGGTCGCCTTACGCCATAAATACATTGATATAATAGTATTTTTTGCTACAAGGGCGAAAAGGAATAAATTACGAGGACGATTTAAAACACGAGCGTAGCGAGTGTTTTAAACGTACAGAGTAATTTATTGCTCTTACGCCCGTGTATCATACTACGTTTTTCAATGCATAGTGTGAGGAAATAAAACAAATATAATCTTGTGAACTTTAAATTATGATTGGCTCAAAAGGACTGTATCCAGAGCCATTAAACAGTAGAAAAAAAAGTATAACATTTATGGCACACAGGAAAGGTTGCAGGTTAGCGAAATTCTCGTAAATAAATAAAAAAATAAAAAAATAAAGCCCTAGGGCAAAATAATTGACTTTCTGTTCGGTTTTGATGCATAAAAAGTGGGCCTTTACAAGCACTTGCATTGAAATAATAATTATAATATTATACATAAATCACAATTATTTAATAGTTTTCATTCGAAACTAAAAAAAACAATCATAACCGTCACATCCGCCATGTTAACGTTAATTAGCACACCAGCTAGCAAAAAATTATGTTTGAGGAAAGAAAGAAGAATGAAAAATTGTCACAATTATTTTTTCATGGACTTGTAAGTATGTGTGTTTTTTTTTGTTCTCTACGGGTATTAAAATTTAAGGAAGTGGATGACTCAGAAAGAAATAAGACTTAAATACAATTTCATCTTGTACATTGGTGTCACAAATAATCTTTTGATTGTACGAAAATTCTTCAATTTTACAAAATGATATTACTTACCAATAAATCCCTTGTGCGTTTAATAATTTATCAAATTAACTTATTGCGAAATTAATCGTGATGGATGGCGAGTTCTTTAGAAATTACATGGAATAACTCTTAACAGACGGGTGGGTATTTAAAAATTTTGTACGTGTAGGTATATAAATTTGCCTTGAAGCGAAGTTAAATTTAATAATAACCTTTTGTCTTAAATTATGAATTCATTGGCACCTACTTCCATGAAAATTTTACGCGACAGACTTATCGAGAACGAATAATCAACATTAAATCGGTTTCAGTGATCTGGGGATCTAGAAGGGCCGACTTGGGTGAATCATAAAATGATTTGAAAGTAGGATGGAGAGTTTTTTCACGCGTGCTAAAGAGACGGCATTAGAACGGAATCATAATATGATTGATCCAAAGCGGCCTTTTTAGAGGACCTGAACTTATGTATTTTATTCATTTAGGTCGATGACTAATTTTTAAAAATTTGATTCGACTGATGACGGCCCCATGCCGAGTGCCGAAATATAACGAATTATAATTTTTTCAATTGTTTTAATAGTAATAAATAAATAAAAAGCTCATAAAGGTAAAATATAATATATTTATAATTTTTAAAAAGGTTGATTCATTATTTTATTTCGTGCTCTTGTCAAAACCTTTCATTTGACAACCATTTTGGGGCGTCCACCATATTGAATTTAGAATGACGTCACAAATCTAGTGACAACCGAATCCACTATAAATCAATAGTAACACTCTAAGCTTTATAATTATCTGCAATGCAACCAACGCTTAATTGTTTGTTGGAAGCTATCTGTGTTAGCAGAGTTTGTTCTTATTAACTTCTTACTTAACTATGTTATTTTTGTATTTATATTTATATAAATACATATATATTTTAGTTTATTCTAAATTTCATCGTATTTCGACGTGCAAGCCACCTAGCTCTTTAATTAAGATGCTATGTGAATTTTAGTTTTGTTACTCCTAAAGAAAAAATGTGCCGTACGAGAGGCGCGGATTCAGAAATGTAGAGAAAAATGTAAGTGTTTATTTTTGTAAAAAGAAAACTAAAGTAGCTATCGAAAATTTCAAAATCGAAAATTTCAAAATCGAAAATTTAGATAATAAAAAAACACATATAATAAAATACATTTGAGTTCTGTACATGATTCCTATTCGTCAAACGAGGAGAAAAAGTGTGTTTGGAGATCTTATTTCAATAATTACTTTTATTGATGAAACTTTATCCCTGAGAGCTTTATCCAAACATGTTTTCCAGAAACAAAATCCTATATAGATTATATTATAGTTAAAATGCGAATACCGGAAATTTATTCCATTGTATTTCATGAAACATACAGAAAAAGCACCACTATTGTATTAAATAGCCTCAAGTTACGGCTTTCAGTGTGACCAGCCGAAACGTTAGGTTCAGGTGTACTACTCTTAACTTTTTACAAAACAGAGTTCGTTAAATTTTCAACAAGGAGGTGATTCTCGCCAGCTCTGCATTGTTGTTGCCATTGTTGTTGTCATTGTTGTTGTCATTGTGGTTGTCATTGTTGTTTTCATTGTTGTTGTCATTGTGGTTGTCATTGTTGTTGCCATTGTTGTTGTCATTGTTGTTGTCATTGTTGTTGTCATTGTTGTTGTCATTGTTGTTGTCATTGTTGTTGTCATTGTTGTTATCATTGTTGTTGTTATTGTTGTTGTCATTGTGGTTGTCATTGTTGTTGTCATTGTTGTTGTCATTGTTGTTATCATTGTTGTTGTTATTGTTATTGTCATTGTGGTTGTCATTGTTGTTTTCATTGTTGTTGTCATTGTTGTTGTCATTGTTGTTATCATTGTCGTTGTTGTCATTGTTGTTATCGTTGTTGTTGTTATTGTTGTTGTCATTGTTGTTGTCATTGTTGTTGTCATTGTTGTTATCATTGTTGTTGTTATTGTTGTTGTCATTGTGGTTGTCATTGTTGTTTTCATTGTTGTTGTCATTGTTGTTGTCATTGTTGTTATCATTGTTGTTGTCATTGTGGTTGTCATTGTTGTTTTCATTGTTGTTGTCATTGTTGTTGTCATTGTTGTTATCATTGTTGTTGTTATTGTTGTTGTCATTGTGGTTGTCATTGTTGTTGTCATTGTTGTTTTCATTGTTGTTGTTATTGTTGTTGTCATTGTGGTTGTCATTGTTGTTTTCATTGTGGTTGTCATTGTTGTTTTCATTGTGGTTGTCATTGTTGTTTTCATTGTTGTTGTCATTGTTGTTGTCATTGTTGTTATCATTGTTGTTGTTATTGTTGTTGTCATTGTGGTTGTCATTGTTGTTTTCATTGTTGTTGTCATTGTGGTTGTCATTGTTGTTGTCATTGTTGTTGTCATTGCTGCGAAACCGGCAACCATATTCATACCCATATTCGTATATTTTTTGCACACAAGATTTAAATGCGCTCTAAGATATCACGTTCATAGGCGAATTATTATCTGTAAGAAGAGATTTCTTTCAGAAAACCCGTGATGTACATCTATTTTACCAATTGTCCCAAACTATTGTACATCCAGGCAGTCGCCATAATAGTCTAAACATCCGAATCCAGATATTCAAGAGGCATAATAACACTATGCCTTTCCGTTTGTAGATGAAACCTAAAAGTATAATAAACTAACATGTATACTACCACAACACTTACGTGCCTCCCAACTTAAACGTCCTACGAGAACTGGAATCCTAGATAATGTTGCCATCCGTCTTCTCGTAATGCGATGTTATATTGTCCTTTTCAGAAAAAGTGAGCTCGCTCGTATGTTACTTAGCGTGTTATGATGTGTATGAAGTGTCAAGATTATTGCCTGTGAACGGACACCTTCATATCTTTCACACGTCTTTTATACGCGACATACTTTAAGGGCCTTACTATTGCCAAATGGGTACTTTCTAAATCCTACTCCTTGTTTATGGCCAAACCAAAAATAATGAAAAAATGTATTATGAATAATCAACTCTTATACAACATATGCAACATGTTTCTTTTTCATACCACCAAAACTTCTACATGTTTTTTTTTTAACTGAATGGTGTTTTTGCTTAAATTTCCTACTGCTCTTAAGTGGCTTGGCCGATTGAATTCATTTATCTTTGATAAATAGATAAACTTGATAGCTATAAACATAACATATGATTATTCAATAGAACAATCACGTCCATCCACCACGCGTCGTAACAGCCACGATGCATTGCGCGTTGATATGAACGTTATTTCAATGTCGTTTCCGTTAATATTCGTAGTGACAAATAACGAGCTGCTAATTTGACGATGGTAATCGCCTTAAGGGAATTGTCCAAGGCGGAATCTTTGCCGAAATATTAATTTTAACTTTAGTAGGATCTAGCAGAATATCAGCGTTGTAGCTTTGGCTGTGGCATTAAGCTGAGCTAGACTCGTTTTTCATAACTACAGAATATGTTTAATTCGTTTATAAATGTTATTTTTTGTTATACTGTGGTTCTGAATTAAAGCTCTTTTCTTCCTTTCTTTCTTTATCTTTTACAACGAAGCCTTATTGTCTGGGTGTCGGTCCGACGTGAGTGAGTGAGTGAGGAATATATTTTGGAGAAATCTATATTTACGTACATATAATTATATAAGTAGCAGGGCCATTAATAGTAGTTTATGCTACAAGGGCGCAAAGGAATAAATTACGAGGACGATTTAAAACACGAGCGTAGCGAGTGTTTTCAACGTAACCGAGTAATTTATTGCTTTTACGCCCGTGTATCATTTCTCAATGCATAGACTGAGGAAATGGAAACAAATATAATCTTGTGAACTTTAAATTATAATTGGCTCAAAAGGACTGTATCCATAGCCGTTAAACGGTGTAAAAAAAGTATAACGTCTATGGTACACAGGAAAGGCTGCAGGTTAGCCAACCATTGTAAATAAATTAAAAAAAAATAATATTAAAGCCCTAGGGCAAAATAATCGACTTTCTGTTCGGTTTTGATGCATAAAAAGTGGGCCTTTACGAGCACATGCATTGAAAAATAATGTATGATTAACATATATAGGCTTGATGCCTTCTGAAAATTTTAGTCTTTTAACACTTTCACTTCCGATGTGACATTGGCAAGGTAACTACGATGAAACTATGTCAATGCGCTCGGTCACACCCATGCGTCCATACAAACTATTTTCATCAGTCTGGCTGGAGCTGGCACTGACCGAAAGCGCATTTTACATGGCTGGCAGTGAATGTGTTAAAGAGTTATAGGTTGGTTACTGAATTAGGATAATTTCGTTTAGCGATACTTAGGCGACGAATCAGCGGAATCAGCCAATTACAGCGCTGCACAAGCACCTCTCAACTTCTAAAATAAATTTTAAATATGTTATTATTTATGTTATTATTATTATTTATGTTAATATGTTATTATTGTTATTATTTATAATAAATATGTTATTATTTATTTATTATTTACATAAAAGTACAGCCTGGACATGACGTCACAAAACTCCAAAGCCTAATTTTGAATGCAGCGAAAAGTTCACCCGCGCGTAAAGGCCGCTCTTCAGGAAAATACAAATTAATTTAACTTTTACATTGAAAATAAAAAAATATTTGATAACAAGAAAGTAATTTCCATTAACAAACGAAAGGGAGTGAGCCGCCGCTCGCTGTCTGTGAGCGGTCAACCCTAATAGACTATAAGAAAATATCAAGAAAACAAAGAGCAAGGGAAAGAATGGACCGAATGGCTGATACCTTTTGTACTGACTTACCAGCTTTTCTTATACTTCTCGTTTATTTTAAATTGACTCTTAAGGTCTTCACGATACGATACGTGTTACATTAACGACGAAGCGAGATTTGTAAGAGATTTCTGTCCGGTGTCATGACAAAGGAACAATAGCTGACCCGGATGTTTTGAGAAGAGTTTTTACGCTAAAATATAGGTACAAATGTTTGAAATGCGGAAATATTCATTACACTGTTGCCAGCTTATGTACACCGTTCATTACACTGAAACTTATAGCAGATCATCGGACGTGTTTAAAAACCCGTTCTTAAGGCGAATGGATACGCCAACTGCAATTGGGACCTGTCTTTGAAGGCCTACTCCTCCCACACGGGTGGTCCAAAAATTTTCATAAAAATGTATGATGTCCATTATAGAGTCAAAAATAAATTTCAAGTTTTAAAAACTGTTTTTCTATAGTAAGGTTTGACAAAAAAAAAAACGAAAGTCATCGAAAGTTTCACATGATTAACACAAGAATTCTCTTACTCCTTCCAAACGCCTAAAGCGATTTTAATTATTATCTCATCAAATTATAGAAAATTTCTAAAAAAAATTAAGTTCAAATTTTTTTTCCGTTCATGGCGTCCATGTGAAAAGTATTATTTTCTCCTATTTTGCGCTAGCCGGAGACGCAGTGGTTGTCGTAACAGCCAATTTTCAAGGCACGCTGAAATGAACTTTATTTCAATGTCGTTTCCGTTGATATTTGCACCGACACACATCGAGTTGCTTATTTAGCGTGGTCATACGCCTTAATTCGCATGCAGACATCATAATGTACAACGGAAATAGACCTTATCAGTAGCTTGTCTGACGGTGAAGCATTCCCCCGGGTTACACCGTGCTGCGCCGACAACAACGTAAGGACGAGGGCGCCGCAGGGGGCGCGCTGCTGGCCGTGCGCGACTACTGCTGTGGCAATGAAATCTCATCAGTAGCTTATCTGACGGAGATTTGTTCCCACCGGGTTACACCGTGCCAGCAAAAAACATCATTTGTTGCTGAACTTGCTGAACGGTGAAGAAAAACATCGTGAAGAAACCTGCATGCCCTAAAAAGCGTATATTTGTGCCCGAAGAACGGCGATAGGGCTCACCACACATCACGTTGGGACGTAATAATGGTCGGTGAAACGTGGGTGTACTGAATGTGGACTGTGACTTGCATTTCACAATTCACACTCGGACACATCTCTGAGATCCCCTCGGGGATTTAAGTCGTGACGATATATACAAGGCGAATTTGTGAACCTCGTCCAAATTCATACTTGAGCCTTGATAAGTGATCAGCATCATGGACCAATACGGATTTTTGTAAAATTCATAAAATGAAATTTCGACTCCCCATAGTGATTCACTCAGGACTAGGAGTGAATTACTATGGAAAGTCTAAATTTCATTTTACGAATTTCACAAAAATTGTTGTTGATTCATGATGCTGATCACTTACCAAGCCCTTAGTATGAATTTGGACCATGATTAAAAAGTCACCATGTATGAGCGGGAAGAAACATGTACAACATCAGGGTAGCTTAAATCTGTTGCATATTATTTCAAATATGTATTTGCATAAATATGTCTAAAGAATTAGAGGTAATCTCCCACACGTGTTTTTTTATTAAGAACGGGTAAGAATAAACTTCCCGAAAAAAAAACAAAACTGAAGTTCCTATGAACTGTGGCTTACTATAGTATTATTATTTAGTATTAAAGGACGGTTACCGAAAATAAATACAAAATACAACAAAAGAAATAATCATATTCTACTAACAAACAAGTACTTGTTAAAATTATAATGTTACGAAAAATAAACTGAACTTTCGCATGATATAGTAAACTTGGAAACAGAAATACTGACTTGGCGACTAAACATGTCCTGCTGAAATACTGACTTGGCGACTAAACATGTCCTGCTGAAATACTGACTTGGCGACTAAACATGTCCTGCTGAAATACTGACTTGGCGACTAAACATGTCCTGCTGAAATACTGACTTGGCGACTAAACATGTCCTGCTGAAATACTGACTTGGCGACTAAACATGTCCTGCTGAAATACTGACTTGGCGACTAAACATGTCCTGCTGAAATAAAATTTCCAACGCATTAAATTCAACGTAGAACCAACCGGCTTAATTTCCATTATTGGATATTGTATTACCTTTTTAACTGGCACTTTTAAGAAAACGACTGCTACCGCTCGGCTCGGCCTTGGCCAAACTAGTTTTTTGGAAATCCTTCAGCGCAGAAGAAAGCCGGTAGGTTAGGTTAGAAAGTTAGGTATGGCGAGTCGCGGAACGTAATGGAGCGACCGCCATTCGTATAGTACATAACCTTCGTGGTTATTTTTCATGACAACCCATAATTCCTTCAGCGCAGTAGTGGAGCACTTTCACCACTTTTAGTTTCACCTTTAATTTCACCAAATTTCACTAATTTCACTTTTAACATTTACACCGCTTTCACTTCGAACACTTTGCTACTTTCACTTTGATAATATAACATTTTTCAATGCATGTGCTCGTAAAGGCCCACTTTTTATGCATCAAAGCCGAACAGAAAGTCGATTATTTTGCCCTAGGGCTTTATTATTATTATTTTTTTTAATTTGTTTGCAATGGTTGGCTAACCTGCAGTCTTTCCTGTGTACCATAGATGTTATACTTT
This sequence comes from Ypsolopha sequella, assembly GCA_934047225.1. Lineage (NCBI taxonomy): Eukaryota > Metazoa > Arthropoda > Insecta > Lepidoptera > Ypsolophidae > Ypsolopha > Ypsolopha sequella. The sequence goes on from OW203985.1 coordinate 30,070,134, forward strand.
TTTTCCACTGTTTAACTTTAACGGCTCTGGATACAATCCTTTTGAGCCAATCATAATTTAAAGTTCACAAGATTATATTTGTTTTCATTTCCTCACACTATGCATTGAAAAACGTAGTATGATATACGGGCGTAAGAGCAATAAATTACTCGGTTACGTTTAAACTATTAATAAAACTAATACTTCAACGGTTTTGGGTTTCTACGGTTTTTGGTAAACTGGTGATACCGGTTCGCAGACCCTAATTCGTATAAAGTCGGCATAAAAAAGGGTGTTTGTTAACCAATATCCCATTTTGCCTCGGCTTCAAAACATCGCAGCTTTCCCTGGCTGAGCCGTGATACAATTTTATGACTTTTTCGTCGCAATATATCAGACGCTCCTATTTCACTTTCTAAGAAGTGCTCATAAAACCTTAGATGGTTTAAGGGCGGCACCTTCAATTTAATCTTACGACAGTTTTCGTTCGTGAAAATATCGCCTTTCGTCTAAAATACAGTAGAACAAAACTCTATATCGATATCTTATTCCGTAGCGTAGAGTATTTTACACTCCGTCGATGGCTGCCAATCCTTCTAATATTATTATGCTAATGCAGCCAATTTCAATAAAAGCCTTCTCCGCACCCAAAGACATTCCCTAGGAGACGGAATCTTTTCAGACGACGGTATAAATCTACAAGACATGCGCCTCGTTACACCGACACGGGTTCCGATTTGTAGCTCATATCTTTTCACGCAAAATTTTGTTCATTTCGTTACAGGCAAATCGGATAGCAGAGTATGAATTTATTAGCTGGAGTTTCCCTTCATTCAGTCTTTCTTGCGGTCATAAATGTACCATAGGGTATCTAGAGATACAAAATTCGCCATTTTATGAACTCTTTCTACTTCTCGGGAGATATATTTTGAGCGAAACTCAAATCAGAATTGTTATATTTGTAACGAAGTTCCTTATCGCACGTCGCACTTGGCGAAGGACAGCTAGGCCGAAAAAAGTGCAAGACTTCGACCATCACGTCACTTTTGCTATAATTTGTGTTTTTACAAGTCTATGTACTGATATATTACTGTAGTATGGGCGTGCGGGGTGCGTCAGTAGCAAAAGGAACTTCATTCCAACCGAGTGTCCCACAACAACTCTCGTTCTTTCATTTGATTAGAAATGTTAAACGTCAAAGCAAATCAGTATGTTTAAAATAATTTATGTAACAAATAACGATTGGTTAATAATATTTAGGGTTCTGTACACATAAAGCAAAATAAGCAAAGTATGTTCAGTCACCTGCAGTTCAAGCTCCCTATTTGTAAACAATTTTAACTCATGATTTATATAAAAACGGCTCACCTCAATACGTGTTATGATCGGGAAAGCCGACCAGTTTCAGCAGATTTAGACTGCCTTCATCTGGGCGAGTAAAGACGTTTACGCGACGACGTTACGCCGCACACTGCGGGCTGCGGCTCGCAGGGCTCGGGATGACATCGATGCAGATGGTATTGGTGGTATATAATTCTATAATTTTAACTCGCATACATAACCTAAATTAGCAACTCAATATGTGTCGATATGTTCTGTAGTGTCGATACAAATATCTAATAATGTTCATATCAGCGAGCATTGCAAAAGCGCTGTTACGACGACCACTGCAGCTCAAAATAGAAGGAAATAATACTTATTACATCAATGCGACGATGGATGGAAATAAAATGAATTTTATAGACCTATTAATCTATATGAATAAAAGAATCCATCCATCCATCCATCAGCCTAGTTCGTCCACTGCTGGACATAAGCCTTTCACTCACGGCGGTCATCCTGGAAGAATTGCCCACACTCACAAACGCTGGGCAGGCGGGTTGGGAGCGCGGTGCCGGAACCTTCGCACCAGTGACGCCGCTGCCCGTCACCAGTCTGTTCCATATAAGGCCCGGCTATTAGGGATGGATATACCACCATCCATCGGTCCCAGGCATGGTGGGCCTCCTGGTTTTTTGCCTGTGAGCTGTCCTCTTACTCTCCCCCGAATTACTTCGAGGGGGTCTCCAAGTAAGATGGTGGTACCTCCACAGTCGAGCCCGGCATCAGCTCTACCACCTGTAAAAGAATACGAAACATGAAATATGATCGATATGTCGCTGTGGGGCTGATATCGTTATGATATGACAACCGATCCCAAGATCGCGGTTGTGCGGCGGTGCAGCGTGTCAACCCGCCTACTCTTTTTCACCCAACATTGGTGGCGTCGTCGATATCGGCCGATAGTTGGCGTCGGTTGCTGTCGACGACGATATCGGTGACGCCAACGATACAGTGTGAAAGCGTTTGAGATTACCAGTCCGACGATGTCGTGTAGTTATCGTGTCGGTAACTTCATCGTCCGGTGTGAAAGCGCCCAATAGGTAACTTGTAATGCTGCCCTCTGTACAATACTTCTATTAGATCTACCTGTAGCACCTGGATGTAGGTATAGTTTCTGAGAGAGAGAGGGGGGGGTTCATCGCCTTGTTTGAGTTGAGCGAAACCTACATAAATGACTTGAGTAATTGGATATGGGTGTGTTAAGGGTCCTTAGTTCGAAATTGCTTTCTCAATGAATTCTCAGAATATGGGTGTGTATTTCTCATACCAGGTAAATTCCACGCCAAAGAAGTTGTCCTGCAAATTAAACAAAACTGGAGCTTGTTTCAAGTAACAAAGAGCTCTGTCTGACGGCAATATACACGCCGATAAGATGAAGGTTTGATAGGACGACATATTTTTACAATTTGAATAAACTTTGTATTTGTTATGGCGAATGTTATGTTTGATGATAAACATCTGCACGACTGATCGACGCTTGTGGCAACCCGAAGGCTGGCGCGTATCTTGGCCAGATAATCAGTCTGGCCATTCAAAGAGGAAACGCTGCCAGCCTTCTAGGTACCCTTCCACATGACGGTAGCGATCTAGATAAGATTTTTTATTTAGTTGAGTTATTTTTATTATATGTTTTTAGTTTAGCGTTGCCTTTTTTTGTTTTAGGTAAGTTTTATTTTATGGTATGTTTTCAGTTTTATTTTGTTTCAATACAAATAAATAAATAAATAATAAAATAATTTGTTTTGAGCATTATATAGCTAATGTTCGATATCATATTCATTTTTAATAAATCATTAATTTTTGCCGCCTATACAGGATGTTTGGGACATTGATGTAAATATTTGCAAATAATAAAGAAACTGATTTTGAAAAAATTTTACTCATTTTACAATTGTGCAAAGTTTTGTGGTTTTCGAGATACAGACGTTTTAAAATTAAAATAAAACACATTGTTATTTTAAATTATTTTTTAATACACTTCAATTAAACAAAAAAACAAGATAAATGTGTTAAAAAAAAAAGTGAAAATAAACATAAAGATAAATAAGTACAGTACGTATTTATAACGAAGAAAAAGATTTCTTAAGTAAATTTTAGTGAAATCTTAAGTTATTATTTTTAACCATAAATAATGTTTTTTAATTTTTTATTTATTGCAGATACCTAATTTTAAGTAGACAAAACTGAAAAATGTCTATATCTCGAAAACTACAAAAATTTGCATCATAGTAAATTCAGTCAAAAATGTTCAAAATCACTCCCTTTATCATTCCTGAAAATAATTACATCGACGTCCCAAACACCCTGAACCCAACGGCTAAAGTAACAGAATTCGTGCTGTGTGAGAAATGTGGAAGAGGGAAGAAATACACACGAGAACAGACTGCCACAGTGATGTGGTGTGATGACTCTCTAGTTTTATGATGCAATTTGGTGGGGTTTTGTAAAACGACGATTTTCAACAAAAAGTAAAAAATTTTTGCGACGACGAGTGAAGCGATGACTAGCGTGTTAGGTTGCTTGTGAGCGAAGCGAGGCGAGCCCTATTTTTCTTAACAGAAGGTAAATTTCCGCAGGGGGGATAAGGGAACCACCTCTTAATTTCCTAGAAAACTACATACTAGGGTCGCCTCGATCCGCTCCGCTTCGCTCGGCTGCTAAATTTATAATCACAAGCAAGTAAAACGCTCCTACTCGCTTCGCTCGTTGTCGCATCTATTTCTAATTTTTGGTGAATTTATTTGTTTTTAAATTTTTTGCCGTTAGTTAGCGGTTATGTTCTTATGTTGAGCCTGCTAAATATTAGATAAACTAACAAATTAGTGTTCAAATCCATAAGTTGAGTCTTCCATTTGGGCTCTTATGTGGTATGAACCTTTGTGAGCTTTTAACAGGTATTTTTATTTTAATACTACGGGTATACAACGTGTAACAGAAAGGTGTAAACATATTTGAAGAGCTTATTCAGTCAATGGTATATAACAACTTTTACCATGGAACAAAACATGTATCTCGAGAAAAAAAACTACTGTTTCATAGAAAAATGCAATGTCTCTCGGCCGAAATGTATGGAAGGGCAATTTTTTTTTTGAGATTTCAGGGTTGTCTCCGGAGTAAAAGTTGTTCTATACCATGGTCTGAATAACCTCTTCAAATATGGTTACACCTTTCTGTTACACGTTGTATATATAAAATAATTGCTTTTAAATTATTCAAGACAGTTTCATGTACGGAATAAATTCAATCATTTGGTAACATTCGCCTATCTTCGGAAATACGATGTAGTATCCAGTCTTCGGCTTGGCAGTTATTTTATCAATTTATAGCTTACGATGTCAGTACGATGACAATTAAGAAAACCGCATCTAAATCCGTTGAGTGGTTCTCGAGTTAAGAGGCGTCATCACGCGCAAACCTCATATGGAATGTTACTTGTTATATCATATTTGAGGCTGAGTCCATTAACATTAACTAGATCTATGTTTAAGTCGAACTAAAAATCGTGAAATTTTAGTAATATCTTCAAAACAAACCCTTAAAATACGTAAATTTAATGTTCTTTTACCAAAAGTGTAGCCGAATCGGCTTACATTGTTTTTGATAAAATCAAAAATTATCGAAAATGTTATCTAGATTTAAAATAACCAAAAATATTGTTTGAAAATGTCCACAGTCTTGCCAACATCATATTTCTCCTGAAACAAGTTTCAAAATTTGTGCCCGCGTCGAAATCGGCACGATTGTATTGTCCTCGCAAGTTTCATGGAGCATGCACCTTATAGCGAAATTAAACAGGATGACATTTGGCCACGCCCACAACTGAGTTGGTCGGGTCATAATAGGATGTTTTTTCTTAAGGGGCCTGGTATCGCCAAAAGGTACTTTCTAATGCCTACTCGTTTATGGCCGAACCAAAAATATGGAAAAATAATGCATATGAATTATCAAATTGAACAAAACGTATGCAACATATTTCTTTTTCATACCACCAAAACTACTATATGAAAAATAAATTTCAACCGAATATTGTCTTTTGGCTTGAATTCTCTACTGCTACTACGTGGCTTGGTCGATTTAATTCAGTTATGCTTTAAGTAATAAATAAACTTGATAGCTATAAACATAACATAGGCTTATTCAGTAGAACAATCACGTCCTTGTGAAAAGTATTATTTTCTCCTATTTCACCCTATCGAGGACGCAGCGAGCGTCGTTACAGCCACTAACGCGTTGATGAACGTTATTTCAGTGTCATTTCCGTCGATATTCGTACCGACAAACATTGAGCTGCTAATTTGGCGTCACAAATCATCTTAAAATGGATCAGACAAATAAACAGACAAACAAATTTTGAATTTGAAATATGCTTTAAAATGTAGTTTTGGCCACGATACCATAACACATTTTATTTTAAATTTCACAAACATTTTCAATATTTCAACAAAAGTTGAAAGAAAAGTAAAATAAACACCTCGATTGACGTGATCAAATAATTTCATCGCGTTTTTAGGTGCATTTAATTTTAAGGCACTATTTATCGACTCATACATTTATTTGTTTATTTGTTATTAAACCCTTGAAGCATGAGAAATTACAAGATTTGTATTGCAGTTGTATGTGTGGCAGGCAAATAGTAAAATTCCGCCGTTTACAAACGGCGTCGTCGTCAGTTCCTAAAGCTCGCTGTTTTTCAATTTGTCGTTCGGCAAATTGTAAAATGGCCGCTGTTTTTAAAATGTTTTCTAAAAAGCCGAAATCAAAAGACTTTCACCAAAAAGTGCAAAATAGGTGCGACGACGAGCCGAACGCGGTGGAGCGTGTTAGGTTTACATGTAATTACATATTGAGAGCTGAGCGAACCGGAGCGGAGCAAAATAGCGAGCGTTTAGAAACGGACAACACCATTTGTAAACGGCGGAATTTTATTATTTGCCTGCGACTTTCACAATCCACAAAGCACAAAAACTTCCACTTTGACGAATCCAGCCAGCTCCAGAACGCCCATAAAGCATAGTCATCATAAAACCGAATGTTCAATGAAAGCTACTGTAACGGTAGGTATTTAAGTGTGCGCGTGCTACTGAATAAAAAAGCTCTTATGCAACGCCCGCCTGGCGGTTTCAATATTTGCATTCCATTTCTAGTTGCGATTTCGAAGAGTTGTCCCCGTTTTACTTGGACATAGTTCTTTTAATAACTAAACTATCGTTAACTTTTATTCTTTGTTCTGAAAATTGTTTACCTATACTTGTTACTCCAATCTAATTCTTTTTAATAAAATGATTATTATTTGGTAATATGCAGGCAAACAAGTATTATTTATGGTTTTATATCAAAAATCTCATTTGTTTATTTTTTTTATGAACAATCTGAAAAAGCAGGCACAACGAACTGGAATCTAGGGTTTTTACCAAATCCCTAAGAACATGCGCCGTGACTCCGTCATAGTAAAAACAGGATAGTAGGGTAACTCCCGCCCGTGCGGGACTAAAATGCCTACTGTTCCAGGGTTGTCCCTATCTCTTTAAGTTTTATAGCTAAGTTTTTTAAGTTTCTTTTAGTTTTATAGCAAATACGTATATTAAAAACAATACGTATGTGACATGTTTGTAAAAAATTCTATAATTTTACAACTACGCTTTCCTTTGTTTATTTATTTATTATTTTAACAGCCGTAAGGCGAAACCAGTTGGACTAATAAAACAGTGATATTGTGAAACAGTACAAGTGTTTTTATCAAAATTATTCTATAATTTTCGTTTCGTTCGTAAAGAAAAAAAATATATATAAAAATTGCTATGACGGTATTGACTCTCATACAAACATCTTAGATCCCAGCTTTACATTACATACAACAAACTCCAAATAACTTAAATAATTGAACGATTTATTGTTAGTTACGTGTGGTAGAGGTGACGCCGCACAGTGGTTTCCGCTCTATGGAACATGCGTCAAAAATACATAACTTTTGAAATACGAGGGTGTAGTGAATGAAAACAACCGTGTTGAATAAAGGAGTTTATATTTAAATAATAAATTGTATGAAATTAAATATTTTTTGCATAATTACACAGAAAACATATAATAGTTTATTCAATAAGAGTCGAAATCTAAGAATACTTTATAAAATATTTTACAAACCTTATTTTTTGTCAAATATATTATTTTGTATATATTTGGAATAAACAAACAGTTTCGACTCCTGTGTGGCTAAAAAAAAATAGGCAATAAGTGTTTTATTTACATTATAGATAAAGTTTCAAAAATCTAAATTAAGTTAAAATTATCTTAGAATTACTATGACTGACAATCTAAATAAATTCTTATTTACATACTAAATAAGTCTACATACGCGTACATGACAGTAATTCTAAAACGCCAACAGATAAGTGGGTTTTCTTTGTTTTTTTGGGCAGCTTTCTCAGTCCTGTAATATAGGGATCGGAGCTCAAAAGTAGCCGATTTATTAAATCTAAATTGGTTACAGTTCTTGAAAATTTCCGAGTGTTGTTGAGTCTAAAGGTTTTAATATCTTTGTTTTTAGCCTCAGCCGCTTCCTCAGATAGTTCACCAATAGGTAAAATGGCATGTTCAATTACTTCTGACGCATGTAGCAAAATTTTATGAACAGAGGCTGGAAGGTAATACCAATCATAAGCCTGAACTAATTTAAAAGCCGTTTCCAAAGCAAACTCTTTAAATTTTACAATATTTATCGCATAACCAGAAGACATGGCTTTTAATATAGTGGAACACCTATCGATGAGATCCCGGTCTAAACCGGTTATTTCAGCTGAAATTTCACTATTTTCAAAAAACCGCCTTGCTGTGTTCCCGTCATTAGATGTTCAACTACCACCAGATATTGGCTGATCTACAATCAATCCCAATCTTTTTCTAAACTCTGACTGAATACGAGATTTATTTAGAGAAAGATTTTTCTTGTCTTCCTCGGATCTTACTTGCCATTTCTTTATATCAAGATCCTTATTGTTTTCATTAATTCTGTACGAAACATGAATAAAATATTCGAAAAATCGTATCCAGGCATGAAGCGTAGACAGACCGAACTCGAAACGTTCAGTGTGGACTGGTTTTGTCAAACATTTCTCAATGTTATTCATTTCTGAAGGTGTTGCCTCGCAGATGTAACATCTTGCCGAACTAGTTTCACTGAGAGCAGAACAAACTTTCCCATCTATCATTGTTAACTGCAGATCGTGTGAGATAGAAATGTCTTGCCCATTGATCTTTAACGCAGTTGGCGTTAACAATGAAATTTGATCCTTGAAATATTTTTCTTCTGCTCGGGAAACATCAACAGTCTCCTTTTTTAATTGAAAACGTATCGGTCTACAGTAACGAACAGAAGAAGGTCGCGGATTTTTCCACACGAGATCCCCATTTGACGAATCAACTAATCGCAACGGAACATAGGAAGTAACAAATAAGCCATTGTCTTTAACATGGGTTTCAGAAAATGATTGTTTGTACTCACTATAGCCTGTGCTTCCATCGAATCCCCATTTTCCCATCAAAACAAAATTACGCGGAGACACCGATACGTTTTCGATCACGTCTATTTGAGATTTAACTATCCTACTGACAGTATGATCCAAAAGGTTTTGGAGCTTCACTTCCGCAGCCTTTTCTGACGCAACTATTTCTTTTGGATAGCACTCCTTTTTAGAACTCAACACTTGTCTATATGATGGTAGCACTTGCATTTGTAATTTATTGTTCATAAAGTCTTTAATAAGCAGGTATTGATGTTTAGATAACTTTGCTTCGACCAAAAGCGACACAACTTCATCTGGATTAATTGCTTGAATCTCGGAACTGATTGATGTTTTTGAAACATCACGAAGGCACTTACTTAGAGATTCGTCTTGTCTGGAAACTTCGGCTAGGCGACGTTGTCTTGTTCTTTTACCACACTCGCTGAAGTCTTTCAGAGGACGGCCGCGTTTACAGACAGTTGAAGCTGTAGGAGTGGACGTTGTAGCAGAAGATTTGCACTCACCGACACAAATTTCATCAGAAACACTCAGCCACGTCGAATATTTCTTCAGAAAACATGGTTTATTGCGATGACAACTCTTGAGTCTATTATTTATTTCTGAACAAATACGACGCACACACAGTTTGAAAGGGTTAAAGTCAAGATTTTCTTTGTTTGGAAAATCTGGTATCTTTTCCACTAAATCACGGAAAACCTCCAGGTTTTTCTTCACTGGACTACCATTTTTGGTTACCCAGATGTCATACACATGCATTCTTGGTAATATGCACATGTGAAATGTACCTGAAAGAGATAATACAAAATTTAATTAATAAAACAAATATTCGTAGCACTTCGTAGCAACCGCTACGAAATAAAGTAAAATCTAATATTGGTCATTGTTCAAAGGAACGCAAAAAGTGCGGTCTAGAATTTTTATATTTTTATGTTAAGGCTTTCCTTGATTACTAATTATTAAAATTGTCGCCGGTAGAGTTGTGTTTACATTTTGAATGTTTGACGAAACATTCGAAAAAATAATAAGAACAAAATAATGATGGCCTTTGCCGTAGTAGTGTCAAAATAAAATTACGACATGAACATCAGACCAAATATTGTAATTATTTGAAAATACATACCTTTTTCTAGGAATTCCATCACAATTAACTTGTAAAAAGTCACTTCTTTTATCAGTTGTAAACGGTTAACAAAGGGTTGCGATAACTCAACAAGCTGGCGTAATTAGCGGTAAGCGTTGATGCGCTCACTTCAGGTACCAAAATAACTATGTTAATGTCGTGATAATGGTATTTAATTTATACCTGCGTAAACCTTAAACCTAGTGCTCTTCGAAAACATACAAAAAAGTGACCAATCAGAGTGACGCATTTTCGATTATTGTCGTATGTGTGAAACCACTGTGCGCCGGGCTTGACTGTGGAGGTACCATCTTATTCGGAAACCCTCTCGAAGTTATTCGGGGGGAGGACAGCTTTCAAACAGGCATACATCCAGGTGGCCTACCATACCTGGGACCGATTGATGGTGGTATATCTGTCCCAGATGGATTGTAAAATCCGCGGTTTTACAAAACCACTAGATATTTTACAAAACAGCTTCGTAATGTAAAACTGCTAAACAGTGGCGTGCATAGAACTTTTTTCCGGAAAAGCAATCAGAAGGTCAAGTTTGACAATAAAAAAGACATGAAAAAATTTAAAGAACACATGAAAAAAGAAAGTTTGTATGACGCCAGGGTAGGCCTGCCTACCCTAGAAAGAACATTTTCATGCAAATTTTTTTTTTTTCAAAGTGTTATTTAAATTTTTTCATATTTTTTTTATTGTCAAACTTGACCTTCTGATCCTCCTTTCCGGAAAAAAGTTCTATGCACGCCACTGCTGCTAAATGCAGGATTGTATAAACCAGCGTTTCTTAACCTTTTTTGTCGACGGACCCCTTAGGAAATCAAGCACAATTTTAAGAACCCCTTAGTAAAAAAGCAGCAATAAATTTCGGACCATTTATTTTAGTTCTACAAATTACAAAAAAAAAAACTATTTCATATAAAATACGTTAATGAGAAGGTTGGTGCTGCTTTTTTGCAACTAAATTAGTGATATTTGGGTTTATATTACTACTGAGTTATAGTCTCAAATCGGATTCCACTTTTTAATCCATTTCTGTATTTGTTTTTATTATACACAAGAGCAGAGAATGCCTTTTCACAGAGATACTTCGTTGAGAAAAGCAGTAAATATTTCAGTGCTTCTTCTGATATTTCTATAATCTTTTTTTTACATTCACCCAAAAACTTGATAAAGAGGATTCTTTAAAATTACGTTTCAAAGCTGAGTCGAGCTGCGGACCACCATACATATGCTCGGGGACCCCCAGGGGTCCACGGACCACAGGTTAAGAAACGCTGGTATAAACGTTTTGGATTATTCAATGCAGTGAGTCAATGTTTAGTGGTTTTGTAAAACAGCGTCAAATTAAACGTAAAATTGTAAATTTTGCTAAAACCTACAGAAGTCGCCTCGCTCTACTTTGCTCGTATCCTTATTTTATCTTACATGCAAACCTAACACGCTCGCCTTCTCTCTTCGCTTGTCGTCGCACTTTTTATTGACTTTTGGTTGAAGACTTTTTACATTACGTCTAAACGTGGGTAGCAGTATTGTCGAACGTAACGCAATGACAATCCAGCTGAACCTTATTTAGCTGTTTTATGTAACGGAGCTGTAACGTATAATAAATATAACCACGTAGGCTGGTGAGGAGAGTGGAGGTAGGAAGGAGCCGCCGCTCTCTCTCCGGTCGCCGCACGAGCATCGTGTATATACTGAAATAGTGTTTTATTGAATACCTATCTGAACCTGTACAGGAGCTATTTTGTAAAACAGCCAGGAATTCTACAATCCATCTTCGACATATCCACCCCCAATTGTCGGGCCTTATTTGAAACAGACTCGTTTTGAAACAGCAGCGGCGTCACTGGAGCGAGGGTTTCGGCATCGCGCTCACCAACCCGCCTGCCCAGCGTGTGTGAGTATGGCCATTTCATCCAAGAGGACTTGGAAAGGCTTCACGTCACGTCCAACAGAGGACGAAGCCAGGCTGAAGGATGGAGGATGACGTGTTATCTGAACCATTCGTCTATGTCTGAACGTAAGTTTTAGCCATTACAAAACTCGTCTACCGACCTCGACATCGCGAAAATTTACGCGACGACACGTGCTTGCCTGGCTGCTTTCCATAATTCATCAAGAACTCGCCCACAAGTACGACCTCGTAAATCAGAAGGTGCCATATTACAAGTACTCACCGGCGCCAGTACTAGAAAACGGCCGCGCCAAGCTCTACTGGGATCGGTCTGTCATCACGGATAGGACTATTCTCACGAATAAACCTGATATCGTGTTGATGGACCGGGCGCAGTCTTGGGTGTTTTTGGTGGATATCACAATCCCACACGATGAGAACCTCGTGAAAGCCGAAACCGAGAAGAAGAGGAAGTATCTCGACCTGGCTCACGAGGTTACCGACATGTGGGGCGTGGCATCCACCGAAATAATCCCAGTTGTTTTATCCGCGAACGGGTTAATACCAACCAGTCTCGAAACCAACCTGAGACGGTTGGGATTCCGCGGCAGTTCGCTTCCAGCGCGGATGCAGAAGGCGGTTCTGCTCGATACTGCTCGCATCTTTCGCCGGTTTCTTTCCCTGGGGCTCTGAACCTCGGTCGACAGTGCTTCTGCCGAGGGATGAACCGTCTCCCTCCCCTTAAATTCTTTTGGCCAAGAGGGAGAGACGAGATCAAAAATTCTCAAAATAATAATAATAAACCTCTCAAAATCCAACCCTACGTCCGACCGAATTCATACTTTAGACTCGGTTCACTAACCTCGGATCACTATCAGGAACAAGGTTTAATGATCCTTATTGTCGAAATAAAAAAAAAATGTTGTTCCTATACAAACTAGGCCCGTTCAAATAAAATTCCTAGTAAAGGAGCAAAGATTTTTTTTTCTGCTTTCACTGGAAGGGTCATTAACATTGTTCCTGATCACTAACCGAGTTTCCAGTATGAATTCGGGTGGTTGATTAATTTTCACTTTATATACATATTTATATTTATAGTTTTATTTAGGTCTGATTGTAGCAGGTCGCAATCGCTTTTAACAATAATAAAAACAAATAAGTTACTATAAACCAAACTCAAATAAAAATTCTTAATTAAATTAAATTTATATAAAACACCTATCAGAAATTAAAAATGTTTCACAGAGGTTTCCCATACCATGAAGACACCCGGAAAGAAATGATTTTGTTAAGAGGATAGGTTCCGCTTGCATACTACCCTGTCACTCCATGCGGATTCTGGAAAAAAGTCAAAATGACAACTTTTTTCACTAATTTTATTATTTAAAAAAAAAGGAAAGGTGCTATGAAACATTTGTCCTGTTAAGAGTTTAATTAAGTTTATACAGAATTTAGGCCATAAATAATATGAACGGGTTTTTATTTTAATAAACTTATACCTCGACATGAAAAGAGCCATTTTTTTAGAGCCATCTTTAGCACTTTATTTCCCAATATTGGAATGACGTTTGACGATTCTGTTCCAATATGAGTGTGTATTATATTCCCGAAAGAAATACATATTTTTTCTTTTTTATGTAGTATTTCTAGATTCTTCAAACCAGGAAGAATAACTTATGGTTTTGCGGAAACTATCCTCTTAAAACATATGATTTTCAAGTATGTTACTCTTTTCAAGCGGAGCTATGGGCAAAAGGATAGTTAATGAAACATAATATGTCGCCGGATAATCAGAAAAAACAGATGAACGCGAATATCACAGGATGATTGTAGAGGTCCCGATAGTTGGAAAATAGAAAAGAACTTCGTGACCATCCTAGTAGGATTTGGTTGCTTTTCAACTTTTCATCGGTACGTTTTTTTCCCTAATCACATTTTGCCACGATCGTGTTTCGTCAAAGGTGCGATAAGAGCAAGACTCCAGCAGAGTGAGGAGGAGCCGAGCGAAGGCGAGGGGAGCGAGACGACCCTTTCAGTTTTTCCAATTAACCGTACCTTTGCATATTATAATCCTAGGATTTTCGTGATGATCCATTTCTTCTAAATATCCTACTACATTATGTAAGTCTAAAACTTTGACTGCATCCTTTGCCTGAATTAGCAACGCCTAAACGTAATTTTACAGTAAAACATCGTTCATTATCAGACATTATACGGTACATCAGAGATTTGAGTCAAAATAAATTAATTATGGTAAGTATTAATATACACTTATTAATTATGGCGCCTTTCACAAAAAATTAAATTATACAGGACCAAAGATATTTAATGCACTTAAGAAGATGGCATACCCTAGCAACTTTTTTTATTACCCGTCCAGCACAATAAGTCCTATGGCAAAGACTTTATTTGCTTTTCATAGAGGCGATTATATGTTGGCTCTTTGGCCTCTTTTTCTTGGACGCGTAATACTAGTGATCACGCAGCGAAACAACAAATTGGTGTGTTTTTAGCTAATACTGAAATATTTTGTAGGGAAAAAAATATTGAATTTAGGTGATATACCTTCATATTTCTATTACCTATTTTATGAAAAAAATATCAAGTTGATCCCTTAACCGCGTTCTTCAAGCGAACGTTTGAAAACCAAAAAAAAAGAGGGTGCAAAAAAATTTTTTTTACAAAAGTATAAATCTTAGTACATTGTTTATACGTAAGATCCCTAGAGAAAAGATTAATAAACCAAATATATTTTTTTCAATACAAGGAGAGTCCAAGTTTCTTCAAACGAATCCTAGATAGACTGGAGTTGGTCATGCTCTAGGCTCAGGTACAGGCTTAACAAAGATATTAAAAACCGTGATAATATTAATGTATTTTCTAGTAAACTTCAGATTTTTTATTGGAACGACCTTTCTATAATTAAAATGAATTCTTTGATTGATCTGATGCTCATTATTTTGACTTGCTTATGCTATTAATTACTTTTCAATGCAAGTGCTCGTAAAGGCCCACTTTTTATGCATCAAAACCGAACAGAAAGTCGTTTTTTTTTTAAATTTATTTACGAGAAGTTGGCTAACCTGCAACCTTTCCTGTGTACCATAAATGTTATACTTTTTTTCCACTGTTTAACGGCTCTGGATACAGTCCTTTTGAGTCAATCATAATTTAAAGTTCAAAAGATTATATTTGTTTTATTTCCTCACAATATGCATTGAAAAACGTAGTATGATACACAAGCGTAGGAGCAATACATTACTCGGTTACGTTTAAAACACTCGCTACGCTCGTGTTTTAAATCGTCCTCGTAATTTATTCCTTTTCGCCCTTGTAGCATAAACTACTATTATTCCTATGACATAATTTCTATATTATTCTTCATATTCTTTCAATTACTGTTACTAATTTAGGAAGTTCTCAAAATCAATTAAATTTAAGCTGAAAATGTTTTCTAATTGTAATTTACACTCACACTCGTGTATAATGTAATTATTTAGATTTAAGTTGATACCTTTACTTTTTTGCATGCCAATATACAATACACCCTTGTATTTTGTATTTTTTCAAATAAATGATTCTTATTCTGAAAAAAAAGGACGGTATTTTGAGTCTTATTACTAAGTTCGAAAAAAAGTTAATTAAGATCGACTGAAAGGCTAATATAGTCATGTTGTAATGATGTCCCTTGAGGGCTTCCCAGTTTTACGCTGCTGCGGCAGCTAAAAACTCGTTAATGCTTAAATCTCTCCCTTCTCTTTTAGTATGGACACGTTTCTGAAAACATGCATTTACGCGGCCGTTTCAAGTAATTATCTGTCTGGGTTTCAGAGCGTAATGTAATTTTTATTTGGTGGTTTAAATAAATGATGATGCTGAGTTTTTTAAACAATACTGTTATTCACATAATAAGTTAATTAATAGACAAAGTTCTGAAAACAGAGTTCTCTCCATTTTGTAGAACTCAATAGGCTCCAGTCACATTCTAAATTCCTCTCTACCAAAGCCTTAAAGCAACGCTGGCTCAGTTAGAATATTCAATCAAATTTCTATTTGGCTCTTTCCTGGGATTTGCACTAATTAATTAAACGGAATACACTTTAATGGATACAGCCAAATTCATACAAGAGATTCGGTAAGTTTATTACTAACAAGTTTGAACGAAGGTTTTTTGCAAAATAAAATAATAAGTTTGCTTGTCATTCTGATTGACTCGAGGGCATTGACGTAGATAGTACTCGAGGATAAGGCTTTTAAACAAATGAAAGCACAACATTTTATTTCGGTTTTGTTTGATGTCTAAATATATTTTGATATATTTTTTTCGTAGAGTATACCTAATATTTAAAGGCAATTAGGGATAAATTTGAATATACATTAGGGTGATTAAAATTAATACTGTAACTTAAAACGAAGAAATAATTATTTACATTTTTTTAATAAAATGTATGGGATGCTACCACAGCCTTAAACACTTTAATTCTCATAAATTAAGGGGCTATTTAATATATATTCAAAATTGTAATAAACTGCAATTACGATTTCATCGTTAATGCAATAGTTTAATTACTGAAATGTTTTTTTTGTTGTGTCCACTAAACAGGCTGAATATTACAAATTAATATTTTTCAATTAAAATGTATTTGTTAAACCACCATTTCTACACAACACGTCATTTCATTTGGACATTCTTTCCCGAAAAAATCCGTTAGCACGAAAGGAGATCTTTTGGCACAAGAGAGGGAATTAATCCACCTCGAGTATCACGAAAGGAGATCTTCTAGCACAAGTGAGGGATAAATACTAAAACCATTTATTTACAATTCTTAAAATAACACTTGACTAACTAAAGGTGATATGTAAATGTTTTAACGCCCCTGTTAGTTTGGACGCGAAAAAACCCTCAGTGCAAGAGGGACGGATTCGAGGAAACGCAGCAAAATGTCGGTTTTTTGTTAATATTAAAATAAACAGATGTTGCTATCATAATTTAATTTAACCAGGTCCTAGAAACAGCTAAAACCCATCTAATAATATATAATCGTAATCCATATGTCATTCCAAATTGTCAAACCAGGAGAAATGGTGTTGAAAAGGATCTCATTTCAATCAACGTTTTTATCGAGCCGAATTACTCCAATCGCGTTTCTGTTTTACAGATCCTTAGAAAAAGATACCACCAATAATATTTTATTTTACTAAAATAATACCTTCTTTACTGAAGTACATATGCAGGTTCTAAAAGTGTTGACTTTTTTCCGTAGCGCCTTAGTATCTTTCACACATTTGATACGTAATTATGAGTTTATATTTGATCCCGGTTCAGAGCTCCTCACATCGAGATTGACTTTTCTTTTGAGTTTCTATACCGCAATGATATAACGTTAATAAATAACGTTAATAAGGTCAGTGACACTCAAACCCATTTCTTAAGAAATTATAAACATTTAGTTTTGCCTCACCCAAATTATGGTGTATTTCAACAAAATATGAATTACTCAGGACTGAAAATTTTCAACAAACTTAATAAAACTATAAAAGACAGTAATAATGTTAACGAATTTTCAAGAAAACTTAGAACGTATCTACTGGATAGACCTTTTTATAATTTGTCCGAGTATTATGCATGTAGGGAATAATTTTTTAGTTACGAGTATTAAAGTAAGTATAAGTTAATAATTTGATAATTTGTAATCTCTTAATTTAATCAATTTATTTATTATTCATTAATTTAATTTATTGTTAAGTTCTAAATAATATTAATTTTTTTTGTTGATGTATTTCAATTTATCTTATTAATATTTTATTTTCCAATAATTAGTTTTAGTTTCTGTGTTATTTTTATTTTACCAATGTATTTTGCATGCCTTAGTACATAACTTTTGTATGGCTTTATTGCAAATAAATGATCTTGTATCTTGTAACCAGTACGGAACCCTCAGGACACGAGTCGTACTAACACTTGACTGGTCTAAAGGTTCTAAAGGAGTAGAAAATAGGATCTAGTTGGGATTTCTGGCTAAGAAGATCACTAATTATGATCTGAATCAACTTAATACCCTTAGAGGTAATACATATAATCCATATAATCTTCATATAATCCATATAATACATAATATAATCTTTATCCGTAATACATATAATAATACTCGTTATTCGTTTACAGTTACAGCATTTCAATACGATTGGTATAATAAATACGTTTTGAATGCAAGTGCTCTAAAGACCCACTTTTTATGCACCAAAACCGAACAGAAAGTCGATTATTTTGCCCTAGGGCTTTATTATAATTTTTTTAAATTTATTTACAATGGTTGGCTAACCTGCAGCTTTTCCTGTGTTTCGTCCATGGTACCATTAATGTTATGCTTTTTTTTCCCACTGTTTAACGGCTCTGGATACAGTCTTTTGAGCCAATCATAATTTAAAGTTCACATGATTCTATTTGTTTTATTTCCTCACACTATGCATTGAAAAACGTAGTATGATACACGGGCGCAAGAGCAATAAATTACTCGGTTACGTTTAAAACACTCGCTACGCTCGTGTTTTAAATCGTCCTCTTAATTTATTCCTTTTCGCCCTCGTAGCATAAACTACTATTCTAAGGTCAAGACGTCGCAGGTTCAAATCCTAGCACAAGGTTTTTTTTCAAAATATTTGTCTTACTTGAAATTTGTTTTTATTTGATACGTTCTAGTTTGTAATGCACTGTAAATAATGTTTGTAAGTCACATATTCTGCTTATTTGATGTTGTTGGCGTTGTAGTCTTGTAATGGCTATACAATAAAAACCCAAGTTTAGATCATTGGAGGTCCGTGCAACGTGCCCCCAACAAAAAATAAATAGACCTAAGTAGTGCAAATTAATTCTTTAATTTTATTGTATTTTATTTTATATTTTATATTGGACATTTTTAAATTTTAAATTGAATTGTTGTTAGAATATGGACTGAAAAAAAACACTCGTTTTTATATTGGTCTGAAATAAAAAACTTATTATTATTATTATTATTATTATTATTTTTATTCTTAATTTCTCTCTTTTTCTAAGAGGTAAAAGTGGCACGGACCGAGGCCAAGTGCAGAGTAGTTTACATGAATAGGTATGTGTTCTGGGATGAGTTAGACTGTAGGAATTTTCTTGTGATACGACAGGTGTTCAGAATTACAGCTTTTTGCAGGAGATAAATTGTATGAGTCGGGATATCCAAAGTATTTAAACTAGTCACAAGATTTTTAGGAATAACACCTGTAGTTGATATTACGATAGGGACTATTTTAACAGTGTTTACACGCCATTGTGTCTTAATTTCCATAGCCAGATCTTTGTACTTGCTTATTTTTTCTGTGTGTGTCGATTGCAGATTGTGAGTATTGGGTATCGCTATATCTATCAAGTAAACTGTGTTCTTTTGTTTGTCGTGAATGGTAATGTCCGGTCGGTTAAAATGTACTGTTTTATCTGTTATGATTGTGCGGTCCCAGTATATTTTCAAAACGTTATTTTCGAGAATTTTTTCAGGTTTGTATTTATAATATGGGGTCTTTTGGTCTATAAATTTATTCTTGTATGCAAAGTGTTGGTGTAAAATAGAAGCAACTTGGTCATGTCGGTGCTTGTAGTCCGTTTGAACTATAGTTTTACAAGCTCCCGTAATATGCTGAATAGTTTCTGAAGCGCTGCTACAGTGTCTGCATAAGTCATTTGATAGATTGCGTTCTTTTATAATATGTTTCCTGTAATTTCTAGTATAAATAACCTGGTCTTGAATAGCGATCATAAATGCCTCCGTCTCCGGAAAGAGCTCGCCTTGCTTAAGCCATGCATTGGACCAGTTTTTATCAACGTGCAGTTGCTCAAGATCTTTGCGGTGTCTTCCGTGGAGGGCTTTCTGTTTCCAAGTATCAATTTTTTCGGATGGTAATGTTTGTGACTCATTTACTTGCATGTTTTTATTGCTAAGGTTGAGTGGTGTAAGTTTTCTATCTATCTTTGTTATGTAGTTGTGTAGCTCTGAATGTTCAGCTTTTGTATGAAAATACTGTCTGAGGGTCGATATTTGTTTGTTGTGTAGGTTTTGTAGATCTATTATTCTTCTTCCTCCTTCTAGCCGCGGTAGTGTTAGTCGTTGTGTGCATGATTTGGGGTGGTGTTTTCTGTAATTAGTCAAGTGTACATTAATCATCCTCTGTAATTTGGTTAGGTCAGTCTTCGACCACTTAATTATTCCGAATGAGTATGTTAAGATGGGGATAGCGTAGGTGTTGATAGCCTTAACGATGTTCCGAGAGCATAAGTTGGTTTTTAATATCTTTGTTAATCTGTCTTTAAACTTTTTTGTGAGATCTATTCTGGTTTGTTTTTGTTCAATGCTTTTTGCTTGGTTAAACCCTAAATATTTATAAGTGCAGTTTTCATTTAAGGACTCAATTATGTCTCCTGTTGTTAGCGTATAGCTATTTTGTACGATTTTGCCTTTTGCAATTGAATTTATTTTACATTTATTTATGCCAAACTGCATTTTAATATCATTAGAGAAAGCTTCAGTTATATCTGCCAGTTTAAATAATTCTTCTTTGTTAGTAGCATAGAGTTTGATGTCATCCATATACATAAGATGTGTAAGTTTAAAGTGAGTGTTGTTATTAATAAGTTTGAATCCAGTATTGGTGTCATTCAGTTGGTGTGAAAGTGGGTTTAGGGCTAAACAGAACCACAAAGGACTTAACGCGTCACCTTGGAAGATTCCCCGTTGTATTTTTATCGGTTCTGTTATTATTTCTCTATCATTGCTATTTATTTTTAATATAGTTTGCCAGTTAAACATAATTTTTTCCAAAAATTCTACTATTGTATTATTAATTTTGTAGGTTCGGAGCACTTGAACAAGCCAGCTATGAGGGACGGAGTCGAAAGCTTTTTGATAATCAATAAACATGGTATAGATGTTGCGTTTCCTTGTGTGCGCCTGTTTCATAGCTATTGCATCAATAGTTAGCTGCTCTTTGCATCCTTGGCTATATTTCCTGCATCCTTTTTGCTGTTCTGCTAGAATATTGTTTTCGGCCAAATGTTTGTAAATTACTTCGTTGATACATGATGTAAGTATTTTGTAAAATGTCTGAAGACAGGTGATTGGTCTGTACTTGGCAGGATTCATAGTATCGTCGTCTTTGGGAATCATGTACGTTATTCCATCTGTCATAAAGTGTGGCAATGTGTCTGGAGAATGTATAAACTGGTGAATGTAGCTGTGTAAATGTGGATGTATGTTTGTTAATTTCTTGTACCAGTAATTATGAATTTTATCTGACCCTGGTCCCTTCCAATTGTGTGTCTTTTTGATTACATTTTGAAAAGTATCTAAAGGTATGGTATCAAAAGTCATGTCTGGTATCTGGTTTAAGGCATTTGATTGATTATTTATCCAATCAGCGTCCTGGTTGTGCTCAACAGGGACTGACCATATATTTGACCAAAACTTGTGTAGATTTTCAGGTGATGGTGCGTTTTGTGAATGATTAGTCTCTTGTCCATTAACTGTTGACAAGGACCGATAGAAAAGTTTCTCATTGTTGATGAATTGTGCATTCTGTGTCTTTCTAAGAGTACATTTTTTGTATCGTTTGAGTCTATTGGATGCGGCGTTGAGTTTTTGTTTAAGAGTGTCTAAATATTCTTCTGTTGATGAGTTACTGTTTTCATACTGTGCATGTACTCCATGTCTTTTTTTTATTTCTTCTATATGTAATGTCAAATTTCTACTTCTGTTTCCTCGCGCGTATTGTGTCATTCGGCCTATGTCTTGTCTCAGTTTATTAATTTTTGTTTCCAATCTATTTTGCCAAGCTGGTGTTTTCCTTTGTGTAGTCTCCTTGGTTACTATGGTTTTATCACGAATTTTAGCGCCGTTATAGGTAGATGCTGTAAACGCTGCACAGTATATTATTGTATGTAGTGATGTAAATTCATGAGTTGAATCTAGGTGTTTTGGTAAAATAGTGGTGTTAATAAATTGAGTTGATGCTGCTAACCTTTTTGTTGATTTTTGCCTAGGTATGTAAGGTCTTTGTGTCGGATCACTATTACGGAATCTATTGAGTGTTTCTTCGAACAAATGTACAAGCCCTAGTTGATCTTCTTCACTAATTGGTTCGATGCGTGAAGGAAAACGTGTACATTGAGTGTTTTGTTGTTGTGTGTGTGTTGTATTACAATCTAAAGTACTAATATCTCCTAAAGTATGGTTTAATGCATTAGTGGTATTGTAGGTTGTGATGGGTTCGTTATTGTCAATATTATCTTCTATTTCAGTAGTTACGCCCTGTTCTATTACAAAATTATCATAAGCCGGATTATTATTTTGTCGGTTTTGCAGTTCTAGTTCCCTTTCGACTTCTTCTTTGATTTTTCCTAATCTGGTAACTGATATATATTTGTTTTCTACTATAGCTCTTCTTTGATCTGCGAGATGTTGCTCTGTGATGTGAGATAGCTCTGGGTATTGTTGGATGAATTTAGAATATAGTTGTGGTCGATAAGCGCTCTTGTTTCTTTCTAGGTCTGTAATACTGTAATATATTTTCATTATGTTTTCGTTAATATCGTTAGACCACCGCATCCTAGTTAATCTACGTGTTTTTTGTGTGTTAACTGTATGGTTTTGTGATGCTTGAGATGGGCCTGCTTGTCTTGGTTGAGTGATTGTGCGAGTAGTATTCGATTGTATACTTTCTTCTACTTCTTTCCTAATTTCATGAAGCCTATTCTGAGATATAAATTTTCTTCGTAATATTGCTCTTCTTTGGTCTCCGACATTTTGTTTTGAGACTTGCATTTCTGGGAATTTCAGTGTAAATTTTTCGTGAAGCTGATCGAGGTATGGTGTTGTATTTGCTTCAAGTTTGGTTATTTCAAGATATGCACGCCAGATGAAAGTATTCATTTCCATTGACCATCTTCGTCTCGTGCGTTTTGGGTAAACAGTGGGTGCAGGATTACTATCAGCGGATGCCTCCCGCACAACATCTGTTGCCACTATATTGGGTGATAGGTTTGATGATAGGGATGTTCGTGATGATTGTGATGCATGAGAAGGTGAAGTTGAAAAATAATGGTGTGATGAGTCCGGTGTGGCGAATAAACTTATGGATGATGTAGGTGACGGCGGCGTATGATCGTCGGTTGTGACATTTTCGGGAACATTCTCATTAAAGGCCCGTCTCTTCAGCTCAGAATATAGCGATATGGTGCCCCCCCCAGAGTACGAAGGGCTGCCCGAGCTTGTTCGCTTGGGACGGGATTCTCCATTAGTGGTACCCGCCTGGGGTAATATATTCCTACTTCTTAACCGCATCGCTACTTCGAGTTTACTAGTGCTCCATTGGTCATTGGTAAGTATTTAGCTAAATGCTGCCAATGTCCGCCCCTCACGTGGCATAAGATGGTCAAGCCGGACGCGGAGTTAGTTTTGTGAGGGGCTTATTATTATTATTATTATATTATAATATTATTCTTGTAACGCTTTCAAGACTTATTTAGAGAATTCTAATATTTTGACTATTTGGCTAGTTGGGGACCACCGACAACCGAAACCATATTAACACTTCTGTTAATTTCAAACCTATCAATCAATTACATATAATAGATGAGTAGAACCCGGTGTGTCTGTACATTGAAGAAAAGTAATAAAAAATAGAAAGTGGGTGAATACAAAAGAGTAATAGAAGCGATTTTTAGAATTCTTTTCTGTCTGTCAGTCTGTTTATTTGTTCGTGTATACCTTCGAAACTACTGAACAGATTTTCATGTAGTTTTTATAGGTGGACAGAACTTAATTTGGATTAGAATATAGCTTTGTATAATTAAAATCGGGGGTCAGAAAAAAGCTATCGTCAGTTAAAGATTTTTGAAATTTACTTTTCTACTGTTAGAGGTTAGAAGTAACATAGCAAATAATAATTCCTGGCGATGAAGGCCTATAGACGTCACGAACGATTAATGAAAAGAAAAATACAAGAAAACTTTGATTAGTATTATGTAGCGTATAAAATGTTAATACATAAAAAATCATCATTAGAACGCGCATAAATTAATATTTATTTCGAAATTATTTCGTTTAAATAGCGTTATCTTTTTTAGTAAATATAACGCGATTGTATAACAGATGATACCTTCTTTGATGAAACTGGCTAGGTACTATAATAACTGAAAATTGTAAAGCTAAGTATGTTAAATACTATTAAAAACTGTAAAAGAAAAGAGCTGTGTCTGTCTGTACATTGATAATATTCCAAAAAAGTGGGGGTGTAGGATACTAAAAAATAAAAAAAAAAGAATTTTGTCGGTAATATTTTACCAAAAATATTTTATTGCGACCTGAGTGTCTAACACGCGCCGTCGCTACACCTCAGGCACGTGCTAATCATGCTAGTGTCATGCACCTACGGAATTTTGTATAAAATAAAATTTATTTTGGTTACAGTACATTATGTGATAAAATTGCGAAGTGTTTAAAAAATAAAAGGGTTCCTTTTAAAAGTCCCACCTCATTTATTTGGCTATTCAAACGTTATTATTAAAGAATGAATGAATATGTACATATTTTTATTTTTAATTATGTACATTTTTATTGTAATTTTCATTGTTAGCAATCATATACTTTTTATAATTTAGGAAATATATCATGCTAATGACTTAAATAATATAAAAAGTCTAAATTAAATTAACAAAATGACAAATTATCGTAACTTATAATATGTATTATACAAAACCTCAAAGCAATTAAAATAAGCACAATAGTACTAGTATCTTTAGTACTCTACTCTAGCTAACCGTCAAACATTATTATAATGGAGAAGCATTGAGTATTCAGGAGTAAGTATTACAACGTACAATGCAATAATTGTAAGTTTTATTGAAGGATGCTTTCTTTTATCATATTATACGAGTACGAATGGCATCAACTCTACCACCTATTATACGAGTACGTATGGCATCAACTCTACCACCTATTATACGAGTACGTATGGCATCAACTCTACCACCTATTATACGAGTACGTATGGCATCAACTCTACCACCTATTATACGAGTACGTATGGCATCAACTCTACCACCTATTATACAAGTACGTATGGCATCAACTCTACCACCTATTATACGAGTAAGTATGGCATCAACTCTACCACCTATTATACGAGTACGTATGGCATCAACTCTACCACCTATTATACGAGTACGTGTGGCATCAACTCTACCACCTATTATACGAGTACGTATGGCATCAACTCTACCACCTTTTATACAAGTACGTATGGCATCAACTCTACCACCTTTTATACGAGTACGTATGGCATCAACTGTACCACCTATTATACGAGTACGTATGGCATCAACTCTACCACCTATTATACGAGTACGTATGTCATCAACTCTACCACCTATTATACGAGTACGTATGGCATCAACTCTACCACCTATTATACGAGTACCGATAATAGGTGGTATGTATGTATGTAAATACTTTATTGCACAAAATAAATTTACAATGCACAAAGGCGAACTTAATACTAATTAGCATTCTCTGCCATTAACCTTTGGTGATGTGGAAAGTTTTGAGGGTAGTGCCAGATAAGTTAATTACTATAATCAATTCGACCAAGAAATCATATTTTCATAGATACTATATATATTAAATCTAATTAGAGTTAAATAATTATTGTATATACATTTATAATCTACTCATAAATACAATAATATACATAACAATACATAGGTAATTACGAGAAGGACAACGACTCAGGGGGATATGTGAAAATTACAAGTTTTATGACTGATTCTGTAGCTGTAGATAGTGTTGATAGACTCTGGTTTTGAAGGTAGAGATAGAGGGAGACTGACGGATATTAAGAGGAAGACTATTCCACAGCCGGATTGCTGATACTGTGAAAGAATTTGTATACATATTGGTGCTGTGTTCGGGAAATCGGAGGAGCATAGCTCTGCTTGGTGGTAGAGTTGATGCCGAGCTCGACTGTGGAGGTACCACCATCTTACTCGCAAACCTCCCCGAAGTTATTCGGGGGAGAGTAAGAGGACAGTTCTCAGGCACAGCCAGGCGCCCATCATGCCTGGGTCAGATTGATGGCGATATATCCATCCCCAATCGCCGGCCTTTCTATAAAGCAAACTGGTGACGGGTTGCGGCGTCACGCGAGCGTGTGCGAGTATGGGCATTTCTTCCAAGAAGACCGCTAACAGTGGCGAAATCTTGGAAAGGCCTATGTCCAACAGTAGATGAAGACAGGCTGATGGACGGATGGACCTATAATTGTATCGTATCTGCTCTTTCTATTGGCTTGTCGAAACGGAAAAATTGGGCATTTTTATATTGGGCAGCTCAAATTTCCCCCGTTATTGTTTTCGTCATATGGGCGAAAAGTAAGTCTATGTCGTTTTCTTCGGTAGTACCCATCGCGGTATTTTTAGGTATTAGAATTGAAATCTCCTTTTTCAAGTAAGTGGGTATTCTTCCAGGTACAAAGAGCTTATTGTAAATAATTTCTAAAGATCTCTTTCAGGCAATATGGGCTTTGAGAAAATCATATAAAATTTTTGGCATACACCGTTGTGAGGGTATCATTTTATAGATTTATACATATTTTTTAAATACATTGTGAAATTATTTTATCAAATTTTTGCGTCTCTACGAATATCATTAAATAAACTCTCGTACTCACACCATAGTTTGTACCTTTACATACCTACACTTATATATTACGACTGTGGCCCAATAAATTACACTGTTTTATTTAAAATTTGTATTGAAAAGCTGAGTAGCATAGCCGGTAGGATGGAGGACTCTTGAGACCGAGGTTCGAACCCTGTTGGTCAAGAAATTTTGAAGGCTAACTATGCTAAAGTAACAGAACTAAAACTTAATTTCTTCAATGTGATATAGATTTTATTACGCTCGCGTAAATACTATTTTATTTACACTATTTACAGTGAAAAAAAAAACACTTAGTTAATGCTCTTAGAATTACAGTGGCTAGTTAAGAGCTTTGTAAGAGCTGTACAAGGTCTAATCTTAGCCTACAATTCAGCTCTTTTAACGCTTTTAATACAGCCGACGGATGTTTTGAGGAAAGGAAATGAATAAATAACCAAAAATATCAATACATTTTTTCTTCTCCATTGTCATTCATATTGTTCTGAAAATTAATGGCGAGCTGTTTATAAATGTCAGATAGACGTAAACATTTATAGTATGATAATAATTTTCATAATAATTATGTTAATAAAATATTGTTATAAAACACCGTTCAAGGGCCTTTTTTTTATATATATGTTTTACTCCACATAAATACAAACACTTAAATGGTTTTAGTCGCTATATTTCGACCCCTCAGTGGGGCCGTCATCAGGCGAATTGGAAAAAAATATTATATGACATATATGTATAGGTATTTGAAGTAAGAAAACCGCTGACATCTATTGATATAATAGTAGTTTATGCTACTAGGGCGAAAAGGAATAAATTACGAGGACGATTTAAAACACGAGCGTAGCGAGTGTTTTAAACGTAACCGAGTAATTTATTGCTTTTACGCCCGTGTATCATACTACGTTTTTCAATGCATAGTGTGAGGAAATGAAAACAAATATAATCTTGTGAACTTTCAATTATGATTGGCTCAAAAGGATTGTATCCAGAGCCGTTAAACAGTGGAAAAAAAAGTATAACATCTATGGTAGACAGGAAAGGCTGCAGGTTAGCCAACCATTGCAAACAAATAAAAAAAAAATAATAATAAAAGCCCTAGGGCAAAATAATCGACTTTCTGTTCGGTTTTGATGCATAAAAAGTGGGCCTTTACGAGCACATGCATTAAAAAAATATAAAAAAGTATACTATAAATCATGAACCAGACTTTTTGAGGGAGAATTTAGTCAGCCGGCGCTAAGTGGCGTTATCATACAGAGTGCTCCGATTCTGAATATTTTAATAAAAAAAAATAAAAAAAATAAAATAATAATAATAATAAACTGTAAATTTGGATTTGTCAGTCAGTCAAGTCTTCCAATTCGCCTGATGACGGCCCCACTGAGGGGTCGAAATATAGCGACTAAAACCATTTAAGTGTTTGTATTTATGTGGAGTAAAACATAATAATTTTCACGTTTCTTTTGTGTTTCTTTAGGTATATTGTGTTGCGGGTGCCACTTTACAGTGAATGTGTATACTCGTAGATGATTGCATCAAATATTTCATGCCCCATCAAAATAATATCGTTTTACTTAAAACATATCACAAAATAAATATAGTGTAACAATACTTCCATGAATTGTGACGCAAGGTATTGTACTCAAATTTGTTTTTGTCTTAAATGAAACAAGTAGAAAATATAATTTTACATTTCTAGGTATAAAATATCATGAAAAGCGATAAAAAAACTTCGTTTTATTCATAACAAATCTGTTGTCTTTTTATAAATGGCGTCCATTTCTTATCCAGCACTAAATCTTGGTTAATTCTCTTTGAATGCTCCTTGCTGTACAGTGGAGAAGCTCAAGTTTATGTACCAGCCCATAGAATTATGTAGGTCGTAAAATGGATCTTAGCTATGCTATTGACTGTATATTGGCGTAAAGGGAGAGTGCTCAACAGCTTCTTAGGGATACAAACTTTTTGTAAGAAACCATTCCGTTGTGTACATTTTGTTGTCTGCTTGTTCTTTACCTTTGTCATGACTATGTGCTTTGGTTCACGATAACTTTACCTTGCACATTGTCGACAGGCTTTTTATCTGCTACGATTTTGGATCTACTTACAGATTTGCTTAGCGCTGATAGCGAAGCCGCACTGTCCGTTATTATTGTTGTCTCTAGTATGTCACAAGGTTTACCTGTGTAGATAGCATTAGCCGCTTTGGCTGCTTAGAGTATTCCTGCCAGTTCTGTTTGTAGAGCCGTTGTTGAGTCCTAACTATAGAGATATGTAGCCGCAGCCAGCACCGTCTTTGTTTTTTGATCCGTCTGTATAGAACAGGGATCTCCAAACTACGGCCCTCGGGCCAAGACCGGCCCGTGAGCACCACCAGTCCGGCCCGCGATTGTTAGCCGGACATGCCCGGTTTATAGCTCGCTATAGTTTATTTAAAATTCGCAAACTTATAATAGTAACGTAATGCTATTTACTATTTACGTTTTATCAACACTCACCACCGATATTAATAAGAACGTTATCATGCGTATTTGTCTAAAAGTAGCGTTATTATGTGAATGTTATTTACAAAACTATTTCAAGGTGCACAGAACACGCTTCGGCTAACCGGTTTTTTAATGACACTTGCCCGAAGTACCAGCCGAAATTGCGAACGGAGCGGAGTACTGTCCTGTGCCCTGCACAAAAGATATCTCACTGACCGGCTAGTACCAAACGAAAATTTGCACGATAAAGCTACAGTGTTTTGAAATGATGAGCTATCTACGTCTTGACCTTTGGTACTTAGTGGGGGAATCAGCGTGGCCCTTAGGTTAAAAGGTTTGGAAACCCCTGGTATAGAAGGTTGTAGCGGGTAACACTGGTGCGAGACACGCGCGCCCCCTACGGGCAACTAGAGGCATTCTGCCGACGAGACACAGAGAGTGACAGATAGACTTGTGCGCTAGCTAACAAATATATTATTGTTTTTTTGTAACAATCTTAAAAATGATAAGAGTTTACGACAATAGATAGTTTGTTTTAAAATGTATCCAAACGAATATAAATTAATTTTAATTAAATTAATTTTTGAATTTTTTTTTTGAATTTTGAATCCCCGCTAAAAGGTCAATAACTTTTGGTTATAGATTATATCGCTTTCCATAGATATGTCATACTTCCTATCTAATAAATAGGTTTTCGGTGTTCTGTCTGCCCAACCTTACCCGTGATTGTTATCTTTCCATTGGCCTATAGATTTTATCCGAAGAGCTGCGACTACCGCCTCTTCCTGAACGCGCCCGCGTTTATTAAATATTTGCCCCGTTTTCGGGTTGGTGGTTATTTTATCAACACCTCTTTATGTTGCACATGGTCACTACGACAGTAATAAATAAAATCGCATCCAAATCCGTTGAGTGGTTTTCGAGTTAAAACGGAACATAAACATACACGTCATTTTCGGCGTGATCCTATTCAAGGAATTCAATCTACATACATCATCAACACGCCCAATTGGTGCCGTTAAAGAAAGTTGATTGTGTCGATTCGGTATCATACGACTGAACTTATTTGACAGGACTAATGTACTAACCTTATTTAAAGCGTCTTGTCTTTTTCTTTCTTTATCGAAAAGACAAGGACAGAACGCTAAAATTAAGTTTAGTCCTGTCAAATAAGTTAAGGCGTATGACTACGCTAAATAAGCAACTCGATGTGTGTCGGTCCAAATATCAACGGAAACGACATTGAAATAATGTTTATTTCAGCGCGCCTTGAAAATTGGCTGTTACGACAACCACTGCGTCTCCGGCTAGCGCAAAATAGGAGAAAATAATACTTTTCACATGGACGCCATGAACGGGAAAAAAATTTTGTACTTAAATTTTTTAGGTCTTAAAATTTCCTATAGTTTGGTGAAATAATAGTTAAAATCGCTTTAGGCGTTTGGAAGGAGTAAGAGAATTCTTGTGTTAATCATGTGAAACTTTCGATGACTTTCGATTTTTTTTGTCAAAACTTACAATAGAAACACAGTTTATGAAACTTAAAATTTATTTTTGACTCTATAATGCCTATCATATATTTTTATGAAAGTTTTTGGACCACCCGTGTGGGAGGAGTAGGCCTTCAAAGACAGGTCCAAATTGCAGTTGGCGTATTCATTCGCCTTAACCCTCTGGGCGCCGCCGGCACCGACGCATCACTCTATGTCCGTGACGGCTGCCCCGAGCCGGCGCAAAAATACGGCCCCACCTTTCACTAAAAGATTTTTTACTGCGCCATCCTTTAACATATTGCGAGAAGAAATGGTTTATTGTTTAATGGTTTATAAAATGTTGTATATACAGGTTCAGTGGAAATTTAGTCTCAAAACCGAGCAAAAAGTTTTGAGAAAGCCGTGGCCACTCACTCACTCACTGTTTTCAAACACGGATTTCTTTCTTTTTTTTTCTTAGAAGCATAGATTATCCCATACCAACTTGAAGAAAATTTAATTCCCATTCGGCTAGTCGTACAAGATCAATAATTTGATCAATATTTTACATTTCGGAACGGAATTTACTTAGTGTTTCATTCAACTTTCAACATGGTCAGCCCATGCGTTGTGGCTAATTGTAAAAATATAGGAATACACAGTTTCCCTAAGAATTCACTATGGAAAGAACAATAGATCTTAGCAATAATAGATGAATGTAGTGTTGCCAGAAACACATTTATTAACACTTTTAGTACAAGCTGCACCATCTATCGAGTCGTTTGGTACTATTTTTTCTTTTTTAATTTGACTTTGAAATCCCCTCATTATACAAGAACATTACCAGTTGATCCGTCCCGAGCAGAGCGCGGTCGCCCAGGTACAGGTCGCGACACGATTTTTGACCCCTCGGCGAAAGTGGTGGGGGACTAGCGCATGTGTTCATTCGCGCACAAAATTACCAAGTGCGATAGAGAACAAATGACTAGCGCAGTCAAGGTTAGACTTCATAAACCATGCCGCTACCTGTACTTGGTACTTATGTATATGTATAGACAAACATTAAAGCCGATTCTGAAGGCTTTAATTTTAGTTTTAGTGCTGTCAAAACTTAATTTTCTTGATTACAAAATAGTCTTTAAATGTTAGGAACAGAAGCTAAATTACTTTGGAAAAATTTTAGTTTTGACAGCACTAAAACTAAAATTAAAGCCTTCAGAATTGGCTTTATTGACTGACTGGATTAATGCTTTGATATACTGAACTTATCACCACCCATAAACCCATAGCCAGAAATACAAGCTAAACTATACCAATTTCGTCGTAACGATGGGACGATATTTACAGCATCAATAGAAATCCGTCTTTCTCGGTCCCAAGGATTTATTGGCACCAGTATAAATATACATTTGTTCCGTTCAGTTGCCGGCACTTATTGAAATTGGCTGATTTACTTAAATCACATTACCGACATTGGGTAAAAGGATTGGAATGTTCTGTTCCCGCCATTCCCGCGTTTAATAATGCGTCTGGTTTTCGTTATCCTTTTTTTCGCAGCTTGAAAAGGAATTGGGTATTGTTTTGCTATCGGTTTAGGGGAATGGTGTTGTCTGCAAATAGATTTATATTCCAAGAATGGTACGAGATAGCTGTCGATACACATGCGTACGATACATATATATATATATATACAACGTGTAACAGAAAGGTGTAACCATAGTTGAAGAACTTATTCTGTCAATGGTATAGAACAACTTTTACTATGGAGACAACCCTGTATCTCGAAAAAGAAAATTAACTGTTTCATAGAAAAATGCAATGCCGCTCGGCCGAAATGTATGGAAAGGCAGATTTTTTTTGAGACCGTTGATGGCATCTAGCACCAACCTTGCAACCTGTGCTTGAAGCTTTGTACAATAAAAAAGTGCCAATAGTGGCAGAAGACACTGTGAGTGCCGTCTGTGTGACTGTGCCTAGTGATACACGCCCAACTAACACACAAGCTGCTTAAATAGCCTTTGGCCAGCCTGAATGCTGTATAATAGCTGTACAAGGGCTTTATTGTTATCCTTAAGCTGTAAAGCAGCGTATTTAAAAGTTCTTCAACAGGCAGGTCGTACAGTAGCCATAAAAAGGTAACTTTTATGCCCAAGGAGATACAAAAGCGTGTTACAGAGCTATTGCACGGGCCTATGAAGTAAAGCAGTGTTATTAATACCTATTATAACACTCTGTGATCTAAAAGAGATCTTTTATAGGTAAAAGTGTTTGAATGGAGTTATAAGCTTCTTTTAAAACGCTTTAGGGTATATAGAGTATTATTTTAAAGCCTTCAGCTCTCAAATAGAGTTTATTGGAGCCTTTGTAGGGCTATATCTACAATAGAGTAATATAACTCCATAGTAGCGTAAAAACCTGTATATTTGCTGCTTTTACAGCAACTATATGCTAAATAGCTGGACATAGAGGTTTTATCCAGCAAAAAGAGAGGAAAACTCATTTATATCGTCACTATAACGGCCAAAGCAGAACAAGAGCGGTTATAATCGTTATTAAAACACTTGTAATCTGCCATTTTGTTCAAGTATAGAGTGAATCTACCATGGAGAGGAAAATTCATAAAAATCAAGAAAAAAATGTGGTAGTGTGAAGAAAAGAATTTGCACAGAATACTAAAATATAATTAATAATCATCCAGCTCAATGTCAAGGCCAAAGATTTGAAGGAGTGAACAGTCAAGTCCAAAAACAAAACAGTGAGGGTTCTGTCGTTTAAAATTTTGAGTCCAGTAGCAATAGTGTATCCTGTAGCAGTGCTGTAGCTGACAATATTAACTGTGATTTTTAAGAAGTTGTGGCAGCAGTGATTAAGGCGAGATAATTCGTGAGAAGACGAAATTTGACGCTCTTCACCCCGCGTAAATCCTTATCCCTGCTTTTGTCACGCGCTTTTTCGCGTGGCACGCTCTATATTTTATAGATAACTTGTCAAAAAAATATGATTGCGGATGAGTTGCGATATACATAGGTATTATTAAATATATAGGTACATACGAGTATTGTTAATACTTGCTCTGTGACATGTTCGGGGAAAAAAATTGTAGATGACAAAATTCTAATATAGTAATTATCCATAATAGCTAGACAATGTCCATAATAAATATACGTATAAGCATTTTTAAATTATTGGTATGTGATATTATACGTCCGGTGAAAAAATACTTGTTGTAGGCAAAGTTGGAATAGAATTATATTCATAATGGCAATGTGCAAAATAACTGACAGGTACCTGACTTATTGTTTTTCAGTCTCTGCAATAGTTTTTCTAGTGTTGGATAGATCAAATTGATCATGGCTTCGGAAAAAATAAAACTGAAACTGATTGTAATTGATTTATTTCATGTTTTTAGAGAAATGAATTGGTATACAAAAAAAAAATGTATGTCCTTATCTCTGAAACTGTTGGACCGAAAAGCAATGATAAAGTGTAAAAAAACAATTTATAGGTGTTTTTAGAATTCAACGACGGACTCCTAATAAGTTAATATAATAGGATATACAGTAGTCCTTTTTATACACTTGGGCTCTTAAAAGGAGACGTAAAGTGCTGGTGTACGTCCAAAAGAGTACAAGTATGCGCCAATACACCAACTGTAGGACCCAAAGGTTTACAACAGCGAATACTAGCGCCTTTGTACGGTTTAAAACGATAGAGCGGACATAGTTAAGCTCTGAGAGCTGTTGTAATAAAACGCCATTAATATTTTGATTAATGCTTATTACAACATTTTAACATCATAAATATGTAAGAATTCTGCACTTTACACCACCATTTCTCACCCACGACCCTAATAAAACGACCAATAGGTCTGAAATATCTTAAAAAAATTAAAAGTAGTTTATAACCCTAAATATAAATGTATTTTTTATATTAAAAACTGCATATATTGTGAGCGCGTAAGTTTTTTAGCTAAAATATATGCATATTTTTACAATAAAATGATACTGGCACTAAGATTTCACGTAAATAAAAAAAAACAGTATTAAAACTTTGCTGTGTATTTATTTTTATGATATCTTCTGTTGTGCTGTCACTTCTTTACCATGTAAATACGATCCACTTTGTTGAAAAAAATAATATCACTTCTATAGAATCAATACAGAGCCATGAAATGTATTTCAGAGATAGAGTCGCGCTGAAATACGCTGAGAGCTCTATAGTCGCGCTACAAAAACTTATTTTAGATCTCTTGGCACATACTATCGCTCTTGCAGAACCTCTGTATCGTCGTACTAACACACATTTACGGCCACTGTAGGGCGATTGTAGGACCGATAGCTCTACAAAGAGGGGCCTCTTTTGGGGTTAAAGCGGCGCTATAGCCGCTTGTAGAACCACTGTAGGGCCTCTCTATGGAGCCTATGCCGTAATGTATGACGCCTCACCGGCTTCTGTACGGCTACTTATAGAGCTCGGGTGCTACTTGGGCGTGACCCGGAAGTAGTAGATATAACTGCATCAAACGTCCGGTCGGGTCCGGGTCCGTTTCCGATACCGGCAATCTCTGAACGCAGCCGAAGAGCCCAAAGGCGAGAGGCGAGGCGAGAGGCGGTGCGGGAGGGGCAGCGGGAAAGGGCATCCAGTACACGACTTGACGCCTCGCGCGCCTGTACTCTTGAAGAGTCCAGAAGATGGTGAGTATTGATCTCATCGAAAGCTCGACCTGTGCCTCTTTGCACAAGTTATAGTAAAAAAGTGGGTAAAAATTTAGTATCGTTTGGCAGGCGGAGGAGGGGGAGGGGGTCAGAGAGGGGTGAAGGGGGGTGCCCCCTATCCCCTGGTACCCCCCCATTAAAAGGTAATGCACCGTTTTTTATATTAATTTTTTTACTTTTTTGAGGTTATAATCAACAAACTCAGGTTATATTTTTAAAGTAAAGGTGAGGAGAGATGGAAGAACTTCCTTATAAGGGGGAGTGCAGAAACCCCCCTTCTTTTAACCTTGAAACTATCAGAAACCTTCAACCTACCAGTGCAGAAGTCAATTTTTGAACCATTTGAACCTATCAATACTGAAGTCACTTTTATATCACAAATTCACTTCTGCATCGGCTACGGCGCTGCGGGAAGTGCAGCCCCTTCGCCCTTGCGTAACAAAGCACAGGCACCCGTGCTCACCTCCACAGCTTCGGCTTGTTGGTCGCCTTTGGCGACCAGCCTCAGCCGCTATGGCTCAGCCGCTACTTCCCACCCTCCCTTCGCGCCTTCAGATTTTTATATACACTCTAGGGGTAGTAGCCACAAGACTGTATAGAGTCGGGGTGCCCTGATTCGGTTTTAAAATAGTTTTAACCTATTTTAACCATGAAGTGGGGGTATACCAACCTCCTTTTGAGCAGGATTTCTAGGTAAAAACTAAATAAAACAACAAAATATTCATACATTTTTAATTTATTCAATCCAAAATTACCAAAAAACGAATTACAAATGACAGTAACACATGACGCAGTTTTTTTTTTGTTGCGTTTCGTTTCATCGATATTTCACAATATTTTACACCACAGACAATAAACTAGGACAGATTTGGTTGTCAAACGCCCATTTTAACGTTCCGTTTTCGCCTTTTACCTGATTTGAGGTAAGAAACAATTTTTATTTATTTCTTGAAAAAATGTGTATTACCTTTTATTAAGCGTGGTAGCGTTATAGTCGGGGACCCCATCTCTACCAGCTTTAACCACTTTCACCCCCATACAACTGCCAAACGATACTAAATCTAACCCAAAATGGTAGTTAAATCTGTTTTTTAAAATATACATGATGTCAACTCACCCTAATTTTAATGAAATCAGTAGTATAATTGCTCATGTTCAGATGTCTCCGCGGTCCTCCAACTTATTTCACTAACGTAAACAGAAAAACAATAAGTACGCGGCTTACGTACCTACTCATATTTCTCACGCACACAATAGTACATATGCTAGAAGAGGATGACGCGTCAAACTGCAGCCACGAACTTTGAATAAACACAATATACAACACATCATATTACATCTCTATTTATCGCATCAAGCCTATTTTAGGCCAGATCACAAGCACCACTTTTGCCATATCTCCCTTGTTCTTTCGTCTATGGCACCAAACTCTATTGAGGCATTTCACTTGCGGGCTAAAAGCTTTTATGAACTCATACCACATAATCCGTAGTAGTACTATGAACCTTTCTGCCATAGTTGCCAGCTTTTTATGATTTTATTCCGTTGGTAATACCTTCATCCAGTTAAATATTTTTGCAATTGCAATGTTATAATTATGTTCTACCAGGCGAATTAATGTTTTTTCCGTTCAATGGTTCTACTAGATTCGGTGAACGAATATTCCCTAGTCCCTGACCAGATTACTTAAACTTTTACTATTTCTAAATGCTCGTTCAAATCAGTAAAAGTTTTTTCTGAAGCCAAAACTCAATATTTTATGCAAAAAACCTACTGCTATCATAATAGTCGGTCCTCAATTTTCATCATAAACCTGACTACTGCAAACATGACGAAAAGCATCAGCTTAGCCGTTTAGACTGCACTCCGTCTCATTTCAGGCGTGTATTAGTCAAGTGTGTACATTTACATACGTAGGGGAAATAACCAAATCTACACCGTAAAAAGAGTATGTATGTATGTAAATTCTTTATTGCACAAAATAAGTTTATAGCACACTGTGCGTAAAATGACCGCTTTACGCACGCTGCGCGTGCGTAAAGTCGGCTTTTTCCGCACTTGTGCTATAAAAAATTATACGAAACTCGTGCGAGAAACTATTACTATATAATATACTATTACAATGCATAACCTTTTGTGTTGTGGAGATTACAAGGGTAGAGCCAAATAAGTTAATTAATTAATTAATTTATAAATATTAACTTTTAATAATATCTGCATAATAATATAACATATAATATCTACATAAACATATATAAATACAAAAATATACATACATATAATATAAATAGCAGTGTATATACTGTACATAAATAAATATACAACAATATATCGGTAGTTACGAGAAGGATGACTCAGGGGACAAAGTGAAAATTATTACAGGTGTGGTGACTGATTCATTTTAAGCTTCAAGAATATTTACATACATTTATTTGTCATTATTCTATCCTTCTCTTCGACTCTAATTGTGTAAATTACAAAATCCATACCGTCTTCATCAATCAATCAATCCGAATTGATGATACTTTTAAGGTTCCGTTGTACCTAAGAGGTACAAAAGGAACCTTTATGGTGTCACTCCGTTGTTCATACGTCCGTCCGTATGTTACAGCCTCATAACTTTAGCACTGTTAAAGATAAAGACTTGAAATTTAATGAGAGGCACAAAAAATAGCATTAATAAAGCCGATTCTGAAGGCTTTAATTTTAGTTTTAGTGCTGTCATAACCAAATTTTCTTCAATACAAAATAGTTCTTAAGTGTTAAGATTAGAAGCTAAATTTCTTTGGAAAATTTTAAGCTTTGACAGCACTAAAACTAAAATTAAAGCCTTCAGAATTGGCTTTAATATGTCCACATAACAAGTTGTTAAAAAATTTGAAACAATTAAATTGTTCAAAATATTTCCAATGCAAGATGTCAATATCGATGAATGTTCCTGAGGGCTTAGGAAATACGTGAAAAGGAATTTACTAAATCAGTGCTATTCCACCACTCTTACACATTTTCCGGCTCGACTCGACTAACACAATGTGTAAGAACCTCCATGAATTCATATTTTGTTACCCTAGGTTCCGTTTATACGTTACTTTGCAAAAGTAACAAAAAAACCGGCCAAGTGCAAGTCAGACTCGCGTACCTAAGGTTCCGTATTGTGGATGATAAATTAAATTTTGTATTTTTTTTTCGTGAATTTTTCAACCTCTTTATTATCACAAATTATTTACGCAATTTTGTATTTGTTTATGGACAAGCAACTATTATAGAATTTAAAACATAACTATACAAGGTGTAACAGAAAGGTGTAACCATATTTGAAGAGCTTATTCAGTCAATAGTATAGAACAACTTTTACTATGGAGACAACCCTGCAATATCAAAAAAAAAATTGCCCTTCCATACATTTCGGCCGAGCAGCATTGCATTTTCCTATGAAGCGAGTAATTTTTTTTTCGATATACAGGATTTGTTCCATAGTAAAAGTCGTTCTAAACCATTGACTGAATAAGCTCTTCAAATATGGTTACACCTTTCTGTTACACCTTGTATATAGCAACTCTGACAAAAAAGATGTCTAAGATGTAGGACTTCGGAGTGAAGCTAATGAAAATTTTATTTGAATAAATATTCATTTGAGATATTCCGCGGCAAGTCTGATCTGAGGGCACAGTGCAAGACGAGCTATTGCTAGAGTTTCCGTTATAGCAATAACCCTAAAATTGCTGTAAGCCTTATGGATAACCCTTCATAATGAAATCTGGCTCCAGGCCTGGCTCATTACGTCATGCTGACTTCACTGAGCCTGACTGACAGCCGACGCGCGCGGTGTAAGCGTCTCCTCAAACATAGCCTCGTCACCAGCCTCTAATTGTCACTGAAACCTGATGAATCACTTTACTTTACTTCTTTCTACATTTGGAGATAACACAAAGATATAATCGTAAAGGTAAAATACAAATATTTATTTATTTTTGGTTTACGTATTATGTTATTTATTTTTGTTATATATTAGTATATATATTTAGTGTATATATTTACAAGCGCGCAGCACTTCGCCAGTCAGGAAGTGTTAATTAATTAGTGTTATATAATGTATGTTAGTCTGTAAGGCATTTATTTACTATGGGCCCTTGTCATTGAATTTTATATTTTGTCATGTGTTGCCTGAAATAAAGAATAATAATAATTATTACCGTATTCTATGTTTTTGTATGTACAATGTTACACTTGTGTATTTATTTTAGGTATTTGCTATCCATTTAATTATTATTATTTATTTTGTGGACCACCTTCGCGTTATTTTTTCCAACAATTAATTTCCACCCAAAAGTTGCCTGAAAGAAATCGCTATAAGTAATAAGGCCGTCAATTGTAACCTTCTTTCATAAGTTTGTTATTTTACCTGATTTATTTATTTTGGTGTACAATAAAGGGTATTTGTCTTGTCTTGTCTTGTCTTGTTGATGAATATAAGTATACTTCTTTTTTTAATTACCAAAGGTTACCTGGAAAAGTGCTGCTTGTGTTCTACATAGCGTTAAACGGAACCCTACCTGAAGGCAGTGGCGTGCACAGAACTTTTTGCTGGAAAAGCAAGCAATTGGTCAAGAACAACAACAAAAAAAAATTAAAAAATTTTAATAGAAAAAAAAAAATGTATGACGCCAGGGTAGACAATAACACCGATTCGGCGAAACACAATTTGACTTAATTGACAGGACTAAAC
The DNA here is from genome assembly GCA_934047225.1 of Ypsolopha sequella. Classification (NCBI taxonomy): domain Eukaryota; kingdom Metazoa; phylum Arthropoda; class Insecta; order Lepidoptera; family Ypsolophidae; genus Ypsolopha; species Ypsolopha sequella. Next base: position 30,110,173 of record OW203985.1, read on the forward strand.
TTAATTTAAGTGTTCTGTCCTTTTCTTTCTGTATCGAAAAGACAAAGACGGGATGCTCAAAATAAGTTTAGTCTTGTCAGTCGTGTTGCGCCGAATCGACACCAATGTCTACCCTAGAGTGAAATTTTCCTATACAAACTTTTTTTTTTCAAAGTGATATTAAAATTTTTTCATATTTTTTTATTGTTGTTCTTGACCAATTGCTTGCTTTTCCAGCAAAAAGTTCTGTGCACGCCACTGCCTGAAGGCATATTATTCCAAACAAAAAAAAACGTTCAAGTCCGTTCAGATACGAAGTAAGGAGAAATGGAGTAACATACACAACGAAATAATAAAAAGGTACAGGTGACTTGGCTTTTTCTTTTTTAGGATTCTGTAGTCAACAAGGAACTCTTATAGTTTCGCCATTTCTTCTGTCCGTCTGTCTGTCTGACTAAAAAGCTGTAATTTAGCATGGTAAATTAATCAGGTCGACAAAGGTGTAACATTATAATTAAAATTTCGTACAGATTCCATTGAAAATTACTCAAGTTATTAGTTGCGTAAAACAGGTATAAGTTCTAAGTCCGCAAATTGTGACGGGCAACTACGGAACCGACGTGGCCCGACACGCACTTGGCCGGTTTTATTATTAATTCAAACAATTCGAAAATTGTTTCGAAGAATAACTTTTTCATAGACAGATTTTTAAATAAGCGTACATACTATTTAAATGAAAAAAGTGACGTCTTTCATTTCAACCTATTATGATGACGTCACTTCCTGTAATTATTAAAATACTTTTAAAATCGGTTTAAACCACGATTTATTTATTATAAAAGTTATATTCCTAAATTAATAATTTTTTTTCAAAAAGCATACAAAAAAGAGAACCTCCGCCTTTTTTGAAGTCTGTTAAAGTGGCATAGACAAGGAAGTACTTTAACTAAAAATGATCTGTAACGTTAAAAAGAATCACAGAAACAAAGATAAATAGCGTAAGGCTCTCAGATAAAGGTAAGGCTACTTCTATATGATGTTTTTTTCATGACAGGTGGATAAAATACTTAAAAAGCTTGTATAAAACTTGCTTCAGACCTAATTTATAGACTATAGAATTGCCCGCAGCTTCACCCGCGTTTTGTGTATCGAGTCTGTCAATTTATTCGGGATTATAAGTTGAGACTGTTTCTGGTTTTCATAAAAAAATATTGTAAGCATCTGACGAAATTTTGGGCAGTGAGGTTTATTTGCTTGGGGCGCAGATCTTTTAAATAAGCCACTGTGGATAATTTAGCTTTATAACAAACGTATTTTCAAAGAAATTATATTGCCAGAGTTAGGTAATCACGTTACCTTCAACGGCTTTCGTTTTAAAATTGTATGAACTACCTAAACAAAATAGCTCAATCCCGGGGAAAAGTTGCCTATAAGCATAAGCATAAATATAAGCATAATCTTTGTAAAATAGTTAAGGCGCTACGGAAAAAAAATCGACACTTTTAGAACTTGCATATCTACTTCAGTAAATAATGTATGATTTTGATAAAATTGTATATTATTTTTTATATCTTTTTCTAGAGACCTGTTTAACAGAAACGCGATTGGAGCAATTCGGCTCGAAACAAATATTTTAACATGAAATGAGGTCTTTTTCGACACCAATCTCCTGGTATAAGTTTAGTACATTTTATATTAATAAAAAAACGACTTTTTGCTACTTTTCCTCGAATCCGTCCCTCTTGCACTGAGGGTTTTTTCGAATCTGGAGTAACAGGGACGCTAAAACTTTTATATATCGCCTTAAGGTTTCATGTCAATTCATCAGGAAGTAGTTTTTGAGGTCATAAGTATAAAAATATTAATATTAATATAAAGTCGAGTCTACAAGCTTTAATTTTAGATTTAGTGCTGTCAAAACTTCAATTTTTAGCTTCTAATTATAACACTTAAGGACAATTTTGCAATGAACAAAAATTTGTTTTGAAAGCACTAAAACTAAAATTAAAGCTTGTAGACTCGACTTTATATTAATATTAATATTTTTATACTAATATTAGTTGGGGTTTAGCTTCATATCCATTCTCTCTGGAGTTTTACGGCATTTGCGACAAAATCATTCATGTAGGTATTAATGTTGAGGCCATCATCATCAATGTCTACCGCGTAATTCTCATTTTCATCAACATCAACTTGAGATTGAAATTTGACGTGCGTGCGACGACGCCCGCCTAACATGCCATCTCTTTTGCACGCGTTGAATATCGCATGCATTTGCTTGAAGTTGATACAAATGAGAATTACGCGGTACAGCCCCAGGTCATCAACGAACATCACCAGGTTTTCAAGGGTTCACTGGAAGAAACTAGATCTCTCCTCATATTAAAGAAAATATTGATTTATCGATTCCACATATAAACAACGTATTAAGATTTATACTTTTGTCAAAAAAAAAAATGTTTTCCACCCACTTTTTTTGGTTTTCAAACGGTCGTTTCAAAAACGCGGTTAAGAGATCAACTTGTTTTTTTTTATAAAATAGACAATAGAAATATGAAGGGATTTTACCTAAATCCAATATTTTTTCCCTACAAAATATCTCAGTATAAACTAAAAACACACCAATTTGTTGTTTCGCTGCGTGATCACTAGTATTATGCGTCCAAGAACAAGAGGCTAAAGAGCCAAAATATAATCGCCTCTATGAAAAGAGAATAAGGTCTTTGCCATTAGACTTATTGTGCTGGACGGGTAATAAAAAAAGTTGCTAGGGTATGCTCTTAAGTATGGGACACAATCACCCACGGCGGCGACAGTCAGCCGACACCTTTGTCTCGAGCCGAGCCAGCTAAGAATGTCGGCTGTCAGAGTGGAAGCACGTCGTCGCTTTGCACAACAAACACCCTTAAGTAGTTAGCGGGCTCTCTGTTTATCGATACGAAAGAATTTTACACTATCTTTCTTTCTTAGGTTCCGTTCTTGGAGTTTCTAAAATGGTGCAAAACACCTTTCTTTAGTTTTATGGTTCTGTAAAAAAATGGCAAGCTAGCGAAACATCTTTATGGTTCCGGACAGCGGAGCCTCACCATTAAGGTTCCTGTAGGCGACGCATATGTAGATATGTGTTTTATAGATATATATTGTTTTTGGTCTAGATATACTTATATAATTTTAGTTTATATACAAGTGCTGCCATCTATCATTTTGTTTTAATAATTAAAGGCGACAATTAGCGGGTGCACAGCGAATTTACTTTTATAATAATATTGGCCGGTAGACGGTAGTTTAGTTTTTGAGACACTCGTAGACTTCGATGGAAGCTTGTTCGATGTGCACCTTAGTCTTTTTTTAACTAAAATTTCGGTAGTTTTTATTATTCAAATCCCTTACAAAGTTTGATCCCTTACAGTTCCTTTTAGGTACTACGGAACCCTAAAAAAACACGACAAGCCTGGCTTGTACTTGTAGGCCTGTGTACCGTAATGAACCTAACTACGACACCGGGAGTTCATTCTTGCCAACTTGGTACACATCCGACGAAGTGGGAACGTGGCGAAGTGAAAACTTTTCTAATAAATGGTTACCCAGCTGGTTTGCACCTCTCCCCCATCATCGCGGGATAACGATCCTGACTGAATTAAAATATCGTAATTAAACCTCCTAAAAAGTTCGTGGATGGTCGAAGTTGAAAGCTCTACCACCTTGTTAATTAAGTGAACTATTTTTGATTGCTGGTTTGTTAACAGGAATTCCTGGCTCGATTATTGTCCGCAAAATATGCTCTCTCTTTAAAAGAAGTACGATGCTATTCACATTTTTAACTAATTACACCAATTTTATTCGATAAATAATGTTCTGATTTATTATGCTAAATTATCTCAGCACGAGAGCATGTTTGGCAGAGCAAAGTCATAAATGAATAGATTACACCAAACAGTGCGATAGAAATGTGAAACTACGGGGATGGCGTGACACAAATTTTATACGAGCACCGCTGTCGCCGCTTTTTGGAATACGTTAGTATTACTTAGTTAGTAAAAATACGCAGCGCACACATAGATTCAACCGTCTTCATACAGCTAAAATAACACCGTATTTCTATGAAGCTTAGATGTAAAATACCAAACACGTCATGGCAATATGCCAAGCTATTATACAGGGTGGAAAAAATGAAAGGGCCCTGGAGGGAAACTACCTTAAATCCTTTAGTTAGCTCATTTTACTAAAAGGAAACATTCCTTTATTTTTGAAAAGAAACAAAACTGCATTCAAAGATCTTCTAAAATTTGCTTGTCTCACCCGGGAACTGAACCAACTAAAAATTTAAAAAATAAACCCTCGCTATTTTATTATACGAATCGGTAGGATTATTGTTCAGGATAAAATTTGTCTACTAAACTAAAGTCTTACACTCATCTGTTGTACGAGATACCCATGAAATTGAATATTTATTACAAGTTCTTTATTAACAATACTTAGTACTGTTCACTTGTAAAGTAATAATTATACGCCATTATTACACAATGACAGCACAGAATGAAAGCAAAACAAAACAAAATTTTAATTTCGAACGAAATTTATGGTTCAAACTTCAAATTTGTTTATTTGCAAAAAATGCGTTGCAAAAAAAATACGTTCCTTTTTTAAACTTTTCGTCAGTACGCCTAGTGCAAGAAGTAATTGTGCTCTGCATACATTTATTATTACCATTTAACGATTTTCTTATTGAAGTCTTCAACAAGGTACTTAATATAAATAACATTAGCAAGCTTGTACTTCATACGATGTGTTTGGATGTAAGAGAGATAAGAAAATTAGAACGTTTCATTTACTTGTTACAAGTGAACAGTACTAGGTATTGTTAACAAAGAACTTGTAATAAATATTTAATTTCATGAGTATCTCGTACAACAGATGAGTGTAAGACCAAATATTTAGTAGACAAATTTTATTCTGAACAATAATCCTACCGATTCGTATGATAAAATAGCGAGGGTTTATTTTTTTAATTTTTAGTTGGTTCGATTCCCGGGTGAGACAAGCGAATTTCAGAATATCTTTGAATGCAGTTTTGTTTCTTTTAAAAAATAAAGGAATGTTTTCTTTCAGTAAAATGAGCTAACTAAACGATTTAAGGTAGCTCCCCTCCAGGGCCCTTAAATTTTTTCCACCCTGTATATGCGTAAAAGCCATGACCAGCGGCCGTACTATGACACAGTTAGGTCCGGGTTGATAATGTTTGAGAAAATATACATTGCGGCATTAATATTCTAACTCAATGAGTGACACTCTTTATAACCTGCAATGGACAAAATATTGTCTAGTTTCAACGCTACTCGCTACAACGATAAATATTTCATAGTAAGGTTGAAATTTTATTTACCGCGAGGTTTATTCTGTAAATATGTCACAATAAATACATGTTTAAAGTACTCACGAGTGAAATGAAATATCTTTGGATGTCTTATTTGCGTTATTTGAAGAGTTAGAACAATTTGCCATTTTTACAATATGTTTGTTCTAACGCGTTCGGTTGAGAAATGAGAGGCCCACGTGTTATGCTCTGACGTATTGATCACAGCGGTGCGTTGCAGTCAAGGCTTTCATGGCATCCCAAAGGACACCAAAAGCATCATTGTCATATAAACTCTGTTTACATAAGCTTGAACATACTTTATTTTAATTATTTATGGTTTACTTAATTTACCATTCGTTTTGAACACGACTTGCATGATGGTCTGGTGAAGTTCTATTATTATTTTTTGTATATAAACAATTTATGGTCATTTTGGTCTCCTTCATTTTTACATTGTTATGACAAAAGGAAAGTTAGTGAATGTTTTTGCCAGCCAAGTCCAGTAAGGTGTCCTTCCTAAATATGCTTTGAGGCCTCGTCTCTATGTAAAATACTTCGTGAAAATTAATTATATTCAGTATTTCCGAGCGGATTTATTTGCGGAAAGAAAATATTTTACTCGGTAGACTTATTATAAAATGACACTGTTTACATTACCTACACCTAGTAACAGAGCACAAACTTACACTATTTTCTCATTCAATATCAAGGACAGCAATCTTTTATTTCAGTAATCCTTTGGTGGGTAGTTAGAGAAAGTTGTGTCTTTTATTAGCGGCGTTGGCAACCGCGGCCGCCATATTGGACAAACTTCTGATATTACATGTCCAACTGTGGCGGAAAGTGGGCAACAATACATTAATAACAGTTCGGAGTTAACATGCCGTACGTTGTTCGTGGGATATGATTTTGCTTTTTGAAACCACAGATTTAAACGCAAATATACTGGCGTGGCATATAAGCAAAGTCTACAAAAAGAGTTTTGAATGCGCTCCCTGATTGATTGAAAAACTCCCGCAGTGGAGTTTGCCTGAGTTTGAAGGCAAAATCTGCTACGGGAGTTGAAAAACAAAAAGTATTTTTGCGTATTCATGAATTTTGTTTAAACTAGGGAGATCGCCTCGTTCAGCTCCGCTTCGCCCGGCTCCCTATATATGTTTATAGTCGTATGAAAACCCTTAGAGCATGTACCAATGTAAACCTTTCACGCTTCGCTTCGCTCGTTGTTGCAACTATTTTTGACTTTTTTTGGAATACTTTCGTAAACTCCGAGAAAAATAAATTAACAAAAAATAAAAACTTCCGACGCTGTTTTTTTTTAACATAACAGGCCTTTTGATTCTGAGCAACTTTTACACATACATTTTTTTCATATTATAACCCTAACACGCTAAAAAAAATATTGTATTTCTTTTTGTTTGGAGTAAAATGATTTTTGTCGATTTTTTCCATAATGGCAGCGCGGTTAAAATGAAACTTGAAAATAATTATAGAGGGCATTATCCTCGATAGTTGATCCCCAGGCACCATTTCAATATCTTTGCGACTTTTGGAGCTAGAGGCACTTCAAGGTTAATAGTTGAAATATTGGTCTCTAGTCGAAAATTCAACCATATTTGAAATTAAACCTAACTTTTATTAAAGAAAGTATGGTCCCTAATAGTTTATCCTCAGATACGGATTGCAAATCTTTGCCACCTTATGAGCTTTAGACACTTCAAGGAAAAGATTGAGTGATTGGTTTCCAACCGAATTTTAAGTGTTATGAATGATCGTGTGTAATGCCTTTATAGTGACTAATTCATTTGTTAATGTCATGGGTTACTTGGAAGTAAAATATTTTTTTTTTCTAATGATATTTAACGAAAAATGTTAACATAAATTATTTTCACATATTACGGTAAAGGTAGGTACTCTAGTGTGGAGCAGTTGATAATTTTTTTGTACATTCAGATTTGATCCCATAGTAAAGTTTATTTAAAGTTTATCGATTTATCCTAAAATTCGGGTGGAAACCAATAATTTGAAGTGGCTGTACTTTGAAAAGCGGCAAGCTCTTAAACTGGTTAAGATATGCAGTTAGTTCCAGGTATGAATTATCACGGATTATTCCCTCTATAACAGTACCTACCATGGTTTAATTCCAAGTACGGTAGAATTTTGACCAATAATTCACTTTTTGACCTTGTGTGTCCAAAGCTCATAAATCGGCAAAGATATGCAGTCGGTATCTGAGAATAAACTATTAAGGATCATACTTTCTACAATAATAGTTAGCTTTCATTTCGAATATGGTTGAATTTTCAACTAGAGACCAATATTTCAACTAATAACCTTGAAGTGCCTCTAGGTCCAAAAGTCACAAATACATTGCAATAGTGCTTGGGGATGAATTATCGAGGATAATGCTCTCCAGAATTATTTCCAGGTATCATTTTAACCGCCCTGCGATTATGGAAAAAATCGGCAAAAAATCATTTTGCTCCATACAAATAAAATACAATATTTTTTTAAGCGTGTTAGAGCCGTAAATATTGTAAAATGCCGAATTTACTATTTGCCTGCGACATATAGATCGTTGAGACAATATATTATATTTATTAGTAGTTTCAATTCTTCAATTAAGAAGATGGCATACCCTAGCAACTTTTTTTATTACCCGTCCAGCACAATAAGTCTAATGGCAAAGACCTAATTTGCTTTTCATAGAGGCGATTATATGTTGGCTCTTTGGCCTCTTTTTCTTGGACGCGTAATACTAGTGATCACGCAGTGAAACAACAAATCGGTGTGTTTTTAGCTAATACTGAAATATTTTGTAGGGAAAAAAATATTGGATTTAGGTAAAATCCCTTCAAATTTCTATTGCCTATTTTATATAAAAATATCAAGTTGATCTTTTAACCGCGTTTTTGAAACAAACGTTTGAAAACCAAAAAAAGAGGGTGGAAAACATTTTTTTTTGACAAAAGTATAAATCTTAGTACATTGTTTATAGGTGGAATCCCTAGATAAAAACATTTAATATATTTTCTTCAATACGAGGAGAGACCTAGTTTCTTCCTTTGAAAACCTGGTGTTGTTAATGTTCTAACGTCAGGTGTCCACTTAAGGTTTTTTTTGGTCACCGAATCCCCAAATTACAAGGAGATAAACGTAACTATTACCCACGCAGACTACAAGTGTAACACGGGTAACACTCCGTACACCTACCATGCCCTGTAGTCACGCACTGCGTCTAGCACGCACGTACTCATTACGTATTCAGTTGTCACGGCAAGCATTTACCTTGTGTACTGAAATTGTTTTTTGGACGAGTACCTAGTACGTTAAAGGGCTCTCAAAGATATCGACGTGTGAGAAACTAAGAAGGTATATTTGTGTAAGGTGAAAACATTGAATGATGTGCAATTTTAAATGGCGTATATAATTATGTCTTCTATCTATCAAAAATATCGTCATCACGTGACATTATCTATTATACAGTCCCTTGTACAAGTGCACATCCAAAAAGGGGTGAAACTAGACCTTATTTTATCGAAAAAAAAAATGATCTTATTTTTTTTTAGAAAATCTTTGTTTTGATAAATTTACGTTTTAAATATTTTTTTGCCTACCATGGACACTATGTATGAAATATGTCAAAACTTTTGATCAAACGTGAGTAATGCAATGAAATAAAACTGTTGTAATCCTTAAGAATAGACGTTGCATACCAAATCAAAAACAAAACATAATCAACTACCATTACCATAAAAATAATATCCTAAACGATTATTTCTTTAATTTTTTCGTCTTTTTTTTCAGTAATAGTCAATTTTTTCAAAATAATGTCCCCGTTTTACTATACTTTTATTCCTATTTATCATTGCCTATTCCAATATATTTCTAACAAAAAAAAATACAACGTTCTATCATAAATACAATATTTTCTACGAGCGGTTAACCAAAGGCACTGCGCTCGCGTCCCATACAAAGATACATAAGGTGGAGCATTTTTTCAAGATGAAAAAAAAAAAAAAACAAAAAAAAAGGTCTTTGTTTTTGTCGATATATTTAGATCTAGTTTCACCTACTTTCGGATGTGAACTTGTACACACTGTATAAAATCGATTTAAAAACATTCTCGGGAAAGAGTGAGATGGCGCTCTACACATCTTTGTGTGCTCGTATCACTCACATGAACGCCAAAATCGAGAAAAAGGTTATGCGATTCAATTCATTGTATTGTGACGGTGATTGTGACAATGATGAATGGTATAAACAGTATGGGTTTGGATACGTGATCGCTTAATAATTAAAGAATGAAATTATAAAATCAAAATAATCCGCGTCAGATCCTTGTGTCATGTCCAAACGGCCGTTCATACTGTTTTGGGTTTCCAAAAACGTAACATTATACAACGCAACTTTTAACGCAAATTGAACATGATTTTTTTTTTTTAGATGATTAATTTTATATAAATTAATTAATTCCAGAGATTGTCTCCTACATCCAACATCACTCACAAACATCTCCTCTCTATGATTCAAGTGTTTCAAGGTTTTTCTTTCAACTATAATAATTATTATATTTTCAACGCGGGCAGAGCCGCGGGCACATCTAGTTTATAATATCTTCAACAAAAAATTTCACGAAAAATGAGAAAATATATATATAAAATGAGAAATAAGGGCAGGGTTTATTTCTCGTCGCCGGTGTTGATTGGTTCTCTAGCGGTGGTTTTATAATAAATTGGGCCAAACACAGGGCAGAATTGCGGTGACATAATGTTATATTATATAGTATTACGTTCTATTATGTGATATAATGTAATAGTATATAAATATTTTTTTAGGTATATTATACAGTAGGTTAATTTTGCACTAATAGTAGTTTATTTTTTTTCAATGCATGTGCTCGTAAAGGCCCACTTTTTATGCATCAAAACCGAACAGAAAGTCGATTATTTTGCTCTAGGGCTTTATTATTATTATTTTTTTTTGCAATGGTTGGCTAACCTGCAGCCTTTCCTGTGTAACATAGATGTTATACTTTTTTTTCCACTGTTTAACGGCTCTGGATACAATCCTTTTGAGCCAATCATAATTGAAAGTTCACAAGATTGTGTTTGTTTTCATTTCCTCACATTATGCATTGAAGAACGTAGTATGATACACGGGCGTAAAAGCAATAAATTACTCGGTTACGTTTAAAACACTCGCTACGCTCGTGGTTTAAATCGTCCTCGTAATTTATTCCTTTTCGCCCTAGTAGCATAAACTACTATTGTGAACACGTAGTGTGTTTACTTTTATATAAAATATTTCTATTATCCCAAGACGCAGACTGGAAGAAATCTTACTTCAGAGACAAGTTTACCTTTGTATATGTTAATTGTGTATATTATGTTTGTAAATGTTTATTTTAATAATGAATAATAAAGTAATGAATTAAATAACAAATAAAAATATATGTACCTAAAATTAAAACCAAATTATCCTAAAAATACTGAAAAGTTAAACTAAAGACCTAAAAATAAATATTTTATATTAATAGATATAGTATATAAAATAATAATATTATAACATCGGATGAAAATAAAGGTACATATAAATCCGCTTTTGATGTTATAATTGCCTTATTGCAGTATAAGTTTGAGATTAATAACAACATACATTTTTATAATCTACTCGTAAATATTATTTTTCAGCTTTCTATTGACTGAGCCAGAATATTTTTTTTACCTCACATGCTCGGAAAGGTTTTATTTGTCATTTGAAATCTGCGTGCTAAAGTATATTTCGTGAAGAGTATAAAATGGCGGATTTTCTTACCCGAGGAATGAAGCTAGTTTCGACTAGCTTACATTCCGAGGGTAAGAAAACCTATTTTTACTCATTGCGAACGATACGTTTTCTACTACTTACCTGATTTATGTATTTACATATTTAATTTTTCCTTTCAGATTTAATGTATTTTATGGCCTTGCAAAGCGCGGTTTTTACCTTTTTTTTTTCAGGCTTCGGCCGGCGTCTTTTATTTGTGGCCAGTATCATTTTGCGAAAAAAGAGTGTCAGACGCGATATAATCGATTATGTCGTGAATCGGAACGCAGGGAATTTCGATTGTAAAGACAAACTAAGGACGTCAAAAAGAACCTAGTTTAGCATGAAATGAAGACAAACGTCAAACAGAACCTAATTTTGCAATAAATGAAATTTCAATATGATATTTCAACCTGACTTGATAGCCATTCCGCAACGGGGCCCGGAAAGTTCGATTTTCAAAACTAATTTCGAGTATTAAAAGGAACTTTTTCATAAAGGTAGTAGAAAAAAGTGCATTTTATCCGCTATCGTGGAAAAGGTTTTTTTAATACAGTTGCTCAAAAAGTGGCGTATTGCAGGGACGTATAGCGTTCGGGATGTGGGCTATTACATACTCGAGCTTTTTCTTTACCTTTTCCGAACTCGTGCGTTCTCTTTCCCAACTGTCAAAATAATGTCTATTAAAAAGAAAAAACCAACCACGAAGTTTTTACAAAAAAAAAAATCAAAGAAGTTTTTATGATAGAAGCTACTATTTTGTTTCAATATCAGATTTAATTATTGGATTCAATGAGTTAGGTTAGGTTTCATTTCATTTCATCTAATTAAATTTCATTTTCATTTCATATCAATAAAAAAATTCTACTGAAGACTTGGCTGTATGGGCATAGTTCCCTTTGCCTACCCAGAATTGGTGAAAACAAAAAAAAACCTCTGCTTATATTCTTTTACGGTTGGCGCCATTTTCCAAAAATTTTCTTTGCGGGTTTGCGGGTTTAGTTGTTTGTTGCACAAAATGAGTAATTTCGACGATATTTTATTTGAATTGACACCACCGGAACTCAGTATAATTGCACAAAATGCTTCGGAGAACATTTTACCGAAAAAGTCAAAAAGTTGCTACATATCTACATACTACGAATTTATTGCGTGGAGTATTAGTTAGTTAAGTTTATTGTGTTTTTATTATTTTATTAAATTGCTTCATTTTTTCGCAACTGTATTAAAAATAGTTGTTCAGTACACGTGCGGAACCGTCATTGCAACTTGTTCCGACTGTCAACCCTCACCTTCGGCTGCGCCTCGGCTCGGGTAGACATTTGTCGGAACTCTTTGCAATGACAGGCTTTCCGCACTCGTAATGAAATATACTATTAAAATTCGAATGCTCCTATTCAAAACATATTTCTATAGCACCAGCCCACTGAAATGCATTAATACTTATTTCATATCAGTGCGCTGGCCTCATTTTTAGAACAATTTGCACTGGCCAGCAAGACGATTGCACGAAAAAAGAAAAAGGTTTGTTTGTTTTTCTTATGTTCTTGTCTTGCACTACTGACCTCTACACACACAAGTACACTGATTTGATAATCGCCATTTTGGCACTTATCGCTGCAGTGAGTGACGTGAGCGTATTTGTAATGATATAGATGAGACAAAGTGTCGAAAAGAACTGTCTTTTTGTATGGCACAACATGTCCAGCCTACTTGTATTACTACGTGTTAGTGTCTTGCACCTAGCATTTTCCTCGCTGTAATGGGATGAAAAATTGCGTGTTTTGCTCGGCAGCGAAGTTATTTTGCGTGTCGTCCTTTGAAACCTTCGCTACGCTCAGGATTCTATTTTTGAACCGCTTGCTTTACTCGTAGCTCAATCATAGAATCCTTCCTTTCGTCAGGTTTCAATACAAGAACTCACAATAAATAACAACTTTGCTGCCTTGAGAAACAAATAACTATTTCACCTCACAAGGTCGAAAAGGTTCTATTTATCATTCGAAATCTGCGTACAAAAGTGCTTTATTCTATTCAAAAAAGTTTTCTATACCGCTAGCCCACTGAAATGCGTTAATACTTATTTCATGTCAGTGCACCAGCCTCATTTTTAAAACAATATGCAAATTTTGTTTGTTTTTTTTTGTTTTTTCTCTAGCATCACTGACCTCTAATAACACAAGTACACTGGACTGGCTATTGACGACCTGATATCTAATATTATTTATTATTGCCATTTTCGCGCTGATCGCTGCAGTGAGTGACAGCGTACTTGGAACTAATGATAAAGTTGAGACAATGACGTTATCTACATCTACGTATAACAAGTGTCAATTTTAGTACGCTCGGTGGGGGCACTTTGAATCGGCACAAAAAAGAACTGTCATTTTGTATGACACAACATGTCCAGCGTACTTGTATTACTACATGTCAGTGTCTTGCACCTAGCATTATCCTCGCTGTAGTGAGGTGCACGTCGTTTTCGAGGATATCGCGTGGTGCCCTGTTAAGCAATCCATTATTGCACGGCGCTTAGCGCTCCTCGCTACGCTCGGGTGCTAACTCACTAGTGAAGTCACGGAAAAGCGTTACTTAAGGCCCTTAATACCGCCAAATGGGTACTTTCTAAAGCCTCCTCCCCTTTTATGGCCAAACCAAAAATATTGAAAAAATGCGTTATGGATTATCAACTCTAGGACAACATATGCAACATTTTTCTTTTTCGTACCACCAAAACTTCTATATGAAAAATTGTTTCAACTGAATGGTGTTTGTTGGCTTGAATTTCCTACTGCTACTAAGCGGCTTAGGTGATTTAATTCATTTATGCTTTGATAAATAGATAAACTTGATAGCTATAAATATAACATAGAATTATTCAATCGAACAATGACGCCCATATGAAAAGTATTATTTTCTCCTATTTTGCCCTTTCAAGGACGCAGCGAGCGTCGTAACAGCCACCATTGTGCACTGAATTGAACGTTATTTCAATGTCGTTTCCGTCGATATTCATACAGACAAACATCGAGCTGCTAATTTGGCGACGGTAATCGCCTTAAGTGCGAGTTTAGGTCACACTGTGCTATATAATAAATTTATAAGTATTACATTATCTGTGCTTATTAGTAGTTTATGCTACAAGGGCGCAAAGGAATAAATTACGAGGACGATTTAAAACACGAGCGTAGCGAGTGTTTTAAACGTAACAGAGTAATTTATTGCTTTTACGCCCGTGTATCATACTACATTTTTCAATGCATAGTGTGAGGAAATGAAAACAAATATAATCTTGTAAACTTTAAATTATAATTGGCTCAAAAGGACTGTATCCAGAGCCGTTAAACACTGGGGAAAAAAGTATAACGTCTATGGTACACAGGAAAGGCTGCAGGTTAGCCAACCATTGTATATAAATTAAAAAAATATATATATTAAAGCCCTAGGGCAAAATAATCGACTTTCTGTTCGGTTTTGATGCATAAAAAGTGGGCCTTTACGAGCACATGCATTGAAAAATAAATTTATAAGTATAACATTATCTGTGCTTATAATATATTTTTTATATGCTATGGTTGACGAAACATAAATGAATACTGACGAGTTTAGATGACACATAATTAACACGAAAATTTATCCGCCGATGTAAATCTGTCAAATTTATTTTGACCAAACTTAACTTTTGCCTCTTTATTTTTTTTCATGGTACTCATTTATTTTCCTTTATCTCCTTGTTTGCAGAATACCACGAGTCAGTCTTTTTTCTTTGACTGAATATTCTAAATTAAGAGATATAAGAAAATGATCCGCAGCCTTAATTACATTTGCTTGCTACAATTTTCCTCGTAATTTTGCTCTCCAGTTGCCGTTGTTAAATTCAATTCTATATTACATTATATCTCTTATCAAATTCTGGATAAAGTCATTTCGTTTCAAATTACATTATTGTTAAGTTTCTACAAAGTAATATCAGCATATAATATTATTAAAACTCGCGTGAGCTGACATACTAAATTATTATTACATACGGCTTGAACACTCACGTGTGATTGTTGTCGACTATATGCCAACCGTTTCACCGATACCATTTCGGCATTATCAAGGCGAGTGTCGTTCTTAGGACGACGACGCGGCGTTCACCGTCGTTGTCAAACGGGCACTGGCATAAAGTCAACAATAATCACACGTGAGTGTTCAATCCGTATGTAATAATAATTTACTATCAGCATATTACTTATTTATCTATTAAAAGGATTTGGTGAATAAAAATCAAAACACAATTTTAATTAATTTAAATGAAGTATTTTATTCCTACACATATTTATGCAAATATGAATATCATGTGTATAATTTGTAATAACTATATTAATAAAATATTTTTATAAAACACCGTTCAAGGGCCTTTTTTATTTTTTATATATATGTTGTTTGATAAAAACGCTCGTTGCTACCAGAAATTGTAGCATATAAAAAGTGGTAATACTGACTAGTGACGGGCATCGGCGTCACTGGTGCGAGGATTCCATAACCACGCTCAGACACCACTAATTGTATGCTAAAGGGTGATACTTGCAGCTGGAACAGGGGCCCATAAGCTGTCCCAGATTTATAGTATACAAGTATCTTATAATCTACAATATTTAATATAAAACGTCCTACCAGACAGTTGTATGATGACGTCATCCACTGATCCTCGCATGAAGTCCTTTCGCTGCGGAGTCCAAAGTGTTCCGGTGCCGTGACACGTAGATCACCTTCCACGATGAATCTAAACACAACCCTCCTAACCCGGGATGCATCCAACCCAGAAGAAAAATTAACAAGTCCACTTGTCGGAAGCCGCGTGGACACAGGTTATGTCACACACACACAGGAAATTCACTAAAAAGTGGCCTTCACGCCAAAATATTGTCAACCCTTGACTGAATACTGTTTCTTACGATGTCCGCACCGATTTCCCTTGGGTTAAATTGTTAATCTCACATTTTATAAATCGTCCGCGATCTGTACCAATTTCCACATCCCTCGTTTTTTTTGACAGCTCCAAGTCCATAGACAAAATATATAGACCATTGATGGATGCGTTCCGAAATATACATTTTATTCTGAACATATGTTTTACTCCACATAAATACAAGCACTTAAATGGTTTTAGTCGCTATATTTCGACCCCTCAGGGGGGCCGTCATCAGGCGAATGTATGTTATATAATTATTATATACCTATTGTATAAATATAAATAAATATATGTATGAATATATACCAACACTGTCCATGCATGCCTATCTTTATCTACTTCTACTAGTTTAATTGCAATTTTGTCTCAACTTTAATTTTAATTTGTCTCTCTTTTTTTTTTTGTTATTTTAGTTTTAGCTAAATTTGTTCATATTTATGTAGTTTTTGTTTATTTTAAGTCTAGTAGCCAGTAAAATTATTAAATGTGATTTATTTTAAGTTTCATCTGGGTTTCCGCGTAACAGAATTACCTACTGTGGGACCCGCTGGTAATTGTCATTTTGTGATTATTATTATTTTTTTTGCTAAATAAACATTTCGTATTTCGTATTTCAATACATTTGATCCTTACAACCACAAAACATTTTACACGGAGATTGAACTATAATAATAAAATATATTGTCATGATATTAATCCTCGAATGGGTGTCAGAGGTGTTCTGGTTGTGAACTGTGAAACGCTACATGCACGTGAATTCCGAAAAACTCACTGATGCATGTCCGACCGGGGATCGCACCTGGATCTCAAGATTGAGAGGCCAGCGTTCTACCCCTGAGATACCGCCGCGCTGCTCCTGATTGGACCAATTTACCATTAAAGCCTATCGGTGTTCAAAGCGATTGTTACAAAATATTTATTATCGGGAAGAATTGACAAACTTTGAAACGATTTCCGAACTGGACCGCCTGAGGCTTTCAGTGGATCTTTATTTAAATGACTCCATAAAGAAGAATCGTTGCCTTAATATCGGGACATCTGCTACCAAAAGAAAAAGTTCCGTCGCGGATTTTTATGGGAAAACCGCCATTCCTGCTGTTTAGTAGGGGAATGTTTTGATGACACTTGTTGGCTGTTCTCGTCACAGATTGTAAGGTAAACTTTTATAGCTTTTCTCATCCGCTTTGTAACGGTTTTTGCTTGCTTTCGGCAACAATACATTTATTTATTAGAAAATTCGTGTTCTAACTCACAGGTAAGAAATAAATAAACCGGCCAAGTGCAAGTCGGACTCGCGCACGAAGGGTTCCGTACCGTTATCTATAAAACGGCAAAAAAATCGAGTTTGTTGTATGGGAGCCCCTTTAAATATATATTTTATTCTGTTTGATAGTATTTGTTGTTATAGCGGCAACAGAATTAGATCATTTGTGAAAATTTCAACTGTCTAACTATCACGGTTCATGAGATACAGCCTGGTGACAGACAGACAGACAGACAGACAGACAGACAGATGGACAGACAGACAGACGGACAGACAGACAGACAGACAGACGGACAGACAGACAGACAGACGGACAAACAGACGGACAGTAATAAGGTCCCGTTGGTTACCCTTTGGGTACGGAACCCTTAAAACGGATAACGAAAAGCTATAGGAAAAGTAAAGGTGTCTCGAGAAGAACTTGAATAAGAAAAGTAAAATACATATACCTATAAAACAATTACTCATTTTTTTTTCGCTTACTAACTTACGTTAGACATGACATAAAATGCAAATAAAATTTCATGTATATGCCCACCAAAACTCTATAGACAGCAACTTATTCTTTCAGCCGCTGGCTTTCCCGCATTCAATTTACGTGTTTTTGCAATACCGAAACTATGTTTTGGTATGGTTTTCAATTACTGGTTTTGAAACTGGTAATTTAAATAACTATAGGTATTGATGAGTAACTAGGTTTCGAACTTTGGCTTTGACCTAATTAGTTTTTTTTTTTTTCAATAAATGCATCTATTACATTAGTGATAAGTGTCAAATGTCAATACAGTCGGAGACTTAGGCAAAGGCGAGAGCACCTCCCCCTGCCGTCCGCACACCTCCCTCTCACGCCAGCTGCAGATGGCCGCCTCACCTGCCTAGTAGTGTGTATTTTGTAAAGAAAGAAAGAAAAAAAAAATTATTGGCACGTTTACAAAAAAGAAACTTATAGCTAACACAGTAGAAAAAGTTTTACTTAAGTAGTGAGTAATCTATAGATAAAAATAACAACACGACAAAGGGATGTAGCTCAGCTATGTGCCATCCAAAACATGCTTTGGTTGGCGCTGGTTTTCCGCTACCTCCGTTACAATTGCATGATAATGTATTTACGAGTCGTTAACAATTTTGTTGACTAAATTGAAAAATCAATAACAATTGGCAGAAATAGCTTATAATTAAATTAAAGAAAATTAAAACAAAAACCGAAAATGCGTAACAAGACAAAAAGAATAAAAAAAGGTAATTATATAGTGTACACAACACTCACTAGGGGAATCACTATTGAAACACTTATTACTTTTGACACAGGATTTACTTTACGAAAACAGCAAAAACACAACAAATATCTGAGAGACTTGCATATTCTAAACATAAATACTTCGATATCGCGATGTAAGCGACCAGTGCCACCATCTAGTTTAAATTCTCTGAAGTAAAAACTTAACAATTACATGGCACTGTGATGTTCATTAGACATATAGAATTATTAGTAGGGTGTTAGTTGCTTATACATTGTGTCTCGCTCTTACACGCAACGCAACTTAAGCGTGCTGTCCCTGTCGTATCAAACTTCGGTATTCATTTCACTTTCCTTAAATAATTGAAACAGTAATTACAAATGTATAAAATTTATGAAACAATACAACAAAATTAATATAACATATATTATATACTATTTATTGTTCACTGAAATAATAGAAGTCATAAAGTATTTTAAATAGTGAGGGTACAATGGGCGATCTTATCGATTATTATTGTTGTATCGATATCTTCTGGACAACCTTTGGGTGGAAGATAATGTAAAATAGAGGATAAGGCGTAGATGATGTAAAGGAAAGTTCAAGTTGGTTGAGTTTTCGGGGACGTAACTCTAAAACTATATTATTATTTCATGTACCTGCAACTCACAAAAATTTTGCAAAAAATTCCATAATTTTTAGGGCTTAGAGGCTTTACAATACATCCTTCTCATCTATATATCTATTTTATGGATCAGAAGCTAGTTTTAAGAGGGAAGTAATAAGCAAGATACTTAATAAATAGATTTATAATAAGAATGTGACTGCACACTATATTCGTAACAAATAATTATCAACATTCCTCTATCCTAGTTCCCTACCCTACCATACACACACACTTACTTTTACTCTGACATCCTACGCCGCTAACTTTTCAATATTACAATTTTTCTGTATATAAATATATGTATTTTTTCCTCTTGGTCTTTGAAGTTAGTTTTAAATGTATTATTGTAGAAAATGTAAAACCGTAATTGGCATAAGTTTTGATATTATTAGCTACGATCATAAATGTTTAAGGCTGTGGTTTTTGTAATAACAATAAAATAAAATAAAATAAAATTATAAATCGGTGTGTTTAAATACACCACATGGTACATACTCGTAATATATGGAAATTAAAAACTCCTAACTACCTATACTTCGGTCTTAGAAGACGACCCGTAAAAAAATGGTCTATTGACAACTTTGATAGCCCACCATTTCTTTAATTTTGAAGATAAAAAATTATACTCTACTCCATGAGTTATAAACAATAACACACCACATGCTAGGGTAAGAAAAATATTTTTTTTCGGCCTTATTTTCATGTTTGATTTGAGCCCCCCCTGATATTTTTAATTTAATATTCGGTTTTGGGTCAATACTTTACATAACATATACAAATTTCAGGTCTCTGATCTAGACACCTGTGAGATACAGATGGAGAGACAGGCAGACAGACAGACAGATAGACAGACAGGCAGATAGACAGACAGGCAGACGAATAGCGAAGTGACATTAAGGGGCAGGTAGTCGTTAACGTCCTTGAGTCAACCTCTGTCGGTACAAATATCAACAGAGTAAACTAGGGATATTGAATTAACGTTCAAATCAGCGCGCACTTCATTACGACGTCGCTGGGTCTCCGGATAGCGCCAAATAGGAGAAAATAATACTTTTCACATGGATACGATGGACGAAAAAAAATTACATAAATGATTTTTCTAAGCAATATTTTCCTTGCATTTAAGTGCAAGAACCATGCGCGAGGAGGAGCATGTTAGGTATAAATGTAAATACATTTTGGTAGACGAGCGAAACGGAGCGGAGTGAGGTGACACTCAGTAGTTCTTACAGAATAAAGATATTTCTAGGCAAATAGTATTTAAGTATTAATTTTTTATTAATTTATATTTACGTATTAATTTCTTGTCACATTTTTTGCGTGTCGTTATCGAGTGGTTTAAATTTTATCACGTACTTACAAAATAATAAAAAGCAACTATTACAAAAAACGGTCAAGCGCGAGTAGGACTCTGGCCCGGAGGGTTCCGTATATAGTGTTTTGAAGACAAATATATTCCACTTGCAGTTATGATATGATTTACGAGTGACCAACTTAACGGGACACTTATGATCTACTAATAAATAAACTATCTAAAGGATCTAATTAAGTTGGTCAATAACATCTTCTTAAATAAAATTTAATATTTAAGTAACTTTCAGATTTTTCCATAAATATACCTAATTTGAACGAAATTTTAAGTTTGTAAGTCAACTGCAAGTGCCCTATAGGTTTTCATGGTAAGCAAATGTGTATGAAATTGATTTTATATAAAGGGCATACATTTTTTTTTGCACTATGAGATCCTGATTTTTTTACAGCACCATGTGGCCGTCGACTTCCGAGGAGGTATCAGTTTCAACTTGATATCTCACCCGAAGCAAATGAAAAAGGGTCTTGACAGAGGGACAGACAGACCGACGGAGGGTCGAACAACAAAGTGAAACTATAAAGGATTCCGTTTTTTTCATTTTTAAGTGCGGAACCCTACAAAAATCAGTCAAGTGCAAGTGAGACACGCACACTCAGGGTTCTGTAACATGCTTCTTTATTTATTTACAAGTATTATTAGAGTGCATTACAAACTAGAAATCAATCGGAAACAAATTTAAAAGCACAAATATTTTGAAAATAAAAAAGAGTATTCAAAGCGATGGATTTAGCTATAAAACATATAATCTTATTTCTAAGTACTTTAAAATTTCCCTGAATCCCGACTTTTTATGTTTGAGAACCATCCATAGCATGATGACGTCAACATTTGCCGCCCAGTTGGAACATAAAACTTCCACAAATCAGCGAAGAACATACCATATCATATTAATCTTATTATACCATGAACTGTGCGAGTAACTGTTACGCTACTAATTTGAGAGCAAAGTTACAAAATGTAAAATTCATCCAATACTACAAACATTCAAGGCCCAAATTGTTAAAATATGTTGGTGGTATTTCTTCAAAAGGAATATGTAGAATTCTCATTGTTGGACTGTTTTGGAGCACAGCACAAGGCAACTTTATTCAGTCGTGATTCATAACATTTTGGACATTCTTCACTGAGAGAAATATAATGCAAACGTAAAAATACTTTAAATGCCTTTTTACGGTTTTACATTTTATCATTCGTTGTGAGTTGCTGGTGGCACAATATACTGGCAGTAAGGGTTTACGTTTTATGATGGAACTGTAAAAACAAACCCAATTTAAGAAATGGATTCTGTTTTTGGTTTGTCATATCCAGTAGTAGTTTCCAGTAATGTGGTATATATTTTTATAATTGAATTTATATTTTTATAAGATTAAATTTGACTCGTAAAAAGTGTATTATGTGTACCTGCTTTACAAAATAAACTATTTGAATTTGAATTTGGGTAATACTTATTTATCGTCACGACATGAATCCCCGAGGGGGTGGCAGAAGTGTTCGTAAGTGTGAACTGTGAAATGAATGTCACAGTCCACACTTGGTACACCTGCTTTTCACCGACGATAATTATACCCCAAACGTGATGGGTGGTAAGCCCTAACGCCGTACGTCGGCCACAAATAAACCAACAGCTTAAGGTGATATGCGAAAAAAATACGGGTGGTTCTTTTCTGTGTATTTCATGAAATACACGGAAATTTATTATCAGTTTCTAGTATATGCATTTTGACTATATAACCTAGGGATTTAATTTTGAAAAACATGTTTGGATAAACTTTCCTCGATAGAAATAATTGTTGAAATGAGGTCTTCAAACACACTTTTTCTCCTCGTTTAACGAGTAGCAGCCATGTACAGAACTCAAACATATTTTATTAGATGGGCTTCAACAGTATCAAGATTTTTGATATTGGAAATTTTGCTAGCTAGTTTAGTTGTTTTAATAAAAATATAAAACTAACTTTTTTCCCTTTTGGCCTGAATCCGCCCCTCTCGCACAATGCGATTTTTCGCTTGGAGTGACAGTGACAAAAATAAAATTCACATAGCCTCTTAACGTGCCTTCTGAAGCACGTACCCCGAACACAAGTTAATGTGCACCGCGGGAATTGAACTGCAACTTCTGGGTCAGCAGGCGGCTACCACTTGGCCACAGAGGCGGTGTGGTAACAATATTTCATCGTAACATTATTAAAACTCGCGTGAGCTGACATACTAAATTATTATTACATACGGCTTGAACAATCGTGTAATTGTTGTTGACTATATGCCACCGTTTCACCGATACAATTTCGGCATTATTAAGGCGAGTGTCGTTGAATGCCCGTTGGACAACGACGTTGAACGCCACGTCGTCATCCTAAAAACAACACTCGCCTTGATAAGCCGAAAAGGTATCGGTGAAACGGTTGGCATATAGTCAACAACAATCACACGTGAGTGTTCAAGCCGTATGTAATAATAATCTTACACCAGCTCGTATTTCAAAATGAGGCCATGATCAGAGTGGCCTGTCTCTTCCAGTCATAATCTTTATTATAAGATAGTTTAAAAGTGATTTTCCATTGTTTCTGAAAAACATTATTCTCATATTCTCAAGAAAGTATTGTTTGACAGCATTTTAACATTTATTATTTTCTTGCATTGTGTCGTTCTTGCTGATAGTAGAGCAAAATAACAAAAGAAAACTGAAAACAATTATGTAAATTAATTAATTTATATTCCTAACTATTATCATTTTAATTTCGCTGTCAGCACTCAACACTGGGTTCCTTGTTGTTGTTTACGATAGGGTTTGCATGTTTTGTTGTATAATACTCTTTCATTTTGTCGTTAACTTGTCCTTCAACTGGACTACTTTTGAAAATAGTAAAAAAAAAATCTTGCATTCATGATGATTATGTGACTTTGCATATATAATGATTTTGTGATTTTCATGCCTTTATATCCTTGTTCATACTTGAATAAAAACAGATGAACGACTCTTAAGATCTTTTCAAGTACGGACTTAAGGTAAAATATGATAATAAAGAGAAAAATATATGAGTAAATCCCAAATTCAAGCTCTTTCTTATTTAAATATCACATCATTTCAGGAGCGACCTCTGAAGCTGTTCATATTGAGGACGGGATCCTCCGGTCGATCGGAAAGTTCCTCACTGATACTGAGGACCGGATCCTCCGGTCGATCGGAGACTTCCTCACTGATACTGGAATACACAGAGGCGTGCACAGGAATTTATGCTGGAGGTTTAATGACAAAGTAAAGTTTGACAGTGAAAAAATTTAAATATTACTTTGAAAAATAACTTCAAGTGCTACGCCGCCGTAGAACTACTATGCCGTAGAAGTGCTACGCCACCGAAGAACTAATATGCCGTAGTAGTTCTACGCCACCGTAGAAGTGCTACGCTGCCGTAGAATTACTACGCCGTAGAAGTGCTACGCCGTCATAGAACTACTACGCCGTAGAAGTGCTACGCCGCTGCGCCGTAGAATCCACTGATATGTTTTTATGCTTATTACTAAATACATTTCAATATATCTTTTATTTATTAGATTTCGAGATATTAAAAAAAAGTGTTAGGATATGTGCTGAAGAGCAATTTGACTAGCAATATATAAAAAAGTAGCTGTCGATATCAAGTGTCACTGACATTTGATATCGTGCTCTTTCTTTATTCTTTATTGTACACAGAATAAAATATTCAATAGAAAGACATGTACAGCGGTGAGCTTATCTCTAAAAAGCGATTTCTTCCAGCATACCTTAATGGAATTGAAATATTGAAAAGTGGGAGATAATACACGCCATTTTTTTCAATACGTACAAAAATGTTACTGGAAAAGGTACGAGAGCCGTTATGCCCAAGGCATTTGTTTGTTTAAATTGTTTAAAAATCCAATGTTATAAAATGCATCGGTGTATGTAATAACAATACATGTAAAACATCAGATTTTACCTACTTTAAATTAGCAATTTATATTAGGGTTTATAGTTTGAAATGTTGTGGATTACTATGTTGTAGAAGTACTATGCCATAGAAGTAATTGTATGTTTATGTATTATATACATAGTAGCGGTTAAGGGGGAACGATTCGTGTCTGCTACGAAACGCACAAATTAAGTTGGTTCTTCTTATTTTTTCATTAAAAGCATTAAATAAGTGTGATTTATGTCAGTTAGGCTTTTCCGGCAAAATTTTGTTATTTTATGCATTATGTAGCAAGTGAATGGGCACACAAACCTAAAAGCGTGTTTTAAATTTGTGTGCCCATTCATTTACAAAGTAATGCATTGAATGACAAAATTTTGCCTTGAAAGCCTAACTGACATAAAACTATGTTCGCGAAATGCCATAAATCACACTTATTTAATACCTTTAATGAAAAAATAAGTAGAACCATCTTAATTTGTGCGTTTCGTAGCAGACACGAATCGTTCCCCCTTAAGAAAAAATGTGCTGATCGTTGGTTAGTGCTAGTTGAAGTTCATTTCTTCAATACTTATTTGATATCGCTTAACTAATACACAAAACTATTACTTCGACTAGATGAAAGATATCCAAAATCATGTGTAGTAGTGTGTGTGTTATGAATTGATATTCATAATCTATTTTATATATATTATATATTTATATTTATATAATATATATAATATACATATAAATATATATATTATATATTTTATATATATTTTATATAGACTTAAACACATTGACGTACTACAGTACATAAATCCTTAAGGCGATTACCATCGCCAAATTAGCAGCTCGATATTTGTCACTACACATATCAACGGAAACGACATTGAAATAACGTTTATATCAGCGCGCAATGCATAGTGGCTGTTACGACGCTCGCTGCGTCCTTGAAAGAGCGAAATAGAAGAAAATTATAGTTTTCACATGGACGTGATTGTTCGATTGAATAATCATATGTTATGTTTATAGCTATCAAGTTTATCTATTTATCAAAGCATAGATAAATTCAATCGGCCAAGCCACTTAGGAGCAGTAGGATATTTAATCCAAAAAACACCATTAAGTTAAAAAAAAAATTCATGTAGAAGTTTTGGTGGTATGAAAAAGAAAAATGTTGCATATGTTGTCTAAGAGCTTTGGTTTGGCCGTAAACGAGGGGTAGGCTTTAGAAAGTACCCATTTGGCAATTGTAAGGCCCTTAAATACAATATATACATTCTTACACACATCAACATACAGTATAAAAGCGGCGGTAGCCCAGGGGTATAGTTCCGGTCGAGTTTTTCGGAATTTATGTGCTTCATACTTATCACTTACTTACACTATACATACTCCTTATCTTACCTCCGCAAGTACATAAAAACCTAAATTTATGTGCTTAATACTTATCACTTGCACTCCTTATCTTATCTCCGCAAGTACATGAAATCCTAAATTTTGTAAATAAATCTTCAACTGAGATAACCGCGTCCAATAATCACTATTTTTATCACAGACTGACTGATTCACTCACTCTATTATTTAAACCTAAATCACTTCCAGGTGACTTAGAAACTTGAATGTTGATGGTAAGGTAGGTCATTTGGCGTAGAGAAAGGAAAAAATCAGAAAATTACTTGTCTTAACAAAAACCGGATAATTAGAGTAAAAACACTGGTGGGTCATTGTAATTAAAATATTTCCAATATTTTAAGACATCGTGGTGAAACCCGCATGTCCTAGAAAGCGTGTATTTGTGCCCAAAGAACGGTGATAGGGCTCACCCATCACGTTGGGACGTAATAATCGTCGGTGAAACGCGGTGTACCAGGTGAAGATTGTGACTTGCATTTTCACAGTTCACACTCCGGGACACCTCTGACGACCCCTCGGGGATTCATGTTGGGACGATATATTTATTTTGTTTTATCAACATACACTTGCTCACACAGGTTTCTACTATTGTCAAATTTAAATAGCATTACCAATTTTTATGAACCTTTAATTAACAATTGTTTTTGTTAGTGTAGTAATTTCATTAAAAAAAAAATCATGTTCATTATTTTTTTTTTGGATGAGACCATTTCTTTCAAGTATCAATATCTACAATTTCTATATAATTATTATTTCTATATTTCTATATTAGTATCAATATTACTATGTCACAGCCTCATAACTTTAGCACCGTTAAAGATAAGGCATGAAATTTGGCACAAAATAGCATTAATTTGCCCACATATTAAGGTGTAAAAAATATATGAAAAATTGGAAATTGTTCAAAATATTTCCAAAACAAAAGTGAGAAAAATAAAAAATATTAACCTAAAAACACAATATCAAATTGTAGATACTAAAAAGTTGATTGTAAAAATACATACTTTTACTGTGGCACTGGTTTCGAGAAATCTTTATTAAACCCCGATAATATGTATATCCCCCCCCTTTTCTCCGAAACTGGCAGACCGAAAAATATGAAAAAAATGACAATTATAGGTCACTGGCCAATTACAGATAATAAATGAAAAAAAAAAACTATTTTATAAAATAACAATATGGGTATCAAATTATAAGTATTAAAAATTTGATTGCAAAAATATATCCTTTTACTATATTTACTGGCACTGGTTTCGAGAAATATTTAAAAAACCCCAAAGATATGTATGTCCCCCCCCCCCCTTATCTCCTAAGCTAGTAGACCGAAAAATATGAAAAAAAAGTCAATTATAGATCATCACTGGATATTACAGAAAAACAATAGCAATTAAAAAAGAATTGAACAAAAATGAGAAATATAAAAAAAGAAGTTAAAATAAATAAAAAAAAATACTTTATAAAAATACAATATGGGTATCAATTATTTGATTGATTGATTGATCAAATTGTAGGCGTTAAAAACTTGCATCTATCTTTGCATCTATTTCGAGAAATTCTTTAAAAACCATAAAAGATGTATGCCCCCCACTTATCTCCAAAACTGATGGACCAAAAAAAATTAAAAAAGTCATGGTCATACGTTTTTACGTAAAGATTACAGGAAAAATAAAGCGGTTGAGAAATTCACGAAAACAAAATTAAAAAATTAAATTTATCATCCACAATAAGGTACGCGAGTCTGACTCGCACTTGGCCGTTTTTTTTTTGTATAGTTACGATTTTATACTCGCTCTGAAAGGTGCTGTGGATTTAAGTTTGATTAATAAATAATGCATGACCAGTTAGCACTCCTGCGTATTTGGTACATTTGTAATGCTCAAGGGACATTCCACTGAAAGGTTTGGAAGCCATACCCGACCTCCGCTAAACGTGTTACTTCGGCTTATAGAATATAGGAAACTTTCTTATCCCAGGTTTATTTTGTGATATTTTAGAATGTTATTGCTTTTTTGTGTTTATTTTTTGTGATATAAATAGTAACTTTCAATCCCGTTTCATCTTTATAAAAGGTCGAAAGATTAAATAAAAATATGTTGATTTTTTTAAATTGAAATTTAATAAAGACATCTGACATTTTATGTCGTTTAATGACCTTATTATTATTTTTTTGTAATAAATATATGTATGTTGCTACATAGAGCATGACATAAAATATATACAACCTTATGACTAATGAGTTTAAATTTATATTTTTATGTCATTTACTATGTATAATTCGACTGATGCCGGCCCCAAAGTGGGCCGAAATATATTTCGAAGTTAAGTTTTTGTACGGCGTTTTAATTAAACAAAAAATAAAAATTAAATATTATTATTTTTAGGCGATAATAGCCGTCAGATTTATCATCTGAACTTTAAAATATACAATTAGTTCACATTTATGTTCTGTCTCACTTTATGATTATCAAGTGTTTTATATAAAGTAAAATAAAAAAAAAACGTTTATTGACACCAAAGAAAAATAAGGTACAAAAATGTTTTACAACTTATTAAATACATTTTAAAAACAATTTAAATATATTATTGATGCCTAAGCTATGTTTAGTTAAAAACCTGTACGATATACATCAATACCTCTCACCTTAAGCTACAGATAGTGATCAGATATCAAGGCTGTACCTGTTTTGAAAATTAGATTCAACTAATTTAGATAAACGGAAGTTGACATATTTTGATTCATTATAAACAGATAAATATGTTAGTAATATTGTTGTAAGGATGAGTTATTGAATAATGTGTTGATGTTGATTGTAGTGCTTGTATGTAATTTGTGTGTGTTGTGTATGTAAAGTGTGACATAAGAAGAAAAACATGATACTTAGATTTGCGAGGCAAGCAAAGCCTCGGTTTCATAGTAATTCAATTTTGGAGCCATTCGTCAATTTACGTTAACACTTATAGTAAGTTAAAGGAAACAATTCGATTTCTTTACTTATTTTTTCATTTTATTTTATTTTATTGATTGGGAAACAAACAGTTTTCTTAACATATAATACAAATAACAATAAATTAATCTTAAAACCAAACAAGTTTTCACATAAATCTTGCAAGTAAATAAATGTATGTGCACGGCATTATAACAACACAACATGTACTTACGTTATTGAATAATGTGTTTATGTTGATTGTAGTGCTTGTATGTAATTTGTGTGTGTTGTGTATGTATTGTATAGTGTGACATAAGAAGAAAAACATGATACTTAGATTTGCGAGGCAAGCAAAGCCTCGGTTTCATAGTAATTCAATTTTGGAGCCATTCGTCAATTTACGTTAACACTTATAGTAAGTTAAAGGAAACAATTTGATTTCTTTACTTCTTTTTTTTATTTTATTGATTGGGAAAAAAACAGTTTTCTTAACATATAATACAAATAACAATAAATTAATCTTAAAACCAAACAAGTTACACATAAATCTTGCAAGTAAATAAATGTATGTGCACGGCATTATAACAACGCAACATGTACTTACGTTAAAAGTTACTCAGAAAAGTAAATAAATGTATGTGCACGGCATTATAACAACACAACATGTACTTACGTTATAAGTTACTCAGTTAAGTAAATAAATGTATGTGCACGGCATTATAACAACGCAACATGTACTTACGTTATAAGTTACTCAGTTAAGTAAATAAATGTATGTGCACGGCATTATAACAACGCAACATGTACTTACGTTATAAGTTACTCAGTAAAGTAAATAAATGTATGTGCACGGCATTATAACAACGCAACATGTACTTACGTTATAAGTTACTCAGTTAAGTAAATAAATGTATGTGCACGGCATTATAACAACGCAACATGTACTTACGTTATAAGTTACTCAGTTAAGTAAATAAATGTATGTGCACGGCATTACAACAACGCTACATGTGCTTACGTTATAAGTTACTCAGTTAAGTAAATAAATGTATGTGCACGGCATTATAACAACGCTACATGTACTTACGTTATATATTATTCAGTAAAGTAAATAAATGTATGTGCACGGCATTATAACAACGCAACATGTACTTACGTTATAAGTTACTCAGTTAAGTAAATAAATGTATGTGCACGGCATTATAACAACGCTACATGTACTTACGTTATAAGTTACTCAGTTAAGTAAATAAATGTATGTGCACGGCATTATAACAACGCAACATGTACTTACGTTATAAGTTACTCAGTTAAGTAAATAAATGTATGTGCACGGCATTACAACAACGCTACATGTGCTTACGTTATAAGTTACTCAGTAAAGTAAATAAATGTATGTGCACGGCATTATAACAACGCAACATGTACTTACGTTATATATTATTCAGTAAAGTAAATAAATGTATGTGCACGGCATTATAACAACGCAACATGTACTTACGTTATAAGTTACTCAGTTAAGTAAATAAATGTATGTGCACGGCATTATAACAACGCTACATGTACTTACGTTATAAGTTACTCAGTTAAGTAAATAAATGTATGTGCACGGCATTATAACAACGCAACATGTACTTACGTTATAAGTTACTCAGTTAAGTAAATAAATGTATGTGCACGGCATTACAACAACGCTACATGTGCTTACGTTATAAGTTACTCAGTAAAGTAAATAAATGTATGTGCACGGCATTATAACAACGCAACATGTACTTACGTTATATATTATTCAGTAAAGTAAATAAATGTATGTGCACGGCATTATAACAACGCAACATGTACTTACGTTATAAGTTACTCAGTTAAGTAAATAAATGTATGTGCACGGCATTATAACAACGCTACATGTACTTACGTTATAAGTTACTCAGTTAAGTAAATAAATGTATGTGCACGGCATTACAACAACGCTACATGTGCTTACGTTATAAGTTACTCAGTAAAGTAAATAAATGTATGTGCACGGCATTACAACAACGCTACATGTGCTTACGTTATAAGTTACTCAGTAAAGTAAATAAATGTATGTGCACGGCATTACAACAACGCTACATGTGCTTACGTTATAAGTTACTCAGTAAAGTAAATAAATGTATGTGCACGGCATTATAACAACGCAACATGTACTTACGTTATAAGTTACTCAGTTAAGTTACACAAAACAAAGCAAATTGAAAAGGGAAAAATGTATATAAATTAAAATTAACACTAACACAAAGTGAAGTATCACTAAGAAAACATTTAGTACTTTTTTAAAAACGTTTTAAGCAATGAAGACTTAAATAGACCCAGCGAAAGATGCAATATATCAAAATCAAGAAAATCTTTTTTATAACAATCACAAGCACGAACCACTTATCGTGATATATAATTTATCATGGAGGTAACAAGACAATCTATGTAAAAATTCAGTTGCATATGATTTTATAGGACATATTCTGTCTTTTCATCGCTGGCTTTTATAAATAGTTATATCAAAATGTAATTTAAAGTGCTCCCCTTATAATTACATTTCAGTAGCGTTTCATACAGCAATCCCTCAGCTTGGTTCGTCTACTGCTGGATGTCGCCACTCTTGGAAGATATGTCCATACTCACACACGTTTGGCAAGTGGGTGCTGGTGGTGCTGAAACCCTGGCACCAGTAACGTGGCGTTAGACACCCTAAATTATTTAATATACCTAAAGTTAAGACATCTCAAGGTATGCTGATAGCAGAGTGTTGATACTTGCTTGTACGGACTGTCTATATAATAATGCTTGTACGGACTGTCTATATAATAATGCTTGTACGGACTGTCTATATAATAATGCTTGTACGGACTGTCTATATAATAATACTTGTACGGACTGTCTATATAATAATGCTTGTACGGACTGTCTATATAATAATACTTGTACGGACTGTCTATATAATAATGCTTGTACGGACTGTCTATATAATAATACTTGTACGGACTGTCTATATAATAATGCTTGTACGGACTGTCTATATAATAATACTTGTACGGACTGTCTATATAATAATACTTGTACGGACTGTCTATATAATAATACTTGTACGGACTGTCTATATAATAATGCTTGTACGGACTGTCTATATAATAATACTTGTACGGACTGTCTATATAATAATGCTTGTACGGACTGTCTATATAATAATACTTGTACGGACTGTCTATAAAATAATGCTTGTACGGACTGTCTATATAATAATACTTGTACGGACTGTCTATATAATAATGCTTGTACGGACTGTCTATATAATAATACTTGTACGGACTGTCTATATAATAATACTTGTACGGACTGTCTATATAATAATACTTGTACGGACTGTCTATATAATAATGCTTGTACGGACTGTCTATATAATAATACTTGTACGGACTGTCTATATAATAATGCTTGTACGGACTGTCTATATAATAATGCTTGTACGGACTGTCTATATAATAATACTTGTACGGACTGTCTATATAATAATGCTTGTACGGACTGTCTATATAATAATACTTGTACGGACTGTCTATATAATAATGCTTGTACGGACTGTCTATATAATAATGCTTGTACGGACTGTCTATATAATAATGCTTGTACGGACTGTCTATATAATAATACTTGTACGGACTGTCTATATAATAATGCTTGTACGGACTGTCTATATAATAATGCTTGTACGGACTGTCTATATAATAATGCTTGTACGGACTGTCTATATAATAATACTTGTACGGACTGTCTATATAATAATGCTTGTACGGACTGTCTATATAATAATACTTGTACGGACTGTCTATATAATAATACTTGTACGGACTGTCTATATAATAATACTTGTACGGACTGTCTATATAATAATGCTTGTACGGACTGTCTATATAATAATACTTGTACGGACTGTCTATATAATAATGCTTGTACGGACTGTCTATATAATAATACTTGTACGGACTGTCTATATAATAATGCTTGTACGGACTGTCTATATAATAATACTTGTACGGACTGTCTATATAATAATACTTGTACGGACTGTCTATATAATAATGCTTGTACGGACTGTCTATATAATAATGCTTGTACGGACTGTCTATATAATAATACTTGTACGGACTGTCTATATAATAATACTTGTACGGACTGTCTATATAATAATGCTTGTACGGACTGTCTATATAATAATGCTTGTACGGACTGTCTATATAATAATGCTTGTACGGACATTCTATATAATAATACTTGTACGGACTGTCTATATAATAATGCTTGTACGGACTGTCTATATAATAATACTTGTACGGACTGTCTAAATAATAATGCTTGTACGGACTGTCTATATAATAATACTTGTACGGACTGTCTATATAATAATACTTGTACGGACTGTCTATATAATAATACTTGTACGGACTGTCTATATAATATACTTGTACGGACTGTCTATATAATAATGCTTGTACGGACTGTCTATATAATAATGCTTGTACGGACTGTCTATATAATAATACTTGTACGGACTGTCTATATAATAATACTTGTACGGACTGTCTATATAATAATGCTTGTACGGACTGTCTATATAATAATGCTTGTACGGACTGTCTATATAATAATACTTGTACGGACTGTCTATATAATAATACTTGTACGGACTGTCTATATAATAATGCTTGTACGGACTGTCTATATAATAATGCTTGTACGGACTGTCTATATAATAATACTTGTACGGACTGTCTATATAATAATGCTTGTACGGACTGTCTATATAATAATACTTGTACGGACTGTCTATATAATAATGCTTGTACGGACTGTCTATATAATAATACTTGTACGGACTGTCTATATAATAATACTTGTACGGACTGTCTATATAATAATGCTTGTACGGACTGTCTATATAATAATGCTTGTACGGACTGTCTATATAATAATACTTGTACGGACTGTCTATATAATAATACTTGTACGGACTGTCTATATAATAATGCTTGTACGGACTGTCTATATAATAATGCTTGTACGGACTGTCTATATAATAATACTTGTACGGACTGTCTATATAATAATGCTTGTACGGACTGTCTATATAATAATACTTGTACGGACTGTCTATATAATAATGCTTGTACGGACTGTCTATATAATAATGCTTGTACGGACTGTCTATATAATAATACTTGTACGGACTGTCTATATAATATACTTGTACGGACTGTCTATATAATAATGCTTGTACGGACTGTCTATATAATAATGCTTGTACGGACTGTCTATATAATAATACTTGTACGGACTGTCTATATAATAATACTTGTACGGACTGTCTATATAATAATGCTTGTACGGACTGTCTATATAATAATGCTTGTACGGACTGTCTATATAATAATACTTGTACGGACTGTCTATATAATAATACTTGTACGGACTGTCTATATAATAATGCTTGTACGGACTGTCTATATAATAATGCTTGTACGGACTGTCTATATAATAATACTTGTACGGACTGTCTATATAATAATGCTTGTACGGACTGTCTATATAATAATACTTGTACGGACTGTCTATATAATAATGCTTGTACGGACTGTCTATATAATAATGCTTGTACGGACTGTCTATATAATAATGCTTGTACGGACTGTCTATATAATAATACTTGTACGGACTGTCTATATAATAATGCTTGTACGGACTGTCTATATAATAATACTTGTACGGACTGTCTATATAATAATACTTGTACGGACTGTCTATATAATAATGCTTGTACGGACTGTCTATATAATAATGCTTGTACGGACTGTCTATATAATAATACTTGTACGGACTGTCTATATAATAATGCTTGTACGGACTGTCTATATAATAATACTTGTACGGACTGTCTATATAATAATGCTTGTACGGACTGTCTATATAATAATGCTTGTACGGACTGTCTATATAATAATGCTTGTACGGACTGTCTATATAATAATACTTGTACGGACTGTCTATATAATAATACTTGTACGGACTGTCTATATATTCAAATTCAAATTCAAATAGTTTATTTTGCAAAGCAGGTATAGATATATACACTTTTTACACGTCAAATTTAATCTAATAAAGAAAATATATGTAATAGAATAATAAATGTACATGAACTAAATTAAAGGTTTATTTAATTTATGTAGCAATATATTTACGATTAAAATGATAGGTAAAATATATATTATACAAGGTAAAATCCAATCAGCCGCCCGAACCCATACCGGAGACCCGGCCAGGGACCAGGAACAAGGTTCAGTGATCACCAACCGAGCCCCCAGCACGAATCCAGGCGGCCGACCAAATCCCATCCTATATACTACATACTAATAGGTTACATATATAAATACATGCCTACCTCCGCCCATTCGATTAGTCTTGCTAAGAAGAAGGGCAAGAAACTTAGCAAGATCATGTCTTTTTTTCAACATAAAACTTATACTATACAATATATGACTTATATCTACTTTAACCAAGGGATAAGAAAATACAAGACAGTAGGAATTCAGGTTAATGAAAAAAAGAAAAACATATATATCTTTGTCTACCTGTCTCATATAGTCCTTTTCCTTTTACAGTCTATAATCAATTAATGTTTACACCTTAGAGGAATCATAAGTTAAGAAATTATACTATTTAATTAAATTATAACTTACTACGAGTATCA
Organism: Ypsolopha sequella; assembly: GCA_934047225.1. Taxonomy (NCBI): domain Eukaryota; kingdom Metazoa; phylum Arthropoda; class Insecta; order Lepidoptera; family Ypsolophidae; genus Ypsolopha; species Ypsolopha sequella. The sequence continues at coordinate 30,145,846 of OW203985.1, forward strand.
TTATCACTGTAACACCATGCTTCACCATCATCCAAATATTCATTTATTTTATAATATGCCTTTTTCAATAGGCCCTGCTTAATATACAGTTTAAACTTATTCTCTGACAAAGTAAGGACCTCCTTTGGAAGTTTATTGTAAAATCTTATACCATGTCCTACAAAAGAGGTACTCACCTTAGCGAGTCTGATTTTTGGAAAAGCCAGTTTATGCTTATTTCTGGTCTCCTTACAATGTTGCTTACCAAGCCTTGGGAAAGACTCAACATTTTTTCTGACATATCTAAGGACTTGGTAAATATATTCACAAGGAACCGTTAATATATTAATTTCTTTGAACTTTTGTCTTAATGAATCCCGGTGCTTCATATTATAAATAGCCCGAATTGCTCTCTTCTGCAAAACAAAGACTGCGTCTGTATCCGCGGCTCTACCCCATAACAGCATGCCGTATGACATAATGCTGTGAAAGTAACTAAAATAGACTAGTCTAGCAGTATCTACATCAGTAATTTGTCTTATGCGTCTAACAGCGTATGCGGCCGAACTAAGTCTACCACATAGGGCTTCTATGTGGGGACCCCACTGAAGACGAGAGTCTACCGTAATGCCTAAAAACTTTGTTTCGTTAATATAATAATGCTTGTACGGACTGTCTATATAATAATGCTTTCTCAGGATTTAGATCCATTTGCTTTTATTCAAATATTTTATACTTTTTAGCATAGTGCAGCCCCTTAATAGTGCATAGTGCAGCCTCCATTAGCTTGTTATGATAATATCAAGTATTATATTTATCACTGCATTATTTTATTATTGAATTGAAAACTTCTTAGGCGCATTGAGCGATTTTTGGTAGTGGAAAATCTAATGGGTTCGCGTCACCGACATGCTATGACGTGTTGGCTTGGCCAGCAGTGAAAAGGTTTTTTATTTTGTCAGCAGTACCCATGACTATATTTGTATTACTTTTGTCTAAATTGCTGATGGCCCTTAATAAAGAAACCGAACTTTTTGGCTTTGTTTACCTACTAAAAATGCTTTTAGGCATCTCTTGAGATCTGAAGGGCATTGTTTACCGTTATATCAATAAAAAGGGGCTCGTTTCCAAAGATATCGTGTTTCAAGCAGCAATTAAGATAAAATCTCGTTGGGAAGGACCGTTATTGGATGTAAGTAATATAGAGAGCGAGTCTTAAGAAGAAAAGAGTACCTCGTTCACGAAGTTTTATTAACCCGGCGCCAATGACGCTGGTCTAAGGGACCCGAGGTGATTTCAAACAAACTTATTTTATATTTTGAGCGCACCCTGCTTTTGAACCTCTTAGTAGCTGGAGATAACTCCTGGGTAAGGTATGTCCTCAGGGAGGTACACGTGCGTCAAACCAAAACAGGTAAGTATGACACTGGCAAGAAGCACAATTACGAGCAAATGTGTAAACATTTTTGCATGTTTTGGAGAAAGTTGAATAATTCGGGAAGTGCGAGTCGGACTCTCGCGCGGAGTATCTCGTACCACCACAAAATATGGGTACAGAACCCTCAAAACGTAATGGTAAATCATAACGGTATAGATGCTGTAGCAACATTAAGGTGACGAAAAATAAGCCGCTAAAATGGTAGCGCCTGAAAAATATTTTGGCACCCTGTGGGAACGGAACCCTAATTTCATTATTTGTAGTTTTACTTTAGAGTATCTACTACAAAGTGACCAAATTTGAAACTTGTATATAAATAATATATATATTACCATATATAATATAGAGCTGAAACAAATGACGTTAAGAAATTGCTAGGTACATTTACACGGGGAATAACCCAGGGGTTCAATTTTTAAAATTTTTGTTGTTTGCCCTGATAGAGGCCATAGTAAAACTTATTTCAACTGGCTACTTATAAAGGCTGAGCCTGTAGACCCCTGTGACAGACGGACGGACAGACGGATGGACAGACGGACGAACAGCCGAACGGACAGTCGGATGGACATACGGCGGACGCCTAATGATATGGGCCCGTTTGGCGTCCTTTGGGTACGTAACCCTATAAAGTTTCGTTTATTAGACTTATTAACGTTTTAATAATTAAATCATGTACACAAGAACCTTAATTAGGAAAATGAATATTTAAATTAACCTGCTATTATTTTATTCGATCATTATAAGCAGATCCGTTAAGTAACATCTAGTGGATCTATTGAGACTTTTTTCTCATTATATCAAGTCCTCAAACTGCGGATCTACCGAGAAAATGCAAACCTACCTAAAAAAGTGGATCTAGTAAGACTTTTTGCTTTTTTGTATATTTTTTTTGTTACTATACCCAGATTTTACTGTATGTATTTACCGAGAAGCTGAGAATCTTAGAACAAAAATGGATCTACTGAGATTTTATTAAAAAAGTGACAAAATTTGAGTCACCGAGACCCAGCGTAATTAAAAACGTAATTGTTTCACGTCAGTGGCGCAGGGTTAAATATTATAAGGCATCTTATGAAACCTGAAGAATGATGAGGTTAAAAGGCACACTTGAGCTTTTTCTTACAAAACTCTGTGTAAATTGAAAGTAAATAGAAAGAAATCGAAATTTTTACGGAAAATAATTGAAGAAATTGAGACTTATATAAAATTGTATATCAAAATTCGTTTATCTTACAAAAAAATTCTATCAGGTCTCTTTTAAAGTTCATCTCAAACGAAAATTTTATTACATCTAGAAGTTCTGAAAATATTATGTGTGAATTGATTACCTAGTAATATATTACATAGACATTAAATAAATTCATTACATAGTAATTACATAGTAATTTCATATAATTATTAAAATTATGTAATTATTCACATTTACAGAAACAACAACAAAAAAATACCTAATATTAAGACTAAATAATCCGACAAAATACTTGAAACTAACACAAACTAAAAAACCTAAATTGATTAACTTAAATTTACACGAAACAATAAAATGTTTACCAATTTATGTACCATAATAACTGTGAATGCTATGTTAATCTATATTTGCTTTTGATGGAAAAAACACTAATACCTAAATATAAAAAGTATTTTTTTCCACACACATTAAAATAAAAACACTATTGCGTACGCAATGTGTAGAGATTCAATATTTTTTAAAAGGTTCAAAATTCGTCAAGTCCACTTTGAGTGTTTTCTGTTTTTAGTGTTTTTATGTGTTTGACGAATGTTGGTTCTGATAAAGTGGGGCATTTTGCATTGATGATATTTCGCTGGCTTAATGGTTACATGGTTCAATGTCAATATTGTAGTACTTATTGAGTAAAGAATTATAAAATGTTCTATGGGTGTTATTAGCTATTTATATAGTAGGTTAATTTTTTGGTAAATTTTTGATATCATCTACCTGATTTATGGGGAGAGGGTGGAAGGTGGAGGGGAGGAGGAGGAAGGGGAACCCTCCTGTATAATTTTTTCTTGCCGGAGGAAGTGCGTGGTTTCTTTTTTATCGAATTTTAGAAATCGTCTGGAAATAACCTCAAAATGTAAGATTGTTACATTTTGAGCCTTGATTATGAAAAAGTTAGAATGCGTCGCGGCTAAGGCACACTCTCCTGTGGGCACACTACAATCCAATGGTTTCACTGCAATCCAACAATCCAGGTGTCACGGAAACTCTCCGCTCTCGCGTCTGTGTCTTGGTTTATATTTTCCACCTCCCACGCCGCTGCTTGTGCGTGTGGCTCGGTGGGGTTCCTTTGCGGCGAAGCGGGGCTTCGTCACAAATTTTCAACATAAAATTATATAAATAATAAATACCTTTTTGGGGTTTTGACCCAGGATGCATTTAAGGGTTAATTACTGCAAGTTTTTATGAATCCGGCAGAACGTTGCTTACCAACGTAAAATTATTTATTTTCATTTTCAGTGTACCTACGTTGGTTTTCTAAAATCCTTTTGCATATATACAAAAATTATAATGCAAAAAATAAACGATTAAGTGCGAGTAAGACACGGGTTTTGAGGACCGTTAAAACTCGAAATTGTTCCACTTGCAGTTATGACGTACCAACTTAACTTGACACTCACAATCTATTTAACTCAATGTATCTAATAACTTCTTAAATAATTAATAATATGTATTTTTATGAGTTTTTTTTAACTTTTGTAATAAGACCTATCTCTGAACGAAATTTCAAATTTCCAAGTCAACTGGAAGTGCCCTATAGGTTGTTATAGTGAGCAAATTTGTATGATATTGATGATATAAAAGGCAATAACATTTTTCACGTTGAGTAAAAAACCTGATTTCTATACAGAACCATGAAGGAATATAGTTTCAACTTTATATCTCTTAAGGGGCCCCTTGAGCAAAGCAAAAGGGTCTTGACAGACGGACAACAAAGTGTTCCAATAAGGGTTCCATTTTTTCATTTTGAGTTACCCTAAAAAATAACTTTTTTAACCATAAAAAGTACTTGCAGGGCTTTCTTAATACTCGTATTACTTATTTTAAAGTGCAGCTGAAATAATGATTTCTTCCTTTAGTTTAACACAGAACAGATACAAACTCTTTCTATGTATCTGTAAATTGACTTCTATTCAGGTGTTTTAAATACTTAGCCCTTGGTTATTTAGGTTATTATATTTTTCAAGGTGGGGTTCTACCAATTTGTCTGTTTTCAAACACATTCTTAACCGTGAAGAAATGACAAAAAAATTTGAAAAAAAATTTCATATTTCACTCATTGATCTTGATATTTCGGTCGTTCGATACGCGATTTCTTGCACTTTCCTTCATTCAAAAAAATTGCAAAGATAAGCCTAAACTATGATGTAAATATCAGTTTATTTGGTTTTATTAGGTACGTGTGTCGATTCGGCGCAACACGACTTAATTTATTTTACAGGACTAAACTTAATTTGAGCTTTATGTCTTTTTCTTTCTGTATTGAAAAGACATATACAGAACGCTCAAAATAAGGTTAGTCCTGTCAAACTAGTTAAGTTGTATTGCGCCGAATCGACACCATTGACAATAAAACTTATACCAAAATAAACGTGGTACAAAATGAGATATTAAACGGCCGTCTTTAAGGGGCTATACCGTGAAAATTGACACTTTTTGAAGTTATTTATCTGCTCTTTTAATGAAGTTCCAAGTAAAATAAATTAGTATAACAATTTTGGGACAATTTTGGTCTATCAGAAACGCGATAGGAGGAATTTCATTCGATAGAAATAATTATTGAATTCAGGTCTAAATTTACACTTTTTTTGATATTCTGACAAATTAGGATAGCATACAGACTTGAAAAATATTTATTTTGATGGGTTTAAACTACACCTAAATTACTGGTTATGGAATGTTTTGTAGCTATTTTAGTAATTTTGAATTAATTTAAAACCGACTTTTTGACAATTTTCCCCGATTCCGTCCCTTTCGCACTGCGGGTCTTCTGCCTGGAGTAACGGGGACCTTTGCTAGCACGGTATATCACCTTAAAACCCATTCTTCTCATTACAAAATAATGAATAAAAACACTTTGAAATCGCGAGATTTCTGAGCGGCCCGCTTCCACTAAGCAGGATAGAAAAGTGTAAAATGAAAGCGTTGGAGTAGGATCGATTTCTCTGGATACCCTAGTCTTACGGTGCGTACCCTGGATACCCTTGGTACTGTTTACTGCTTAGAACCTTTTTGTAGATAAGGTTACAATTCTATTTTATATAAATTATAAATCTAAATGAAATCTTAAAAATGCTTGTACTATAAGCCAGATTGAGAAAACATAACTGGGTACACATAAAACACAAGTCTTCTAAGCACTTTGAACTTCCAGAAATAAAGGGATAATAGCCGATACTAAAATTCATGGGATCACAGGACAAGAATAGGTCCGAGCGGGCTACATCAATATTATCCGAGAACACACAGACATAAAGAACCGGGGAACTTTCACCGACGTTATAATACTTTGAGAAATATTAAGCAAAAGTTAAAGAATTCAGAAAGGGATACCCTTCAAACGATCCATAAAAGTGGGGCCCTATTATTGGATCACGATATGAGGGCATGACGTGGCCATCTGCCAAATAGATACTCATTGAGGTAGCGTGCTGACCAAGCTTTTTTTTTAATTTCGTGCTTCTGCGACGTTTTATAAATTTTCATTGATTTAGTCCCTTTAGAGAGCATATAAATTATGGTAATGTATAAGGATACAGTGGAATAAGAAGAGAATACAAATAGTTATGTATTTTTTGAAGAAACATTCTCGTGTATTCCGAAATAAATTATCTAATCTTCAAATGGAAATAGAATTCCTTATTAGCAATTTTATAATGTGGGTAATAAATAAAATTACCTCATACTCGAGCGATAGCAATTGTTTTTTGTCTTAATATTGTTGCTAATTATATATTATCTTGGGTCAACATACGACCCAAAAGCGCTCAAGCGGTTTCGGTCAAGTTATGGTACACAAGTGTACCATACGCGAGCTTAAGGGGCAGGTAGTCGCCAACGACCTTGAATCGAACTCTGTCGGTAGAAATATCGACAGAAACTATATTGGAATAATGTTCATATCAGCGCGCATTGCATTACGACGCAAAATCCATCCATCCATCCATCAGCCTAGTTCGTCCACCGCTGGACATAAGCTTTTCCAGGACTTTGCCACACCCGGCGGTCATCCTGGAAGAATTGCCCATACTCACACACGCTGGGCAGGCGGGTTGGTGAGCGCGGTGCCGGAACCCTCGCACCAGTGACGCCGCTACCCATCACCAGTCTGTTCCATATAAGGCCCGGCTATTAGGGATGGATATACCACCATCCATCGGTCTCAGGCATGGTGGGCCTCCTAGTTTTTTGCCTGTGAGCTGTCCTCTTATTCTCCCCCGAATTACTTCGAGGGGGTCTCCAAGTAAGATGGTGGTACCTCCACAGTCGAGCCCGGCATCAGCTCTACCACCTGGAAAAACGCAAAATAGGAGAAAATAACACTTTCACTTGAACACGATGGTCGGAATTTTTTCTATAAATTATTTTTCTAAGCAATATTTTCTTTATATTTTAGTGCAAGAACGATACAAATACCATTAGTGGTTTAACTTAGTGGAAATAACCAATTTCTTTTAATTTTAGTCTAAAAAATGCTTAAATTTGAAAATTATTTCACACAATATATATTTTTTTCATAAATATTAAATACACCGTTTAAAAAGAAATAACTTCATCAATACATTCAGTTTCGGTGCTTGTAACTTTAAAATACTTCTGCTGATTAGACGTGACTTCAAGTCATTATAAACGGCCATAACTTAATAAGAAACCAGACGATAATCTAATAAACCAAATCGAAGCATCGTACTTCTCATACCTGTATCAGCTTCGTCTTATCATTTATTAACAGTCACTCTGCGTCCAGGATCAATATTTCATCAAAGTAAAGTTTGTACCAACTTCGACTGAAAAAGCTCTCGCTGGTTGCGATAAAACTTTTCAAAGTTCTCCGCAAAATTTACCAAGATACCCTAAGACGATGTCGTAAATGATAAATTAATGAAGTTCTGTGGATTCGATACATATTTGAGACGAAATAAAATGAAAGGCATCAAAATAGTATTATTCTTCCGAGAAAGCTTGCGTCCGCCAAAGGAAACTGTTCTATGTTCGGAATCCATTCTAGATTTAATTAATTAAAGTTCTACTTGCACTTTAATTAAAATAAACTCTCCCAAAGATTTTTAAGTTTGCTTTTTATGAGAACTTAATACAGATATTCTATCTTACGAGGTCCGTTTGATTATGTTTGTAGTAGTGACGTGTACAGGTAAGTGCGCTGTACTAGTAGCGTAGTAAACAAGTAATGTGTTGCGCATTTTGTAGCGACAAAGTACTTAAATATATTTATACAGTAGTGAATCTTAGTTAAACGCTCTGATTCAAACTCACGCACACAAATGCGTGCTCTACACGCCGTCTAAGTGAAGTACGGGGGAGTATCTATGTTGCAGTCTAAACTCATAGCCGGTCAAAAGTAGTTTTGACTGCGAAAATCAGTCAAAACTGGTTTTGACTAAGTTGGTCTGAAGTAATTTTGATTGAAAAGTATTTCTGGGTTGTCATAAAAAAAAACACGAAGGTCAGGTATGGCGGTTCCGCGACTTGCCATACCTAACCTACTGGCTCTTTTCTGCGCTGCAGGACATCCGAAAAACTAATTAATCAGTCAACACTACGTCCTTACTAGTTTTGACTGACTCATTCTCGCAGTCAAAAGTAGTTTTGACCAGTTATGACTTTTGACTGTGACATCTATACAAATCTCGGCGTGGCGGCGCGGCGTGGCGTATATGGCACGCGTCTGCGTGTGTAAGTTCGAATCTGAGCGTTTGTATTAAGATTCATTACTCTATAAATATAATATTTACTCTGGTAGTGCTCACAACTTTACACACACACTAGAAAAAAGTGCGTGTGCACGTACGACATAACCATAGCGCCAAATAGACTTCGTGAGATGGAACATCTATACAATTGGAGAAAATTGCGCTTACCTTTGAATGTATAAATAAATTTTTATTACTTTATTAGCGGTATATCAGTTGAAAACATGCACCAGAGAGTTTTTTCGAAACTTTGTGCATACTATCGTATACTTGCTGGACGATGAGGGAAAACATTTACCCCTTGCGGTCGTGAAAATCTCGCTTCATTGAAAAGAGAGTGCATTGAATATTATTGTATTATTGACGATTATTACGTACCCACGTTACGAGCCGTATCACCGTTTTTCGGGCACAAATACACGCTTTTTCGGGCGTGCGGGTTTTGCCACGATGTCTTCAAATATTTTAATTACGAGTACAATGACTCACCTGCGTTTTTACTCTAATAATCCGGTTTTGGTTAAGACAAGTAATTTTCTGAATTTTTCCTTTCTCTACGCCGAATGACCTACCTTTACATCAACTTTTAAGTTTCTAAGTCACTTGGAAGTGGTAAAGGTTTAAATAATAGAGGGAGTGAATCAGTCAGTCTGTGATAAAAATAGTGATTATTGGACGCGGATATCTCAGTTCAAGATTTATTTATGAAATTTAGGATTTTATGTACTTGCGGGGACTCCAATATCGACAAAAAATTGCAACTTCGTAGCTCCAATATGAAACTAGTTATTTATGGGGGTTCAAAAGTAGCTCGAAATGGTTCGTAACCTGGGATATGATAATCGGATCGATATATACGAGTACCTAAAGTTGGAAAAACTGAGAAAGTTTGTAGGTGTGGAGTCTGCTTCTTATAATATTATTTTGATAGTAAAAATCTCGGAATTACGGAATTACTTAAAACGTTACGATAATGTATAACTTAATAGATATGTTACCGGCAAATTTAAATAAATAAATGGGTTTTCAATGCAAGTGCTCGTAAATACCCACTTTTTATGCATCAAAACCGAACAGAAAGTCGATTATTTTGCCCTAGGGCTTTATTATTATTATTATTTTTTTTATTTATTTACAATGGTTGGCTAACTTGCAGCCTTTCCTGTGTACCATGAATGTTATACTATTTTTGCCACTGTTTAACGGCTCTGGATACAGTCCTTTTGAGCTAATCATAATTTAAAGTTCACAAGATTATAGGTATACTTGTTTTATTTCCTCACACTATGTATTGAAAAACGTAGTATGAAACACGGGCGTAAGAGCAATAAATTACTTGGTTACGTAATTTATTCCTTTTCGCCCTTGTAGCATAAACTACTAAAATTAAAAAAAATAGGAATTTATAAAATGCCAAGCTTATTTAGGCCGAACAGAGCAAAAGGCAAAGGCCCGTTGTATCCGTTGGGTACGCATTTTATATACAAAAGGTGACACCCCATTTTGGGGTGAATTCAGAACAATTATTTCTTAATGCACCTGAAATATCCATAAGGATCATATATTATGTTCTACGTGTAAAGGTTTTATTGAATTTCGAAAAATCAGGATTTATTCCGTATCTACAATATAAAAGAAATCCCTGTACAACATTTAACCTCTTAGGTCCAACGGTTTGGGCTGAGCGTTGACGAATCAATTGCTGAATGAGTCGAGACATCTCTTAATATGGTGGTGATGATGGTAGATAACTTTAAAAGTCACGCACGTGTCGCTATCATGGTTTTCTACAGTTTACAGTCAATTGAAAATAAAATACGGAAGACACATACGAGTATGGCTATGAGTATCAAAGGCGACAGAAAATACTTGTCGGTCAGTGCGTTTACTAACTTAATGCACCGTAATAAAGACTATTGCGGCAGGCATCATCTTTACATATTGCAAAGTGGAGAGAGGCACTTGTTTGCGAAGTAGCAAGAATGCAAACACTGGGAAGAGGAGTAAAGCGAGCATAGAATACCTTAGTCACACGATTCATCCTAACTGTCTTACTGTACACAAATCAAAATCGACTTTATTCAGACAAAAAAGGGTAGGTTTTTGTTTGGATGTTTCAAGAACTAGAAAGAAAGCCGGATGCTCATATTCCGACTTGTGCCGGAATGTAGTCTCAGTGTGATATGCTAAGCAAAAGCTAAGCAAACAATTTGGTAGCGAGCAAAATACTATAGCTATAGTAAATGTGACGTTTTAGGTATTATTGCGCACGTTTTACGTTGTTTTTTTTTTACTAAGAGTAAGGATTAAGGAAATTTTGTTTAAGGTGGGCCGTGCCGCGCACCTGCCATATCAATGCTTTAGATGTTTGTGACGTCATGTTGCTTTGATTTCAATAAAGTATGTTATGATAACCTATAAGCTATAACATTTTTTAAATTATAGTGATTGAAAATTCCTGGATAATTTCCGAGAGAAGTAGCCAGAGGATTATGCAGTATTACTGCACGTCACTTTAATAGATACTTGTGGTTCTAAAGCAGTGGCGTGCACAGAACTTTTTGCTGGAAAAGCAAGCAATTGGTCAAGAATAACAATAAAAAAAATATGAAAAAATTTAAATATCACTTTGAAAAAAAAAAGTTTGTATTGGAAATTTTCACACTAGGGTATACATTATCTACCCTGGCGTCATACATTTTTTTTTTCAAAGTGATATTTAAATTTTTTCATATTTTTTTTATTGTTATTCTTGACCAATTGCTTGCTTTTCCAGCAAAAAGTTCTGTGCACGCCACTGTTCTAAAGTATGAGCTACTTGTCCAGATAACAGTACGATAATTACTTTTCATGCTTCCGTTATCCTTTAACTGCTGCTTTAAAAACTTGTGTAATAAAAAGAAAATTCACCTGACTCAACCAGTCATTGCCACGACTGTTGGCTCCATCACTTTATGCTGTTTATCCACGAGGAGTATACTGACGTGAAAATCATTAGTGCAATAATTCAAAAATGTTCTTTCAAGTAAAACCTTATTTGTTACATAATTACTAAAACTAAAACCTTTGCGTTCAATTCATTTGAAATTACTTATTTGGAGGTCTCGACTCGCATATTGCTATTATTTTAGGACAAGAAAGAATTGGATTGTGCCCAGAAAAAGGGTATATTCATTACAAATTGCCCAAAATACTGGGTCTATTACGCATTAAGATCTCTCTGACTATTTTGTTTTCTGTGTGGTCCCTTTTACTGGGGACACGTTCAATTAGCAATAAAAATTATTAAAACACAAGTTCAACACTCATCCAAATGGCATTTATGTTAACGGCCTAATCCGATTTTAAGATGAATTTGCTCTTCAGATATTTTAAAAATCGTTCAGCGCAGAAGTTATAGACGGTAGGTTAAGTATAGAGAGTCGCGGAACGTAGTGTAACCTAGAAATCTGTTTGGCCTAGGCAAAACTAGTTTGTCATAAAATCGGGTTTGCCGTAAAATATATTATTTAATACATAATATGTCGTAGGGTAACTGTGGCAGCCGTGATATAATAATTTCAACAATGAAATCACCGCCCGGTTTCAGTTAAGATATAACTTCACTGGACACAATCAGTGACATAAAAAATTTGAGTGTTTTCAAGAAAATGTCAAAAATAGGTGCGACAGCGAGCGAAGCGAGGAGAAGCTTGTCAGGTTGCTGATGATCATAAGGTCGAGAGCCGAACGAAGCGAGGAGAAGCTTGTCAGGTTGCTGATGATCATAAGGTCGAGAGCCGAGCGAAGCGAGGAAAAGCTTGTCAGGTTGCTGATGATCATAAGGTCGGGAGCCGAGCGAAGCGAGGAGAAGCTTTTTAGGTTGCTAATGATCATAAAGTCGGGAGCCGAGCGAAGCGAGGAGAAGCTTGTCAGGTTGCTGATGGTCATAAGGTCGGGAGCCAAGCGAAGCGAGGAGAAGCTTTTTAGGTTGCTAATGATCATAAGGTCGGGAGCCGAGCGAAGCGAGGAGAAGCTTGTCAGGTTGCTGATGGTCATAAGGTAAGAAGCCGAGCAAAGCGAGGAGAAGCTTGTCAGGTTGATAATGATCATAAGGTCGGGAGCCGAGCGAAGCGAAGAGAAGCTTGTCAGGTTGCTGATGGTCATAAGGTCGGAAGCCGAGCAAAGCGAAGCGACCTCTGTAGTTCTATACAGGTTGTTACTTTGATTACCATTTTGCTTCAAACAGGTTGTTTTACCCATGAATATGGACAAAAAAAAACGAAAAAAAAAATCAGCTGGTCCATAGAAAAGTTAAATACTTACTCGACCAAAATGTATGAAACAACTGATTTATTTTTTGCGATTTCAAGGTTGACCCCACAAATACATGATTTAAAAACACAGTAAAAGTTGTCTGTAATGATGGGTAGAACACCCCGTTTTAAAGAAAAAGGTAATCTTAACAGCCCTGTATAGTAAGGAAGTTTGACCCCCAAAGTGCCTCAAAAAGTATCTGTCATTAAAAAATGTATAAGATTTGGTAACATTCCTTCTTTGTGTTCCCTAGACTCCCAGAAATATTTGGAGGGTTTGAACACCCCCAAAGAGCCCCAAAAAGAAGATGTTATTAAAAAAATCGCCTTGGAAATGGGCTGTAGCGGGGTCCGCGAATTCATAGTTCTGGGTGAACTACTAGTAAGGGTCAATGTATGTACATGCCTCAGAGGTCTATAACCTGTGGTTCTAGATGAACTCATGCTAGGGCTCCCTCACTAAAGCTCTGTAATTTTGTTATTCAAATTTGTTATAATTAAATTTCCTTATGCAAACGTCATTTGTCATATCTGCGCTTGTGAACGTTGTAAGGTAAATTTTGCATTTCGTACAAAGAAAAGTCCTTAAATTATGTTAAAAAGCGTATGTTGTTTAGATTGCCTTCGAACAAGTTGGCAAAAGAGCGGATTGTACCTCTGTAGAGTGAGGATTTTGGTGCAAAAAATGAGGTTCTTATTTTAAATATAAAGATAAAATGATCAAAATGATGATGAAGAAAATGATGTCATTTTGTGTATTGTATTATATTACAACTGTAAACATGCTTTAAAGTTTGTAAATCTAATGCAAAAAAAACATAATGCATTAAACAACATACATTTATTGTGAACATTTAATTAAATCGACCAATCCGCCCGAATTTTCTTAAAATGCATTTATTACATACTTTTATTAAATACTAAGGAATTAGAAGATTATGCTACAAGGGCGAAAATAAAAGATTACGAGGATGATTTAAAACACGAGCGTAGCGAGTGTTTTTAACGTTACCAGGTAATTCATTGCTCTTACGCCCGTTTATCAAACTACGTTTTTCAATGCATAGTGTGACGAAATAAAACAAATATAATCTTGTGAACTTTAAATTGTAATTGGCTCAAGAGGACTGTATCCAGAGCCGTTAGACAGTGGAAAAAGAAGTATGACATTTATGGTACAAAGGAAAAGCTGCAGGTTAGCCAACCATTGTAAGTAAATTAAAAAAAATATATAATAATAAAGCCCTAGGGCAAAATAATCGACTTTCTGTTCGGTTTTGATGCATAAAAAGTGGGCCTTTACGAGCACTTGCATTGAAAACAATATTATGATGACGTGCTTTTGCACCGAGTTCCTTTAAAATGCCCCCTTAAAAAGGTGTATGGAAACTATAAAAAATACAATCAAACATAAAAGAGTATATTGGAGGACATTACGTAGCATACCGTAGAAAAAGATAGTAAATTTGACTTATATTACATTAAAGATTGCAAACATACACTGTCAAGTAAGAGTAAAACTGCGAGTTTATAATATTTATATCATTTCAATACTCCTTATAACATATATATTGACCAGAGGCTCTACCGCGTAATTCTCATTTGTATCAACTTCAAGCAAATGCATACGAAATTCAACGCGTGCAAAAGAGATGGCATGTTAGGCGGGCGTCGTCGCACGCACGTCAAATTTCAATCTCAAGTTGATGTTGATGAAAATGAGAATTACGCGGTAGACCCGCAGATTCATTACAATGCCAACAGGTGGTAAAGTTGATGCTGGGCTCGACTGTGGAGGTACTACCTTCTTACTTGGAGACGTCCTCGAAGTAATTCGGGTAAGAGGAAGAGGACAGCTCACAGGCAAAAAACCAGGAGGGCACCATGCCTGGGACCGATGGATGGTGGTATATCCATCCCTAATAGCCGGGCCTTATATGGAACAGACTGGTGACGGGCAGCGGCGTCACTGGTGCGAGGGTTCCGGCACCGCGCTCACCAACCCGCCTGCCCAGCGTGTGTGAGTATGGGCAATTCTTCCAGGATAACCGCCGTAACTGTCAATATGCTGCTTTCAGTTCGATTGTCGAACGACACCCGCCTTACACTGACAGTAGGTAGAATAGTCCATAATTAAGTTTTAAGTATTTAATGGTTTTAAGTAAAAATAAAATCTATTTTTGTAATTATTTTTGCATTTATAAAATCCATCCATCCATCAGCCTAGTTCGTCCACTGCTGGACCAGGACTTCCAGGGCTTCCAGGACTTTGCCACTTCCGGCGGTCATCCTGAAAGAATGGCCCATACTCACACACGCTGGGCAGCAACCTGCCTGCCCGGCAAAGTCCTGGAAAGGCTTATGTCCAGCAGTGGACGAACTAGGCCGATGGATGGATGGATGGATGACTACGATGATAATACAAAAACCGCATTTAAATCCGAGCTTAAACGAAAACTACAGTCAAATAGATGGACGAACGATATTAGAGATATATTAGTTAACGTATTATACACGATATTAGTTTCAACTTCATACTTCAAGCCGCACTTGGAGAAAAAGTGCCTAAACACGTATAGACATACAGAAAGTCTGTTAAACAAAGTGATCCTATACAAAGGTTCCTTCCGAAACCATAAAAAAATTTCAAAAGAAAATGGTGTGAAAAGAAAAATCAGCAAACGCTTTCTTAAATCTTGAACTAAAAGCTATTTATCAAAATTCACTTGTTTTGATTATGTAGACGAAGCTCCGAAATATTCATGACTTAGCCAATTTTTGATTGATTGTTCTGTCTGAAGCGATCGGCTGCTGGATTAACTTGCAGACCACTTAATTTCGCTGCCTTGTTTCAAGGTATAATGAGGCGCCTGCTAGGGCTTGCATAACCGAAAAAATATGAGTTATAAAGGTAAACGGTGTGACGTCATACTTTTTTATTGCGATATCTTAATATTACGTGACATAAATTTTTTGCTACCGAAAAATGACGCAGCCGATATTTTTTACGCTACCTAAACCCAAAACAAAAAGTTTTCTTTCATACGGCGCCGCTACCGCATCCGCCGCTATCCGCACTGCCTCGGTACCGTAATATCCCATGTAACTCTAAATCCCAAACGCTTTCAGTTTACCTTTACAAAGCGCTACCATAATTTTATACCGGTAGCGTTACCTTATACTTTAA
The DNA here is from genome assembly GCA_934047225.1 of Ypsolopha sequella. Lineage (NCBI taxonomy): Eukaryota > Metazoa > Arthropoda > Insecta > Lepidoptera > Ypsolophidae > Ypsolopha > Ypsolopha sequella. Next base: position 30,161,696 of record OW203985.1, read on the forward strand.
GGTGGGCAATCCCGCTCAGCTGCCATTTAAATATTTTAGGTGTTTGTGACGTCCTGATGGCTGTGATCCCAATGAAACTTTGCGCACATCTTTATATATGTTTCTTTTTCCCCCTACAACGCAAGAGGTGCAAGATGGTGAGATATTCAAAAAGCGCCGAATTTGTGGAATGGTTTCAGGTAAAAATTGTTTTCCATGAAAAGGTGACTGTTTGTTTTTAGAAACTTAGTCTTCTTTACATGAACGACGTCTGTATTTCTCTTTTTTTTCATTTTCAGTATAGATAAAAATTACACAACTTGCTGCGTAAAAACGAGGCAATATTCACGATATCATGACAGCTATTATGATGGTGTTTCATCAAATTTTGCTTTTTAAGCTATACAAAGACGTAGTTAGATGTCGCTAAATAATACTTACGAAAAAAAATATAAGTAAAATGAGCTGTTGACTTCACATTCAGTTTTTATTTTTAAAACTATCCGAGACTATGACGGTAAGGATGTGCTTCCACATTCTTTGACTTTGGCATAGTGATGTCCTTGACGCTATGGATGGGCTTTGACATTTTTTACTTCGAAATATAGAAGTCCCCGAGTTTGTAGCGATGTCCCAGACTTTTTGGATGTACTTTGACAATCTTTGACTTTGACAAAGTGATGTTCCTGACATTAAGGATATGCCTTTTGTAGTGATGTGCCTGGCACTAGGAATGTACCCGAAACAAGGAATGTGCCTGACATTGCGGTTGTTCCTGACAGTGGGGATGTCCCTGGTGATAGGGAAGTCCCTCACACTAGGGATGTGAGAAAAAAAAACCTGAAAAAGAAAGTGGTAGACCCTTAAAAGTTGGACCATAGGGTGACAAAAAAGGTTTATTTTTAATTCTTCATGTCAAAGATTTAACGGCCCATATATCCTAAACGGCTGAAACTAGATGAAATGATACTCTAAGAAAAGGTCTCGCATTCCGAATTTGAAACATAGTTAATGGTTTGACAGGTGCTACATGACCGAAACAACAAAATTTACATTTGAAAGGTTTGACAGTTTTTGATGGGTACTAAAAAGTCCATCCGATTCACATGCAACCCGGTATCAAGGGTCATTTGGAATCGTTGATTACAGTCCCGTATTCAAATTTTACATATTTTGGAAACTAACAGGTTTTTATAGTTTTTCGGAAAACTTTGACTGGCCACATCTCCGGAACAATAAATTCGGAAAATGTCTCGTTTTATTTTTGAGAAAGTTTTATCTTACTCGTCCAGCAGCCGTAGCACAGTGTTTAAACGCGCGCGATGCGACTTAGTTAAATCACAAGTGCGAGGAGCGTGACACGATGTTTTTGCGATTACGTCACAGTACGTCACGCTCCTTGCAAATGTGATTCAACTAGTGGGGCGTCGCGCGTGATTAAAGACTATGCTACGCCGCCAGGAGAGCTCACTTACTGGTCTCTGCAGTAATGTACTATAATTTGTACCGTAAGTACGGCGATAAGGTTCATATAGGCGATGATAGGTGATCACGTGGGAGTTAGGAGGTATACTTCAGCCGTGGATTGTCACCATCCTCATGACGAACCATGCCCCTAAGTGACTTGTCATGTCGTCATGACGTCAGAGCAGCTGTACCGGGGGAGTGCTTACTGGGGTTGATAGTGGTCGTGTAGTATCAGCTATTCGCCCTTCCTTACCGACTTCCGTAGACTTCTAACTTCGACGGAAGTCTCTGGAAATACTGATTTAGGTGATATGTAAATGTTTTAGTGTCCCTGTTACTCCATATGTGAAAAAACCCTCAGTGCGAAAGGGGAAAGTAGCAAAAAGTCGGTTTTTTATGTAATCAAGTTGCTATCAAAATTTCATTTAAGCAGGTCCTAGATAGTACTAAAACCCATCTAATAAAACATAATCGCAGTCCATATGTCATTCCATATCATCAAACCGGGACAAATGGTGACGAAGAAGACCTCATCTCAATGAATAGTTTTGTCGAGACGAATTTTGCCAATCGCGTTTCTGTTTAACAGAGCCCTAGAAAAAGATTCCACAAATAATATACTATTTTATCAAAATAATGGACTCGATTCGGTTAAACACCGCACTAAAACATAACCTAACCAAAAAGCGATTAAAATTAGTTAAGTTTTTTTTGTGTTCAATTCGGTTTTGTCAACGAACTAAATTTGGGTGCCCGTTTATTTGATTTTGCGAGGATTAAATTGAATACACAGATTACTAAAAATAACGAACGTTATTGGTTTTTAAAGCGGTCCACAGACCACAAAATGTTATAACGTAATAATTGCTGCGTTTAGTTTGAACGTCGGGCGAAGCCCACCTAACACTGACAGCAGGTTAGCATGCTCAATTACAACGCGTGCAAAAGAGATAGCATATAGTCCGTCAGACGTAGCGTCGTTTGACGATCAAACTGAACGCAGCCCTTTATAACCTAGAATTTTGTGATTGTGTTGTGAGTCGAAAAGACAACAACTTTGCAGTCGAACGAAAAAGCAACCAAGCTCAGAATAAATACGAAAGCAATCAAAGCAATAACTAATTAAAGCCATGGAGTGGGAGGAGAGCTAATAAATGCGGATAAAATTGTTGCAGAAGTCGCATAAAAGAAAAAATTGTCGAGGTTATGTTCTGATCAAATCAGATGAAAAAAGTGCTTACAGGCTTACAGGTTAGTTTCTTATCCACTATGATGTCTTGAATGAACCTAAATATTTGTTTCAAGTACTAAAATATTACAACAAAGTATTTATACACCTTTTTCTTGTTTCAGAAAATAAACCTCTTGCCAAGTTTTTTACACGTATCCAAGTACCTATATTTTTGAAGAGTTACCATTGGCTAAGGAACAACAAGCTCGCTTCGAGAACAGTAGTCAAAGAAAACTAATCATCCATTGAAACGCCAAGCAGTTCAAAGTCATGTTGACAGTGTATATAATGAAATGAAGTGAGCACAATTGAGTGAGGGCATTGTTAATTTTCCTCACGTTATAGGGTTGGGGTGTAGAAAAGGGGGCACTATGGGAAAAAAGACTTAGAAAATTTTCGTTATAGCTCTAATGATTACTTACTACTCATAAGAGTTTGGTGTCCTATTTTTCAGAAGCGTTTAGGGTTCCTGTCAACGTTTAACCTGGTAGTATATGGGCAGATCAGGGATTCAACATTTTAGATCTATTTACATTATATTTTAAGTATCTACATTAAGGTAGCGTTCCTAAATACCGGGGTAAAGGTAAAAATGAACTGTCACCCGTTCCACAACCACCTGAGTGAAAACGAAAAGCACGAAGTTGTTCAATAAACCTTGTCAGAAATGTAAAATTCTCTTTGACAGTTAATTTTTACATTTACCCGGATGTTTAGAAACGCAACGCATATTAGATATAACAGTCTACATTTCTAAAATCTCTAATTCCCTGTGGTGCAAGGTTAGACCATAAGCTAGCTAGTAAGAGAGTTCATTTAGAACACATGTTTTTGGCTATTAAAAACTTATAAAATATAAAAAAAATTGTTAAGTACTTACTTACTCCATATTTTAGTAGCTGTCTAAAATATTTTTTGTTTATTGTATATGTTGCTATTTTTAGGAGAACAATGTTAAAATAAAATAACATTTGTAATACATACTTATTGTTTTAATTTGCCATAAACTTTTTACATCTTTTTTTAAATGAGAAGAATAAAAAACATCAAATTTTGAAACAATATTTGCAATAATTAATATTTGTCTATATACATCATATCACCCCTATTCTGATAAGTTCTAAATAATTAAATTACAGTACTTTCTACTTTTCCAGATGTACAGGACTACTGGCTCTGTATTTAGCAGTACAACGATATGAATCCCCCAGTTATATATGTTTTTATAACCAGTATATGTGTTTTCGAGTATAAACTGTGAAATGCAATTCATAGTCCACACTCGTACACCCATGTTTTACCAATGATTAGTATGTCCCAGCGTGATGATTGGTGGGCTCTATTGCTGTACTTCAGGCACCAAATAGGAAATAGTACTGGTATCACACAAAGTGACCTTATAAAATATCTCGAGCTAATGTTACAACTAAGTGTTAAAAAAATCATCATTTGTGAATTCCCTTATTCAGAATTACTAACAGGGTCACAAAAAACTACTTTATATAATTTGAATATGTGCATGCACAACTTCTCAGCTGGTCACAGTGACAAGGTGCACTACTTAGATACGAATATCTACATTCGTGATTTTTTTTTGACAGAAGGTACTTTGTACCTTGCAAATTATTATAAAAAACAATTAGCTACTAAGTTAGCATGCATTTTAGAAGGTAGTGAATCTGTTACAAAGAGTGTAACAGGAAATTTTCCAATACCAGTTATAATTGATGGTATTTGTAATGTTAATTATTTACATAATTTTGTCCCTATTGACACGGTTAGTACAAGTACTAACAAAATTGTAAAAAATTCTTTTTAGAATTGAAGACAATGGGAAAGCCGCCTGTATTAAAGCTGGTACATCAAAACATACAAGGCGGCTTTCTCAGCAAAATACTTTCAATCGAGTTGTTCTTAGAGGAATCAAAAACAGATATTTTGTGTGTAACCGAACATCATCTACATGAACATAATATGCATTTTAATGTTAATAATTTTAGTGTTCTTAGTTGCTACAATAGATTAAAAATACAAAAAGGTGGCTCCATGATTCTTGTAAAAAATAGTATAAAAGCAAAGGAAAGAAAAGACATTGTAAAACTTTCTGTAGAACATCAACTAGAATTAGCTTGCATAGAAATGAGTACATATATTATTCTCTGTGTTTACCGACCCTCAGGACAAGATTACAACATTTTTGAAAAAGCAATGGAAGAGGTTTTAAAATTATTATTTGATACAAAGAAAAAAGTTATTATATGTGGAGATTTTAACATAGATTTACTAGAAAAATCGATTATGCGCTCAAAATTATTACATTTATTCAAATCATTTAATTTGTCTAATGTGTTCTTAGAACCTACTCGAATTACTCGGGATACTGCGTCATGCCTCGACAATATATTCTGTGATTGTGAGTATTCAGACAATAAAGTAATCAACCGCTTGCAGTCCGATCACAGTGGCCAAACTATAACCATTAAACAAAGCGTAAAACAACTGCCCAAAGAAGTCTTTTGCAGACCTATTACAACTCTCAAAGTAGATTGTTTCAAAGCAAATCTAGAAGTTAAATTAGCACATTTTAATCTTCTCCAAGACGATCCAAACGCTCTCTTTACAGACCTTTTCAACATAGTCTCTAAAGAGTTCGAAAATACGTTTAAGATGCAAAAACTTTCTAACAAAAGTAAAATCACCTTCAGTGACTGGGCGACACCAGGTATTTATAAAAGCAGAAATCATTTATACGAATTATACGACATAAAGTCCTACAATAATAATGTTAAATTTACTGAATTCGTGAAAAATTACTCACGCATCTTTAAATTGGTGTGTTTAAAAGCAAAAAGTATCTACTTGAATAAAAAACTTAAAAGGTCCGATAACAAAGTAAAAACAGTATGGAACATCATAAATACTGAAACTGGGAAAAGTAAGAAACGAGATAACGAACTTAAGTTAAGTATTAACAATGAAGTCGTTACAGGAGATAAAGAAGTTGCGAATGCCTTTGAACAATTCTTTACTGAAATTCCTTCCTTAACAACTAAAGATTTAAATTCAAGCCCTGGGCTTGCGCAGGATCTTTTAATAGATCACGTACCTCAGTGTCTTTCTGTATTTGCTTTTAAACATATTAATTCATTAACTGTAATTAAAGCATTTAAATCGCTTAACTTGAAAAAAACCGAGGACTTATGGGGCCTATCTGTGAAAGTTATAAGTTCTGTTATTGATTTAATAGCTCCTTATTTGGCATTAATTTTTAATAAATGTGTAGATGATGGTATCTTTCCTGACTTAATGAAGTTTAGTAAATTGATCCCCCTTTTTAAATCAGGCGACCACGGGGACCCTTCAAACTATAGACCTGTGTCAGTTTTACCGGTATTGAGTAAGGTTTTTGAAAAAATAGTTTTTAATCAATTGTTATTTCATTTTAATTTAAATAAGTTACTTCACTGTGAACAATATGGATTCACTAGAGGGATGTCAACCACAGATGCAGGAGTTGCTTTAGTTAAGCACATTTTTGATGCTTGGGAAGAAAAGCAAGATGCATTTGGTGTATTTTGTGACCTCTCGAAAGCCTTTGATTGCGTTAATCATGAAACACTCTTATGTAAATTGGATCACTACGGAGTGAGGGGCAAATCTTTGGCGTTATTGAAGTCATATCTTAGTGATCGTATTCAAAAGGTAGACATTAACGGGGTAAAATCAAGTGGAGCATTAGTTAAAATGGGTGTCCCGCAGGGTTCCATATTAGGGCCCTTGCTGTTTTTAATTTACATAAATGACCTTCCATATTTAGTTAAAGACTTAACGAAGATAGTATTATTCGCAGACGACCCGTCACTTATTTTTAAAGTTAATAGACGTAAAGATATCCTTGACGGCGCGAATACAACTTTATCACTGGTGCTTGATTGGTTTACTGTAAATAATTTAGTTTTAAACGCAAAAAAGACAAAGTGTATAAAATTTACGTTACCAAATGTAATTCAAGTGGATGGTAATTTGCTTTTGCAGGGGTCCAAGCTGGAGTTAGTTAACGAAACAAAGTTTTTAGGCATTACGGTAGACTCTCGTCTTCAGTGGGGTCCCCACATAGAAGCCCTATGTGGTAGACTTAGTTCGGCCGCATACGCTGTTAGACGCATAAGACAAATTACTGATGTAGATACTGCTAGACTAGTCTATTTTAGTTACTTTCACAGCATTATGTCATACGGCATGCTGTTATGGGGTAGAGCCGCGGATACAGACGCAGTCTTTGTTTTGCAGAAGAGAGCAATTCGGGCTATTTATAATATGAAGCACCGGGATTCATTAAGACAAAAGTTCAAAGAAATTAATATATTAACGGTTCCTTGTGAATATATTTACCAAGTCCTTAGATATGTCAGAAAAAATGTTGAGTCTTTCCCAAGGCTTGGTAAGCAACATTGTAAGGAGACCAGAAATAAGCATAAACTGGCTTTTCCAAAAATCAGACTCGCTAAGGTGAGTACCTCTTTTGTAGGACATGGTATAAGATTTTACAATAAACTTCCAAAGGAGGTCCTTACTTTGTCAGAGAATAAGTTTAAACTGTATATTAAGCAGGGCCTATTGAAAAAGGCATATTATAAAATAAATGAATATTTGGATGATGGTGAAGCATGGTGTTACAGTGATAATGATACTCGTAGTAAGTTATAATTTAATTAAATAGTATAATTTCTTAACTTATGATTCCTCTAAGGTGTAAACATTAATTGATTACAGACTGTAAAAGGAAAAGGACTATATGAGACAGGTAGACAAAGATATATATGTTTTTCTTTTTTTCATTAACCTGAATTCCTACTGTCTTGTATTTTCTTATCCCTTGGTTAAAGTAGATATAAGTCATATATTGTATAGTATAAGTTTTATGTTGAAAAAAAAGACATGATCTTGCTAAGTTTCTTGCCCTTCTTCTTAGCAAGACTAATCGAATGGGCGGAGGTAGGCATGTATTTATATATGTAACCTATTAGTATGTAGTATATAGGATGGGATTTGGTCGGCCGCCTGGATTCGTGCTGGGGGCTCGGTTGGTGATCATTGAACCTTGTTCCTGGTCCCTGGCCGGGTCTCCGGTATGGGTTCGGGCGGCTGATTGGATTTTACCTTGTATAATATATATTTTACCTATCATTTTAATCGTAAATATATTGCTACATAAATTAAATAAACCTTTAATTTAGTTCATGTACATTTATTATTCTATTACATATATTTTCTTTATTAGATTAAATTTGACGTGTAAAAAGTGTATATATCTATACCTGCTTTGCAAAATAAACTATTTGAATTTGAATTTGAAATGGACCCACACCTTAATGTGCAGACACGACCAAGTGGTCAAACCACATTAGACCACAGGCGGTCATTTGGTAGTAATTAATGACTATGATTCCTTTTCAACATTCACTTTCTTAGGGTATGGTACCATTACAGGAGTAATTTCAGACCTTTTTTGCAACATGTGGACATTTCACTTCAGTAACTTCTCGGTTGACCAGCAGGCCATCAGGAGAAGCACTCAAAAACAGCCCAGCTTTGTCTTGTTCATAGTGCAGTATCCGGTGTTTATGTAGGCGTCACCATTTATTTCAAGACATCTGAAAGTCATCTTCGCTATGTTACATGCAAAAGCATGACTTGAATTGTAGTTCTACTCTGCTTCGGGTTTTTGTTTCATAAGGGGTGGTAGCAGCAGGTACGGCTTGTCTCCTGGAATAAGTATTTTGAAAATAAGTTTGCAAACACCACAAACATATACCTACCTACTTATAGGAAGCAATTTAATCAGAATAAGTATCTTGATTTATTTAGGAAAAATAGATTGGGGTGTACAAACAGTACAAAGCCACTTAAAAAAAACAAGACAAGACATATAATTTTTAGTGCCGCCTTTGGTAAACTCTGGGCGGAAAATGCTAGTTTTAACAGTACCATTTACCTTTTTCCTGCATCTGCTAAGGCCAACACGACATTTTCCTCCATTCTTACCTCAAAAACGATCAGAAAACATTCTGAATGAACTTGTTAAAATTTAATCGTCACGAAATATGTCTCAACTAAAATTTGTCCATTTTTAGTTTGACGTTTCTAAAATTTGACAGTTAGATGGTCACTTCGAATTGCAAAATTGTGTTTTGGTCTTAATTTAATTCAAACTAACTAAAATTAGTTTGCTCCTGTCAAAATAGGTTAAGTTGTGTTTTACCGAATAGCAAAAGTAATTTGACACATCTTAACTTAATTTTAGTTAAGTTAAGTCGTATTTGTGCACATTCGAATCGATACCATTACCTTCTTTACTAAAGTAGGTATGCACGCTCTAAAAGTGTCGATGTTTTTTTCGTAGCGTAAGGTAACAAGAAAAGGAAAGTAAAGTGAATTATGACAAGACAGAATCTTTACTCTATAATGAGTTTGTCTTAGATAACTTTAAATAGATAACTTTTTTTTTTGGTGGGTAGGCCTAAATCTGTACAGACATCAATTTTTGAGCTCATTTTTTTAGAAATTGTTTAAAATATTAAAAAGTGATTTTGCAGTAACAGTAAATGTTTATTATTAAATCATAGTATAAATTACCTGCCAGGAAGTGTTATCCTATCATATAACAATCAGTTTATCACAAATTTTCCATTCACAACACTGAACCAGACTTTTTTACTACCCTCACTAATTCACTATGGACCAAGTTCAACAAAATATGTCTGAAATGAAAGATCTTTTTGAGAAGAGGATGGCTGCATTCCAGCAGGAGTACGAGCAGACCTCTCCTTCAAAGGCTTCTACTTCATCTGAACCTGCAGCAGGTTTTACTTCGTTCCGGAACTTCATTACCGAGGCCATGACAAATCTCCAGCACCAAGTGGACATGTTGGCTCAAGAGGTGGACCGGCTCGAGATGCGAAGCCGACGCAAGATCCTTTTGGTACATGGTGTGAATGAAGTCAAGGATGAACACACAGCAGATGCAGTGGTAAAAGTGATCTCCGAGCGGCTCGAGTTTCCCAATCTCAGTGTTAGTGATATCAGGCGGTGTCACAGAATGGGGCGCTCTGCCCCTGGTTCAATAAGGCCCATCTTGGTGAAATTCGTGGACACTCAACTTCGGGACAAGGTTTGGTTCACCAAAACTAAACTCAAAGGCAGCGGGATCACTCTGTCGGAGTTTCTCACGAAGCGCCGACATGACGTGTTTATGGCGGCCCGGGGACGTTTTGGTGTATCTAAATGCTGGACAAGGGAGGGATCCATCTTTGTGCTGGGGCCAGACGGTAAACGGCACCAAATCCGGTCACTTCCTGACGTAGTCAGTATTTCGACAGATAGTGAAGAAGCCGATGTTCCTTCCAAGATGAAAACCCAGAAGAAAACAAGGTCAAAGAGGGGAGTGACAGCGTCTTGATTTTAAGCAATTTGGTTTTCTTATTCTCTGTTATTGTTAGAGGCAGCAGGTAGATAGGTTATTTTTTATTTTATTTTTTTCATGTTCCTTCCTCAATCTACTGACAGTGACTGACATTTTGTTTTTTTTTCTACGTTTCGTTTCACGCTTTGTTATTTCAATTTTACGTTTGCTTATTGTTTTGCTGTTTTGACTGTCTGCTGCCCCTCATAATTTATTTTTTATTTTTCATTTTAATTTAATCACACACAACTGGCAGGTGCATTTATTTTGTGTATTTTTAGTCTCGCGCATAAATAGGTTCACATATTTATTTATTTCGTATTACTATTATTATTATATTATTATTACGTATCGATGTTAAATAATATATTTATTGATCAAAATGATAGTTCTCAGAGTGATAGTTTCATGTCCTGCTCTTCCTCGTCTTCCGATGATACTAAAAGTGACTCCAGTTTTCACAGCATCCCCAACCTTCATGACTCATTAGCCTTACAATTTTCTGAATGTATAAAGAATTTTAATGTTGTACATATCAATGCCCAAAGCATTCGAGGTCATTACCCAGACATGCTGGCAACATTTGATAATATAAAGACAATCCATGCCATTCTTGTATCAGAGTCGTTTTTGAAGCCCTGTGTACCTTCTACATCTGTCGCAATTCCAGGTTTCCAACTTATTCGCAATGATCGTGTCCCTAGGGATTGTGGTGGAGTGGCAATTTACCTACGATCACACATTCCGTTTTCTATAGTCAGTATGTCTGCTCAACCTCCACCAACTGATGCTGGCGAACACCTGTTTATTGAAGTTATGCTAAATCGTACAAAGGTTCTTCTTGGAGTTTACTATCCCCCTTCCATGAATATTAATTACTTCTTTTCCTTCGAAAGTCTTCTACAAAACTTAGCTCCATCTTACAGTCACACAATTGTAATGGGTGATTTTAATACGTGTCTTCTTAAAAACGATCAACGTTCTTCTTCTCTCAGGTCTCTCGTTAGTTCCAATAATTTACATATTCTTCCGTCAAACTCAACTCATCACTTTCCTAATTGTCAGCCTTCTCTTCTTGACCTTATTATGGTTTCATCTTTAGCGCACGTTGTCAAACATGGGCAATATAGTGCTGATGCTTTTTCCTATCACGATTTAATTTATCTATCATATAAAGTTCGTCCCCCAAAATCTAAGCCAAAATTTCTTCTGCAGCGTAATTTTAGTGGTATGAATCTAGATAATCTTAGGGAGGATGCTAAAGGCATTGACTGGACTGTAGTTTTAAATAATGATTTTGTTGATGATCAGGTTTCTGTCTTCAACTCCTTATTGATACAGCTGTTTGACAAACATGCTCCAGTTAAAGCCATCAAGATAAAACATGTTCCTGCTCCCTGGCTCACTGACGACATCAAACAGGTGATGGAAAAGAAGATACTTGCCAAGTCAAAATTTAAACGTCGGCCCACTGATACTAATAGGGAAAGGTACTTACGCATTCGGAATCACTGCAACAAGGTGTGTAGGGACGCTCAACGACGCCATATTCATGAATCCGTTGAAAATGGCGATTCAGCCAAAGTATGGAAATTTCTCAAGTCATTGGGTGTTGGTAAATCACGTAAAGAATCAATTCCAACAGATTTAAATTTAAATTCACTCAACCAACATTTTTCTTCTTCGACCACTTTTGATAGTGCTACGAAAACAAACACATTGAATACTCTTTCTTCAATCTCATCACCCGACTACCCTCCATTTATGTTTAGCCAACTCACCGATTGTGATGTTAGGAAACACATCATTGCCATTACATCCAACGCAGTAGGATGTGATTGTGTCAGTCGCAAAATGATTATACCCATCATTGATATTATTTTACCCATTATCACTTGTATTCTAAATCACTCCATTTCCTCCGAATCATTTCCAACTTTGTGGAAAGATGCCCAAGTCACCCCATTGCCAAAAAAAGCGAATCCCACATCCTTTTCTGAATACCGTCCAATCTCTATCCTTCCGTTCCTCTCTAAGGTCCTTGAGCGGGCAGTTCACCATCAGTTGAGTTTCTTTCTCAATAAAAACAACCTCCTTAATTCTCATCAGTCGGGTTTTCGCCCTGGCCATAGTACCGTTACGGCTTTGGTGGAAATTACTGACGACATACGAAGGGGTATGGATGATGGACAGCTCACCGTTCTGACTCTACTTGATTTTTCAAACGCGTTTAATGCAGCTGACTTTGACATCCTTCTAGGCCTGCTTAGTTCTCTTAACATATCTCCGGCGGTGATTGGCTGGTTTCGTAGTTATCTACAAGGACGCCGGCAACGTGTCCGCATTGATGATACTTTTTCAGAATGGTGTGACACTACTGCCGGTGTTCCTCAAGGTGGCGTCTTATCTCCTCTACTTTTCGCTATATTTATTAATAATATTTCTCAGTTTATATCTTCTTCCTACCACCTTTACGCAGATGATCTCCAAATCTACACACAAGCTAAATTAGAAGATCTTTCACAAGCCATAATCACAACCAATGCTAATTTATCTAGAATATCTGTGTGGAGTAATGAATATGGTTTGAAAATCAATCCCACCAAGACTCAAGTTATTATTATGGGTAGTCCCTGGTTTACAGCTAGGATTGACTGGCAACTGCTACCTAATATTGTATTTGAAGGGACATTAATTCCATATAGCAACAAAGCAAAAAATCTTGGTCTCCTGTTAGATAGTTACTTGTCTTGGGATCCACAAATAAATGAAGTTTGTAGGAAATTGTTTGCGGCAGCAGGAGCTCTAAGAAGGCTTCGAAATTTCCTTCCAACTGCCACTAAAATTGCGCTTGCACATTCTCTTTTACTACCTATTCTCGACTACGCCGATGTCTGTTACCTTGACGTTACCGAGGCACAACTTGATAGACTCGAACGTCTTCAAAATTTCTGTATCAGGTTTATTTTTGGTCTTCGCAAATTTGATCACATTTCTGAATTTCGTTTCCAACTTAAATGGCTTCCCATTCGTCATCGCCGTAATGCTCATATCCTGTCCCTCTTGTTTTCTGTGTTGAATAATCCTTCAACTCCTTCTTACCTTAAAACTCGCTTTCGTTTTCTTCATGATACCCATGATCGCATTTTACGGTCTTCTCAGAATCTGCTTCTTGCCACGCCGGAGCACTCATCGTCTTTCTTCAATAAATCGTTCTCGGTACAAGCTGTTCGTTTGTGGAATGATCTTCCTTTACATATAAGAAGAGCCCCTTCCCTGCCTATCTTCAAGAGACTAGTTAAAGGACACTATCTTTCACTCTGATTACCGAGATTATTCATTATCATTATTTTTTATTTTTTCCAATTTATTTATATTTTTGACAATTTATTTCATGACATATACATATATATATTATTTTTATTGTTTGTCATATATTTTATTAGTATGTATTTATCATTATATATTAATACGTTTATCTATTAATATTGAAATATATCTATTATTAAAAATAGTACACCACCATTTCAGCAATCATTCTAAACAGTTTCATCCACCCTAAGGTTGTCTGGAAGAGATCGCTTTAAGCGATAAGGCCGCCTGTTTGTGCTACATAATACGTTAGTTAAAATTAAGTATTTATATTTCTGTTTCTTTTTATATGGTGTACAAATAAAGTTGTATTGTTGTTGTTGTTGTTGTTGATGTTTGTGTTTAACGATTTATTCTAAGTATGTTCTCATGTTTGTTTATTAGTTTTAATTATATATATATATATTTGTAGTAATGATACCCATTGTCACCGCAACATATATTTGGTACCCCTCGTTACTGGCCTGGCCGAGTTTGGGGACTCCTGTTCAAATTGTGTTTTTATTTCTGTGCAGTGTGCGTATTTGTATGATTTTTATAATACTATAATAACTTTTTTCGAAGCAATAAAACATTTTTTACTTTACTTAACTTTACTTTAGTGGTCGGTGAAAAGAGGGTGTAAATGTATGGACTGTTTCAGTGACAGTCCACACAAAAGAACACTTCTGACCCGTGTGACCCCCTACGTGTATCAAGCAGTGCTTAATATTTCAAAGAAAAGTGGTTCAAAAATCCTTTGGGACCACTGAATTATTATACTTCGATTCGATGTTTTTACCTAAATCATTCAAAGAGATTCTAAATAAGATTATTTCAAGATAATGTCAATGTATACTAGTAGATGGTTATAATAATGAACTGAACCGGCAATAATGTGATTTGTGATAATGATGATTACGAATAATGATAATATTATCTTTGATGGACAGATAAATTACTCGTTTTGAGCAATTATCTCCGAGACGAGAATATCAGATTTTGATCGAATATAATTTATGATTGAGTTGGTCTTTTCAGTTGGCTTTATATTACTCTCTCGCTTCGCTCGGGCGCTAACTCACGCTGTGCAATAATGGACTACTTAAGTAAACTTTTTAAAAGCGTTACATTAAGTGCGAGTTTAAGTCACGCGTGTTATAAAATATTATTATTCGTAGTATAAAATAATATACAATACTCGTTACTTTAAGCAATTGTATTCCTGTGCTTTAAGTCCATTATTACATGTCGATTGTCGATGTCGCACCGTGCAAGAATGGACTACTTGCATTTTCTGCATCTAATAAAATCACAAACTACGACATAAACATAATTTTATTTGCTTTATTTTGGCAATTTAATTGATGATACATAAATATAAAATTGTAAATGCTTATAATACCCATCTATGCTGATATACAAGTAACTAGTAGTGCAGGAGTAAAATTGGAATTCCAATACACGTAATCTGCTCAAATGGTTCTACTACATATCAAGGTAAAGTACTAGTCTAGCTTTACACGAAATACCTCTGCGTCTAATGGAATGTACTGAGCAGCCCCCCCTCCCGGCCCCTTCTCTTACCGTCACATATCCCTCTATCCATCATTGGCTTAGCAAAATCCCTGAAGTACATTATTTTTATATTCTCAGGCGACTTCCATTAGGGAGGTACAAGCTGTTATTACGAAGTCTTTTACGTCTCTAAGTACACACTTACAGGCTCAAGTTTACTATAAACTCATCTTTATTACAATGAGAGACGGTCCGTCGCAGACGGATCAGAAGCTTTATGCGTTTTGAGCACAATAGTACCTTCTACCTTGTGAGTGTTTCGACTTTATTGGCGGAGTTCGGTCATTTAGCGGAAATACTAGTTTTTTTTTTCCTGGATTCGTGCCGGGGGCTCGGTCGGTGATCAACTTGTTCCTCCTCCCTGGCCGGGTCTCCTGTATGAGTTCGTGCTGGGGGCTCGGTCGGTGATCAACTTGTTCCTCCTCCCTGGCCGGGTCTCCTGTATGAGTTCGTGCTGGGGGCTCGGTCGGTGATCAACTTGTTCCTCCTCCCTGGCCGGGTCTCCTGTATGAGTTCGTGCTGGGGGCTCGGTCGGTGATCAACTTGTTCCTCCTCCCTGGCCGGGTCTCCTGTATGAATTCGGGCGGTTGATCGGATTTCACCTTGTATAATATACATTTTATCTATTTTTTATATATATGTTTTACTTCACATAAATACAATCAGTTAAATGGTTTTAGTCGCTATATTTCGACCCCTCAGTGGGGCCGTCATCAGGCGAATAGGAAAAAATATTATATGACATATATGTATAGGTATTTGAAGTAAGAAAACCGGTGACATCTATTGATATAAAAATATAAAAAAGTATACTATAAATCATGAACCAGACTTTTTGAGGGAGAATTTGGTCAGCCGGCGCTAGGTGGCGTTATCATACAGAGTGCTCTGATTCTGAATATTTTGTTATATAAAAAAAAATAAATATAAAATTAAAAAAAAAAAAAAAAATAATAATAATAAACTGTAAATTTGGATTTGTCAGTCAGTCAAGTCAGTCAGTTAGTCAGTCAGTCAGTCAGTCAGTCAGTCAGTCAGTCAGTCAGTCAGTCAGTCAGTCAGTGTTGTTTGTTCAGTCCAGGTCCATAATGAGCTCCAAGTGACCATATGAATGATGTCTCCCATGTCCGTAATTCAATGTCGGTTAATGGAGGTGTGAATGATTTAATGATACGTAGGGTGAAACAGTCGTTAAAGGTCTGGTTGTGGAGTCGCGTGTGGATTTAAGATCTATCATCTTAATCGTATATAAAATAAACCTTTAATCTAGTCCATGTACATTTATTACACATCTTTTTATTTGATTAAATTTGACGTGTAAAAAGTGCATTATATGTACCTACTTTGCAAAATAAACTATTCGAATACGGATATTGTATTTTTAGGCTAATATTTTTTGGGACTTAAATATATTCATTTATTAAAACTTAAATATCAAAAAAGTAACTTAAGTTTAAAACTAAATAATCCTATAAAACATAAAAACTTAAGCAAACTAAAATCTTTATTAAATTACAAGTTTATTAAATTGAATTTGAATTGGAATTTTCTAGGAATGACAACAATTTGGTCGCTTTCAGGGTTCCCCACCTCAAAATGAAAAAAACGGAACCCTTATAGGTTGACTTAGTTGTCCGTCTGTCTATCAGTCAAGACTCTTTTGCTTTGGCCCCGTGTGAGATACCAAGTTGAAACTGATAGCTCCTGTATAAGTCTAAGGCTCTATGGTGGTCGGCGATGCTGGCCATTATGTTTTGTAAATACATGTTTATGGTTGTATTCTAGACATAAGCAAATTCAAAATTACTTCACTCATCGTTTGGCATTATTTTTAAACACAATGTTTTTCGGAATTTAATACATTTTTATCTGTTTTAAACTTAAAAACCTGCCTTTTACTGCCGTCGGCAACAATGGTGATGTAAAAACTAAGTTAACGCGAAAAAAAGTTATAACATTTTAAGTACATAATCTTATATTATTACATAATTGCTCACCAAGAAATCATAAAGGGTACTTCTACTTAGAAACATATAGGGGACTTCTACCTAGAAACTTGATAAATCGTTTATAGATAAGTCTTATAGCACACGTAGGGGAAAAATTCTGAAAATTACCAACATTTATTTACGAGTATTTAGGAAGTTATCGTGGCCAACTAAATTAGATCCTCTAGATACATAGAGTTGAATATATCGTAAGTGTCGAGTTCCATTGGGCCTTAATAAATGCAAGTGTAATACCATAACGATTTAAGGGTTCCGTAACCGTATTGTGCTAAAACCTATGTGCGCGAGTCCAATCTCGCACTGGGCCGGTTATTTCATTCGAAATAATTTTTCTAAGTATAAATAAAACAATAAATATAAACAAAGAAATAAACATACCTATACTATAGAGCCAAACGGCATCGACGTGCTGGCACAACTGATTCAGTGAAGGGAAGCTGGACGATGATGAGCTCCAGCTTCCCTTCACTGAATCAGCGGCCCTACCGCGTAATTCTGATTTGTATCAACTTCAAGCAAATGCATGCGAAATTTAACGCGTGCAAAAGAGATGGCATGTTAGGCGGGCGTCGTCGCACGCACGTCAAATTTCAATCTCAAGTTGATGTTCATGAAAATCAGAATTACGCGGTAGACCCGAGTTGTGTCAGCATGTCGATGCCGTTCAGCTCTATTTTAAAGAGCTGGGCTGGCTAGAGTGACTGACCGGGGGGAAGTGCACAATACTAACGGTAGCGGAGAGTCCGTGCAGGACCACTAATCGCCCCCCACTTCGAATTCAGAATTTAGAATCCTATACTTACGCCTATCTCCCAGAGGGTTAGGCAGAGGCTACTGATTTTAATCTACTACGATCCAGAAACACCTGTTTCGCCTCTTCCACATTCATCAATCTAGTCATACAAGCTCTTCTATTCCTGGTACTTTTGACATGGCCCTTCTTCAGTATGTCGCCAATTTGGTCAGCTTACGTCCTTCTAGGGCAGATTGATCGAACTGTACCTTGCACTTGCGCATCATAAATTTGTTTCTTCACTCTATTTTCATTTATCCACCGAAGCATTCCTTTTTCTATTCTAGTCACTACATGTTCTTTCAGGCTGCAACAATCCCATAAATTGTTATTTTTCATTCTGTCATTCAATTTTAAACCACACATACTACGTAAGAAACGCATTTCCAATGCCAAACCCAATTCTTGTATCGAAAAAAGCATAATCACGTTAAAAATTTCATGTCAGCATAAGTTATGGTCTTAAATTAATCGAATTTTGTAATTTTTATTGACAATCCCTTTATATAATTAGACAAAAAAAAAATAACGTTTATCCAAATTCAAAGAAAATTACTAGGGCTGCCTTACAAAAGGAATAATTTTGTGAACTGCCTCTTAAATCTCCAAATCTAATTGACTTAAAAGGCTGAAATTTTGCTCAGGTAACTAAAATGTTACAAATCCCTTTGTCTATCGATTCTGTCCTCGTCCAAAAGATCTTAAACAATTTTGAGTTTTCGTTTTGTTTTGCAACGACTTAGCAAGTACTACAATCCCACAGTTTTGATACGACGTAGCAAGTCTTACAACCCCACAGTTTTGCTACGACGTAGCAAGTACTACAATCCCACAGTTTTGATACGACGTAGCAAGTCTTAAAACCTCACAGTTTTGCTACGACGTAGCAAGTACTACAATCAATTTGAATTTGCAAACATCGTCCAACTTCATACTTGAGCCTTGGTAAGTGAACAGCATCATGAACCAATAACGATTTTTGTAAAATTCACAAGATGAAATTTCGACTCCCCATAGTGATTCACTCAGGACTGGGAGTGAATTACTATGGGAAGTCGAAATTTCGTTAGACGAATTTTACAAAAATTGTTATCGATTCATGATGCCGATCACTTTCCAAGCCTCCTGTATAAATTTGGACGATGATCAAAAAGTCACCTTGTATATATATTATATATTGACCACCCAAAAATACCTACTTTGAGCAAGAAAACCCTTTGGAAAATTGTATAAATGAAGAGAACATTCGGTGTATTGCTCATTTATAAATGTGCAATAAAATGATATGGTGTGGTTTCTGTGTATATTCCACTAAATAAATAATGAACTGTACAATTTAACCGAATTAATAATGAATAATGCGCAGATTCACAGTACAACTTGTTTGAACACAGTTCAGCCGCTTAGTTAAATTCCTCTGGGAACATTCGGCATATTGTTCAATGTTTGAAATCCTATTGTTAACTAGAACTGAGCTTATACTATCACAACTATTCCTAGAGGAATTTGTGTATGCGTCAAGTCTATTTAATGTGTAAAGTAGGGTAACTGAATGAATGAATGAATATGTTTATTTATTTCAAAGATAACTAAATCTAAATACATCCCACAAAACCAAGTAAAAATTTGGTTTGCCTGTGGGGAGGGAGTCGCACTTCTTTTTCTATAATTAGGTTGTTACTAAATTATAAATAAGTAGGTACATTAATATTAAATAATGAAATTTAATGCTATTTTAATCTGTCAATGTTTTCATGTTTTGTAAAAGGTAAGTTTTATATAACTTCGCAAATTTAGTTTTATTTTGTTCAGATCTTATATGAATAGGCATTTCATTAGATAACATTGGAATTTTGCGCTTTAACATTCTGCCGCCAAAATAGTTACTCACTTTTACAGTTTCAAAATGATTTAACATAGTACTTTGTAAAAGTAGTTACAAAAAGAAAGAATGTACGCTTTTATGGACATGTTGTTTATGAAAAATAAAAAATCTTTAGGTTATCCAAAAATACTCGTACTCATAATTGTCAAAAAATAGCCAGAGCTATAATACACAATATACACATACGGAACCCTAAAAAAAGGAGGTAGCTGAAAACCAGAGCCAACCAAAGCATATCTTGGATGGCACCAAACTGAACTACATTCTTTTGTAGTGTTGTCCTTATTATTTATGGATTACTCTCTACTTATAAAAACCTTTCTGCTTTGTTAATTGTAAGGATCTTTATTTTTTTGTGAACACGCCAATAAATTTATTTTCTTTCTATCTTTCAAGCCCTAATCTTGTACAAAAATAAATAGAATCTGTACAATACTATGTCCAAGAAAAGATTCCCAACTCGTTCCATGTCCTCTTAATATAGTTTGTCATTGGACAAGCGTACAATAGACGAGGTTACGGCGGCGCGGCGAAGCTACGGACACAGGCTTAGAGCGATAAAGGTCGCAGTAAGATTAAAATAGTACAAAATCTATATAGCGTTTATAGGATATCTACACCTAAGCTTATCAACATATTGTCAAAAACCTGAGATATGTAAATGAATATTGCTCAAAAATAAACTGTAATGTTATCATTTCGTACCGCAAAGACAAGCCAGGAAGTACTTTATCTTTCAAGTCTCCAGTAAATCTCAGTAAGTAGCTACATTCCATATGTTTATTTTTCAAAACTATCCGTGACTATGTTTTTAAGATACTAAGCTATATTTTACTATATTTTATCTGACAAGTGGTAGAGTTGATGCCGGGCTCGACTGTGGAGGTACCACCATCTTACTTGGAGACCCCCTCGAAGTAATTCGGGGGAGAGTAAGAGGACAGCTCACAGGCAAAAAACCAGGAGGCCCACCATGCCTGGGACCAATGGATGGTGGTATATCCATCCCTAATAGCCAGGCCTTATATGGAACAGACTGGTGAAGGGCAGCGGCGTCACTAATGCGAGGGTTCCGGCACCGCGCTCACTAACCCGCCTGCCCAGTGTGTGTGAGTATGGGCAATTCTTCCAGGATGACCGCCGGGAGTGGCAAAGTCCAGGAAAGGCTTATGTCCAGCAGTGGACGAACTAGGCTGATGGATGGATGGATGGATTTTATAAATGCAAAAATAATTACAAAAAAAGATTTAATTTTTACTTAAAACCATTAAATACTTAAAACTTAATTATGGACTATCCTGCCTGCTGTCAGTGTAAGGCGGGTGTCGTTCGACAATCGAACTGAAACCAGCATATTGACAGTTACCGGTTTTACTTCACTACGTTATCTCAAGTTCAAAAGAAATCATGGCAATTGTTTGTTGTGGAAAACATTGTGGTTTGCATCGTTATTTAATCGAATTACTTAATTAAAAGAGTTTCCCACTTATAAGTGTTAGACTAGAAAAAAAACTTTTTTATTTTGAGGTAAGTTTCGAACATGAGCAACTTTTCAACATTACTTGAGGCCCTAATACACGCCAACGACCTTATGTCCACCTGTATCGGTACAAATATCTGCAAAAACTATATTGAAATAACGTTCATATTGGCACGCCAAAATGAACCAAAAGCAAAAGAAAATAGGAGAGTTATACGATCGCTGCCTCTCCGGATAATGCAACATAGGAGAAAATAATACTTTCCACTAGGACGCCATGAGGGAAAGCAAAATTTAAACAATAATTTTGTAGATCTAAAGTTGTCTATAATTTGGTGAAAGAATCATTAAAATAGCTTTGAGTATTTGGAAGAATTACAAGAGTTCTTGTCAAAAATATCAACAGAAAATAAAATATATTATTTTAAAAGTTTTTGGACCACCCGTTTTGCAATTGTAATATGTTTTCACCTTAACGCTGGACCTGAGCCTAGAACATGAACAACGCCAGACTTTCGAGGGTCCTTTAGAAGACATTAGGTCTCTCTTTATATTAGATAAAATACATTTGGTTTGTTGGCCTTTTATTAACCGAACGTACTATTAAAAAGTGTACCTATCACATATACCTCACCCTTACCTCACCTTATCACCTTTGTCTAAAAATATACATTTCCAAATTATTTTGTTTCTCAAATAAATTTAGAAAAAAATTCAAGCTATTAAGGGATCTAATTTTTTTTCTTCATAAAATAAGTAATTAAAATTGGATCAGTTCTACTAAAATAATTTTAGTAAAATTCAATATTTTTTTGTCTACAAAATATTTAAGTATTAGTTAAAAACCCTCTAATTTGTTGTTTCGCTGCGAGATTATTAGTATTACACGTCTAAAACCGATAAGCGCACCAATAATAGCTTCTTTTAAAAGCTAATAAAGTTTTTGCCAGTTGCCTTTCAGTATTAGACGAATAGTCAAAATTTTTTGCTAGAGTAGGCCATACTCTTAATAAGTTTAACACTTTATCCTATATACCTACTATAAAATGTCTTATTTTATTTTTGTGAAAAGAACTTTGTTTCGGCCATAATTAGCCATCCTGAACTCATATATAAAAGTTCTTGCCCTGCAGGCTCGGACTTTTCCTCGTCGTCGGACTCGTCCAGAAGGGCTCGCTTACTGGAGCCGTATTTTTTAATCGTTCGTATTCAATTCACGTGCGAAAATATATACTTGTCTCATCTTGCAAATGACAAGTTCTGATGTGCTACGTGAAATGGGTATATACCTTCGCACGGGAATTGAAATCGAACGATTCAAAAATACGGCTTTTGGTCTCTGTAGTAATGTACTATGAGATTCCACAATATCCCCGAGGAATACCAGGATTTTAATCAAATTAAGTACAAAACTTTATGTTTACTTTATGTATACGTGAGTGTTTATCATAACGAAATTGATATTACAGCTAAAGCGAGGAAAGCTAAAGCAGGCCGTTTAAATAAAAACGAATAACCGTTATCATTTATTTCTTGTATGAATGCTACAAACCCCTTATCTCATGCTTGTTTAAACATGCACTCGGCTAAAACCTTCTAAATTAGAGTTACAAAAAATGTGAAAAAAGAAAGTGGATAAAATCTTGGATACAATTAATACATTGTCATGAAATCCTAGATCCCAGGGCCCGTAGCTCAGTGTTTAATCGCGCGTGATGCAACCTAATTGAATCAGAAGTGCGAGGAGCGTGACACGATGTTCTTGCGATTAAACAGTAGGTACGTCACGCTCCTTGCACTTGTGATTCAACTAGTGGCGTCGCGCGCGATAATACACTAAGCCACAGGACCTGCACTCGTAGCATAGTGTTTAATCGCGCGTGACGCAACTTAGTTGCATCACAAGTGCGAGGAGCGTTGCACGATATTTTTGCGATTAAACAGTACGTCACGCTCCTTGCACTTGTGATTCAACTAGTCAGAGGTGTTTCGGAGTTTGGATTGTGACACGCAGTACACACTTTTACACCCATGTTTTAACCATGATTGTTATGTCCCAGGGTGATGGGTATTACAATACAATACAATACAATTATTTTTATTGCACACCAAAAACAAAGTTAATAGACAATTTCAAAAGTAAGAGAAGCGTACAATTGGCGGTCTTATCACTAAAAATCGATCTCTTCCAGACAACCTTTGGATGGAGGAACTCTTAAAAGAAAGTAAAAAATGTGTAGAGGCGGTGTACAGAATAAATAGATACAATTATACATTAATACATAGATATGTATACATTTAAACATATCTATACACAAATAATATATAAACAAAAATAAATCAGTGTAAATATAAAAGGAGTAGGTAGAAATAAAAATAATAGTAAAGAAACAATTTGATCAAAGTAAAAGATGTGATGTAAACATGAAAGATGTTGTTTAACCATAGTTTTGAAAACTTGTAAGGATGGAGCTTGTCTTATTGCGAGAGGAAGGGCTTTCCATAGACGTACAGCTTCTACAGTAAACAAGTTACTATATGGGTGATATGCCCTATCGTCGTTATTCTGGCACAAATTGCCCTTCCGAGGCACACACACACACACAACACAAATGTGTTCCTACGGGATTTGCACCCGGGACGCGGTCGAGGTTAGAGGTTAGAGGTTAGAGGTCGAGATTTTTGAACCACTAGACATGAGTTGGTAAATTTTAATGTTGAAGTAAATTTCATATTTCTACATGCATAAATCCTGCAAACATTTTTTCGTCTTCACAAAAATTCCATGGCTTTCCGCTTACAGCCATCTATTCGCCGCCTTAATCCAAAAAGGTCGCCTGAGGCCATTCAATAACCACTTAAGAGTGCCCGCGATTGTGCTGCTACTGATAAGGGCTCGGACACTATAGGTTCGTGTCCGTATTCCGTTACGAAAATAAAGCTGTGAAAAGGAATCAATTTGTAGCGGAGCTCAGTTTCCACGAAAACCAATATGCTCTAACTTGGGAAAAACGCTTCAGAATAATGACTTTGAATAATTATTTCACGCTCTCGCTTTGTGGGTTTTCGTGAAAGCAAGCAAGGCTCTCTTCTCTGGTTTGTCGTTTTTTATAACTAAACTGTATATCAAACACTACAGGGCAGATATAAAGGATACAATATAATGCGTAATACCTATATAGCTACTGGCAGAATTAAGAAGGATAGTTTACAATACCGAAAAATTCACATTTTAAAAATTATTTAGTGTTTTTTTTTATAAATATACTTGTGAAAAAACATTTAAATATGAGTGAGATACATTTCGGGCTAAAGTTTAAGCCATATTTTAAACTAGGCACAGTTTTTTTACTAATATTTCATTGTGACCACATACAATTCCCATGGCCTTATTTTGAAAGATTTTACGTCATTTTAGGACATAATTTTCATTATTTTGGTATATAAGGTCCTTCAATTTAAATGGAAAGTAATTTAGGAGGTGATTCAGTATCGTTAATAAATCACATTCCACTGCAAAGCACATTTTTTTGTACAGTACAAAGTGGTCCGATCAGCTGACTCAGTTTTTATGGACAAGTGAAGAAAAAGTTTACGCAAAAAAAAGTACTTTTCAGTGGAATGTGATGTATTAACGATACTGAATCACCCCCTAAATTACTTTCCATTTAAATTGAAAGGCCTTACATAAATTAACCATTATTTTTTATGAATTTTTAAAGGAATGTCCGATATGACGTCACTTGAGAATTTTAGACATTATACTGATTATGATGTGTGATAGCTAATAAAAAAATGTTCCCATCTTCTAAGGCTGCGTACGTGCGCCTCTTGGAGGCCTCTGCTGCAGCTGCCGCTGAGCCAGCCCTAGTGGTGGTCGACGTGGGTCGGGGCCACTGTAACCACACAGGTCACGTCCCACACCAACGGCCGCCGTTCTTGTCGTCGTCGCGCACCAGACCTGGGGGTTCCAGGGTAGCTGGCACGAGCCTGGCGGACGACGTCACCACTAATGATTGTGTCGAGAAGTGGACTGTATTTATTTTTGGTTTTGTTTTGTCTGTCTAGGCGTAATTTCTTGGCATTGATCTTCACCGAATAATGGGGTAACCACTCACCTTGACCGCCGAGGGCTGGGCAGGAATCCGACACGTGGGAGATGGAGTACACACGAGCGTCACTTATTTGAACAAGCTGGCCAGCTACCCAATCACCAATAAGTATATAAACAATCGAAATATGGCCGTTAATACCACCAGTTAGTTTTATAGATTAAGTCTCAAAAAGCCGTCCGATCGTGACAAGCGCCGAATGAGCAGAGCGCGACCCGGCTGCTGGTTCTCTTGTAACTTCTACCCACTTTCTCATCAGTCGCAGATATTGCGATTACCCACAATATAAAAATGAAACTCAATGCCTCAACAGATTGAAAACATGTGAGACCTATTTTGGGATTTCATTTTAATAGATTTTTAATTGTAAGTTTAGGATGTCTTTTTCAATATTATCAACTACGGGAACTATTCTATAAACAAAGTAATGTGATTGATGGTTAACTTTTATAAGGACCGAGGTTTGTTAAATGGTCATATTTTATAAATTATAGAAATATAAGAAATACCTATATTAGAAATCAGTTAATTGTTTGTAATCGTAACAACAATACCTAAAATTACCCACCATCCATCGTTACCCGCAAATTACCCGCTAAAGACCTAGATTATCCGATATTGGGTAAAAATACCAGTACCAGCAACGCTGCGACTAGTGCCTTCACCCATCTAATTTCACAGGGCACGATCGCGCTCCATATGATAATATATTGTTCTTTACTTGTTATTGAAAATACACTTAATCTAGACGGGTTAAATACGTATAATTTATCCATTTACTTAACATTTATGGTGTAAGCTTTTTATAATTGTAATGATATAGAAGGTCTATCTTTAAATTTTCACTTCGTATAACACACAAATAATACCTCTTACAATAAAGTTTTTCGTAATTTAACTTCGTAGTCTCGTTTTAACTTTTTCTTCTGTTAAGGCGATTACCGTCGCCAAATTAGCAACTCGATGTTTGTCTGTACGCATATCGACGGAAACGATATTGAAATAACGTTCATATCAGAGTGCAATGCATTGGGGGTGTTACGACGCTCGCTGCGTCTTTGATTGGGCGAAATAGGAGAAAATAATACTTTTCACATAGACGTGATTGTACGATTAAATAATCCTATGTTATGTTTCTGGCTATCAAATTTATCAATTTATCAAAGCATAAATGAATTAAATCAACTAAGCCACTTAGGAGCAGTAGGGAATTCAAGCCAAAAAACACCATTCAGTTAAAACAATTGTTCATATAGAAGTTTTGGTGGTACGAAAAAGAAAAATGTTGCATATGTTGTCCTAGAGTTGATAAATCCATAATAATTTTTTCAATATTTTTGGTTTGGCTATAAAAGAGGAGTAGGCTTTATAAAGTACACATTTGGCGATATTAAGCGCTTTAATCAAAATTATCAGTATCAATTTATTAATATAACAACCCAATGCGTCGCACAAAACGAGTGCCTCAATTCAAACACTCAATCATTTGCCACCCGAATAACCTTTCTATAGGACGAAAGAAGCTTAGCTCGATACAATCTACAGTTGTTCATTGAACCAAATTCCTTCTCTACCTATTAGCTTGAAGAACTTAATCATCTCTTTTGAATCTTATCTGGTTGATATAACGTTCACTTCAGTTTGGTTTTTAGAAAACGTGTAGCGGCAAAACAAGTACTTGTCGTTAGAGGGATTTCAATTTATGCAGTCCTTCACTCTTTTATGGTGAGGAGGGAATGAATACTGGTTTTGCGTCGAATGCATTTCCAGTATTTTTACTTTGTTTTTATTCCGGACACTTTTTTCAATCGCTTACTGAAAAGGTACCTTGCGTTTGCAGTAGGGACAATTTTAATCTTTGTGGACTTTGTGCTATTTTCAGGAATCCATATCAAAAAGGTAAATTGGAGACCTATTAATGTCACTCTGCTGGTCCGTATGTCACGCACGGGTATCTAGCTCGTAGACGGCATGAGTTAAAAACTGGATATTTTTAGGGTTCCGTACCCAAAGGGTAACCAACGGGACCCTATTACTAAGACACCGCTGTCTGTCTGTCACCAGGCTGTATCTCATGAACTGTGATAGTTAGACAGTTGAAATTTTTACAGATGATGTATTTCTGTTGCCGCTATAACGACAACTACTAAAAAACAGAATAAAATAAATATTTGAGTGGGCTCCCATACAACAGACATGTTTTTTTTGCCGTTTTTATAGATAATTTTACGGAATCCTTCGTGCGCGAGTCCGACTCGCACTTGGCTGGTTTTTATTTTGCAGGGGCGACCCCAACGTTGCCATACATAAATAATTTAGCCAAGTGCATCGGAATCGCGCACAAAAGTTTCCGTACCACCACACAATAAGGGTATGTAACCCTAAACATATTATGGTAAATAACAACATCATAGATGCCAAAGCAATATCAAAGTGAAATAAAACAAGGCGCTAAAATGGTGACGCCTGACAAACAATTTGGCACCCTCTGGGTACGGAACCCTAATTTTTTTTGTTTGTTTTTTTACTTAAGAGTATGTATTACAATCTGACTATATTCCTATGTAACATGAAAACATTTTCGAAGATTTTTGTATATAACACCTTGTAAGTTTTTGTAAAATTTTATTATTTGCTGTGATAGAGGCCATGGTATAGCCACCACAGTCTAAACCGAATCCCCGTATGTACACGAATTTAAATCTAGAAATGAAATATATTTATTAATGATTTATATAAAAACGGCTTACCTCAATACGTGTTATGATCGGGAAAGCCGACCAGTTTCAGCAGATTTAGATTGCCTTCATCTGGGCGAGTGAAGATGAATGCAGTGCAGATGAAGGCAGTCTAAATCTGCTGAAACTGGTCGGCTTTCCCGATCATAACACGTATTGAGGTTAGCCGTTTTTATGTAAATCATGAATTATCCTCAAGTTTCATTTAATTATATAATATATTTATTTATGTAATAATGTCAGATACACTAATTACAGGTTGCTTTTAATTTAATATAATTAAATGATCTATGCCTTATAGTTTTATGTATTAAATAAATAATAAATAAATTTAATCTATTTAAACGTATGTATTTCTACTTTTATATAAAATTTATTCTATCATCCCAAGAGGTAGACTGGAAGAAATCTCTTTATAGAGATAAGTACATGTCAATTTGTTTATAGTATGTTTGTAAATGTTTGTTTATAATAAAGAATAACAATTTTTTTACACTCCCACCCACCCCTGGTTTCCGATTCTTTTTCTACCCCCTCCTGCATGATCTGCCAGGAGGCACTACTTTTTAAATGTCCCCTGGAGATTACCAAGTTCCATTCCAGCAGGTTAAATTGCAAGGTTGGGTCCTTTAGCCTCTGTACCAATAGGCTAAACGCACCGGTTTGGCCATGCCCTTAAGGCGATTACCGTCGCCAAATTAGCAGCTCGATGTTTGTCTGTATGAATATCGACGGAAACGACATTGAAATAACGTTCAAATCAGTGCACAATGCGTGGTGGCTGTTACGACGCTCGCTGCGTCCTTGAAAGGGCAAAATAGGAGAAAATAATACTTTTCACATGGGCGTCATTGTTCGATTGAATAATTCTATGTTATATTTATAGATATCAAGTTTATCTATTTATCAAAGCATAAATGAATTAAATCACCTAAGCCGTAGGAGAAGTATCAATCTAGAGCAGTAGGAAATTCAAGCCAAAAAACACCATTCAGTTGAAACAATTTTTCATATAGAAATTTTGGTGGTACGAAAATGAAAAATGTTGCGTATGTTGTCCTAGAGTTGATAATCCATAATACATTTTTTCAATATTTTTGGTTGGGCCATAAAAGAGGAGTAGGCTTTAGAAAGTACCCATTTGGCGGTATTAAGGGCCTTAACATCATGAAATATTCCTTCTGATTTTTATACAATCTTCCTTAATTTTATTTGTGAATTATGAAGACTGTTAAATTATGTCGAAAAGAAAAACTTGTTGGATTTGTCCTTGAAAAGTTAAAGTATTTCGTATGAGAGAATAAATCTACTGGATTTGCCAAACTTTTAAAAGTGATTACAAGTCTTAAAAAGAATTAAGGGAACTCCAACAAGATGAAAAACATGTTTCAATATTATTGATCAGTAGCAGAGTTAGTTTGATTTAGCTATTATTTAAACATTTTGGTTGTCTAGTACCTTTTTAGGGTTCCGTACCCAAAGGGTAACCAACTGGACCCTATTACTAAGACTCCGCTGTCCGCCCGTCTGTCCGTCTGTCTGTCCGTCTCTCTGTCCGTCTGTCGGTCCGTCTGTCTGTCCGTCTGTCACCAGGCTGTATCTCATGAACCGTGATAGTTAGACAGTTCAAATTTTCACAGATGATGTATTTCTGTTGCCGCTATAACAACAAATACCAAAAAACGGAATAAAATAAATATTTAAAGGGGCTCCTATACAACAGGCATGTTTTTTTGCCGTTTTTATAGGTAATGGTACGGAATCCTTCGTGCACAAGTCCAACTCGCACTTGGCCGGTTTTTTAGACATCGTATCCTTTAACGCATACAATTTTTTTCAGGCAATCTAAGGAAATCTAGCCTAGTACGAAACTAAGTAAACTTATAACCTTACAACTTAAAAGTTTTGTGTAAGCTGTATTGTTCCACAGGTTGACATCACATTTTGATTTTTTTTCTAAAAATCATGTGCTTTATATTCAAGGTGATCCATATATCTTAACTGAATTATGTACGACGTTTTTACAGACCTTTTCAAAATCGTACCCTATGAACAAAAACCTGCTCACGATTTTAATATCACCCAACATTCCCCATGCTCTAATAATTTCATGTTTCTTTGGACATCTGTTCTGAACGTGATCAGTACATTTGACACCAAAAACGCTGCGCTTTATTGCTCGTTGGGTTATTTCGAGTTTGGACTTTTGGAACCAACTTGGTTGAAGATCACATAGGTTTAATAGAGAGAATGTATAATTATGTCGACAAGTTTTCGCTCCAGTGATAGTACAGTAGAAATTATCGCTTAAGTGATTTTTCCAAGACAACCTTTGAATGGAAAATAATATCAAATAGAGGTTAAGGCATAGGTGGTGTTAAGAAAATGTCTAAATATTAAATAAACTGTTTTAACTATTTACCGAGATAAAAACAATCTACATACAAATACAAAATATATAATATCTAATTTACATATATAAAATTCTAATTTAATAGATACTGTTAAAACCCACCTAATAAAATATAGTTGCAGTCTATATATCATTCTAAATTGTCAAACCAGGAGAATCGGTGTCGAAAAGGACCTCATTTCAATAACTATTTCTATCGAGCTGAATTTCTCCAATCGCGTTTCTGTTTTAACAGATCCCTAGAAAAATAATCCAAAAATAATATACTATTTTATCAAAATATTACATTATTTACTGAAGTAGATATGCAAGTCCTTAAAGTGTCGATTTTTTTTCAGGCTTTAAATGACAGGCTTTGCCTTACTTAAGTTTCAGTTGAACACATAATTTTTGTGAATACATTAGCCTTAACAACAAAAATTTACATTTTTAGGTTAAGATTTTTGATCCAATAATTAATTTTGCATTTTATTGTAAATATGAATGAATGAATGAATGAATGAATTTATTTAAGAGAGAAAGTACATAATGTAGTATTTTTATGCGTTACATTATTATATTACTTAGGGCTATCTTAACTTACTTATATGTATATACATTTAATTTACTAACCTAAATAATATACTTAAATACATTAGACTGTTTAGACATTAATGCACATAATTATTAACGGGTAGCAAGGGTCGAAAACTACACACCGTGCTAGTAAAAAACTGTTTGACGGTCATGTAGTTCGCCGTTTATAAAATATAAAACATTTATTGCACTCATATAGGTCTTACATATAAAAGTAGTATCAAATATGTACCCTGTAAGGGCAACTTAAATTAACTCGTGCAAATAAATACTTAAGTAACATATTTTACTTTTTCTTATTGGGTAATTTAAATTTAATATTAATTTAGAGATATTTATTACTTATATAAATCTTTGAGACTTTGGAATGTAACGTATAAATATTACGTCATTCATAAGAAAATAGAACCAATTACTTGTTATTCTAAAAACTCTATCGAAACATTTGCTTACTAAATAGTCTTTATGCAATATATAACTGATCCATCCATCCATCCATCGGCCTGTTTCGTCCGCTGCTGGACATAGCTTTTCCAAGATTTCGCCACTCTTGGCGGTCCTCCCTGAAGGAATGCCCATACTCGCACTCGCTGGGCAGGCGGGTTGGTGAGCGCGGTACTGAAACCTTCGCACCAGTGATACCGCTGCCCGTCACCAGTTTTTTTTATATAAGGGTTGGCAATTTTAGATAGATATACCGCCATCAATCGGTCCCAGGCATGGTGGGCCACCTGGTTTTGTGCCTGTTTGAGAGCTGTCCTCTTAATGTCCCCCGAATAACTTCAAGAGGGTTTGCGAGTAATATTTTGGTACCTCCACAGTCGATACTGGCATCAGCTCTACCACTTAAAGTAATATAAATTCATATATGTATACTCATATCAAAGGGAGATGAACATGCTTACATTAATAAAAGGGAAGAAAATATTATTTAATTCGTCTTTTGAAAATAGCCAAGGAGCGAACAGATTTTATGAAAATGAAAATGTATTTATCACAAAAAACACAATAGATAGTATAAAGTGCACTTAAGGGTGCATATAAGGTTACATTGAGCACCTCATTTTGTATCAATCATGATCATAACTAAACTCTATAACGTTTCCTTTTATTTTAAAATAGCGCACCCTCAGCCAACTGTTACGAACACTAAGAAACACAAGCTCACTAAAAACTGAGTTTTTATTTAATAACTCGGCTTCTAGATGATATTATAAAATTATTCAAAAATGTTAAGACGAGGTCATTGGTTACTGTAATTTCCTAGGGGACCTAGAATTTTTGCCATCTGTCGCTTTTGAAATATCTCACCTCAAATATCTGCCCCTTTTGGCTTTTTCCAATTTTGAATTACTGTAACTTATAAAATATATAATTTCCGACATCTAATACTCTATACATCTTTTGAAATATTAAGCCAGGCATAAAAACGATATACACACGGGTGAAACCGCAAGCAAACGCTAGAATTAAATAAGTCTCATAATGAAGGTGTTTATAATGATGAAGTAGATTTTCTCAACCATTACTAAAGTGCTAAAAAGCAACGTGCAACAAGCCAAGTCTAAGAGGTACGTCTTAATGAGGAAGGTTAAATTAGTGACCCCTCGGCCATGTTAAGTAGAACTTTTACAAGGAACCTTATAGCTTCGATATAGAGTTTAATGTTATTTAGTTCCATAGTTTGGGGACGTGGTGCTAGATAGTTGGCAAACATTGCCCTCTCTGCTTTATCACGCCTTAACTGCTAAAAGTTGCCAAAAGATTGTAATTACTTCATATTAGGCTATCTGATTAACTGTGGTCATACGTTTAGTTTGAGTTCTTTTCCTTTGATAGAGTATAAGTGGTTTTGCAGAACCGGCAGACGCAGTGTAGGACGCCTGCCAGGTTGCCGGTAGTGGCTGGATGAGGATGGACGAGGATAGAAAAATGTGGCGTGCCCTTGGAGAGGCCTATGTGCAGCAGTGGACCGATATTGGCTGATGGATTTGATTGGACTGGTTTTGCAGCTAATAATATGGTGAAAATATACAATAGGTTACAATATAAAAGTGGCAAAAATTGTATTTACAAAAGCTAATCATGGCCTTTTAATAATTTTTTAACAAGTTAATAGCGGTGGCTTTGTCGGTAGGACTCGCAATATTCAAACCAAGTTTGAATCCTACCGATGCATGGAGCAAGGACCAATGAGTTTATCGAAATTTATGTGCATAGTAAATATTTTTTATAAAACTGAGGTCATCTGAAAATCTTCGTTCATACTACTTGTTTTTATGGTAACTCGTTTACTGTTGAAGCTGTACGTCTATGGAATGCCCTTCCTCTCAAAAAGACAAGCTCCATCGTTACAAGTGTTCAAAACTCTGGATACACAACATAATCTGTTACATTGATACTCGTACATTTTTTTATTTTAATTTTTTACTGTTCGTTTTATATTTAGACTGGTTTACTTTTGTTTATATTTTACTAACGTATAGGTATATTTATATTTATAAATGTGTATATGTATAATTATATTATTTACGTTTATTATATGTTTTATATAATATCACCAGGTGGTAGAGCTGATGCCGGGTTTGACTGTGGATGTACCACCATTTTACTTGGAGACCCCTTCGAAGTAATTCGGGGGAGAGTAAGAGGACAGCTCACAGGCAAAAATCCAGGAGGTCCCCATGCCTGGGACCGATGGACGGCGGTATATCCATCCCTAATAGCCGGGCCTTATATGGAACAGACTGGTGACGGGCAGTGGCGTCACTGGTGCGTCACTGGTCCGGCACCGCGCTCACCAACCGGCCTGCCCAGCGTGTGTGAGTATGGGCAATTCTTCCAAGATGACCGCTGGGAGTGGCAAAGTCCTGGAAAGGCTTATGTCCAGCAGTGGACGAACTAGGCTGATGGATGGATGTCTATTTACGAAAGTGTGTCAGGATCGTAGCAGACGAAAATCTATAGTCTTTGCCTACCCCTCTGGGATACAGATATGTGTATGTATGGATGTATAGCATGGACTAATTTCGTTCACCGATGTATAATTATTCTGTTTTTACTGTGGTACTACGGTTTTAAAACAGAAAATGGTATCGATTTGGCGCAACACAACTTAACTGATTTGACAGGTCTAACCTTATTTTGAGTGTCTTTTCGATACAGAAAGAAAAAGACAGAAAGCTCCAATTAAGTTTAGTCCTGTCAATTAAGTTAAGTAGTGTTGCACCGAATCGACACAAATATCTCGCGAGCAACGGTACACCTCAACGTCCAGCATTCAGTAGTAATAATAATTAAGTACCTAATTAATATTTATTGTTATTATTATATAATTATTTTCAAATAAACAAAAATAATTAATTGCCAAACTGCTATTGCAGTCGGCAAGTTCTTGGTTTAGTAATAAACATTTACATAAAACATTTTCACATTTTAATTTCTCATTTTGTTTTGTTATGCGAACTACGATATTGATAATTTAAGACGTTACAACGTATCGTTATCTCACTATTACAAAGTTCTATAAAAAAAATAAAAAAAACACAAGGTTCTATGTGTCATTCATTAGCTATTGTCACATAGAACCTTGTATTCTTCCTTTTTTTTACATAGAACCTTATAACAGTGAGCTAACGATATACAGGGCGTCCCAAAGTTATGGGACATGAAGGGAAAGTACCTTAAATATCGTAGATAGGGTATTTTGCTGAAAGAGGACTTTATGTTATTTTTAAAAGTTAGTAATTCTGCATTCAAAGATTTTCTTGTTACATTTTCAAATTTAACAACAACATTATTTTTGTTTTAAATTTGCCTTCTGTCTAGCTTACAGAGGACGTATTGAAATACTAAGTTTTATCATTTTATCTACACGTCCACTTATAATAAGGAAAACTATGCTATAAAGTATTTTATGAAGTGGGTACTTATTTACGAATAATCAATGCTATCTATGGAATGATAATATCGCTACTTTTCGAACGTCGTCGTCGGCAATAAATAACTTTCTTGAAATATGACTCAAACACTACGTTGTTCCTTTCTTTTAAAATACTATGTTACTTAAGAAGAGTTATTATTTTTTGGCCATTCTTTCGATTGGCATCATAAAAGTAGTGGTGTTTTTTTTTTACATTAAGTCGGTTCGATTCCCAGACGAGGCAAGTAATTTTTAGAAAATCTTTGAATGCAGAATTACTAACTTTTAAAAATAACATAAAGTCTTCTTTCAGCAAAATACCCTATCTACGATATTTAAGGTACTTTCCCTTCATGTCTCTTAACTTTGGGACGCCCTGTATATTTAGATATACATTATTATCGTCTTATGTAGATACCTACGTTTATCAAACTTTGAAGTTTCTAGTTAACGGAACATTACAAAAACCGGCCAAGTGCGAGTCGGACTCGCACACGAAGGGTTCCGTACCATTATCTATAAAAACGGCAAAAAAAACATGTCTATTGTATGGGAGCCCCCTTAAATATTTATTTTATTTTGTTTTTTGTATTTATAGCGGCAACAGAAATACATCATCTGTGAAAATTTCAACTGTCTAACTATCACGGTTCCAGAGATACAGCCTGGTGACAGACGGACAGACGGACAGCGGAGTCTTAGTAATAGGGACCCGTTGGTTACCCTTTGGGTATGGAACCCTAATAAGGTACCACACGCGTAGGTACCGTATAAGAATAAACGCGTTTTACGGTACTCCAATTTATCTTACGTCAACAAGCAACAAAATAAATTGTAATATGTTGGGTAAAAACCTTACAGAAATGTCTTTTAGCACGCAAAGAAAATAAATGCTAACTCCATTACGAAAACGTACAGGCTTCATATAGACTAAGAGCAGCAATTATTAAAAGTCATAAACTTTTATTTAACCTGCCACTAACTTGCACTGGTTATTAGATGACGTCACATATTGCTGATAAAAAGACAATGTTGGTTAAAAGAACACCATGAATAATAAAAGTTAATTTAAAGGAAGTATTTAATACGAGTATGTACATGAATGTGTGGTTGAAGAGACTGAGGGATTTTTGTATAATTAAAACAGCGTATAAAAACTTATTTTCGAAATATATTTCGGCCCACTTTGGGGCCGGCATCAGTCGAATTATACAAGTTAATGACATAAAATATATACTACGATAAATATATACCATATACAACCACGCTACTGTAGCGCGTCGGGCATGTTCGCTGAGGCCAGAGTGCCTGATTTTTTCGCTGTGCTTAGATCCAGGATAGCATCATTTTGGGATCGTCTTGGAAACTCCGGCAATAGTATCTTAAGGATGATCGTTGGTAAGATTAACGAAAACCCAATTTTAGATCATTGCAGGTCCGTGCAACGTGCCCCCAACAAAAAATAAATAGACCTAAGTAGTGTAAATTAATTCTTTAATTTTATTGTATTTTATTTTATATTTTATATTGGACATTTTTTTATTTTAAATTGAATTGTTGTTAGAATATGGACTGTAAAAAAACACTCGTTTTTATATTAGTCTGAAATAAAAAACATATTACTCGTATTATTATATTATTATATATACAACCTTATGACTAATGAGTTTAAATGAATGACATTTGAGTATGAATAAAAAAAAATGTATACAACCTTATGACATAATTATGAATGAGCTTAACCTACTTTAACAGAAAAAAAAATGTAGAGGCCACCCTGCGGGTACTTCGTGCGCTGCCCCGAAGTTTATTTGCAATATTATGCGCACTCGAACTCGCAAGATGGCATCGCTGCTCAAGGTACCCTGATCTTGATGGCAAGATGGCATCGCTGCTCAAGGTACCCTGATCTTGATGGCAAGATGGCATCGCTGCTCAAGGTACCCTGATCTTGATGGCAAGATGGCATCGCTGCTCAAGGTACCCTGATCTTGATGGCAAGATGGCATCGCTGCTCAAGGTACCCTGATCTTGATGGCAAGATGGCATCGCTGCTCAAGGTACCCTGATCTTGATGGCAATTGTTTTTCTGGTCTGGTGTAAGTCAAGTCCTGGTCTGAAGTTAGTGTTGCTAAGCAACACTAACTTCATGTATTGCTTAACTGCAGCTTATAATTTTACAGTTAATATTTTTGGTTTCACTGTTGTATATTAACAGATGATTTTTAAGTATTATCTTTGATCAATAACGTAAAGAACAACCAACAGCTACATGAAATAACACAGTACATACATAACAGACTCACGATAGACAACCAATAAGACACAATAGAAAGAATAATGGAATTACAAATATGACAGTTATCGTTCCCGCAGAGTGATTAATCGAAAACCACGTAAAATCAAAACGCGAATGATTCAATATCCATCGTTGCCGCCTTCCCGCCTACAACACTGTGTTTTGTTAATAAATCATAACGTATAACATGGAAAACCTTTTCTCGACTGAAACAGGAATAAAGAGAGAGACAATGGGTATTAAAATCTCGTAGAACGTGCGAGGGAGATAACGTAATGAGGGTCAGAATATTAGTGAGGGTAGTTAGAAAATATTTTCTAGGTTACTTCCCAGGGAGACCATTATAGTAGCTTCCTGTATATATGAAGTAGGAGGCCGTTGGGTGAGGTGTAAAGGATTGTATCCATATATTAAGTAAAAGCCGCCCGGTGTAACCTAAAGTATATATGACTATCCAGGAAAATTGTGCAGGCCGAATTTCACCCTTATTGCTGTAATAATAAGAGCGAAAAGTGTCCCAGTCGATCTTTCCCCGATGATACAATATTTTGGTACAGTCAGCGTCAGCTAGCTATTCGTCGGAGAATGCATCGCTAAGTATGCGTACGATTTATAATCAAACAAAAAGGATACTTTTCAATGTGGCCACTTAGGCAAGACGATGTGTCACGTGTTTTATCACGGGTCACGGCAGTGGCCCCGCCAAGTCGAGCGCAAACTGCCGCCACCGGGAATTCTTTTCTGGAAGCAGCTCAAAAAACTTTTAATATGTTGCAAATGCAAGCATAAACCTGATTATTGCGTTAAAATTGTCTAACGTATACGTAATCACTAAATCTCAAAATAACTAGTTTCTGATACATATAACATAGAAATTATCTGCTATCAAAATTTTGCTGTTTTGTCACACACTCACCAATCATCAAAATTCCAAGCAGACCTATAAACATGAAATTTGGGATGTTAGTATTTAGGAAGAAAACTATGGAAAATGTCTAAAATCATGAACTTTTTATCTTGGTTGTGAAATTATCACAAAAATTCTTTATTTGCGGCATATTTTCTACCAATATGTATTTGTATACAACGTAATTAAAAGTAACCAGGTCAAATAAACGAATGGTGAGAGCTTTATTATTATTTGATAGAGGCGGTTATTGGTTGGCTCATTCGTCTAGCTGGCTTGGTTTTGTAGTAACTGCAAGAAGCATTTAAGTGTCTATAAACAAGTAACTCGACTGACTTATTTTAGCCATTAGAGGAAGTTGTCAACATTATCTGACACATCATTTTACTGTATAACTAACTTCAATGTGCTAAATGACCATTCCAAAAAGTTCATAAGCTTTTTGGACCAATCAAATTTTTTTGTGACGAAGTGACGAAGTTTTTTGTCTATGGACAAGACGGATTAATCAACCGTAGCCACATATACTAAAGAATTTACCAAAGATTAGATTAATTAATTATTCGAATAACTTGGCTCACTAGACAAATCGATAATTACATATAATCGACAATTAAAAATTAAAAATAATGTTTATGCATATGGCAAAATATCATTATAAGAAGTTGACGGTGAATGTTGTTGCTTCTTGATGGAACGACATCTTGCAATATTAAATAAAACTTCTTGGTACTCGGTTCCACAAATATAATAATGTTTAATTACCTTTTAAGTTGCTACCGGTTTCGTCGTTTTACGACATCATCAGGCACTGTATTTGAGGTGTTAATAATACATTTTTGAATACATTTTTTAAAAACCACGATTATATAATCCTGTTTATGTAAACACATAAAATTATATAATCCTGTTTATGTAAACACATAAAATTCGTGGTTTTTAAAAAATGTATTCAAAAATGTATTATTAACACCTCAAATACAGTGCCTGATGATGTCGTAAAACGACGAAACCGGTAGCAACTTAAAAGGTAATTAAACATTATTATATTTGTGGAACCGAGTACCAAGAAGTTTTATTTAATATTATAAGGAGTGTTATATAGCTAAAAGTTGTATTTTGACCTTTATAATTATTTCTAAATATTATGTTACAAATCCGGAGAATCGACCCCTTCTTAGGGGCTCTTGCCTACAACGAGAACTATTCTACTACAATAATTCTTTCAGGCCTGAAATTGGTCACATCAAACACATGGCAAAAAGTAAACCATTTCAACAGTTTAATAACCCGAAGAAGGCTTCTCTTTTAAACTGCTTAACCTACCCAACCTAACCTAAGTATATTATTATCATAATAAATAACTTTGTTTGATTTCGAATTAAATGTTTGAAAAAGTAACGACACGAACTTCCACCCTAATTTGCATTGTTTTGTGAGTTATATCAAACACAAAAAATTGTATAAAACCCCTCCAAGGAACGCGCAAAAAGCCTGTCGTTTGTAAGAGACTTTAGAAAGACCAGGTTTGTACGACGAGTAATAATATTTTGTTCCAAATCCGGAGAATGGACCCTTAAGATAGACTGGTTCACTTTTCGTCAAAATATTATTCTAGCGGCATCTAGGGTAACATTTGGTCAAATGAGTTTCTTTTACTAATTCGGACCTCCTTAACACGAATTTCGATGTTGGCACTCCTGATTTTTGACCGTAAGCTCAGATTTCAAGATGGCGGACGTTTTCTTACAAATACGGTATTTTCACTACCGAGGCCAATTTATTGCCGTTTTCAGGCCTGTTTTTGCCGTACAGTGCAAACATAATTGTTATAGACTGTTAAAGTAATTATTTGACCGTTTTATTTACCGGTTTTGATCGTCTGTACAAGTATATCTCAGTGCACTATTCTTTGAGGTATACTATCTTGTACTAAAACCTATAAATATAAATACAGTAAATTTAATCTTAAAATTATTAAAATAAATAAAAAATGCTGGCCAGATCACCACCGTCGTTCGGTAGTGTACCCAGAAGGCTGGCAGCATTGCCTCGCTGAATAGCGAGACTAATTCTTTGACCGAAATAGGCTCCAGCCCTCGGGTCACTGGAAGCGTCGATCAGGCGCGATGATATGTCTTTGTAGTGTAGAGACGTCGCGCATCCGGTCCCCACGGTCCGAGTGTCTCCACTCCAAAGGGCAAAAACATGTAGCCCTCACCTAGGGCTGCATATTTGCGCCGTTTGTCTGATTCCGCCGACGTTGCCGCCGCGCCCGCTCTGGAAGCGGTCGCTGAAAGGTGGGATGGCGCCATCGTATCGACGCAAGTTGCATCCCACACCAACGGCCGCCCATTTTTCCATGGGATGAGCGTCATACCATCCGGCCTCTTGCCATCGTCACGTGCTAAACCATTAGGCTCTAAAATAGCCGGCACGCTGACGCTGGCAAGGGCCCGACGGATGACGTCATTTAGAGCGGCGTGACGCGGCAAGCGGCCGGCACTGCGCTGACATGCCAGACCGTGATCTAGAAATCTAGGAAAAGTGGCCTACTTACGTTGACAAAGGGAACAGTGTCGGGTTATGAAAAACTGAAGTCAAGTGCGGAAGAAAGAAAGAACCTGCAAGACGAAATTTAAAGTATTACTGTAGACAGATTTTTAGAGTTGCCAAGTAATTTCGTCTCTATTTCGTATCACAAAGAATGTTACTCTGATTTAACAAACAAAACAAATATAGAGCGTTTGAGAAAAAAAAGACAAGGAGGAGGAGAGACACAAGGAGGAGGTTTACCGAAATGCCGCAACCTCAAAAGTCTCCCATGACATGCACGAGAAAAAACGCACTGGAAATAGAGTTAAAACAGATAGGAATAAGTGTATATTTTGTCAGGATGATAGAAAAAAGGAACCCGTGTGGCAAGTGCAGACTAAAATCATGCAGGAAACTTTAAAAAAACTAACGTCTTTTGATTATAACACTAATTTGAGATTAATGGGCATAGAACATTTAATTTCGTACGAGGTCAAATACCACTGTCTGCCTGCCACGCCCTCCACTTAACTGGGAACCTAATTTTTTCTCTATTTTATAACATTTTAACAGGCAGTCAGAGTGGTATTTGACCTCGTACGCAATTACATTTTCTATGCCCATTAATCTCAAATTGAGGTTATAATCAAAAGACGTTAGTATTTTTATAGTTTACTGCATGCTTTTAGTCTGCACTTGCCGCACGGGTTCCTTCTTTCTATCATCCTGACAAAATATACACTTATTCCTATCCGTTTTGACTCTATTTACACTGAGTTTTTTCTCGTGCATGTCATGGGAGACTTTTGAGGTTGAGGCATTTCGGTAAACCTTCTCCTTGTGTCTCTCCTCCTCCTTGTCTCTTTTTTCTCAAACGCTCTATATTCGTTTTGTTGGTGAAATCAGAGTAACATTCTTTGTGATACGAAATAGAGACGAGATTACTTGGCAACTCTAAAAATCTGTCTACAGTTATACTTTAAATTTCATCTTGCAGGTTCTATCTTTCTTTCGCACTTGACTTCAGTTTTTCATAACCCTACACTGTTC
The DNA here is from genome assembly GCA_934047225.1 of Ypsolopha sequella. Classification (NCBI taxonomy): domain Eukaryota; kingdom Metazoa; phylum Arthropoda; class Insecta; order Lepidoptera; family Ypsolophidae; genus Ypsolopha; species Ypsolopha sequella. The sequence continues at coordinate 30,203,483 of OW203985.1, forward strand.
CCATTGTCAACGTAAGTAGGCCACTTTTCTTAGATTTCAAACAAAGAATGCACAAATTACTTCGACTGTCATATTTACCGGGTAGATTTAGTAGCGATTCCATCTACAATACACGAGATCAAATATAACCTCAAAGAATGGTGCACTGAGATATACTTGTACAGACGATCAAAACCGGTAAATAAAACCGTCAAATAATTACTTTAACAGTCTATAACAATTATTTTTGCAAAAACAGGCCTGAAAACGGCAAAAAAATTGGCTCTGGGAGTGAAAATGTCGTATTTGTAAGAAAACGTCCGCCATCTTGAATTCTGAGCTTACGGTCAAAAATCTGGAGTGCCAATATCGAAATTTGTGTTAAGGAGGTCCGAATTAGTAATAAAAACTTATTAGGCCAAATGTTACCCAAAATGCCGCTAGACTTGTTAAAATGGCCATTTTAGAGAAAAGTGAACCAATCTAAGAGGCCTCTTTATGCCAGGATTTTTCTCAAGATTCATACAAAAAGGAAAAACTGAATGTCAAGTTAATAGTTTATTTTCTTCATATTATTTTTTCATTAGTATTATCTAGCGATGTCTAACCACGTCTCTATACAGATCAAAAAGCAACGTTTTATGAAACACCATCATAATGTGAATATTGCCTCGTTTTTACGCGAAATTTAGCAAGTTGTATAATTTTTATCTAGAAAATAAAAAAAAAGAGAAATACAGACGTCGTTCATGTATAGAAGACTAAGTTCATAAACTTTTCTATAAATAAACAGTTACCGTTTCATGGAAAACAGTTTTTACCCGAAATCATTTCACAAATTTGGCGCTTTTTGTATTATCTCGCCTCTTGATGAGAGATGGATCGGATGTGGTGTAGCAGGGAAAGGAAACACATATAAAGATGTTTGCAAAGTTTCATTGAGATCAAATCCATCAGGAGGTCACAAACACCTAAAGCGTGTAATCGTTAATACAGGGTGTAATCGTTAAGTGTGACCAGGCAATTATTCCGTAACTATTAAAGATATCAAAAAAAAATTAAACTGATATTGAAAGTACGTTACCTAATCAGTAAAATGACATCAATAACTTTTTGAAAATCTATGGAAAAGTTTCCAAAATTTTGACATTAAACATTCCCATACATTTAGTATGAGATTTAAAAAAAAAAAAAGAACAAAAATGTTTTTATTTCATAACTTAAATCTTATCATAATACAGGGTTGAGGCCTCCTATTAAGTATAAAAATACCTGTACCAGGAAGTCTCGCTCTCCGATAACAAAAATTTTCATTAATTTGTCATGAAAATAAACTAAATAAAATAAATTTAGGCAAAAAAACATAAAGAAAAAAGTAAATTAAATAATATCTAGAGAGGGTGTGTTTGTGTGTGAATGTGTGAGAGAGGGTGTGTATGTGTGTATTTGTGTGTGAGTGTGCGTGACAAGATGTGTATTTTTAGGTCATATACTGCAATATTTCTTCTGTACTTTCATAGTTGAGTGTCTTGATCCAGGTATTAATTAGATTTTTTGTTTCATAAAATGTTTTAGGGTATATATGTAGTATTTTATTTACTTGATTATATAAATGGGAGGACTGGGCAGCAAACTGTTGCCCAGCACACAGTATTGGTTTTACGAGCAGGAGCCACCGCGTGCTGTCGTCTCTTGTTAAGAATAGTGTGGTCATATTTTAGGCATTTATGCAGTCTCATAACTGTATGTAAGATATATAACTTTCTCACTGTTAATACATTACTAATTGTATACAGGGTGTCAGTGGGGAATCTATAAGGTTTAAAATACATCACTTTGATAAGATAACGTTGCGCCCTTTCCACATCTATAAATTTTGTTTTAAAAGCCCCACCCCATATTGGAATACAATAAGTTATAATAGCTTGAGCCAGAGCAATATATTTTCTTTTCAGTAGGGTAGCTGCAACTACATGTCTTAATGTTTTAAAAATCCAAGTTAGTTTCCTGATCCTATTACCTACCAATTCAATATGTGGGTACCAAGATAGACGAGATAGACGCAAGATAGAGATTAGTAGAAAGGTTTTAGTTTCCTAATTTTAAAAGGTTATTTTAGCTTAGTACTGATATTATAGAAAACTGTTTATTAACCTAACAAAGTAATAAAACTATCTTTTAATTGTATAATATTTATTTCTTAGTGAGTACAAAATTTTATATTCAAAGCAGATGTTCGAAGTGACGTCCTTGTTGTGCGATACAATGTATGGGAATATTTAATGTCAAAATTTTGGATACTTCCCGTTTGATTTTCAAAAAGTTATTGATGTCAATTTACTGATTAGGTAACGTTCTTTCGATATCAGTTTAAATTTTTTTGATATCTGTAATAGTTACGGAATAATCGCCTGGTCACACTTAACGATTACAGCCTGTATAGCAGCTGAGCGGAATGGCCCACCCTAAGGATGGACTCTTTAATAAAAATTCAAGGAGTATATCTTTCTGTGAGCGATGGACATACAGTCAACTGATAAATAACTCCGAGAGCAGTTGCGTCCATTCGGTATCCTAGACACGCGTGGCCGCATCACGATTTATATACAAATGCGGCCAGCAAAGTCAGCCATATTTATTTTTCCGTGTCCTAATGCGCCTTCTGAAATATTCATGTAGTGGCCGTACCATCCGTCTTACTGATGTCTCGTACAATAACATGATGTATAATGGTTCATCTGTCCGCCTGAAGATGCCCTAAACGGGGGTTCCCGACAATGGCACTTTGGATACTCAACAAAAGGGTTTCTTATTTCGGGCCCCTTTCTGGAATGTGACGGGATAAATAACGCATTTTTACGAGTAAAAGAGGAAAATAACCCCGAAACCTTCCCGTTTTTAACGGAAACGAAAACATTTTAAAGCGATGCCTTGTCATGTGTTTATCCGTTTGTCCATTGAGCTGTAGTTTTTAATCTCACCAAATTTTGAAAAATTCTAGAAAATTTAAATAAATGGTGAGCTAATATCAATAGTGTATATGATCGTTATGGATAGCTTCTTGTAACTTGGCAGATATGAACCAAGACACAAAACTAGAAGACGTTAAGACATAAAAAAAATTTGCTTCCTCCGCCTTCAAATGGCCCTGAATTAAAACCAAATAAATGCGAAATTAATTTTTCATCACACCTAGTCGAAAAACGGAGAATAGCGAGAGCCAAAGTCAATTTTATTCCCATGGGAGTTTGCACTTTCTCTCTCCGAGAGCCAAAGTCAATTTTATTCCCATGGGAGTTTGCACTTTCTCTCTCCTGATTGGTCCACGTTCGTGCTTCTGATAGATTAGAGGTCGAACGCATAGTTTAAAAAGAAGTTACTAGCTGGGACAATTTGGGACAATCCACGCTGAAAAAAAAACCAAGCTTAAACCTTTACTAATCCAACCGTTAACACAACGTTGGCCAATGAGACATATATTGTAAAGAATTTCACCTCAACGTTTGGCTCAACTAAGTTCCATCATTTACCGACCATTTTTGGTTTGAAATTCCCCGTCTGTTTTTTGTTTTCATTTATTGCACGTCATTTTTAGACATGGTTGTAGTATAAAATTATTTTCTTTGTTAGTTAGGATTTGTAAAAGGTCCTAGAAAATGCTTTACAGCGAAACCGGTCGGGCATAATAAAGTTTGCTGTATATGTGGACAAGTACAAGTGTTTTTTTAAACAGTGTTTTATAAATTCCACCAAGTGCCAACAATCACTAGCATCTACTATATATATATGTGTATTCTTCTTTCTTTTCATTTCTTTTTTCTCAGAAATTTCCACACTAGTCTTCGCTTAGTTATTGCAAATAATTATTAAAAATGAGTTCGAATAGTGATAGATATAGTTAATGTTGCAGTAAATGTTATGCAACAATTATTACCACAAAATACCAGGTACTCGTAGCTTATTATTTTTCTCATTATGTAGTGATAAAAAATAGTCTGTATCACTCGGGGCCAAGATGTTTTATTCGCGGGCGGCGTATATTGAATTCCTCGCTACGCTCAGGATTCAACTTAAGAATCCTATAGAACCCTTAGCTTCGCTCTGAATTCAAAATAACAAAATATTACTTGGGCCTCCTGTAACACAATTAGCGACATAAAACCTGACGTTAGATACTTTAACTATGCTACAAAATAAACTTTATATTATTATTATACTCTTCTTGACTTTCACTATTATTTAATCAGTAAGTTAGCTTTAGTATGTAAACTGAACCACGGATCTCGTTCTAAGAAATTTCATGAAATTTGGTTACAAAACGGCAGAGACAACAAAGAAAATTAGACTTCAAAGAAGGAAAATAAATGCGACAAAACGACACAGCATACAAATTTAGAGGAAAATTCAGGTATTCGCTGTCGTTAGGGTAGATCTACACCACGAAAAGGTGCGATGTGAGATTGAAGAGCGTCTTTAATTTTGTTCTTTAATAAAATATTGTATGTTTAAAACATGAGGGATAACTTTATAAATGTAAACTTATTTACCAAGTTTTTAAATATGTCATGAAAAATATTGATAATTTTCCCGAAGCTTGGTGGGCTCCATTCTAAAAGTCAGACTTGCCAAAGTAAGTATTTCTTTCGTAGGACGCGATGTATTATTTCACTTTGTCAGAAAATAAGTTTAAGTACATTACTGTTGTAATTCTGGAACAAAACTCAGAAATTTTAAATTTCCAAACTAAATTGACTCACCAGCAATGAAATTCCATACAACTTTACGCAAAGAAGGTTGTCAAAATAATTAAACACATTATAAGCATTTTTGAGTAATAGTTATTTAAGATACACGTGCGGAAAGTAAGGTTTTATACGAATAAGTGCCAAATTGAAAACACGAGCGCAGCGAGTGTTTTCATTGGCACGCATTCGGATAAAAACCTTTTACGCTCAAGTATCTTACAACATTTTTCAATGCATTTTGCGAGGAAATACAACAAAAAAATAAGTATAATAAAGAATGGTGATTATCATCATTCAATTATTGCTAGAGCGCGCATAGCGCTTATAAATAATTGTTTTTTTTTGGACAGCAAAACCTCCTTGCATCTTTGTAATTTATTAAATTTTATGACTTGCACCATGCACCATGAGCAACTGCATTGAAAAACAATTTAATTAGATACTTTTAAACATACACTTGAAAAGAGCATAATATTTTATATTCTTAATTCTGAATAATAATTTATTGTACACAGAGACATTAAAAAAAAAAACGTGGATTTTAAATATAATGTACACTGTACAGTGGAGTGCCGAGCTTATCTAAAAATTGTGATTTCTTCTAGCAAACCAAGCCTGAAAGGGAACATTGGATTAAAATTTTGGATACCTATATGTAATATGTGTACAAAATAAATGCTTAGTAAAAATTTATAAAAAATGCCCATTATTGTTTGACGAACTGACTGATCTATCAATCTAGATCGAACGGCTGGACCTAGGAACATGAATTGAGGCCGTAAGGTCCTTGTATGTACCGATCTTTTAACAGTACTAGTTTTTTAACACCGATTATTCCAAGTGACAGCGATTTTAGAAAGGTTTTAGTACATCCTATTGCTGGTTGGGTCTGGAATCTGGAAATTTCAATAGAGGTACTTTTAATATCAAGACGGATGGGCACTTAATTAAATAAAAAATGTACGTTATGTAATAGCATCACTTTACACAGCTGAATTCGTTGTTGAAGTACCCAAGCTACATACATTGTAGCTAGGGTACTATTTTGCACTTATCAGAACTGAACTCTGTGACGTTTACTCAGGCACAGTATAAGGAAGTAGACAGTAGTTTAAGGCGATTACCTTCGCCAAATTAGAAGCTCGATATTTGTCAGTACGAATATCAACGGAAACGACATTGAAATAACGTTCATACCAGCGCGCATTGCATAGTGGCTGTTACAACGCTCGCTGCGTCCTTGATAGGGCGAAATAGCAGAAAATTATACTTTTCACTTGGACGTGATTGTTCGATTGAATAATCCTATGTTATGTTTATAGCTATCAACTTTATCTATTTATCAAAGCATAAATTAATTCAATCGGCCAAGCCACTTAGGATCAGTAGGAAATTCAAGCCAAAAAACACCATTTAGTTAATACATTTTTTCATGTAGAAGTTTTGGTGGTATGAAATAGAAAAATGTTGCATATGTTGTCTAAGAGCTGATTATTCATAATACATTTTTTCATTATTTTTGGTTTGGCCGTAAACGAGGAGTAGGCTTTAGAAAGTACCCATTTGGCAATAGTAAGGCCCTTAACTGGGCGGTGTCCTTGAAATCAATATCTACGGCCACTCGGTGCCTAAGCACGCGCTAGGACTGCCAACTTATTTGATAATGCTATATTAAATTGTTGCATTATTTAATTTAAACAGCCATACAATGCACAACATACTCTATAATTTCGTGTCATAATTTACGAAAATGCGCGGGAGTGGCTTACAGTGTCAACGCGGGAACGTGCGTACGTGACTGAGGCACAACTGCGACTGCCATGCCACCCGCCGACAGCTCGAAGCGCGTCGTTTCAGGCCGCTTCTATGAAGACATATGTAATACTGCTTCCTTTTCTTTATACTGTGACCAGGGTTGCCAACCGTCGAATTTTTTTCTTCGTATTAAGGCGGCTAAAAACTTCGTCAATACATTTTGCATCTAAATTGTGATAAAACCAAAAATAAAGCATATTAAACTATTGAATTAGGACGTTTTACAAAACGAAATTAAATTTTGCAAGTTTGCTACAAAATAAAACATCACTTTATGAAACAATTAACTTAAATAACATTAAAATTAAAATAAAGCTTTTTATTTATAATAAAGTTTATCTTTTAAGGTGTATTAGTTTATTTTTAAGGATATTTTTAGTTTAGTTTAGATTTATTTATTTTAGTCCTTTTCATATTAAAAATAATCTTATAATATTACTATTATAATAGTAATATTAAAATAGTAAAAATAATATTACTCACGTAAATCAACAAAATAACAAAATTGGCTTTTTTGATGATTTTTGACGTTTGTTGGTTTTCGTGACCGAATGGTGGGTATTTTTGCTAGAAATTAGTTGTTTGCAGTGTTTTCATGACCGCCCCTTGAGGCTGCAAAACGAGTCTGATAGTGTCCTCGATCCTCGTACCTCGTACCTCGTACCTCGTACGGAAGACCTCAAAAATCGTCTATACGGTACGGTTGGCAACGTTGCGTTTACTTTTTGTTTAAATTGGCGCGTTCTGAGCCGTGGTTGTTACAACTACCGAGAAATACGCGATCACGAAAAATTTAGTTTTTATTAAATATAATTCTTGAAGTATATGTAGAGTAGGTAAACTATATAATATATATACTATATAGTATTGTATTATATATATATATATACTATATTATATATAAGCTCTTGTTTATATGAACGTGATATTATTTTTACCTAATTGTTGGTTTATTAGTTTGCAGTTTTGCACCAAACTCTTTCAAAACTAGAGGTAGCTGCTTTTTATTTTCTATCAAGGTCACTATTGTCTCGTCGTTCGAAGCAAAACAAATGAAATCAATTTTATATTCATATAAAAAAGGAAGATCAGTTACAATGGAATTTTGAACACGCTTAGCGACAACAGCCGAATTTCGTTTGGCCTAAAAACGGCAGCTAACAACATAACAGAAAGTATTTTCAAACGTCCTGAAACTTTTGGCTCGCGATTCAGCTGTGGAAACTCCGGCAATTGTACTGAAATTGGATGCCGGTCAATTTGTGAAAATTTCACTAGTCTGCCTGTAGAATCGGTCTTGTTTAACAAAAATAACGAATATTATTATTTTTTAGTTTAGTGGAAAAGGCTTGTGATGTTTTTTATTCATTGAAAAGAAAAAAAAATGATTTACTCAAATCTTGAACTAGATCACTTTCTTTATGTGGAAAGGGTTTGTTTATTGTAACATGGTTATGCCATCTAAATGTTTAATTTATTATAACATGTTATGCCATCTAAATGTTCAATTTATTATTTCATGATATGCCATCTAAATGTTCAATTTATTATAAGGTTTATAAATATGTAGATAATTGTAAAAATATTTAAAATTATTGTAATAGTTTTCAACAACCATAAATATATTTGGCTGAAGTAGTTACTAAACAAAGATGTATTGTGGAAGATAAATAGCTTCTTTTCACTACGAATAAAATCAAATAATTATCTTAGTATTGCTGGTCTTAGACCATAAACTATGATATGAATTGTTATATGCAAATATTATAAATAATGATTTACATTCAATAAATAAAAAAAATAAAAAAATGTCATGTCATGTCATTCATTATTTCTTTCAAACGAAATTTCTTCAATCGAATTTTATGTTTTACGAACAGGTTACTAGATAAATGTTACTTATTGAATTCTTCATCAAACTAGTGGCTTCTTTTGATAAGTAGGTAAACAACTTCAAAAAGAGTTCATTTTAGCGAAATAATAAACTAAAAAAATGGTGTTGCTACTTAGGTAAATATTAAATTTATTTCTAAGCACCATAAGTCGTCATTTCCCATAAAAATATTAGGATCAGAGCACCAATGTAAAGAAATCTACTCTAAAATGTTTCAATGATTGTGTTCTACGCTTCTATATTTCAAGCTGTACAAAATATATATTTTTTAATGAAAAAATAAATTCAAGTAGGTAATTTCCTGATCTGTTAGTGCGCTTTTGAAGACCTACTTCAAACGTGTGCTTATATTGGAAGTGAATTGGAAGTGCCCTATAGGTTTTCATGGTGAGCCAATTTGTATGAAATTGATTAGATTACGTTACTGGCAATAAACATTTTTCATCAGTATCTTGCGGCCGTACATTTCTATAGGAGGTATTAGTTTCAACTTGATATCTCTCATGGGGCCGGAAAAAAGGGTATTGACAGACGGACGAACAGACAGACATACAGACAGACAAATAATAAAGTGATTGTATTATACCTAGGATGTAATTTTTATGTATCAAAATCTTGTTTCTTATTGTTTTCACATTGTATAATGTGCAAGAAAACTCAGTCAAGCAATGATATTTGTCGACGTCTCTTTTTATCAGTTAACAAGTGTGCACACTAATAAAGGTCCTCACGAATCAAGCTCGTCTTAGTTTGAGGATCGCCAGATAATCTTTTGAATTAAATAAGTTTTCAGTGTACCCACATACATGTAAAAAATATTTTTTATGATTTATTTAATGTATGTTTCATTCATTCTGAATAAAGTTATTTTTATCTTATCTTATCTTATCCTATTAGGGTTCCGTTTTTTTATTTTTAAGGTACCCTTAAAATCAATGAACATTTTCAATCATCACATCAGTTCGCAACACGACGGGAGTGCGGGCGGAAACATACGAGTACATGTCAGTAGTCGATATTCGTGGTTGCAGTTGTTTTTAAATACATTTTTTACAGATGCAAGCCAGGTTATTTTGTAAACAAATAACAAAGAAAATTGCTCTGTTTTGCATAAGGAAACACAGGTTTCAATAATTGGCTATTGCATCTACATTAACCTCATAACGCGAATGGATCGCATTACCAGTAATGCTGTATATCAATACATATAATAAAACAGTAGAACCCGGTATGTCTGTATATTGAAGAAAAGTTATAAATATAGAAAGCGGATGACCAAAAAAAGAGCAATAGTTAGAACATAAATCAATGATTTTTAGAATTCTTTTTCTATTTGTTTTTTCGCGCACATCTCCGAAACTACTACAGATTTTTATGTAGTTTTCAAACTTTTTTGTATAAGAAAATAGGCTTCGTTTTTATTAAAATCGGATGTCAAAGAAAAAGGTACTTGTTAAGAGATTTTTGGAATTTACTTTTTTACTGTTAGAAGTTAGAAATTACATTGCAAATAATGATTCCCGGCGATTAAGGCCTATAGACGTCACGAACGACTGTGTAGAAGAAAAAAAAATTTGGTTAGAATATAAAGTTTTAGCACATACAAAAACCAACAGGTGGCGCTGTTCATTGATAGAATGAGCATAAATAAATATTTAATTATTTCGTTTAAATAGCGTCATCTATTTTGATGAATAAAATAGCTTTAATGCGAATTTAGTTGCAGCAATTTTATTACAAATAGTGATACCTTGTTTGATGAAACGGGCTAGGTACTATGATAACTGAAAATTGTAAAGCTAAGTATATAATATTAAAGTCTATTAAAAAATTGTAACAGAAAATAGCTGTGTCTGTCTGCACATTGAAGAAATTCAAAAAAGATATCGGTGTAGGATAATGATACAAAAAAAATTGAAGTTTTTGTCGGTATTTCGTGCATCACGCTGAAACTACTGAACGGGTTTTGATGCGGTTACTACTGTACGGTCCTCAGCAGTAAGACGTGGATTACAAAGAAAAAAAAAGGGAGATCACTGTTCGATAACTTATTATCCAACTTAAAAACTGGGATAATTTTATTGCGGGATTCCCGAGGGATTACACTGTAGCCACATTACCTTCTTCTGTGCGGACGAAGTCACGGGCAACAGCTAGTGTCCCTATATGCACAGACGTAAAACAAGACCTTTAAGTAATTTTGAGTAGGTATTAAATTTCAGTTTTCCTTTAAGGCAAAATGAAGTTTAAAATAACCAGCCAGTTAGTTGCCGCCTTAAAAATGTTTTAGAGAGTACCACAGCTGAAAGGAATCATACACCATGCAGTGTTGCCACCTTAGCCCTTTTCGGGCTAGATCTAGCACTTTTTACTGTAGTTGAACTCGTTTTTTGATGATTTAGCCCGAAAAGAGCAATCTAGCCCTTTTCGTTATGTGTATATTTATAGTTCTGTGAACCTAATTAAAACTAAAACCAGAAACAAAATGGGGCTAAAAACAATGATATCCGTACTACGTATACGATGGGGTTTACAACGACTGAGAGAGTCTTGCTGTTCACACAAGGTGTCAACTGAAATAATAAAAAACTGTAGGATTCATTTGAAATTTTCGTTCAAATCCGCAAAAAACGCAGATGTAAATCAGCCATCAACTTTTTCTGCTTCAGCAGGTACGATTTTTAACAAATTCAATAACTTAGTTTTAATGACTGTGTTGCATTTTCTGAAATTACTTACTACATTTCAAATAAACAATTTTTAGCACTTTTGATGGCAAAATTTGCTAAATCTAGCCCTTTCTAGCTTGTCCAACTGCTCTTTTTCAAAAACCAAGGTGGCAACACTGACACCACGCTCCACGACCGCTAATGGAATAAGGTAGATACAGTTCCAGCATCTTCTCCGTTGATGCAATAAATTTTTCAGGTAAAATAGAAATTGGAATCTACGAAACAAATTACAACGTGAATATAACTTATTGCTGTAGAATATATCCCACCAAAAACCATTTCATGTAAAGTACGGTGGAAGGTCATAAGTTGTCAGTCTTACACCATTTTTGTTAAGAGGTCTATTTCAAAAACCAAACTAGTTACGAATTTGGAATTCCTATATATTATGTATGTACCTATCATATACGAGTATGAGTATTATACTTAAACAACAACTACTAAAAACGCCAATTCATGATGTAATTCTATGGTTTCGTACCCGAAATACTTGACCAACTTAATCTTGCAGTTTTGTTCTATTAGTTTTGTAGGTAACGTACGGTTGGAATTTTAGTTCAAATAAAGCAAGTCTTTCGACTTATTTGAATGGTACGAATCCGGTGCCGAACGCTAAATTGTAAATTGCTTCATAATTTTCTAAAAAGCCGAAATCGAAAGTCTCACTAAAAAGTCAAAAATAGATGTGACAATTTAACGAGCGGAGCGAGGAGGCGCGTGTAAGGTTTACATATAAGTAATTAGGTTTACATATTGGGAGCCGAGCAAGGCGAAGCGGAGTGAGCTATATGCCAAAGCAAATGTTAAAATGCCGAATTTTACGATATGACGATGCTAATTGACGCCATTCGTAAACTGACGAATTTTACTATTTGCCTGCGACATATACAAGCTTTTGCCTACGGCTTTGCCTACGTCATATTCTCATCGAATCTACCATTTTATTTCGGATCAATTATACAAAAATACAAAATGATTTATTTCTCAACAGTTTTTACAGGTGGTTGGAGTCCCCTTTTAAGTAAAAGAGATACATGTAGTAGGACACTCCGCTTTTCCATGGTGGACAGTAATATTTTTGATTAAGTTCAAACAACCAAATATGTGGCTTACAAAAATAAAATACGGTTTAAAAAAGTAAACAAACAGAAATATGACTAAAGAGTTAAATTATTTTGGATCAATTATTATAGAAGTATGTGACCTGTAGACTATTTTCGATCGAAATCATTTGATGTCTTAATAAAAATGGTTTTCTTGTGATGATTGAAGGGTGAAGACGCAATTCTGACTGAAATTGTTGTTTTAGTCTTCATGGTCACCATTCTTTGTCGAAGGGCAGGCCGCATTTATTTTTATGTCTTTTGTTTACTCTTATGACACCAGAGTCACAAAATAACCACTTACAGAATGTTTACTCCGCATAACTAGCAAAAACAGGCGCATGCACACATAGACGCGTACAGTGCGCGCCAATCTTTTAGTCGCCTCTGTATGAGTTACGAGTGCAAGCTTGCGCAGGTACAGTCAAGGAAACAATAATATCAACGGTTGATTATTAAATGTTTACTTTAAGTGGGAAGGTGTACTTGTTGTACCTACCTATTTAATTATTTATTTATTAATTTAGTGCAATCTTAACTATATAAATAAAACGCATTAATATAAACAACATTTTCCTAAATTGTGGCCTTAAAACGCTATAACGTCCGCGAGGCATAACAACAACAATAAACTTTAACAAACTAAATCAACAAAACAACAAATAAAGGCGATAAAATAAATAAACTATAACAAACAGATTCAACGATAAACTTAACGAATCATAGAATTTTTTCCTCCAAGGTACTTTTCATACAACGCGCGCATGTGTAGTGCGTGCGGACGTAGCACTAACACTAACGCATAGTGTTGACACCTGCTATATGGCGAGCGGGGGGTGTGGTGCGGCACGCAGGCGGGTGTGCTCCGCGCCCTCGCTCCTGTAACGTCCCCCTGATACCATAAAACGGCTATTGCGTCGCCTCTTGCGTCTATCTTCAGAGGCGACTATAAGATTGGCGCGTACTGTACGTACGACGATCTCGGAGATACTCGGGTGAATGCCAATACGAAATTCTGCCGAGATCATCATACGTATGCGTCTATTCATGTGTTCGTCTGTTTTCGCTCCGTCGTCGAGTCGGCCTTCATTTAGTATCTATTTTGTGCCAGAGTTTTCAGCACTGACAAAGGCATTCAACTGGTCACTGATGTAACATATTTTAATTTAACGGTTACGTCACCCTTAAAACAGTCGTGTCAGTGAAATAGCAATAATCTTACATACTCTGTAAATAAGTAAAACGTTCATGTACATCTGTTCAGATGTTTCAGTATTATTGATTTTTAATATTAGTGGGAAGAAGAATAGCAGGAAAGTAGGGATAATATATCTCAAAATCTGCTGGTTGTAGAGCGCATTGGCATAACATGAAAATAAAAATCTTTTTTTTCATGGAGACTAAAGCCACATTGACAGAGTTTGGTGATAGTGAACACGTAATGTACAACAGCTTTAGTTAAGACGAGGCCTTCCTTAGGCGCACAGCGGTTTTGCAATTATAACCTGTAGACTAACTATCATAAAGTTGAAAATCGCGTGCGCCAAAATGCGCACGAAACGATTCAGAACGAGTCTAATTTTAAGATTAAAATCGACTAAAATTACAATATTGCATTTAAGTCATTTTTCAACTTACATTGGTTAATAAACAAGATTTTCGTATTGATCGTAAAATATGAGACACAAAGATCAAATGGATTAAACACAAAACAAAAAAAAAAAACAAAAAAAAAGAGACTATTTTCAAAAATAAAATCTATCGGGCGAAAATTTTCCAATTAGGTAACAATACATACAAAGACAAGATAAAGGTAAGAAAAAACATATATATAAGTTTTATATTGATTGGATTAGTGGTAGATTCTGTACGATCATTCAAAAACTCTTGAAAAAACGAAGGCTTCCTCTTAAAACGTTAATAAATTTTCTAAACCAGTATATTTCTTCCATACAGCAAACAGATCTTCCCTTATTATAGTTACAGACGCATGTTGATCAATTAATTTGTTAGTTTTATTTTAGGTAACAAACAAACGCATTTTTTTTAAACATAAATACGTATTATGTATATAAATACGAATTATACAAGGTGACGTTTGGATCATCGTCCAAATTCATACTGGAGGCTTGGTAAGTGATCAGTATCATGAATCGATAACAATTTTTGTGAAATTCGTATAATGAAATTTCGACTTCCCATAGTAATTCACTCCCAGTCCTGAATGAATCACTATGGGGAGTCGAAATTTCATTTTATGAATTTTACAAAAATCGTTATTTGTTAATGATACTGAACACTTACCAAGGCTCAAGTATGAATTTGGACGATGTTCACAAATTCACCTTGTATATATAAATACTCGTTGACTATAACTTAATGTGTTACAAAAGATGATACGAGTACATACAGTTTCATTTCGTTTTTTGTAGTATCAAATTTCATATTAGCATATTATGCCCGCAAAATGATTTTCAGGAGATAAAAATCTGTAGAAAACCTCATTTTATTGGATGGTGGTAAGCTGAGGTGGTAAAGCCGTGAATATTTGAATAAAGATTTTGCCTTCTCCATATTCCAACAAGGTATTTCTAAACTTATAAAGGTTTTAAAAATGTTAAACGACTTCCGTGTATTATGGTGATGCTTCGAGGGTTCCGTGTAAAAACAGGGGCCTTAATAACTTACTTTAAATGTGTCGTGATACAGTACCCGGCAGTAAATAATGTAAATCGGCTATCTTCGGCTTCGTAGAGCGCCGTCTCTGTCACCGGACTGTTAGTGCTTCGAGCGACAGAGATAACGTATGAAACGATTTGTATTATTTACTGCCGGGACTTGTACCTTTGTATTTGACATTTGTGCAATACTTTAGATGAAAAATTTAAAGGTATATTATATATATATATATATATATGCTTAAAATGGCCCCGGGAGTCGTTGTTTTGTTGTGTAGAAATTGTGGCTGACACAATTTAAAAGGGTATTATCCTATAAAGGATGTAACGATGACCTGCTCAGAAAATTAAACCACATCTTGGAAATACCCAAAGCAAGCCATGACAACAAGAATTTTGAGAAAATATTTCTGTTTACAGAAATTTGTTCACTCGAACAAAATAAATCGTGTTGCAAGTGTGCACCTACCTGTACGAAACGGCAACATCGCATTTTTGTATGGATGTAAATAAAGGCAAAGCTTGCGACGAGTAAGGTATTATCTACTCTACCTAATGATAAATGAAACGAAATAGATTGTACCGCACAGCTGACTTAGGCCCACTTGCAGCATGTCCTTAACTCGACTGTAACTCGGGTTAAGTCAAAAAATAGAGGGTTAAGAAAAACCTCTTGCACCAATCAAAATCTCGGGTTAAACAAGGGTTAAACTAAGAGAAAGTCATCAGAATTAAACCTGACTCTCGCCTTGAGTTAAACTCGGGTTAGCGAAGTAATGTTACCAGTTTAACTTAAATTGTGTTGTTTTTAATGATATTATATGTACACTATACCTCATTGGTTGCAACTAATTACTTTATGGTAACATTCCAAATAAGTGTCAAATTTCAAACAATCGCTTAGCTCGGGATTACCAACTCGCTTCAATATTATCATGGTGCATTAGGACTAATGAAATGTAGGGTTAGTTAACTCTTCCCTAATGGGTAAGTCAAGAATTTTTTCTCGATCATGCTGCAAGTGGGCCTTAGACGGCATGCGTCAAGCGGTCGCTGACCTAAGTGCAGTGCACCCTTGTGAGCGTAATTTATAGATGTATTAATAGGAATGTTGAAATGAAAAGTACAAAGAATCCTTACAACATTCCCTATACGTGGTTTCATTTTATGAGCATGTCATCTAAAAAGGCCGCTTTGGGTGAATCATATTATGATTCCGTTCTAATGCCGTCTCTTTTGCACGCGTGAAAGAACTCTGACTCCATCCTACCTTCAAATCATTTTATGATTCACCCAAGTCGGCGTTTTTAGATCCCCAGGTCATCATTACACCTTGTATAATAATTATTTTGTTCTTTGTGAATTGAATATTTTCTTGTTCATGCATAAATAAGAATAACAGCTGTAAAAGAGCTAAACTTGCCCGAAGTTTCGTCCTTCTAATTTTTACCAGCTCTTATACTATGAGTGAGAACTTGACTTCCAGAGACGCTGTGTTACATGCGAGAACAAAAGTGTTAATCTTATTACATAACGTGCTGTTTGTTTCTCAGTTTCCAACAAAATAGAAATAAGTTTCTAACGTAGTTAGAGGATATAAGTAGCACTCAGCGCTGTAATTGCTTCATGTTGGCTGGCAGGACTTTTCTTGAGATCGCGTTTCTTTTTAATTAGATTTCTACTTTATCATTCTTTTAAAGTTATATCTAATAAAATATTCTATTAAATAGTTTTTATTCAAAATTATTAAAAAGCCGAAAAAGAAATGAAAGGTACTAAAAAACTCTGAAATAGAAATTTATTTGACTATAACTTATTCTTTATTGTAAAAAACGCTTATTTTTAAGAGCTGTTCACCGCGCGAGCTCGATTCAACGTAAGGTATTTAGGGCCGGCAACTGGCCAGTCTAATTTGAGCTGTACATAGACGGCTCCAGTCATAGAAAACCAGAACAGTAGGGTAACTCTCGCCCCGTGCGAGACTTAAATACCTACTGTTGCAGGGTTGTCCTTCTTTTAGTTTTGTAGCTACTAAAAAATCAATACTTAAATACAGATATTATATATACTCGTATATAGCTATGTATCATTTTTGTGAATATTCAGTTTATTTACATTGGGCCTCGTTTGAGAGACTTGACTGAGCGCGACCGCGGCGGCGTGACCCCGACTAGCGCCTACTTTGCACGCTAAAATATTGCTGTTGTGCGTACTAGCACGCACACATATCAGCCGCGCGATGTACCTTCGCATAAAGATAAACTACTTTTCTGGTTTTACTATGCTCCAGTGCAGGTGCAAAAGTGTAGCGCGCAATATGATCTTGATCCTTTTGACGTGTTATTTATTTTTAGTTTTGTTATTGCCATACCTACTCGAAATTTTATTCTATAGCTATTGATTGTTTTCGTTGTATTTTGCTGTTAAATTTATAAATGTTTAAAATGAAAATTAAATTGAATTTAAAAAAATGTAACCAGCCTCACCTGTGTCTTTTTAAGTTAGGAAATAATAAATATGAAATGAAATAAAAATATTTATTTATCTAGTATGAGTACATTATAAACACTGATTACAGGTCAGGTTTAATGTATAACAATAAAAAAATGAATATAGTAAAGGATACAATAAAAAAATATAAGTTTGGCTTACATATTTTAAATAAATAATAACTGTGAGGCAATAATTTTAATTATGACAAAATAAGAAGTTGTAAACATAAATACAAATACTTTAAATAAATAAATATTATGCCTAACTTCACCTATTCGATTAGTCTTTCTAAGAAGTACGGCAAGAAACTTAGCAAGAACATGTATTTTTTATTTTAAAATACAATTTAATTTTACAAATATATAACTTATATAGATTATGTAAATTGATGAAAAATAAATTCAGTTGTTGAGTATATCAGTCGATCATGTGGTTTAATTTTCTGATCTCGTCATTAATATACACGGTATAATAATAATAAAAATACTACAGTCTAAAAATATAAACTGGATTTATTTCTATTCTTGCTTTTTTCACACTGTCATTTGTGGTTAAAATATTTTCATAGACTTTTACCGATTCTGAAAATTAAGTAGTTAAAAATAATCACTTTGCGAAAATGTTGCTATGTAGACCTACATAAATAAACATGTTCAAAAGCTAACTTTCTAGACTAGACTTCTAAAAGTTAATTTCTAAGAAAAATTTCTTCCAGTTTTCCTCTGGGGATAAAAAAAATAATTACTGAAAAATACTTTTATGTAAATACGTTTTCTATAACATAATACTTAAAAATGTATTTAAAAACTAATACAAATATATACTGACGCCTATCTTTCAGGGGGTTAGACAGAGACTACACATTTCCATTTGCTACTTGACTGACACGCCTCTATTGCCTCTTCCACATTCATCAATCTAGTCATAAAAGCTCTTCTATTCCGGGTAGTTATGATTTTGCACTTTATCAGTATGTCGCCAATTTCATGAACGGCATTTCTGGCAAGTGCGAAAAAATTTGCTACGGCACAAAGGGTTTTTATATAAAATAGGTACAAGGGATTTTCAACGGAAATTATAATTTTTTTTGCTTTCGCCATTTTTGCGCACGCGCCGTCGTTATCACTGTACTATGGTCGAGCTTTACCTTCCACTTGCGCACCATACATTTCTTTCGTCACTTCACTTGCATTCATCCTCTAAAACCACCAAAGCTTTCTTTTTTAGGGTTACGTACCCAAAGGGCAAAATGGAGCCCTATTAATGTCCCTCTGTCCGTATGTTACGGGTCTCTAACTCTTAGACGAAATTAAATATAAAGCTGAAATTTTGATATTTTATGTAGAACTAGCGACCCACCCCGACTTCGCACGGGCATGTTTTATACACATAAACCTTCCTCTTAAATCATTCTATCTATTTAAAAAAAAAATCATCAAAATCCGTTGCGTAGTTTTAAAGATCTAAGCATACATAGGGACAGACAGCGGAAAGCGACTTTGTTTTATACTATGTAGTGATGATGACCCAAAACCGAGTATTGAATTAAAAATCTAAGTGATTTATTTTCATTTTTCAGGACATGAAAAAGGAACCAAAAAGAAATTTTACCCTGACGCGTGCATTCTCCAGATCTAATTGTGTAGAGTACAAATATGTTTTTATTTACTTAATCTTCAAAAATAAAGAAATGAAGCCGTCAAATTTGTCAGTTTTAGACCATTTTTGTCAAAGTACAAAGTAGTTAAGAACTTGTAGTTTCTGCATATTATGTACCATAAGCTCTATTTAAACAACAAATACTGAAAATGCTGATTTATAATGTAGTTTTAGGGTTACATCCTCGAATACTCATCCAACTTAATTTTGCAGTTTAATTTATTAATTTTGTAGGTTGTAAGGTTGTAATTTTTGTTGAAATTATTTGAGTATATTAACTTACCTATATAAATTGTACGGAACCCTTAGGGCGCGAGTCCTGCTCGCATTTGACTGGCTTTTCTATTTTAGTCACTACATCTTCTTATAATTACAATGTATCAATAAATATATATGATATTATATTAAAAACTACATTATTGACAGCTCATTTGCGTCCACTGCTGGGTGTAAGCCTCCTCATTGCTACGCCACCAATTCCTGTCCTGGGCCGATCTACCAGCTACCCTGTAAATGTCATGGGCCATGGACAAGTTGAGCCATTACCGCTGACTTACTGCAAGCGACAAAAATCAGATACTAGTAAAGAAGGTTTTTTTATAAGTATTTTTGTAATGATATTTGTTAAAAGCCTGGAATTATATATTTTTTATATATACTGGAATTGCTATTTAGCAAAAACATGTTTTTTTTGAGCCGCTTATGGTGCTGAAAACAATTTGTTCGCTTCCTTAGTGTCACTTACGATAACAAATAGTGTCGTTTGCGTTACTTTTTTCAGATTACTATGTAACTTTTATGTTGGTTACTTCATAAATCAAGCATAAAAATACGACACAGGTGTCTGTGGACAGCTACGTCGTCGCTTACATCGCTTATGATAAAATGGCGGTTATGGCTCGAAGTATCCAGCCAATCGCCATTTTAGCCGTTCATGTTTCGACACCGTCATCGTCAATACTTATTATTAAACTTAGTGATTCTTGGTTTGAGATAACATCAATAATACAATTTAAAAGCCAATATCCTTTTTTGCTGCCAATACCAAGAAGTTTATTAGCTTTTTGGGCAATACCAACATACCATGACCAACACTTACTGTCAGTGTTAGCAATACTCGCTCCCGCTCATGCACGTTTTTGTACATAATTTCATCCTATTTCGTAAAGGGTACAAATGAAAGAGCTAGAAACAGGGTCAAGGAGGGTATGTAATCTCTCGGAGGAATCACATCGTTAAATAATCAACGAACTTCACTTACAGGTAAGTTCGTTTGATTTCCTACTTAAACTCAGTGATTCGTCCTTTGAGATTACATTATTGATTCTTGTAGATGTTTAGAGAAATACGAAATTTGAGCTTATAATTAATCCACAGCCAACATCAAATGAAACTCGGATAAATAGAGAAATTTAATTTTGTAATCCTTCTTTAGTACTCATAAAAACAATTATCAACAACAGTATACATATATTAATAATAACCATTCAATTGAGCGACATAAACAGCGTGCCAATGTATTAGTGGTGCCTGGATGTCTGTGTTATAAATATAGGTATAATGTCTGGGTGCTACCTGTCCATCCGGCAGTAACTTTTCCTTACGTATTTTACATAAAAATAATAATAAATAATACATTCTCATTATATATTATTATTATTATTATTGTATATTAATGTGCTGTTTCTATGAGAAAATTGATGAGTGGAATATGACATGTGATTAAATTAAATACATTTATGTATTTTTATTAAACCCGGTGCACTGCTGCGGTCGTCTTGTGAGAAAACACAGCAAGACTTCTGCTCTGGCCGAGGTCAGTCACAACTCGGGGCTTACCAGATTCATCAATCCAAATTGAATAAGTATTTAAAACATTTTACAGTTGAAACTAGGTAAAAAACAAAACTAACGTTACAAGGTCTTTGAGGCTGGACGTTTTCATTTTTAGTTTAACCCAAGAGAAAGAGCAAATAACTAATTCAGAAATGACCGACTCGTGGAAGGAAATAGAAGTGACGACATAAGCCCAAAGCTCCTTTCACAATGGCCTAACTTTTAAATAACAATTCTGAATGACCTTTCAAATGTTAATTTCGATTGTACCCGCTTTGCGCTCGAAAAGACTGAAACATTCTTTTCAGTTCCAACGCCTCAGGGTTATTATTAATGGGCATGAAACTCTCTGAGAATTACAGCCGCTGGTGTGAAGCATTCGGTGTTTGGAAATTTCGTTTTCAAGTTTAGATTTAGATAAAATAAATTTTCGATAAAATAATTGTTTTGTTACTGGAGGGCGAATTTTAGTAAAGGACACAATAAGATTTGGCTTACACAATTATCATTTCGTACTCTATTTTTCAAGAAGAAAAACGACAATTTAATGAGATTAGAATATAAATACAAAAAGTCTTCAACTAACATAAATCAACTGATTTCTTTAATTTTTAGGGATCCATACCCAAAGAGTGCCAAATGGGGACCTTATTTTTGAGCCTCCGCCGACGCCGTCCGTCTCTATATCTGTATATCACAGGGGTCTGCAGCTTCAAATGTAATAATTACCCAATTAAAAATTAAAAAAGACGCGTCTTAAGTATTCTATCACGGTAAATAATCAAATAATAAAAAAATCAAGAAATTTAAATCCAATACAAAAAAACTCGGAAAACTAAACATTTTTTAAATATTGTTTGTGCCAGTTCAATCTTGAAACGGTAATTTTACTGGAAGAGATGAAAGAGGTGTGTCAGGATCGTGGTCGATGGAAGCCTGTTTCTACGCCTCTGGGAGATAAGCGTGAGTATATGTATATAAGTATTTTGTACAAAATGTCATCTTAATTAGTTGAATTTTCACACATATCCTGCGCAAAAAGTCCACTTCGCAAATTTGTTCACCGGTCGCAATAAGTCAACTTTTCAGAATGCCGCTTTCGCATTTCCTAAAATATTCGTTTCGCAAAAACAAACATTACAAAAACAAAACGGCACATTTAATAGTATATTTAATCGCAATAATAGACTTCAAAGCACACTGAATATTAATTCTTCAGGTTATAAATCGCATCAATTTAGGCCAAATAACAAAAAAACTCTGCATATGGATATTTGTATATAAATTACGAAAAAAAAAAACAGATTTTGGGATGACCTTTTTAAAAATAGACAAAATAGAAGGAAGAATGACATTTATTTTGATCTAAAATACAAAAAACTATTAAGAAAATCAGAAAACAATGTTTTAACACTGACAATCGTATAAAGTGTGTTTTACAGATGTTTATAAATATTATTGTGGTGTTACGTTTAAAGTTACTTATATACAAAATATTCCGGTTCTTTTTTAATATGCCCATATTTTCGAATTGTAAATTTTTTCGAAAGGGACAATGTTTCTTTATGTAAAACGGACATTTTGCAAAATGGTAATTTTTGCAAAACGGATATTTTGCGAAAAGGGCGTTCTGCGAAAAGGACATTTCGAAGGGGACTTTATGTGACCGGTAGACATTTTGCGTTAAAACGTTAAAACATAGTTTCTTTTATTCAAACTTCGTATCAGAAATAATACAAAAAATAAAACAAAAAGAACTTTTATTTTCAAGTGTTTGACTGTTATTTAAGTATTATTTTATTAATGAGTGTATAATAGTAAATTATAAATAATATACCTATATATATACAAGGTGACTTTTTGATCATCGTCCAAATTCATACTCATCGTCCAAATTCATACTGGTGGCTTGGTAAGTGATCAGTATCATGGATCAATAATAATTTTTGTGAAATTCATAAAATGAAATTTCGTCTTCCCATATAAATTCAGCTCTAGTCCCGAGTGAATCACAATGGGGAGTCGAAATTTCATTTTACGAATTTCACCAAAATTATTATTGATCCATGATACTGATCACTTACCAAGCCACCAGTATGAATTTGGACGATGATCAAAAAGTCACCTTGTATATATATAATATAGTATAAAAGAACTTTTACTCTCTACTTAGACAGGTCGAGTACCATTTCTGACAGGTCGATTAGAAAATATAAATTATAAACAAATTTCAAGTTTTGTAATGATTTTAATAATAATGAGTATCAAAGCAGTGGCGTATTTGAAACGTTTTGCTAGGAAAGCAATGACAAATGCCCTACATGACGGGCCAGTAAAATATACGAAAATAATAAAATACGATTTTGAAAAAAAAAGAAATTGTGTGGAAATGTCTGTTCTGTATAAGGCAAAAATGGCTCCATCCAATTTAAAAAAATGACTTTAAAAAAAAAACGTAAACCTTTAAAAATTTCTTTAATTAGCAAACTGTATCCTGTATGTAAAACTACATGAAAGGAATTTAAAAAATATTAAAGTTTTTTTTTTTAGGGTTCCGGAGTCAGAAAGAAACCCTTATAGTTTTGCCATATCCGTCTGTCTGCCAGTCTGTCTCTCAGTCCATCTGTCTAACGGTGGCTTAGCTTAGAGACTCTTATCCCCGGTTTCTGAAAGGCCAATCAAAGTTAACAGTAGATTAAAAAAACTTTAACCGCAAATAACGGTGAAAATAAAGCATATATGAAGTCTGAATAGTGATGAATCAATAATTAACTTAGTTCATTTTTGATTTCAATGTAAAATTCCCACTTCTTCTGGCTTAATCCGCAGATAATTATTTTTAATCTACTGTTAACATTGATTGGCCTTTCAGAAACCGGGGGTTAGTAATAGAAAGCTGTGATTTGGCATGGGTTTACATAATAATCACGCCAACAAAGTAGGGATGATTTTTTTTCTCGTCTATCGCATGGGACGGGGTGTCGTTGGATAGGTCGTTCAAAAATATCGCGGGCGTGTGAAAACCATTTTTCGATTCAGGGTTCAATCTGTGAAATATTAAGCTTTAAAGTGCAAATTTTTGTTAGAGTCATTAAGTGCCAGCTAAAAGGTTATATGTGAAAAAATTCACAGTAAAGTAGTAGTACTCGTATAACGAAGGAAAACTATCATAGCTAAGTAGGCTTTACAAGTTTACGAGTACAGATCGCGCCAAACTTTTAGTCCCCTCTAAGCACGGCGTGATTCGCATCGGCAGGAACAAAATGTATGGGCCATTCTTCGGAAGAGTAACTTCCAACTGGACTAGAAGTTTGACGCGATCTGTATTAGTCGACAAACTTATAAAATATACTTGGAGAAGTCCGCATATTGTGTAGGGTAACTACGAAACGCTACACTGTGCGTGGTCTGACACGCACTTGGCTGGTTTTAATTTTTTTTTGCTATCAAAATAGTAACGTATGTTTCACGAAAATTTCTTCAAACAATTCCAACCTGGTCCCGTAGCATAGTGTTTAATCTTGCGCGAAGCCACTAGTTGAATCACATGTGCAAGGAGCGTGACGTACTGTTTAATCGCATAAACATCGTGTCACACTCCTCGCACTTGTGATGCAACCAAGTTCCGTCGCAAGCGATTAAACACTATGCTACGAGTGCTGGAGGAGCCCAAACAAGTGGCTAAAAGTTGAAATTTTCCTAACACTCCACAACCTTGTCACTTAAATAAACAAAATATATGTAATTACAAAATTATTAAAACTCGCGTGAGCTGACACACTAAATTATTATTACATACAAAGATTTCAAAAGGTTAGATAAGCCCTGGCACCTAAAATCCATTGCATTGTTTTTGAATGTGTGCGTTAACATGATGCCGACGCGCGCACACTTATGAGTGCGCAATATGTCTACCTACAGTCAGCAAACTGATCAGACTATTAAAGTCGTTAAAATTCAAAACTTTAAGTGCACTTAAGGCGTCCAACTACCACTGTGTTCAGATAAGCACTGATTCCAAACGTGTGAGCGTCACCCATTTAAAGGTGGAAACATTTTGTTGCTGTCATAGTACGGTAAGGGCTTATCTTTACTTTTGAAATCTTTGATTACATACGGCTTGAACACTCACGTGTGATTGTTGTTGACTATATGCCAACCGTTTTACCGATACAATTTCGGCATTATCAAGGCGAGTGTCGTTCTTAGGACGACGACGCGGCGTTCACCGCGGCAGACAGTGCCCGTTTGACAACGACGGTGAACGCCGCGTCGTCGTCCTGAGAACGACACTCGCCTGAGTTGCAGAAATTGTATCGGTGAAACGGTTGGCATGTAGTCAACAACAATCACACGTAAATGTTCGAGCCGTATGTAATAATAATTTTATTACAAAAAGTTTATAATACATAAATAGGCTACTTCGATAATTAGGATTTTTACGGTTATTATTTTTTAAATTATGAATATAATCAAACGTGCAATATAATATAAAAATCTCATTTAAAAACTACACCAACCTTAGTATTGCATTGTTCTCATTTTTGTCTAGAGAAATATAAAAGTAACCTCTAGAATATTTTCGTGTCAGTATCTCAGTAGGCAATGCGTCTTCGTGAGAATTTATAAGGCATGTATAAAAAAGTTTCAGTCCCACCCGCAAAAAAAGAGTTTTCGAAGTTGCTGAAATTTTCACGGTTGTTCGCATGATATAATGTTTACGAGCCTCAATAAATCTGTGACGTCATCGCCGAAATTTTTCTTTACTTCGACTACGAAAGGGAATAATAAAAGACGTTTTTTATGACGTGCTCCAGGTATACAATTTATTCAACTTTGTCAACTAAAAAGGAAATATGAACAAAGAACGTTATTAGACTAAAAAGTAAGTACTAATAAATATTTTTCTTTCAATAAAAACACAGTAACTTACTCATTTATTTATTTATTAGCCAATTTATTCTAGTTTAACTAGAATTAGTTAAACTAGAATAAATTTGTTACTAACAAATTTTTACACTAAAAACATGCTAAATACTTAGTACTATTAATATGTACAAAAATAATAATAATAATAATTGTACAAAAAATAATATACTATCATTACTGAGTAAATTACTGAGTATAGCACAAAATATATTATAAAGCTTAAACTAAATGTCCATATGACCTTGGCCTCCCTCATCGATTTTTGTTTTATTTTGCAGGTAAATTTTTCGTAGTTCCTTCCACTTTTCTCGGTCTACAGCGACATTTATCCAGTCTTTACCAGCAGTCAACACAATGTCGTCTTCCCAGCGTCTTCTCTGCCTTCCTCTTTTTCTTTTGCCAATCTGGAACTTACTCATACGCTACCACAATTCATTAGCCACACAATGATCGCTCGAGTTGTTTACAACTTCTACACCGAAACCTGCGGGGTTATTGTCTAAATCAAAGTGTCTATCTATTTTTTGTCCACCGGCACTTACGATGGTGGGTATCCGAACTAGAATTGGGATTGTATACCATGAAACCCACCAATGTACGTGTGGTGTGTATCGACTTTGACGATAAATTCTGACAGTTCTACCCTACTTAATTAAATTACCTTAACAACCGATGCATTTCTGTGTAACCGTTTGACATCCTTAAATATACCGGATAATATTTGACAACTTCAATTGTCAAACTCACAAAATTCATGTGAATTGTGAAGCGTTAAAATAAAGATGTACTATAATGATATCATATTGACTGAACGATTTTTGGATTTGTCAGTTGGTATTTTTGTTTCTAATTCTTGAATTTTTGTAAAATGAACATAATGCAACCGACCCATGCTTTATTTCAAAATTTTCATTTTTCAAGATGTAATTTTTTTTTTCTAGATTACACTACTTTTAAATACTATTTGACAGTTAAAAACTTTTGTGAAACCCTATAATTGGTCTTAGTTTGTATACTTATAAGTTTACCAATATTATTTAAAATGACGATGTTTTTTTTAAATAAGCATATTATAATTGACTGTTGGGTTTCAGAATAAAAATTATTAAAATTATTATTATTATTAAAAGACAAAAGGCTCTAAATGAAGAACACGTTTAAAAATCAAACTATCCGAAGTGAAGTGTTCTAAATTTTAAATTAACCTAATTTAATTTTCACTTTAATTAAAACAAAATTAAAAAGCGGCTCTACCTCAGGGGTAGAACGCTGGTCTCTCAATCTTGAGATCCAGGTTCGATCCCCGGTCGGGCAGGCACTAATGAGTTTTTGGGAATTTATGTGCACAGTATTTGTTCTTACTTACCACTTGTTGAAAGGTGAAAGAAAACATCGTAAGGAAACCTGCATGCCCTAAAAAGCGAGCATTTGTGCCCGAGGTATGGCGATAGAGCTTACCACTCATCACGTCGGGACGTAAAACCGTCGGTGAAACACGGGTAGACTTGCGTATCACAGTTCACCCTCGGAATACCTCTGACACCCCCTCGGGGATTAACGTCGTGACGACATATATATTTATTTTCAATGCATGTGCTCGTAAAGGCCCACTTTTTATGCATCAAAACCGAACAGAAAGTCGATTATTTTGCCCTAGGGCTTTATTATTATTATTTTTTTTTCATTTGTTTGCAATGGTTGGCTAACCTGCAGCCTTTCCTGTGTACCATAGATGTCATACTTTTTTTTTCCACTGTTTAACGGCTCTGGATACAATCGTTTTGAGCCAATCATAATTGAAAGTTCAAAAGATTATATTTGTTTTCATTTCCTCACACTATGCATTGAAAAACGTAGTATGATACACGGGCGTAAAAGCAATAAATTACTCGGTTACGTTTAAAACACTCGCTACGCTCGTGTTTTAAATCGTCCTCGTAATTTATTCCTTTTCGCCCTAGTAGCATAAACTACTATTATTTAAAATTTAATATTTTTAGGGTTTCGTAGTTTTTATAACGCATATATGTAAAAATATTTACTCCTCGAAGGAAATAAGTAACTCAAGTTTCAGATAGTATTGTTAAGTAGATTATATCTTAGTACTAAAGTGTATATTTTACTTATTAAAGATTATTAATATAATTCCAATAGATTAATTTCTAAAAGATTTTTGTTTTTTTTTTTCACAGAATGTACGCCATTTTCGGACATGGTTTTCATTATTTTGGTATAAATATCCACAATTTTTTTTTGTCGCATATCCTCAACGTATTTTATAACGGGGGGTAACATCTTTATTGCAACAATTAACTTAAATAACATTAAAATAAAAATAAAAAGGACTAAAATAAATACATCTAAACTATACTAATAATATCCTTAAAAATAAACTAAAACACTTTAAAAATTATCCTATAAATAAAATAAATCTATAAATTAAATTAAACTAATCTAAATCAATATTAACTAAAATTACAAAAATTAAAGATAAAAAACCCGGTCCAGGTCGCTGTCCCCTGGTAGGGTGCCCAGAATGCTGGCAACGTTTCCTCTTTGGATGGCCAGACTGATCCTCTGGCCAAGGTAAGCGCCAGCCCTCCGGTCACCCGAGACATCGACCAGGCGCGACGAAAGTTCTTTAAACAGTCGCCGCGCCTCCGGACCCCACGGACCCAGCGTCTCCACCCCAAACGGCGCAAACATATAGCACCTGTCCAGTGCAGAATACTTGCGCCGTTTGTTGCTTTCAGCAGTGCCCGCCGCTGCACCAGCGGCCCTGCAGCTTTGTTGGACATAGGAAGCCGCCAGCGTGTCCACGCATGTTGCGTCCCACACTAGCGGCCGCCCATGTTTCCATGCTGTCAAAGTCATTTCATCATTTAAAAATTAATTTTAATTTAGATTTAATAAGCCGTATTTTAGAACGTGTGGTCTAAAAACCACATGGAGATGAAAATTTTTACGAAAAAGCTGCAACTTCCATTTGCCTTCGTGTGACATCACTTGAGAAATAGGTGTTTAGAAATGTGTCCTTTGCTATCAAGATAAGTTTGTAATAATTTGCTTCCGACTTTGGACGAATTAACCATAAAAGAACAATATGAAAATATTGTTCAAAGTCAAGCTGTTTTTAGACTAAAATAAAGTAATTTTTTTCATTTCTTTGAAACCACTCATGGTATTTGTATGGTTATTGTAGTAAAATACAAGGAAAATATTGCTTAGAAAAATCATCTACGAAATTTTTTTTCCGTCCATCGCGTTCATGGGAAATGTATTAATTTCCCCTATTTTGCGTTATTTCAACGTAGTTTCTCTCGATATGTGTACCGACACAAGTTGATCTAAGGTCGTTCGCGACTACCTGCGCCTTAGGTTCCTTTAAGGGCCTTACTATTGCCAAGTGGGTACTTTCTAAAGCCTACTCCTCGTTTATGGCCAAATCAAAAATAATGAAAAAATGTATTATGAATAATCAACTCTTAGACAACATATGCAACAGTTTTCTTTTTCATACCACCAAAACTTCTACATGATTTTTTTTTACTGAATGGTGTTTTTTGACTTCAAATTCCCTACTGCTCCTGAGTGGCTTGGCCGATTGAATTCATCTATGCTTTGATAAACAGATAAACTTTATAGCTATAAACATAACATAAGATTATTCAATCGAGTAATCACGTCCAAGTGAAAAGTATAATTTTCTCCTATTTCACCCTTTCAAGGACGCAGCGAGCGTCGTAACAGCCACTATGCATTGAGCGCTGATATGAACGTTATTTCAATGTCGTTTCCGTTAATATTTGTAGTGACAAATATCGAGCTGTTAATTTGGCGATGGTAATCGCCTTAAACGTGTGCTACAAAAAAAAAAAAAAAACTTTAAGCGCGTTTTTCCCCGAAACTGTAATTTTGGAGTTACTGCATTATTGTTTTGAATGCAGCACACTGTACCACAGAATTTCAAATGAAGTTTGCTTTATAATAACCTAATGGACAATCAACACTCCCCAAAATATACGCTGAGTTTTTCTATAGGTTTTACTAAATCTATTTTAACCTTCGTGGTGGACGTCCATTATAGCAAGCTTTTTTTTTGATAAAAGATCATGCTAAATTTATTTGACAACCCTAAGTGGCATTGCATGTTTTATACACTATTCAGGTGAGTATGACACACGGTAGCAACACTCGTTCGTTATTCGCTATTCACTCAGCAGAGACCTTACGCCGACAGTACCGGAACACCAGATTCATTTCTCGTGTTCCGGTATAACCGGGAACCTTTTACGTGTGCTATTTTCTTGCTAACAGCAAAAATAATAATTCGGCAAGTGAGAGTCCTACAAGCAAAATAATCATCATCATATATATAAAAAGAGAAGTCCTGACTGACTCACTCATTCACTGACTCATCAACGCACAGCCCAAACTCTTAGACCTAGAAAGCTGAAATTTTGCACAGAGCTATCCTTTGTAAGGAAAAAGGAAAAAGAAAGTATTTTTCGAAATTCTACCTTTAAGGGGGTGAAACGGGGGTCCAAAGTTTGTATGGGGAAACAAGATTAGTTAGACTATTTTATTCGAGACTTCACAGTACTCCTATCCATAAATGAGTAAACATTTATTTCAGGTTTTTCAGAATTCAACCCCTAAAAGGGGGAAATGGGGTGACAAAGTCTGAAAATCAACATGAGTATCGTTTGTATGTTTTATCGGGTCGCTGATTACGATAAACACAACGATTTCCAAATCCAACGTAGTTTACGTGAAATACTATCATCCCCTGTTGGGGTGCAATGGGGTTGAAATGTTGAAATGTTTAAATATCAATATGGGTGTCATTTTCATGGTTTTTTATGGACGTTAATTACGAAAATGGCATCAATTTTGACATTTAATATAGTGGACATGAAAATTCTTGAAACTATGTGTGCCAGAGCAAATCGGCTGTAACAGACGGATAGACAGACAGCCACACAAGTGATCCTTTTTTCTTTTTCGCAATGACGGTTAATAAGTCTCAGTGTCAGTCACTGAAAACAGCAGGAATTGATCTAAGGGGGGACTGCTTTTCGCACGGCCAGTGTTACGTAGCCTGCTCGAGAGTGAGCTCACCTAGCAGCCTGGTCGTGTTAACAGCTGAGGGCAGAACTTCTAATGTAGTTAGTTATCGTTAATCGATAGTATATTCACTATTGTCACATTCAGTAGTCTAGTAAAAACAATCGATAGACCGCACGTCCTTCAGTATTGATTTTGAAACGCGGTCTCAATAGTCAATGGTAGCTATTTATATATTTTGTGCCTGAATAAAGTTCTTCTCACAAAATAAGTCCCACAGATTAAGGAATTTTCATACTTATTCATTGACAATAAGTACTTTGACTTTGCAAAATGCTTTTTTTTAATAACAAGTAATTTTTATTTCAATTTATTCAGTGACATTTTGCAGTTAATGTTATTTATTTACATGTTTAGTTATTAGTTATTACAAAAATAATTTCAATTACGAAAAAAACACACGTTTAATTCGAGATAAATATCAAAAAACACTATCGATATATCGATAGCATTTTGGCAAACTATCAATACTATCGGAAACAAAAAAGTATCGATGTTTAACCTACACTATTATGAGGGCTTCAAAGTTAAACCCCGTCACAAAAATCAAATACCTATATTGTAAGATATACGGGGAATCTATGTTCAAGTCAGTGACAATGACCTTAAACAAGCGTTAGGAAAATAACGATATCGCGATGTACCGGCGTGCAGCGCCATCTAGTTTTTATTGCCATCTGGGAAGTGAAAATTTTTATTCAGTTAGGTAGTTAACCTATACTACCTATACAACGTGTAACTGGTCATATTTTGAAGTGCTTATTCAGTCAATAGTAATAAAACAACTTTTACTATGGAGGCAACACATAGAATCTCGAAAAAAAATATGTAGTCTCTGGTTATTTGCCATAATATTTTTAGGGTTCCGTAGCCGTGCTGTGTCGGGCTGGCTAACCTTTTGTCCGACTCGCAATTGGCAAAAACATTAAAAATTATGTCATCGAACTATTTCCATTTCTCAATCCATCAGTCAGCATAATCAGCCTAGCAGTTTTGTTTTAGTAACGGAATTTTAGATTTTTTTTAACGGAATTCATTCCATTTTCAAACATGAGGACTTATGGAAGCTTCGAACTGAAGTTACTAAAAATGTTGGTAATACTTCGTGCAATATACTCAAGGGCGGTTAATTATTTATTGCCTTTCGAGATATCTATTTCAGCAGACACGTAGGAGACTGAAGTTACTAAAAATGTTGGTAATACTTCGTGCAATATACTCAAGGGCGGTTAATTATTTATTGCCTTTCGAGATATCTATTTCAGCAGACACGTACGAGACTGAAGTTACTAAAAATGTTGGTAATACTTCGTGCAATATACTCAAGGGCGGTTAATTATTTATTGCCTTTCGAGATATCTATTTCAGCAGACACGTACGAGACTGAAGTTACTAAAAATGTTGGTAATACTTCGTGCAATATACTCAAGGGCGGTTAATTATTTATTGTCTTTCGAGATATCTATTTCAGCAGACACGTACGAGACTGAAGTTACTAAAAATGTTGGTAATACTTCGTGCAATATACTCAAGGGCGGTTAATTATTTATTGCCTTTCGAGATATCTATTTCAGCAGACACGTACGAGACTGAAGTTACTAAAAATGTTGGTAATACTTCTTGCAATATACTCAAGGGCGGTTAATTATTTATTGCCTTTCGAGATATCTATTTCAGCAGACACGTAGGAGACTGAAGTTACTAAAAATATTGGTAATACTTCGTGCAATATACTCAAGGGCGGTTAATTATTTATTGCCTTTCGAGATATCTATTTCAGCAGACACGTACGAGACTGAAGTTACTAAAAATGTTGGTAATACTTCGTGCAATATACTCAAGGGCGGTTAATTATTTATTGCCTTTCGAGATATCTATTTCAGCAGACACATAGGAGACTGAAGTTACTAAAAATGTTGGTAATACTTCGTGTAATATACTCAAGGGCGGTTACATCAATATTTATAGGGAAGATTTTGATGCCATTCATAAATATTGGTCGTCTCATTTGTAAATGCATAAAATCGATTATACAAGGTGACTTTTTGATCATCGTCCAAATTCATACTGGTGGCTTGGTAAGTGATCGGTATCATGCATCAATACCAATTTTGGTGAAATTCTTAAAATTAAATTTCGACTCCCCATAGTGACTGGAACTGAATTAAGAGTTGTCACCAAGCTACACTAGATGGCGCTGAACGGCTGTACATCGCGATATTACTAATTCTATGCTCAATTAAATAAAGACTTCATACAAACTATAATAGGGAGTGTAGAACATTTCACGGTGGTTTTATTTTTCTTCCCTATGCGGCTTTGGACAGTTACCACTTATCAAGCCTCCAGTATGAATTTGGACGATGATCAAAAAGTCACCTTGTATATTAATAGTAGTTTATGCTACAAGGGCGCAAAGGAATAAATTACGAGGACGATTTAAAACACGAGCGTAGCGAGCGAGTGTTTTAAACGTAACCGAGTAATTTATTGCTTTTACGCCCGTGTATCATACTACGTTTTTCAATGCATAGTGTGAGGAAATGAAAACAGATATAATCTTGTGAACTTTAAATTATGATTGGCTCAAAAGGATTGTATCCAGAGCCGTTAAACAGTGGAAAAAAAAGTATAACATCTATGGTACACAGGAAAGGCTGCAGGTTAGCCAAACATTGCAAACAAATAAAAAAAAAAATAATAATAAAGCCCTAGGGCAAAATAATCGACTTTTTGTTCGGTTTTGATGCATAAAAAGTGGGCCTTTACGAGCACATGCATTGAAAAATATCTTTATTTATCGTCTTAGTTGCAACCGCTAGTTGGCGCTTCGTCGCGCACACAACATAATACTTCTTAACCGTCGTAGAGTAAAATTAATTCTGTGTATGCGGTTTTTATTGATTTGTTGTGGCTTAGTGTGATACATACCACAAAGCAAATATTCATAATGTTTTTTGCCAACAAACATAACTCCACTTGATCACCACACCACACGCTCAATGACAACTGTTTCTGAAAGCAATTCTCTCAGTGTGAGTGTTATCTAATGTAATGACACTGAAGAATCCCACCATTAAACTAAATACTACAAGTTTAAGATTCTCAACACTTACAACAACATTTGTATTCCGGAATGTCTTAATATTCTCCTCAAGCTATTGCGTAATACGGCACAATAATTCTCCTCTACATCCGCAGTGGGAAACTAAGAGGTGTTTGATATAAATTAAGCTGAGGACGACTGCAGGGGCCGGCCACGATAGCACAGCCGCGTACTTACAATATCTGCTGTAAACAACCGATCCTACCATGTAAAGTTAACTTTTGTACTGAAAAAAGATTATTAGCCCTCTTTATTCTTAAACCTATAAAGTAACGTGCAACGTTTTATCACTTTTGTCCCTTTTGGGCCTTATCATTGTAACAAATATACATTACAGCAAATTGTTTATATTAAGTAGAAGGTATGATTTCATCTTAGAAAATATTTTCATTTTATGTAAAACTATTTTAATGTAATTGCCATAAGTTTTGACAGGTGCATGTAAAAGCCTTAAAAAGCAAAGTAATATTATGTTTATGTGCTTACTGACTATGTTGTAAGTTTTCATACCATTGTATTTATACTGTTAAATAAAGAACCTTGAAAAACAAACAAACAAACTGAAAAAAGAAAAACAAAAATAAAGACTTTAGTTTTTTAGTAAAAGCTAAAAGAGCACTACCTCTCTCTGTCTTAAAGTTAGTAAGTTATTGTATGTATTCATCTATTTAAGCAATTTTATCCTAAAACGCAGTAAATCTTCGCTGCTGAGTATTTCAGTGCAAAATATAGTAATTTGTCAACCATATTAAATCAAAACATATAACATTTAAAACAATTTTTTTTATTTTTTAAAGTCTCAAAATTTGCTCCCAGATTGTCGGCAAAAAAAGAGAACGACCCTTATATTTATTTATTTTAGTATTTATCTATAGAAGTATATATTTATATATTATTATTTTATTTGTATGTCAATATGTCTTTATTTGTAGTACACGTATGTATGATTACTTATTTTTATTATTTTAGAGTCCTCTCCCACTAAGGTTTGCTGGAAGAAATCTCTTTTCAGAGATGAGCTCACCTGTGTACATGTATTTTATGGTAAATAATTATATGTAATGTATCTATGTACAATAAAGAATAAGAATAAGAAAGACAAGCTTATTGCAGCAAAGAGAGATTATTTCTTTGTTGTTCTTTTGTGCTTGGTCGGGACACTCCAGATATAATTTTACTTAAGGGGCTTAGTATCGCCAAATACTAAATAAAGCCTTGTTTATGGCCAAACCAAAAATATTGAAAAGAATATATATATTATGGATTACCAACACTAAGAGAACATATGCAACATTTTTCTTTTTCATACCACCAAAACTTCTTTATAAAAAAAATCAAACGAAAGGTGTTTTTGACTTGATTTCCCTACTGATTTTAAGCGGCTCAGTCGATTTAATTTATTTATGCTTTGATAAATAGATAAACTTGATAGCTATAAATTATAAATGAAACATAGTATTATTCAATCGAACAATCACATCCATGTGAAAAGTATTATTTTCTCCTATCCCGCCCTATCAAGGACGCAGCCCTATAAACTACCAGTATGCTTTGCGAGCTGGTATTAACTTTAGTTCAATGTCGTTTCCGTCGATATTTATACCGACAAACATAGAGCCGCTGATTTGGTGACGCTAATCGCCTTAAGTGGCTCCACAATGGTAAACATCAGTTTTGTATTGGATTCAGTTTCGTCAATGTAGACGGTAAAAATAAAATAAAAATATGGCGTGTTTTTTGACTCAAATTCAAATTCAAATTCAAATAGTTTATTTTGCAAAGCAGGTATAGATATATATACACTTTTTACACGTCAAATTTAATCTAATAAAGAAAATATATGTAATAAAATAATAAATGTACATGAACTAAATTAAAGGTTTATTTAATTTATGTAGCAATATATTTACGATTAAAATGAAAGGTAAAATATATATTATACAAGGTAAAATCCAATCAGCCGCCCGAACCCATACCGGGGACCAGGAACAAGGTTCAATGATCACCAACCGAGCCCCAGCACGAATCCAGGCGGCCGACCAAATCCCATCCTATATACTACATACTAATAGGTTACATTTACAGGGTGTCCCATAATAAGCGAATCAAATTGTTATGGGAGGTAGCTTAGTCCAATTCCTATCAAATAAAATAAACATAGGTGAAACAAAAGTTCGATGGTTTTTGAGTTAATTAACTTTTTCAAAAAAATTTGAAAACATCTTCCCGTCCCTGTTTTTTTTGCTGTCATTACTTTATTTTTCAGTTAAGAATTTTTTTCTTTTCAGAATATTATTTAAAAATAACTATTTCATGAATTGGCTACCAAACATTTTAGAAAAGTTACACCAAATTTAAATGGCAAGACTTTGTTTTCACTTCTTGTGTAAATTCGAAAAAAATCTTTAAACTTTGGATCTCTGTGATGAAAAAAAAAAGTATGGAGTGGGAATGATAAACTATTTTAAAAACTTGCTCATTTAATGTTCTTTTTAGAAATGTAAGATATGTGACCATTTTCATAAGAATAAGCCTATTTATTAACTTTGATCAACGGCAGGAATGGATATTTAAAAAATATTATCCATAATTTGAACTAAAAATCTTATTTACACCATCGCATCGACGTTCTAACCGTTCTTTTGACTATTTATCTAAGAACAGTTAAAAAATAAACAAGGACATCAACAGCGTGATGTATAGCTGTCTCGTTTTAACATGAAGCTAGCTGCCATGCCACCACTAATTTGCCATTGTTGTTTGTTTGCGCACTCACTTGTCGCTCAGTGCAACACTTTACCTACTGTGCTACACTCGTGTACTATTACTGCTTCCGTATTGCGATATTCCAACGAACCTGGCTTTAATTTGGACTTTGCTGTGCTCTTGATTTGGTATCTTGTGAAGTGTACGACTTGGCCCTTCTCGGGACTTGTTTTGCTTGTGAATTGGATCATTGTGTTTGTGATTTGTTGCATCATGGCAAATCATCAAGACCATCCATTTACCCATCATGAGTATGCAGATATGCATTTGATTTATGGAGAAACCAGACATTTCGACGAAATACGTGGAAGTGTCACATACTCTGCTAGACAAGCTGCAAGGATTTATGCTGATCGTTATCCAAACCGACAACACCCACAATATGGAGTTTTTTTAAGGGTTGACAAAGCCTTCAGGGAAGGAAGAAATCCAGGCAGACACGGTGGTGAGGGTAGACCTGTAGAGGTTGACGATGAGGAAGTTCTCTTACAAATTGAAGACGATCCATCAACTTCTTGTCGGCGCATCGAACAAACTACGGGAATACCGAAATCCACTGTGCATAGAGTACTCAAACGATATCAATATCATCCTTACCATGTTACGCGTGTACAAGCACTTCTGACACGCGATTATGCGAAGCGCGTGGTATCTTGCCAACGAATGCTACGCAAACACCAAGAAGACCCGGATTTTTTAAATCACGTATTGTGGAGTGATGAGTTCGCCTGAAGGAAAGATGGCTACATCAATTTGCATAATCTCCACAGTTGGCGGATGGTCAATCCGCATGAAAAGAAGGAAGACCATTCACAGTACCAATTTAAAATAAACATGTGGGCCGGAATTTACAACGGTCGAATCGTGGGCCCAGTGGAACTGCCCTCAGTTCTGAATGGACAAAATTACTTGGAATTTCTGCAAAATACTTTGCCAGTTTTGTTAGAAGACGAGTCACTCAAGTCCGAGCACAAATGTGGCTGCAAAATGACGGGTGTCCGGCTCATTATGCTGTTCAAGTAAGATCTTATCTCAACGAAGCATACCCCAGCCGTTGGATTGGCAGACTAGGCCCCATTCTGTGGCCACCAAGGTCGCCAGACCTTAATCCACTCGACTTCTTCTACTGGGGCTGTTTAAAGGATCGAGTGTACGCAAAGCCCATTCACAATGAGGGAGAACTACGCGAACGAGTGACACAAGCCGCCAGAAGCATATCGGCACTCAGCCTGCGCCGACTAAAACGAAATTTTTTGAAAAGGTGTCGTTTATGCATTCGCACAGGCGGGCTTCAGTTCGAACATTTGTTATAAGGAGATATTCTTAAAAAAAATTGTATCACTTTTTCTTGTCGGTATACACTTTTTTATAATAAAAAAAATAATCACTTCTTCACATTGTTTTAATAACTCAACAATTTTTACTTTTATAGCATTTTAGTTCAAATTATGGAAAGTAAATATTTTTAAAAATCCATTCCAGCCGGTGGTCAAGGCCAATAACTAGTCTCGCCCTTATGAAAGTGGTCAAATGTTATACATTTTTGGAAATAACATTAAATGAGCAAGTTTTCAAAATAGTTTATCATTCCCACTCCATACTTTTTTTTTTCATCACAGAGATCCAAAGTTTTAAGATTTTTTTCGAATTTACACAAGAAGTGAAAACAAAGTCTTGCCATTTAAATTTGGTGTAAGTTTTCTAAAATGTTTGGTAGCCAATTCATGAAATAGTTATTTTTTAATAATATTCTGAAAATAAAAAAATTCTTAACTGAAAAATAAAGTAATGACAGCAAAAAAAACAGGGACGGGAAGATGTTTTCAAATTTTTTTGAAAAAGTTAATTAACTCAAAAACCATCGAACTTTTGTTTCACCTATGTTTATTTTATTTGATAGGAATTGGACTAAGCTACCTCCCATAACAATTTGATTCGCTTATTATGGGACACCCGTATAAATACATGCCAAGACAATTATTAATTACACTTTATAAATAATCATACTTTCAATCTTCTATTACTTTAAAAAAGCATGAATTTCAAGAAAAAAGCAATTCAGTTTCCGTGTTTCAAAACCGATTGAAACGAAACCAACACACGCAGATATTAACGAGTAAAAACCACCTTTATTACATAAATAAATTATGGTTAATGCCATAATGTAGCCACGGTTTCAAAATATCTGAAGTTTTTCGTGCGCAGCATCTGATTAGAGCAGAATAGAGAGCTAAAAACAAACACGTTAGAGCAGTACTGAATTTTAGCATAGTGCAGCCCCTTAAAGACCTATGGCAAAAGAACACAGAGAGGCGGTCGACACTCCAGATCGTAATTTTCATAGTAGAAGATCAAAGAGTAGCTCTGCTCTTTGTTCACCTTGTTCAGCTCTTAATGTAAATTTTTTTACGTGGTGTTACGGTGTGTAGTCCGAAGTCCTTCTATTTGTTTTTTACCTGTTCAGGTCTTGATGTAATGATTAGGTTTCCGTACCTTAGTTTAACGCAATAAAATATACGACATATCAAAGCGTATTTTTGCACTAAAAATCCCATTCACTGACTGATTATTAAAATGTATAGGCTACTTCCCGGTGACCTACAATTTTGAAATTTGATACGAAGGGAGCTCTTTTGGCCAAAGTGAAGGAATAAAT
The DNA here is from genome assembly GCA_934047225.1 of Ypsolopha sequella. Lineage (NCBI taxonomy): Eukaryota > Metazoa > Arthropoda > Insecta > Lepidoptera > Ypsolophidae > Ypsolopha > Ypsolopha sequella. The sequence goes on from OW203985.1 coordinate 30,243,001, forward strand.
CAGGGAATCATTGATTTTAAAGGAGACTGGGCGAAAGTGGTCTATAGACCAACAGATATGGAGTAATTTTTTTTAGGATGTACATGTTTAGACGGTATTTTTTTGTTATGAAGTCATCAAAATCTGACCCGACGGTTTTGAGTTATTTCAAGTCATATTAGTATTATTTTACTTTAATTAGGTATTTTTATTACAATAGTAAAGCCAATTCTGAAGGCTTTAATTTTAGTTTTAGTGCTGTCAAAGCTTATAATTTTCCAAAGAAATTTAGCTTCTAATCCTAACGCTTAAGGACCATTTCGTATCGAAGAAAATTTAGTTTTAACAGCACTAAATCTAAACTTAAAGCCTTCAGAATCGGCTTTAATGTCATAATAAATTAAGGAACTTATAAGAACTCCGATTTTGCAATGAGCTACATTTATTACATTTTTGACTGCAATGGCGCCGAACTAAGAAATGTAAATAAGTGGCCTGTAATACTAGCGTTGTTAAATAAATAAATAAAAAGACATTTATTTAACACACCATTATGGACAAAGTAGTACAATGTTCTTAAACGTAAAGTTGTATGGCACTGTTAAAAAGGACGGTGACTCAGCATATATTCCTATACCAACGGCATTAGGAACGCTGTTATTCTGCCACCACCATTAAAAGAAAAAAAAAAACATACTTAATTAACTTACTATTTACTTTAACCTAAACATATGCAATCGTATCAGCGTATAGTTAAAATATTAAAACAGAAAAATAATAAAACATTATTGTAATAGAATAAAATATTAATCTTGGATATAAAAGTATATATTTTTACCAATATATAAACTTATATTACATAATGAATATTAACATTACAGTTATACATATACGTACATACTTTATCGTAAGTTACCTAATGTAAAAACCACAATATTATATCTGTTGGTTCATAGACCACTTTCCATACAAAAAAGAACAGTCTCCTTTCTATGTCGAAATAATACTTGATGAACTTAATATTACAGTTATGTTTTTTGTAGACTTTGAAAGTAATGATAAATTTGTATTTTTTTATCTAATTATTAAAAAACTAGTATATTATTAAATAAATATTTTTTTAATTTAGCTTTTTGTTTTTCAGCTCTAGATGTATGTTTGATTTATTTTTTATGTAACTGCTCCGTAAATTTTTAAGGTATTATTGAAAACAATATTTTCTTGATGTTAAAAAAACCTATAAATTAAATGTGACAATGAAATAATGGCCTTAAGGTAAAGTTGTAATTGTTTACCAACAAATTAATTTTGTTTCAACCTGTATATGGATCCTAAGTTTTTGTTACCGAATTGATTAATGATTTGATTAAAGAATCAGTTAACGAAGTCTAACATCTCTGGAATTAATGCGTTAGTTTTAACATATCAAGGAACACATTTTTTAAACAATACAAAGAGTAATACAAAATGTACGTGCCGAAAGAATCATACATTAATAGATAATTTTATCGTGAAAATCCCAAGTATAAAATTAATTTAATTAACAGTTAAACTCCTAAATGTACCGTGACATGCAGTCACTGCTCGTTGGATCTAGCAGGATCTTTCTCGAATGATACGACTTTGTTTCGCTTTGAGTTCTTGTTTTATTTCTTTTGTCCATATATTCTCGCTAATTAACAGATGCGATAACAGATTAAGGAAGGGGAGCTCTGAACCTCGTGGGGCACTCGCATATCGTGCCGGAGGTATTTTACTTCTCGAGGACTCCAGGAGGAATATTATTTTGAGTCAACATCTCCTCACCAGGACTCTAGAAGAAACATTGCTCGTTTTTTGTTTGAAAGATATTTTATACTGGATCTGTATTTATTTTTGGGAAACATGAAATAAATCAGTCAATACGACGTATGTCGATCCATAAAGGTTATCGATTGCCAACTAAACACGAACAAATAGTCCAATAACCTACCTATAAGACCTAACCTTACCTAAACCTAACATATTACATAGCTATATGTTACAGTACATAAATAAAGTAAAAATGATACATACTGGTATCGCTTACATAACAAGATCAAGCTTTAATTTCGAAGTTCTTGTCAACTAACCGTAAAAGTGATTGACAATTCCTCTCTGATTTCAAGCGCCGGCGAACCCACCTTCCTATTTACGCGGAGGGTCTAAACCTAAATTTCCTTAAGTAGGGGCTAACGAGTGTTACCGGTGCTGAACACCCTCACCGGTTATATGCCGTCGTCACGCGACTTAGTGGGACTGTTTGTATTACTCACGAATTCACACGATACAGCTGTTCCTATTGTGTTTATTGAGTGGTCCCTTACTCAAGGTTACTAAAATCGGATGGACCTGACAACCATAATTTTAACCCTAGAGTGGTCGTGTGGATTACATATGTAATCCACGCTTACAAGACCTTAAAAAAAATCAAATCTGTTAAAGTGATCCTTTCGACGCTCAGTGTAGTTGAAGACAGATACATTGCGCATGCGTTCAGTGTTGCGCGGACAATTGGTCGCGTGTGGTGGAGGCACAGGAGCTGTGTAGCTATAATAATAAGCTACACAATTCCTAATATCTATAAGTAAGTCAGACATTAACACCGATTCGGCGCAACACAACTTGACTTAATTGACAGGACTAAACTTAATTTAAGTGTTCTGTCCTTTTCTTTCTGTATCGAAAAGACAAAGACGGGACGCTCAAAATAAGGTTAGTCTTGTCAGTTGTGTTGCGCCGAATCGACACAAGTGTGATTGTTAGAACCAAATAAAAAGTAATTTTGTTTTTATTTTTTTTTTGTAAACCAGAGGATGTATATTATATATTGTTTGTTACGATTTTTTTAAAGAAAAAGCTTCAATATAAACGCTTAAGACTGTATAATAAATAATAAAAAGAATAAAACTTGTTTTTTGTTACTTATAAATTGGCCTACATATGTAATCCACGCGACCACAAACGCTTCTACATACAGCGCGACTACTGTAGGGTTAATTAGGAAGAGTCACCATCGTAGCGAAATAGACATGACACCTAAGACTCACTTTGATTCTCACGCGAGTATGTTGCCCACGATGTATCATCCTGCACAGCCTGGTGCAGATCACTCTTTGACCGTGGCGTGTGACACCGTCATCTAAAAAGAATATTGCCACTCCATGTCTTATCGTGGATGTCGTAAAACGCGACTAAAGTAGAGCCACTGAGTGACGGCGCCTATGACGTTTAAATGCCTACAAAGTATCGTAATTATTTATAAGCAAGTGTGAATTAAAAAATGTAATACTTCATTGTTGATAGTGATGTATTACTTTATTCGGTTATTATTTTTCGATTTGAATGTTGCTTTATTGTGCAATAGAATTCGTATAGAAACATAATTTTTTTTTTGAAAAGTTTCTCATTTTTTATAGGTCGTGTTTGAAGTCGCCGAGTTACGCAATAATATTTAATTAAAAACAAAACAATGACGAAGTTAACGAAACGAAAATAAATGATAGTAAAATACTTTTTTCGATTTAGATATTTAAACATCTCTTGGGGGCCCCGGGACACTACACCGCATAGCCCTCCGATAGCTACGCCACTGGTTTTGGCACATTTTCCTTTTGTATCATTATGTTGAATGTTGAATGACGTGTCTAATGTTGAGTAAACTCACACTTGATTTTTGTTTTTAACCGAAATTTGAAATGTACCTCCCCACTAAATGCAGCTGTCATAAGTGCCATCACTCAGTGGCTCTACTTTAAGAGATTATAAAAAGGTATGCCAACAATGTATGTCTCTGTAGTATTGCGGGTCATAATGTCATCGGAACTTGGCCCCGTCTGTAGAGACGACATAGGTACTGGTGGTACGTATGCCGTACTACTAATTTGGCCGTAGCTTGTTACCACCCTCATGACGCAAACATGCCGCCAAGCGACTCATCGTGACGTCATGACGTCATGAGTAGCAGTACCGGGGGAGTGGTTACAAGTGGTTGCGTAGTATCAGTCATTAGTTACAAATGGTTGCGTCGTATCGGTCATTAGTAACAAGTTGGTGCGTAGTATCAGTCATTAGTCATTAGTAATCCAATTCCTATCGATTTTTGTGAAAGTCTCTGGAAAGACCGATTAGCGCCTCGTTTGCTATCACTCTCCCAGTTTCTGAGCGAGCGCTCTTTATGCTTTATGTTTTAAAATATGACGTAAAATCAAAGTGACTCTTAGGTGGCCGAGAACCCCAAAAAACAAAATGTATTTTATTTCGGTTTTTAATACTTTTTACTGTTCAAAATGTTTTTTTTTCTTCATGACATAATTTTCTTCTGTCTTGAATTTTTTATTTCTTTATTCAATCTTTGTAAACTTAAAAAGAAAGTTTGTTACTGTCTATTGAATATGTGGAACTCGACAAGTTTTCATAGTCAATTATTTGCTTGTATGATGTAACCGTTGTAACCGTTTTCGAGGGCGAAGTAATTCGGAGGAGAGTAAGAGGACATCTTACAGACAAAAAACCAGGAGGCCCACCATGCCTGGGACCGATGGATGGCGGTATATCCATCCCTAATAGCCGGGCCTTATATGGAACAGAGTGGTAACGGGCTGTGGCGTCACTGGTGCGAGGGTTCCGGCACCGCGCTCACCAACCCGCCTGCCCAGTGTGTGTGATTATGGGCAATTCTTCCAGGATGACCGCCGGGAGTGGTAAAGTCCTGGGAAGGCTTATGTTCAGCAGTGGACGACTATAGGCTGATAGATGGATGGACGTCTGTGTTTCACCTACTCTTAACGAATGTCCAGAATTTTTATATAGCACATTACACATAACAATAAAAATAAAAGTAGACATAAACGTATGAACCCGACCGTGACTAAGCAGGTGCTACAGAGGATTATATTAAGGGCTTGGAACGGCTCTTTACTTCATATATCGACAGTTATAGAAAATAAGTAAAATTTCGTAGAAATGGCGGCGGTTCTCGGAAACTCCAAACGATATGTTTTTAATGCAGTTTGTTTGAATAGATGCAGAGATAACGCTATTTCTGAAACTATGCTACGGAAACATCTGAAAATATTCTAAAATGTAGAGGAATTTTTAAATAAAAGGGGAAAACTACTGCTTAATTAGTTCTGAAAATAAATATAATTATTATTTCATTATTTAGTGCTATTTATCCAAGTAATTATTTATACATAATAAGTGTACATAAATAACAAGAAATTTGTTTTTAAAATTAAAACTAAAAATCCTACAAAATACTAAAAACTTAAATAAACTAAAAGACCTAAAAATAAATTTATTAGAACTGAAACTAAAACTTTTTTTGTCAAGGTCGCTACCGTCGCGTTACCCAGCAGGCTGGCAGCGTTACCCCGTTGTATGGCCAGACTGATTGTCTGGCCGAGGTAAGATCCCCGGAGGCATCGAAAAGGTGTTTTAACAAAATGTTTATACAAGGAATGTGCATTCGGCCCCCACATAAGATATCTGCGCCGCCGCATCTTCTTTTCAGATCCTTCCGCCGCCATGGCACCCACCTTGGAGCCTTCTTGGAGCAGGTCATCGGTAAGTGGAACAGTGGTGAAATCAGCCATTAGTTTCATGCGTTACATAACTGGGTTCAGCTTTAACTGTTTGACTTTAGTTACGGTGATGAAATTATCCGTTTTTTTCGTGCGTTTACTGAGTTTAGCTTTAACTGATCGACTTAAGTTACAGTAGTGAAATTAGCCCTTTGTTTCGTGCGTTAATTGAGTTTAGCTTTAAATCATCGACTTTAGTTACATTGGTGAAATTAGCCCTTTGTTTCGTGCGTTAACTGAGTTTAGCTTTAACTAATTGACTTTAGTTACAGTGATGAAATCAGCCCTTAGTTTCTTGTGTTAACTGAGTTTAGCTTTAACTGATCGGCTTTAGTTACAGTGGTGAAATTAGCCCTTTGTTTCGTGCGTTAACTAGATTTAGTTTAAACTGACCAAGTTTAGTTACAATAGTGAAATCAGCCCTAAAGGTTCGGCTACGATTACCCGAGACGATTAGGTTTCAGTTACGATTTGATTAATATCAGAAAGACTAATACTTCTTTGAAAGTTATATAGGTAGTTTGGATTCAAACGTGAAAGAAATGGTATCACAAATATTATAAAATGTGTAAAATGCTTTTTGTAAAATGTATTCCCATTTAACTTTTAATACCTCCCCGAACTAAATATATTGAACGACTGGATTATTTCGAGATTGGCTGACTACACCTACTTAGATAAAAACCACTAAAATTGATGGTTATTTTTATTTCTAATCATCTTTACGACTTTTCGCGGACTGAATCACATTTCATTGTGAAAAATTTCGATTAACACGATTAAAGGTCCACTGAATCGCAGCTTTTTCATTCTAAGTTTAATATAAAAGTTAGAAGCTCGACTCAAAAAAAATATTTGTTCATTTCGCTTGAGCGAACTTTAAGAAAATTTGTTACATTTATTAACATTTTCGGTACACACTTAGATAAGTCTTTCTACTAAACGTAACTTGAAAGTTAACTGTGTTAGTACAAAACGGTGTTTAACTTTAGACAGTGTTTAAATCTGTTGTTGTCGCCTTTTCTTACATATCGTAAAAAAGTGACAGCAACAAATTTAAACACGGTCTAAAGTTAAACACCGTTTTGTAGTAACATCGTAATTGTTTATCAACTACCAATTATTAAGGACCAAAAACATCACATCATTATTATTTATTTAAAATGTATAACATTACAGTTTATTAACTAATACGTTATACAATTATAATATTAAAATTAAAAATTAAAATTAAAATTAATAAATTAAAATTAAATAAAAATAAAAATTAAATTCAAAAAAATCAAAAATGTAGTACCGACAAAATAAGTTAACTTGAAACTATTAAGGTTAACCTTATGGTATTGAATATAATATGGGCGTACAGTCGGTAACACTATGTATCGAGTAACAAGATGTGACCAAAGTCGTAGTTGTGTAGAAACAAAAACTACATCTTTGTAGTTTGGGTTTCCTGAACGCAACCCTGTTTATTTTGATGTAGTATTTGCATATACACTAAAAATTGGTCACATCTTGCTGAAAACGATGCTGAATAAATTTTTTCAAATAAATCGAAATTCGATAAAATCAAGCCAACCCATTTATTATTTTCATGTAGTTTTGTTGTACACATCTATGAATTCGCTTAGATTAAATTATGTTAAGGTGTGTTAATTCGAAACCATTTTGGGATTTAGGTGTCATAAGCCGTATTTTAGAACTTGTGCTCTAAAAATCCTCATGATGATGAATATTTTTACGAAAAAGCTGCAACTTCATTTGCCTTCGTGTGACGTCACTTGAGAAATGGCTGTTTAGAAATGTGTCCTTTGCTATCAAGATAAATTTATAATAATTTGCTTCCGACTGATTTGACAGATGGATGACAGATGAGTAGACAGACAGAGACAGACCACCTTTTTTATAAGCACTCACACATCACTATGCTTATAATGTCTAAAATTCTCAAGTGACATCATATCGGAGAATTCTTTAAAAAATCATGAAAAAGTAATGGTTGATTTGTTTACCAAAATAACTTGGATTCTCTGGAAGTAAAAAATAAGCAGCAGCTCCATACTTCGCACTAAAATTTAGTGACTAAATAGGGCGATAAATATTATATAAATTTATATAATATAATAAAATATAAATATTGACATTGAAATTATTTAGTGACTAAATATTTAATAGGCGATACCAAATTATGTAGTATTTATAAAACATTTTTACTAATAATAAATGTGTATTATTTTACCTAATGGAACCAGCTTCGGTTTAAATCACGAAGGGGCATTGTGAAAATTACCGGGCCATGGCAGAACAATGTTTGGGAAACACTGCTGTATGGGCTAAGTTCCATTTGCCTTCCTACTTCGTGTAATTGTAATTTTTTGGCCGAAAAAGTTATTTAAAAGCATTATTTTGTAAAAAAAACTGTACTTTATTTTTTTTATTTTTTCTGTTTTAGAGAAGTTCGTAAAAAAAATCATCATTATGCACTAGTTTTGAGTTCATAATTAGGATTTTACGATATGAGTGTCGAAAAAAAAATCAACAAATAGAACTAAAACTATAATACCAATAATAAGATTAAAACAAAAAATTCGTTGTACCAGGATGATGAAATCATTGTTAGCCAATAATTAAATCCAATGTACTTTCAAGGCGACGACATGACCTCTTAGCTCAATATCGATCCAACGGAGAAAATAAATGTAAAAGTTATACCTGACAAAAGTCCTTCCAATGTACCATTCGAATTATTTTTATGCATTCGATACAATGATCTTTTTTTACCCAAAATATTGAGTTGGAAGGTTTCGTCTATCTAGCGGGGCTCTTTGTATTCTTAATACGTATTGGTATAAATAGAGTACCAAATAAAATCGCTTATAACTACTAGATAAGTATCAATTTTATGTCAGAGTAATATAAAAATATTTTTTTTATGAAAGACATCAATGAAATTAATAATAAAATATTTACAAGCAATGGAAAGTACGGTCAGCATGGACAACCGTGTTATATGCAAATAATATTAGTAATTTTATTACTTCTTGATATATTTAAAATGTGTAACTGTTATGATAATAATTATAGGCATAGATAGCAGTGGCGTGCACAGAACTTTTTGCTTGGAAAAGCAAACAATTGGTCAAGAACAACAATAAAAAAAATATGAAAAATTTTAAATATCACTTTGAAAAAAAAAAGTTTGTATAGGAAATTTTCACTCTAGGGTAGACATTGTCTACCCTGGCGTCATACAATTTTTTTTTTCAAAGTTATATTTAAATTTTTTCATATTTTTTTATTGTTGTTCTTGACCAATTGTTTGCTTTTCCAGCAAAAAGTTCTGTGCACGCCACTGATAGATAGTAACTTTAATTTATATGAAGGGGTTCAAAGATTTAACTATTGCCTACCATCAGTACAAATATAAAATATTATTTGGCAAAAGCTCGTAAAATGACAGATTTGAAAGATATAAGCAACCAACGCGCTCGTGCACACCGTGCGTGGTATTAGTAAAAGATATAAGCAACCAACGCGCTCGTGCACACCGTGCGTGGTATTAGTAAAAGATATAAGCAACCAACGCGCTCGTGCACACCGTGCGTGGTGTTAGTAAAGATATAAGCAACCAACGCGCTCGTGCACACCGTGCGTGGTGTTAGTAAAGATATAAGCAACCAACGCGCTCGTGCACACCGTGCGTGGTGTTAGTAAAGATATAAGCAACCAACGCGCTCGTGCACACCGTGCGTGGTATTACTAAAATATATAAGCAACCAACGCGCTCGTGCACACCGTGCGTGGTGTTAGTAAAGATATAAGCAACCAACGCGCTCGTGCACACCGTGCGTGGTATTAGTAAAAGATATAAGCAACCAACGCGCTCGTGCACACCGTGCGTGGTGTTAGTAAAGATATGAGCAACCAACGCGCTCGTGCACACCGTGCGTGGTGTTAGTAAAGATATAAGCAACCAACGTGCTCGTGCACACCGTGCGTGGTGTTAGTAAAAGCATACCAACGTGCAACGTTGCTCCTTTTTGTGCTACCAGTACAATTTCGATTGATTATATCTTTTATACATAATACATTATACGAGGTTCTATTGAATAATGTTTTGTTCGTTATTGATGTCAGCAATTGATTTAATAAAAATTATCCGTGACCGAAATTTCAGAAAAAAATGGCAGAAGTCACTGGAGGCCAAAATCTTCAAATTCCTTTGTAGTGAATTTATAATATCTGGACGGCTATTCTGGCATTATTTTTCACTGTAAATTTCAATTATTCGACTTTTGTTTATGGCGTGATAAATATCATGCCATATATTGTCAAGTGACTAAAACTTGTCAAATAAACACTCGCCACGAACTGTGAACCCCATATCTTGGCAACCCTTTTAACGATTTGGCTCATGTTTGAACGTAAAAAAAATTTTTGTCTCATTTACTCGCTTACCAAATTTCATGAAGTTCCGATCAACGATACTCAAGTTATGGTCATACATACATACATAAAAAACACCGGATTGTTAAGAGCGCGCGGTTTGTGGAATTGTGAAAAACCGCCCTTTTTCTAATTATTAGAAACGGAACACATTCAAAATTCACTCAAAAGTTTTGCAACAAAACCTTATTACCTATGTATTGTGTACGCTGCCATCGCGAAGTTTCCATTGGTTTCTATAAATTATAATTTCAAATATTTTGAATTTTAAAATGTTGAAGTTCTCATTATCAGAAACCAAAGAAAACTGCGATGGCAGCATACAACATACATCGACAAGTGTAATTTCCAATTTTCTCCAAGCCAAGCCCCTAATGGCAGATCTTTTGCGGGGTCCTTTCTTATTTTTACGAGCCCACTCGGTACCGGGACTCTGAACTACCGCGTATTACTGCAACATGTGACCTCAGGACCAGCTTATTATTTTAGGGGCAAGGTTGTTTCACTTCGTATCAATTCGACAAAAAAATTATTATAAACAAAGCTATTTCATTAGTCTGCGGATACTTACTTTTCCCTCTCTTTACATATACGAACTAGCAATCTTTGTAAAGACAAATTCATACTTATTCGTAAAGGCGTCCGAAACGCATCATGCCAGCTCAATTAGAAGTCAACATAGACATAAATTAAATTCTCAAAAAACAAAAACGGCATTGATGCATAAAAGTATTTTTTGTATGGCACCGAAGATTTTTAATAAAATTCCGAATTGCATTAAAGACCTAAATATGGTATTATTTAAAAAGAAACTTTTAGTACTATTGATCGAAAAGTCTTACTATTCTGTAAATGAATTTTTAAATGATAAATTTATATAGGTAGATAACATCAAGAATTACTTTTTGATCTTGATTCTTATGATATTCTTTGACATGCTTTTTATTACTATTATTCATTGTTATTATCACTTTAATTTTAATGCTTTTCAATTATTTGTAATGATTAATATATATGTTTTTTTACAAGATCCTATGTGACATTTATTTTTAATACGCATGTTACTAAATAAGTGAAAAATTGGTATGCCTATCCACAGGCAAAACATAGTGCACTTACTTTAAACAATCACCTACTTGTATGTTACAGTTACCTATGTTAACAAATAAAGAATGATTTGATTTGATTTCATTTTTGGAGAAACAGCTCAATTAAACTGCTTTTGTAATCTAGTGTTACATCAGTTGTGTTCTGTCTAAATTTTTCAAGTTGTATATTTGTGCACGAAGTTTGGTGATAGGGCTGCGACTATTTGTTCAAATGTGTTCTATAAAATTATGGCCCCAAAAATATTGACTGATTCGATAAACTACATAAAAACTAATGCAACGCGGGTGAAGCCGCATGTAAAACCGTGGGCAAAACCGCGGGCAAAACCTAGTTTTTCATGAAGTTATTATTTGAAAAGATGGTCGTAGAAAAAGTGTTGTATTCAACTGTTAATTGCACGTGTGTACAATAAAGAATAAAGAGAGAATAAAGATAACTGTGACTTAATTGGCCATTGGGACACTCTTGCAGCCCATAACGAAACTCAGCTTCACTTCGTCTCCTAAATACGTTTTCTAGGAAACTAAGTGATTCGATAATAGTTCTTATGGTCATGCTATTAGGAATCTTATATAACTGTGTATAAACTCTTAGATAACTGTTTAACAACTTTGCCAATTACAATAACTGATAACATAACTTTGTGAAGCAGGCTCATATTGACCTTATGAACATGTCAACAAGACACATTTTTGAAGAAAAATTAAAAACTTCTATTTTTATTTAAATGTCTACTTTTGTCAATAAGGTATCTTTGTCTTTTGGAAAATCTTTGTACCTTTGTAAGTTAGCTTTGAACTCGTTACCTCCATTATAAATTATATCCTTTTAATGTATCGTAGACTCCAGGACCAAGACAAACCAAACATGGTTTCATGGTACTGAATAATGTTAAAATATTGTACTTGTAACTGAAAATAAATAAAATAAAAAACAGGCACTCGTGTCTCAATGGCTCTCAATATGTCACAGTTACACAAAATAATTTTTCAATGCAAGTGCTCGTAAAGGCCCACCTTTTATGCATCAAAACCGAACAGAAAGTCGATTATTTTGCCCTAGGGCTTTATTATTATATATTTTTTTATTTATTTACAATGGTAGCCTAACCTGCAGCCTTTCCTGTGTATCATAAATGTTAAACTTTTTTTTCCACTGTTTAACGGCTCTGGATACAGTCCTTTTGAGCCAATCATAATTTAAAGTTCACAAGATTATATATGCTAGCTTGTACTGCACATACAGAACGCTCACGAGAGCGTTATGTGATTGATATTTTCTAGTTTGTAGTGCACTCTAATAATATTAAGAGTATTCATAGCGATGGATTTCGCAAAATAAACATAAGATTATATTTGTTTTATTTCCTCATACTATGCATTGAAAAACGTAGTATGATACACGGACGTAAGAGTAATAAATTACTCGGTTACGTTTAAAACACTCGCTACGCTCGTGTTTTAAATCGTCCTCGTGATTTATTCCTTTTCACCCTTGTAGCATAAACTACTACAAAGGACAAGAATATCAACTTCAAACAAGGTTCCTATGTGACGTTTTTTCTGTATTATTTCATTATTAAATCAATAAAAATAAAACTAATAATTTCTTAGGAAAAACAGAGAAAAGTAGAACGTTTCGTTTCGAGGAAAATGTGATCACAAGTGGCCGAGTACGTGTGGAATGTATCTAATATTGTACTCGTATTGTTTTTGAAAGAATATTCGAAGGATTTAATAAATAGAGTTACTTTGATTTACATATAATTGCATATCATATTAGGTGGTAGGCCAGGCTCAAACTATGGAGGTACCACCATTTTACTCGCAAACCCCCGAAGTAAAATGACAGCACTCAAATAGCCATAACTAGGTGGTCCACCATACCTGGGGCCGAATGATGGCGGTATATACATCCCTAATTCTCAGCCTTTATATAAAACAAACTGGTAACAAATTATTTAAGTGAATAAATACTCTTTACGCTGCCTCTTTACTCAGTTACAGAGGGAGGAATCAATGCCAGCCATAGATATAATAATATTTGTATAGCAGCGCATTCGCTGCGAGGTAATTTAATTTTTTTATTACTCTGATAAAATAAGAACTAACTAAATTATAGTAAATCGAAGTAATTCGGGGGAGAGTAATAGGACAGCTCACAGGTAAAAAACCAGGAGGCCCACTATGCTTGGGACCGATAGATGGCGGTATTTCCATCCCTGATAGCCGGGCCTTATATGGAACAGACTGGTGACGGGCAGCGGCGTCACTGGTGCGAGGGTTCCGGCACCACGCTCACCAACCCGCCTGCCCAGCGTGTGTGAGAACGGGCAATTCTTCCAGGATGACCGCTGGGAGTGGCAAAGTCCTGGAAAGGCTTTTATCCAGTAGTAGACGAAACTAGGCTGATGGATGGGTGGAAATAATGGTGTTGATTTGGCATAACACGACTTAACTTATTTGACAGGAATAACCTTATTTTTCAAGAATTGGTCAATTCGAATCAAGTGTCTTCTCATATTCCCTCTTCTATTTTCAATAGCTTTTATCTTTCTTCTTCTACAATTCTCAGTACTTCCTCATTGGTCTTCTTCTCCGTCCAGCTAATTCTCTTCATCTTACTCCAGCACCACATTTCAAACGCCTCCAACCTTTCTCTGTTTCTACGTTTCAGTACCATATAATTCAATGCCCCAAATATAGACTTTTATAAAGCGTTTCCGGAGTTTTCTTGACGTCTTCGTTGTGAATAGATTTGTTAAAGGCTATTTTGGCAATTGCGATCTTGAAAACGACGTCTGGGATACATCTGGAGTGATTGGTGATAATACTTCCTAAATATCTGAAATTATTGATCTCTTCTAATGGTGCATTTTTTAATATGATTGGGCTATTTACTGATGTCTTTTTGGATGTGGTTACATTTTTTGTTTTAGCGGTGTTTATTTTGAGTCCAGATTGTTGAAATACAAAATACATATTTTCAATTCAATTCAATTCAATGCCATTTTGTCTGGCTTCCGATATTGTGGACTCCGCACATTAGTTCCGCCAATGTCAAGTTTCTTTTTTTAAAGTAAAAAGACGCACAGTGATTAAATAATAGTACTTGTAACTTTTCTGCAAATGCTGCAATGTCATCTTCATGTCAATGTCATCAATCCCATTTTTGAGCCTTAAAGCTCTATAGGTCACGTGGGATCTGAGAATTATAAGAGATACATATATGTACATGACAAAATAAAAAGAATTTCTTACCTAGGCTAAAAAACCCTAAAAACAAGTAAGTTTTAGGGTTCCGTGCCAAACGGGACCCTATTCCGGGACTCCGATAGGTTACCAGTGGAAATTTTCACAGAATACCTGTTACTAAGGCCTCCATGAAGACAAACAAAAAATAAAGAAATTGAATTCCAAGGTGGCACCAACCTCGAAAAACATTGAAAATCAAACCATTGCCAGCTTCACATCGGACTTTTATTGTCCTAATACTGGCTATTTTTCTCTCGTACCTCATGAATAGAACGTCTGGGGACAAAAATTGCAATGTTGTTGCAAAAACTGAACACGTAGCGTCCTCTGTGTCTAGTCACCTAGGGATGAAATAGTAAGTTTCTTTATAGCGTTGGGTTGGGGATGAAAATAGCACTACGAGCAGCAATCAAGGTGTTATTTATACGATTTATAGTTGTCATTTGTTAAAACCTTGTGTCCAAATAAAACCGTCTAAGTGCAAGTCGGACTCGTGCATAAAGGGTTTACCACCACCAAGGGTACATATAAAGTCAGATTGAGCACCTCAGTTTGCGTCAATCAGAACTAAACTCTATGACGTTTCCTTTTAGTTTTAAAATAGTGCGCTCTCAGGTAGTGGCTGTTACGACTACCAAGAAACACGCCCTCACGGAAAATAGTTTTTATTGAATAACTCGGCTTTATGTAGATGCAATTTTTATAGTAGTTTATGCTACAAGGGTGATCATACTACGTTTTTCAAAGCATAGTGTGAGGAAATAAAACAAATATAATCTTGTGATTTTTAAATTATGATTGGCTCAAAAGAACTGTATCCAGAGCCGATAAACAGTGGAAAAAAAGTATTACATTTATGGTACACAGGAAAGGTTGCAGGTTAGCCAACTTCTCGTAAATAAATAAAAAAATAATAATAATAAAGCCCTAGGGCAAAATAATCGACTTTCTGTTTGGTTTTATGATGCATAAAAAGTGGGCCTTTACGAGCACTTGCATTAAAAAAATTATTAAGTCGCACCCATGGGGTCATTTGTTCACTTGTTTTTAATACAAATTTCAAGGTTGTATGATTAAAGGAAGGCCCTTTAATACTTGAATTACGGGTAACTTCGATTTTTTTAATATCAAGTGTAGGTACTTAAATTTTGTGTGTTTTTGTATCAGAAGTATAGTTTTTTTATAAAACTGATTAACCAAGTTATGGAATGTGAAATGGTCATTTGATGTTGTGCATTTGCTATAGTAGTTGCAACCATAACATCAAGAGAACAAAAAATAAGTCGTTAAAATGGTAACGCCTCAAAAAATTCGGCAATCTCTGAGCACAAAACCAACATTTTTATCATTTGTTGTTTTACTTAAGAGTTTGCACAATTACATATAAATGGTCTGTCAAATTTTTAAACATCGCGTATTTACTGTCTTTGAGATAGAGCTTTTGAGCTTTGGTTTAATGGTCTAAGGATAGAGCTGAAACAATAACGTCAAAAAATGCTACTTTTACGAGGTTTTTTGTATGGAGCCTCCCCTTGGGTTACAAAATAAAAAAAAACATATTATTTGCCGTGATAGAGGCAATACGGTAATATGTATTCTGTGAAAATTCAAACTGCTTCCTTTAAAGGCTGAGGTTGTAGACCCCTGTGACAGACAGACGGACGAACAAATGGACAGTGGAGGCTTAGTAACAGTACCCGTTCGGCACCATGCGTCACTAAAAGTACCCGTTCGGCACCCTGCGTCACTAACAGTACCCGTTAGGCACCCTTCGTCATTAACAGTACCCATTCGGCACCCTTCGTCACTAACAGTACTCGTTCGGCACCCTTCATCACTTCGGGTGCGGAACTCTACAAAGTACGTCTCTCTTATAATTTAATTAACAAATTGGAGTAACACGACCTAATCTATTGTTATTATGTCGCGCCGTACTCTGAAAAGCACTAAACTAAAGTAAACTGAACATTATAACTCTACATCGTACTGAGCTGTGTCATTTCCCTTGGCGGCCATATCGCAACAGGGCTTACATAACACCATTCCAAATAGAACTGCCACGCTCCCCAAAACAACCCCTTATTCAAACGCAACGAAAGCTTATAAGTTAACTTATGAGAGGTCAGATAAAAATAGTCATGGGTAGTGTCATAGAGGATCCCTTTTCCCAGTTCTGGGTAGTAATTTGCACCTGTACTATATTATGTGAGAAATTTGTGTTAGATTTTAGATGAAGTGAAAAAAGCTTCCGCTATATTCGGGTTTTCTGGATCCATATTTTTGTGAACAGTCAGAAAATTCATTCGCTTCGTGCACCTGATATGGCCTACCCTAGCAA
Source organism: Ypsolopha sequella (assembly GCA_934047225.1). NCBI lineage: Eukaryota > Metazoa > Arthropoda > Insecta > Lepidoptera > Ypsolophidae > Ypsolopha > Ypsolopha sequella. The sequence continues at coordinate 30,259,731 of OW203985.1, forward strand.
CTTGGCAAAGACCTTACTTGCTTTTAATAGAGGCGATTATATGTTGGCTTATTGGCCTCTTTTTCTTGGAAGCGTAATACTAATGATCACGCAACGAAACAACAAATTGTTGTGTTTTTAGCTAATACTGAAATATTTTGTAGGGAAAAAGACTCCCTTCATATTTCTATTATCTATTTTATATTAAAAAAAATCATGTTGATCTCTTAACGGCGTTCATGAAACAACATTTGAATTAATACATTGTTTATAAGTAGAATCCATTGATAAAATATAAACATATAATTTATTTTTTTAATAGAAGGAGAGTCCAAACTTCTTTAAACGAATCCTCGAAAGTCGGGCGTTGTTCATGCTCAAATGCTCATGCATCAGTCCAGCGATATACATTATCGCAGATAGACCCTCACTCGCCAGATCGTGACAAAGTAATTTTGTTGTAGTTGCATATAACACGTGACACCTTTTTCCTTGCACGTGTTTGTATTTTTGCACTTTCTAAACACGCACGACGGCATTGTAAAGCGGATTGTTTCCTCGTTGATACCGACAAGTAGCGCACTCCTTTCGACGGTCCGTAAGCAACTAAAACGTGATGTGCCAAAGCGCACGTTTTAATGTTGACATGCTATTGCTCGCCTAATGTATGGGATGGGCCTATCTGCGGTAATGTATAACGCTGCATCAGTCTTAAGTAAAAACCGGTATATTGAAAGGGGAACTCACACACTGAATGTTTAAAACTAAATTCATCAAAAATATATAGCAGATTATCTAACAATAATATTTGAAAAAACTACAAGCAACGTTACCAGGCAAAATAAGAGTAGTAGTGTCACAAAACGAAGAGTCTAGAGAAGTAAAGACTGTAAGACGTAATCAACAAATTTTTATAACCTGTTTAGTAACCGTTAATCTGATTACAACTATTAGTCTTTTCTTAAAACGTATTTGTTACAATTACTCATCTATCTTCACCCTCACAACAAAAATACAAATAAAAAATCAAAAATATTTATTTCGGTAAAAAACACATTTTAACAAAAACATTGTTAAGGCCTTCTTGTAAGTATAAAAATACTTTTAACAGAAGACCCCACTCTTCCATAGCCATAAATTATTAAAATTTATACCAAAACAAAATAAACTTTATAACAAACATTAAAATATTTATAGATGACAAATAAAAGTTGAATGCACGGTTTTATTCGTGAGTGTGTGTAAATGTGTGCATAAGGTGTGAAATAGGAGAATATATGTCTGTGTGTGAGTGTGTAGTGTGTGTGAGGGTGCGTGTGTACGTGAAAAGGGTAGGCGAGTGAATGTGAATAGGTATTATGTGTATATAGGTATCCATGTGTATATAGGTATATTATATAGGTAATATAGGTATCCATATATTTTTTTATTGTTTTAGAAAAAATATTATATTACCATGGTAAACATATAATACTTAACACTATAAACATCTTTTGTTAAATTTATAATATAGGATGAAGAAGTTTCTCTGTTTCTTCGTACCTTAAGAGTCTTGAGCCAAGCAGTCAGTGTTACTTTACATTCATAATATGTTTTAGAGTAGATGGACAACAACACGCATATACTTTCACAATCACACAGTACACTACACTTACACACACACTTTTCTCTCATACAATAACATCACATTCAAACAGAAGTTCATGGCATATTTGCGTGTTATTAACAAAAAAAATTTTTTCTTGTGTTTTATATAAGATAGACTATAAATACTTCTTATATTATATAGTAATATTGTCATCAAATTAAACTACAGTTGCCACAAAATAAGAGGCCCGTTTTGACAGATAAGAACTACCATAGAATATAACTTTACATGTAATAAATGAAACGGTTAACAAATAATTATTAACTTATTGGGTTTAAAGAAAGTAAATAAACGTTATTTAATTATCACGGAACATATTTCAAGTATTATTTTCACGCATATTCCAAAATAAAATGCAATTTTGAATTACTACACAATGTCTCAAAAACAGTTACATTCTCAGTCAATTTTTTCTTAATAATAGTGTTGTAACCAGATAATCGCCTAATTTCACGGACTCAATTCGATTCCACGTGAAAATAATTAACTTGTTTTAATATTGATAAAATAATTGTAATGATCTGTAATTAGCTTTTGTGAGACCAGTACACAAAAAACCAAGTTTAAATTTCCTTTTTTTTTGCAAATATGAACTTTTTAGATTTGAACATTTGCATGTATTTGTAACGGTGTCGCGTATACCGAAAAATATAATATAATAATTAAGCTAAATAATACCATCTTGTCAATAAAACACATTCTTGGTAACTGTTCCACTTTATATAATATAAAGTGGAACAGTTACCAAGAATGTGTTTTATTGACAAGATGTTTCAAATGTTCCATCAAGAACCAACAACGACAAGTATCAATTTATTAAATAATACCACTTGGCTTTTAAACTTATAGTTTACAAAAACAAAAAAAATATATATATAAAACATGCATTTATTGCTTGAAGTCCCATTTTTTTAATAATGAATTGGTTTACAGGCAGTTTTCCATAAAACATCCTATCAATAGACAGATTGGCTGGTAAGAAATATGGCAGTATTTTTTTTTATAAGGCAAGGAGCAATTTTTTTCATCTTGAAGCCTACATATTTTTCTTACTGGCCAGTATTTTATATCTATCAACGCACTGACCTCTATCTAATTTGAGGTCAGTGAAGTACAACATTACAAAATATTAATGGCACGTAAGAATTTCCATTTCAGATTCTTTTCGTAGAGAAAAAAAATTAAAAGCTGGTTTTAGCACCCGAAATATCTTTCTATCACCATATTGGAAGTCGTTGTGCTCCAGTTTGTTTTTTGTGTTTTTTTCTTGTGACTTTAGGCTTTACTTTTTAACTGTTTATATTTTCTTTCACGTTGACCTTGGCAATTATGTTTATTCTGGAAATTATAACCAATAAACTTGAAAATATTTCAAACGATAACAAACTCATAATATTTTGAATCGATTTCTCGTGAGAATCGGTTGACATAGTTACCGATTTGCATGTTTCACATCCATAGATACGTTGCGATGACATATGTCAAAACGGACCTATTACATTGTGACTACTTTAATAGATATAATAAAAATCAAAGTATCCCAAATGCTGTGAGCCGCTTTTGATAACTGTCACTCTCGAGACGGCCATTTAGGTCAGTGTAGGTGATAGAGACTGTCTTTGTCTAGATTGTTTTAGGATACAATTAGTACATCTTTATATTTTGTAAAACATAATATTGCATGCTGTTGTTTTTATTGGATAAGTGCTTCTGTATGTTTTTTGATTCAATAAATAATTTTTATATAATTTTTTAACTAAATCAAATAAAAATACGGTCAAGTACGAGTAGGACTCGTGCTCTGAGGGTTCCGTGTATACCGTTTAAAGCACAAATTTATACCTAAGATAGTTAAAAAATAACACTTGACACTTACGATGTATGTATCTAAAGGGTATAATTACGTTGGTGATTAATTTCTTCTCCAATAATTAAATATTGGTAGTTTTCAGGCTAAAACCAAAGTGCAGACAAGTCATTGATAAAAAGTATGGTATGTATACTGTCGGCGAAGCTGGCGAGGTCTTTACATATGAAATTGGCGTTTTCTATTGAGAATTTGAAGAAAACTTAATTTTCAGTACTAACATTTTTCTTTTTTTTTTTCAGGAAAGAAAAATCAAAATGATGTAATTTCTTTTGTGTATAATTGAGACAATGCTGATTATTATTGCTATGAGCTTAATCAGCATTATGTTTAAGCATTATGTATTTAATTTCTGAAAAGTGTCAACTATAAAAAATTATTACGAATCTTATCATGGAAATGGATGGTATTTAGGACGAACTGTTTTTGAAACTTTAATTTTGGTTATCAAGAAAAAAAATTGAAATCAACTTACAAACAAAAAACAAAAAATGGAAATAGCTATTGAAAATTACAAGAACTATGAACTCATGAATTTGTAACAAAATTTCAGCAATTTCATATGTAAATATCTATTATTTGTGGTTGTATTCTAGACATCAGCAAATTCAAAGTTATTTCATTCATTTTTTGCCATTCTTTTTAAAAACACAACATTTTCCCGAATTTAATACATTTTTATCTTAAAAACCTGCCTTTTACTGCCGTCGGCAAAACATACTATCATATGCATCCTTTATGAATCCATTTTATATTGAGTAACAAACAAAAGTAAAAGTGATCATGTAAGGAGGCCACTCAAAGTAGGTAGTTAAGTAAAAGTGATCATGTAATCGTTATTGCAACTACATATTGCATGTAACCAGTAAATGATTGCTAACTACAGAATGTAACTGTAGTTATCAATCAGTAGTTAGATTACATTTCGTCTAACACGTGCCGCGCGCTGCAAACGCACGCACACTATGACCTGCCTGCAGTGCTGTAGGTAAAGTTGCGTATGAAGATTTTTTAGGAATGTTTAGTGTGTCTGAAGGCGATACGTATAAGTTTTAGCGTCCCTGTTACTCCCTATGCGAAAAAAACAACTTATTATGTAGCACAAACAGGCGTCCTTATCGCTTAAAGCGATCTCTCCCAGACAACCTTTGGGTGGATGAAACTGTTTAGAATGGTTGCTGAAATGGTGGTGTACTATTTTTTATAAAAGATATATTTTAAAATTAATAGATAAACGTATTTATATATAATGATAAATACATACTAATAAAATAAAATAAAAAAATAATAATAATATATGTGTATACAACGTGTAACAGAAAGGTGTAACCATATTTGAAGAGCTTATTCAGTCAATGGTATAGAACAACTTTTACTATGGAGCCAACCCTGAAATAAAAAAAAAATCTACCCTTCCATACATTTCAGCCGAGCGGCATTGAATTTTTCTATGAAAAAGCTTTTTTTTTTTTCGAGATTCATGGTTTGTTCCAAAGTAAAAGTGGTTGTATCCCATTGACTGAATAAGCTCTTCAAATATGGTTAGACCTTTCTGTTACACGTTGTATATGCCAAGTTGTTCTTCCCATAACGACAACCTCTCAAATCGTCGTCGTAGATTGCTTACTGTTTTTATTAGACTCAGCAGTTGAAGAATATGCAGTTTATTTAGTTCAGACTGAGAAGTTATAATTGCCTGGGGAAGTACTTCGTAAGCAACCCTCATATAAGTTAGAAGTAGAAAAGCACAAAGAGCTGTGCTTAAGGGTAGTGTTCGCCAAAACTCCCAATAAGCGCTGTTTGCTGTTAAGAGGCCGGTGCAGTAATCCTTATCCATACAAACGAAATACCAAAATCATTTTTAAATCATAGATATTTTTAGGGTAGTGTGTGTTTATTCCGATTGGATATCAGAATATCTAGGTTCCCAAATATATATTTTGAAAGGACACTGATTTAAAGACGATACTATTATCTATTTAAAATTTCCATAGAAAGCTTATTTATCTCATATTTCATGTTTAAATCAGCGTTCTTATTTAATATATATTTGGGAACCTAGATATTATGTAATGCAATCGGAATAAATATACACACCACCTTAAGAATATCTATGATTTACAAGTGGTTTTGGTATTTCATTTGTATGAAATAGGATTACTGCACCGGCCTCTTAAAGTCTTTTTTATTTATTAATATATACCTAAATTTTTCATTTTGTTACATTAATCTATGATGGAAGCATAGTAACTTGAAGCTAATACTTTAACCAAATCACATTGACACAAAAGTTACAAGCGTTTAAATGTCTTTCAGTGTAAATTCTTGTAACTTTTGTAAGTATTTGAAATTGGTAAATTTTTTAGGTTTATGTCATAAAATAGTATATAGGAAAAGTTACAACATTCTAAATTTACGCAAATATAAATAAATAAGGATATTATCAGCGAACAGCGTTGAAAGTTTTTACACAAAATGCGTTTGCTTTTTCTGTATTGTTAATTTGTGTTACGGTTCAGTTAACTTATTTATATGCTATACGGGTACAAATTTATTTATATTTATTTTTTTATTGTAGATAATGTATGTTCTCACATGGTATCCGTAATAGAAGGAAAATTATGACATCATTCACGCTAACTGCATGTAAAAGTTACAAAAAAAAGCGTTTGAGACATTTTTTATTAAGTTTCGGGTTATAAATAGTATTTTGTGCTACTGTAATATAATGTGAGATATTGGGACACGAGTTCTGGTTAACGAAACGAACGAAGTGAGTTTCGTAATAGTTTTGCACGAGTGTCCCAATGTCTAATTATGTTCAATTGCACACAATACTTTATCTATGACCATCAAAAATATCGTCTCCGTGTGACATTATGTATAATATTTTCAACTAACAATTTTACGAAAACTAATAAGAAGAACACTCGTTCATGAAACTCAGGTGTGTCGTCTGGAAATGCTATTTTAGGACTAATCACAAGCCACATTAAGGGGGCATGGCTTAAAATATAAGAACAGGTCCTCTAAAAAGGCCGTTTTGCATGAATCACATTATGATTTTGTTCTAATGCCGTCTCTTTTGCACGCGTGAAAAAACTGTGACTCCATCCTACTTTCAAATCATTTCATGATTCACCCAAGTCGGCCTTTTTAGATCCCCAGGACTTATTTCTTTTCACTGTTGTTAATTGGCTGTCTAGCGGTGTTATAATAATTTGGACCAATCACAGCGCAGAACCGTGGTAATATAATGTAATATTATAACATCGGATAAACAATGCAGGTACTTATAAAAACGTTTTTGATGTTATGATTACCATAATGTAGTGTGGAAGTAGATAAAAATATGAGTGTATATGTTACCAGCCAAACCCGATGCAAGGACAAACTAGTTTGGATTAGGCAAATTTGTTTTTGGAAATCGTTCAGCGCAGAAGAGAGCCGGTAGCGAAGATTAGGTTTGGCGAGTACGAGCGAGGCCAAAATAGTTCTGGGTTGTCATGAAAAAATTATCACGAACGTTATAATAGGTCTTCTGAAATTGCCGTTTTCTGTTAAGAATTTGAAGGGAACTCAATTTTGAGAACTAACATTTTTGAATTTATTTTAGGAATGACAAATCCAAATTATATAATTTATTTTTTGTATGAATGAGACAACATAATATGTCTTCTTTGTGTTTATAATTTAACTATGAATGTTGTGAACGCCTGTAACTGGTTCGCATATCAGAATTTTAATTTTGTAAATAATTTGTTGTGTGTAAATCTTCAAAAACAGTTCGTCCCAAATGCCATCCATTTCCATGATATGATTCGTAATAACTGTTTACAGCTGACACTTTACAATTTGATTTTGTTTGAAAGTTTATTTCAAGGTTTTAAATCTACGTTTAAAATTTTGTTTTTATTGTCAGTTTGATTACAAAATTAAATCTTTAAAACTAGTTCGTCCTAAACGCCATCCATTTCCGTGGTAAGACTCGTTATTACAGATGACACTTTGCAAAAATTTAATTGATGTTACTGTTAGACTAATGTTGTCTCATTCATACACAAAAGAAATTACATAATTTGGATTCCTCATTCCTAAAAAAAATGCAAAAATGTTAGTACTGAAAATTAAGTTTCCTTCAAATTCTCTATAGAAAACGGCAATTTCATATGTAAAGACCTATAAATAAAGCTCTGTCATAGAATGATTTCGTATTTTAAAAAAACTTGATCATTTTGAAAAGTGTAGGTCAGGTGTTTATCACCTGCCTACGTACCTGCTCACTATCATCGCCTACCTACTAAAATGTAGTCTACATTTAGGTGTTAAGAAAACAAAAATATGCAAAAATATTAGTACTGAATATCTAGTTTCTTTCAAATTCTCTATGGAAAACAGCAATTTCATATGTAAAGACCCAATATACGGTCGATTGCACAACTCACATGCATGATAGATACATTTGATTACATATGGGATCTAGAAATCGAAGGTCAAGTATATTCGGATTAATCCGCGAATCACGTTATGATGGGCTATTCTCACGGTGTCATCTTGGTAACAAGTGTCCCACCCACTCACGGTGACTCATTGTAGGTAGTAAACAACTCGACAAAAGTGACCTCATCTCAACCACTCTATAATTGGAAGAGGAACCTGTATATGCTTTTTTGGTCAACTGCGAGGCTTGTTTTGTTTCTGCATTTTGAATTTTAAACCGATTTTATTATAATAAGGAAGAATTAAGGAAATAAAATGCAAGGTTTGTTTGGAGTTTGACCTCATTGACCTTAAACATTGTATGTATTGTATAGGTCAGACTGCTAAGCGTATTGTGCGGCATTTATACATACAGGACCGAAAAGATCTTTTGGCGCGTGGATCACATTGACAGGGTGGCGCAGCTGAGAACCAAGGGGTATGGTAGAGCAGTGTATCACAGGACACAGCAACCTTAACACACACTTCTATATTATAGGTCTAAAGGATAGCCCTCTATGCAGAGCTTGTATGGAGGTCGAAGAAACGCCGACCCACGTGACAGTGGATTGCGTAGGAGTCAGCACACAATCCTCGGTGAACCGAAGACGCTCAGCCAGTCCTGTGGCGATCTAGGTTGCCTCTTGGGATTCTGGCGTGAGCTGGGCTGGCTAGAATAGACGGTCCCACACTTTTCCACGCACAAAGGTTCAAAAAAGAGACTCGGCGCGGAAACCGAGCCCACCAAGGAGAAGAAGAAGCGGTGTAGTTCCGATGTTAGAGACAACCAATCCACGCGCCAAAAGAGCCTTGTAGCACTAGACAGGTTCCGTCAAAGTTCCATCTTATCAGCAGAAAACTTGCCAAATAGGAACCCATTCAGTTACGGATTTTTGATGTTATATTCATACACCTCACAGTTTTATTGTATTTATTTTATTAATTTATGTAATTAAGTTTCTAAATAGCAATATGTTACCCCAATTATACAAAAAAAAATAAGGTCAGGGCTACCCGGCAAACTTTTGTTTTCAAAGCCCTACAGTCTACAGCTACACCCTGGTAACAGAAATGAAATCGATAACTCGAACCCTTTTGCGCACGAGAGCACACGTCTGCAAAGCAAACAAGGCCTACATAAACAAATTGACAAATGTAATCCATTTCCAATATCCAATTGTACAGGAGAACAAAGTTCACCCCATAAGACACACACCCGTAAATTATTTACCAAAAAGTCACTGATCCGTCCGAACGGTATACGCCTCCGTTCACACGTATTTGCCAAAACCGTATTCATATTAGATTTTTCGACGCGAGCACTCCAATGCCAGCCCGCTGTATCGAGAGTGGAGAATGTCCCCGATACACTCGATACTTTATTCGCCTCTATTCGAGTACAGCGCGCGCCTCGACACGGAAGTGTGTCAAATAAATATAGGTTGAAATATAGCTCCTGTCGTACCGTGCGATCCTGGTACACGCCGTGGTGTCTGAAGCATGAATTTTTGTTTATTTTACGTACTTTTAGTTTATTTTTTGGGATGGAGTTCCGCTATGCTGTACAGGAGAGACGCTGACAATATTTTGAAGCCTGGTTAGTTTTGTTTTTTATTTTGCTTGGATTTTCCCAAAAAATACGTTTTTCTGGCAAGTGTCGTTTTAACTATTTTATTTATTTAAAGACGGTACCCGAACATTGTGATAAGGTACATTTTCAAAGTAAATTAGATGCATTATAATAAAGTATAATTAATTATAAATATGTTATCCTTTTTGTTGAAATTGCAGCGAAATTACGTATGTATTAATTTGTTTTTTCTTCTAACAACTATACCAAATAGTCACGTAAATAAACATATTCGGGAGTAATAATAAAATAAAATAAGAAGATGACTTTGAATACAAATATATTGTAGAGATGTCGTCAGCAATCCGACTCATTGAGCAGATTTTATGATATTATGTATTATACCCTCATTGCTACAACGATATAGTTAGAAAGAATCCGTAATATGTGAGGGCGTGCACTAACGAATCATTTCAAATAACAATATAAAGTATTTCATTATTCAAAGTTTGTACTTTCAAAACAGGAAGCATAATACTTGTTTCTAGTGAAGTTAATTAAAATGTAATTTAGATTCCGAACTCCGTAAAACATGTTAATTACATTATATCGTCACGACATAAATCTCTGAGAGGGTGTCAGAGATGTTCCCAAATGTGGACTATGAAATACAAGTCACAGTCCAAACTTGGTACACCCACTTTTCACCGACGATCATAAATAATGTTCCAAACATGACGGGTCGTAAATCCTATCGCCGAACTTCGGATACAAATAGACCAAAAGTTTAACATGCTTTCCGAAGCATATGCAGACCGAAAACAAATTCATGGCCACCGCGGGAGTTGAACCCACGACCTCTAGGTTAGAAGGCGAGCGCTCTACCACTCAGCCACAGAGACACAGAATAGAGATGTTAAGAGAAATACAAAACATAGAGTTATACAAAATATAACTTTGAAAGTGAAAAAGAGCTTTTTGAAAATTTTCACTCTCTTGGTATCCGGTCATCAACGGAAATGAAAAAAAAACCCAGCCAAGTGCGAGTCAGACTCGCGTACATAGGGTTCCGTATTGTGGATGATAAATTTAATTTAGTTATTTTTTTTTCGTGAATTTCTCAACCTCTTTATTTTTCTTGTAATTTTTGCGTAAAAACATAATTATTCCCGTGTGATTATATGATTTTATTTGATTTACTTTTATTTTATTTACTTTTATTTTATTTACTTTTATTTTATATAAATTATGTTTTAACGCCAAATGATGTTTTCGGTGATTTTATTGACCTTTCAGATATTTTTTCTTGATGATTATGATACTAGTGTCAAATCTGAAAACTGCACAATGTGCTGTTGATATCATTTAATGATATTTCTTTTACAATTTTCTGAAAGAAAATACACTCTTCCATTTCCTATTATCATTATTTTGGAACTAGTTTCATCCTCTTAAAGACATCTTCAGGTTTCATAACTGAACTTACACATAAATAGTTGCGTTTAGTTTGATTATAAATTATACTAGATGTGCCCGCGGCTCTGCCCGCGTTGAAAATGTAAACATTATAACTGTAAACGTTTTAGCGTCCCTGTTACTCCATATGCGAAAAAACCCTCAGTGCGAGTGGGACGGATTCGTAGAAAAATAGCAAAAAGTCGGTTTTTTATTAATATAAAATGTACTAAGCAATATTGTCAAAAATATTTTCAAGGAGACTTTACAAATACATAATATCCACATTTTGAATGCAATTTCACAATGAAATTACTTACGATTTCAGATTAACAGGAAAAAATAAAACAATTTAGAGGCCTTTTCAGAAATTAAATTCGATGGAGAAAATTTCATCCAATCGCGTTTTCCTTCAGTGAGAATCTTAATCAAATACTCAATAAACATTTACCCAAAAATGGAATACGTATATGACGTTATAGTTAGTGCAGTAAATGGATTCGATAAAACCCAATTTTTTTTTTGGTATCGCCTTAAAAACGCGATTTTGGCGTGCGCGTGAGTCATAAGCGCACACAAAGGTGTGTGAAGCACCATCTCACTCTTTCCCGTGAATTGTGCCCCTGTCTAGCTTTTCGATTTTATATAAGATTATTCAATCAATAAAATACTAAAATTAATCATATTATCGATAGTAAAATAAGGCAATGAATTATTTAAAAATCATAAATTATACTTTTATTTATTAAATATATTTATATTGCTTTTATCAGCTTGTTTCTTTTATTTTTGATATATAATTATATATGTAAATATATATAAATGAGACAAAATTATTAAAACATATCACAATAGAGTCCAAGATATATTTCGGGCCCCACGGCATCAGTTGGATATATATATCATGGACTGATGCCGGACCCAATGGGGCCCGAAATATATCTTGGTCTCTATTGTGATATGTTTTAATGATTGTGTCTCATTTATATAAATTTACATAAATAATTATGTATCAAAAATAAAAAAAAACTTTTATTTATTAAAAATATTGCGATTTAATATGCTAAATTGTACCAACGCGCCGAAGGCATGGTGGAATTAGTATGTCCATGTCCAACTTACACAGCATTTAAAAGTTTGACCTCTCCACTATTAGTTTAAGTTTTGTACTCTCACACTTTAGTTTTCCTATAAAATATAAAGCAACAATTGATATTCCAGCGCTTATTTGAGGACCGTTCAACATCAACACTACACCAACGTTGGCCTCATTATCTTTCTGTTACCTGTTCGGAATCCAACAACATCTAGTGTCTGTTGCCCGGCTCTAACAAGGCACTCGATAATGGCATCTTCCCGTCTGCGAATCGAAACACTATGATATATATGTCTCTATGTAATAACATCTCTTGATATAACCCTCGGCTGCAAGCGTGAGGTTTATTATATTTTATTTAGGAGTATTTCGTTCTAATCTGTTAAAATATCTACGGAAACGACATCGAAATAACGTTCATATCAGTGCGTATTGCAAAGTGGCTGTTACGACGATCGCCGCGTCTCCGGATAGCGCATTAGGAGAAAAAAAAATCAAGTTTAATTAATTAATTTATTTATTACACTTAATGTATAGTTAAACAAACACATGAAACAGGATAATTCAAAATTCAAAAAGTTTATTTTGCAAATTAGGTATATATAATACACGTTTCACAAGTCAAATTTTAATCTTATAAAAATATATGTAAAAAAAGAATAAAAATACATGAACTAGATTAAATGTTTATTTAATTTATGTAGCAATATATATACGATTAAAATTATAGGTAAAATATTATTATACAAGGTGAAATCCAATCAACCGCCCGAACCCATACCGGAGACCCGGCCAGGGACCAGGAACAAGGTTCAATGATCACCAACCGAGCCCCCAGCACGAATCCAGGCGGCCGACCAAATCCCATCCTATATACTACATACTCGTAGTAATAGGTTACATATATAAATACATGCCTACCTCCGCCCATTCGATATTACACTATTTTATTGTGTACAAAAGCAGCACTTATTGCTAATTGGCAACTTTGGGTGAAATAGAAGATGAGAAAAAAATTGAGGGGAGTGTGTTAAAAGAAAAAAAATTGAAAACCATAATAAACTTTATATACTATTTAATAAGGGATTCCTAATGATATAATAAACCAGTACATAGATATACACAACAAATATATTTTAAAGAACAAATATACTTCTATAAATGCATAAATTTATACAGATGTAATAAAAATCAATGGCAATTTTGGATGAAATATAAATTATTTAGGAGTGTTATTCACTAAAGTAGTGATCTTTGATTTTATAGATCTATAAATTGTCTATAATTTGGTGAAAGAATCATCCAAAGGAGCAAGAGAACTCTTACGTAAACCATAGGAAACTTTCGATAATTTTCGTTTCTTTTTTGTTTAAAGTAACAACAGAAAAATTATATAAGACTTAAATTTCTTTTTGATGATATTATGCACTGTATACGAGGGATAGGCCTTCAAAACAGGTCTGATATTGCAGTTGAGTATGTATTTGCCTTAAGCGGTACTTGGTAGTGAATGTGGCCGTGTATAGCGTTCCACGGTCAACCCCAAGTCAGGTGTGGTCTTACATAAGTTTGTGCAGTATTTACTTGCAGTGTCCGTTCCTTATAACTGGGTCATTATTTATTATCTATTGACCTCTAGTGACCTCATACTTAGTGCACATTTTTTACATTTCATTTGATTGCACTACTCTATAAATTATTATTCCTGATCTAATACGTATTTCATTTTAATAGTACACATGAGTGTTTTAATACCTAGATATGTGTAGTTTCCTGAACTTTTTTATATACACTAATGCAATAGGTTGTTACCTACCTATTTCTAGTCCAAAAATTATTGATAACATTAAACTGTTTTTGATTTAGCTCGTAAAAAAAAGATGGTACGTCTTTTTTTTCGTTGTTTTTAGAATGTCAGGTGAAGTCAAATTATCATCCTAATCACTCACTACTGTCAGCTATTTAAGAGCAAAATAAACCTTTGATCGACTAAAATGGCGCCAACCAAAATGTAATAGTCCACCCGCACCTTACTAAATGGCCAAGAATAAATTTAATTGTTACCTCTTTACAACCTAACCCCCTAAACTCCTACCTCCTCCTGCTTAGTCGGGCGCATAGACTAAGGATATACTTACCCTAAGTCTATGATCGGGCGGTATTGTTTTGTATGCATAGGCATACCCAACTAACACCAACTAGTTGCTTAAAAGCTTTGGAGCGTATCTAATTGTTACCTGTGGTTGCTAAAGGCAAGGTCTATATCCTGCTCTAGAACCCTTAAGCGACAGCTCTGGCGCTAAATGAGCACATCGCATAAGAGATCTGGAGCGTATCCGATTGTGCCTGAAGGTGCAAATAGCAGCTCCTGCAGCCCTTATTTGGCACCTTGAACAGTGAACGGTTTAGTGAACGAGATTATCGTTTAACTCATTCATTTGGGTCTTGTGCGGTGCTAATTAGGGGGAATCGGACATTATATTTGTATTTTCTTTCTAGTGCGTCGTCAGTTGTTATTTTGGTATAATGAAACCATTTTGGAAAATAAATCAGATTATGGTGAGTAACTTTTTCTTCTAGTTTAACATATAAGTGAATAATATGTGGGAGCACAATTTTACTGACAATAATAGATGTAATTTCTTTTAAGATTTTCACGCGCCTTCAATTTAATGAGTATTTTGATTCAAATCTACGTAAATTTTAGACGGTAAGTATACATTTTTGTTGAAAAATCTCAAAAAGACAAGTTCTGTTGGTCTCTTAATTTATGATTCACTAAAGAAAGTTGTAAAATTTGTTTGTAAGTCTTCAAATAATGTATAATTACCAAAAATATGTAAATGAACATTCAATATTATCAGATACCATATTTCAAACATGGCGACGGCAAGATGCGCTCATTGCTTCTAATTTTCACCCGTTTGCTTCCTCTTTGCAAGCCAAAGTGCTAAATATCACAATTTTACTCTAATACGTTTTAAATAGGGGCCATATAAGTGCAATTAATAAACTAAAGTTGCTAATTTGTGTGTTCTAGATATAAAGAGCAAAATGACGTCGGGATGGTGTATCAAGGCTTTTGAGCAAATTCCATTGCATATATTCAAGAGCTATGGCTCACAAAAGAGTTCTTTTGAGCACCAGAAGCTCCACCAGAAATTGATGAAGAATCTTATAGCCCCCATCTACAGAGCCTCAGCGTCACTAATTGTACTCACTTATGATTAAAGCTGTTAATAACTGTTTATATATATAATCATAAAGAAAGATATGATAATTTTATTTTTATATAGCCTTATTTACTGATAACCTTAATGAAAAAGAAACGTTTTTATTTTTATCCTTAACTGGCATCTAATTATAAATGGATCATTATGTAGATAACGAACAGAAACAAATAAATACGATATATGAAATACATAATGATTTAAGTGGTATAACGCTTCTAAAAATGCCCCTTTTGCAATTTTTGGTGTCAAAACAATCACTATTTTCACATTTATACATACTACAGTGGGCCAAGAGTGGATTTTGCGTGCGTTAAGCGACAGTTGCCTTGCAGTGATTTTTGTATCCCTTTTGCCACCGATACATACATAAAATGTATAATTAGATCTTTTTTACCATTTCTATTGCTATATGGCACTCTTATGCCGTTGTAAGTGATAAAACGGTGGCAAATTGCACCGCTTTGAACCTCTCAGTGGCATTAATAAAGAATATGCAACCCATAGTTGATTTTAAAGGTCTGAGTGCTATTTCTCACTGCTAAGCAACGTAATACTGCTTTTTCCACCCGTGTAACACCTATATAGACCTTCAAGATATAAGATTAGTTGCAATTTTCACTAATGTGTTAGTTGGGTATTGATATAAAACCTCATTGGCATAAGATATTAAAACATCTGACTGTATGGACTAAATACCCTTTGCCTTCCTACTTCATGTAATTGCACTTTTCTAGCAGAAAAAAAGCATATTATCTACACTAATATTGTAAAATCCTGATTTTGACTTAAAAAATATTGTACGAATGTCCCTAATACAGAAAAAAAATTAATAAAAGGACAGTTTTCTATTTTTAAATTTTTTTTTTTATCAATATATCAATATCAATATATCCGGATATTCCGGAGACGACCTTCAAGGATGCCTTCCAGGATTGAAAACACCGCTTCCAAAAGTGTGTCGACGCAGCAGGGTGCTATTTCGAATATTTTTGACTTTATTTATGAATATGTTTAATCGCATAACTTACAGAACGCACTGTACGATAGTGAAATCAATACTAATGTCAATTTGTTGTTCCTTATTTCGAGTGGTTATCAGTATCATTTGTGTTACTATTAGAGACGATGACGGAGTTAAAGTATTTGTGAAACATGTGACAGATTAGAGTATCATCCGAAGTAGAGAGGATACCATTTGTCATTTTGTGGGGAAAGCCTTGATTTGAAGATTTAGATTTTATGTAAGACCAAATAATACTTGGGATTTTCAGGAATTCATTTTTCAACATATTCAATGTCATTCAAGAATCTTTTCAGATTTTTAAGTACAAGAAAAGATTGATAGTCATTTGCGTTTCCAAATTTTTTCCATTTTGCATGAAATTTTCTTTTTTTATTTACTAGCTTTATGACAGGTGTGATATACCAAGAAGGGGGTTTTGTATATAATCTTTATGACTGGTGTGATATACCAAGAAGGGGGTTTTGTATAGAATCTTTATGACAGGTGTGATATACCAAGAAGGGGGTTTTGTATAGAATCTTTATGACAGGTGTGATATACCAAGAAGGGGGTTTTGTATAGAATCTTTATGACAGGTGTGATATACCAAGAAGGGGGTTTTGTATAGAATCTTTATGACAGGTGTGATATACCAAGAAGGGGGTTTTGTATAGAATCTTTATGACAGGTGTGATATACCAAGAAGGGGGTTTTGTATAGAATCTTTATGACAGGTGTGATATACCAAGAAGGGGGTTTTGTATAGAATCTTTATGACAGGTGTGATATACCAAGAAGGGGGTTTTGTATAGAATCTTTATGACAGGTGTGATATACCAAGAAGTGGGTTTTGTATAGAATCTTTATGACAGGTGTGATATACCAAGAAGGGGGTTTTGTATAGAATCTTTATGACAGGTGTGATATACCAAGAAGTGGGTTTTGTATAGAATCTTTATGACAGGTGTGATATACCAAGAAGGGGGTTTTGTATAGAATCTTTATGACAGGTGTGATATACCAAGAAGGGGGTTTTGTATAGAATCTTTATGACAGGTGTGATATACCAAGAAGGGGGTTTTGTATAGAATCTTTATGACAGGTGTGATATACCAAGAAGTGGGTTTTGTATAGAATCTTTATGACAGGTGTGATATACCAAGAAGGGGGTTTTGTATAGAATCTTTATGACAGGTGTGATATACCAAGAAGGGGGTTTTGTATAGAATCTTTATGACAGGTGTGATATACCAAGAAGTGGGTTTTGTATAGAATCTTTATGACAGGTGTGATATACCAAGAAGGGGGTTTTGTATAGAATCTTTATGACAGGTGTGATATACCAAGAAGGGGGTTTTGTATAGAATCTTTATGACAGGTGTGATATACCAAGAAGGGGGTTTTGTATAGAATCTTTATGACAGGTGTGATATACCAAGAAGGGGGTTTTGTATAGAATCTTTATGACAGGTGTGATATACCAAGAAGGGGGTTTTGTATAGAATCTTTATGACAGGTGTGATATACCAAGAAGGGGGTTTTGTATAGAATCTTTATGACAGGTGTGATATACCAAGAAGGGGGTTTTGTATAGAATCTTTATGAGAGGTGTGATATACCAAGAAGGGGGTTTTGTATAGAATCTTTATGACAGGTGTGATATACCAAGAAGGGGGTTTTGTATAGAATCTTTATGACAGGTGTGATATACCAAGAAGGGGGTTTTGTATAGAATCTTTATGACAGGTGTGATATACCAAGAAGGGGGTTTTGTATAGAATCTTTATGACAGGTGTGATATACCAAGAAGGGGGTTTTGTATAGAATCTTTATGACAGGTGTGATATACCAAGAAGGGGGTTTTGTATAGAATCTTTATGACAGGTGTGATATACGAAGAAGGGGGTTTTGTATAGAATCTTTATGACAGGTGTGATATACCAAGAAGGGGGTTTTGTATAGAATCTTTATGACAGGTGTGATATACCAAGAAGGGGGTTTTGTATAGAATCTTTATGAGAGGTGTGATATATAACCCGGAGCATTAAAGAAAGGAATCTAAAATGGCGGCATAAACCTGTGATTTTATTGCTCAGTGATACAGACAGCATAAAAAGTTGTTTCTTTAATATTTTTTTTGTAATATTTTTGGTCTATTTTAATATACAAGGTGAAATTTAATCAACCGCAAGAATTCATACTGCAGACTCGCTTAGTGATCAGGAACAATGTGTACTGACACAACCGGCGAAATTTGAAAAAAAAAAGTTTTGCTTCTATACTGCTTAGACTAGAAATTGTATTTGAACTAGTCCAGTTCACATAGAAAGAAATATATTTTTTTTGGGATTTCGCAAAAAAGGGTCATTTGATCGTGATCCAGCAAATCCAGACTATTTTTTTTGCATGCAGTACGCAGGTGACTGGAAGAAATTTCTTTAAGGAATAAGTCCGCCCTTGCCTTTTATTTTTCTGTATTCTGTGTTTTATTTTAATTTTTCTGTGCAATAAAGTGTTTATTCATTCATTCATTCATTCATTCATTCATTCATTCATTCATTCTTGTGTGCGACTGAAGACAGATATACTGTGCGAGTGAGAGGGGATGATGATGGACGCCATCTAAGATTCCTTTCTTTATTGCTCCGGGTTATACCAAGAATTGTGTATTGTACAGAACCTTTCCTTATGGAATGGCACAAGGCTTTAATTTCATATTATAGAATAAAAATTCCTCCGTCAACTTCTCAACATTTGTTCGCCAATCCACTGCAGCAATAGCCTGGCGGGTGGCTTTGTTAGCAGCAGAATGAAACAATCTAATATGTGAGGGATTTGGTTCTCGAGTAGGTTTTAACTTCCAATTAGAACGCGTAGTCTAAGTTGCTATAAATATAATATTTATGAGTAATTAATTAATATATATAAATATACAAGGTGTAACAGAAAGGTGTAACCATATTTGAAGAGCTTATTCAGTCAATGGGTTAGAACAACTTTTACTATGGAGCCAAACCTGAAAACTCAAAAAAAAAATCTGTCCTTCCATACATTTCAGCCGAGCGGCATTGCATTTTTCTATGAAAAAGTATATTTTTTTTCGAGATACAGTGTTTGTTCCATAGTAAACGTTGTTCTATACCATTGACTGAATAAGCTCTTCAAATATGGTTACACATTTCTGTTACACGTTGTATATACATAGTAATATGGGGTTATATATAATAACAAATTGGCAGAAAAACAAAAATCGCCAAGAATTATATGGGTTAAGCTTGGGGTAATATTTAAATCAAGGTCAATACTTAAAGTTGGGTGATGCTTGTCTTCAGGCGCAAATAGAAAATCACATTGCCTTGATCAGTCACGTATCCAGCGAGGGGATCCAAGGTGTCCGAACCAATCATAAAGGAGCACTATTCCGCTTCAAACAATGCTCGGGAAAAATTTAAAATTACACGGTTGTAATGGTTGTAAATCATAACATTGCTATGAGATAAAGCGACCATGTTATGAGAGGGCCCCTTCTCAAGGGGTTTAAATAGTAGTGATTTCATAATAATTATTATTTATTAAGCATTCACATTATGCTTGCCTAATTTCATTTATATATATTTTTCTCGCCCCAAGGTTGCCTGGTAGATACTAACACCGATTAAGCGCAACACAACTTGACTTAATTGACAGGACTAAACTTAATTTAAGTGTTCTGTCCTTTTCTTTCTGTATCGAAAAGACAAAGACAGGACGCTCAAAATAAGGTTAGTCTTGTCAGTTGTGTTGCGCCGAATCGACACAATTGCTAAATACTATTCTAGGGCAGCTGGAAAATGGATCGCTTTGCACTTTTTGTACTGGACCGCGTATCACAAAACGCAGTAATTTTGCGCTAAACGATAAAGATTGTATGGCGAGATCGTTGTGTTTTGACGCGTATAGTTTTTCCATCGGCCCTAGAAACATATTTTATAAGCAATAAGTGCTACCTTGTACACAATATTTGTTTGCTTTATTTTAGTTTTATCTTTGGTGAAATATTTTTAATATTTTGACTACGGGATTTAGTCAAGCCTTGTTTTAATATAATATAATTTAATATATTAAACACAGTTATTTTAAAAAGACACGAAAGATCTAAGTCAAAGATAATCAAGTAATGGAGATATATCTGAAAATTATTAGTATGTAGATGCGTACGTTGGTGTTTTCTCTGAGGTTTGATGTTTAATTCAAAATTATTTATTTGTTTAAAACAAGTATGTTATCCTATGTGACTCCGTGTTACAAAAATGATAGGTGTATGTACAGTACATTACAAATAAACAATTAAAATTATAATAGTAAGTATAAAAAAAGAAGTCAGAGATATTTTTTAGGGTACCGTAGTACCTAAAAGGTACAAAAGGAACCTTTATGGTGAGATTCCGTTGTCCGTACGTCACAGCCTCATAACTTTAGCACCGTTAAAGATAAAGACATGAAATTTGACACAAAAACAGCATTAATTTGCCCACATATTACAAAGAAAAATAAAATATGAAAAATTTGAAATTGTATAAAATATTTCCAAAACAAAAGTAATAAAAATAAAAAATATAATCCTAAAAATACAATATGTGTTTCGAATTGTAGATATTAAAAAGTAAAAATATATACTTTTACTACATTTACGTGCACTGGTTTCGAGAAATCTTTAAAAAAACATAAAAATATGTATATATGTATATCTCTAAGGTGTTATATTGTATAATTTCAACACAATTGATTTGATTGAATATTGCCACCTCAATCTCAAATGGAATCTATGTAATCTTGGATAGAGGAACATATATTTCCTACATTTATTACATGTAAAATAGATTGACTGTATGCAGTTAGCTTTTTCTGTTTTCTAGTCTTATGCTTCAAATCGTTCGTGCCATAAAAATAATTATGGTTAATCATAATAATATAATAATGTTATAATAATAGCGAATCGTGTTTTCGGGGTTTTCACCGTTAATACGTAAGGAGACATTATCAAAAAATTTTTTTTGTTACAGATTTATTGCCGGTCTCTTCCACGGTGCTTCCCTTACCATACTATTCTGTCTACGGCTACGAGAAGAAATTACTCCGGAACAAAAACAAAAAACGACCCCCGGGGAAAATATTTTTAGTCACTAGTACACCTAAATAAAATTATGTAAACGGAGATAATCAAGGTTTTTCTTTATTTATTTTCTCCCATCTTTAGTTGTTCGCGGAAAATAAGTCTGAGATTCACTAAATGGTTTCCTATTTCCGCGTGGGAAGGCATATAATTCAGTTTTGAGTTTCAACAGTGAAATTCAGGCCACGAAAATAACGTGGCTCGGAAATGATTTACATATGGTTAGGAAATCACTGCTTGGATGTTTTTATTTTTCATTTTTGTGGCTTCAATAATGGTTAATGGTAGCAAAGCTTCTCTTATATGCTTAAATAAAGTTAAAAGTGAAAGCCACGAAATAGGTTGCGTGAGTTAAGGGCGATCAAGTCGTGTCCGGTGCAAAATGTACAACTTAAGTTTGTTCTTCTTTTTTTTTAATTATGATATAAAATAAATGTGATTTATGCCATTTTGCGAACATAGTTTAATGTCAATTAGGCTTTTCCGTCAAAACTTTGTTATTTTATCCATTACTTTGTAAATTACTAGACACGCCAACTTAAAATACGCTTTTAATTTAACAAAATTTCAACAGTATTTTTATGATACCGATCCTTAATGGAACTAATGGGCCTTATATGGAATGATTATGAATGATATATGATTGGCAAAGTCCTGGAAAGGCTTATGTCCAGCAGTGGACGAACTAGGCTGATGGATGGATGGATGATCCTTAATTAAAGGAACACCATGAAATTGAACTTATAAATTCAATAGGAAAAGACTTAATACTCGACTCATTTTCATACTTTTAACAATACTAAATTTCAGGATACCTAAGGTATAATAGTTTTGTTTCTCAAATGTAAAATTTCATGGTCTGCCTTTTATTTAGGATACTATGTTACTCAGATGAATTCGGTTCTTATAGTTTCGACCGGTATCATGAAAATACAGGAGTTTTCCGGTTCGATTACCGGTACTGGCAGGTGATTTAAATAATCCTTCGAATGCAGTTTTTCTTTACTTTAAAAATAAAATAAAGGTTTCCCTTCAGGGGGCATTCATTTTGTTCAATCTGTATAACTAGTGACACACAAGACTGACATAAAAATCCAACGTGTATAATGTATTTGTATATGTACCGGTATAACCGTTATATGTATATGTACCGGTATAACCGTTATAGTCCCAAGATTTTGTAACTCAGGTTGTCTATATTATCCAAAAGAATACCCTAACAGACCTATCAACGCCTAGACCAAACAGCTGGGCATAGAAACATGAAATTTGGACTGTAGGTTTCTTGTAGAAAGAAGAGATTTTAGAAAATTTCCACTGGATCTGGAAAAACAAGGTTCACGCAAGCAACACTGCGGGTTAGTTCGAAACTGAGTATGACAACCCAGTTTCGAACTAACGTACATAGAACTTCCGTACATTCCAACTAACGTATATCGAAATTTCGAACTTTGAAGTACAGTAGTGAAGAATTTTTCTCGTCTACATAGTAAGATCCTGTGCTTTCTCACACCAATAACTGCGGCGAGACGCTGTCGAGGTAATCATGCCATCTGCGCTTTTGTGGTCTGCCTCACCGGCGGTATCCATTATGCACCCACTCAGTGGCAACTTTTGCCCAGATATCCGGGTGCTCAGAACTAACGTTGAAATTGTAATTGAATATTATTTATTTCCCACACTGATAAACTATATTTATGAAACATAATCATATCTAAATAAAAGTAGAAAAATATAAATAAACAATCAAGCTAGGATATAAAATTTTACATTGTGACAAAAAGGGACAGACGCCTCAGTCAGCATCTGCTGTACGCTACGAGCATGCCCAGCGCTGGTTTTCAGAATGTTTCTGTTCATACTGTAAAATCAGCTGGTGACCGAGAAAGCTACAATTAAGGTGATATGTAAAAGTTTTAGAGTCCCTTTTACTCCATATGTGAAAAAACCCTCAGTGCGAGAGGGACCTATTCGTGGAAAAGTAGCAAAAAGTCGGTTTATTATTAATTTAAAATGTACTAAAGTTGCTATCAAAATTTCGTTTAACCAGTTCCTAGATACCGTTAAAACCCATCTAATAAAATATAATTGCAGTCCATATGTCATTCTAAATGGTCAAACCAGGAGGATTGGTGTCGAAAATTACCTTATTTCAATAAATATTTCTATCGAGCCGAATTTTTCCAATCGCGTTTCTGTTTTAACAGATCCCTAAATAAAAATTCCAAAAATAATATACTACTTCATCAAAATAATACATTATTTACCAAAGTAGATATGTATGTTCTTAAAGTGTAGATTTTTTTTCCGTAGCGCCTTAAGGTCGAGTTTGCCTCAGATGTTAATCTAGTAAAAAATTAAAAAAATTAAATTATGGTATGCTATATGTGAAATGATTTACATTGATTAGAATTTTACATTTTCATCTATAATTTAACAACATAAATACCTAAACAGAGTGCAATTTAATACTTAACTTAGGTCCGTTTTACCACTACATAGTATACCCACATCATGAAGTAACCAAAGGAATCGTAGATATAATCTTGTTTTAAAAATAAAACTTCAATTATTTTAATACTGAGGAATGAATGGACCGCTTCATCGTCTCGGTAAATACAACGTGTAACAGAAAGGTGTAACCATATTTGAAGAGCTTATTCAGTTAATGATATAGAACATCTTTTACTATGGAGCCAACCAATAAATCTCAAAAAAAAATCTACCCTTCCATACGTTTCGGCCGAACGGCATTGCATTTTTCTATGAAACAGTTATTTTTTTTTTCGAGATACAGGGCTTGTTCCATAGTAAACGTTGTTCTATATCATTGACTGAACAAGCTCTTCAAATATGGTTACACCTTTCTGTTACACGTTGTATTTACCGAGACGATGCGAAGCGGTCCATTCATTCCTCAGTATTAAAAACGATATTTCCGGCATGTGCTTCTGTTATAAAATACCACTACACGTAATTATCATGTTACAGGGGACAGGTCACGAGCACTCAGATGCCGGCGGTTTCTTTTGTGTCGAGAGTCAAGACGGCGGCATTCCTTTTGACGCAGCGGCAGATGTCAGTCAATGTTCCGCTTTGCATAGTCTCGCTAAACGTAGTTATACATAGCAGTACGCCATGTTATTTATTTGGATAAAAACGTGTATTTTTCTGTTATTCGTATGTCCACAAAATGAACACTATTTTTCCCAAAGCACACATGAAAATAAAATACAAGATCAACTTAATCCTGTGATGAATGAGATCCATGGCGGATAAAACTGTATTTTATGGTTATTGTATTAATGTCATTTATTAATCGACCCGTATTTATATAGTATTAGGACTTTGATGAATGTGTTTCGGTAGTGCCGACTCAGTGCCGCACAAAAGTAAGTTCATTCATCATTTGTTATGTAAGTCCTTATCATATACATGATCATTGGGCGAACTGTTGTTGGGAATTTTGACAAAAATTTTGGCATACCCTAGCAACTTTTTTTATTATCCGTCCAGCACATAAGTGTAATGGCAAAGACTTTATATGCTTTTCATAGAGGCGATTATATGTTGTCTCTTTGGCCTCTTTTTCTTGGACACGTAATACTAGTGATCACGCAGCGAAACAACAAATTGGTGTGTTTTTAGCTAATACTGGAATATTTTGTAGGGAAAAAAATATTGAATTTAGGTGATATACCTTCATATTTCTATTACCTATTCTATGAAATCAAAATCAAGTTGATCTCTTAACCGCGTTATTTAAGGGAACGTTTGAAAACCAAAAAAAAAGAGGGTGCAAAACATTTTTTTTTGACAAAAGTATAAATCTTAGTACATTGTTTATACGTAAGATCCCTAGAGAAAAAAATTCAAAAATTCAAAATTCAAAATTCGTTTATTGTTTACAATTCACAGTTTACACGGTTTGGGACTCCCCTTTTAAGTTTAGTAACCTGTAATAGGAGAGGCCCGCTCATTCTATGGATATGAATTTAAACATTTGTAAACTACGCAAAAATATGACAAATATAATTTAGAAGAAATTAAGACGAATGGTATATACTTAATATAATTTTTGTATATTTTTAACTATACATATAATGTAATTTCATTTACTTTTTCTTACACGCAAAATTTTGAAAAAATTATATAATATTAATAATAAATGATAAAGGGCAGACAGATGACAAAGGAGTTATATTAGAAAGTGCATGACTCCCTAGCCCTACGACCAAGGTCGTGGGATCAGTAGTAAATTACTTCTAGGGAGTGAATACAAAATTATATATATATATATATATATATATACATGGGTAAGGATTAAAAGATTAATAAACCAAATATATTTTTTTCAATACAAGGAGAGTCCGAATTTCTTTGAACGAATCCTAGATAGCCTGGAGTTGGTCATGCTCTAGGCTCAGGTACAGTCTTAAAGTAATAGGTAATTAAGACTTCGGCACACAGCAATTGATGTTGTAGCGGGGCAGTAGCTGGACAAAATTCAAAATTCAAAAAGTTTATTTTGCAAAGTTGGTATATATAATACACGTTTCACAAGTCGAATTTTAATCTTATAAAAATATATGTAATAAAATAATAAATGTACATGAACTACTTAGATTAAATGTTTATTTAATTTATGTAGCAATATATATACGATTAAAATTATAGGTAAAATATTATTATACAAGGTGAAATCCAATCAACCGCCCGAACCCATACCGGAGACCCGGCCAGGGACCAGGAACAAGGTTCAATGATTACCAACCGAGCCCCCAGCACGAATCCAGGCGGCCGACCAAACCCCATCCTATATACTACATAGTAATAGGTTACATACATAATACATGTATATCTACTTTAACCAAGGGATAAGAAAATACAAGACAAGACGCGATGGCAGCTAGCGCAGGCGCGACGCAAGCGACGCCAAACGCGACGAGAAGCCCGAACACCCACTGCCATTTACTTTAATTTGGAATGGGTTTAACAAAACAGATACTGCATAACCAATAAAGAAATTACTTAACGAAATAGATAACACAGCTAAGAATCACTACCATTTATGCGAGAAAAACTCGACGCTTCGGTCAACTTAAGTGACTTAAGGGTCACTCTTAAGGCGTATGACCACGCTAAATAAGCAACTCGATGTGTGTCGGTACAAATATCAACGGAAATGACATTGAAATAATGTTAATTTCAGCGTGCCTTGAAAAGTGGCTGTTACGACAACCACTGCGTCTCCGGCTAGCGCAAAATAGGAGAAAATAATACTTTTCACATGGACGCCATTAACGGAAAGAAAAATTTTAACTTAAATTTTTTAGATCTAGTAATTTCCGATAATTTGGTGAAATAATAATTAAAATCGTTTTAGGCATTTGGAAGGAGTAAGAGAATTCTTGTGTTAATCATGTGAAGCTTTCGATGACTTTCGTTTTTTTTTGTCAAAACTTACAATAGCAAAACAGTTTATGAAACTTAAAATTTATTTTTGACTCTATAATGCACATCATATATTTTTATGAAAATTTTTGGACCACCCGTGTGGGAGGAGTAGGCCTTCAAAGACAGGTCTAAATTGCAGTTGGCGTATTCATTCGCCTTAAGTTGACCGAAACGTCTAGTTTTTCTCGCATAAATAGCAGTGAGTCTTAGCTGTGTTATCTATTTCATTACGATGGACACTCACCCTAATTTTAGTCATATAAGAAATTACTTCTTTATATAAAAATAAAATATATTTACGAAACGAAAAACAATGAGGATGACAATTATATATATATATATACAAGGTGAATTTTTCATCATCGTCCAAATTCATACTGGTGACTTGGTAAGTGATCAGTATTATGGATCAATAACAATTTTTGTGAAATACGTAAAATGAAATTTCGACTCCCCATAGTGATTCACTCGGGACTGGAACTGAACTTCTATGAGAAGCCGAAATTTCAATTTACGAGTTTCACAAAAATTGTTACTGATCCAAGATACTGATCACTTATTAAGCCTCCAGTATGAATTTGGACGATGATCAAAAAGTCACCTTGTTTATACAAATACAAATACAAACAAATACAAATTATTTATTTCTTGAAAACTTACACTAAAACATGCTTTAAAATTAAATCCTTAAACATAAAAAGAAAACAGTTATAATAAATGATTAAAAACAAATTATTTAGTGTCTACGTTTTCCAGTGGACCCCAAACTAAGTCGGGCTTGTCACGTGGGATCCAGAAATATGATTACCAGACTAAAGTACGAGTTTTGACAGGGTTATACAATGCAAAAGTTTTGTGACAGTAAAAGTCAAAAATCAATTAATAAACTAGTTATATTGTTAGATAGTAATAATAAGTATGTATATGTATATATATAATGTATATAAATAACTAATAAATAAGGGCTATCTATGAGGGGTGTTGAAGCAATGCTTCGGTAGCGTCGTAATCCAATGTAGACAGATAAGTTGTAACAGTCCTCTTAGCCTCTTTAACTGACGATGTTTTTATGCCTGTTACATTGCAAATAACGTTATATATAAAAGGAAAACTAAAATTGTTAAAACGCTGAGCAAAAATGGTTTTTACCAATGGGACATCTATTCTGTATACTCTTTTAAGTAACAATGATGGATGGATATATATATATATATTAATATTTGATATATTTTTTGCATTCAACTGATGACGGCCCCATACCGAGGGTCAAAATACATCGAGTAATATTTTTTTTAATTGTTTTAATACTAATAAATAATCGGAGAAAATATATACCTATTTATATTAAATATATATACATATACGTGTACGGTATACTCAAGTGCGCTCAGTGCGCGCGGAGGTTTACTAGGAAGATCGGCTACATTAGCCATCTTCGGGCTCATCACCGTCGTACCGACTAGGAGTCGAAGTGGTCGCCATGACCGAAAACGGTCGCAGTGCATAAAAAAAAAGATACGACGATAGACAGCGTGACGCCCCGCTTTTTGTGTGGCGTCTCTCATATACTTCCATAGTAGGTCGCCCGCTCACGCCGCGCTATCATCGCGCTCCGCTTCTGCCCCACTTTCTGTGTGCCAAACTGCCAAAGCTCTAACCGGTCGGCCATTGCTTCAGGCTTTTAGAAGCGCGCCAAGCGGTTCTTTTTGCGACGGCGCCGGGGCGGAGCGAACAAATGTATGAAGTTGTATAGAGCCGGCCATGGGTCGCCGCTCGCGCATCTTTTCCGGCTTCGAATGTCTTGCGCTCTCGAGACGGTGGTGTGCGGGGAGGTGGGTGGTTGAACCAGTGATCGAGCGCACAGGACGACCCTAGTGTCGAGCGCTTTGAGCGAGCGAGCGGGCTATACAGCTTTACGTGATAAATACGTAAACTAAATATGTTTCCTATAAGATTCAAAACATTAATAAAAGTAGTAATCAACACACGTTCAACTCGAACACTAGTTTTCTTTCCGCATTCCATCGTTGGCACCTCGGACAAGAAACCACCTAGTGGGACAGAAGGCGTGGATGGTTACTCACTAACAGGATCAAAGGGGATCTTGTTCAGTTGGTAACCAGTTTGCAAACGATTCAAAGATACACAATAAGCCATAGGTTTCGTAGATGCTTATATTTAGGTATAATCTCAAATTCGCTTCATTCTTCACGGCGCATATAAATATTATTACGCTTTTGCCCGCAGTTTCACTCGCGTAAAAGTGTTTTTTTAGGTATCAGCAGTTTTTTGGCTTGGTAGTTATTTTATTAACACCCGTTATAACCTGTATTTTGACCACGGTCACTACCGTGATAATGAAGAAAACCGCAACCTTTTTTTCTGTTAAGTGGTTCCCAAAATTTCGAAAAATTGTAAAGGATGTATTTTTGGCCTTATACAAATGAATTCATGTAAAATTTTACAAAAATATTCAATGTACAGACAGAATTTTTTTACTACTTTATTATAGAATATATTTAAAACACCACAGTAATTCTGACACTTACGAAAATGTTCAAAGGCGGAAGGCGGTGATATTTAGAAGCTCTTTATACAGAAACGTATCAAGCATAAAAAAAAAAAAAAAATTTCAACGCTTCTATTTACGGTATGGATTGACCATAGACAATACAGCCCAGAAAGACGTCTATTGTTCAACATCTTGCGTACAAATAATTCTGTCAACGATCTGAGGCATGAGAAACGGGATACTGCAATCCTATTGGCTCTTCCAATCTTACGTATAGCGCCACAAACTTATCTTTCCCGAAGACAAAGACTCTAACGTAATGAATATAGAAGCCATTTTGGTTTGGCCTACTGAAACATATAATTTTGGAGTGGCGAATTATATCTGCTGGTTCAGTCTGTTGACAGAAATCGGTCGCCTGTTATGAGGAGTCTATAGGCTGTATTTGCCTATGGGATTGACAGAGTCCATACAATATTACGTAACTGATTTTTGGCAATTTTCAACCCCCCTCCCCCCTTACAGTCACTCTATCGTCATTATCTAACGACCCCTTCCTCTCACAAAACTGATGTAATTTTCATTATCTGAATTACAAAATTAATTTTGTTGTTTAAACAGTATTTTTCGCTTTTGACCCCCTCCCCCTAATTGCAATTTTTGCTCATGATATAACCATAATACACAGACCATATTAACCCCCCCTCTTATTTCAAATTACTTAATATAAGATGTATTTATTCGACCGCCCGAATTTCTATGGGAGGTTCATAAAGTAATAGAGACTACACATGTGAAGTTTCAGATGGATCAGACAGGGTAATGGCTGGTCACGTGACATCGAGAATGAATGAATGAATGAACGTTTATGAACGTTTATTTGCCAGAGTGTGCGTATAACAAGTTCATAAATAGAAAAATAATAGTGTCAGCATAATTTACCATAAAAACAGTATGCAAAAAATATGTCTTATTAAGTTATAAACTAAGTATGTTGTTAAATACATTCGTATTACAATCGTATTAATGTGAGTAAAATTTGATTCTTTTCTGTGGGTGGACTTTTCACGATGAATCCAAAGCTATATACACACGATGTCCACCCACACAACCGAATCTAAATTTTACTCACACAAATTTATACGATCCTCAATGTCACGTGACCTGCCATTGCCTTACCTGAGCCACCTGAAACTTCACTTGTGTAATCTCTATCACCTACTGAACCTCACATGGAATTTTTGGGCGGTTGAATAATCCCACCTTAATTTCACCCCTAACAGAACTCTAAAACGCGAAGAAACCTTGATGTTCTACGGTCGTAACCAAGGTAACAAATAATGAAATGAAATCTATTATCTGACGCCTAAGAAAACCTTAGAACTTCTGTTATAATAACTGAAACCTTATATCCAACGCCTTTCACCTTTTACAAATTATTAATAACATCAGAATATCTTCTGACATTTTTGAACCGGCACTGAAACCGATGACATACTAGTACATAAAGCTTTATAAGAGAAACATTAGGGTAGTGAAACATGCTATCAGACTGGGTATTATGCATAGAGAAACTACCCCTAAAGAAGTGCATTGACACTTGGTGTGTTCGAAATAAACTCCGCCAACTTTCAAAGCGCTTCGATGTGCTTTGAATCCCCCGTAAATGGGATCAGATATATGATAATATATGCATGCATATTTTAGGTTATCAAGTGTATGTTGACTATTATATTTAATATAGTTACATACATATTTATATCGCTCTTTATGCACTCAATTTATATTTCAATAAGCCAATGTATAATTTTTCTTCATCTCTGTCGTTTATGGTTGGCTGGAAGAAATTTCTTTCAGAAATAAATCCGCCTTGGCCCTGTATTTCTCTTAATTATAAATTGTATTTATCTGTGCTTATAAACTTACAGGTGGTAGAGCTGACGTCGGGCTCGACTGTGGAGGTACCACCATCTTACTTGGAAACCCCCTCGAAGTAATTCGGGGGAGAGTAAGAGGACAGCTCAAAGGCAAAAAACCAGGAGGCCCACCATGCCTGGGACCGATGGATGGCGGTATATCCATCCCTAATAGCCGGGTCTTATATGGAACAGACTGGTGACGGGCTGCGGCGTCACTGGTGCGAGGGTTCCAACACCGCGCTCACCAACCCGCCTGCCCAGCGTGTGTGAGTATGGGCAATTCTTCCAGGATAACCGCTGGGAGTGGCAAAGTCCTGGAAAGGCTAATGTCCATCAGTGGACGAACTAGGCTGATGGATGGATGGATGGATGTGCTTATAAACTTAAAACCGCCCTTTCAGCGTATTATGCTTACGCCTACTCGTGGCTAATATATGGTGTTATACTGTTTGGACACTGATGTTGAAGAGATATTTATATTTCGAGTTTTATATTTTGACTCGCACTTGGCCGGTTTTTTTACATTTACATACTTCCTTTACTCTTATTGTCCCGTGTCCTGTGTCATCCCTCAAATTAAAAGTAAGAGGATTATCCTTTCCGGGACGGACGGGACTATTAGTCCCGGGACGTCTTGTGTCACTTTTTTTTTTCATTAATAAATATATAGTATGCCTCTATTAGCTTTTTATTTGCTGTTACACATATTATACAAGGTGACTTTTTGATCATCGTCCAAATTCATACTGGAGGCTTGATAAGTGATCAATATCTTGGATCAGTAACAATTTTTGTGAAATTCGTATAATGAAATTTCGGCTTCCCATATAAATTCTGTTACAGTCCCGAGTAAATCACTATGGGAAGTCGAAATTGCATTTTACGAATTTCACCAAAAATTTTACTGATACATGATACTGATCACTTACCAAGCCACCAGTATGAATTTGGACGATGATCAAAAAGTCACCTTGTATAAATTTAAAAATATATAATTCAAATAAATATATTTTTTATTATTACTTTTGTATAGCATTTAGTTATTTATAGATATGGAGCATATAAATTATAAAAACAATTAATTTATAGCGAGGCCGAAAAACGAGCATGTGAGGACGGAGAACGCGCCAGTGAGGCCGAAGGCCTCGCTATAAATTAATTGTTTTTATAATTTATATGCTCCATATCTATAAATATATATAATAAATAAAAGAAAATTTTGAACTTGAAATATATTTCGGCCCTTAGTAGGCCGTCATCAGTCAAGTATTTTTTTTTTCAGCTGTTGTGGTTAAATTTCTATGGGTTCGATCCCCGGTCGAACTTTTCGGAATTTATGTTACTTTTGGAATTTATTTGTATAACTTAATATTTACTACTAGATGAAAGGTGAAGGAAAACATCGTAATCAAACCTGCATAGGGTTCACCACCCATCATGTTGTCACGTAATTCGTCTGTGAAACGCGGGTGTACTTCATATTAGGAACAACTCTGACACCCCCTCGGGGATTCATGCCATGTCGATATATTTATAAATATAAACATATTTTTAATTCATTAAATACAAAAAGAAAACTGAAAATTTATACTCTCGCATATCCTTCCTCATTTATAGATATATCCAGTCTGGATAAAATGTGTTTGGAGATTTAATAGCTCCTCTAAGACCAGGCTCTCAGTTCACGTTTAAATTTCATAACGTAAAGCCTACGTTTTCCGTAAATCCCTTAAAATTAGTTACCTTATTTAGGCTTATATTTAGGAACGTTTTACCACCTGAACCGATTTGTATGCAATTACTATTCGCTTTATTACGCATTTATTAACGTCTACTGTAAGTTGAGCTTTGTGGATTATGTGGTTTGGTAGATTATTGGAACGTTTTCTCGGGGAGTGGAAGCTCAAAGTATATTTGTTGGCTTTATAACTACAGTTATTTCCTTTAATAGTGCTCCTTATTACCGGACCGGGTGAGATTAACACGTTTCGTAGGAACACAGACGAGTATTCGATTGGCACGCTTTAATAGAGTTCCTTTCTTACTTAAATATCGATACATTTTTATTTTACAAGAAAGATAATGGTCATAAGTAGTTCAGTCGTGCACAATAAGCTTTATACTACACCTGCTCGGAAAGTACCTTCTTACTTTTTTGAAAACGATGCAGAAAATTCGTCATTACTGTCATACAAATATGCGGGGGGAAAAAGTGTATGAAAATCCATTGTTAGCGTGCTGTTTTTTTTTTTTTAATATAGCACGAGCAAGTGGCCAGTATCATTTTGCGTACTCAGACATAATAGTAGTATATGCTACAAGGGCGCAAAGGAATAAATTACGAGGACGATTTAAAACACGAGCGTAGCGAGTGTTTTAAACGTAACCGAGTAATTTATTGCTTTTACGCCCGTGTATCATACTACATTTTTCAATGCATAGTGTGAGGAAATGAAAACAAATATAATCTTGTGAACTTTAAATTATGACTGGCTCAAAGGGATTGTATCCAGAGCCGTTAAACAGTGGGAAAAAAAAGTATAACATCTATGGTACACAGGAAAGGCTGCCGGTTAGCCAACCATTGCAAACAAATAAAAAAAAAAAATAATAAAGCCCTAGGGCAAAATAATCGACTTTCTGTTCGGTTTTGATGCATAAAAAGTGGGCCTTTACGAGCACATGCATTGAAAAAACTTTTTGTCTTTTGGCATAATATGATTAAATTAGGTTACCTACCAAGACGTTTATAACCAGGCTCTAGTATGTCAATTGTTACCTACTGATGTTATCAAAAGAAATCAAAACGTAACAATAACGCGCGAATCGCTTTTTTTGTTTTATCTGAATTTAAATTTGTAAAATTACTAGCTAGCTTCTGTCTAATGAAAGCTGAGAGTAACTTTACCTGACACGGGTATGGAAAGTAGGTACCTATATTATAAATGTTTTTAAACATAATTTGTCTTTTACTTTCCTCGTAGGTGTAGTATAAAGCACTATGTATCACTCGGGAGAAAGTGCGATTCCCTCGGTGAACAATGTACTATTTCGTTGAAATTATACAAAAGAAAATGTTATTTTAAATTGATCGGGGAAGTAATTTGTAATGATAAATGAGAAAATTCGTTAAGAAACAGTCATCGACAAAGCCTCTAAGACTAGCAAGCTGAAGTGGCAGTGGGCTGGTCAACTGGTCATATATCTGCCAAAAAACCGAATACCGATGGGGAAAAAAGTTCTCGACCTTGGACGAATAAACCAAATAAATAACAACATAACATTTAATAAACAATAAACTGGTTTATTCATCCAAGCGTTAGACGCAGTGTTGGACGCCCCCAGCTCGCTGGACTGACGATCTTGAACATATTTGTCGGTCGTGGCAGAATAAGGATGGCCGAAGATAGAAAATGTAGCGTACCCTCGGAGAAGCCTATGTCCAGCAGTTGACTGATATTTACTGATGGATTAGATTGGAAAGGGGGAGATTGAAAAAATTTAACAGCACGGGTCATTGACGAATGAATGAATGAATGATAAACACTTTATTGCACACAAATAAGAAGACAAGATACACACAAAGAACAGATAGAAGGCAAGGGCGGACTTATTCCTAAAATAAATTTCTTCCAGTCAACCTTGGGAAAACATAAAATTATTTTTATCTTGAAAATTTAACTTAATCAGTGCATAACAATATGTAATTTTACATATTGTTATGCACTGATTGTAAGTTATTTTAAACCTATAACATAAACATAAAAATATACTACATACAAATACATACATAAATACACAGATACATATATAGAGACAAACAGTAGCTAGGTAAGCAAGTCATTCAGAGAGATGATGAGACTTTATCAATAAAAGTGACCTTATATGTTATGTTATGACCTATTTCAACTTTATGATCTACTTACTGTTAGGTTCAGGTTGCCGTGTATTATATTAGTACTTACCATAAATTATGCAATAAATAATGTTGCATTGTGATTTCGATGGATTACTAAATCAATCCGTTCAACATCGACAACAGTGCTATCGATATTCTGGGAACACTCAGTTTTAGCACCTTAGTACTAAGTCTAAGCGTAAAACTATAATATTAAGCTGGCTGAATGTTATTGTTAGGATACTGGTTTGTGGTAACGCTATCGAGAAAGTAAATTGTAAGCTGCAATTTCGCAATCAAATTGTATTTAATGTAGAAAATGCTTCAAAGCACGGAATTTGATTTTATAAATTCAGTCTTTGATTTTTTTTCAGGTAAAATAAGTATTTATAAGTGAGTCAATGTGTAACTACATATATATTTTTTGTGGATTAAATCTTGAGGGTCCGTATAATGTCAAATGTTCATTATAAACTATACTTCTGATAAGCACGTTTTAACAAATGTTCATTATAAACTATACTTCTGATAAGCACGTTTTAACAAATGTTCATTATAAACTATACTTCTGATAAGCACGTTTTAACAAATGTTCATTATAAACTATACTTCTGATAAGCACGTTTTAACAAATGTTCATTATAAACTATACTTCTGATAAGCACGTTTTAACAAATGTTCATTATAAACTATACTTCTGATAAGCACGTTTTAACAAATGTTCATTATAAACTATACTTCTGATAAGCACGTTTTAACAAATGTTCATTATAAACTATACTTCTGGTAAGCACGTTTTAACAAATGTTCATTATAAACTATACTTCTGATAAGCACGTTTTAACAAATGTTCATTATAAACTATACTTCTGATAAGCACGTTTTAACAAATGTTCATTATAAACTATACTTCTGATAAGCACGTTTTAACAAAAACCCAATTTTCCATAGCTTAGTTTCTAAAAGTTTTTTTTTTTTCAGGTATATATGCCATTATGAAAACTAACATAATTTTTTTATGATTTTTAAAGAATTTTCCGATATGACTTGAGAATTTAAGACATAATACTGATTGTGATGTGAGATTGCTTATAAAAAAGTGGTCTGTCTCTGTCTATCTACTCATTTGTCATGCATCTATCAAATCAGTTGGAAGCAAACTATTATAAATTTATCTTGAAAGCAAAGGACACATTTCTAAACAGCCATTTATTTCCCAAGTGACGTTACTTGAAGGCAAATGGAAGTTGCAGCTTTTTCGTAAAAAATTTCATGTCCATGAGGTTTTCAAAGAATTTGCGGGTATGACGTCACTTGAGGCATTATACTGATTGTGGTGTGTCATCGCTCATATAAAAGTGGTGTGTGTCTGTCTGTCTACTTGCTAGTCATCCATCTGTCAAATCAGTCGGAAGCAAGTTATTATAAATTTATCTTGGTATCGAAGGACACATTTCTAAAAAACCATTTATTTCCCAAGTGACGTTACTTGAAGGCAAATGGAAGTTGCAGCTTTTTCGTAAAAAATTTCATGTCCATGAGGTTTTCAAAGAATTTGCGGGTATGACGTCACTTGAGGCATTATACTGATTGTGGTGTGTCATCGCTCATATAAAAGTGGTGTGTGTCTGTCTGTCTACTTGCCTGTCATTCATCTGTCAAATCAGTCGGAAGCAAGTTATTATAAATTTATCTTGGTATCGAAGGACACATTTCTAAAAAGCCATTTATTTCCCAAGTGACGTCACTTGAAGGCAAATGGAAGTTGCAACATTTTCGTACAAAAATTTATGTCCATGAAGTTTTTAAAGAAGTGTCGGATATGACGTCACTTAAGGCATTATACTGATTGTGATGTGTCATCGCTCATATAAAAGTGGTGTCTGTTTGTCTGTCTACTTGCCTGTCATCCATCTGTCAAATTAGTCGCAAGCAAATTATTATAAATTTATATTGATATTGAAGGACACCTTTCTAACCAGTCATTTCTCAAATAAAAATCTACTGTTTGTGACCATAGACGTCGTCTCACTCTACACCAATATCCCACACGACGCTGGTCTCTTCTCTCTTCGCACCCATCTAAACAACCGCCCGTTGCCCCATCAACCATCAACAAATTTTATAATAAAACTTTCAGAAATAATTCTTAACAACAACTTTTTTAGCTTCGAAAATAAATTTTATCATCAAATAAAAGGCACAGCAATGGGAACCCGAATGGCACCGAGCTACGCCAACATTTTCATGGCGTCCGTCGAAGAAAAGTTTTTAGCCTCGGAGCCTCTGAAACCACTTGTGTGGAAGAGGTTCATCGACGATATTTTCATGATCTGGCCGCACAACACAGACTCACTAACAAAATTTCTTGACCGACTCAACAACCACAGCCCATTAAAGTTCACTCACGATATCTCCACTGACAAAATCACATTTCTTGACGTTGACTTATTCATTGACCACAACAACCACATCCACACCTCCGTACACTTCAAACCGACCAACAAATTTCAATATCTACATTTTCATAGCTGTCATCCGGCGCATATCAAAAAATCCATACCTTACTCACTTTCGCTCCGTGGCCGCCGCATCTGCAACAATCAATACGCACTTGACAACTACCACAACAAAATTCACGACGCACTCTCCAAAAGACACTACCCAAATAACTTCCTCCAAAAACACTTACACCACAGACCAAACTTTCACAGACATATCAGAAACACAAACAAATCACACCAAACACGTCTAGTCACCACATACTTTCACGGCAGCCACAAACTAAAACAACTCATCAAAGAATCTCTACCCATTCTCCGGCAAAATAATGAAACTAAGGACCTACTCCCCAATAATCCACAAATCTGTTACAGACAAACCCGAAACCTGAAACACACACTTAGCAAAACAAAAACCAAACCACACACCGATTTCAGCAACACTTCACCTGGCACATCTCCCTGCCAACGGCGTAGATGTAAAACCTGCTCCATCATCAACACAACTACAGACATCAACACTCACCACACAACAAACATATATAAAACACATCCCAACACGTCATGCAAAACCAGCAACTGCATTTACCTACTGGAATGCCGTCATTGCCCGGCATTCTATGTAGGTGAAACCAAGAACCCAGTACACATCCGAATAAATCAACATCGACACACCTCAGACCGCACACCAAACAACATTCTTCTCATCCCTACACACACCCGCCTCCACAATTTAACGTTCAACGACTGTTTCACCTTACGCATCATCAAAGCATTCAGCCCTCCATTGACAGACATCGAATTAAGGACCTGGGAAACATCGTACATATGGTCACTTGGTGCTCACTATGGACCAGGACTTAACAGACAGCACTGACAGACAGCACTGACAGACAAACATGACATGACTCATCTGACAAAAAATTCTCTTTAATACCCCAATAGTACCATCATCATCATAACCATCACCATCATCATCATCATCATCATCATCATCATCATCATCACCATCATCATCATTATCATCATCATCATCATCATCATCATCATCATCATCATCATCATCATCACCATCATCATCATCATTATCATCATCATCATCATCATCATCATTATCACTACTATCATCACTCCCAAAAAGTTTCTTTGTTCCTCCTTCTTTTCAACAGATGTCACTTTTTTAAAAATTTATATTCTTTATATGTCATATTTATACCTCATTCGACTGATGACGACTCCACAGTAGGAGTCGAAATATATCGTATATTAATTGTTTTTATTATTTATATGCTTCACATCTACAAATAATTAAATGCCATACAAAGGTAATAATAAAAAATATATTTATTTGAATTTTAATATTTATAAATAAATATGTGTGTCCAATACCAGGTAAGTATCTAAAACTTTTAAAACAAAAAATTTGAACAAAATCATTATGAAAACTACCTCTAAGTAGGCTCATAAATCACCACAGTAACAAAGTTTATGTAAATTAGTTTTACCAGGATTGGGCGTTTTCCTATTGGCCGGCCTGGTACTGACCGGTCCGGCACGGTAAAAGCACGTCTAAGATGGAGACAAAATAAGAGGTTTTTTTATAATTTGAACTCGTTTTATGACTGGTCGGTGACGGTGACGGCACGGTGACGTAGGTCCTCGCCGGCGCCGTTGTTGTTGCCGGTACCCGTACAGCAAGCTTCCTGCTTCCCGCCGGCCTGCCGTTAAAACTGTACATTTTTTGAGTAAATATGTAACCTATTGCAGTGTGTGCGTGAGCGTGGCACGTGTGGGAGGATGCGATGTGACTCTTGATTTTTTATTCTAAATCCTTTAACAGGTAATAAAATATATATTCTGAAAATATATAGCAAATCGGTGAACAACAAAAACATAGAAGACGCATTTCTAACAAAGTGTCATTCGAAAATGGCACCAGAGACTGAAAAGGGTAAAAGGCTCATGATTAGTTCATACTGATATCATGCGACTTTAGGCCAGCCGTGATTGGCTGACTCAAAGACACAATGAAAAATATTGAAGCCGTCACCAAACAAAATTTTGTTCAATACACTTTATCGTGCAGTCATTTTTCAGCTCACTGTAGTAAAAAAATTGGTGTTCATTTTCAATTTCTCAAAGAAGCTACTCATATAATGTGTTGTCAGTTCTCTCGAAGGATCTGACTTTTAAGATCGGGTCGATCCAAAATCTGACCTCTTTGGCTATCTTATATTTACGTATTATGTTGTTTTTGATTTTACAAATTAAAAACAAAAATTCGTCAGACCAATTAGAGATTTTAGAGTAAATAAATTATAAGGTGTTTTTGGGTAGCGTTTAGTTTTTTTATTGAACCAAAATCGGTACACATATAAAGTTTAATTGAGCACCTCATTTTGTATCAATCAGAATTGAACTCTATCAGGTAACCTTAAAATAGCGCGCTCTGAGCCGTGGCTGTTACGACCACCAAGAAACACGCGCGCACGAAAAACCGAGTTTTTATTTAATGACTCAGTTTCTAGAAGAAATGATTAGTTTTTTTTTCTATCGAGTGAACTTACAGCAATTGAGTTTTTACTAAGACGTGCCCATGAGAAGAAAGTCTATATTATTTTTATAAAACTGATTGACCAAGTCACGCAATGTAAAATGGTCATTTGATGTAAAAAGTTAAATGTAAAAAATAGTGCAGATAAATACGAACATCACTGTCGAGGTTTTTTGTATGAATTATATTTTCGCTAGTCACTGCCCGAAAAGCCGGTGCAAACCAGCCTCAATGCCGGCTCCGGTGGAAAAAAGCAGCCCCGGCTCGTGTCGTACCGGATAATGGAAAAACGCCCATTAAGTAATACTTTTGTGATTTACACCTTTTAACGAGTTTATTTCGTGATAGGTAAATGGATTTTGCCTAGCCCCTTTGAAAGCCTATGAAAAACATTAATTGAAATCTAAAAACATAAATGTGACTGAAAGTAAAATGTACAATTTATCATTGTGTTTTGTATATTCAATTCTATTTGGAAACTGGTGGCTTTATATTACTATAAATTGTCCCAAATTATCTATTCCTATTGTAATATTTGGACTAACTATTTCATTATACTAAAATGACAAACAATAAATTAGCCTACCCGTGTATTTTACTTAACATTTAATTCAAATTTTTAAAACGTGAACATTAACGAAAAGCTGAGGCATTCTGAATTTTGCATTCTTTAAATTTAAATTCTTTAAATGTGAAATTGTGCGATATTTTTGTGAAATTTTGGGTGCCAAATGTTTATTTTTAACTAGGAAAGACAATTAAGATTAGCTGATATATTTTTACGATTGTCTAAACCTCGTCATCATAAAGAACGTGCCAAGCAGTTCCGAGACAAGCAAGAAAACTCCACTAGCCTCAAGCAAGGATTATTTCTCTCCACCGAAGCGACTCCCCTCAATTTTTCTTCAAACATCGGCGCCAGCCTCGCTCATACATTTTAAATAAGAATTATCCCTCCAAGTAAAAGAGACACCGAGAGGAAGTTACCCAGTAGCATCTAACCATTACTCCGAGAAATGCCAATTTAAACTTGTAACGAGGTTTACCACGAGTGCTCCGGAACGAAATTAAAAACTCCGCAGACGCGACGCTAGAATAGCTCCAAGGAGTCGATGAGCTCCTGGTAACCGGCCTAACTTTCATCTTCACTTTGTTACTTTTCCATTGAAGAATGTCATCTTTTACACGCTTAAGGCGATATGTAAAAGTTTTAGCGTCCGTGTTACTCCATATGCGAAAAAACCCTCAGTGCGAGAGGGACGAATTCGTGGAAAAATAGCAAAAAGTCGGTTTTTTATTAATATAAAAAGTACTAAGGATGCTATCAAAATTTCGTTTAACCAGGTCCTAGAAACCGTTAAAACCCATCTTATAAAATATAATTGCTGTCCATATGTCATTCTAAATTGTCAGACCAGGAGAATTGGTGTCGAAAAGGACCTCATATCAATAAATATTTCTATCGAGCCGAATTTCTCCAATCGCGTTTCTATTTTATCACTAGTAGTTTTAGTGATCACTAGTATTACGCGTCCAAAAACAAGAGGCCAAAGGGCCAACATATAATCGCCTCTATGAAAAGCAAATAAGGTATTTGCCATTAGACTTATTGTGCTGGACGGGTAATAAAAAAAGTTGCTAGGGTATGCCATCCTCTTAACCGCTACATTTTTTCTGTAATCTTAACATAATTACCTATCAATATTATCTGTACTATTACTGAGATTTTTTAATTATTTTTCGGTTCTCTTATTCTTTTTTGGTATAAGTTTCATAAAGCAAATGAAATGATATTTTGATCATATTTTAGGCCTATATTTTATTGGATGCAGGAAAATGCAAGTAATCACGTAAGAACGGCCGAAGTATTAGATAAAATATTGAAATGACATATTATATTTATTTCGAAATTTAAATCCTTTTTATTTACAAATAAAACACATGAAAATCGTTTATCCGGAAAAACACGAATACGATTGCCTTAAGGCCGACGATTGGCCCTCAGCTAGCCCAGATCTTAATCCTTTAGACTACAAATTTGGTTAGAGAACATGGCCTGCTCTAAACGACACAATCATTTGGAGTCGCTAAAAAGTTTCTCCGAGAAGAAGTCTATAATTTTCCAATAGAGACAGGTAAAACAATAGGCGCGTGACCCCGTACCCGTGCACCCGTAGCATAGTGTTTTATTGCGCGCGACGCGACTTAGTGATTCAATACACTTTGCTACGCGTGTAGGTGTGGCAAATAAATAATTTGTTTTCGTCATGATTATCTTAACGTTTTCATTACTATTAATTAAATATAACATCACGTCTAAAAAGTTAAGTCGTGTTATACCGAATGGACGTAAAAGTGCTACGTTGTATGTATGTAATGCCTTGGATATACTAAGAAATCCGTGTATTTGTTTACTAGCTGTTGCCCGCGACTTCGTTCGCGTGTAAGAAGATAATGCGGCTAGATTGTACACGAGAATCCCACAGTAAAAAGTATCTTGGTTTTTAAGTTGGGTAATAAGTAATTGAACAGTGATTTCCCTTCCTTCTTTCTTTGTAATCCATGTCTCAGTGCTGAAAATCGTGCAGTGGTTACCACATCAACACCCTTTCAGTAGCTTTTGCGTGATGCATGAAATACCTACAAAAATTTTATTTTTTTGTGTCATTATCCTATACCGCTAATATATTTAGCTTCACAATTTTCAGTTATTATAGTAACTAGCCCGATTCATCAAAGAAGGTATCACTATCTGTCATATAATTGCTGCAACTAAATTCGCATTGAAACTTTTTTTAACAAAATAGATGGCGCTATTTAAACGAAATAATGAAATATTTATTTAGGCGCGTTCTAATAATGAACAGTGCCACTTGTTGATTTTTTATGTAATAAATTGTATACGCTTCATAATTCTAACTA
The DNA here is from genome assembly GCA_934047225.1 of Ypsolopha sequella. Lineage (NCBI taxonomy): Eukaryota > Metazoa > Arthropoda > Insecta > Lepidoptera > Ypsolophidae > Ypsolopha > Ypsolopha sequella. Next base: position 30,302,976 of record OW203985.1, read on the forward strand.
AAGTTTTCTTGTTTTTTTCTTCTACATAATCTTTCGTGACGTCTCTATATTTATAGGCCTTCATCCCCATGAATTATTATTTGCTATGTAACTTCTAATTTCTAATAGTAGGAAAGTAAATTTCAAAAATCTTTATTAGAAAATTACTTTTTTTTCAACATTAGATTTTAATAAAAGAAGTCTATATTCTAATCCAAATTAAGCTCTGTCCCGTTCCGTTTATTGGTTTTAGATATAAGCGCGAACAAAAACAAACGGATAGACAGAAATGAATTATAAAAATTGCTGATTGTACTCTTTTATTATATGGTATTGATAATTTATTTATACACGAACCTCAAACCTATTTACAGTTTTGTACTAACTCGCAGGCTAAGACAGTGTTACAACATACCATTATTTTCTACTTATGTACACTTATACCTTATATATTAACTAATTTAAAAAGTTACGCACACTGTCAGCAAATTTTGTAAGTGTGCTGTAAAAATGTCAAGTTCTTGGCACTGAGCGATCAGAAGGTTCAAACATGGAAAATAAGAGCGTAACGAGCGAGCTGTGTGCAAAGCGGGGGCCACAGCCTCGCATACCGGTCCGGCGCGGCGCCGTGCCAGCGCACAGCTCGCGAGCGTAGCGGCGTCGTCCACTCGGTTGTGTAATAGCAGATAGTAATAAACTAGTAGCGCTAGCACTCGTAGCACAGTGTTTAATCGCGCGAGACGCCACTTAGATGAATCACACGTGCGAGGAAAGTGACACGATGTTTTTTGCGATTAAACAGTATCTCACGCTCCTCGCACCTGTGATTCAACTAAGTGGAATCACGCGCGATTAAACACTGTGCTGCAAAGTCAGAGGTGCGACTGTGTAAGGAAATAGTCATGATATCGTCTATCGCTATTGCTTTAAAAGGTAATGTGATTGGCTAGAAATGACATGACTCATCACTTCTAGCCAATCACGCGTACTTTTGAAAGCAATAGTGATAGATGTTGAAGTTAGACAACAAGGCGTCTGATCCGCCTTTAATACTGAGAGGCTTTCCGCCAAGATGTAGTTCGATTACTAAAAACGTTTATTGTAATAGAGTACCCTTTTAACCACTTAAGCATAGTCAATTATCAAAACTTAAGCTTGACTAAAGCGTAACTCCTTGAGGGAATGTAAACACGGCAGAATAAGTCCACAGCAAGTCAGGAGCCAGTTTAAGAACAAACTCGGGAAATGCTTAAGACCAGGAGCCGTTCGTTACAAATATTACTCATATTTTGTTCAGAAAATATCATAACATATTTAACCACAATTTTTTTTTCAAGTTTGATAATTTAAATTAGTAAAAAAAAAAAGCAAAAGCGTCAATATGATTATTGTAATCCAACTCAAAACAAAAGAACTATTCAAAAATGTCAACAACTAAGTTTTTCAAAAATTGTGGCAGTTTGATCTTGAAGTTTATCGGGTCATCTAATTATGAATTAGGTTTATGAGTAAGATGTTGATGATTTAAACTGTTTTTTAATGCAGTCGGATCAATAACAGACCTATTCAAATTAAATAAACAAGTCCCTGTCTGCAAAGAAAAACTGTTATCCTACCCATAGTAGGCACAATTTCATAATCCGATTACCTCAACACCCTCAAAATCTGCCAATTTGAACAACTATGGTGTTATAAGTAGAGTTACAAAGTGTTATAATAATTCTTGTGTGATAGATAGCCAATAAAATTTTAAAATTAGATGATCATACTAAGAGCAACATTTGCCTCGGAAATATCAAAATTGTATTAAAGAAACAATTGGTAGGTATCTAGGCAAAAATAATATTTGCAGAGTAGCGATAGAAGTCGAAAAAAAAAACAATTTTTCAGCTTCTAGGTTATTTTACACCACCATCTATTTAGCTAAGTGACACTCTCACAATTTTTAAGAAACAAATGTCCGCATTAAAAAGTTGGTTTAGTTAGCTGAGTTTCAGGTTCATAATCCATTGCTACGCAGGTTTATGCAATTTATTTTAATTTTTGATGCATTTTCGCCAATTTGCTAATTGACTTGAAGAATATTATATCTGTACGCGTTTGATAATTTTACTTAATTATTTGTTTTTCACTTATAATGTGTATATTATAGTGATTTGCCAGTTTGTCAAAGTATAATTACAACTGGCCAAATAGTGAAGGAAAACGTTTAACCTGTATAAAACTCAACATTTGACACCCGTTAAAATTAAGGCATGTTTTCCAGAATATTTTATATATAGGTATTTTAAAGTCGTAGGTTCATGATTTACAGCCTATAAGCCTGATATGACTAAACTCAGCGCTGTATACAAAAATACTTTAGTTTTTATGTTACATCATATAACTGACCTTCCTTAATCCTAATCTTGTCAATCTTGTGCGTGTCGTTGCAAATTAAAATCACATAGAAACCTAAATGTTATATCTTGACTGAAGACATAGGTACATCTACACAGGCCATCAATCATCTTTAGCTTTTTGTATGGCAACTGAACAGACTGCCACAAGAAAGATCAAAATTCTTGATCCTGGCTCCCGTACTAGATTCGGAGACGTTACGGTATGTTACGAAACAATCCAGACTGTAAGACAGAGCCCCTACGTGAGGCGGATACTAACCGCAGCGGGCCGCTGTTTGAAGCCCCTTGATCGCCTCGCCTCGCCTCGCCTTTGCCCCCAATAGTTTTAGATAAAAGCAGTTATTGAATATTTAACTTCCATAAAATGAAATATGGAATATAAAGGACGGAAAACTTTGCACGTTATTATTAAATTCTGTATGAAGTTTCGTTTTGTTTAAACACCAAAATGCCCCTTGCCTTTTTTTTTAATCTTGGAGATATGATTTTTCATGTAGTCCCACTCTCAATTAAATTTTGTAATAAACACTCAAAGACATTATTAGAGGAACGCTAAAAACTTCATACGTTTCTTTTTCTAAAGTACTTCCATATACTATGTACATTTTTCCAAAAATTCAATTTATGAATTATTTATGAAGTTAGAATAAAGAAATTTCGAATTCTCTCATGGTAGACCAGAGTCCAAGCTGAGTCAATAAAATTTTAATTTATAAACAATATTCTTATCCTAGATTTTAACTATTAAGGACTTATCTAGAAGTAGTTCTGGTGCAATTTTAAAATCATGTTTCTACTCGCGAGTCTGTGTTATTTAAGCATTTATTTTTATCGGACGCAATAATTCTATCCATGTATTCAGACACCCCCAATAGACGCCCGATAGCTCGCTGTTACTCCTGGAAGAAATGCCCATACTCACACACGCTGAGCAGACGAGTTGGTAAGCGCGGTGCCGAAACCCTCGCACAAGTAACGCCGCTGCCCGTCACCAGTCTGTTTTACATAAGGGCTGACAATTGGGGATGGATAAGTGGCGTGCAAATAGTAAAATTCCACCGTTTACAAACGGCGTCGTCAGTTTCTAAACGCTCGCAATTCTGCAATTTGCCGTTCGGAAGTTTTTCACACAAACTTGAAAAATAGGTACGACAACGAGCGGAGCGAAGAAGAGCGTGTTAGGTTTACACGTAAGAACATATTGGCAGCCGAGCAGAGCAGAGCGGAGCAAGGCGACCCTCAATACTTCTAACAGAATGTATATCAAAATTCATGATGCCAAATTCTGCTATTTGACGAAGATTTGTCAAAAAGCAAAATAGTGAGCGTTTAAAATCCACCATCTACCATTAGATACACAGACACATCACACAAGCAAGTAGATTAGTCGTCGTGGATGGCAAGAACTGAAACGAGTGCAACTTTGACAGCGGCTGTCAGTGTCCCAACTAAGACATAACATTACATGACATGAATACTCTTTATTGTGCACCGAAATAAAAGAACTTATAAAATATTTTTAAAACAGAGGGTACAATTAGCGGTCTTATATCTAGAGCGATTTCTTGCAGACAACCTTTGGGTGGAAGATAATGTAAAATGGAGGATAAGACGTAGGAGGTGTAAAAGAAATACGAGTATATACGTAATAAATAAACTAATACTTATGTTACCTAAATATTAAATTATCTACATGTGAATATACATACATACAAATACATAATAATACAATATTATGTGTACCAATATCAGAGAGAATATAACACAGTTATAGATCAGGAAATATTTTTTGCACCGATTTGTCTTATCTGCTCATTTTTGGAGGACAATGGTGTCGATTCGGCGTAACACAAATTAACTTTTTTGACAGGACTAAACTTATTTTGAGTGTCCTGTCTTTGTCTTTTCGATACAGTAAGAAAAATACAGAACGCTTAAAGTAAGCTAGTCCTGTCAAATAATTCATGTTATGCTGTTTATTAACTTTGTGTGAAGAGCTAGTGTTGATATATTTAGTTTGTTGGATAAACTAAGAGAACTGTAAGAAAACGAGTTACTTATATACGCAACATTTTTATTTAAACAGTACTTTGTAAGATATAGTAAACCGATATTAAATAATAAATATTAAAAACATTCCCTAATGACTTCGGGTGTGATGAACACCTGCACTCATTAAAATGTATGTTTACTTCATTTACCTTTTGTGTAAAAACCAGTGTTCTGTTTTAATGCCCCTATTGCAAATTTGCAACACAATATATCAGCGGTTCCTTTCATTTTATAATAATATTTCACAAACGCTATATTATTAACGCTCGCTATTCCAAATACTTGTAAATTATCGGAAACTCCTCATAGTTTGAAAGTTCTTCTTAAACGTAGAAACTATATAGTGCAAGTGTAGCGAAACCAATTATCCTGTCTGTACCTCAGAGTCCTATTTCATATCAAAATAGGTCAAAACAAGGTTATTTCGTAAGTTGACTTGGACTTTTGCCCGTATGCTACCGCTTGTTACACAATAGGGCAAGATGGGGCAAAGTACGTGCAGTGAATGCGGCCACCACCGTGCACGAAGTTTCTATACCCTTGATATTATAGGTACCATCAAAGCAAGTTTCGCTGACTTACTTTGCTTCCTAGTTAATAGTATACCACGGTTGAAAACCAAGCAAGATATAAGCCAGAAAACAGTATGAAAATTCAACAATATGCAGTATCAAGCACTATTGCATTGGTATAAAAGTTTACGAGCTAGCCGAATGCTATATTTAATGGTTTTTAGGCTATTTTAATGCCTTAAGCTCAATAGATTCTGTCTATTTGCACTTATTTTAATAATCGTCGGTGAAACAGATCACACTTGAATACCTTTGACACCCCCTCGGGGATTCATAGCTTTTTCGCGAAACAGTTGCATTTTTTGCCATCAAATGGCAGTATGGCGATATATATACGTACATTATGCATATATTCACAGTAAAGTTGCATGCGCAGTGATAAATCATTTTGTTAATATAATATGTAAAAGAAAAGTTTAGGTACTTTTCAAAATATTCGACCATTGCATTGAATAGTTAGTGGCGCTGGTGAGAATCAAAATGTTCGACCATTGCATTGAATAGTTAGTGGCGCTGGTGAGAATCAAAATGTTCGACCATTGCATTGAATAGTTAGTGGCGCTGGTGAGAATCAAAATGTTCGACCATTGCATTGAATAGTTAGTGGCGCTGGTGAGAATCAAAATGTTCGACCATTGCATTGAATAGTTAGTGGCGCTGGTGAGAATCAAAATGTTCGACCATTGCATTGAATAGTTAGTGGCGCTGGTGAGAATCAAAATGTTCGACCATTGCATTGAATAGTTAGTGGCGCTGGTGAGAATCAAAATGTTCGACCATTGCATTGAATAGTTAGTGGCGCTGGTGAGAATCAAAATGTTCGACCATTGCATTGAATAGTTAGTGGCGCTGGTGAGAATCAAAATGTTCGACCATTGCATTGAATAGTTAGTGGCGCTGGTGAGAATCAAAATGTTCGACCATTGCATTGAATAGTTAGTGGCGCTGGTGAGAATCAAAATGTTCGACCATTGCACTGAATAGTTAGTGGCGCTGGTGAGAATCAAAATGTTCGACCATTGCATTGAATAGTTAGTGGCGCTGGTGAGAATCAAAATGTTCGACCATTGCATTGAATAGTTAGTGGCGCTGGTGAGAATCAAAATGTTCGACCATTGCATTGAATAGTTAGTGGCGCTGGTGAGAATCAAAATGTTCGACCATTGCATTGAATAGTTAGTAGCGCTGGTGAGAATCAAAATGTTCGACCATTGCATTGAATAGTTAGTGGCGCTGGTGAGAATCAAAATGTTCGACCATTGCATTGAATAGTTAGTGGCGCTGGTGAGAATCAAAATGTTCGACCATTGCATTGAATAGTTAGTGGCGCTGGTGAGAATCAAAATGTTCGACCATTGCATTGAATAGTTAGTGGCGCTGGTGAGAATCAAAATGTTCGACCATTGCATTGAATAGTTAGTGGCGCTGGTGAGAATCAAAATGTTCGACCATTGCATTGAATAGTTAGTGGCGCTGGTGAGAATCAAAATGTTCGACCATTGCATTGAATAGTTAGTGGCGCTGGTGAGAATCAAAATGTTCGACCATTGCATTGAATAGTTAGTGGCGCTGGTGAGAATCAAAATGTTCGACCATTGCATTGAATAGTTAGTGTCGCTGATGAGAATCAAAATGTTCGACCATTGCATTGAATAGTTAGTGGCGCTGGTGAGAATCAAAATGTTCGACCATTGCATTGAATAGTTAGTGGCGCTGGTGAGAATCAAAATGTTCGACCATTGCATTGAATAGTTAGTGTCGCTGATGAGAATCAAAATGTTCGACCATTGCATTGAATAGTTAGTGGCGCTGGTGAGAATCAAAATGTTCGACCATTGCATTAAATAATTAGTGGCGCTGCTCAAAATCAAAATGTTCGACAATTGCATTGAATAATTAGTGGCGCTGGTCAAAATCAAAATGTTCGACCATTGCATTGAATAATTAGTGGCACTGGTGAGAATCAAAATGTTCGACCATTGCATTGAATAGTTAGTGGCGCTGGTGAGAATAAAAATATTCGACCATTGCATTGAATAATTAGTGGCACTGGTGAGAATCAAAATGTTCGACCATTGCATTGAATAGTTAGTGGCGCTGGTGAGAATCAAAATGTTCGACCATTGCATTGAATAATTAGTGGCGCTGGTCAGAATCAAAATGTTCGACCATTGCATTGAATAATTAGTGGCGCTGGTCAGAATCAAAATGTTCGACCATTGCATTGAATAATTAGTGGCGCTGGTCAGAATCAAAATGTTCGACCTGGATGTATAAGTGCCTTATGTGTTTTCATGGGGAGCAAATTTGTATGAAATCTACGAATAATAATATTCGTTATATGAAATTGCTTACGTGAAGTGAAATATCTATTATTCGCGTCAAGTTAGAAGTCTGATGTTTTTACACCACCATGAAACCGTAGACTTCTGTAAGAGGTATTAGTTTCAACATACGGGGCCTGAGCAAAAAGGCCTTGACAGAAACACAGACAGACAGACAGATGGACAACAAAGTCATCCTGTAAGGGTTTCGTTTTTTCATTTTGAGGTACGGAACCCTAAAAACTGGAAAAGGTAGCTTTTTTTTAACACCTAAAAGAAGAAATGATGAAGTATTGAGTAGAAGAAATAAGGTCTCTCCTTATAATGAAAATAAAAAAAAATTGGTTTGTTGGTCTTTATTAACTGAACGTACTATTAAAACCACAGAATATAATTCCAACCATTTTTTTTATTGTTTTTTAACGTTCCCTAGAAAACCGCGGTTAAAGGATCGACTTCATTTTTTTTGAACTGAATCTAATAAAATGCAATATTTTTTTGCCTACAAAATATTTCAGTATTTTATTTGCACACCTGCCTCTGTCACTTTCTTGTACTTTCTGTCGGGTTGACTGGGAGAAAATGCTTCTAGCATTAAGTCCACCTGTTGTACATTAAACTGTGTTTTGTGCAATAAAGAATTTAGAAGAAGAAGAAAATCCCTCCAAATTGTTGAATCCAAGAAAAAGAGGCCAATGAGCCAACATATATATAATCGCCTGTATCAAAAGCTAATAAATAATTTAAATGATATATAATAATAAATAAATAAATAAATATAATAAATAATAATATAGTTAAATATATAACACGTATATAATTTAAAATTAATAATTAAAGTCTTTGCAATTAGATGTGCTGGATGGGTAATTAAAAAAGTTACCACGGTATGCCATACTCTTAAGAGTTCCGCACTCAGATTGCGGGTTGTTTTTGTCGCCTTAATGTTGCTACGTGATCTAAATATGTTGTTGTTATTTACCATCATGTTTTTAGGGTTTCGTACCAGTATTGTAATGTGGTACGGAACCTTTTTTGCGCGAGTCCGACTCGCACTTGACCAATTTTTAACGTTTATTAGTAATACACAATGAATTATGCTCGAAAAAGGGGCAACGTTTTGTTTGACAGAAAACGAGAAAGACCCTTTTAATATTCATAGTCATTCTCTTTGTAACGTGGAAAATTTAATTTTTTAATATTATTTCTAGTTAATTTGAATGCTTTAAATTAAAATAAAAATAAACTGAATTAAGCTTTTATATTTTAAATGTTGTTTTTAGATAAATACCTAGATTTATATAAGCGGCGGTAGCCCAGGAGTAGAACGCTGCCGTCTCAATTTTGAGATCCAGGTTCAATTCCCGGCCGGGGATGCACCAATAAGTTTTTCGGAATTTAAGGAATAAGGAAACCTGCATCCCTGCATGCCCGAAAAAGCGTGTATTTTTGTGCCCGAAGTACGGCGATTGGTCTAACTACCTATAACGTTGGGATTAATAATCGTCGGTAAAACGCGGGTGTGTGCGGGAAACTTTCATTTCACAGTTCACACTCGGGAACACCTCTGACACCCCCTCGGGGATTCATGTCGTGACGATTTACACAATATACATGCTTTAAAGGTAAAAGTTACCATAAATACAGCAAAATTATGAAAGAATTTTTCTAGTTAATAATTAATCTTACATGACTTGCGTACCACGGTTCATGAATAAGTTGACAAAACTAGCATTTGTAATTTTAAATTTCTGCTGAAAAAAAGGTGCTACAAAATGCGCTTAATGAAATTTGTATACAAGCTCTAGAGCTACAAACAACAAAGCTTCTTATGGGGCTTGTATCTCTCAACGACCTTGACTAGACTTGTGTCTGTACAAATATCGACAGAAACTATATTGGAATAAGGTTCATATCAGCGCGCACTGCAAATTGGCTGTTACGACGTTCGCTGCGTATCCACGGATAGCGCAAAATAGGAGAACATTTTACTTTTCACGTGGACGCGATGGACGGAATAAAAATCCATCAATAATTTTTCTCAACTATATTTTTTAAATGTACAAGAACCATACAAATAATATAAGTGGTTTCAAAGAAATAACCAATTTTAGTCTAAATCAGTTTGATTTTGAACAATATTTTCACGACTTTTCTTAACACGTGAATAATTCCTTTTAATAAAGTTGTTGTTTATAGCTTAACTAACAATATCAAGGGTGCTAAGATGATGTTGCAGAAGCCGGAAACTGGCGATAGTATTCGTCCATGCGAACAAATTGTTGTGAAAAAAATTGAGAAATCGAGAAAAAAACATCAGTTGCTCGTATATTTTGGTCGGGTAGCTGTGTAACTTTTCTATGGACAGCTGATTTTTAGAGTTCCGTAGTACCTAAAAGGTACAAAAGGAACCTTTATGGTGAGACCCCGTTGTCCGTCCATCCGTATGTCACAGCCTCATAACTTTAGCACCGATAAAAATAAAGACTTTAAATTTGGCCATATAATACCTACGATGTAAAAACAATTTGAATAATTTGAAATTAATCAAAATATTTCCAAAACAAAAGAGAGAAAAATAAAAATATTATCTTAAAAATAATGATAAATAGATATTAAAAAGTTAATTGTAAAAATATATATTTTTACTATATTTACTTGCACTGCTTTCGAGGATTCTTGAAAAAACCACAAAAAATCTATGTCCACCCCCTTATATCCAAAACTGGTGGACCGAAAAATATGAAAAAATGTCTATTATAGATCATAACTGACTAGTTAGTTTTCTTGTCATTGACTAATGACAAGAAAACTATAGCTATTTAAAGAAACTTGAACACAAATGAGACATAAAAAAAGTAAAATGAAAAAAAATATATATATTTTTTTAAAAACACAGTATACTAGATATCAAATCGTATGTTATGATGAGCTGATTGTTAAAATATATAGTTAGGCTATATTTACTTGTATTGTATTGTTAAATGTACGTCCACCCTTATCTCCAAAACTGATGGACCGAAAATATAAAAAATGCATGGTAATATCTGTTTACGTAAATATTACAGGAAAAATATAGCGGTTGAGAAATTCACGAAAAAAATTACAAGGTAAAATTTTTCATCCACGATACGAAACCTTAGGTATTTTTTTTCGCTATTTTAGGGTTGGCTCCGTCGTTTAAGTTGTTCGTATGCACAAGTACTATCACCAGTTTATATTTATATTTATATATTTATCTACTCCCATACTGGAAAAAGGTAATTGCAACATCAAAAGCAGCAGAGACCAGAAATAAGCCCCTGCCTTATTTCTTAAGCCACGCCCCTTTTATCCTGATTGGCCATCAAGGCAGCATTACCGGAATGACGCGCCCTAGGTTAATGAACGAGTGTTCTTCTTCTCATTTTCATGAAATTGTTAGTTGGAAATATTATAAATAAAATACGATATTTTTGATGGTAGTAGATAAAGTAGTGTGTGCAACTGAACATAATTAGACATTGGGACACTCGTGCAAAACTATTACGAAACTCACTTCGTTCGTTTCGTAAAGCACTCGTGTCCCTGTGTCTCGATTTTACAAAATTTTACAAAAATACAATTTTTTCATAATTTTTAAACAAACCGTTTAAGAGTAATAACTTTACCAAAAAGAGGCCTTTTCAGACTTGCATTCAAACTGTTGCCTCTCGCAACGAAAAGAAAATCTTTTATAGCACACTGATGAAGCAAGTTCTTTGAAGCGAGATTATTTTGTAAACTTAACTAAATTCCGGAAATGGTTCTGTCATATTTTGTCACCAGAAATCTTGGTTAGACACAACATTAAAACGCAGCAAATAAAAAACTCAACTGAAGGATTTAACAAATTTTTCTTGTTTTGAAAAACCACATAATATATAATATTAGCGAAAATACGTGTAAATTCTCGTCACAACTTTAGTATTACAGATAACCCTTATCAAAAACTTGATTTTGCATGTTATTTTTATTTCATGATATAACCGAAGAAAATAAAAAATAAAGATAAAGATAAAGAATCATTTATTTAAATGCCACAACACACACGAAACAAAACACATTTTAAATACAACTTTTTTAACTAAAAATAAAATTGATAAATAACACACTGATTACATATAAACATGGAACGTCATGTGTCGTGGCAATAAAAAGGACCCCGACTCAGCATATGCTACGGGTGTTACCAGTAACATCCCGCAACGCTGTTATTCTGCTAGGGCCTGCAGTTGATATATAAGCACAGAAACAGTACACGGCATCCGAATAAAATAGAAGTACGTATATAAATATAAATATTTATTTATGTCGTATATATAATTAAAGATAAATATTCACATAGTATAAACTATTTAAAATATAAATGTTTTCATTGTCTAACATAACCCTACAAAAACAATTTGAAAAAAGAAAAATGCAGGAGCGGCAACGGCGGCGACAAACGGGGCGGGCGATGCAATCAACATCTCATTAGTGGAACTCCTTAATTCTCCTTGTCCCCGGAGACTCTCCGTGATTACTTCGATAAACCGTTTACAACAAATTCCTTTTTACTTTTTATTCCGCTCCGTGTTTGAGGTTGGTAGATATATTGAAGTTGGATTGTAGAATAAGCTGTTTTACAAAACCACTAGTTGTTTTACTAAACGGTGCCGTTATTTAAAACGGCTAACTGAGCTAAATGACGTTCAGTTGGATTGTCAATTCGTTAGGTTCAGAGCGGTTTCACAGCCGGATTGTCAAAAATCCGCCTTTTTCTGATTAATCGAAACAGAACACTTTCACTTGAATCTTACTTGAAAGTAATATTTATTATTAGTATGTTTATTTACTCCTATATTACGATAAAGTAATTACATGATCAAAAGCTGTTTTAAGACATTTCGACTATTTTTGGATCAACAAAATTTTTAATAAATAAATCAGTCATCCCACACTACTTAATGTTCTTTATGATAAAATTAGTGTAAAATTATGAAATTTAAGGCGATAACAAAAAAAAAATGGGGTTTTTTCGAATCCATTTACCCCACTAAAACGTCATCTACGTATTTCATTTTTGGGTAATTGTTTATTGAGTATTTGATTAAGGCCCCAGACTCTCTTTGCAACATTTCGCTTTCATCTTACCTGAGTCTTTAGAAGTGGCGCTCCCCCCACTGCATTAAGATGTCAGAGACCGCACCTGAATGTTGCTCTACTTCGTTAAATGAGTGTACGATTACTTAAAATTTGACATGTGAAGATTTTTAATTATTCAAGTAACGGTAATTTACAAAGTTTGGTTTGTTTATCGGAACAAACAAAATGAATTTGCAAAAGCAAAATAAACAAAAGTAAATCTACCTGGAATAGATGGCTTATTGGTAGCAGTAAGAGTGATTAGTATTTAGACACAATACATTTAGGTCATGCAATTATTTGCAGATTTTTACCGAAGGGGTGTCAAGAGGTGTTCCGAGTGTGAACTGTGAGATGCAAGTCATAAGTCCACCCATACGTGTACCTATAAGTACACCCGCGTTTCTCTGACGATTATTACGTCTCAACGTGATGAGCCCTATTGCTCGAAGGAAACCTGCATGCCCTAAAAAGCATGTAGTTGTGCCCGAAAATTTCTTTATTCATCAAGATTTTCATTTAACTTATGCCTGACATAAAAAATACCTTTATAAAATTTGGAAATGTAGAAAATTAATAATCAAATCGTAACAATGAAAACATTTAAAATTATGTATTCCTAATACTCACACACATATTACAAATATTACAATCAGTTCTTAAAGTAATATAATATCAAAAATAGAAACTCTTACGGTAATTAAGTGTCTGTCAGTTTGTGTTTCCATGATTATGACTAAGGTGCAATAAAAAAGGTAAAAAATGTAGTTTTAGAAATGTGATGTCTTAATGATAAGAACCGCAGCTGCGTACGTTCTTTTGTTTTGATGCATTATTGTCTAGCACGTTGTTATCTCAACTGTCAGTTTTAGTGACTTCGATAGCTTTTTAAGATATTTTAAATAAAAGTAAGTAAAGTAATAAAAAGGATGTAGCTTCGGCTTTAGTTATTCCAAAAAGTGGCGACAGCGGTGCTGGTATAAAATTTTTGTCACGCCATCCCCGTGGGTTATTTAGACCACAACTTCTAAAATACGGCTTTACGGGTTTTCGAATTAACAAACATTAACATAACGTAATCTAAGCGAATTAGGGCATGGATAACCGGATACTTATGGTAAAAATTAAGGGAAGTAATAAAAGCTCCGAAAACTAAATTAAAACCGCCTAAAAAAACGGCCTACCGCAAACATCTTGAAAAAAAACGGGCCAAGTGCGAGTCAGACTCTAGTCAGAACCTAGGGTTCCGTATTGTGGATGATAAATTTAGTTTTATTATTTTTTTTCGTGAATTTCTCAACCACTTTATTTTTTCTGTAATTCTTACGTAAACGCGTATTACCATGATTTTTTTCATATTTTTCGGTCCACCAGTTTTGGAGATAAGAGGGGGGACAAATGTATATTTTTTTATAGATTTTCAAGGATTTATCGAAATAGATGCAATTAAATATAGCCAAACTATATATTATTACAATAAGCTTTTTAATACCTACAATGTGATACCCATATTGTATTTTTATAATTTTTTTTCTTCATTTATTTTACTTTTTTTATATTTTTAAATCACTATAGTTTTCCCGGTTATTGGTCAGTTATGATCTATAATGGACATTTTTTTCATATTTTTCGGTCTACCAGTTTCGGACATACACATTATTGTAGTTTTTTTTAAGATTTCACAAAACCAGTGCCAGTAAATATAGTAAAAGTATATATTTTTACAATCACCTTTTAGTGTCTACAGTTTGATACCCATATTGTATTTTTAGGATATTTTTTATTTTTCTCACTTTTGTTTTGAAAATATTTTGAACAATTTCAAATTTTTCATATTGTTTTTACAATGTAATATGTAGGCAAATTAATGGTATTTTTGTGCCAAATTTCATGTATTTATCTTTACGGTGCTTAAGTTATGATGCTGTGAAATACGGACGGACGTAGATTAGACTTTATTTTATCGAAACAGGGATTTCTTAAAATATTCAAAAAATATTTTATCCATAGTTGTTTACTTATTAAATGATAAGTGCAATATTCAAGTAGAGCAACTTTCATGATACAGTTCGCCTTTTCATAAGAATCTACGCGAGGGAAAAGGGAGCAACAGTGCGAGCGGGAGGTAAAATGACGTCGAGCTACACAACACACGTCTGAACGCTGCGATGTCCCAGCGAAACTGAGGGAAATATCGACGCGTTTTGTGTTTTAAACTCTCGATAAGTTTCGATTTGATAAATGTTCTTAAAATATTTTTTTAAATACCGTTTTTTGTTATTTCAATTATTAATAGTTATATTCTACGTGTTTTAAATTTGACTACGCTAAACGATAGTTTTCTAGTAGAAAAAAAATATTTTAGAAGTGGTTGAATTCATAAAATCACAACTACTTAAAGCACTCGAAATAAGAAAACTAAAGTGTTATCCAAAAAAGTAACCAGGTAAGATTATTGTTGAAGATATGGGAATAAATGTAACTTGAATAAGTTTCTTGTTTTTGTCATAATTTTTACGTGACGTGTGCATGAATGAGACTCTCAACGCGTAGAACATAAATAAAGGTATGTTTAAAGCCTAAAAAACCTATTAAAAGTAGCATTAAAGTAAATGAAAAAATGTGTTTTGAAATCTTCAAATTCCACACTATAAATTAACGTAAAATGTATTTTATTTATTGCTTTCTTACTAACTAAAATAAAATCTTTCTTTTCTGATAATTCTGCAAGAATACTAATTTTTAGGGGACTGGAGCCTTCTCACTGAAGGAAAACGCGATTGGATCAAACTTTTTCGATAGAATTTAATTCAGAAAAGACTTCTAAATTGTTAAATTTTTTCCTGTAATTCTGAAACCCTAACTAATTCTATTGTGAAATTGCATTCAAAATGTGGATATTACGTATTTGTTAAGTCTCCTTGAAAATCTTTTTGACAAAATCGCTTAGTACATTTTATATTAATATAAACCGACTTTTTGCTACTTTTCCACGAATCCGTCTCACTCGCACTGAGGGTTTTTTCGCATATGGAGTAACAGGGACGCTAAAACTTTTACATGTCGTCTTAAGCGTGTAGACGTGTAGCTGGTATCTGTACAGGTATCTGGTAAGTTATTTACATTTAATTATTACATAATAGGTATATCGTAAAATGTATTAAGGATAGGTCTGAATATATACAATTATTATCGTTCACAACTGAACCCCAGAATCAGAAGAATGATCTGCTAGATCGCCAAAGACTAGTGTGATGTGTAGATCGCTAAATGATACCAATAATCCATATTTGGAAACACCTTTGACAACTCTATCACTCAAGTAATGTCGTGACGATATGTGATAATTGTTAAATTAAAAAATAATTGTAAAATTATAATGGAAAAAATATACTTACCTATGTTTTTAGTGTTTATTGTCTTAAACAAGAAGCGAAATTTCTTGCAAACTTACCGCCGAGTTAATTTGTACAAAACAGTATAATCAATCGAAAATTTTCGACGAGTCATGAATAATTCGAGAATAACAAGCCCGGCCGAAAACTTTTCGTTCCACCCTCTCGCACTTCTCGAACATCGCGGAGAAATATGAGTTGCAGGAAGTTCAAGACACAAGTTTTATTTGGAATTGGCTACAATTTTTTTATTTATATAATGAATTCCAACGGTCATCCATATTACAGAAATCAAAAAACAACGTTAAGGCGATAGGCGAAAAAAATACGGGTGTTTCTTTTCTGTGTATTTCATGAAATACACGGAAAATTAAAATCAGTTTCTGGTATATGCATCTTGACTATATAATCTAAGGATTTCAAATTGGAAAACATGTTTGGATAAATTTTCCTCGATAGAAATAATTGTTGAAATAAGGTCTTCAAACACACTTTTTCGCCTCGTTTGACGAATTGGAACCATAACAGAACTCAAAAATACTTTACAAGGTGTGTTTCAAGAATATCTAGAGATTTAATATTTGAAATTTTGCTAGCTATTTTAGTTTTTTTATAAAAATTATAAAACTAAAATTTTTCGCTTTCGCCCTGAATCCGCCCCTCTCACACTGCGCGATTTTTCGCTTGGAGTGACAGTGACAAAAATAAAATTCGCATAGCCTCTTAATTCAAATAAACTCTCTCGGCCTCTAATGAACGTGAATCAGGATATTGGTTGGACACAATCCCCACAACTAATATTGAAAACGAACGATTCAAAAATACGGCTCCTGGTCCCTGGTCGGGTCACCGGTATGGGTTCGAGCGGTTGATTAGATTTCACCTTATAGATTTTACCTATCATTTTAATCGTATATAATATATTGCTTCATAAATTAAATAAACCTTTAATTTAGTTTATGTACATACATTTTTATAAGATTAAATTTGACTCGTAAAATGTGTATTATGTATATCTACTTCACAAAATAAACTATTTGAATTTGGAAGACGTCATTAAGGCCAGCGTGACGTGGTAGATGCTGCCCAGCACTGCACTGGTATGAAAGGCCATGGTGAAAGAAAATTCCAGGCAACCTTAGGGTGAAAGAAAGATATATTAATGAAATTAAGCGAGGGTAGTGTAAATGATAATTGATAGTAAATAGTTGTATTAATTTGTTGTACTTTAAAACGTCCCTATATTTGAATCCATATTAATAATTCCCAGTGGCACATCTTTGCTTTTTTTTTGGTAACAATTACTAGGTACAGTCCTTAAAGGGGGACGACTGTTGCCTGTTGTGTTTTCAGTTCTACCTAACACATAGTAAATAGTCATTTTGTAAAACTCACGAGCTTGGATTATTTTCCGTAACATTTTACATAAACTCCCTGAAACGTTTTGGAAATTGTATTAAATAAACTTTATTTTATGGAGTCGGGAGCGAAAGTGGTGTAATTCAGTTTAAATTATGTAATAAAATCTACCTGTTGTTGTTGTGAATATTCAATGGACTTTATTTAAGACAAGAGGTTCCGTATAAGGTCAGATGCACAGCTTCAAATGACCATTTCACATTGTGTAACTTGGTCAATTGGTTTAATAATAAAAATAATATTTATAGTAGACTTACTAAACATTTTGAAAAAACGCAAAAGATTTAAGTTCGCTCAATATAAAAAAATATAAAGTTACTTCTACATGTTGGTTAAACATCAGTTGCTCGGCACAAAGTGCACAACTTAACTTTACCTTCCACCGGTAAGTAATATTATCAATAAAATGAATTTAGGTACTGAAATTTCTCAACGGGTCAAGTTATACTGGACCTACTTTTTTTTTTTTTGATTTTCAGAATTCTTTATTGAGGTAATAACATTTTTTACATTGTTAACTTAATAATAACAAAATTAGCTAACAGTATACAAAAATAGCACTTGAATGTTTTTACCAGATTATAACACCTATGAAAAACTTGACAACTAGTTAGCTTGAGCTATTTAAAACATGATCATAGTAAAAGATACAGTACTGAATTAGATATTGCTATGTTCGTCTTGGTAGCAACGAACATTTGTTGCATGGGAAAACTTAAAGCTAACAGACAATATAAAGGAATACAAACACAAGTATTAACCTTAATGATAATAATAATATTAATCGCTATTGCATTTGCACTACATACTACGTAAAGTAAAAAGTAATGGAATACTGGACCTACTAAAAGTCTTGTTTCTATGCATCTCACTTCCACTTAGTGTATTTCTCTAATACGAGTACCATCCTATAGTCCTTCGCTTTCCTGGTGTTGTGCTTCGATTGTATGGTAATTTATCGACATTGGCAAATAACAATATACTACTCGTATATGGCACATGAATTATTATTTTTAACTCCCAACGGAAAGGGATGATTTAAATTAAATAAATAAAAAAATAATAAATAAATTTGTAGCCTTTGACTGTATGTGAGTGGCTCACAAACGAATGGACCGATTTCAATGGGTTAAATAGAAAGCTAATATACTTAGAATAGCTCTTAGTTCATGACCATCACCATCATCATCATCATCATCATCACCATCATCATCATCATCATCATCATCATCATCATCATCATCATCATCATCATCATCATCATAATCATAATCATCATCATCAGACCTTGTAGAGTTAGGGGCTTGGCTCTATGAGATCTCATAACTTTTTAACAGTGAAATCTTTATGAGTCTTGGCAACCTTTAACGAAAAATGTTTTTGGTGTATATTATAGTCAAGGAAGTAGGTACCTACAAATGGAAATAAATTATGTTACACATGAACAATAGTTTATATTGCCTTAATTGTTTTAATTAACTTACCGATTGGCATAATTAAAAGAGGACCCTGTTCTTGAAAACGTAGCTCATTCAGTTATAATTACGATCAAGATATTTAGTGTTACATACATGTCACCACGCCAAACAATGAAATTTAGATTTTATCCGCATTTTTGCCAAATTGTATGTGAAGTACATAAATGCTTAGTGATCATTATAAAACAAACTATCGATATCGATAAAATTTGCACATTGTCACGTCCTATCACGTCACGTCACGTGTTGGTTTAGCCAATCAGAGCGCATTATGTCAAGACGAAAACTGGCGAAATTTTTTCCAAACAAACCAAGCGTCATTGCTACTCTAATGGCTATCTCCTCTATGATTTGGGCTATAATACCTAAACAGCTATAATACCTTTGCCTAGCAATGAATAAAAAAACTGTCAATCTCTATGGTCACTGTCAATCTCTATGGTCACGTCATTTTCTTAACCAGGAAAATAAAAAACCTGCTCATTTGCTTTTATGATTGCAACACTCTGACAGCACACACGAAAAAAGAACACCACACTTTGACAGCAATCGACATAATGACGTTTTAAAGTTGAGGTTGCCAGTAGAAAAAATTAGTTAAAAAATTAATTCCGCAATATGGCGAGGTTTTTAATTTTCTTGGTCAGGCTTTTACAACCAAATATTGTTATCGGCAAAGAAACGAGAGCCATTATGTTTAAAGGGCTTATGTATAAAAATCCATCATTAAAAAGTTAATTTATGTATGTAAAAATACATATTTTGGGAAAGAGTAAAATACAAATCCCTTAGCTTTGTTCCTTATTTCATAGCTATTATAGTTAGCGGGTTAATAGTTTGAAATGTTGTGGATTAATGACGGATTATCACGCAATACGCGACATATTTCGAATTCTTTCCGAATTCGTTTTCAAGCGAGCGACTGTCTGTCGTCCAGACCCCCCGTTCATTAATTAACACTTTCGTTAGGTTTCAACACTGACAGCAGGATAGCGTATACAATTTTCAACACGTGCGACAGAGATAGCAATAGAACCCGTGTCACGACCCCTAGTTTATGAACGCGCCCCAGTGGCGTAACAATAGGTTAGCAAGACGGGCAAAATGCCAGGGGCCCCCAGCTGGAGGGGGCCTCTGGCCTGAGAGGGCTGCGTGCACGCGAGAAGTGGGTTTTATAGCACACACATAAGGAAAAACTGAAAATTACAAAATTCAATTATTTAGAAGTTAGAACGACCAACTTAATTAGACCCTCTAGATACACAGAGTTTAATAGATCGTAAGTGTCATTTAAGGGCAGGTTATCCGGGACCTGTAGGTATTTATCGCTACCTCAGCCCCCGCCAATTCACCGCGACGTATTTATTTACGATGCAACTGAGCGGCTATAATCGTGACCTCACGTGACTCGACACCGACCGCCGTACATTAAAATAGGTTCGGGGCCAGTAACTGTACTTCGTACTAATAAGAATTGATTCCGATAAATGAACCAACATAAACTATTCCTACTAAAAAACCGAGTAAGTACAAATAGGGGAGTTTATTACATTGGATCATATGAGTAATATCTAAGCACGCTCTTGTAAAACATTTGGAAGTACAGCTAAAAATATTTAATACACTTGGTTATTGGTAACCATATGAGCTAACAAAGCTGACTCTGAAGGCTTTCATTGTAATCTAGGAGTTGTCAAAACTAAATTTTGTTTATTACAAAATAGTTCATAAGTAATAAAAATAGAAGCTAAATTACTTTGGAATAATTTAGGTTTCGACGGCACTAAAACTAAAATTATAGGCGTAGTATTTAAATGAGCGAAAATAAATTCAAATATATGGTGTCAAAAATACTGAACATAGCGTACTAAAATACTAAGTGGGCAAAAGATTGTGAGCGAATAAAAATGTTGTAAACGGCGACTTGAAATTACAAATTTGAGTTGAGTTGATAATTTTCAGGCGAACAATTTTCTATTTTAGTGTCAATTTCATTTTAAGGCGCTACGTAAAAGTTTTAGCGTCCCTGTTACTCCACATGCGAAAAAACCCTCAGTGCGAGTGGGACGGATTCGTGGAAAAGTAGTAAAAAAGTCAGTTTTTTATAAATATAAAATGTACTAAGCAATTTTGTCAAAAAGTTTTTCAAGGAGACTTTACAAATACATAATATCCACATTTTTAATGCAATTTGACAATGAAATTAGTTAGGATTTCAGAATTACATGAAAAAATAAAACAATTTAGAGACGTTATAGTGGAGTAAATGGATTCGAAAAAACCCAATTTTTTTCCGCTTCGCTCGGCTCCTCATTTTATATTACATGTAAACCTAACTCCTTCTTGCTTCGCTCTTCGTCGCACCAATTTTTTTATTTTTGGTGAAGTATTTTCGATTTCATACTTTAAATTCGCCCACTCGGTATTTTTAGTCGCACGATTTGTTCAGTTGTATGTGTGCTAGTGCTAGGACCCGGTTGCGAGGTGTCATAGCTTGATTGTTGCTCTGAGATAGGTGAAGGATCCACGTTTTCTTATTAAATATTATTTTTATTATCATGCAAAGTCAGAGTTCTTATAGGCATCCCGCGTGTATACCGTGGGTTTACTATACCATGTTGTTGTTTTATTTTTTATTTTATTTGTAAATTTCTATTTTTATTCATTCCATTTCTGAACATTTCTTTTCTCTCTAATTTTTTTTTGCATGACATCCATTACAGTCTATTCCATTTACGAGGTAAAGTTACTTAGTCAAGTTTTTTAATTTGATTAAATACTATTATTTTTCAATTTTATCAGCATGCGACTTATGCGTGCTCGCTATTCAAAATCGTTGCATCATATTCATTGTCACCATCGTCGTCATCACCCTCACCATCGTCTGTAGGATCCACCGTATTTATTATAATTTGGTTATCTATTAGGGCATCGATATGCACATCTCGGTCCCAATTAGCGAAATTTAGGTTTAATGTTCGTAAAACCACACTATTCCAATTTGCAGCAGTAAAGTTATAGCATGCTTCTTGCAACAACGACAGCATTTTGTTTGTGTGACTATCGACCTTCTAACTTTTTTCTTAAGTGGCGATTTTAATTTATTATCTTCTGGTATATCTTTACCATGCTTTTCCTTACTTATTTGGGAAATAGTTTTTCGACTGATAACGAAAGAGTGGACTACCATTCTGAAACTCACATTCAAAGTAATGTTGTAGGCGTACCACAAACTCCCGCGCTTGACTGCCCAACACTGTTCTTTTAGTGGTCAAGCAAGAAGAAAACACACGCACGCAACGTATACAAGGCTTCTGCACCGTACTGAACAGACAAACAATATGGCTGATCGTGATTGCCATGGTAACCATGATGATTGCGAGGTGGACCATATTTTTAGTAGATTTTTATTTCCTACGACCTCGGTACACAAAAGAATAATCGATTAACTAACCGATTTTATGAGATTTTTTGAGCTAAGTCACTATGTTTAAAAGTAAAAAATAAACCATAGAACGTAAACGCGTATTTGCAGTAAAATATTATTTTATTTTAAAGTTATACTTATTTTGAGCACGATATCTAAAAAAAATACGTTGTTTATGTTTGTGAATTAATTGTATAATGTTTTGGATTGATTGTGGTTTTTCAAACGGTGATTTACTGTCATAAACAAAGACTATTTATTTTTTCAATTCATGTGAAACGTGCAGAGTTACGTTCTCAGAAGTGTCAAATGTAACCTCGTAAATGGAATAGACTGTAATTATTTTATTTGTAATTCTTTGTCAAATAAATTATTTTTTTGTGTGTTTTCAATATTATTTCAATTATTCAATATTATTTTTATGAATAAATTATTATTATTCATTATTTTCTTAGTCAATAGTATAATTGTACTAGTTAAAATTCTTAATTATTATGTTTTACTTCTATTTGCTATTGTGTTTTGTTCATATGTGGCAAACTGAAAATCAGAGCTGCAAGTTACTTCAACGTGTAGCATTTGATAAGCTTGCTCCTTTTTGCAATTTTGTTTTGTGTTGTACTGTGTCTTCTTTTTTTATATGTTCTGTGGCAAATAAACTCATTTCACTATCACTTTCACTATCTCTGGTATTACACATTTTATATAAAATTGTATTAGCTTCCTCTCCATCTTCGTCATCCAAAAATCATCATCTCTTGTAATGCGTTCAATATGTACAAGTTCATTATCTCCTACCCAAATGCCAAAGAGACATAATCGCCGTTCTGTCACGTAAAGCTGTCCTTGTACCTGGTAATACCAATTACTGTTTTTATCGAGTTTTATCGTTCTTGTTGCCTCTATACATTGTCTCGATGCGAAGGTGCCCTGCTCAGTACGAAGATTTGATAAACTGAAGTTAAGAAATTTTATTTAATCACTTAGTTACATACGATTCATACTTACGCTTACAAAAAAATAATAATACGTAGATACAATCGCATTATTTTTTATATATATATATATATTATATATTTACAAAATATGTACATTATATATATATACATTCTGTCTGACTGCAAGAGTAAGTACTGTTACATTTTACTGTTGTACAGTTATACTCGGACTCAAGAGTTGTTTACATTTTTTGCGTAATTTCAAAAGTTGGTTGTTCTGTACGATCAATAAAACATCTCGTTACAGTTTCAAAGAAATGTTTTCTTATCTTCAGCACTCCCAAATTTGATGATTTGTATGGTTCCGTAGTACCTAAAAGGTACAAAAGGGACCTTTATGGTGAGACTCCGTTGCCTCATAACTATAGCACCTTTGAAGATAAAGACATGAAATTTGGCACAAAAATAGCATTTATTTGCCCACATATCACGATGTCAAAAAAGATTGAAATTATTCAAAATATTTCCAAAACAAAACTAAAAAATGTTATCCTAAAAATACAATATGGGTATCAAATTATAGATATCAAAAAGCTGATTGTAAAAATACATTGATATAAAAAAAATGTATGTCTTTATCTCCAAAACTGGTAGACCGAGCATTATGAAAAAAATCATGGTAATAGTGTTTACGTAAAGATTCCAGGAAAAATAAAGCAGTTGAGAAATTCACGAAAAAAAATAGTAAATTAAATTTATCATCCACAATACGGAACCCTAGGTACGCGAGTCTGACTCGCACTTGGCCGGTTTTTTTCTTCTTATTACTAGTTTCCATTTTTATTTTTAAACATCCAAGCAAGATACAACTCAATGATTTTTATTTACATGTACACACAACTGATAGTTTGATGTATATTTACACGATTATTTAAATAATGATAGTACACTCTATCAGAGCTTCGAGGCGAGTGAGGGGGAACGAGGGCTCAGAAAACTGACATAGGTCTTGCCTCGACAGCCGCTGGCGGGCAACTGGCGGCCGCTCGCCGAGTAGTCGCGAATCAACTTTGCTTTTTAAATTAAGGGAAAAATAACGATTTTCATTAAAAAAAAAGTAACCACAAAAGTTATTAGTACAATAGTTTTACTTTAATTATCTGCAATTTTCATGCAATTTGGTTAAGTACACGTTACATAAAACGAAAAAAGTCTTAAAAATCGACAAAGTTTCGGATTTTTTTTCGATCGAGCAAAGTGTAACGTCTCGCAAATTGAACCACAAAAAACACTGCACAAAAGATGTATCTGAAACATATATTTTTTTCAGATTTTAAAAATAACTATTTGATGCTTTAAAATGAGTTTGAAAACAGACAAAATTGGGATAAGCCCCCCTTAAGTCGATCTTTAAAACTGCAAGAAGAATTAAGTACCACTATGATTTTAGAGTTCCGTAACCGTATTGTGTGTCGGTAAGGAACCTTTTGTAAGCGAATCCGAAACGCACGTGGCCGGTATTTTTTAGAGTTCTGAAGCCAAAGGGCAACTGAGCCCTTTTTTATATCACTTTGCTGTCCCTTCGTATGAAGGGTATCTAGCTCGTAGACGGGATAAGTTTTAGACCTGAATTTTGGATATAATTTTGACCCAAAACCAAATATTGATCTAAAAATGCAATGAAATATAGGAGGGTCTTATAAAAATATCTAAATATCTAAAGTTTATTTAAGTATTATTAATTACACATATAAAGCTTTAAGGAGCGGTCAAAGGTGCGTTAGTTTTAAACCATTTATTTTTGTTATGAGGTCTATCTCAAAAACGAAACTAGTGAGGATTTTGGAATTTCTGTTTAAAATTTAATAAACAAACACTGAAAATACAGATTTATTATGTAGTTTGTAAGTTGTGACTGCCTGTGACTAAAACAAACAAACATACATGTTTATAATTTTTTAAATTTATCTTTTGTTCGTTTAAAGATGTAACGAAATCCTAATATAGCAAAACCCGACTCCCATTTGGCTGATTTTTTAAATTGCAAAGACAAAAATGTATAACGTTTAAAATTTGTTGGAGAGTGTATATATTATACGTGTCTATGACAGAAATAAATTTATATGTTTGAACACTTGGCAATTTATCCATCGCAAGGAGATATAAATTAACTTTATATCATTGCAGTATAGAAACGCAGAAAGAAAAGTAAATCTAAATCTAGATTCGCCTGATGCCGGCCCCACTGAGGGGTCGAAATATAGCGACTAAAACCATTTAAGTGTTTGTATTTATGTGGAGACAAACATATATATAAAAAATAAAAAAATCTAAATGTAAGGAGCTCCTCACATCCAGATTTACTTTTCTTTCTGCGTTTCTATACTGCAATGATGTAATGTTAGTACTCGTATTATACGTGTATTTTCAAACACCCAACATTTGGCCGCACTAATTTCACAGCATTCATCACGACCTAACAAAGGTAAATGGTTGAATTCACGCAAATGACCTCAACGAATGCTTTCTAAAGAAATCCTTGTGTATTACAAATCGGTGGCAATAAAGACTCTTTTTGGGCTTACAGAAAGAAAAAGAGGAAAGGTTTGTCGGATCATTAAATAGCGGAAAACGAAGCTAAGGACGCTGTGTATAGCTGTTATATGTCGTGTTTGGGAAGTATTTTAGGAAAATGTATCGGTGAACGAGTTTATTCAATCGAACTGAAAAGCTTTTAGCAAGAAACATAAGACCAAATATTGCTTTATACATGTATATATAGGTACATATAGATAGATAGCTACGAGTGGGTATTTGTATACAAAATTGGAATGGGTATAATTCATTACAGGCTTTTCTTTTTTCTTTTCTGCAATATATTTTCTTCTTTTCTTTTTATATATACTGTAATAAGCAGTAGTGAGGTAGCAAGCTAAACAAAAATTGTCAAGTAAGTAATAGTAGTAGTTTATGCTATAAGGGCGCAAAGGAATAAATTACGAGTGTTATAAACGTAACCGAGCTCTTACGCCCGTGTATCATACTACGTTTTTCAATGCATAGTGTGAGGAAATGAAACAAATATAATTTTGTGAACTTTAAATTGTAATTGGCTTAAAAGAACTGTATCCAAAGCCGTTAAACAGTGGAAAAAAAAGTATTACATTTATGGTACACAGGAAAGGCTGCAGGTTAGCCAACCATTGTAAATAAATTAAAAAAGTAATAATAATTATAAAGCCCTAGGGCAAAATAATCGACTTTCTGTTCAGTTTTGATGCATAAAAGGGCCTTTACGAGCACATGCATTGAAAATATTTTTAGGGTTCCGTATCTCACTTACAAAAAATAATAGTGCGGAGTATCAGTAGTTTCGACTTCCCTGGGTAAGCTGATTAAGGCGCTACGGAAAAAAAATAGACACTTTAAGAACTTGCATATCTACATCAGGTGCAGGTGGTTGAGCAGATGCCGGGCTCGACTGTGGAGGTACCACCATCTTACTTGGAGACCCCCTCGAAGTAATTCGGGGGAGAGTAAGAGGACAGCTCACAGGCAAAAAACCAGGAGGCCCACCATGCCTGGGACCGAAGGATGGCGGTATATTCATCCCTAATAGCCGGGCCTTATATGGAACAGACTGGTGACGGGCAGCGGCGTCACTGGTGCAAGGGTTCCGGCACCGCGGTCACCAACCCGCCTGCCCAGCGTGTGTGAGTACGGGCAATTCTTCCAGGATGACCGCCGGGAGTGGCAAAGTCCTGGAAAGGCTTATGTCCAGCAGTGGACGAACTAGGCTGGTGGATATCTATTTCAGTAAATAATGTAGGTATTATTCTGATAAAATAGTATATTATTTTTGAAACCTTTTCTAGCGATCTGTAAAACAGAATTGCGATTGGAGAAATTCGGCTCGAGACAAATATTTATTGAAATATTTTTCGACACCATTCTCCTGGTTTGACAATTTGGAACGACATATGGACTGCAATTATATTTTATTAGATGGGTTTTAACAGTAGCTAGGACCTGGTTAAACAAAACTTTGATAGCAACTTTAGTACATTTTATATTAATAAAAAACCAACTTTTTGCTACTTTTCCACGAATTCGTCCCTCTCTCACTAAGGGTTTTTTCGCGTATGGGGTAACAAGGAAGCTATAAACTTTTACATATCGCCTTAACTCTTCGCTTGCTTTCACTCTTCCACTATCTTGGCGATCGCCCTTCATTATAGTCCTCGTGGATGTTTTCCACTTTTGTGGAGCCATCCATTCATACACCAACTCCACTTCTTAATTGCTCCGTGCTGAAGGCTCCGTTTCCATCGAACAGGCACTGTAGTGGCCAAGTGTAATCCCGTTGAGTATTTAAAATATATTTATTTACTATACTTTTTCATTACATTTTCATTTATTTCATATACTTTTGCCTCTTCCTAACGAGCTTTATAAGGCTCGCGGCTATTCTTGCATTATTTAACGAATTAAAGTTCAGGCATAAATCTTTTTATTGTTGAAATACCAAAATAATTCAAGTGACTAAAGCCCGTGAAATTATTTGTGATAGAATTATTTTACAATAATTATTATATTTTATAATAATTGTATTACAAATTGCCTCTCAAATTAATTACAAATATTATTGTATAATAATAATATGATACAATAAAATGTACGTTGCAGGTAAATTGTCAAAGCCGTGAAATTATAATTTCACTAGGTAAGGTTAGAGTGTTTATTTACGTATTTAAATGGACCACCAACGTACACATATGACACACGTACGTACACATATCAAAACTAAAATTCTGATATGCGGACCAGTTACAGGCGCTCACAACATTCATATAACAAATTGTAAACACAAAACAGACATTATTTACAGCAATTATTAAAACTAAAAATCAAAAATATGAACATACAGAACCATAATTAACAAACACAGATATAAACAAAAAAAAAATATATACAAAAAGTCAGATAAAATAAAATAATATTGAACAGAAGCTTAGTAAACTGTTCCTAAATTTGATCAAGAATAAATGAAAAATGTCAAGATCCAGAACAATTTGGCTTTTCTCGTTATAGCAACATAGGTTAGATTTTAAAAAAACCTAACAAAAATCTAACGTGAAATTATAATTCTACTAGTGAATTTACAATTTTACGGCTCTAACAACATACCTGTAACATTTCCTCACGGGCAACATCCGCATCTGAGAGCACGGTGGATGTCAATCTCTAATTCAAATTCAAATTCGAATACTTTTTTTTTAAGTACATACATAGGTATATTTAAAAAAAACTTATATATTTCAATTTTTATTATCTGTGTACAGGTTGAGCTTTCGATGAGATCACGACTCATCATCTTCAAGACTCTTCAGGAGTACAGGCACAGTAAAAGCAGTAAGGAATGTACCTGTAAACGCTCCGATTCAAGAAGCACACACATAGAAGCGTGCTCTCCACGCCGTCTAAGTAGAGTTCAGTAGTTAGTCCCTGGGGCACTTGCAATCAAATATGCCTCTAATACTAGCAGTGGCGTGCACAGAACTAATATATTCATGGTATTTAATCCGCTAATACAGAATTTGCAGAAATGGTTAATGTGAAGGAAGTTACCGTGGACAAATATTACGTAAACAATAATAATCTATCTTTATCTATACCACTATACTACTAACGTAAAAAAAAGTCGTGTCCGGACATGGAATATTTTTGCGAAATGTCAATAAAATAACCACCAAGCCAAAAAAGGGGCAAAGATTGAATAATCGCGGGCGGAGCCACAGGCAAAAAGCTTTTTTATCTATACTTATAATATTATTTAAAAAGTCGTTTATATAATGAATATTTTTGTAACATTATAAATGAAATGGTATGTTATATTAAGTTCCTTCTGCCTTCTTAATATCTCAAAATGTACATTTTGCTGGGAGCAGGACGGTGTGGATGTTGGTGTGTGCGGGCGGATCCTTTCAGACTAAAATATCATTTTACTGATGACGGCCCCATTGAAGAGGGCGAAATATTTCGTAATATACAAAGTTTGCTTTAATTGTTAATATTTGATTCAGCATCAAGGCAGGAACAAGTAAAGGCCATACAATGATGATGACGAGCCTTTTTGTATCTTGAAAAATCCAAGTTATGATAAGAGTGAGCGACAGCCCTAACGCTTCGGTACCGGTGTCGCGTAGGTATTGAACTCGGGAACTTGGCCCACATTCACTACTGCTTTTATTGATATTGTGGTACAGGCGCGCGTGGCGTTCAATCTTGTACTGGCATACCCCTCCTCCCTCGCCAGCACTCGCCTTTCTGCTCTTCGGATGCGTTCAGAGATTACCGGTATCGGAACCGGAACCAGATCCAACCGGACGTTTGATGCAGTTATCGCTACTACTTCCATGTCACATATACATAAGTATCACTAGGCACAGTCCCACAGACGGCACTGACAATGTCTTCCAGCACTGTTGGCACTTTTTTGTTGTACAAAGCGTCGTCCACAGGTCGCCAGGTTCGCGCCAGATGCCAACCGAAAGTTCAGATGCCTATTTATCCCAATTGCTTCCATCACCTTCAAAAAATTTCTCCTTGGCCAGTACGGTGGCTTTGTTAAACCAAATATGGTGTCAACTGACCCTAATTTTAATGAAAAGTACATATAATACTCGTTTTACAAAAAAAAATAACAATAATATAGGTTACAAAAATGAATACAATACGGGGAAATATATAAAAGTTGGGTTTATTTAAATTTAATAAAATAAATGTACATACTCAAAAGCAAAAAGCGAAGTAATGAAAATTTTGTATAAATATAATGCAACTAGCTTCTGCTTGCGGCTCCGCCCGCGTGGCCTACAGGAAACAACTATCTAACTCCAGCCGTTTGGGAGATACAGGCCGTAAAAGTTTTGCAATTTAAAAAAAAAACAATTTTTTTGGCGCCCCGTGGTCCAACACCTAGGGATGTATCACCTTCCGTTCCAAATATATTATACTGGGATATAGATATATATATAGATAGATATAGATAGATAGATAGATAGACAGATAGATAGATAGATACCTCAAAAGGAAAAATGTAACCCTAATAGGATCACTTGTGTGGCTGTCTGTCTGTCCGTCTGTCACCCCCTTAGAGGTAAAATTTCGAAAAATCTTTTCTTATTCCTTGTCTTCATTACAAAGGGAAGCTCTGCAAAATTTCAGCTTTCTAGGTCCAAGAGTTTGGACAATGCGTTGATGAGTCAGTGAATGAGTGAGTCAGTCAGGACTTCTCTTTTTATATATATTATAAATAGAACGTGAAGATAAATAAGCTATAAATAAATATATGACTTACTCAAACCATTCGATTAGGTAGAGGTGGCTTACAAAAATATACAGATTTCCTTCACTATAGATATACTTTTAACGAATGTCAAATGATGGTCAAAAGCCTAGCGTTTTAAAATCAAAGCCAGTTAGTTCTTTGGTGCATTCAAACAAACTATACAGACTGGTTATGGCAAAGCCATAATGCACTTCACTCAAGGCAAAATCAACTGTGTCACAATCGCTTAAGGTTTGCAATGGATGTAGATTCGATTTGTTGTTAGAAAGGTCGATATTTTCGGGTCAGTTTCCCGTGCATGTGTTTCACGGAAATGAATCCAGCACGAATTGAAACCGTTAGGTGGGTGTCAAACGCTAGGCAGTTAGATTTGTAGGATTTCTGAGGTTCGTTGAGCGGTCTTTTGTATCAACAATACGAAAGCCTATTATCGATGTTGTTTCGGATAAAATGTATGTTTTTGAACGTATCCGATAGTGGTCTATGGTATTTTTGTCTATGGACACTTGGAGCTGTCAAAAAGCCTCGGAAAGGCCAACTTGGAAAAAGATCGAGGTCGATTTTAATATTTAATTTATTAATGGTTTAATACGAAGAAAATTTATGTGGATATCATAAAAAACATTAGTGAGTCAGGGGACAATATTTTGGCGTGAAGGCCACTGTCAGTTTAATTCGTGTGTGTGTGACATAACCTACATCCATGTGGTTTCCAACAAATGCGGAACTTTGTCAGGTTATCATTTCTTCTGGGTTTGGATGCATCCAGGTGTAGGTGGGTTGGGTTTAGATTCTCCGTGGAGGTGAGCAACGTGTCACAACACCGGCACACTTTGGACTCCGGGTACGGAAGGAATTCGTGCTGCGGACATCATCTAAGTACCATTCTCTGGTAGGAAATTTTGTACTTATCTTTGTAGCATATCAGCAGCTTGAATTTGCATGGACGTGGATTTGGGACAGCTTATGGGCCCCTGTTCCAGCTGCTGATATCGTCTTTTACCATACAGATGTATTTCCGTGAGTTGAGCCTTCGTATTTTATTAATTCTAAAGTACAAAGGATCCGAAAGTTGTGCTACCTAAGGAATCTAGAACACGCGGACAGAATGTGAAAAAAGTCAAGTAGTGTTATTAAGTGCTTTTCAGTTTCAGGCTTTTTTTCGGCACTACCTTCTATGCTTATTTATTTTTATTTTATTCGTTATTACTTTCTGAAGGTATGTTTGTTTTCTTTGCAGATGTCAATGTGACACTTATTTGCTTTCCAGTTGTGTTCCAAAATCAATATTCACTATGTTTTGTTAATTAGTAAAACGATTTCATGTAACTTTACACATTGCATTTGCACATTTCTGATGTTAAATTTAGTTTATTTGTACCACTGTGCTCTTCTGTACAGTCTATATTTTATTCATTTTCTCAGAAATTGGCGGGTGAGTGATGGAATATATTCCATCTTAATTTAAAAAGAAAGTCGGTTTTTATATTTATTAATATTATTTTAATATATTTATTTAAATATTATATATTTATAAACACTAATTTAATAATAATTATTATTGTAAATGAGTGAGTATGAGTCTGCTAGTAGCCACGAAAATTATTTTTCTTTTTCCTCCTCTGACCAATCAGACAGCGACCTTGACAGCTCTTACACACCACTCTCTTCTCGCATCACTTCAGTTTTTTCTGATTCTCATAAGACTTTTAATGTAGTACACATAAATGCCCAGAGTATTCCTCACCATCACTCTGATATGCTTACATCCTTTGACAACAATAATATTCATGCAATTTTGGTTTCTGAATCTTTTCTAAAGCCATCTCTCAATTCCACTATGTACCCTTTACCCGGTTTTCAACTAATACGTAATGACCGCCTGGTCGTTGGTAGCGGTGGAGTGGCTATATACCTAAGGAGTCATATACCTTTCACCGTTATAAGTAAATCTCCTGGAGAATATGATGGGATGGCTGAACACTTATTTCTTGAGGTCACATTAAATTTTAGTCGTATTTTGCTTGGCGTCTATTACAGTCCTGACTGTCACGTTCACTACTTCAATTCTTTCGAAAATCTCCTTGAAGAGCTCACCCCACTCTTTGACAATACAATTATCATGGGAGATTTCAATACTTGCCTTCTTAAAAACGACCATCGTTCTAAACGTCTACACTCAATTATTTCTGGTATAAATCTCTCCATCCTCCCACTACAAGCTACCCATCACCCACCTAATTCTGCTCCAACTCTCTTAGACCTCGCGATTGTCTCCTCTCCTGACCTTGTAAGTAACCACGGTCAACTCAGTGCCGACTGCTTCTCATATCATGATCTCATCTTCCTCTCTTACAAGGTGCGTATCCCTAAACCCAAAAAGCGTACTATTCTCCAGCGTAATTTTAAAAGAATGAATTTGCAGAAACTTTGCGAGGATGCTCTTCAAATTGACTGGAAAGAGCTTGATTTGATTCAGGATGTTAATATGAAAGTGGAGCGGTTTAATAACTTGCTCACTCAACTATTTGATAAACACGCTCCATATCATCCTGTGAGAGTGAAGCAACTTCCAGCTCCATGGCTTACCGACGAAATTAAGAATCTCATGGCAAAGAGGGATCATGCGAAATATCGCTACAAAAAAGACTCGACTGAACACAATCGTGACATGTATAAAGAACTGCGAAATCGCTGTAATAGAGTGTGTAGAGATGCTAAACGCCGACACATTCACAATAGTATTGAAAATTCTAGTGACAGTTCACATCTGTGGCATTTTCTTAAATCATTGGGCATTGGTAAATCACAGAATATTACTTCTACGGACATCGATCTAACTACTCTAAATAACCATTTCGCATCTCCACCTTTCGTGCTAGATGCAACAATTAAAAATAACACGTTATCATATCTTTCAAACAAGCCTGTCCCAGATTTCTCCTCTTTTGATTTTAAGCATGTCAATGGCCGTGACGTTAAGCGATGCATACTATACATCACCAGTAAAGCAGTAGGATCTGATGATATTAGTATAAAAATGTTAAGTCCTATTCTTGATATTATCCTCCCTCACATCACCAATATTCTCAACTCCTCACTCACATCCAGCACTTTCCCCAGTTCTTGGAAAAGAGCTTTTGTCATTCCTCTCCCTAAGGTTAATAACCCCACCACTTTATCCCAGTACCGTCCTATATCCATCCTACCCCTTCTTTCAAAAGTTCTTGAACGACTAGTTCATGAACAGCTTTGTAGTTTCCTCTCCTGTAATAATCTCCTTAATCCCCTCCAATCCGGTTTTCGGAAAGGTCACAGTACTGTTAGTGCCCTAACTAAGATCACAGATGATATTAGAGAGAATATGGATAACCACAAGGTTACTGTTGTAACGTTGCTAGATTTCAGCAACGCTTTTAACACCGTTGACTTTGACATCTTGTTGGGTATCCTACGCTCGCTTAACGTATCTCCGGCAGCAACAGCTTGGTTTGAGTCATACCTTAAAGGTCGTCAGCAATGTGTTCGCACTGACACTGGTTGTTCTGATTGGTGTCCAGTCCTTGCTGGCGTCCCACAAGGCGGCGTTCTATCTCCTTTACTTTTCTCCCTTTTTATAAATATCCTGGCAAGTCATCTTTCTTCTCTCTATCACCTCTATGCAGATGATCTACAGCTTTATACTGGAACTAAACCCGATGAAATTATCGATGCCATCAATTTAATTAATTGCAACCTAAACATCATATCTGAATGGACTAAATGCTTTGGCTTGGTGCTTAATCCAAACAAATCTCAGGCTATTATCTTCGGTACATCTAGAATGTTGGCAAAATTGAATCTGAGTGTTGCTCCAAATATCGAGTATGACAATAATGTTATCCCATTTGTTAACAGAGTAAAAAATTTAGGCATCATCATGGATAACACATTGTCATGGATTCCTCAAATCGGAGCCATTAGTAAAAAAATGTTTGGGGCTTACCACTCGCTCAAACGACTGCAGTTCTTTCTTCCATTACAAACTAAAATTATGCTGGCACAGTCTCTTCTGCTCCCAATTCTTGATTACGCTGATGTAAGCTATCTTGACCTAACACAGGAGCTACTGAGCAAACTCGAGCGTCTCCAAAATTTGTGCATTCGCTTTATCTACGGATTGCGGAAGTATGATCATGTCTCAGAATTTCGTGCTCGTTTAAGGTGGCTCCCAATTCACCTTCGGAGGAATACTCACATATTAAGTCTCCTATATAACGTTTTAAATGATTCCTCTGCTCCTGAATATCTTCGCGACAAATTCAATTATGTCAATTCCTTACGCTGCAGGGAAAGTCACCTGCTTAGTATCCCTAAGCACACTTCTACTGCATATGGGAATTCTTTTGCGGTCAAGGCTGTGTGTCTTTGGAACGAGTTACCTACTGAGATTCGTATGTCATCTTCTTTGGCGATATTTAAGAGGAAAGTCAGATCTCACTATGAAGTTTCATTAGGTTGGTAGTCTCATCACTTATTTACCCTTATTATATTGATATTTAAATGTATATACATATATATATTATATATTATAGATGTATGTATTAATATATTCTTGTGTATTTGTTTATGTAAGTCTATGATATCTATTAAAATTAAGTTTAATTTGTGAGGTTATTTGTATTAACACTTTATTGATTTTCATTTAATTTACTCTATCTATTACGTCTATCCCCCTATTTTTACTTTTCTAGTGACTATTTCTTCACCACCCAAAGGTTGGCTGGAAGAAATCGCTCTAAGTGATAAGTCCGCCTTTGTACAAAATTATGTTTTCAATACTCTGTTTTCTTTTATATGTCTTTTGTGTACAATAAAGTGTCAATTCATTCATTCATTCATTCATTCATTCATTACTCTTCCCTTGTAATTCCCATTAAAACACAGAAGGAAATAATCTGTTTTGCTGACCCAGAATTTTTTTCCCATGCTAGGACATATAACATAAAACTACACACAACACACACACATAAATATATATATTTATATATATAAGGTCTTTCAATTTAAATGGAAAGTAATTTAGGAGGTGATTCACTATCGTTAATACATCACATTCTACTGCAAAGTAATTTTTTATATATTAAATTATATATATAAGGTCTTTCAATTTAAATTGAAAGTAATTAAGGAGGTGATTCAGTATTGTTAACACATCACATTCCACTGCAAAGTACTTTTTTTGCGCAAACTATTTCTTCACTTGTCCATACAAACTGAGTCAGCTGATCGGACACTTTGTACAGAGAAGTGAAAAAAGTTCGCCCAAAAAAAAGTGCTTTGCAGTGGAATGTGATGTATTAGCGATACTGAATCACCTCCTAAATTACTTTCAATTTAAATTGAAAGAACTATATCGTCACTACATGAATAGAGGTGTTATGAGTGTGAAATTTGAAATGTAATGTCATTCAATAGTTAAACAACAAAACCTTGTATAAATTGTGTATGTTGCCATCGCAAAGTTTCCATTGGTTTCTGTTAATTTGAATTTTATTTTTTTTTATATTCAAAATTTTTTAAATTTTGATTTACAGGAACCAATGGGAACTTTGCGATGGCAACATACAAAATACATAGGTTATACGGTTTTGTTGAATAATTACTTAGAAAAAGGCAAGTTTTTCAAAATCCGGCTACGAAACCACTTTTAATTTATGTTTAATTATTTAACTCATTTATGCACAGTAACGAGACACAATAGAAATAATAATGGAATCACGTCTTTAAAGCGGTCTGTGTCCCTGAATGTATTAGAATAGAATAGAAAATATAAGAATAGAATGACATTTATTTCGATAGACTCATAATCATAATTATTATATCAATAAAAATAAATGAAAAACATTTAAAACCTAACATCTCGAATGGTCACGATTTTAATTGTGGTTTGTGCACCTCGGGGTGTTATCAAGATTACACAGGCTACGTTCAGGAGTCCTCGTTCGCGATTTGACTCACTGTTCTTAAGGGCCTTAGTATCGCCAAATGAGTACTTTCTAAAGCCTACTCCTCGTTTATGGCCGAACCAAAAAATTGAAAAAATGTGTTATTAATTATCAACTTTAAGACAACATATGCAACATTTTCTTTTTCATACCACCAAAACTTCTATACGAAAAGAAATTTCTACCGAATGATGTTTTTTTGGCTTAAATTCCCTACTGCTCCAAAGCGACTAAGTCGATTTAATTCATTTATGCTTTGAGTAATAGATAAATTTGATAGCTATAAACATAACATAGGATCATTCAATCAAACAATCACGTCCATATGAAAAGTATTATTTTCTACTACTTCGCCTTCTCAAGGACGCAACGAGCGTCGTAACAGCCACTACGCATTGCGCGCTGATATGAACGTTATTTCAATGTCGTTTCTATCGATATTCGTACCGACAAACATAAAGCTGCTAATTTGGCGACGGTAATCGCCTTAAGGCGATACCAACAAAAAAATGGGGTTTTTCCGAATCCCTTTACTCCACTATAACGTCATCTATGTATTTCACTTTTAGGTAAATGTTTATTAAGTATTTGATTAAGATTCTCACTGAAGGAAAACGCGATTGGATGAAATATTCTCGATAGAATTTAATTCCGAGAAGACTTCTAAATTGTTTTATTTTTTCCTGTAATTCTGAAATCCCAACTAATTTCATTGTGAAATTGCATTCAAAATGTGGATATTATGTATTTGTAAAGTCTTCTTGAAAATGTTTTTGACAAAATAGCTTAGTACATTTTATATTAATAAAAAAACGACTTTTTGCTACTTTTCCACGAATCCGTCCCACTTGCACTGAGGGTTTTTTCGCATATGGAGTAACAGGGACGCTTAAACTTTTACATATCGCCTTAAAAAAAAGACAACCATAAGTTGTGCGCTTGGGAACAAGACCCGTCACATCCACTTTAATGTAAACCTTTTCCTACTGGCTTATAAGTTATGTAGGAAAAGGTAGCTCGCATTGTGACTTCTTGAGTGGCACTATGCGGGCAATTTTGATAATCAGATACGACTTTCTTCAATTTAATTACCAGCATGATGGGAACAAAAGGCAACCTCTAGCCGGCGATCGATGTCGTCCCAGTGGCTTTTGTCACTGCGGTTTTATCTTAATTGCTTTGAGAAACTCGATATCGTTTCACGACAAGATGCTTTTTATTCCCGCACTTTGCTCCCCGATGGCAAACAATGACGGAACTTTGAATTAGTTTTTAGTTAGATAACGCTGAGAATAGCCACCGCTGAATTTTTAGGGTAACGTTAAAAACCCTTGTAGTTTTGTTCCAGTGTCAGTTTGGGTTTTTATGTGATTTTATTTAAAGGTTGCAGTTTTTTACACTCTGTATAAGGTAAAATTTATACAACCGCCAATCAATCAATACATCAATAAATATTAATGTAATCAATCAAAACTGAAGACTCGGTTATTAATCAGGAACAATGTTTAATGACACTCCAGGTGAAATTCTAAAAAAAAGTATTTTGCTCCCGTACTGCTTATACTATGAATTGTATTTAAAGAGTCCAGTTCGTATGGGAACAAAAATTTATGGGAACAAAATTATGATTGTACTTTGTTCCTGATCAGTGGTCACTAACGGAATCTCCAGTATGAATTCGGGCAGTTGATTAAACACCTTGTATAAGAGAAAAGTCTGTCAAGTGTACGTCTTAATCTCAGAACATTTAAATGTCTTACACAAAAGGGTTCTGTCAATGCGATCTGCTTATAATTACACACTCAACAAAAATAAACATAAACAATATTTTTTTTGGGATATTCGCGCACCAGCATACCAAATTTTGCCTGTCGTTTTTTTGGGTTATGCCGAAGGTAGATATTGATGTTTAAGTATAAGGGTTTTCACTTTCCAACTGAACTCTAAAAACTGGCTTAAACGAAGAATTATGAAGTACAAATTAAATTTTTCGAAAAATTATTACTTATATAAAATATATAAGTAAAACGTTTTTTTTGGTTTGTTGATTTCTTACCAAAGGTTTCCAAAACCAAATACGAATACCATTTGAGTTAAATGAAATTTGGTTGACTTAATCCTCTGGTTTAGAGTGTTTTTGGTTCGTATCAAAATTATTGAAAGAAAGAAAGAAAGACAGAAAATTGAATTTATTTGCCACAAACTAAATACTTACAATAAGTTACAAAAATAAATTATTTAAGTACCCTATCTGTAGGCAAAATGGAGTAATCTCAGCATTTGTTGTAAGTTCAAGGCAACGTTACAGCACTGGTTTTCAGATTACCCCATCTCTCACTATACTTAACAAAAATACCGCAGGTAGGAGGAACACAAAAAAAAATGAAAAATAATACAATAACTAAATAATAAAATGATAAAGAAACGAAAAAAATCATAATTATTACATTATGTACCTTTATAAATAAATATCTTTGAAAAATTATGATTAATAACATGCAATATATATTATTATTATTAACAATTATTATGTAATTAGTGTTGCATTCTTGTATTTCATAAAATTTGTTAATTAAATAATTTCAAATTCAATAAAACAATGAGCTTTCCCTCTTGCAGTTTTTATAGCCCGAGAGCTGGTCTCAAAAAACTGCAACAGCTTAGGTAAGACTCACGTTCTGTAATGTTGTAGATCACGTCAATATGCGGTCTGACCACTTTCTCACGTTTTTTGTACTTTAAACTAGTTCAGGGCCAATTTTTAACTATTACGTAACACTTGTAGTACATGTTATAACTTAAAAAACTTCAAAATGCGCCTCCGCCGCCACTTTGACTTTGCGAGGCGTGCTGACTCCCGTAATTTAGGTTTTTCTTAACAAAGTAACCAGTCATTCTTTTTCAAAACACTTTTTTAAGATAGAATGTTAAAATAAGATCCTTTTGTATCCCGTGTATCAAATGATAGCCTATTTGTTAGGAACAACTCCACAATAGAACACATTGTAGGTTTTAATCCTTTAACCGCACTTTGTTGTCATTGGAGGTTTTCGGGCCCGGTTTAATGAGTTGAGTCTAACAACTAGCTAAAAG
Organism: Ypsolopha sequella; assembly: GCA_934047225.1. NCBI lineage: Eukaryota > Metazoa > Arthropoda > Insecta > Lepidoptera > Ypsolophidae > Ypsolopha > Ypsolopha sequella. Next base: position 30,342,538 of record OW203985.1, read on the forward strand.
CTAATGGAATCCTTAAAATTTCCGAGTAACGACCTGAATAAATAAATTCAACGGTTCACATGTTCATATTTAACTTTTTGACCCTTGTCCCTAATGTTCAAAGTGTGGAAACAAAATTTACGCGATGCTCTGGCCGGGGTACCTCAAGGGGGATCATAGGTCACGTGTGCGAATAAACTCTGCTGCAAAACTCAAATTCCGAGATTTAAGGTGGGGACCACCCGATTTTATCGCATTTTAAGTTAATTAAAAACCGTGAAATTGTGATTATAAAATTTTGGAAAATTTTATCATCTCAATTTCACGAACTTTGATCTTAATATTTTGGCCATTCGATACACGATTACTTTCATTTTCCTGCATCTAATAAAATCGCAAAGGTAGGCCTCATCTATATATATTTAGAATAAGATTAGAATGAGTATGAGTATGAGTAATGACTAACAGCAACGAGAATGAGAATGTTATTTTAGTTGTAATGGGACAATCAGAAAATCAGCGCTGTAACGTTTCTAGCTTATACTCGTAGCAAATGCTGAGATTGCTCCATTTTGTTAACAAAATATGTATAAATTTCTTTTAATGTTTTGATTTTGTGGCAAGTAAATATATTTCTATTTCTATTTCTAGAATAATATTATCTAAATATAATCTTATTTGAGTTATATTAGGTTTCAGACAATAAAACTTACACCAAAATAAACTTCGTACAAAATATGAAATAAAACACATCCCTCCGATTCCAAAATAACAAATAAAAATATAAATAAAAAATAAATAAAAATATAGTTTATTGGATAACAAATCGTTTTAACAATATATGAGGTTGATTTCTCTTTTTGAGTGTAAATACAATCGTGCCAGGAGAAAATCACTCTCGCGTAGCAATTTCAGTATTAATACATTTTGTTAAATCTTTTTACTTAAGTGATACTTTTACAGCTATATTTAAGAAGTGACAATCATAGTTTAATTAAGTGTGTAGTGATGTGTGAGTGGGTAAGGGTGTGATAGGTTGTGTGTGAGGGTGTGTGTGTGTGTGAGAGGGAGAGGGTGTGTGTTTGTGTAGCGCGTTGTGTTTATGTAGTACATAATAATTTATTATATCTTATTATAATACTTTAAAATAAAAGCACCTTGAAATCGAGAGATTTCTGAGTGGCCCGCTTCTATTGAGCAGGATAAACAAGTGTAAAATTAAAGCGTTGGAACAGACAGATTTTTCTGGATACCCTCGCCCTAACCAGCAATTTTCAAACGAAACTTTACAAACTGCATGAGCTTTAAAATACAGATACATAGGTGTTTAGTGTGAAGTTCAATGTGCTCAGAATACGAGCACGTTTATGAAGTCGAACACTACGATCTTATAGCTGAAAGCCGGTGGGAGGAAGGGTACAACATTATTTTCAATGTTTATTGCATACATATGAAGTGGAGAAAATGTGGTTATGTCTTTCTTGTAATTTGGAGAGTATTTTATAAGATGTTTGTTTAGCGTTTCTTGGGCGGTGATGACATAGAAGATATCATTATTCTATTGTTACAATACACTAGTGGGTGACAATGACAAATTTAGTCAAAATTATTTCAGAGTAAGTATATGTTATTATTACTTGAATGTTACGCTTTTAACTGGACGCATACATAGGCTGCTACGAAAGTTTATAGCTGTATAAAAACTAACAACATTTATCTTTCAAGATGGCAAATAAAGAGTAATTTAGCTTTAAACCTCTTTGTAAAATACAATTCCGTACTGGCCGGCAACAATTTTTATTTTTTATATTTAGGCGACAATGTCAGTCCAATTTTGTTTCTTGCAATGGAGCTGTCGCGAGAATCGTTTCGTGCTATGATATTCTACGACTACAAAAGGAACTTAACATTTATGGAATTTTATAAAAATTTAAACGACGCATTTGGGGAGTCCTTTCCACCGTTAAACACAATCTCATATTGGTACCGCCAGTTTAAGCGGGGTCGAGAGTACCTCAAAGATGAGCCGAGACCAGCCCCCCTATTCTGTATCTTTAGTTGCCAACTGAACGAGGTGCCTATCATCAAAAACATAGATAAAACCTGAAGTTTCAAAATTGCCTTTAGTGGGTATTGAACTATTAACAATCTGTGTCGTCACTTCAAGTGCGAACATATCCTTAAGAAATCGGAATTCGATAGTATATCGATGTTTTTGATGATAGACACCCAGTCCAGAAGGCAACTAGAGATACATAAATAATAGGCCCGCTGGACGGCCGTCGTGTGCTGTAACGCCAGAAAACGTGATCAAAGCCGAGTGATTGATTAAAGAACACAGAAATATTACACATCGAGAAATAGAGCATGAACTGGGCATTAGATCAAAGAGACTCAGAAGTGCTGATGATGAAAATGATCGTTCTATACAAGAATGTCTGCAAAATTTTATGGACAAAATAACTGAAAAATTCGATAGCTTGCAAGCCGTACAAAATACGCGATTTTTTCAACTGGAGACAACCCTCAATCGAATTGATAATACAACTATGGAACTTGAAAAGTCAATTGGATTGCTCACAACACAATATGAAGAGATGGCAGTTAGGGTTTCAGACCTAGAGTCTAGGACCAAAGATAATGAAGACACCATCCAATCCCTTAAAGATGAAATAGAGAACCTACACCGAAGTGCTAAGATCACGTGTATTGAGTTGCGCAACGTTCCTTCAAAGTTGAACGAGACAAAGCAAGATATCTCAAACTACGTGACAAACCTGTGCAAGAATGTAAATGTTGAGTTCTCAACATGTGAAACTCGAATCCAATAAACCCATAATTGTTGAACTGTCAAGCACAACGACTAAACAAAGCATCCTGAAAGGAGCCAGGACCTATAACTACAGCAACAAGAGTAACAAATTGAACGCATCGCATCTCGGAATAAAGCTAACTTCTTCAATCTACATAGCAGAACATCTCACAGCAAAAGCAAACCGTCTGCTCTTCCTTGCTAGAGACCTGGTCAAAACTCACGGATATAGATTCTTCTGGACGAGTAATGGAAAGGTATTTGTAAGAAAGTCCGAAGGATCGCCAATAATACTAATTAAAAGTGAAGATCAAGTCCAGGCACTAAAATCCAAGTGACTATGTAGCGTATTTTTTTCACTAGTGTTATTACACCTAGTTTTAAACACTTTTGAAGGGAGAGTACGATTTTGCCCGATTCCGTTAAAAATACTTCCTTCAGAGATGTTCGTGTATCTTGTAACTTTCTATTTATTTTTATATTATGCATGCATTTCTTTAGTTTTAAGTAGCAATTATTATCTTTTAACTTTTTCTGCTAACACAGCGCAGTTCATCCTCACAAGTAAACTACACACCAACCACACAAACACAAATCTATTAAAAAAGACGACATACTATTATCTGACTTCTCAACCACCCAGTTCTTTATACCTACATCTGATACTTTTATTACCCTATAATCCCCTTAAATGCAAGTATGGAAATAACAATAACTCTTATATTCGTCATTATTATAAAGTTATTGAATTTTATGAGCCGTTTTCCTTATCTTTTATTCATTCTAGATGACTAGTCAAAACTTAATTAATAATGAAATAGACTCTATCTCAGTAGCTTCTTCGGTAATATGTGACCCAGAAGATTGCCATAATATTTTTGAAAGGTCTACTACCAATTTCCGAATTATCACTCAAAACGTGAGAAGCATCTACGCGAACTTTTGTAAATTTGAGGTATTTTTATCTAGACTGCAATTTGAATGTGACATATTAATACTGACTGAATGTCAATTACGTGTACACAAACCGCCACCTTTACTTAATGGTTTTTCAGTTTTCTCTACAAAACATAATCTCATTCAAAATGATGGTGTGGTAATTTATATAAAACACGGTATCATATGTGAAATTGAGGAACCTACATTTGAAGGGGGGAACTGTCCAATCGTTAAATTAAAATATGAATTGGCAATTATAGGAATATACAGATCTCCTTCATATAAGAAAATGACAGAGATTAACGCTTTTTTTAAATCCATTCAAGCTGTAGTACCAACTCTTAGTTCATTTAAGACAAAAGCAATCTGTGGAGATATTAATATTAACATAGAGCCAAAATCTAGAGATAAAGACAGACACAGCTGCAGTTATCTGGATTTTATGGGTGAAATCGGTTTCCTTCCTGCCCATACATTACCAACTCGTTTTGACAACTGCCTTGATCATGTTCTCCTGTCCTCGAACACATTTGCCACTGCTTCTGTTGCTGTCCTGAACAGTCCCATCACGGATCACAATGCGGTTTTTCTTGCCCTAAGCAAACAGTTTATCAATAAGGCCAAGCAAACTTTTCTGAAAACTGATTTTCAAGGTGCTCTAGCTTCACTGGAGTGCTCAGACTTTTCGCCAATTATGACAGATACCGACCCTAACACTGCTGCTGAGAAGTTTGTAAAAATAATATCTGATGCAATAACTAAAAATACGCAAAATATCGTTATTCCAAGCAAAAAGCGAACGATTAAGCCCTGGATTACCCAGGGTCTCTTAAAATGTATCAGAAACTGAGACAAGATGCACTATAACTTAAAAAAGACACCCAATAACGACATCTTGAAACTACGAGTATCTTACCTTAGGTACAGAAACTTCTGTACAAAATTGCTAAAAAGGCTTAAAATTGTCCATGAGCGATCTGAACTAGAACGTGCCTCAAAAGACAGTAAAAGTACATGGAAAGTTATAAAAAATATAACCGCTACAAAAAGGGTAAGTTCAGAGCCGATAGAGTTGTTAAAAGCTAAATCACACCCACAAAATTCTGTGAATTCTGCTAATGATTACTTTGCTTCTGTTGGAGAGACGCTGGCCCAGGTTATTACTACCAACAATAATAGTAGTGCAAACATAAATATAACACTTCCTCCTACCGTTTCTAAATCTATGGTTCTTTTGCCTACACATGAAGCGGAAATAGAATCCTTAGTTTTAAATCTCAAAAGCGATTGCGCTAACGGGTGTGACAAAATTTCTTCCAAATTTCTCAAAATGGCTAAAAACCTAATAGTTCCCGCGTTAACAAGAATATGCAATTTATGCCTTGAGAGTGGCATATTTCCTGATGTTTTTAAAGTTTCCCTAATTCGACCCATTTATAAGGATGGTGACAAGGCAATAGTAAGTAACTACAGACCTATTTCGATTTTGCCAGCTCTATCAAAAATATTAGAAAGAATATTAAACTCTCGGCTTATAAACTATTTAGAAAAAAATTATCTTCTTGCTAACACACAGTTTGGTTTCCGAGCTGACAGATCTACCGAAAAATGTGTTACACAGCTGGCAGATCACGTCTCTACTCAACTTGATAAAAAGCAGAAATGTCTAGGCATATTTTTAGACTTAAAAAAAGCCTTTGACACTGTTTTCATTTCTATACTGGTTGAAAAGCTGGAAAGATTAGGAATTAGAGACACTCAACTCAGAATATTTGAAAACTATCTCAGTAATAGAACCCAAAAAGTACAAATTGGCTCTTACATAAGTTCCGAAGCACCTGTTACCTATGGTATTCCCCAGGGAAGCATCCTTGGTCCGACTCTTTTCCTGATCTATATTAATAACCTTTGTGAGCTTAGCCTACAGAATGCTAAAACCTATTGCTTTGCGGACGACACCGCTATTATATTTCATGGAAGGAGTTGGTCGGAGACGTTTTCTCTCGCGGAACAGGGTCTTAGTGTAGTTTCAGACTGGCTTACGTCGAAATTATTAACATTAAATTTGAAAAAAACAAAGTATTTGGCTTTTTCTATTCTTTCTAACAAAGATATTTCCAACAAATTTACTCTGAAAGTGCACAATTGTGAAGATAAAACCAAATGCTTCTGCATACCCATTGAAAGGACCAAGTCAATAAAATATCTTGGAGTCATTGTAGATGATCAATTGAGCTGGAAACCTCACATTGACTTATTAGTTGGACGCGTAAGAAAACTTATTTGGATTTTTAAACAACTAAGACATGTAGCTAACCGTAGAATACTTACACTTGTTTATCATGCCTTGTGTAGATCAATTTTAGGCTATTGTATAACAGCATGGGGTGGCACTTGTAAGTCATATATGATTCGCCTGGAACGCGCGCAAAGATCTGTTCTTAAGGTAATGACGTGCAAGCCTTATCGTTACCCTACCAGAGATCTTTACTCAACCTGTAATCTTCTCACAGTACGGCAGCTGTTTATTTTCTGTTTGGTATCAATTCACCACATGACTCTGCCTTTTGACCAGAATTTCTACTCTTCCACAAGAAGACATGATAACGTTTGCACTACTATACACGCCCGCACTGCCTTCTTGCAAAGACAACATATCTTCCTAGCTGACTATTTATATAATAAGCTGAATAAAAAACTTAATATATACCCCAAGATAATGCGTAGTTTTAAAACGGTAGTGCGTAGTTTTCTCTTGGAGCATGACTATGAAATGACCGAAAATCTTTTATCAATTGATAAATGATAGGTATTACCGTTTTCAGCGCTCATCTTCATACAATATTTATTTATTTTTTTGTTTTTCATTTGTTATATTACCTTTACATATTAGATACATATACATAGATATTAATATATACTTCTCCACACATCACTCCAAATACACTCTCCATGAAAAGTTCAACCTATGTATTTTATCCTTGTATAACTACTAAAATAAGTTCTTTTCTCTGATATTAATTTATGTTTTTCGCTGTGTATTTGTAATTTGTTTTCTTAACGAATAGTTTAACAGTAATATTTTTATTGATAGGATCATAATTTTTTGCATGCTACATAGATTAGGTTTGACTTTCTTAAATTGTTAAATAGCCATAAAAATTATTAGTCTGTTTTTGTCGAATTGCCCATACATAAATAGCATTTAGTCCGATGGAAGGTGCTGGAAGCCAAACCACAAGTTAATCCTCGATTAGCTTAGCTTGGTTTCTAACGTTGACCAATACTTGTATTTACCTTAAGATAGAAACTAATTATGTATTTTTGTAAAGCTTGATGTACGTTTTGAATAAAGATTATTATTATTATTATTATTAGATCACCCGCAGTTGCGAGCATTTTACATGATCATCTCGGCGTCACGAAGATTGCTTAGCGTTGGATACCACATTTGCTGACCGAAGAGCAAAAAGCCCGGCGAGTAGATTGGTGTCAGTTTATGCTCTAAACATTCGACGGATTCAATTCCCAACAGGTGTCTTATATCCTTACTACTGATGAGTCCTGGATATACTGCTAAGACCCTCTTACAAAGTAACAGTCTATGCAATGGTTGTTCGAGGAAGACGGGCCGCCATTAAAAATTGTTCGTGGCCGTAGTGTGAACAAAAAATGATCGCCGTTTTCTTTCGCCGCGGGGGTCCAGTAGCTGTAATTCCACTTGAAGATCGAAGAACATCTACTAGCCAGTGGTACACAGAAGTCTGTCTACCCCAGGAATTTGACAGACTTGGTGAGGATCGTCCAAAGAGTGGCACTCATGGAATTCTTTTTCACCAAGACAAGGCACCTGCACACACCACAGCAATAACAATGGACTTTTTGACGAGTAAAGGTGTTCAGCTGGTGTTGCATCCCCCTACAGTCCAGATCTGGCCCCGTGCGACTATTTCTTATTCCCCACTATAAAGAAAATGATGCGTGGCCGGACTTTTACGGACTCGAACGAGGCAGTACTAGAATTTGAACGACTTTTCTTTGACCTTCTGCAGAACGCATTTTTTCAAGTTTCGAGGAATGGTTTTCTATAATGAGGCGATGTATTGAACTTGGAGGAGTATATTTTGAAAAATATTAAAGTCATTTGGAAATAAAATGAATAGTTATTTAACACGGGGCCCCGACGAAAATTCTTGATTATGTAAATGTTTTTAAAGAATAAATTTATTTTATTTTACTTTTAATTTTATTTTATATATCAATATTATGAAGAAATGCCAAATAGTATCTAACATTTATCTTTTTTTTATTTAGTTTAGTTCATTTTTATTAGGTATAGGTTTTACAAGGGTTTTAGGTTGGTGTTTTGTTTTAGGGAAGTTTTATTTTGTAGGTAGGTTTTTATTGTTATTTAAGTATTATTTTGTTTCATTAAATAATCATTTTATTTTAAAATTATTTAGAATTATTAGGATTATTTAGTTATTTTAGGTATATATATTTTTATGTTTTTTAATAATTGGTAATTTTAATTTATATCTATAATATATTATAAAGAGCTAAATATATATATTTATTTGTTTATTTTAATTAAATATTGTTATTACATATACTTCCGTACTTCAATTTTTGTATTTAAATGAATAGTTTTTACTTAACTAAAAGTTTTCGTACGTATAGTAAAATAAATAATACTATTGTTATTATTATATTATACAGGATGTTCTAAAAGCCAACATAACCAGAATATTAAAATAAGATATTTAAAATAATCTAGTTTTCGAGTTTTGATACGTTTTTGAATTTCGTGAAATTCCACCTATTAGATTAGGTTTTCGAAAGCCCAAGCTACAAATTCCAAATACTAAGTTTAAATTTTTTGATTTGTAGCCCTGAATAGCCTTGGTATGGATTAAATCAAAAAGAAAACTAGAAACGCTATAAGTACCTTTAGGAAAAAAAGAAATCTTTTCTGCCCGATTCATGAGCAATTTTTTAATTAGATAACTTCGGCAATTCACTCTGAAATAATGTTCTAGTCTGGCAAATTGAATAAAATAATAGCTGAATAAATTAGTTTTTAAAATTATACGACAAATTTTTGTTAACAACTTAAAAAAAAAGAAGTTATTGCTATTTTATTGAAAAAGGAGCTGCATATTTTTTCAATAATTAATAAATTAATCTTGTATTTTGGAAATAAAGAATATTTCTAATAATAATTTTAATGAGGAGTTTGAATGAAAGAGTGGTTTGCAGTAAAGTTACATTGTGACAATAAACGTTACATATATAATTAATGTTTTGTGTAAAAACAAACATGTACAACCATATAAATAAACGATTACAAAATACTAAACCAAAAATGATTTATTCACCTCGATATGAAATATTTTTAAAAACAAAAAAAAATTTAAATGACCTTGTTGAATGACCTAAGGAAGCAGATCTGCGTATGTAGTTATTATTTTTGTTTGGGTTGATATTATGCAACCAATTCAAAAGTCGTTGGTTAGACGTGACAATTGGCAAAGTATGACGTATTTATTTTATCAGATTATTAGGCCGCAGTTTTAGTCTAGCGATGGGCCATCTCGTTTTAAGTACTTCACTCGAGTAACTCGATTTGTATTGGTTGCTGACTCGACCCGCGGCAGCGGGGCGTGGCGGTGGCGGCGGCGGCGTCTAGCTAGAAAGTAATTTGTACGGAAATAAGTGGGCTTTCTTTCGGCCCACAACTAGGAAAGCTGTACGTCTTTGCCTAGACTCACTCACTTGTAGCTCACCCTGAAATGTGAACTCCCAACTCCATATCTCGGCAACCAATTGACCGATTAGGCTCGTGTTCGAACTTAAATATAACTTTTGTTTCATTTACTCGCTTACTAAATTTCATGACGTCCTGATCAACGATACTCTAGTTATCGTCGGACAAACGTTCATAAATACAAACGCCGGATTGTTCAAGTAGACTCGGAGAACTTTTATCGCTTCGCTTCGTTTAAATTATCTAAGTATACAGGGTGGAAAAAATGAAAGGGCCCTGGAGGGGAACTACCTTAAATCCTTTAGTTAGCTCATTTTACTGAAAGGAAACATTCCTTTATTTTTTAAAAGAAACAAAACTGCATTCAAAGATCTTCTAAAATTTGCTTGTCTCACCCGGGAACTGAACCAACTAAAAATTTAAAAAATAAACCCTCGCTATTTTATTATACGAATCGGTAGGATTATTGTTCAGGATAAAATTTGTCTACTAAACTAAAGTCTTACACTCATCTGTTGTACGAGATACCCATGAAATTTAATATTTATTACAAGTTCTTTATTACCAATACCTAGTACTGTTTACTTGTAAAGTAATAATTATACGCCATTATTACACAATGACAGCACAGAATGAAAGCAAAACAAAACAAAATTTTAATTTCGAACGAAATTTATGGTTCGAACTTCAAATTTGTTTATTTGCAAAAAATGCGTTGCAAAAAAAATACGTTCCTTTTTTAAACTTTTCGTCAGTACGCCTACTGCAAGAAGTAATTGGGCTCTGTATACATTTATTATTACCATTTAATGATTTTCTTATTGAAGTCTTCAACAAGGTACTTAAAGGTAGATAAATAACATTAGCAAGGTTGTACTTCATACGATGTCTTTGGATGTAAGAGAGATAAGAAAATTAGAACGTTTCATTTACTTGTTACAACTGAACAGTACTAGTTACTTGTAATAAATATTTAATTTCATGAGTATCTCGTACAACAGATGAGTGTAAGACCAAATGTTTGTTAGACAAATTTAATTCTGACCAATAATCCTACCGATTCGTATGATAAAATAGCGAGGGTTTATTTTTTTAATTTTTAGTTGGTTCGATTCCCGGGTGAGACAAGCGAATTTCAGAATATCTTTGAATGCAGTTTTGTTTCTTTTAAAAAATTAAGGAATGTTTCCTTTCAGTAAAATGAGCTAACTAAACGATTTAAGGTAGCTCCCCTCCAGGGCCCTTTCATTTTTTCCACCCTGTATATGTTAAGTGTTTAGATTATGCAACTAGATGGCGCTGGCTGTCGCATACATCGCGATAGCGAAGTGTTCAAGTTTACATAGATGTATAAGGTCTTTTTTCCTGAGATATTATACAATAGTAACATACTATACTGACTTTTATTGTGGTCTGGGGTCCTACTTTTAACATGGTCCTTCGAGCCGGATATGAACCAGCGACCTATGGATATATTTTTATTTTATTTTATTGTTATTACAAAAACCACAGCCTTAAACATTTATAATCGTAGCTAATAACATCAAAACTTATGCCAATTACGGTTTTACATTTTCTACAATAATACATTTAAAACTAACTTCAAAGACCAAGAGGAAAAAATACATACATTTATATACAGAAAAATAGTAATATTGAAAAGTTAGCGGCGTAGGATGTCAGAGTAAAAGTAAGTGTGTGTGTGTGTATGGTAGGGTAGGGAACTAGGATAGAGGAATGTTGATAATTATTTGTTACGAATATAGTGTGCAGTCACATTCTTATTATATATCTATTTATTAAGTATCTTGCTTATTACTTCCCTCTTAAAACTAGCTTCTGATCCATAAAATAGATCTATAGATGAGAAGGAGGTATTGTAAAGCCTCTGAGCCCTAAAAATTATAGAATTTTTTGCAAAATTTGTGTGGGTTGCAGGTACATGAAACAATGTTGTATGTCTAGTCCGTTTAGATGGTGCACGTAGTTGCATCATTAGGGTTGTTAACTCTGAGCAGTCAAGATTATTATTATATTTTATGGATATAACTTCTATTTAAATGGTACGGAACCCTCAGGGCGTGAGTCTTACTTTTTTATTTGCGTTTTTTAGCAAAGTCGTTTTTATTTTTTATTTTTTTAGTAAAACAGAGTTTACAATAAAACTTACATACTAACAGTGTGACAAAAACCAGTTTCGGTTTGACCGCACACCGCATTCACACAGCATCACTCATCACAATAGGTAGGTTCTTATAGATAAGGCGCTTACATTATATACAATTCACAGCTAGCTTTTGTTTGTGTATACACACTAGGTGATTATTTTAATGCTTATTTACGACGATATGGATTGTGAGAAGAAGTGTTTTCAGTTAATATAATGTATATAATACACATGTACATAATATAATATAATAATATTGTATATAATTCGATTTGCTTTTTTCATAATGAGTATGAATGAATCCCTAACTAATATATATAGTAACATAGTGTAGCGTTTCTGGGCTGATTCGCCTTTCGTTTTTTTGGTTCGAGTTACGTTTCTTTGATTCTTCATTGACTCAGCCAAAGAGTTTTTTTGTGTTCCTTTTTTTGCGATTTTCACGTATGACGTCTTACATATTTTATAGGCGTCGTTTAGTTATTGATTTTAATCCCGATGTTTATTCGGTTGCCTGTTCCAAGGTAATTTAATTTCAAATAATTTCCATGTTTTTATGATTATTTCGTTAAATGAATGTCGTTTTATGTTTGAAACTTGTGTAACAGTAGTGTTGTTCTTATTTTAGTTGCAAGGAATTCAGACTTAATTAATTCGATTGTAATGTAATATGTGTAGTTAGATTAATATTAGATTGATTTTTGGTATTTTATAATCATCCAACTGATATATTTATCTTTGACGGTTCATCTAGTAGTTAGTCTAAGTTAATGTTAGAGTACATTAGTTTTAGGTTTCCTATTGACCGTTCTGTTCGCTCGAGGATTTTCTTATCAAATCCTTATCTTGTTTTTATTTAATCGACTCTTTTTGTTTCAAGGAATTTCGATTAGTCTAAGGGTTTATTTGATTGTTTGCCCTTCTGGAAGTTAATTTCCTTTAAGCTAGTTTAAGTTTTTTTTTGTGTCGTTTAAGGATATTGTAGCATTCGCTACAAGTATTCAACCTTTTTCATATATTTTTAGTCTTTCTTTATCGTTGGCTACTTTGCTGAATTTTCGAATTCGAATATTTGGAATATCTTGTCAGATTTTTTTTGTTATTTTTCTCATATCAAAGAGTATCGTGGTACAAGAAAGATAAATTTGTTACAAAAATAACAAATTTAAAATTTGAAAACTTGAAACAGAGCACATTTGCTCTAAACATTGTGAAAGCCAGTTTTTTTCTGCATTTCCTGGTAAGTTTTGTGTAATTTTGGTTTCATTCTCTGAAAATCCCTTTTGTCCCGTTTCCAATACGTTAATTTCCTTTCCCTGATTTCATAAGCATGTCTTGACGCTGTTGTTTTATTTCTTTACAGCGACCCTTCAGTTTTTTTTCAAGGGTTCTTCCCATTTTTTCCCCATTTCTACTTCAATTCCTCCCGCCATCTCGTACGGTTGTACCTATTGATGCCGGATATAAGTACTACGTACCCTGGAGGGCTAAAGCTTCCGGTATTAAAACAGAAGTCGGCTTGGCTTCATCGACTACTCCCAGGAAGACTGGAAACACCCAAGTCACGAAGAGACCCTTACCAGGTTTTTAGTATCCGTAGCCTAACATCCAGTAGTCTGGATATCCAGGATCAATTATTTTTCTTCCTTAGTGTAAAGCTAGATAACGATTGCTCTTAACACCTTAATATTACGTTTTCTTTCGGATTAGAAGTTATTAAAACTTCCGTGTAATCTTAGTTTCTGGGATCCTATAAACTAGTTTCGATATCCAAATTTAAATCCATTATTTTGTGAACAAATGCGTCGTTTAAGCTAAAGGAAAACAAAATCCGAAATAAGACGAATTAGGCATAATTTTTGTGTTGATTTAATAAGTTCCTTAGTACCTAATACTCTTCAGATATTATTGTGTTTTATACCATATTTTTCTTACTTCAGTTTTGTTATTTTTAGTTTATTTAAAGTTAAATTATACGGTTTCTTTATCCAGATTTACCTCTTTTTTTTGGCTGTCACCAGGCTTGCCTGGTGGCAGTCCAAATTTAGGTCGAACCGACGAAATTACGTTCGTGAATATGTAGTGGCTAAAACCAATTTTTTTAAAAAGAAACGCTACAATAGATAATGTATCTATATACATATGTTACTGTAAAAGTCCAAATAGTGGTAAAACCTAAGATTTACCAAGTAATGATGGTAAAAATCCGATTTGTTCCTTAATCATCGTTCATTTTGGCCTTTATCGGTTCAGTATATCAAACAACACTAGAATCATTCATAAAATATTAGTTGTACCCTCATCCAAGGTTACATGGCATCAATTCAGTTCAGCTACTACAATAAAAACGTGCAACTGTACTGCAAAAATACTATAAGTTTTTTTTTCCATGGCTCTGTGGTAAAACCTAAAAATAACCAAGTAACTGCCGGTAAAAGTCCGAAATGAACGATGATTAAATAACTAATACCAAAATTTACTTGGTAAATCTTAGGTTTTACTGGTTAATCCTAGGATTTACCACTATTTAGGCTTTTACAGTAACACATACATAATATACAAGTACGTATGAACATTTTAAAAATCCACGCTTTTAAGGCGATATGTAAAAAATAGAGGTGCTTCTTTTTTGTGTATTTCATGAAATACACGGAAAATTTTAATTAATGTTTAGTGTATGCATTTTGACTGTATAATTTAGGGTTTTGAAATTGGAAAACATGTTTGGATAACTTTTCCTCGATAGAAATAATTGTTGAAATGAGGTCTTCAAACACACTTTTTCTCCTCGTTTGACGAATAGGAACCATATACAGAACTCGAACATATTTTATTAGGTGTGTTTTAACAATATCTAGAGATTTGGTAATTGAAATTTTGCTAGCTATTTTAGTTTTTTTAATAAAATTATGAACCTAACATTTTTCGCTTTCGCCCTGAATCCGCCCCTCTTGCACTGAGCGTGTTTTCGCTTGGCGTGACAGTAACAAAAATAAAATTCGCATAGCCTCTTAACCTAAAAGCGACCCTAAAACAGTAAACGTAATACACATTTATCTCAAAGAAAGAAAGAGCATTCCAACAAAATGTCTGACATAAATTTTCAACAAACATATTTTCTAATATTCGTACGCAACCTCCAAATAAAGTCGTTTGTGAAAACAAAAACACGCTATTATGTCCGCCAACAACACATGATACATTACCTGAACAACCTTTTTTGCTCAATTGATCGTGTACGTGTTAGGGTGGGCCGATATGCTAAATTTAATTTTTGATTTTTTTATTTACTTATTTATTAGTGTTCTATCTGAAAACTTTGTTTAGCGTAAACGCCTGCGTAAAATTTGCTTAGCGTAATCCCTACGGAAATATCAGATTTTTTTGGGATACATTTTTTTTTTCATCTGGTGTAAATGGTCTATGATTAAATGTTTTTTCAATGCAAGTGCTCGTAAAGGCCCACTTTTTATGCATCAAAACCGAACAACAAGTCGATTATTTTGCCCTAGGACTTTATTATTATTATTTTTTTTATTTATTTACAATGGTTGGCTAACCTGCAGCCTTTTCTGTGTACCATAAATGTTATACTTTTTTTCCACTGTTTACCGGCTCTGGATACAGTCTGGATATACTCGCTACGCTCGTGTTTTAAATCGTCCTCGTGATTTATTCCTTTTCGCCCTTGTAGCATAAACTACTATTATTGCGAAATTAATCGCTTTTGAATACTCTAATTATTGAATACTGTAATAATAATAAGAGTATTCAAAAGCGATGGATTTCGCAATAAAAACATTTAATTTTAGTTAATGAGAACTTTGAATTTCTTAACTGTCTGATGCAACAAGTATTGTAGCGACGACAGCGCCTTTTGTTCAGAATGAGCAAGGCGTGAAATCACATAACGCCTTCGTGAGCGTTCAGTATGTGCATTACAAGCTGGTATATCAAGTAGTTACAAAAATTCGGTGTACAGATATGATGGGAAAATTCGTCGTTCCAGATACCAACCTCGGTAGCGCAGTCGGTAGCGCGCCACTTTCATGTAAGCAGGAGGTCGCAGGTTCAAATCCTGGCCCGAGGAATTTTTAAAAAAATGTTTGTGCTTTTAAAGTTGTTTCTGATTGATTCGTAGCTGGTAATGCATTCTAATAATAATTAAATGGTCTTTATTTAAAATTAAACTCTATACTGATCACAGTGACCAACTTTCACAAGGAAACATACTAACGAAAATTTAATATTATTTTATTTTCTCCCATACTGTTTTAAGGTAATTATAATATTTGTAGCATTGCAAATTTTGTAGTTGCGGTTATCACAAAAAAGTTACGCGTCGTAGTTTTGCTTGATGGTAAATTGCGGTTTACCCTCTTTTCTAGACATGAAGTTGCTCGCGTGTCTGCTGCAATTCCCGAGGTTTTTTCTCGGTCATTTGTCGGCCGGAGCTTTTGCTGTCAGCTCGTGTTGAGTGTATCTTCATTTTTTGGCGGATGATAATGGCGGATGTGCCAACAGGAGTTATGTTTTTAATAATATAGGTGGGTTTTCGTGTTCAATTTGGATAATTATTCTTGTGTGGAATAGTTCTATAATATTGTTTTGTATTTCAGGAAAATATTTACATTCTTCGGATGATTTAAAAAAGGAATTTTTTCGTCGGGTTGGTGGGAGTTCTGACTATTGTCAGATCATGGTATGTATTGCTTTCTTTGTATTTTGAGTCACCGGAATTTTGTTCTCATCGTTCCGTGTGGTAAAGGTTTTAATATTGTCTATTCTCTTCTAATTCCAGGGTGTTTTCATGTTTTCAAGTTTTCCAAGTTCAAGTTTGAAGTTGTATTGCCTCGTTGGTGATTTTATCCAGCTGGCAGAGAAATGACCGCCGCGTGGTGTACGCAGTAAGCAGTTCCTTTGTCTGCGTGGACGGGGATCGTTGACCTTGAAAGGGGGCAGCGGACGGCGTGCCATTTCCTGTTGTGAATATTGGAGAATTCAAGTATGTGTTGGAATTTTTATTTTTAACCACACACAATTAAGGTACCTAGGACGGTATGATTTCAGGACACTTAGTTATGTGTCCTATTAGTAACCAAGTGTAAATTCTTCTTCCTGTTTCACTGAATAACCCAAACTGTAAAATTTTATGTTCCGTAATATTTTTTTTCCCTGGTAGAACTGAATGGTGTACCAGAAGATTTGGTTTAAAGAGTATGAACGACAAATATGTATTGTTTGTAGAATCTACGGCTCCCCTGAGCTAGATTTATTTTTGGAAATTAATTCCCTTGTTTGTTTTCAAGTTTTGTTACACTTAAAGTTTTTTTTTTAATGTAATTTCACAAGTTTCCATGTAAATTAGTTACCTGTGGTTAAGGCGGTAACGAACCCATCTAGTTATCACTTAAATGTTTTATTTTTGTCTTGGCAATACTAATTCCAATGTAATATTACTACCTGATGTTAAGGCGGTACCTGACACAACTATTTAAAGGTACTTAAGGTTTTAGTAATGTCTTGGCAGGATATATGCCAAATGAAGGTCTTGGCCAAAAGCCTGTAACTAAGTATAATTTTTCCGTAACACCTTTGGCTTGTGGAATTGACGAATTGTTTTGATAAATTTCATTGTAAAGTACCTCGAAGTTTTCTTCAGAACCTTTTACCAACTATTAGCCTAATAATAGTATTAGGTTACAATTAGGTCACTGTTTAATTTTATTTTGTTCAGCGGCATGACCGGTGGAAAAGACCGGGTACCCGCCGGTTGTGCAATCTGACATATTAAAAGCGGTTTTAAGCGCGTGCGGTGGGTGAGACCAGAAAGGAACTAGTCCCAAGTAGGCAAAATAACACATCGCTTCTTCGAAATAAATTGGGCCAAATTTTATCGCGCTTAAAGTGATCTGATTGGCTAAACCAACACGTGTTGATAGAAATAGGGAATCCCTTTTTAGCCGGAGTGAGATGCATATTAGGTAGTTAAGTGTATGCAAAAACACGGATTAGTTAGCGGAATTTGGACGGAATAGCGCTTCTCTTTCGAGTATAGTTGCTCGGTGGGTGAAACCTACCTATGCCAAATTTAAAGTTTGTATCCTCTTTAATTTCGAAAATTTTGTGATGAGTGAGTTAGGCAGGGGTATTTTGCTTTTATGTAATAAATATATATATTTTTAATTTCATTAAATAAGCGGAAAATATACATTATACCGCTCCACCCTTAGACTTCGTTCGTATGCTAAACATTAGCGAACAAAGACTAAGCCGTCGGAACAATTGTGAAGCCTTGTGTTGGGGTTGGGCTAAGAAATAATAATGGAGAATGAGTGGTTTGGTATCAATCCATACTCGTATAAAAACATTGAGTAGAATAGGCTTCACTGTTCTTACGGACTGGTAAAAATTCATTAACTTTCAATTAACTGCTGATAGTTTATGTTTATGCACTTAACAATGAATGTATGTTGCAAATTTTTGTTTAGATTATAGCATTGAAATATCTTTTCATTATTTTTACACGGTTGACTGAGATTCATTAATTCATTCAATTAACACATAATTCGCCACTTCCTTATCAGCACGGACGTTGTCTATCCGGCAGCTCAACACTGAGACACCAAAAAAAAAACAAAACAAATTAGTATAATCTAACTATTATAAAAGTGCATTATAAACTAGGAAAGATAAATTAAAAACAAATTTACATAAATAAATGAGTATATCTTTCCCTAAAAAACTATGAAATAACTTAAAATAAAGTCCTCGTTTGAAGTACTTAATTTGTTATAAATTATGTGTACTTAATTTGTTATAAATTGTGTTTTGTCATCTGCAGAGTTGGCGGTGCTTACAAACTAACGACCACTTCTCTCACTTGCTTGTAAGCGACTAGATGAGTTGTGGATACTTAGCCGTAACTTTAAAGGAAATATTTCAGTGCTGAGCAACTTGTCTAGGAAAAGCAGCTTACGTCATTAAACGGCGACATAACATTGCAAATTATAATTAATTAAATTTAATTAATATAAAAAGCAATGTCATAATGATGGATGTTTAACAATGTCGCGTTCGCCCAAAACTTGCGTCCAAACATTTAAACAGTGCGATCAATCAAACGGCTGGCACACTCATGAATAATACCAATCCTGTTGAGAAAAGTTTCACAAAAGATTTATTTTCTTTCCGCGGGTAGGCGATCGGGAAATAACGGCAAAGATTGATTGATTTCAAAAGAACATAAATATGAATATACATAAATTTTGCATTAAACGTCGATTTTTCTTCCATGTAGTATGAAATTACTTTTTCGCTCCGTTGTTCGTAGAT
The DNA here is from genome assembly GCA_934047225.1 of Ypsolopha sequella. Lineage (NCBI taxonomy): Eukaryota > Metazoa > Arthropoda > Insecta > Lepidoptera > Ypsolophidae > Ypsolopha > Ypsolopha sequella. The sequence continues at coordinate 30,361,537 of OW203985.1, forward strand.
TTTTCCATGTCTAAGTGCTGTACTGTTTTTTTTTTCAGGTTCCAGATATTTTTATTCGTTCCTCAAAATTGGTAGATGGGAATTGTCGATTTGTGCAATACATTTAAAAAAAAAAAAAGATATCTGTTGTATAGGAGCCCCCTTAAATATTTATTTTATTCTGTTTTTTAGTATTTGTTGTTATAGCGGCAACAGAAATACATCATCTGTGAAAATTTCAACGGTCTAACTATCACGGTTCATGAGATACAGCCTGGTGACAGACGGACGGACAGTTGGTTACCTTTTGGGTACGGAACCCTAAAAAAAAAACAAAAACCTACGATAAATTAATGCTTGCAATAACATTTGATTGGTATTGTTTTCAGTTATGAGAATCATCGAGGAGTATCGCTATGCCAGAAAGTGTAGCTTTCGAGAATAATCGAATTTTCGAAAAATTGTCGGTTACGATGTTATGATGCCGGTAATGGCTGGAAGTATGCGTACTAACTTCGACCAAAATAAAATTAATGGACGGGCCACAGCGTACAGATTTTTGAAGTTTGTAAAGTGAGCGCCGGCTCTTACTTCATCTCAGTCGGTCTCTGTTAGAAGAGTGACAAGTACGCTTATTATTAAATGTCATCCAAATAACTGACGAAAAAATGCCTTCTTGTGCATTTACAAAGTGCAAAAAGCAAAATAAAGACTAACAATTAGGTATTGAAGTATAGTATATATCCAATTCCTTAGACTCGTTATGAGTGAGCAAATTGTAAAGACAAAGACAAGGCCCGTCCATTCATTTTATTTTGGTCGAAGCGTACTAACATGTATTCGGACAAAATTATGGTTTTAAAGTTAAAACCCAGACGCATGTGTAGGTATTTCTATCGTAACCTATATTTTTCATTCTATAACACTGAAACAGCACTCATATATTCCACGTTTCTGGGTTGAAAATCTTTTGTTACAGAGTTGGGTATTGAAACAACCAAGTTATTCTCGAAGTAAAACACTCAGCTGTCGAATGGAAGAGCATTTGCTTGTAAAATCCTCGTGTGTATTTACTAGGCACTCAGTGTCTTGCTAAGAAAAAGACGCCTCCATCACTTTTAGACTTGCAAATAAAACACTGCCAGCATAAAACTGTTAAAATTATTATTTTGGTTTTTTCTCGCTTTCCCTTACCTATTAATTTCATATTATTACATACTCAAAACTGACTATAAAACAAAAACCACACATAGGGTAGTATTTTTCTGTGTGTTTAGTTGATTATAAATCTTAATAATAAACATAATGTGTAGGAAGATTTTGTGATATGACAAAAACCTTTGACTGTGTCGATACAAAATACTTTTTCAATGCAAGTGCTCGTAAAGGCCCACTTTTTATGCATCAAAACCGAACAGAATGTCGATTATTTTGCCTTAGGGCTTTATTATTATTCATTTTTTTTAATTTATTTACGAGCACAATGGTTAGCCAACCTGCAGCCTTTCCTGTGTACCATAAATGTTATACTTTTTTTTCCACTGTTTAACGGCTGTGGATACAGTCTTTGAGCCAATCATAATTTAAAGTTCATAAGATTATATTTGTTATATTTCCTCACACTATGCATTGAAAAACGTAGTATGGTACACGGGCGTAAGAGCAATAAATTACTCGGTTTCGTAATTTATTATTTTTCGCCCTTGTAGTATAAACTACTATTATACAAACTTGAGTACTATGGCGTGAATATGACCCATAAGCTTGTTTAAATCTTACCTTTATGACCGTAAACAGTTTATACAAGTGATTGGTAGTGATGATAAATTGGAAATATCTAAAGAGAACACAATAGGAATTTCAGAGTTTAAAGAGGAGTTCCACAGGAATCGATCCTGGGACCTCTCTTATTTATAATATTTACAAGTGATTTACTCCATTGCTTACGGGATGGTACAGCATATCTATATGCTAATGACACTAGTATAATAATTATAAAATGTAGCGATGACAGCGCCATCTGTTTCTTAAGAACAGGGCGTGAAATCACATAACGCCCTCGTGAGCATTCTGTATGTGCAGTACTGGCTAGTATATCAAGCAGATGCAAAAATAACAGTGGGAAATTATGATTTACCTCATTGCTCACGGGATGGTACAGCATATCTATACGCTGATGACACTAGTATAATAATTTTAAAATGTAGCGACGACAGCGCCATCTGTTTTTTAAGAACAGAGCGTGAAATCACATAACGCCCTCGTGAGCGTTCTGTATTTGCAGTTCAGGCTAGTATATCAAGCAGATGCAAAAATCGAATCCTGGCCCGGTGAATTTTTTCAAATTATTTTCTTTGGATTTGTTTCTCATTGATGTTTTCTAGTTTGTAATGCACTCTAATAATATTTAATTATAAAATTATTTTGAATGCTCCTACCTATGACGAACTCCATTTAAAAGTAAAGACATGTTGGACTAGCCTGTGTAATTGGTTTAATGCTAATAAGTTAAAAATGAATATTTAAAAAAGTTTATACACATTTCAAACGACATGCAAATTGTGCCGAATTAAATTTTGATTTACCGGTAGCCATATCATCGTCTGTGAATTATTTGGGTATACATACGGATTATTTTGGATCATATTCTCATTAGGATTGTCATTCCGAAATAATTAAAGAAAGTCTTGCAAGTTCGATACCCGTTAAACTTGTGAAAGAAAATCAGCGAGATATACTGGGTGTAGCAAACGCTTATCAAGAACTTTAACTAAATAAATACCAAAAACAAGGTCCAAATTAAGACTAACATTCGATTTAGTTACTTATGTGTGCAAAAAAACAAATCAGATTATTATTTTTGAAGAATTTGAATTTTAATAGTTGTAATTATTAACTTATGTTTAAGTGCTTACGCAGCTTGATTCTCCCTCGAACGACAGAGAGATAAGTGCGGTGCGGGACGAGTCGTGTGAGAAAGTGAGTAAGTAACACGCACCTTAAATCACCAACATTAAGTCGCCTTAATATTATAAATTAACTAAAATAGCTATGAAAATTTCCATAACCAGTAATTTAGGTAATGTTAAAACCCATCTGAATAAATATTTTTGAAGTCTGTACGCTATCTTAATTTGTCATAATATCGTAAAAGTGTAAATTTAGACTTCATTTCAATTACTTTTTTATCGAGAGGAATTCCTCCAATCGAGTTTCTGATAGTCCAAAATCTAGAAAAAGGTTCTAAAATTGTTATACTATTTTTTTTAACCGACTTCAAAAAGGAGGCGGTTCTCAATTCGACTGTATGCTTTTTTTTTTTTGGCGTTGTTACTCCATAACTCCGTCATTTCTGAACCGATTTGAACAATTCTTTTTTTGTTTAAAAGAGTGTACTTCCAGGTAGGTCCCATTTTAGGTTTGGTCATGATCTGATGAAGGTCTTCAGAGATAGGCAGTGGAACTCCTCAGAAAATGACAGCATACCTCTCGAAATTGAGATAATCGCTTTGTACATGGGTGCTGATTACAAGGTATTACTTGAAGATCGACATTCTTCCACCTGACCTTCGATCCTGGCTTCATCACCATATTCACCATAGAAGTCCTCAACGGATCAGAGCACATAATTCGAGATTGCGGCTATAACTGCGTTAGGGTGCTAATTCAAGGGTATTACTTGAAGATTACCAGAATACCCACCTGACCTTCGATCCTGGCTTCATCACCATAGAACTCCTCAACGGATGACAGCACATAACTTTGGATTACGGCAATCAGTTTGTGTTAGGGTGCTCATTGCAGGACATTGCTTGAAAATTGCCAGTGTACCCACCTGACCTTCGATCTTGGCTTCATCACCGTAGAACTCTTCAACGAATGACAGCACATAACTCGAGATTGCGGTAATCTTGTTGTGTTGGGGTGCTGATAGCAGGAAGCTACTCAAATATAGCTACTTATACTCACTTGAACTTCGTTTCATATTAACACCACGTTTGCAAAAACTACCCATACTTCACAATTCAACCCAGCAACACTAAAAAATGTGAAATAAAATAAACTTTTAACAAAAAAATAGCAACCGACTTCAATAGTAACAGCAGTCATTCACTAAAAAGTTAATAATAATTCTATAAAGACCGATGGTACCGAAGCAACACTTTTGCTGACTTCTTTCTTCTTGAAACAATATGTTATCTAGAAGTCGGCGTATTTCCTACGATATAGCAACATAAAAACCAATATAAGAGCGCTGACTTCTAGATAACATATTGTTTCAGGAAGAAAAAAGTCAGCAAAAGTGTTGCTTCGGTATCATCGGTCTTTATAGAATTATTATTAACTTTTTAGTGAATGACTGCTGTTACTATTGAAGTCGGTTGCTATTTTTTTGTTAAAAGTTTATTTTTAACTTGGAACTTCTTTTGAACAGCGGATAAATAACTTCTAAATGTGTAAATTCTGACGATATACCCCCTTAAAAACCAGTATTACGGAAAATAAATAATATTTTATTTAGGGGTCACCATAATTAGTACCGACCGGTTGTTATAAAGGTAATTTTACATGTAAAATAGCTGTATCTGCAATACCAGTTTCGGTTTCTGCTTGTAACCAAGTCAGCTTATAGAGGCGTCGAAACTTCAAGCGTTTATATTTTTAAGCGATCAAGACGATTTTTCAAATTTAATCTAACTTCAGAGCTGTGTTCTTGTCGGTAGACTCCTCTACTTCTGCAGCCCGTCTTTTCTTTAACTTTTTGATACGACACGACATTTATTTTCCCTTTTACCTGATCCATGTATGCTCTCCTAGGCCTTCTTATTTTTCACCTCTATGATTCTGTTAAATTTGTAGTGTTATATCAGATGTCCCAACATCTTTTCCCTTCTTTTTTCTATTTTTTCATCAAAACTCGATTTTCGTTTACAATCTGCAGCACCTCTTCATTTCCCTTCTTTTCCATCCAACTTATTCTTACTATTCTTCGCCAACACCACATTTCAAAAGCTTCTAATCTTTTTGTGTCACTTTTTATCATGTTTCACGTTTCACCTATATATAAAGCAATATTCCATACATACACTCTCATAAGATATTTCCGAATATTCCGATTAAGAAGATGATAGTCCCCGCAAAACTACCTGCCTAATTTATTCTTCCTGTTGCAAAAAATATAGCAATACGCCATATTTACAAATATGCACACTCTTATCGTAACAAAATTGTATTAAGAGGCTATGCGAATTTTATTTTTGTCACTGTTACTCCAAGCGAAAAATCGCGCAGTGCGAGAGGGGCGGATTCAGGGCAAAAATAAAAAAAGTTGGTTTTATATTTTTATTAAAAAAGCTAAAATAGCTAGCAAAATTTCAAATATCAAATCTCTAGATATTGTTAAAACACACCTAATAAAATATGTTTGAGTTCTGTATAAGGTTCCTATTCGTCAAACGAGGAGAAAAAATGTGTTTGAAGACCTCATTTCAACAATAATTTCTATCGAGGAAAATTTATCCAAACATGTTTTCCAATTTCGCAACCCTAGATTATATAGTCAAAATGCATATACCAGAAACTGATTATAATTTTCCGTGTATTTCATGAAATACACAGAAAAGAAACACCCGTATTTTTTTCGTATTATGCATTAAGTAATTTAGAGAAGAAAAAAAAACTCTTGAAATTTTTCTATTCGAGGTAATTGATTTGAGAAAAACCCATGTATGGGATAAACATGTATAAACTTAAGAGTGGTTTCACAGTCGGATTGTGAAATCTCGCTTTTTTCTAATTAATCGAGTAACTGCACATGGGCGCAATGCAATATTTCTTGGTCATTATATTTGGTTCTTATTCTTATAACGAATGAGCCCGATCCGATCTCCTGACTCGTAAAGTGACGTCATCGCTGATCCTACATGCTACGCTCAGTTGACAAAATCATTATGCGGAGAGTTGAAATTTGAGCTCTAATAACTCCGTAAATTTTTAAGATATCAAAAAACTACAAACACAGAATTTTTTCATATTTTTTTGCAATTTAACTGCGTTTGCAGAAATTGCCTTTGGCCACATTTATTACACTGGATATCAAAGTAACATACTGCATGATCCCTTTACACGAGGATATATTCAGTCAGACAGGGCGAACTTAGAAAGTTTTGAATCATTTAGCAGTTTTGCTTCCTCTAGCAAGCTTTTGATGCAGCTTATAGACTGCTATGAGATACGAAGTGGCTGTTTCTCTCTATGTATGTACTCTAAATAGAATACCGAATGTGTAAGATACAGGCTTTTATACACAAACAGCTATCACTCACGGTGCAGAATGACTGACATTATACTCCTAGACCAGTGTAACTTATCACAATTATATCAAACAATATGTATTTGGAAACTTTTGCGGAAGTCCATCATGAATTTGTAGATATATTAATAATTTTCAATATTCCGCTAAACACTCGTACCATGCTTTTCAAAATTCCCGCATAAAACATGCACAAGCAAAGCAAGCAGTACGAGCACAAAATAAAGCAATCTTAAATAACAAGCAAGAAAACTTATCAAATAAATACTTACTTATCAAAGACGGCTGGTACTGCGTCAACATGAAAGCCCATGAAGTCTGAACCGATCCACGTTAGCTTCGCAGGGACAGCGGTGCACATCAGTTAGGGGTGTACCCAGCTGCAAGCTGATGGTCACACTAAAAAATTAATCATCTAGAGGTGTACCTATTTGGGACGAGGTGCCTGCAGCCAGCGTCCCGACTCATGTACAAACGTGGCACCGAGACGAGCTCACTCTAAATCACCACTACTCGTTCTAGCAATTCTTTTTGTTTGATTTTGCATAGAGGCTTGTCTCATTGCCACTGAGCTGTTAAATTTTGTGATGGCCCTTCACCTGGACAAGCCTGTAACCATGCTTGTTTGTCTTCCCCACAGAACGAGACCTCAACATCACCCATTGCTGGCTGGATAATTGTCATATACAAAGGCCTCTGTGCTGTGGATCGAAGACAAAAAGGCTCGCAGAGCCATGCTCTTTATGGACGTAATCCCCAGTCCCCCAAATCTAATTGGGAATGAGGCTTGGAACCAAGATCTATCTGATATTGGGTAATTTAGAATTTTAGTAAGAGCCAATTGTAGCATTGTGTTCATATGGGATAGAAGTGATTCTAGTTTGAAAATTGGACTGCATCTAAGCACATTTGTAAATTTTGGTACGAACAAACAAAACCGAATTATTTGGTAGGCCATGTGTGAAGAAATTTTTTCAATTGTTAGATCATCCAAAAATTGTGGCATGGCATCTTCAAGGATCGATGCGCCTTAGAAGCAAAGTGAAGTTTTTGCGTATATTAGTTATTTCAAATGTGTGGTACTCATTTGTACTCAATATTAAATACCTCATTTCGAGCCTAAGAGTGTCTTATAATATATTTAAAAGAAATACTTTCCCCGAGTAGTCACATATTTTTTATAGTTTTTTTTTTTTATAATTTGTGTATTTTGCCTAATATTTCCATGTATATTTTCTTTCAGATTAGATGTATCAGTTATTACTATGACTCGGAGACAACTGCACGGGTATTTCCATTTGTATAATTATTTCCGAAATAAACATATTTTTTAAGCTTATATCTTAGTTTAAACAGCTAACTGTGTGTGATTTTGTTTTAAATCATATAAATACACACATTTTAACTAAAAGAAAAGGCTACAGCTAAAAAAACAAATTTATATAAAAAAATATTTTTGGCCATGTTTTGAGATCAAATAAATACCTGTCTGTGCGTCGTCGATATACCAAATATTTAGTTAAGAATTTAGTGATCTAATGATTTTGTGAATTGCGTGGTTAAAAATAGCTGACCCGAGTGGGTCGCCCTGCTGGCAACCGACCATTGATTCCAGGAGGTTCTCTTTGTAAGTACAATAATTTTGAGGGTGTACTATAACAATGCCAAATATAGTTGTAGATGTAAGGAATTTTGTTTGTAGATAATAATGAGATCTTTTCATTTGTGAAGGATTTATTTTAAGGGCATACTCCGTTCCCCAGCAAGTTTAGTTTAAATTTGTTTTTTGTACGTTAAGGTATAAAATATTTGATCATTTTGTAAACATATGTCCTTAACTAAGATATGACTAATTAAATATATTTTTCCCATAGTGGTGATATAGTTTATGAAATATTTGTTTATAATTCTGAATATTTCAGACTAACACTATGTTTAGTCACAACATACGAGACAGAGGAATGAACCTAAGATAAAGATAGATTTTGTGATAGTTGATGAAATATTGAAAACAGAGTTGTGGACTGTATATCGAGGTGTAGATGAGGGTGTACCGAGGCTCTAATGTTGGTACAGGTCATTTATCTGCTGATGAGCCAGATGAAACCACCAATGGTCTGTTCAATAGTTCTGTGTAAGGTTGCTGCAAGTTTTATTTTCAAGTGCCACGTGTTTAGCTAGTTTCATATTTCTTTTACGAACGACATCCCGTGGACATTGGTTGAACTCAAGGGGATGGAGTAACACAAATTTTATTCGAGAACCTCTGTCGCCACTTTTTGGAACAACGTAGTATTACCTAGATAGTAAACATACGCAGCGCACAAATAGATTCACCCGTCTTCATACAGCCAAAATAACACCGTATTTCTATGAAGCTTAGATGTAAAATACCAAACACGTCATGGCACTGTGCCAATGTGTGTAAAGAGCCATGACCAGCGGCCGCACTATGACACAATTAGGTCCGTGTTGATAATGTTTGAAAAAATATACATTGCGGCATTAATATTAATAATAATAAACCTGCAATGGACAAAATATTGTCGAATTTCAACGCTACTCGCTACAATGCTAAATATTTCATGGTAAGGTTGAAATTTTATTTGCCGCGAGGTTTATTCTGTAAATATCACAGTAAATACATGTTTAAATTACTCACGAGTGAAATGAAAATCCTTTGGATGTCTTATTTGCGTTATTTGAAGAGTTAGAATAATTTGCCACGCTGCAATATACCATTTTTACAATATGTTTGTTCTAACGCGTTCGGTTGAGAAATTAGAGACCCGTGGGTTATGTCTTGACGTATTGATCATATCGGTGCGTCGCAGTTACGGCTTTTATGGCCTTTCTATTCCTATTAATTGTTCTGTGGTTGAACTACGCTCGTTGTAAACACAAATTCGCCAGTTATTAAATCAAGTATTGTGGCTGATGTATCTTATTCACAGAAACCAATGGAAACTCCGCGATGACAGTATACACAATACATAATGTTTTGTAGGATAATAATAACAGAATAAATTTTAAAATTAAGTGTTCAGTTTTGATAAAAAAAAAGGCGGGTGTTTTACAATCCGCCTGCTAAACGTCTTTTAAATAATTGAAGATGGTGTTGGTTGGATTAAATATTTAGTCAGAATTTTAGTACAGAATCGTATTACTTTAGTGAAAGACTTAAATCTCCCGATCCAAGTAATGTGTGAAAAGTTGTTCCTTTGTACCCAACGTTAGCTGCTGAGTCGTCCACAAAATTAATGTACATCCTGTAAAAAAAAAACAAATAAATAAATGATTGTACTACAAAATTAAAATGTCCTATGAATCTGTAAGATGAACATAAGCCATACTTCTTAACCAAGATGTAGAGTTTGTAGATTAAGACCTTGTAGAGTTAGGGGCTTGGCTTTACATGAGACCTGATAACTTTTTAACAATGAAAGCGTTATGAGCTTAAGTCTTGGCAACCTTTACATGAAAAGGTTTTGGTGGGATTAAAATACCTACATTATTTAAAATTATGAACTTTCCTATCTCAGTCCGATTGTTATATTGAAAGACTTGATTTGCGGTAGTCTTGTCATTCAAGAGTGGAAAAGGTCACATTGTATCTAATTGTACCGTAGAATCAATAACAATAACAAAACTTCTTTACATATTGTTTGGAATCCCCAACTCCTTTTGGACAAAATCAGAGATGACCTTCGAATGTTTCTTATTGTCCTCCACTCCAAGGTTTCCAATGGCTCTAAGTGTAACGACAGCACATAGATTTGAAGTTCCACCAAGACTCATATGAGTATTATCCGCCTTAAGACATACGAAGGTTAACTGGAAAACAATAATATTGATAACGATATAAAGAGTGATTAGATAACTGATAAATAAAGATCTGTCAAATGCATGTCGGGAAACACGCAGTGTAGGGTTCCGTAGTTGCCGGTCACAAACTGTGAAAGGTTTCCTTTTAAGTTCGTGGTATGTTGTACTTGCACGAATTTTTTCACATATCCAAAACCAACCGTTTAGCTGCCAGGGGGGATACTTGACTCTAATAAAAATTAGCACTTTAAAGCTTAATATTTCGCAAATGGATCTCTGAATCTAAAAATGGTTATTACACACCCGCAATATTTTTCAACAATTTATTAAAGACACTCCATAACGTGATATAGACAAGATTTTTTTTTATGTACATAAATAAAAATAGTTTTTCAAGATATTATTTTACCACTTTGTTGGCGTAATTAATTTGTATACCCGAGCCAAATTACAACTTTCTGGTACTAAGAGTCCCTGAGCTAAGCCGCGGACAGACAGACAGACGGACAGAAATTGCGAAACTATAATTTTTAAACTAAAGATTTTCGTTTTATTTTGGAAACTATAGGTAATTAATTTGACCCGCATTTGTAAACAATTTGCAAATCATCTGAAAAAAGATAGGCCTTTTGACGAGGTTTCATAAAAAAAATTGGTCACCCCAGACAGAATTAACAAAATGTATATTTACCTATTCTGGTCTATCCATAGTGTTGGCTAACACTTTAACAGCCTTTCTTACAAAATTTATATTCACCTGTTCTGGTCTATCCATAGTGTTGGCTATCACTTTAACAACCTTTCTTACAAAATTGATATTCACCTGTTCTGGTCTACCCATAGTGTTGGCTATCACTTTAACAACCTTTCTTACAAAATTGATATTCACCTGTACTGGTCTATCCATAGTGTTGGCTATCACTTTAACAACCTTTCTTACAAAATTGATATTCACCTGTTCTGGTCTATCCATAGTGTTGGCTATCACTTTAACAGCCTTTCTTACAAAATTTATATTCACCTGTTCTGGTCTATCCATAGTGTTGGCTATCACTTTAACAGCTTTTCTTACAAAATCCCGCGGAATCATGGAGCTTGGCATATTGGTCTCTAAACAGAATTGCGGCATTTTTAGCAATAATATTTTATTTACTTTTATTTTATTTTATCACACACATCCACCAACAGTCTGAATATTGAGAATTCTGTTATTTAACTGATAAGCGGAATGTCTTCCAATGAAATGATAACGACACAGACGTGATTACATAAACAAATATTTATACGGTGCTAATAAAACAACCGTTCTGCCGTTTAATAGAGAAATTGAGCATTAAACAAATAACTTGAATAAGGCAATTAGGTTACGTGGAGTTGTCGCAGTAAGATGTTAAAGTCGTGATATAATTATATCCTTAGAGATATACTTATATAAACCGTAACATAGTTATTTCGTACAGAGGTTCATATGTATGTAACTAGAGATATAACGGTCGCAATCAAGTTATATAAGTATATTACTAAACTAATCTAGTTAAATGGTTATAAATTGACCGAAGGATGAAAAATAAAACATTGATTTATAATATTTCCTTCAATTTGCATAACTGTTACTCATTTTTCAATTTTCAATTTTTCATTTTTCAATTTTGAATTTGAATTTTGAATTTTGAATTTTATGTAAAACATTACAATTAAATAAACAAAAACAACTTAAATCAATCATAAACTTTTATTTCCGTTTAATGTCACAACCGTTAATAACGATAACAATTAACATTATTTCTTTAGCAATAGTAATTATATCTAGTAATTAAAGTTATTATCAACATAAATAGAAACCATCTTTTTTATATTTATTCATAGAATCAACAATATACAGAGTGGTCCAAAAGGTGACGTTAAAAATTTTTTTTTTTGATTTTTCTTGCTTGGGTGTATCCGAAAATATATGTATGTTCCGCGATTTTTAGCAGTTTAGAAGTTATGATTTTTTAAATTTGTATTTTTGAATTTTCTACCGGAGAAACTTAAAAAATCATAACTTGTTTATTAGTAAGATTTTTTGTATTTTTTTTTCTTTTACATAGTCGTATTGAGTTATTCTTTGATACGTAATAATCAACTGCGAGACATTATTCATTACAAGTTACCGAAAAAAGCGTCGAAAGTGAAAGTTTTAGGTTTGAGTTGGACGGAGTTAAGTTTTCAAAATTCTCTTAACAATAAAAAATTGATGTATCATAGGTTCAAACTACTTTTAAAAACTTGAACAATTTATCAGCTTACCATATAATAAAAAAAAATCGGCTTCCAAACTTATTTAGGTCAAAATGAGCTAAGAAAAAATTGGGTCCGGAAAAATTGTTTTAGCTTTTTTTATGGCCACCATTAGTAAGGCATCATCAAAAGCATTCAAATTGAACGATCAGTAATACATTTAAAAACATTTTATAAAATCTCTAGGGATATAATTATATCATTTAACTATCTTACTGCGACAGAGTCATTGTTTGTTTCCAACTTTTTCAAAGTAAGTTAATAGTAATATCCCAGTATATCCAGATACTAAATTACCCAAGTAATATAGCTTGCTTAAATTGTTTCACTTGGATAATACTTGTCGATAAAAAAAAAAATCTTGTTTCACTTACGCGCATTTATTTTTGTCATCTGCACCAAATAACCAAATATATAAAAGAATAAAATTACGTATATTTTTATAAGATAAAATTAAAAACTAAACTTAATCTAAATTAAATTTATGAACAAATATAATGCCTATATTAAATAAAAAATAAATAAAAATAAATAAACCCTTGGACCATGGGGCCCGGCCACGCGGCAACTTTTTAAAGAATTGTCGGCACGCCTGGTCGACGCCTCTGGTGACCCAAGGGCCGGAGCTTACCTCGGTCAGAGGATCAGCTTAGCGATCCAACGAGGTAACGCTGCCAGCGTCTTGGGTACCCTACCCAACGTCGATAAAATAAGTTTTAAACACAGACCCACAGACCAGTTACCTATTAGACATTGTATCAACTGGGGACAAGTGAGAATATGTATGGCAGCCCTGTCGCCACACCATTTAATTTTATAAACACGTTTTCCTCTCGAAACGAAAATAAGAGACAAAATACGAGGACAATTAACTAAAGTCAGGTTAAAATAAAATACTAAACATGAGAGACATAAGTAACTATTTTATAGTAGCATTGACCAGTTATATTTTGGAAAGAGAATTAGTCTGTTGACAGTAATGTCCTTTCGATTGAGTGAGGGTTACCAGATGGTGCGTTTAATAAATAAGCTGCTTTCTAAGGAGGAGAGAGGAAAATAAACTTTACCCACAAACGCCAATTTTCATTACAAGTGAATACTACAAACTCTACAAAGTTTGATCAGATATATCCTAAACAGGCACTTCAAGGTAAGTCTTTCGGTTGTCAACCCTAAAATATTACGTGGGGACACTAAAGATTCAAAGGTAAAGTCTGAGATATCTACAATACCCAAGCGCCTCACGAATTCATAATAAGATCTTTGTCAGCTTTCACAAAACCTAGTTTGGGCGATTAGTATTAGACTTGTTCATAGACTGGAATTGGACCTTTGTCAATTTAATTAATTACAGGATTTTCGGTTGGGATGGAGAAGTAAAGGAAGAAGGTAAATTAGGGTTAAGATATGATGATGATGATGATGATGATTCATCCGACCGAGTTCGGTCACGGCGACTGTTGCGGCTGTGGAGAGCGTCGGTCATGTGCCCTCATGTGACTTATGTAGCCTATCTTGTTTGTGAAAGTGCGGTTACACAGGCTACATGTAAGTTTTCCATTGTAGTAGTTGTAATGTATGGCAGCTGGTGGTCTACATCGGAGTTCATCACGTCTGGCGTCAAGAGCAGCTCTTCGTTTAGCCTCGAAATCGAAGTTGTGTTGACTGTATGCCGCCACACAGTTCGGTCTTCAGCTTGGTCCTCCCATGTCAAATGTCAGGTTAAGATATAGCAAAATTGCGTCAAAGATTCTGGAAAAAACATAAACTTCATTTAATGATTTTAGAATTAGGGTGCCAGAAAGGAGCCTTCCAGAGTTGCGTAAAGGAAGATACAACCACTGATTACTTCCTTAGTATTTTAAACCAAAACATTATATATTTCAGTTGAGTAAAATACGGAATCTAGCAGCCATTCCGGAGTAGTATATAGCCAAGTGCAAAAAACGGAATTTTCCAATTGGTTTTATTAACACTAAGACATTTTTTTCGAGATATTGTTTGAATCTACGGCATTTACATCGACAACTTTGTTAAGTGTACGTTGTAGACGTGAAATATAAAAATTCTAAAAGAATTTCCGGTTTACCTTCTATTCTTACTTCAACCTTTCGTTTGATGTACCGCACATGCTTGTTGTTTTGGCTGTGAAAACAAAACAGACACGACCATAAGCTTCCTACAATACAATACAATATTCTTCTTCTTCTTCTTGGTGGGCTCGGTTTCCGCACCTAGTCTCTTTTTTGGACCTTTGTGCGTGGAAAAGTGTGGGGCCGTCTATTCTAGCCAGCCCACTCACGCCAAAATCCCAAGAGGCGACCTAGATCACCACAGGACTGGAGGAGCGTCCTCAGTTCACCGAGGATGTTAGCCCGTTGTGTGCTGACTCCTACGCAATCCACTGTCACGTGGGTCGGCGTTTCTTCGACCTCCATACAAGCCAGAGGGTAGATACGATACAATACAATATTCTTTATTGCACACCAACAAGAAAGTAAATAGACAATTCAAAAAGTAAAAGTAGGGTACAATTGGCGGTCTTATCACTAAAAAGCGATCTCTTCCAGACAACCTTTGCATGGTGGAGCTCTTAAAAGAAAGGAAACAATGTGTAGAGGCGGTGTACAGAATAAATAGATACAATTATACATATTATATACATACGTATATATGTATATATTTAAACAAACCTATACATAAATAATAAATAAACAATAAAAAAAAGGGTAAATATAAAAGGAATATACAATATCCATTTCATTTCATAGTAAGTAACTATAAACCCAAAAACTCATAAATCTTTGTACGTATTTTTTTGCAAAGCTGTAGTGTTTTGTGAAAAATTTAATTATTTTATTTTTATACGTAAACAATGGCCCTTAAACCAGATTTTATGGGCTCCGCCAGCTTGTATTTGCATAAGCCCGCAAAGGCTCTACAAGGCTTTCAAATCTAATTAGATTTATGTTTACAATGAATTTTATATTTTTTCACTTAACACGCACGTCATACCAGACTTTATTTTAGTTAATATAAAAGGTGTATCCGTCACATACTTTGTTCAAAACTTTGACAAGATCTACTGAACTGAATTTACGCAAAACATAATTATGTCAATTTTTCATTGAAAGCCAGGAGGTATTTAAATTGGTGGTATCACAGATAATATTACACTACACACAGATAATGATTTTAGGTACAATGTTCAATACTTTTCACCTTTTCAGCATGATCATGGTTCATGTACATTGAAATGCAAATTGAGGTTCTCAATCTCGGGTCACCCATGCCCTTAAGGGCCTTACTATTGCCAAATGGGTACTTTCTAAAGCCTACTCCTCGTTTATGGCCAAACCAAAAATAATGAAAAAATATATTATGAATAATCAACTCTTAGACAACATATGCAACATTTTTCTTTTTCATACCACCAAAACTTCTACATGATTTTTTTTTTTACTGAATGGTGTTTTTTGACCTCAAATTCCCTACTGCTCCTGAGTGGCTTGGCCGATTGAATTCATCTATGCTTTGATAAATAGATAAACTTTATAGCTATAAACATAACATAAGATTATTCAATCGAGTAATCACGTCCAAGTGAGAAGTATAATTTTCTCCTATTTCCCCCTCTCAAGGACGCAGCGAGCGTCGTAACAGCCACTATGCATTGCGCGCTGATATGAACGTTATTTCAATGTCGTTTTCGTTGATATTTGTAGTGACAAATATCGAGCTGCTAATTGGGCGATGGTAATCGCCTTAAGAATTATTGTATGAATTGTTATTACCTCAGAACATTTATTACCAGTTGAGTCTGTGAGTCACCAGACTAATGATTTCCGGTCCAAGCGGGTCTCCCAATAGACGTCTATTTCAGATTGTAACAGCTCATTTTTGTTTGACACTGGTAAACTGGGCGTAAATTGACAGGTATCTTTCAATTCAACCACATAAATTACTTATCATACTGAACAAGCTACACAATAAAACATACCTGCGCAAGTGAAAAAATATTTTCATCTTTACTTTAAAAACCTATTTTGTATGCGTAACCCCATTTGTTTTTTCAATTTCCGCTTTCATACGTTTTTGAGAGCCCATGTGGTTTTAAGTATTTAAATGTATGGACCGTCCCTTTATACCCACTAATTGGGAAAATAATTAAGTGTGAACCGTAGAGTATGTTTTTTTATTAATCCTACTAGTGTATTAAATCCGTTATTACAAGTTTATATTTACTATCAAACCAACAAGAAGTGAGATATTCTACAAATATATTATTAGGTATATTTAGGCCAGGTGGTAGAGCTGATGCCGGGCTCGACTGTGGAGGTACCACCATCTTACTTGGAGACCCCCTCGAAGTAATTCGGGAGAGAGTAAGAGCACAGCTCACAGGCAAAAAACCAGGAAGCCCACCATGCTTGGGACCGATGGATGGCGGTATATCCATCCCTAATAGCCGGGTCTTATATGGAACAGGCTGGTGACGGGCAGCGGCGTCACTGGTGCGAGGGTTCCGGCACCGCGCTTACCAACCCGTCTGCCCAGCGTGTGTGAGTATGGGCTATTCTTCCAGGATAACCGCCGGGAGTGGCAAAGTCCTGGAAAGGCTTATGTCCAGCAGTGGACGAACTAGGCTGATAGATGGATGAATGATATTATTGGGTGACCTTAGACATTAAAAATCTCATAAAGAGCCTTTTGTATCAAATAATGATTGCACACTGCGGGTTTGTATTGTTTAATTCATAATTGTTTTCACGCTTGTCCACCATTTCACCTAATGTTAAGCGTGTAACTAGAATGAAGCGCCCTTGCCTAGAAAGTACCTAATTTACTCTGGGATATTTGGGTTGTCTGGATATACGAACGCTAGCAAGTACTCAGCTGTACAGATGATGAACGAAGGTTTCGAACGCAGTGTTTACTGACAACATATTAGTGAAACTTCGTGTTCACTGACAACATATTGGTGAAACTTTGTGTTCACTGACAACATATTGGTGAAATTTTGTGTTCACTGACAACATATTGGTGAAACTTTGTGTTCACTCACAACAAATTGGTGAAACTTTGTGTTCACTCACAACATATTGGTGAACTTTGGGTTCACTGACAACATATTGGTGAAACTTTGTGTTCACTGATAACATACTGGTGAAACTTTGTGTTCACCCACAACAAATTGGTGAAACTTTGTGTTCACTGACAACATACTGGTGAAACTTTGTGTTCACTGACAACATATTGGTGAAACTTTGTGTTCACTGACAACATATTGGTGAAACTTTGTGTTCACTGACAACATACTGGTGAAACTTTGTGTTCACTGACAACATATTGGTGAAACTTTGTGTTCACTGACAACATACAGGTAAAACTTTGTGTTCACTCACAAAATATTGGTGAAACCTTGTGTTCACTGACAACGTATTGGTGGAACTTTGTGTTCACTGACAACATATTGATGAAACTTTATGTTCACTGACAACATATTGATGAAACTTTGATGCGCGTCGATTATTTCGGTGGTTCAGGTATTCAGCTTATATCCCCAGGAGATGGGGGAATTTTGTCAGGTAATTCTCGTGCACACTATTCGAAATATAGCTATAAAAACCGAAAGGCAACCAATTTTTCGACAGTTTTCGGCGCTTAGGTATTCCGTATCCATTATCGATTTATCACCAACGACTCTAATAGCGCAGCGCTCAACCGAATTCAGGGCAGTTAGCTGATCAGAGCCATCCCAGGGGTGGCTGCAGTTGCACAATCAAACTTGAGATTTGTGCACAGACAAAAGATGCTCGGGTGAGAAGTACTGAATCACCTTCGCGTTTGGACAATTTAGCATATTTAATCAAAATAATTTCAATAAATATTTTTTTTGTAATAAGTTAGAACTTGTACTATATTATGCATTTTTTAGATTTCACACGAGTATCGAAGTCATTGAGAAAAAAATCGGAAATATCACTAAAATCACGGAAAACTGATCTGTCTACTGATCTGACTACAAAATAAATTAAACATGTATACATATAATATATATATATCTATGTTTTCCTTTCGTTATTTAAAATAAAACCAGCCAAGTGCGAGTCGAACTCGCACACGAAGGGTTCCGTACCATTATCTATAATAATACAGATCGCGCCAAACTTCTAGCATGCTCGGAAGTTGCTCTTCCCAAGAACGGCCCATACATTTTGTTCCTGCTGATGCGAATCTCCCCGTGTTTAGAGGGGACTAAGTTTGGCGCGATCTGTACTCGTTAACTTGTAAAGCCTACTTAACTATAGTTTTACTTAGTGATAGTTTTCCTTCTAATTTCGTTATGTATACTACTGCCGTGATTTTTTTCATGTCTCCAAATACAACCGTTTCGCTGGCAGGGGAGGGGACACTTGACTCTAACAAAAATTAACATTTTTAAGCTTAATATTTCGCAAACGGAATCCTGGATCGAAAAATAATTTTCTGACATATTTTTAAAGTACCTATCCATCGACACCCCACATTAGGGGATAGACAAGAAAAAAAAAATCATCCCCACTTTACGTGTAGGGGAGGTACCCTAAAAAAAATCTTTTTCAACATTTCACTGTACCACTTTATCGGCGTGATAAATATGTATACCCATGCCAAATAACAGCTTTCTAGTAATAATAATCTGTAAGCTAAGCCGCGGACAGACAGACGGACATGGCGAAACTATAAGGGTTCCTTGTTGTTGACTACGGAACCCTAAAAAAGTACTCGAACATTCATCATTTTTCAAATCATGCAAAAACAATGTTAATGTTTGTTAATTTCTTTCAAGGTAATGAAATGAAAAAATAGTAACATATAATACTCGTATGAATAAAGTACTTCGATTTCTGTACTGTAATAAAAAGTTCCATTTTGCAATTTTTTTTTTGTTGCCACGCCAAATTACTTACTATTTTCGTGATTTTAGTGAAAAACCCGCCCCTTTTTCAATTAATCCTTATTTCAATGAAAACTTTGCTTTGGCAGCATACACATCACATAGGTAATATGTTTTTGTTGAATAACTGTTGAGTGAATTTTGAATTTTAGTGTTCTGTTTCGATTAATTAGGAAAAGGCGGGTTTTTCACAATCTGCCTGCAAAACCGCTCTTAACAGCTCAAGACATGTTTTGAAACAAAACATGTTCACAAAACAGTAAAATAAAGACATGAGAAACTGAAAATGCTTTATAAAAAAATATATATACAAAAACACAACCATTGTCTCTTCCCAAAACAAGGCGATAGCAGCTTTTATCCGTAATCCGCTTGCTAATAAACAACAGATAAGGGTCCGTTTTTAGCATTTCAGTAGGGACTCCTAAAAGGGGATAGCGTAATCCATTGTCATTATTTACAGGGTGTTCAAAGCCTTGAAATGGTGACAGAGAGATCGATCGTTGGATCACGATTCCCATTTTTGTAAATCACTTCTTGGCCTAATTCTGTAATTTTTTTGGTCTTCTCAGATACCTATTACAAACATCTATAAAAAAATGTTTTGCTTTTTTCTTTAAAACATGGCGGAAAAGCTGTTGCCGAGCTCGACTGTGGAGGTACCACCATCTTACTTGCAAACCCCCCCGAAGTTACTCGGGGGAAATAGGACAGCTCTCAGACACAACCAAATGGCCCACCATGCCTGGGACCGATTGATGGCGGTATATCCATCCATTTGTCGGTCTTTTAATAAAACAGACTGGTGACAGCAGCGGCGTCACTGGTGCGAGGGTTGCCCAGAGGGCCTGCCCAGCGTGTGTTAGTATTGGCATTTCTTCCAGGAGGAATGCCAACAGTGGTGAAATCTTGGAAAGGGCTATGTCTAGCAGTGGACGAAGACAATATTATTTGCAGTATACGTTTGCGGCTTAATAAGATTTGTTTAGTTATTTTATTTTTATTTTAAAGCAAGAATATAAATGTATTATATGGCGGACGCTGCGCAGCCTTGCTCGTTTGGATTCCGTTTCTTCCGATCCCGTGGAAATTTCCCAAAATCCCTTCTTAGCGGATGTCTACGGCATAAAAGAAACCTACAGTCTAAATTTCATATCCCTAGGTCCAGCCGTTTGGTCTAGGCGTTGCTAGATCAGTCAGCCAGTCAATCATTGAGTCAGGTATTTTTGAATGTATATTAAACATAAACAGCAACAGTAAGTAACTCATTCGTAGAAAGCAGGACTTTTGATCTTGTAACACCGCCTCGAATCTTCCTGGTCGAATAGTGTCGAGGTCGTCATAGGGTTATGACCAAAAATATCTGGAATTCACGCAACCTGTGGAACATTTGGCTGAGATCTAAATTATGTTTTCTTATAAGTCTTGCACTGACCCTTCGTGATCGTAAGTATTGTGCACCTCCTCCAGAATATACAAATATAAGCGCTCCCCTAATATGAATGCTAGGATATTCTGTTTTATCTTATGGAATAAGCCACTTTTTGTGGTGGCCATTAAAATCTCTCAAAAAACTAACTGTGCCGAAGAATATTGTTGCTCGACGGTATCCGTCGTCTTGCTTTGATATTCAACCGGCTGAGAGAGTCTTCAACTCACGGTAAGTTGTACGTTAAGACGGTAAGCGCTAGCGTGTGTTATTTTCTCCATACTATATATATTATTTTTTTAATCCACTTTCCCCCGATTTTAATTTTTCAGGGACCTTGTTTTTTTTTATTGTATTTATTTATTATTTTATTTATTTGCGTCATTAGACTTTTACATTGTTTATTATGTTAATGAAATTTTATTGAATATTATATTACATGTATTTGAATATCTTTAATTAAATTTTTACTATTATTGTAATAAATGAAATTTTTTATTTTTTTAAATTTATTAACGTATATACTAATTGTCCACCTGGTTAATACTGTATAAGAACGTAGGGTTGTTTTTGGCGGTCCAATATAACAATCTCAGTAGTTACGTAGCGAGTGGATTGTTCTGTATAAAAACCTATATTCCAAAGGACCACTTCGCCTAATCAAATAATGGAAAAACAAACTAAAAGAGTTACCTTTGTAACAGTTTGATTTATAACTACCACGCCCCACAGTAGAACGCTGGCCGGTAGACGCCACCGCGCGCGCTACCAGCCCGCACCTAATTAATATTGTTTGCCGCTGCAATGCTTTACAAAACTGTTATCGTCTTAGACTTAGATAACTTATTTTTAGACTTTGAAGTATTTTGAGAATTCATGTAAAAAATTGCAACAGAAAAACTCTCAATGAAAAGCGAGCCTGACTGTACTAATCTCATGTCACTTGGACGTTGGACGTTACTTGGACAACCTTTGATACTCGTAGCTCCACTAGGTACGTTCCGCGAGTCCTTTTGTTCTGCGCTGGTTTTTTGTGGGGTTATAGCTGAAAGTATTAATAGGATGGCTTACCCTAGCAACTTTTTTTATTACCCGTCCAGCAAAATCAGTCTAATGGCAAAGACCTTATTTGCTTTTCATAGAGGCGATTATATGTTGGCTCTTTGGCCTCTTGTTCTTGGACGCGTCATACTAGTGATCACGCAGCGAAACAACAAATTGTTGTGTTTTTAGCTAATACTGAAATATTTTGTTGGGAAAAAGATATTGGATTTAGGTAACATCCCTCCATATATCTATTGCCTATTTTATAAAAAAATTTGATCTCTTACCCGCATTTTTGAAACGAACGTTTGAAAACCAAAAAAAAAGAGGGTGGAAAACATTTTTTTTGACAAAAGTATAAATCTTAAAACATTGTTTATAGATGGAATCCCTAGATAAAAGATCGATAAATCAAATATATTTTCTTCAATATGAAGAAAGACCTAATTTCTTCCAATGAACCCTTGAAAACCTTGTGTTGTTGATGTTCTAGCGTCAGGTGTCGCGTTAATATTATAGTGCAAAGCTTAGCCTCTTATAGTGGAAACCATTATTTTTAAAGTTCATTTATACAGAAAGTATTAATATTATAGTGGAAAGCATTATTTTTAAAGTTCATTTGTGCTGAAAGTATTAATATTATTGTGGAAAGCATTAATTTTAAAGCCTCTTAAAGTGGAAACTATTATTTTTAAAGTTAATTTATATATATCCCATATCAATACACGATCTTTACTCGAACTTCCATAGATTTGAAGAAACTATTGATTCTTTGAATCAGTTATGTGTTTTGCTCTTTGATCGAAAACAAAGTGACCAAACACATAAACAAACGTTTCAATTAGTAAATAAGTTATAATAATTTGTTACTTTCTACTGGTGACTGTGAGTTCAAATCATCATAAAATAAAAAATATGCAAATAAGTATATCACATTTTATATCTTTGCATTGTATACACAGCCCCCTTATTGTGTAACTTTAACATCTATTGCTATCGCTTTCAAATGTATTGTGATAGGCTTGAAATGACATCACACATCACTAAGCCAATTCCGATACATGTTAGACAATAAGGCCTTTGATCTAGCGACAGATAACTTTCCATATGAATTGTTGGAGTGCTAAACTCTATGCATCAGTTAAGTAACACGAACTTGACCAGTTTTTATTTCAAAATTGAAATTATGGAGATTCCTTTAATCGCTGCACTTTAATTAAGCAACGTTGCTGCCGCGTCGTCGACTTTATCTTTTTTTTCATCCCTCCTTTATTTATTAATTAAACCAGACTTGCGGGAGTAGGTAATGAAGACTTTATTAATGGATGCGGCGTGAGAAGGCAAAACTAAACTAGGTCAGATTTAATACTAAGGATTATGTTTGGGGAAAATAAAGACATCTTTCGTGACATGACACTTTTGTCAATTACGCTTTTTAGGGAAAGTAACTAAATGGAAAGTTATTTTATCTTTCTGATTTATGAGCGATAAGTGTGCTTTTGTCCGATTTATGAGCGATAAGTGTGCTTTTGTCCGATTTATGAGCGATAAGTGTGCTTTTGTCCGATTTATGAGCGATAAGTGTGCTTTTGTCCGATTTATGAGCGATAAGTGTGCTTTTGTCCGATTTATGAGCGATAAGTGTGCTTTTGTCAGATTTAATGTTTCTAAAGTTAAATGTCACTGCAATAAAAAACATGAAATGCATGAGGGTATACTAGTTAATTGAACATATAAATAGCAGTTGATAGAGCTGATGCCGGGCTCGACTGTGGAGGTACCACCATCTTACTTGGAGACCCCCTCGAAGTAATTCGGGGGAGAGTAAGAGCTCACAGGCAAAAAACCAGGAGGACCATGCCTGGGACCAATGGATGGCGGTATATCCATCCCTAATACCCGGGCCTTATATGGAACAGACTGGTGACGGGCAGCGGCGTCACTGGTGCAAGGGTTCCGGCACCGCGCTCACCAACCCGCCTGCCCAGCATGTGTGAGTATGAGCAGTTCTTCCAGGATGACCGTCGGGAGTAGCAAAGTCCTGGAAAGGTCTATGTCCAGCAGTGGATGAACTAGGCTGATGGATGGATGGATGAGCATATAAAAAGGTTGCGTTCCGTAATGATTAGTTAATGTTACAAGGATAAAATTGTTGAAGAAATAAATTTGAAACAAATTTTTAGTTATGAATATCAATACTAAAAAAACCGGCCAAGTGCGAGTCAGAGTCGCGTACCTAGGGTTCCGTGTAGTGGATGATAAATTTAATTTTGCAATTTTTTTTGTGAATTTTCAACCATTTTTTTTCCTGTAATCTTTACGTAAACATATATTACCATGATTTTTTTCATATTTTTCGGTCCACCAGTTTTAGAGATAAGGACATAATTTTTTTCATTGTTTTTCAAGGATTTCTCGACATAGATGCAATTAAATGTAGCCAAACTATATATTTCTACATACATATTTTGCGGCTTTTTAAAGATTTCTCGAATCCAGTGCTAGTAAATATAGTAAAAGTATATATTTTTACATTAAACTTTTTAATATCTACAATTTGGTACCCATATTGTATTTTAGGATAATATTTTATTTTTCTCACTTTTGTTTTGGAAATATTTTGAACAACTTCAATTTTTTTTTAAATCGTTATATGTGGGCAAAATAATGCTGTTTTTGTATCAAATTTCGTGCCTTTATCTTTAACGGTACTAAAGTTATGAGGCTCTGACATACGGACGGACGGACGGACAACGAAGTCTCACCATAAAGATTCCTTGTGTACCTTGAAGGTACTACGGAACCCTAAAAATGCAAGTTTATGTCTAAATGTGGGACAGTGCGACAAGGCTCCTTTGGTGCTTGGGTTGACAAGGGACGAGCCAGAGTAAATATATACAGTGGTGGTCACATAATTAAAGACACCTCCTAATTGACCACAAAAATCTTAGTTATGGTACTACCATTTGCTTATATAGGTATTTAATCTAGAGTAATTGGTATTAAACCATACATGACATTGTATTCTTAAAATGTGGGACAAAAAAATAGATGTGTTTGTTAGTAGTTTAGCCACTGCGCACTCTGGGAAAGTAACACAAACTTTTTTAACTTACTTGTAGCTGGCCAGCTAATTAAAGACAATAAAAGCTGTGTTCTGAATTTAAAAAAAGAAAAAAGAACTAAATTCTCTTTTTCTTTGTTTTGCAGCGTATTTTCATGAAACGTCGACATTACTGAAAAAATTTAACTTTTTTCATTAAAATGAATACGATTTAAACCAATCAATATGGGAAAAAACAAGAGTTGCGATTCGACCACTAGGAAGATTATTTTGAACTTTCGTACCAAAGGCTGGTCGTACAGAAAAATAGAAAACCACTTGAACTGTTCTAAGAACATGGTTATGAATGCTATAAAACATACCAAGAAGTTTAACACGACCGAAAACGTACCTAGAAAACCGAGACCAAGGAAAACTACTGTGCGGGAAGACTCTAAGATGGTGTTGTTGGCAAAAAAAGATCCGTTCAAGGGATCAGAACTGATACGTTCGGAGTTGTTTAGTGCAGGAGGGTCGAAGGATGTGTCTGCAAGAACAATTAGACGGAGACTATGTGAGGCAAACTTGTACGGAAGAGTGTCTCGAAAGGTGCCACTTTTGAAAAAGCAAAATATTAAGGCAAGATTAGCGTTTGCTAAAAAATATCAACACTGGACTGAACGAGAGTGGAAACAAGTGCTCTTTTCTGATGAAACAAAAATTAATATGATTAATTCTGATGGAAACAATATGTTAGACGCCCCCCAAACTAAGAAACGGATCCAAAGTATACTAAGAAAGTAGTCAAACATGAGGGCGGAAATATCAAAGTGTGGGGCTGCTTTTTAGGACTTGGTGTAGGACCTGTCAGGAAAATAGAAGGCAACATGGATAAATTCCAGTGCAAGAATATTTTAGAACAAGCCATGCTGCCCTACGCCGAGCAAAATTTACCGGTCATTTGGACTTTCCAACAGGATAATCATCCGAAAAACACTGCAAGAATAGTAAGAGACTTCTTAAGGAACCAGTCCGTGACAGTTTTGGATTGGCCCCCGTACAGCCCGGATTTAAATCCCATAGAAAATTTGTGGTACCAGGTGAAGAAGAGAGTGGCAACAAAGCGGACATCGAACGTCGATCAACTTTACACACTTACATTCCGGTAGGAGCTTGTACAAAATTGATCGCTTCCATGCCCAAGAGATGTCGTGCTGTAATTTCTGCCAAAGGACATGCGACCAAATATTGATACGTACCGGAATGTTTTATAAATTTGTTGGGAATTTTGTGTAATAAAGATAATTTCAATAACAACAATATTTTTTTTATTTCTTCTAAGCAAATGGAGTGTCTTTAATTATATAGCCATATCTTTGTTAAGTTTATACTGCTTGCAATTAGGATAAACCGAATAAAAGATTAGGAACAGACAAATTTAGTTGATAATATTTCGTTTTGACACTAAACAATACCTACACTAATATTTTTAAATTGTGTAGCAAGTTCCAATGGTAGTCTGATAAAAAATATAAAGAGGAATAGCTTAGTTATTTTAATATACTTTAAGTGTCTGTAATTATGTGACCACCACTGTATATATATGTCGTGGGCAGATCCTATATACTAGGTGAAATTTAATTAACCACCCGAATACATACTGAAGACTTGGTTAGTGATCAGGAACAAGGTCCAATGATCCTTTTTTTCGATATCATAAAGAAAATTTTGTTCCTTTACGAACTGGACTAGTTCAAATACAATTCCTAGTATTAGCAGTATGGAGCCTAAACTTTTTTTTTTATAATTTCGCTGGTTGGTCATTAATCATTGTTCATAATCACTAACCAAGTCTCCAGTACCTATAAATTCGGGTGGTTGATTAAATTTCACCTTGAATATTTATAAAGTAGTTAACCTAAGGAAAACGCTCTGATTCTAAGTCACGCACACAAATGTGTGCTCTACACGCCGTCTAAGCGAAGTTCGGGGGAGGCTCAATACAAATCAGGCGTCCGCGTGTGTCAGTTCGAATCTGAGCGTTTTTACCAAGATTAACTACATTATAAATACAGTACTCTGACGCAACTGTGACGAAAGTGTTAACTTTTTAGTGGAATAGTTGCGTTAAGGTGATATATCGTCCGTGCAAAGGTCCCCGTTACTCCAGGCGGAAAGACCCGCAGTGCGAGAGGGATGGAATAATAGAAAATTTACGAAAATTCGGTTTTAAATGAATACAAAATAAACTAAATTAGCTTTGAAAGTTTCCATTACCAGTAATAAAATTATTGTTAAAACCCATCTGAATAAATATTTTTGAAGTCTGTATGCTATCCTAGTTTGGCGGAATATCAAAAAAAGTGGCAGAATATCAAAGAAATTCCTCCAATCACGGTTCTAATAGTCCAAAATCTAGAATTTAACCAGGGACTTCTTTTGAACAGCAGATAAATAACTTCAAAAAGTGTTAATTTTGACGATATACCCCCTTAATTTCGATTTTTCCACGACCAATCCACGCGCCAATGGCATAGTAAAATTTTTACTATGCCAATACTGGCCAATAGTGCCTCATCGCACTGTACAAAACATTGAAATAGGAAAACATCAAAGTTCAAATGTCAAATAGATTTTAATTTATGAAATACTTTAACAGAACAGAAAAGACAAAAGGCATCAAAAAATAAAAAAACACCTTCTTGATTTCAAACATTTATTTCATTAAATTATTATTACATACGGCTTGAACACTCACGTGTGATTGTTGTTGACCATATGCCAACCGTTTCACCGATACAATTTTGGCATTATCAAGGCGAGTGTCGTTCTTAGTATGTCAGCTCACATGAGTTTTAATAATATATTTATTTTATTCTTGTATTTAACACATTATGAGATAAAATTCTTGAAATTTACAAAGAAAATTAAACATTCTCGCTGCTAAGTACGATAGAAAAGGCCTTTGAAGGAACCATAAACTTTATTTTTTGTTTTTTGTTATCTTCTTCGGAGCTCAATGTCTCTTTGGTTTATTGCATATAAACTTGTGGCCACAGATGTCGTGGTCTGTAATTGTCTTTACCAAATATCTCTATACCTACCACAAGGAACATAGCAAGATAGCTGGCATCAGTAACTCTTGCTACAAAACACTATTAACCACACGGCTTACTGATGATGAAGTATTTTTTCGATGATACTTAAAATAATGAATGAAACACATATCGTCACGACATGACCCCCGAGGTTTCGAAAATTATTCTCGCGAATAAAATAAAATGACAGCATGAAAATATTGAATTTAATGAAATTTGAGGATAAAACATGATTATTGCAAAACGGCTCACCTCAATAACTATTTTTGATCAGGATAGCCGAACAATCAACCAGCCAGACATCAACGTCTCCGCGGAAGCGTTTTCACTCGCTTAGAAGAAGGCAGTCTGAATCTGCTGAAACTGGTCGGCTATCCCGAAAATATTGTTCAAATTCAAGCTGTTTTTAGACTAAAATTGAGTAACATAGGTTATTTCTGTGAACCCACTAATGGTATTTGTATGGATCTTGTACTAAAATACCAGGAAAATGTTGCTTAGAAAAACCATTTATAAAATAACTTTTATACTACACCTGCTCGGAAAGTACCTTCTTACTTTTTTGAAAACGATGCAGAAAATACGTCATTACTGTCATACAAAAAAGTGTATGAAAATTCATTGTTAACGTGCTTGGGCGGGCAGACAAAGTATATGCAAATCCATTGTTAACGTGCTTTTTTTTTTTTAAATAATATAAAGAATGAGCAAGTGGCCAAGTGGCCAGTATTATTTTGCGAACTCGTACATAAAACTCGAAAAATGATACTGGCCACTTGCTTTTCCAATAAAAAATAAGAAAGAAATAAAAAGTGACAATCACAAGCGAGTCAGTCGGTTTCTTTTATCGAATCTTGATTAAAAGTAAAATTATACTATTTCCTCGCAGGTGTAGTATAAAGCACTATGTATCACTCGGGAGAAAGTACGATTCCCAACCCGTGTGTATTGAGGTAAACTACACCCTCGTTGGTAATCTTCCCCTTTCTTCCCTCGGTGAACAATGTACTATTTCGTCCGCGTGCCAATTTTATGAATTTTTTCAGTCGCCTCCATGTGTAAAGTATTATTTTCTCCTATTTTGCGCTATCCGGAAACCCAGCGACGTCGTAATGCAGAACGCGCTGATATGAACGTTAATTCATTGTAGTTTCTTTCGATATTTGTACCGACAGAGGTTGATTCAACGTTATTGGTGACTACCTGCCCTTTAAGGTGCCTTCCGAAGCACGTAGACCGAACACATTTGTGACTGTGAAACCGAAAAGGTACAACTTTCGGGGTTCTAGTTTCCGAGATATTCGCAATTTTGTGAAGTGGTCGAAATATACCAATTTTACTTTTTTTTAACAAATCAATTATTAACACCCTAGAAAACATGTATGTAAAGTAATTATCCGTCAAAACGTTTATTTAGTATCTTTAGTAGCTCGCAAAGTTTAGTACTTAGGGTACAACTTTAGGGCGCTACTTTACAGGCGGTAAAATTCAAAGTATTTGCTAAATGTTGGTGGTATTATGAAGAGTTGTGAACCACAGAAGTGGCGCCACCATTGAAAATTCAATAAAAACAGTGAATGTCTAAATTCATATATACCTAAATCTAGTTCCGTAAAGAATTTTTTAGAATCATAGAATTTGTATGTCCATGTTTTTTTTTTGCTGGCGGCGCCACCTCTGAGGATGAATGAAAGATATTCATTGTCAGTTACTGATTTTATAGTTGATTTTTAGTTTTATCGATAAATATCGAAAGATCTCGTTGAAAACACTATAAGTGATTTCGAATCTTAGTCTTAGTCGAATCTTAATTTCGAATATAATAGACTTCGAATCCAATATTATTCTGTTAAATTTATTACTTTATTGGCTTTAATTTTTATAATTTTTGACGCATTTATCTTAATCTGAAAGTTTAGTACCAAAGTTGTACCTACCTTAGAATGTACAAGTGTAGTCATAGTAAAATAGAACAAACAATATGTACCTACATATGTAACATGTCATTTTATAATAAAAGTAAGATTCAGTGTGGAAAAATTACAATTTTGTGTATAAAACCCATGTTGTAACCGCGAGGTTACAGGAATGCAGAGCTGATGGGATTTGAGGATTGACACTGGAGAATTGTGGGTGCACTGACCTGTTTTGGATGTCTGCGGATGGGCCGACAATGTGCCGCGTGGTGTACTCCTTGTCGGGCTGATGATGCTGGCACCTTGGGCAGGAATGTGCAGAATTGTCTTGGAGTAATGTGAACACAACACTGGTATGAACACAACACTGGTATGTACGCGAG
Source organism: Ypsolopha sequella (assembly GCA_934047225.1). NCBI lineage: Eukaryota > Metazoa > Arthropoda > Insecta > Lepidoptera > Ypsolophidae > Ypsolopha > Ypsolopha sequella. The sequence continues at coordinate 30,391,787 of OW203985.1, forward strand.
ATTTCGGCGTGTTGGCGGCGCGAGTGTGTACACACGTGTCGTTTGAACGATGTCCTGCGCGGAACAGAATGAACGAGCGGCGCCCAGCGCGCGAGTCGATTGTGTCGCGAGGTGGCGCCAGTGCTGCGCCGCGAAATTAGTCATGCGCATGCGCGAACGTCACGCTGGTGGCGTGAACACATGTTAAATACCAAATTTATTACTTGAGACACTAAACTTTAGTAAACCCTTAAAGTTGTACCCTATTTTTCTGCCCATAGAAAAAATACTTACAAAAGCACTAAACTTTTTTTAATGAAAAATAGACCTTCTGATGGTTCTATTGTGAGGATTCCTATCTAAAAAGGTTTCCATACTTAAAAAATCGAATGAAAGTTGCATTATTGGATTAATAGAACTTAATTGATTAATTTTCAAATAAAAATTTCAAACAATAAAAATGCGAAGTTTTATTTTATTTTATTTCTCTTCGAACACCTAAACCAAAGTACCTACCTTGCTTAAACACACATAACTATGATGATTAATAAGTTGTTCACATCGTATTTTCTTATAATTTATCAATAACTTTGATACCTACTTTATTTCTCTTTTGCGTGTTCTTCCCTCAAAATCTTTTAAACCATCAATGATGCAGAGACATATGACATTAATTATTAATTTTGGATGTTTGCATATTAGCTTGGTATCAATCACTCCGTAACTTCGCAGTAGAAGTATATTTTTCACGACCATAAACTTTAAATGCAATTTTCTCAACTCGTACATTTTGACAGTTTCAGATTCAAAAAATTATAAAAAAATGATGGTTGCACCTAGAGATCTGATTCTTTTTTCTTTACATAGATAATTTTATCTAGTTTCAGGAACTACCAATAACTCCATATCTCGAAAGTTGTACCTTTTCAGTTTCACAGTCACATTTGTGTCTCTACGGGGTTTGAGTACTTGAATCACTACACCACAGAGGCGGTCATCATCAAGTTAATGAAAGAAACCTACATAAAATGATGATTAGTATAAAAATAGTATTTTGTGCAACTTTAACATATTGTGAGACACTGTGCTTGTTTACAAAACGAACAAAGTGAGTTTTGTAATATATTTGCACGAGTGTCCCAATGTCTAATTATGTACAGTTGCACATCCATAACTACCCCCACCACTTATCTACGACCATCAAAAGCAACTTCAGGAAAAATGAGAAAAATAACACTCGTCATGATACCCTGAGCCCATGGAATTAGTATGCAGGTGCCTGACCAATCAGAAGTGAGAAGAATAAAGAGGGCGTGATTTAAGAAACTAAGCAGATCGTTATCGCTTGTGATTTGTTCTCTGACGGTGATATGTATTTTGTATTTGGCCCGTCAATTGTAGAAAACCGCTTTTAATGTTGCAATTAATTACCTTATTGCAGTATGGGAGTAGATAGTTCTTTTTTGTATATTCTCAACAGTTGCAAAATAAAAGCGAATGCCTTCGAACAATTCTTAACTGACATTCCTTCCTAACAACCAAATATTTAAATTCAAGCCCTGAGCTTGCGCAGGCTCTTTTGATAGATTTTATTATTATTTGTTGTTCAAGTTTGAAATATTTTTACTAAATTTTATTTCCTTGTGTATATCCCCATATTATTAATTTTTGTATAAAACTATTTGACATATAATATTTAACTATATTACATTAAAAGCGAACTGTAATCATTGTATCTGATATACCTATATTACATAAATAAATAAATTTATTTTAATTTCAAAGTTTATTTGAGTGCATAATAAGTAATTCATGTGGTCAAAGCACAGAATTATTTCAAAGTCTTTAGGCTTTGTCACGAATTCACTTTTCGTACAACTTCTGACGTCAAAGCATTTTATTTATTGCGAAGCTAATCCTCAAAATATTATAAATGGTTTTCAAATAGTTTGGCGTTATTTCCGAGTTTCATCATAACTATGCACATCTATGTTTTCAGATTCGAAGTAATTTGTTTTCCGCCTTTTTAGTTTTATTTTAATATAATGGCGATATTTGAAATCGTTTATTTAACTTCTCAAACGTAAAATAAATACATCTACCAATGCCAAATAAATACTATTTAATCGAAACGTTATTGAAATTTTTTAAATTTGAATATCCTATCCAGCTGACGTTTTAAATATTTCTGTTCTAATAATGATTCTAAAATTGAAAAGACAAATTAACAATTTTTTATCGATATTTTGCCTCGTTGGCTCACCTCTAAGCTCATTTGAGGTTATATACCTCTAGGAGCGAAAGGCATATTTAACAGTCTTATACTTCGTAAATTTTTCGTTCAAAAATATAGCAGCTTTTGCAAAAAAAAACTTACACATATGCGTAGGTTGAAGTAACAAAATTAGAAACATTTCTGACATGTCACACCAGTCAAACCCGACGATGCGTGACCTCATTCATTAGTCTAGATTTCAGACGTAGATAATTATTATGTAGATGACAAGTAACTACTAACGTATTCTATGTTCAATTTGATTGTTTACTTGCTCTATGTCTATGTGTACGCCATATATATAAGACGATTTGTTTTATTACTCTAATTTTGAATTTGATAATTTTATGTTCGCATCTCGTTTAAGGCGCTCTTATCCCAGAAGAGTGACTCTCTATCTTTTTCTTTACGTGTAAGGAGTAAAGAAAATAACCACACTTTTGTACTTTTTTGTTGTTTTTATCGGTTTTTAAATTGTTTAAAAATAAGGGATATGTTTATTAAACATTATTCACTTCATACTTTCGTAATCGATTCAAATCAATGTTCAAATCGGAACGCGACCTGAGCAGCTGTCAAAAACAGCAGCTCCTGTTTTTATTTATAATATTAGTTTAAATCCCCCTAATTTCATCAATTATTAGTGTTTTATTGTTAATTAGTGTATAAAATACCTAGGGGGTATATTTATTTATTAGTGAAAACGCCAAAAACTGATAAAATTTTGGCTAAAGTTTGTTAGTAACGGTCACGGAGAACAAAGAAATCTAAAGGCGAGTATATCGTGTTTTTATGTTTTAATGTAATTCACATTTTATTGTAGGACCTATTAGTTAGTAAAATATTGTACCTTGCCTGTACCTGACAAATCTCTCGTCATATTTAGCACTGACTAATTTATTTTTAGATTTTTTCTTGTTTTATTGCTTATTTTCTCTATAATTTTTAGCCTTTCTTTCTCACTTACCTGTTAATTTATTTTCCACAGTCTTATTTTGTATTCTTAATTTTATTTAACTACTTATCACCTTTTATTCTACATACTTTACTCAACTTTCGGTTTTTTTTTTTTTATATGATTGTAACTGGGAGATTATTTGCAATTCCATTGATTATTTTGAGTCATTATATACTTACATTTAACATACACAACTCCTTAAAATACATATCTCACTCTGTGAGAAACGTCCAGTTTCACACACAAGTGTTAGTTTGGCTCGCTGTGCTTGACGAATAGTGGAAGCACAGTTGAACGCTTGACTAAATTACTTGTTTAATTCACATCACCCACAAAACTCAAGCACCAAACCTACACATTACAAGCATAACACAATCCTGTATACAGGGCTCTCATACTTCCTGGCTTTGTTTGTGGAAATACTACCGTTCTCCCCCATATCATTTCAGGTCAATCCGTCAAAATGATGACCCGGAGCCAACTGAGCAGGGCTCTAAATCAAGAATTGGAGCTGAAGTTGGCGACCACCCTTGAGGACCTCAAGACTGCCAGAGAGCTCAATGCTCAGCTTCTCCAAGAGCGGAAAGAGAGTGAACAAGAGATAGAAAATATGAACACTCAAAACACTCTTTTAAAACGTGAGATGATTGTCATTGACAGGGAGCGTGCAACATTCCATACTCAACGAGATTCATTGCACAAGGAAATCACTTCTTACAATGAGTGCATCCGAACACATGAAGCATCACTACAAAAGATATGTGACCTTGAACAGCAGCTTGCAAAGGCCCATAATGAACTGCAACAAGTAACCATGGAACGAGAAAACCATGAAGCAGAGCAAGCCCTACAAAAATCAATGGTACTATATGATGAATTAGTTAGCTGCGCTGAATCTCGTTCAACATTTCATACTATCGACTCAACTGATTTGAATGTAACACACCAATCGAGCGAAATCACCGAATTGAGATTGGAGCTAGAGACCATGCGACAAAAATATCATACTGCAAGGGACGAGCTTATTGAGCAGGATGTAACGTTTGGAGAAATGTTGAAAATTGCTGAATCCATGGGTGAAATTATAGACAGCAATGATGAAAAACTACAGTTACTTGTAAAAGCGACACAGCCTTCAGAGGAACCTAGCTGCATACACAGTAGCTGCCTGCTATGTGGATCATCTGCAACACCAGCTTCGCCAGATACTCCGCCTATACTGACCCCTCAGGATCTACATACGTCCGTGGGCCTCTCACCATCTCAGAGTCCACTTGGCATGACTATGACACCCCCCGCACAGGAGCACGTCTCTGTCACTGGTCTGAGAGTATCCCCAGGCTCTCCTGGAGTGTCAGTGCCTCCGTCCGAGTCCGTAAGTGAGGACTGTCAGCTTTACCAGGGTCCCAAAACACCAGTCTCCACACCTGAACCTAAGAGCAAGGTTACCCGTCGAAAGCAACGTCGCCGTTCTGCTCGCCTTCGTCGTGGCTCCGGTCATGGCGCAGAACCATCATCCACTCCCGCAGTGGAAACCGCGTCAGACCCTGCACCTACGTCTGACGCGCTGCCCACGCCGAGCTCTTCCCCTCAGCCTTCTGAGCCCTTGTCGGTTGCTGCGTCAGCGGCTGAATCCTCGGCGTCGCAAGGACATAATACTGTTGTGTTTACAGACTCTATTGGAAAAAACTTAGGGCCCTTATTAGGAAATAAACTTATGCAGAAAGTCACCAATATTTGTATGCCAGGTGCATCTTTCATACAAATTGTAGAGCGTTTGCTCAAAATGGAATATCAATTAAATACTACAATTGTTCTGCTAATAGGAAATAGTACAGGTATCACACAAAGTGACCTTATAAAATATCTCGAGCTAATGTTACAACTTAGTGTTAAAAAAATCATCATTTGTGAATTCCCTTATTCAGAATTACTTACAGGGTCACAAAAAACTACTTTATATAATTTGAATATGTGCATGCACAACTTCTCAGCTGGTCACAGTGACAAGGTGCACTACTTAGATACGAATATCTACATTCGTGATTTTTTTTTGACAGAAGGTACTTTGTACCTTGCAAATTATTATAAAAAACAATTAGCTACTAAGTTAGCATGCATTTTAGAAGGTAGTGAATCTGTTACAAAGAGTGTAACAGGAAATTTTCCAATACCAGTTATAATTGATGGTATTTGTAATGTTAATTATTTACATAATTTTGTCCCTATTGACACGGTTAGTACAAGTACTAACAAAATTGTAAAAAATTCTTTTTAGAATTGAAGACAATGGGAAAGCCGCCTGTATTAAAGCTGGTACATCAAAACATACAAGGCGGCTTTCTCAGCAAAATACTTTCAATCGAGTTGTTCTTAGAGGAATCAAAAACAGATATTTTGTGTGTAACCGAACATCATCTACATGAACATAATATGCATTTTAATGTTAATAATTTTAGTGTTCTTAGTTGCTACAATAGATTAAAAATACAAAAAGGTGGCTCCATGATTCTTGTAAAAAATAGTATAAAAGCAAAGGAAAGAAAAGACATTGTAAAACTTTCTGTAGAACATCAACTAGAATTAGCTTGCATAGAAATGAGTACATATATTATTCTCTGTGTTTACCGACCCTCAGGACAAGATTACAACATTTTTGAAAAAGCAATGGAAGAGGTTTTAAAATTATTATTTGATACAAAGAAAAAAGTTATTATATGTGGAGATTTTAACGTAGATTTACTAGAAAAATCGATTATGCGCTCAAAATTATTACATTTATTCAAATCATTTAATTTGTCTAATGTGTTCTTAGAACCTACTCGAATTACTCGGGATACTGCGTCATGCCTCGACAATATATTCTGTGATTGTGAGTATTCAGACAATAAAGTAATCAACCGCTTGCAGTCCGATCACAGTGGCCAAACTATAACCATTAAACAAAGCGTAAAACAACTGCCCAAAGAAGTCTTTTGCAGACCTATTACAACTCTCAAAGTAGATTGTTTCAAAGCAAATCTAGAAGTTAAATTAGCACATTTTAATCTTCTCCAAGACGATCCAAACGCTCTCTTTACAGACCTTTTCAACATAGTCTCTAAAGAGTTCGAAAATACGTTTAAGATGCAAAAACTTTCTAACAAAAGTAAAATCACCTTCAGTGACTGGGCGACACCAGGTATTTATAAAAGCAGAAATCATTTATACGAATTATACGACATAAAGTCCTACAATAATAATGTTAAATTTACTGAATTCGTGAAAAATTACTCACGCATCTTTAAATTGGTGTGTTTAAAAGCAAAAAGTATCTACTTGAATAAAAAACTTAAAAGGTCCGATAACAAAGTAAAAACAGTATGGAACATCATAAATACTGAAACTGGGAAAAGTAAGAAACGAGATAACGAACTTAAGTTAAGTATTAACAATGAAGTCGTTACAGGAGATAAAGAAGTTGCGAATGCCTTTGAACAATTCTTTACTGAAATTCCTTCCTTAACAACTAAAGATTTAAATTCAAGCCCTAGGCTTGCGCAGGATCTTTTAATAGATCACGTACCTCAGTGTCTTTCTGTATTTGCTTTTAAACATATTAATTCATTAACTGTAATTAAAGCATTTAAATCGCTTAACTTGAAAAAAACCGAGGACTTATGGGGCCTATCTGTGAAAGTTATAAGTTCTGTTATTGATTTAATAGCTCCTTATTTGGCATTAATTTTTAATAAATGTGTAGATGATGGTATCTTTCCTGACTTAATGAAGTTTAGTAAATTGATCCCCCTTTTTAAATCAGGCGACCACGGGGACCCTTCAAACTATAGACCTGTGTCAGTTTTACCGGTATTGAGTAAGGTTTTTGAAAAAATAGTTTTTAATCAATTGTTATTTCATTTTAATTTAAATAAGTTACTTCACTGTGAACAATATGGATTCACTAGAGGGATGTCAACCACAGATGCAGGAGTTGCTTTAGTTAAGCACATTTTTGATGCTTGGGAAGAAAAGCAAGATGCATTTGGTGTATTTTGTGACCTCTCGAAAGCCTTTGATTGCGTTAATCATGAAACACTCTTATGTAAATTGGATCACTACGGAGTGAGGGGCAAATCTTTGGCGTTATTGAAGTCATATCTTAGTGATCGTATTCAAAAGGTAGACATTAACGGGGTAAAATCAAGTGGAGCATTAGTTAAAATGGGTGTCCCGCAGGGTTCCATATTAGGGCCCTTGCTGTTTTTAATTTACATAAATGACCTTCCATATTTAGTTAAAGACTTAACGAAGATAGTATTATTCGCAGACGACACGTCACTTATTTTTAAAGTTAATAGACGTAAAGATATCCTTGACGGCGCGAATACAACTTTATCACTGGTGCTTGATTGGTTTACTGTAAATAATTTAGTTTTAAACGCAAAAAAGACAAAGTGTATAAAATTTACGTTACCAAATGTAATTCAAGTGGATGGTAATTTGCTTTTGCAGGGGTCCAAGCTGGAGTTAGTTAACGAAACAAAGTTTTTAGGCATTACGGTAGACTCTCGTCTTCAGTGGGGTCCCCACATAGAAGCCCTATGTGGTAGACTTAGTTCGGCCGCATACGCTGTTAGACGCATAAGACAAATTACTGATGTAGATACTGCTAGACTAGTCTATTTTAGTTACTTTCACAGCATTATGTCATACGGCATGCTGTTATGGGGTAGAGCCGCGGATACAGACGCAGTCTTTGTTTTGCAGAAGAGAGCAATTCGGGCTATTTATAATATGAAGCACCGGGATTCATTAAGACAAAAGTTCAAAGAAATTAATATATTAACGGTTCCTTGTGAATATATTTACCAAGTCCTTAGATATGTCAGAAAAAATGTTGAGTCTTTCCCAAGGCTTGGTAAGCAACATTGTAAGGAGACCAGAAATAAGCATAAACTGGCTTTTCCAAAAATCAGACTCGCTAAGGTGAGTACCTCTTTTGTAGGACATGGTATAAGATTTTACAATAAACTTCCAAAGGAGGTCCTTACTTTGTCAGAGAATAAGTTTAAACTGTATATTAAGCAGGGCCTATTGAAAAAGGCATATTATAAAATAAATGAATATTTGGATGATGGTGAAGCATGGTGTTACAGTGATAATGATACTCGTAGTAAGTTATAATTTAATTAAATAGTATAATTTCTTAACTTATGATTCCTCTAAGGTGTAAACATTAATTGATTATAGACTGTAAAAGGAAAAGGACTATATGAGACAGGTAGACAAAGATATATATGTTTTTCTTTTTTTCATTAACCTGAATTCCTACTGTCTTGTATTTTCTTATCCCTTGGTTAAAGTAGATATAAGTCATATATTGTATAGTATAAGTTTTATGTTGAAAAAAAGACATGATCTTGCTAAGTTTCTTGCCCTTCTTCTTAGCAAGACTAATCGAATGGGCGGAGGTAGGCATGTATTTATATATGTAACCTATTAGTATGTAGTATATAGGATGGGATTTGGTCGGCCGCCTGGATTCGTGCTGGGGGCTCGGTTCTCCGGTATGGGTTCGGGCGGCTGATTGGATTTTACCTTGTATAATATATATTTTACCTATCATTTTAATCGTAAATATATTGCTACATAAATTAAATAAACCTTTAATTTAGTTCATGTACATTTATTATTCTATTACATATATTTTCTTTATTAGATTAAATTTGACGTGTAAAAAGTGTATATATCTATACCTGCTTTGCAAAATAAACTATTTGAATTTGAATTTGAATTTGAATAAAACCCACTTACGTGGTCGACCTAGAAAATTTAAAGAGCAATATTACCAGATATGTTTCGTTAATAAAAGAGTGGAATATGGAAAAGGCATGATTTGAATGGTCTTATTACATGCTGTATTCGTGAATTATTTCTATCGAGCAAAGTTTATCTGGTCGTGTTACACATGCGTGGAAGACCTAGATAAAGGTTTGAACTATATAGCGTATTTTTTTTTGGAAGTTTTAGACTATATTTGAAAGTTCTATTTGACTTTGAAATTACTGATTTTGGGATAAGAGCGCCTTGAGAGGGCATATTCAGAACTTGTACGTCACTTCCGTGATTGACTTCACGAAAGAATTCCGCAATCAAGGTATTTTCGTACTTAGTGCTTGACAATAAAAGCATTGTGACAGGGGAGTTCTTTATGAAATTAATTTTGAGAATGCTTGTTGGCTTGGTCTGTGCATAGTTTGATTCCTTATTACAGATTATTAGGTTTTCTAATCGTTCATTATTTGTTTATAAATATTATTCAAGATAAGTTTATCTTATTTGATCGGAATAATAATAGTAGTTTATGCTACTAGGGCGAAAAGGAATAAATTACGAGGACGATTTAAAACACGAGCGTAGCGAGTGTTTTAAACGTAACCGAGTAATTTATTGCTTTTACGCCCGTGTATCATACTACGTTTTTCAGTGCATAGTGTGAGGAAATGAAAACAAATATAATCTTGTGAACTTTAAATTATAATTGGCTCAAAAGGACTGTATCCAGAGGCGTTAAACAGTGGAAAAAAAAGTTTATCATCTATGGTACACAGGAAAGGCTGCAGGTTAGCCAACCATTGTAAATAAATAAAAAAAGAAATAATAATAAAGCCCTAGGGCAAAATAATCGACTTTTTGTTCGGTTTTGATGCATAAAAAGTGGGCCTTTACGAGCACATGCATTGAAAAAAAAATTGAATCACCTAGTTAGTGATTGCGCTGTCATCACTTATCAATTCATTGATATATTATAATTCGGAATCCTATGTACGTCTTTAATTCCCACAGCTTAATTTCTAAAATATTGACTTGTTAATTTTTTTTTCAGACAATTTACCTAATTTTAGAACATAGTTTTCATTATTTTGTTATATAAATTAACCATTATATTTTTATGATTTTATAAAAAAAAACTGTCAGATATGACGTCACTAGAGAATTTAAGACATTATACTGATTGTGATGTGTGATTGCTAATAAAAAAGGGGTCTGTCTCTGTCTGTCTACTAATCTGTCATCCATCTGTCAAATTAGTCGGAAGCAAATTATTATAAATTTATCTTGATAGCAAAGGACACATTTCTAAACAGCCACTTCTCAAGTTACGTCACACGAAGGCAAATGCAGGTTGCAGCTTTTTCGTAAAAATATTGATCATCATGAGGTTTTTTAGACCACAAGGTCTAAAATACGGGTTATCAAACCTAAATCTCGAAATGGTTTCGAATTAACACACCTTAACATAGTTTAATCTAAGCCAATTATTATGATATCTGTGGTCGCGATATGGTTCTCCTTCATTGAGCAAAGAGGCGACTTAAGACATCTATTTGATTGTGTAAAGAGGCGACTTGAGAAGTATCCACCCGCGTTATTTACGATTGTATCTCTGACACAACCCGCTGCTTTTTTTCGTGTTCAGCATAGCTAGCATAGCTCGGTAGAGCGTGTATCTCTTCGATTTTGACAATTAATCCAAGGGGGCTGCCTAACACTGTACCAAGAAATAAGCTAGTTTTTCTATTTTGTCAATTCAAAGTAAATATTTTTTTATATTTATAATTTTTGGTAATTGTTTAATCTTTTTTAATTTTGTCTATCTTAGCTTATTAGTTACCACTCTTTTTTCTACTTTTTAAGGAGGTGGTGATAGGGTTCGATATAGCTTCTATGGAGAAATTGTTATGCGAATTTTAGTGTGTTGGTCAAAATCGACGAGAATCTATTTTCTTCTCTGTAGGGCCACTGCTATTTTCTTCTTTGATCATTAAAAAGATATACCTACTGAGTGACATTATGGGGGCAGAAGAATAAAAATGTTTAGTATGTTTTTCACGAGCAACCTCCGGCCTCGCTATTTATCGATAGGTATTTGAAAAATTTCCAAGGCTTTTTTCTTCAGTACCTCTTTACTACACGCCAAACCAATAAACTGTAAAAATTGCAAGTTTAGTGCGAAATCTTTTTTTTAAATCACCTTTTGGGTTCGCCACATTCCACATTCATAATTTCATTTGACAAGAAAGGACAAGAACGGTTCCAGGTTAGTAATGCTATCGTGTTATTTTCATAACTTTTACTTTTACATGTCTATTTTAGTACAACAATGCAAACTCCGGTGCAGTTGTGAGACGGCCCTTTCAATAGAATGAGCGTTTTTCCTTATGTCAAATTTAGTGTTAAATAAGATTCCTAGATGGCACTGTAGGGATCCCTACTAAAACTTCAATAATGTAACTTAAGGTGTAAAAACATTTGCCATAAAATTTCTTTCATCGCATGCGCTGCGGAAACTATTGATGATAGAACAAAAATATATTCTACAATATTAAAGAACATATCACGCGATACCATATGTCCAACTATTGTAGTTATGTCAACTACTTATGTCCTGCATAAAGATACATTTACTGTACGTTTATCCCAAAAAAAATTTATTATATTTAGTATATTAGCTGCCAGTATATTATAATCTGTACGCAACGAGTTCTAAGAGGTATCAACTTGAAAATCCTACCATATATTTACCTAAAAATTGACGTAACCCATTTTACCAGCGTTCAGTAATTTGAAAGAGCTGCGCTACGAACTATCCCCAATGGAATATCTGAGGCCTACGTGTTTCTTACAACAGATGTCCTCGGGTGTGAAAGTATGACAAGAAGTTTATTAACAAGTTACTAGGTCGCCTAGAGAGTAATGTCTGGTTACTTGTTTCGTTTCATGAAATAAAGAGCAAAACTTGTGTTAGCCCAGTATCAGAAGTGAAATTAAAAAATTGCTACATGCGTGTCGGTCTACACGCATTAGTTTAGGGTTTCGTACAAAGAACTAAAAAAAACAGTTTCGAATCTACACAAAATAAATAAAAAACGGTGATAATGTTTATATGTTCCCTACTTACCTATAATGAAGCAATAAAAATGTAGTGTCTGTACAATGAATTTTTGCGATATTTCAAATTAAAATGGGTTATTGTGCTTAGGCTAAATCTATTTTTTTTGTCTCTCTGTCTGTCTCTGTTTTTATTCGAGAACCACTCAACGGATTTAGTTGAGGTTTTTTTATTTTCACCATTGCGACCCTAGTCAATAATATATTAGGCTATAAAGGATGTTGATAAAATAACCGTCGAGCCGAAAACCGTCGATTATTGAAAAACACTTTCACGCAAGCGAAGCCGTGGGCAAAAGGTAGCAAAAGGTAAATAAAATCACAGGTACAAATCCTGCACCATAAACTATTAACGTTTCCATTCCAAAGGAAAACTGCTGTTTTGTTCTTAACAATTTTGCTTGGTATGTTTTTCATTAAACTGCTACCTTTTTTTTGCCGAATTTTAATTTACTTCGCCAAAAAATGACGTTCACTCGAACTTTGAACGCTTTTTTTAAAACGTTATATTGTCAAAAATTTCAATGTTGGACGGGAATCGAAAAGTTATTTATTTTAATTTTTTTATGCTGTTACGTTAGGGTTTTTCAGATTTTAATAATTTTTGTTGGAAATAAAGTAGGGTGACGCATTTTGGTGACTAGCACTGTCAAAACGGTGCGAAAATCGTGAAATGCACTAAGCCGCTGAAATCCGAGAAGTTTGTCCAAAATTGTGTTTCTAATTTCTAATCTCAATGTTTTCTAATATCACATTTATGGAAAATTCAGTTATTTTGAAGCTTCCATAATATCATTACAAATATGTTTATGCATACAGCAAACTATTGTTAAAAGTTGTCTTAGCTAAAAGTTGTGTTTTGCCCGTTATGATTATTTCTTTATATTTTGTTAATCCGGAGAATCGGACCTTAAGGCGATATGAAAAAAAAAATACGGGTGTTTCTTTTCTGTGTATTTCATGAAATACACAGAGACTCATAATCAGTTTCTGGTATATGCATTTTGACTATATAATCTAGGGATTTAATTTTGTAAAACATGTTTGGATAAACTTTTCTCGATAGAAATAATTGTTGAAATGAGGCCTTCAAACACACTTTTTCTCCTCGTTTAACGAGTCGCAGCCATTTTATTAGATGGATTTCAACAACATCTCGATTTTTGATTTTGTAAATTTTGTTAGCCAGTTTCGTTTTTTTAATAAAAATATAAAACCAACTTTTTTCCCTTTTGTCCTGAATCCGCCCCTCTCGTACTGCGCGATTTTTCGCTTGGAGTGACAGTGACAAAAATAAAATTCGCATAGCCTCTTAAACACAAGCAACATACAACCTGACCACTAGAATATTGCCACTGAAACGTTTGACTTGGCATTCCATCAAATTAAATTTATTTTATTTATTTAAAATAAAATCAAATTTATTTTGGTTTAATGATTCTCATGACTAGGATTCATACTGTTACGTTTGGAAAAAACAAAAGTTATACGACGACAAAGAGTTTATTATAATGAATACCTAATATAAGGCAACAATAAAGAACAGAGAGAGATATTGGCTGCACAGGCCAAAATATTACTTGAGTGTCCCGTTACCTATTATCGTTCCGGGAACGTACCCGAGGGTGGTAATGTAAACGAATTCTGTAAAGGTAGACCCACGTTTAATTAACGACAATTTGAATTCCGTATCATATTTATTATAGGTATATCAATCCCTAATAGCCGGGTCTTAAATGGAACAGACTGTGTGAATATGGGCAATTCTTTCGAGATGACCACCGTGAGTGGCAAAGTCCTGGAAAGGCTTATGTCCAGCAGTGGACGAACTAGGCAGATGGATGGTATTTTCATTAGCTGCGGCTATTTTTAAAAACACTGTTGCAACTTACATAAACACAACTAACATAAATACTCATAAAAGATTCTTGCGTTTGCTTTTACACTCAGTGTACGCCAACATTTTTGGAAAAGATAATTATGGTGATAGACGCATCTAGATGCGAATTACGAGTATAAGTAGAAATAGGGCCTTGGAGATAAGGGCTTTCCAAGCTATATTCCACACGGTTCCGATTAAACAAATAAGTATACATTGTAGACAGAAAATCAATTTTCATTACGTTTTTTTTTCATATTTTCCTAGAAAGTTAATAAAAGTAAAAAAAAAATAGGTATTAACAAAGGATTTAACACGAAATTTTTAATATACAACGTGTAACAGAAAGGTGTAACCATATTTCAAGAGCTTTATTCAGTCAATGGTATAGAATAGCTTTTACTATGGAGCCAAAATATGAAATCTCAAAAAAAAGTTACACGTTGTATATTAAAAATTTTGTGTTAAATCCTTTGTTTTAATACCTATTTTTTTTTTTAATGTTAGTTGTGTTTATGTAAGTTGCAACAGTGTTTATAAAAATAGCAGCAGCTAATGAAAATACCATCCATCTGCCTAGTTCGTCCACTGCTGGACATAAGCCTTTCCAGGACTTTGCCACTCCCGGCGGTCATCCTGGAAGAATTGCCCATACTCACACACGCTGGGCAGGCGGGTTGGTGAGCGTGGTGCCGGAACCCTCACACCAGTGACGCTGCTGCCCGTCACCAGTCTGTTCCACATAAGACCCAGCTATTAGGGATGGATTTACTGCCATCCATCGGTCCCAGGCATGGTGGGCCTCCTGGTTTTTTGCCTGTTGGCTGTCCTCTTACTCTCCCCCGAATTACTTCGAGGGGGTCTTCAAGTAAGATGGTGGTACCTCCACAGTTGAGCCCGGCATCAGCTCTACCACCTCGTAATGTAAATACCAGTACCACACAAAAAGATGATTTTTTAAACTTTAAATACACTTATCTCGTGGACACCCTCGCTGGTCGTTGACCTCTGATAGCGTCATTACTCAAATACTCATTGTGATCGGTTGGGACCGCGTTATAGGGTAAATGAACTTCGTTGATAAGAGTGCGTAGTCATAGCTTAGAAAAAATAAATAAAACTTTTAGTGTAAATAAAAGGTACGATATGTTCTTTTTATCGTAATGGTATCAGTATCGTGTATACTTTCATATCAGAAAAGGATTCTTGGGTTTGTATTTACAGCCTGTATATTGGCGTTAGTTTGGAATTCTTTAGAAAACTACTTTTTATGTACAAATTTCATTTTGCCGAACTAACTTTTCATTCCGTAAACTTTTGCGGGTATTCTATATGAACACACGGAATCGCAAAATAAACTCGAACTTTTCTTTGAAGTAGGTATACACTACAGATATAATTTTCTAACTTCTCAAATGGTATAAAATATATTCGCTTTTGAAAAGCTTTTTATTTACATATATTGATACGAGTAAATAATTAAATAAAATACTTTATATTATAAAATTGAACAGTTTAAGATATATTTCGAGTCCGACCTGGACCCGGGATCATCAGTTAAGTATACTTAGTAAACTTTAGTACACTTAACTGATGCCGGGTCCAGGTCAGACCCGAAATATATCTTAAACTGTTCAATTTCATAATATAAAGTATTTTATTAAATTACTAACTTCTCAAACAAACTCACTAACTTTGATTTCTTGACTCGCTATTTTCAAATTCACAAAGTAAGCCAAGAGTCTTATTAAGACAGATTGAGCTTTGCTTCTTCAGTTTTAGAGTCTAATTTTCTGTTTTATTGCTACTTTATTGATATTGTAGTACTTAGTCAATTCTTAGGCTTACAACAAAGGGTGAAAGGACCGTGAAAATTGGTTTTCTAATATACAGAGACAGACGAAACTCGATTTGGTATTTTAAGTCTGTCATTTTACCCCATTAAAAACATCGTCATCGTTACTTTTATTTTAAACTTAAAATTGGTACCCCCGATGCATCGGATGCTAGAAGTTCGGGATGTTAGAGGAGATTCGGAGAGTGGACTGTCAATGGAACGGTAAACACTCGCGGCACCCTCTTTTCAACGACGATTTTAACGTCTCAAACGTGAGCCTTAATACTCTTAATAGCCTTGATGATGATTTAGAGGTGGGATGCCTGCTGGGCACAGGCGGATGGTCGGCTCTCCAGTTGGAGCTATTCCATCCAATTCCCATTGCTTGGAGCTTTGGTATCCTATTGTCCCAGTTGCATTCCCTCCTCAAATCTTTCACTTCTCTTAATATATCTGAGTACCCAAGGCACTTGAGGTCTTCTTCTTTAATGTGATCATTACCAAATACTTCCCATCTTTTAATAGCCTTACTTCGGGCACAAATTAAGTTACACATTTTAGGGCATGCGGTTTATCTCTCAGCGTTTTCCTACATAAATTCTGAAAAAATAATTGGTCATTATCGCAGCTAGATTCAAACCCACGCTTAAGGCGATATGTAAAAGTTTTAGCGTCCCTGTTACTCTACCTATATATGCGAAAAAACCCTTAGTGCGAGAGAGACGGATTCGAGGAAAAGTAGTAAAAAGTTGTTTTTTTATTAATATAAAATGTAATAAAGTTGCTATCGAAATTCCATTTAACCAGGTCCTAGGTACTGTTAAAACCCATCCAATAAAATATAATTGCAGTCCATATGTCATTCTAAATTGTCAAACCAGGAGAATTGGTGTCGAAAAAGACCTCATTTTAATAAATATTTCTGTCGAGCCGAATTTCTCCAATCGCGTTTCTGTTTAACAGATCCCTAGAAAAAGATTCCAAAAATAATATACAATTTTATCAAAATTATACATTATTCACTGAAGTAGATATTCAAGTTCTAAAAGTGTCGTTTTTTTTTCCGTAGCGCCTTAAGATTGACAGTACGGCGGCGTCGACCGACTGAGCTACAGCTGCTCTATTTTACAATTCACTATCTAAAAAATAACAGATTAATAAATTACACCTCCTTCCATTTATTTCCATCGAGTATAAAAACTTAGGTCTAGCTCAGACTATCGGCGGGTCCCTCACGTAGCGAGTGATTTAAGGCCCCTACACCCGCCCCGTTAGTCACGCCCAAGCTACTTAAATAAAAGCCGGCTATTCACTTATCGTTCCCTGTATGTTTTGGGTCAGTGTTGCGTTTTTGGGTTAATCTTAAAAAGAAAAAGGCCTTTAAAAGATTTTTCAGGCAGTCTGCTATACCTATATACTGTAAAACGTGTACAAAACTAAAACTTTAATGTAGGTACTAACGGACTACATAAAAGTTTTTTCAATGCATAATTATGCTCGTAAAGGCCCACTTTTTATGCATCAAAACCGAACAGAAAGTAGATTATTTTGCCCTAGGGCTTAATTATTATTATTTTTTTTAATTTATTTTCAATGGTTGGCTAACCTGCAGACTTTCTTCTGTGCCATAAATGTCATACTTTTTTTTCCACTGTTTAACGGCTCTGGATACAGTCCTTTTGAGCCAATTACAATTTAAAGTTCACAAAATTATATTTGTTTTATTTCCTCACACTATGCATTGAAAAACGTAGTATGATACACGGGCGTAAGAGCAATAAATTACTCGGTTACGTTTAAAACACTCACTACGCTCGTGTTTTAAATCGTCCTCGTAATTTATTCCTTTGCGCCCTTGTAACATAGACTACTATTATTGCTCGCGTGGATCCCGTTTCTCCCAATCCCGTGGGAATGTCCTAAAATCCCTTCTGAGTGGATGTGTTCGTCGTCATAAGGAACCTAGTCTAAATTTTTAGTCGTAATGTTTTAGGGTTCCGTGTCGATATTTTGTAATGGTACGGAACCTATCGTGGAAGAGTCAAACTCGCACTTGGCCGGTTGTTGTTGTTACAATCTTTTAAATAACTTCACCTGTTTGTATGTCGGGGTCAAATCTTGCAACTGAATTTTAAACTAGTTCCCACCAACAAATTCAGCTGATTT